>SDUX01000006.1:2406841-3894733 GCA_008729055.1 Pyropia haitanensis | reverse complement strand
CAGACAACCGAAACCGGCAGATCCACGTGGATCTCAATTACAAATTGGAGGACAGCATCCCGTACTTGAATGTCGCTTGTAGATGGTAATTGTTTCCCACGGGTCCGTAGTACTACGGAACTGGACCCTGGTAGAATGTCCCACAGAGGGTCACGATGTCCTTGTCAGATATCCCGTAGCACAAACCAGTCGTGGTCCCGAGGTGCAAACGATGCCAACCTGAGCGTTCCACTGGCCCTTGGTGCCACGCCCGAGCTTCTCGTTGCAGCCTGTGTAGCAGACGCGCTCGAGGCGATTGGAGTCGGCACACGCCCTTGTCTTGCAACGCGGGGCGGGAACGGTGGCGAGACGCGTGTGCATCGAGGCCGGTTCCTTGTGATACGAAACGAAAACTGGCCCGCGACAGGGGGATGGGGGAGGGGGGGGGGCGGGGGGGAGGGACGGGGGGAGGAGGGGCACCCTTTGCATGCTCCCACGGCATGGATGATCTGCCCGATTGTGTCTCCACCCCGCCCCGCCGCCCCCACGTGATGGGATTCTTTTGCGACCAGATGTGATTACGATTGAAATTCAGACACGATAAACGTCGGATGATCGTCCATCAAGATCTCGATGACGTGATTCACATTTCATTGTCGATGATTTGCGAAATCGATTGACAAATCACACTCATCAACCCGATTTTTCGATTTCACCGTTCCAAATGCGGGACTCGTTAATGACCATGCCACACTCTTGCCCGTGCTACACAACCGCCCTTTGACTCTCCGTCGCCCGTGCCACAACCGCGCTTGATGCTCCTGCACCATCCGTGCCGGCACACCTGGCGATCACGCGCCGTTAAAACGGCGCGTGGCAAAATGAGGCGCCACAACCGAGACAATTTTCGAGGGCGACACCCATTTGAACACGACGCCTGGCCGTCTGATATTTTCGGTCTAGAGCGAATACGCCCTTGGAGTGACACCAGCAGCAGCAGCAGCAGCAGCAGCATCAGCAATGGCACGGGGCAAGTCGTGGTCTGCACGCATGCTTGTAGTGACGCAGTGCAGGACGGCAGCATGGACACAACGCCCGCCACAGTTTGCAGTCGTGCGAATTCACATGGAAAGTTACGCGCCCGTCTGTCGATTTGTGAATGCATAATCGCGATAGACATTTCAGTACTCAAATTTGATGAAATGCGAGACAATGGGCTCGCGCGGAGCCAGTATGTGGGTGAATCTCACCAGAGGGAGAGCCCCTGCGCGCCTCATCGCATACAAGTGTACAACAAATGCCCTTTTTTGTTTGAGTGCGTTGCAAACCCCCCGAAAAATTGTATACGACAGCACAGACAACTACGCCCGGGCGCCGCGGCGCGGTAACGCACGCACAGAGTATTAAAAGGAGAGTCCAAACGCGCGCGCCAAGATGGGGGCAAACAGCACCACATTCGGCAAGCGAGTGCCGCCGCTCAGCCATTTCGCCACCTTGTCAACAGCCGACGGTCGGTCCGCGGGTCCCCAGTCGAGCAATCGACGTGGGATGTTGCGCTCACTGACGGCAGACGCAACAGCCTGGCAACCGTCATGACTGCTGTCAGACTGGGTTGCCCACGTGACCGCACAAGCGTGCGCGAGGGCGGGAGCAAACTCACGCTTGTCAGGGGACATGAAGGAACGCGCCATGGCCACCTGCAGCAGCGCCACCTTGATAACAAACACCCACGGGCATCGGGCCGGCCCGAATCGGCCCAGCGGGTGCGAGTCCAAAGCCATACCGTCAACAGAGCGGATTGTGCGAGGCAGAAAGCACGCATGGCAACGGGTGTCAAAGCCGCCATCCCCGTGTCCACGTCGGTCGCGACTCCACGGCGGAGGCTGAGTCTTGCACACTCGGGAAGACACCCCGCATGTGCCGGCCGCCACCGCCGCCGCCGCCGCCGCGGTAGAGGGCGAGCGCTCCACCGCAGCCGCCGCAGCAACCTGCGGCGACAGAGGTGACGACTTTCCCACGTACTTGTACGAGGACGGCCGCACGCACACCATGCACGTCCGGATAAAGCACGACGCCGGACCGTGCCGCTCAGCCGGCTGCGATGTGCGCGACTGGGCGCAGCACCACGCGCACGGCCAGTGTGGGGCCCCATCTGCGTGCGCCCAGACGGCCAACGCCGCTCTTGTGCCCCGTTCGAGCGCGTCCGACGTCATTTGGGCGGCGGCGAGCGCTGCCCTGTCAATCCCCTCTGCAGTCGTAACCACACCGGCCGTTGCCGCCGCCGCCGCCGCGACAGGGTGGTTGTCTTTGTCCTCGTCCACGTCTGTATAGTCGTCGTCGGTTGCGACGTCGTCGCCGGCGGCAACCGGTGGCGACTGCCGGCGCATCCTCCCAGCGGCTGTCGGAGGCGAAGACAGCTGCGACGACGGCGGCTGCGCCAGTGGCAACGTCAGTTGCGACGGGTCCTCTTCGACAGGGAAAGAAAGGGCGGACGGGCAAGGGCGGAGGGGGGGAGTGCGGGCGTTGTGAGGAGGGGGAGGGGGGGGGTGGCGTGATGATGATGCAGGGGGAGGAGGAAGAAGAGGAGGAGGAGGGGGAGGAGGAGAGGGAGGAGGAGAGGGAGGAGGAGGAGGAGGAGGAGGAGGAGGAGGAGGAAGAGGAAGAGGAGGAGGAGGAGGACGCTCAAAGTTGAGCCGGTTGATGCCAGGGAAGAGTCGTCTCTGTCGTGATGGTGGCAGTGGAGGTGTCCCTGACGACACACGCGGCATTGTCCCGGCTGGGCGTCCTCGTCGTGGTTCATCCGCCTCGTCCTCCTCCACCACCTCCTCCTTCTCCTCCTCCTCCTCCCCGGCAGACAGGGACCCATCACTATAGTCAAAGAGTCTGTCGCGCATCATCGTTGTCGTCGTCGTCGTCGTCGTCATCCCCGCCGTCCTGCCCAAAGGCGAGTAGGCCGGAGGTCCCACTGCGCCATGACGAGAGGCGCCAGACGAGTAGGATGTGCGGCGACGAGCCGCCGCACCCCACCCCGGGGGATGAAAGAGGCGACGGCGGCTGCTTCCAAAGCCGTGCGGGTCGTTTTCGTCGTCCTCGTCTGGTTCATCCCCATCCCGGCGGGGAGGCGGACGAGTTCGCTTGACGCGCACCACGGTCGGACGAGTGGGCGGGTGCGCACAAAAGTCGCAAGGAGCAAACTTGCCTTCCTTGCACGACACAAATGTGTCGATGGTGGCGCCATCAAGGAGGGCGTCCAGCCCGTAGCGTCGGCAGCGGTCGCCCGGCAGCTTTGCCCACTCGTCAAAGTTTCCCAACGACGACATGGCCGGTACGCGCTCGTCGGTGCGTGCGTCGGCCAAAGACTCGGAATAGTTGACGGGGTTGACCACAACGGCCGTGCCGACAAGGTCATCCGACCGACAAATGCGGCCAGACGCTTGAGCAAACGACAGCAGGTTGCGGGAACCGAGATGGTAGGACCACCGCATGGACGGAAAGTCGGTGCCCGTCGATACAGCGGGGGAGCCAACGACAATGACGACGCCCATCCCAGCGTGCAAAGACACGCGGTCAACAATGTCGCTCGCTGCCGTGTCCTCTGTAAAGTCCCTCAAGCCGGCAAAGCTTCCGCTGCGGCCGCCGCTGCCGCCGCCGCCGCCGCCGCTGCTCCCTGCGGGCGCTTGTCCAGGCCGCATCGGGCGTTGCTGCTGCTGCTGCTGCTGCTGCTGCTGCTGCTGCTGCTGCTGCTCTGGCTGCGGCCGCTGCAGTTGCTCATGGTGCCGCAGGCTCCCCGCACGATAAACATTCACCACGACAAACGGGCGCGACGACGAGGTTGCGTCGTTGACGGCGGCGGCGGGGGCGGCGGCGGCGGCGGCGCCGGCGGCGGCGGCGGCGGCGGCGGCCGCGGGGGGTTGTGCTGCCCCGCCCCCCCCCCCCCCCCCCCCCCCCCGCCTGCAAACCAATAGAAGTCTCGGTTGCATGAAACATGATGACAGCCACGTCGGATCGATGCGAGTCGATCCCCAATGAGACGCTCTCGAGCTGACGGTACAGCGCGCGTACGACGCCCGTCACCTCGGCAATCATCTCGCAAAAGACGCCCAACACGAGCGCCCGCTCACCAGGGGAATCGACTCCACCCACGAGTGCCGTCTTGATCCGATGCAGCTGCTCAATGACGCGGGTGGCGACGGCGGCGTGAAGCTTGTCGTTGGCACCTCGGCCGGGGCTTCGGACGTACGGTTCGTGGATTGGCTCGACCATGTAGCGAATGTTGGACCGGCGACTGCTCTCTGCGCGGATGACTGCGACCGGCCGGTTGGCATTGGTGCCGACCGCGGACAGCAGGGTCGTCACTAGACCCGCAGGCGCGGTGGCGGTGAGCAGCAGCAGCGGGCACGGCAGTTCCGACAGCAGGTTGCGCACGTGCGACAGGTGGGTTCGAAAGGTAGACCACAGCGGCACCAGGTGGACCTCATCGACAACCAGACGTGCCAGACGACCGTCCTGGTCGAGACGACGGATCAAATCGCGAAAGGTTGCCAAATGGTGTACGGCCGAGCAAATGTCCGACACGATGAGCGCTGCTGCACGCTCCCCCCCACCGCGGACCGCTCCCTGCGCCCAGACGCCGGTGGGGATGGCCATGCCACGGGCGGCTGACAGGATGGTGCCCGACACGGCTCGGGTGGGCGTCAAGACGATTGTTACGGGAGGGGCGAAATGGGATCCAACGGGGACGACCGTCGACGTTCCCATCGCCGATGCAAAAGCACACGACCGGGCAGCATCCACGCCGGCGCGACAGGGAGCGAGAAACGTCAGCGTCTTGCCCGCACCCGTTGGGAGGACGACCAGCTGCGTGACGGGCTCGCGCGCCACCATCACCGTGTGTACAGCCGTCCGCTGGGCGTCGGACTTGTACATGCGCGTCCCATACAGGGAGCTGACGACCGCATCCACGGCACGGCGTGCGTCGCCGCTGTTGGGGCGGACGATGCGGCTCAGCGACTCGTTGACCGCCGCATTGCCGGCTACACTGCTCATCCTCACGGGATTGCGAGCGTCGCTGGCAGTCGTCGCCCCGCCGCCGCCGCCGCCGCCGCCGCCGCCAGCTCCCGCGCCACCACCGCCACCGGTTGTTGTCCCTTGAGCAGCTGCTGTCGCTGGCGACGGCGATGCCACCGCCCGCCCCCCCCCCCCACCCGCGCCGGCGGCCGGCGCGCCGCCGGCCGCAGCAGCATCTGCCGTCTGGATGCTCAGAGGATGTGTCAGACCGCCAGTACCGTGGGCAGACGATAACCCGAGGGCGGCGTGCCAACGGGTAGAAAAGATGCGAAAGAGGCTGTAGGTGGTGTTGTTGAGCGCGCCAAACGTGTGCGTCGGGTCGCCGGCATAGGCGGTGGTGGCAGTTGCGCTCGTGTGCCCCATCTGCGCGTCAAGGACACGGCCCCAGGCAACTAGGCCCTCGACAGGCGTGCGCACCGACGCGCTTGCGGCGGCGACGCCCCCCCCCGGTGGGGCCGCGATGGCGGCCGGCGTGCCGAGGGCTGGGTCGAGAGGGTCAAAGTCGGCGATCAGCCGGCCGACGCCGTTGATATACTGCCGAAGCACACGGACGGTAATGGGGAGGGTAGAGACGCGGAGAAGGAGGTCATCTGCGAGGGCGGCGGTCAAGGCTCGCGGCTGTAGCTGCTGCCCGCGCTCGTCGCGGAAAAGGAGCGCCCGGTCGATGGCGCCGCCATGACCGGCGCCAATGAGGGTGGAAGAGGGCGCCGCCGGGTCTACAGCACGGCTTAGGTAGGCGTCGAGCGGCTCGACAAAGACCAGGTACTGGATGACGAGGGACGACGACGGCGCGTCATGCCACCTCACTATAGGCCGTCCGGTACCCTGGCGCTCGACTTGACCCTTCCAGTAGGTGATGACGGTGTAGACCAGCCCGTTGTGGACAAAGACGGACCGATGGGCGCGGGCCGAGGAAGCGCAGAGGCGCACGCCAGCCGACTCTGTCATGCGGGCAGGGGCGCCGCCTACACAGTGGGTTATCGCCCAAATGAGCGCCCGGCAGCGGTTGGCGAGCTGACGCCAGGTGCGGAGCTTGGCAGCGTCGGTTATAACCGGCGGGGCGGTCAGGTCGAGCTCCTCCACACCCGGGTCTCGCTCTGACGGCTTGACTGCGACACGGACGGGGCAGTCGGGCGAGTCGAGCACCCCAGACGCAATCATGTGGCTGCGCCAGCCACTGACGAGACGGGCGTTGACGGGGAGCTCGAGGAAGGAGACGCCGGGCGACTGGACGTTTGGCGAGTCGATCAGCTGTACGGCTTGGGCGTAGAAGCCAGAGCCGGTGGGGTCGTAGCCAAAGGTGAGTTGCTGGAGCAGCCCGCCGAGCTCCCGCTGAGCCGCTCTCACCCGCGCACCGACGGTGGCGGTGCTCATGTGAAGGCCACGGTGGAGCAGCGTGCCACAAACCGCGCCAGGCGGAGCGCCGGCGGGCAGGTGAGAGGGGTCGTCACACGGGATAAACGCTGGCGCTACCGTCTCGGACCGACTGATCGCTTCGCATGACGCGGACAGCTGCACAATGTAGGCCGCCGCAGTCGTAGACGTTGGGTTGGTCGCCATTGCGATGCGCTCAAACGACTCTTCAACCGACCCGGTGGGGACGTTCATGAAAAAGAGCGTGTTGACAATGTGGGTTGCAAACAGGAGGGATGTCGCCAGGTGACCACCGGCGGTCGCGCTCATGTGCGAGCAGTGGTCGGCGGCGCTCTGCGCATCACGCGCGTCGTTGTCATTGTCGTCGTCGTCGTCGTCGTCGCCGCCGCCGCCGCCGCCGCCTCCGACTGCCACCGCAGCGGAGGTGTCCAACCCACTCGTTTGCCCACCGGACGCGTACGCGACCGACACAAAAGGCATGGCAAGGGCCAGGTCGCACCGCGGCTTGTTTTCGCCACCTACGTGACTCAGCCGTGGGTCGTACGTCTCGTGACAGAGTGCAGACAATAAGGAGCTGACGGCCGGAACGAGAAGACTATTGGCCAGCACCGTCGTGTCGTCCTGGCCAGGGAAGAGTTCCTCACCGCCGGTCTGCTGCTGCGGCTCCCGCTGCGCCCGCTGCCGCCGCAACCGCAAACGCCGGAGGCCGCTGGCAGCGTGAGTGCGGTACGAGTCGCGCATGTTGAGCGCCGCCAGCTGGGTTTCGCGGTCAAAAGTGACCGACGCGTTGTCCGCTTCCAGGGCGGCGGCAGCGGGGCGGTCGGCGAGTGCCGCCAGCTCTTGCGTCACGTACAGTACAATGGCCACGTCTCGGGCGTAGCGGACGAGCGTCGGCTTGGTGACGTGGATGTTAAACCGCCGCAGCTGCAAGTCGCTCGTCTGCCCAATGCGCAGGCGGCTGAGAAGGGTGGTCTGGTCCGACTTGCGCAGGTAGCTCAACGCATCGTTGAACAGGGACAGGACAGCGTCTTGGATGCACGCAAAGTAAAACGCGCCAGACGGGGGCAGAGTCGCACCGCGGTTCTCCACGTCAGCGCTCGCCGTACGGCTGACTCGACGGAGGAATGGGCCAAAGTGCTGCGCAACGCCCGCCGCGGTCCAGTGCAGTCGAGACAGGTCCTCGTGGAAGCGGTACTGCTGGAGGAGTCCGCCACACTGGTTGTCAGCTGTTTCTCCAGACGTCGACAACGGGTACCCGTCGCCGTCACCGCCAGCGCCGGCGCCGCCGCCGGCGCCGCCCCCAGCGCTGCTACCACGGGCCGGATTGGCGGACGTGCGAGGACCGCGCAAAAAGACGTCGAGCGGCAGAATCGAAGACGAGACCCGCTTGGGCATCGCCGCCTGCGACGTTGCAGCGGCGGCGCCAGTGCCGCCGCCGCCGCCGCCGCCGCCGCCCTCCTGTGCGACACCAGCGGCAGCGGCGGCAGCGGCGGCGGTGGCGGCAGTGGTAAAGGTCGAAATGACCACTGGAAAGAGGGAAACCTTGTTGCCACGCTGCAGGGACTGCACGTGCGCAATGTGGTAGGAGCGAAGACCACAAGCGGTGGCGCCTTCCGCGTCGGTGCGCACCTGGTGCAAGCGGGTGAGTAGCCTGGCCGTCGGCGCCACAGTGTGGCACTGGTAGCACACTGAAAAATCAGGGCGGATGGAAAGGTGGGGAATACGGGGTAGGTGCGTCGCGGTCACCGACGCAGGCCATGCATGTAGCTGGTAGCGTTCGCGAAGCGCCACTTGCGCAGGCTGCGGCGGGGAAGAAAGAAGCTCGCGAGCGCTCTCGACGGTCGCCGACGGCAACGGAGCCTGGCTGGACGACGACGGCGGCGACCGCACATCGGTGCCCCCCTGCCCAGTTGTTGCCGTCTCTTTGTCAGCCACCAGCTTGCGCAGAGCCGACTTGTGCGACTGCGTTGACAGATGATGCTTGAGCTGCGCCGCGTCCATGATGGTCGTGTCGCACGGCACGCATAGCACCCACGCGGTGGTCGTCCACAGCGCGAGGCCAGTGGCGGTCCCCGCGGCAGAGCCGGGGCTGTCGGCCAACGTCGGCGGCCGCGCCTCTGCCGCCGGTGCCGACAGCGGCGGCGGCGGCGGCGGCGGTGGCGGCGGCGGCGGTGGCGGCGGCGGCGGCGGCGGCGGCGGCGGCGGCGGCGGCGGCGGCGGCGGCGGCGGCGCACTAGCCGACGCAGCACCAGCAGAGGGACGACTGGCACCGCCACCAACCATGGGCGTGATCTCGTCCGACGAATCCGCCTCGGTGGTCGCCGGCACGACCGCCGCAGCCGACGGCGGCGCAGGCGGCGGCGCTGCAGGTGCCATGGGCGGCACGGCCAATGGAGCGAGCGCAGACGTCCATGTTGTGTCGATCGCGGGAGAGGCGGAGCGGGAATCCATTCCTCCGCGGCGACGGGGAGAAGCAATGCCGCCGCAGATGGGTTCAGGGACGAGGTGGGACAGCGGGGAAAGGGTCAGCGGGGTCCGCAAAGGAGGGGGAAAGGCTCGCAGATCGGGGATAAAGACGGGGGGCGCGACGACGGTGAGGACGTGACGGGGAGCGCGATCATGGCGGGATGGTCACGGCTGAACGGGTGGACCCTTTTATACAGGCGTGAGCAGGTGCTGACAGCGCGGGAGAATTCAAACGGTTTGAAACAAACGTGGTCCTTTTGGCGCCAACGCACGCGCGCCAAACGGTTTGAAACCGTCGTGGTAGTTTTGGCGCCAACGGGCAGGCTGCGAAAGAGAGAAAAGAACACAGCAGGCGCGCGTTGCTGAGCCTGCGGGGCGGCGGCGCAATGCCGGCGCCAGGCCGGCGGGGAGGCCCAGCGAGGGCGGCGTCGAAAGAAAATGATTGGGGCATCGACCTGGTGGACTGCCGCAAAGGGGCGGTCACCGGGCGGATCGAACCGTGTGACGGCAAAGTCCGCGGTTCCCCAGATCCGTAGTACTACGGAACTGGGCGTCCCCAGTTCCGTAGTACTACGGATCTGAGAACGGTTCAGACATGCCGGAACGTCAAGGTCAATCTCGTCATGCCTGACTAGTACTCGACCCGCCTTTGGATTTATTTGGGTGTCGGATCGTCTAAGATTTACAATACCGTCGTAATTTGGCTTTAGGCGAGACTGTGTACTGACTGATTCGACCATCCAAATGAAATTATAGTACTTGTCGACCCTTTGTGTACTTTTTTGTCAACAATCGCCTATGTCAGCGTACTTGAACATTGCAAGGGGGTGGTGTACGCCGCCTGACGGACGCTCACCGGGTCATTTCAGCCCCAGAGAGAGCACGGAGCGGCCGCGTACGTGGAGCAAGTGCGTAGTTGACGTGCGTGTCGAGCAACAAATTAAGTGACACAATATCCATTTACGTAGAAGGGTGTGTACCAGAAAGTGATTGCACGTCAAATGCGCAACCGGGACGCACCAGCGCGCTGCCGATCGCGTTGAGATCCACGCAGGGATGCGGACGAGCAGCAGCAGTGGATCAGGCCACGCGGGAGCCCGCGTCCATCTCGAATGACGCGTGGCGCCTGGTCGGCCGCCACCAGTTGGCACGCTGCGTTTGGGCGGGCTGCGCACCACGCGTTTGTATCGTACAGCACAAGGGTGGATGGCCCGCCGCGGGTCGAACAGCACAGTCGCACGTGTGAAAGAAAGGGGCTGGCTGAGGGGGGACGTCTACACCCACGACATGGCGAGCCGCCGGCTGCGCACTCGTCTCGGGGCCGACGATAGACGCCCAAAAGTGGTAGGGCGCACGCTGGGGGAGTGAGTGCCAAATGAGATGCGGGCAAGGCAGGTGAATGCTGAGGGCGGGGGGGGGGGGGGGGGGGGGCGATCGCACGCGGTTGCCCTTGGGAGGTGGGGCGACAGGGTCGAGGGGGATAGACACGGAGAAGCGTGCCTGCCCCCGGGGTGAGTTCATCCGACACGCGGTTTATTCTGGGACAATATTTTAGGGGAGGGGGGGCCAGCCAGACGTGGAGGGGGGGGCAACGCACGGGATTGGCGCCCGACAGACTCGGAAGGGAGGATCCAACCGAGGAGGACGTACCCGCGAAATTGACGTCCAGAGAGGGGTACGTCCTCCCAGAAGAGAACTTACAGCGGGGGGGCTCGGAGGACGTACCCGCGAAATTGACGTCCAGAGAGGGGTACGTCCTCGAGGGGGGGGGAAACAGTGGGATTCAGAAGGAAGGACGTGCGCCAGATTTGGATCGTCCGAGAGGGGAAGGTGTTCTTAGGCGCCATTCGGGGGAAGGGGGGGAGGGGGAGCCACAGGCATCGGACGCGGGACGTGGTCAATGAGCCTCAAAAAAAATCGCAACGGGAGGGGGGGTGGGGGGGGGCTCACCCGCGGTATTGACGTCCTGAGGAAGGTTCTTTCCCCCGCGCATCTAACCCGGTTGATGGGAGGGGAAGGAGACAGAGGGGGGAGGGGTGGGAAACGCGACACTGCGAAACGAGGGAGGAATGGTTTCGCCATGGGGGCATGCGCCAGGCGCGGGAGGCAGGGGAATATAGGAAAAAGGGAGGGAGCGCGGGAAAACTGGGAGGCACGATAACGCAGGGGGCAGCGGGGGGAGGAAACAGGGGAAACGGGAGGGGGGGCGGGGGAGGGCAGGAAGACTGGAAAGAACTCAAAGGCAGGGGGCGGGGAGGAGGGGCACGGACAGGAGGGGACGGGGGGCGGAGGGGAGGACTAGGAAAGGGGACGGGGGGGGCGGGAACACCGGGACGCACACTGATAATGCAGGGGGCGGGGAGAACACAACAAAGAAGGGGAGGGGAGGCGGGGGGCGGGGTAGGGTGGTAAGACTGGAGGGGAGGCGAGGGAGGGCGGGAACACTGGGAGGCATAAGTGGGAGGAGAAGGAGGGGCATAGGATAATTGGGGGGGACGAGGGGGGGAGGACTCGCACAGCGGGCACGGAGGGGGAAAGGCTGGGAGGCACAATGATGCACGGGGCGAGGGGGAGGGGCACACGGATGGGAGGGGGGGGGCGGGGAGGGCGAGGGTGCACACAGAGTTGAGAGCGAGGCACTGGCGGGAGAGGACGGAGAAGGGCGGGAAGACTGGGAGGCACAAATGGAGGGGGAAGGATGGGCACAGCAATAGACTGGGAGGGGGGCGGGGAGGACGGGGAGGTCGGGGGTGCACATCGAATTGGGGGACGACGCACTCTGGAATATGACACGCCTGGTAGGGAAGGGCGGGGAGGGCGAGAGACTGAGAGGAAAGAGAGGGGAACGAGGGGCACAGGAAAGGTAAAAGGGGAGACGGGGGGGAGGAGGGGCAAGAGGGGAGGGGACGCGGGATAGGTGCGAAGCACAATAATGGAGGGGGCGAGGGATGGGGCACAAAAAAGGAAGAGGGGGGGCGGGGAGAGCGGGAGTGCACACCGGGTTGAGGGGCGAGGGACTGGCGGGAGGGGAAGGGGAAGGGCGGGAAGACAGGGAGGCACAAATGGAGGGGGAAGGAGGGGCACAGCAAAAGACTGGCGGGGGGGCGGGGAGGGCGGGGGGGTCGGGGGTGCACATCAAATCGGGAGGCGACGCTTTATCGAAAATGACACGCACCTGGGAGGACGTACCTGCGATTCTGACGTCCAGGAGGGGGAGGGGGGGGGGCCGCCCTAGGACGCATCTCAGGAGGGTACGTCCTCTCGGGCCCGAATCGGACGTACCGGCCAATGGGACGTCCAGACGAGGGTTCGTCCAAATCGGCTGGAATCGAGGGTTCGTCATCTGACGAACCATGCGATTCTGACGTCCCAGAGGGGGGGGTTACGTCCTCCGTGTATATTCTTATAGTAGGGGGGACGTCTACACCCACGACATGGCGAGCCGCCGGCTGCGCACTCGTCTCGGGGCCGACGATAGACGCCCAAAAGTGGTAGGGCGCACGCTGGGGGAGTGAGTGCCAAATGAGATGCGGGCAAGGCAGGTGAATGCTGAGGGCGGGGGGGGGGGCGATCGAACGCGGTTGCCTTTGGGAGGTGGGGCGACAGGGTTGAGGGGGATGGACACGGAGGAGCGTGCCTGCCCCCGGGGTGAGTTCATCCGACACGCGGTTTATTCTGGGACAACATTTTAGGGGAGGGGGGGCCAGCCAGACGTGGAGGGGGGGCAACGCACGGGATTGGCCCCCGACAGACTCGGAAGGGAGAATGCAACCGAGGAGGACGTACCCGCGAAATTGACGTCCAGAGAGGGGTACGTCCTCCCAGAAGAGATCTTACAGCGGGGGGGCTCGGAGGACGTACCCGCGAAATTGACGTCCAGAGAGGGGTACGTCCTCGAGGGGGGGGAAAACAGTGGGATTCGGAAGGAAGGACGTGCGCCAGATTTGGATTGTCCGAGAGGGAATGTGTTCTTAGGCGCCATTCGGGGGAAGGGGGGAGGGGGAGCCACAGGCATCGGACGCGGGACGTGGTCAATGAGCCTCAAAAAAAATCGCAACGGGAGGGGGGGTGGGGGGGGGGCTCACCCGCGGTATTGACGTCCTGAGGAAGGTTCTTTCCCCCGCGCATCTAACCCGGTTGATGGGAGGGGAAGGAGACAGAGGGGGGAGGGGTGGGAAACGCGACACTGCGAAACGAGGGAGGAATGGTTTCGCCATGGGGGCATGCGCCAGGCGCGGGAGGCAGGGGAATATACGAAAAGGGAGGGAGCGCGGGAAAACTGGGAGGCACGATAACGCAGGGGGCAGGGGGGGGAGGAAACAGGGGAAACGGGAGGGGGGGCGGGGGAGGGCAGGAAGACTGGAAAGAACTCAAAGGCAGGGGGCGGGGAGGAGGGGCACGGACAGGAGGGGACGGGGGGCGGAGGGGAGGACTAGGAAAGGGGACGGGGGGGGCGGGAACACCGGGACGCACACTGATAATGCAGGAGGCGGGGAGAACACAACAAAGAAGGGGAGGGGAGGCGGGGGGCGGGGTAGGGTGGTAAGACTGGAGGGGAGGCGAGGGAGGGCGGGAAGACTGGGAGGCATAAGTGGGAGGAGAAGGAGGGGCATAGGATAATTGGGGGAAAGGAGGGGGGGAGGACTCGCACAGCGGGCACGGAGGGGGAATGGCTGGGAGGCACAATGATGCACGGGGCGAGGGGGAGGGGCACACGGATGGGAGGGGGGGGGCGGGGAGGGCGAGGGTGCACACGGAGTTGACGGCGAGGCACTGGCGGGAAGGGAAGGGGAAGGGCGGGAGGACTGGGAGGCGCAAATGGAGGGGGAAGGAGGGGCACAGCAATAGACTGGGAGGGGGGCGGGGAGGACAGGGAGGTCGAGAGGGCAGGGCGAGACACTGCGAGCATGAAAGGCAGGGAAAGGACGGGCACAGGAAAATATGAAGGGGAAGAAGGGGGGGCGGGGTGGCAAAGGGGGCGGGGACGCAAGCAAGGTGGGAAGCACAATAACTCAGGGGGCGACGGGAAAAGGCAAAGAAAACCGGAGAGGAGGAGGAGGGACCGCAGGGGTGCACATAACGGAGGAGGGGGGACCGCAGGGGTGCACACAGAGTGGAGGGGCGACGCACTGGCGGGAGAGGATAAGAAAGGCGGGAAGACTGGGAAGCACAAGTCGAGGGGGAAGGAGGGGCACAGCAAGAGACTGGCGGGGGGGCGGGGAGGGCGGGGGGGTCGGGGGTGCACATCAAATCGGGAGGCGACGCTTTATCGAAAATGACACGCACCTGGGAGGACGTACCTGCGATTCTGACGTCCAGGAGGGGGAGGGGGGGGGGCCGCCCTAGGACGCATCTCAGGAGGGTACGTCCTCTCGGGCCCGAATCGGACGTACCGGCCAATGGGACGTCCAGACGAGGGTTCGTCCAAATCGGCTGGAATCGAGGGTTCGTCATCTGACGAACCATGCGATTCAGACGTCCCAGAGGGGGGGGTTACGTCCTCCGTGTATATTCTTATAGTAGGCCCACGCGGACGATCCACTGCCGCAAGGCCCGCGGGAAGAGCCACAACTTGCCGTCCTGGCGATACTCGTCGACCAAGTAGGCCCCGCACATGACGGCCCACTCGGACCGGAGGACGTTCCAGGCCCACGGCTTGTTGGCCAACAGCATCTCCTTGAGGTAGGCGGCCGACGGGGGGAGCTCCACCATAGCCCCGAAGGGCACCTCGACGGCAGGCCACCAGGGGGGCAAGCGGGGGTAGTGGGCCGACCTGATCGCACCCGGGCAAGCCGGGAACTCGACCTCATCCCACCCGACCAAGTGGGGGTGCTCCTTGCGGGCCCTCTGGTACCTGCTGGTCGTCACAAGCGGATGGGGAGGCTTGAAGCCGCGGCGGCCCACGTAGGGGGGCGGCATCACGACGTTTGACGACAAGGGGGCCAACTCGCACAGACGGTGGGCCTCCTTGGCGTAGCCGACCTCCCCCTCGTGACGGACCACCGTCAGGCCATGGCAACGGTCATCCGCGGCGGGAACCAGCGCGTCAGGGAGGGCCATCATTTGCTTGCGGAAGGAGTTGCCTTGGCTGGCCCCATCGATGGCCGCCATCGTCATGTGGGCCCGCGTGTGGACGGTCCAGCCGCGGGCCCGCTCCCGCTGCCACGCCGCAGCCCACGCCTCGGTGTCCGCCTCAAGGAGTGGAAGAGGGCCCACCACCTGCTGGTACGGGAGCGCCATCGGGCCCTCGATGGCCGGCGGAGCCGCGGCAGGGAGGAGGGCTGGGGGAGGATCAGGCGCCATGACGGGGACGAGAGGAGGAGGGCGCCAGTGTGAGACCCAATGGTGGGGGAGGGGGCAAGGGGGAGGCAGAAGGTGGACCACGCGGCTACGGCGGACGAACGGGACGGACGGGCGCCGGTGCGGGGTGGCCAACGCTACAACGAGGAGGCCAACGCGGTTATGTACCCTGCCATGCGGGCCACCATCCCCCCCCCCCACCCCCCACTTCCCCCGGCTCACTCTGCCCCGCGGACCACACCCCACACCCCCCCCCTTGATCCCGTGGGCCCTCTGGCGGGTGTGACCTCCATGTACCTGCTCGCACTGCCCTACACCTCGTGGGCCGACGGACACTGGCCGGCGGGGACGCACGGCCTCGGTGAAGGGGCCGTGTAGCGTAATGGGCCGTCGCGGGGGAGGCGGTGGGCCGACGAGCTGCTGGGGGCCACCGACACTGTACCCGCGCCCCTTGGAGGCTGGCCCGTCCATCCCGTTGGGCCCGCGCGACACCGTGGACCCGCCTTCCCACGTTGGATGCGGGCCCTCCTGTGCGGTGACATCCCCTCGGGGGTGATTGGTCCGAGCGGACGGGGCGGTCTTGGAGATTGAATGGATTGAAGGCGCGGCCGCGTCGGATGCTTATGGGTTTCCTTGAGTATTTGGGGGTTTTCTCGGGTATTTGTGCTTTCTTTGTTCGATTGCATTTTTTCTTGATTTCTTGCATTTTCCTGGGCTTTCGGCTTTTCACTCTTTTTTCCCATTGGGTTTTGGGTGGAGGGCACTTGCGTTTGCGTGTGGAAGGTTGGGAGGTGCGCTGGCGTTTGGCCCGGGGTCGCTGCCGCGCTGGCACCGGCCCTGGGGTGGCCTGGCGTGCCTCTGGGGGGTGGGGTGTCTGGGTGCTCTGGGGGGCCCTTCGCGGGGTCTTTAAGGGTGTCTCGAGAGCCCACCCTCTTCCTTCCAAATAAACCAACGGTGCTTTGGGCTTGCTTTTCCTTCTTGGGCTATAGGCCTTCTCCTTTGCCCCGACGTGGGCGGGCAAGAGTGGGTGGCACCCTGGGCCGTTCCTTCCGGTAGACCCCCCTGTACACGCTGGGCTTGTGGACCGCTGGGCCCACGTGGGCCGAATAACGCTACAACGGAGAACCAATGGATCTCGCAAACGGACCTCCATGCTCCTGCTCTACTCCGGGCGTTCCACAAGCGGGGAGCGTCTTCAGGGGGGGGACATGTAAAGGTTCGACCTTTACTTGATCCAATTCGGTCGTCAAGCCACTGATGTCATGCTAACTACATCAGTACTTGATCCGTGATCTCTTCGGACCGCATCCTGTGGATTCTAGATTCTTCCGAAAGCTTCCAACGTCTTCCGGATGAATCTAGGATCCCCCAAAGATCTTCCACGAGTATATTTTGACACGTGGCGGGATGCGTGGCTTACAGTGGCCCTGGGACCCCTCCAGAGGGCCAATTATGGAAGGCCAATAATGGTGCTGGAATCGCCATAGCTCCACGGGAACCGATAGTATCGCATATTTCGTTTCCAGCCCCTGGGACAGCGTTCGGGATCGTGTAACGTGCTTACCAATAGTGTGCAAGAACGATCTTGCAAGTAGCCCACCCCCTCAGATTGACCCTTCTGAGAGGGGGGTGTGCCGCGACGAGTGCTGACCTGCGTTTTCGGACCACCTGGTGCCGCAAACAAGAGGGACTACGCCAAGGGCCCTGTGAGCGACCTGAGGGATGTGCCAGAGCGTATAAAAGCGTGCGTGCTTGCGACCGAGGGTGGAGAACGGAGGGAAGACTCAAGCCCATCGACATAAACATCTTTGAACCCTAGAACCCTGCCACATTCGGGCGCCCAAACAGCCTATCCCCAGCATTAGCCAGTGGGGGCACCCGCTCTCAAGCTACCGTGCGGGCACACCCCCTGGCTCTGCCTGACGGGGGGCACCCCACTGCCGGCAGCGTCAGCACCCCCCTGGACCGACCGTTGGCGCGGTTCCCGTAGTCGTGCCTGGCTACGGCCGGCGTGCTGGAGCGGCAGATACGGCCGCCTCCACGGTGTCCTCCACAACAACGTATGTCACACTTTCCCTACCCGTACCCCTGCACCGCTACGCTGGCCACGGAGGCGGCCGGCGGATGCGCTGCCGCCGCAGCCGTCCAGTAAGCCCCCCCCGCCCGCGGGTGCTCCCCCGCTGGCCTTCCTCGCCGCCACTGGCCGTGTGGCATATATACGCCTGGGGGGCGCGCAGGGGCCGTCCACGGCTAAGTGGACGGCACGCGCCGCAGCCCCACGGGCGGCCACACCCGCCGAGGGCGTCGTTGCAACCCCTCTCCCCGACCCGTGTAAAAGGGTCGGGCGGCGCACCGGGCCCGAACGGTCGCGTCACGGGTGGGGCTAGCCCCCCCCCCCTAGGTCGCTTGTGATTGGGTCGAAGGCGTGCGCCGGCGGGCGATCCTTCGACCCGAAGGACAGCTCCCGGGCCGGGGGAGGACGGCCGCGGGAGCTGGATCGAGTACTCCCTGTGACGATCGATAGGATCGACCTATCGATTGTGGTACGCCCTTTCGGGGGGTACTCACCAATTTCGCATGCAATTATCGTCTTGGAGGGATTTCGCTTCTATTTCTTAGGACAGGTCGACCCTGCCCGGTCGACCTGTCCGATCGAGGGTTGTGGCGGGCGCGCGCGTGCCTCTTCTGGGCACGCGACGGCGCTCTCGCCCCGCTCCTCCCTGCTCGTCAGGTCTAAACGTATCCTTCTTTGTCCCGCTTACTTGCCATAGTCTTGGCACTGCGGTTACGGGTTTGTGCGTCAACCCTCCCCCCTGATTACGGTACCCTGTGGACACCCGACTTGCCACATTTGGTGGAGCAGCAGGGGATACGCAGAAACTCACGGCCCTCGGCCGTGAGGTGGACGTGTATCTCCTTATCTTTTACGGCTAAGACGGGTAGCGGTGTCATCGTGGACTTCGACTTGGGCGGCCGGAGCGCAGGGCGCAAACGGACCCGGGTCAAGGTGGTGGTGAGCGGGGCTCATCACGTCAAGGGGTCGCCACGGGCCGTAGCCCCGTGGACGACAGCGATCGCCGGTCCTCGACAGGGGAGGACCTGATCGGTCGGGCAACATGGATCCTCATCTCCCGAAGGACTACGTGCCCCCCGATGGGACGCGCCGAAAGGGCGTCTCCACGAGGTCTTCCTCTACCACTCAAGCCCGCAACGACCCCCCTCCGCCTCCTCGTCGGGCCCCGTCGGCGCACGCCGACGTGGACCCTAAGGACGACCCGCTGACGTTCCCAGCGGCCTCGGCGTCGGCGGCTGGGCCGACGCCTACCGCAGAGGCGGAAGACGACGGCCGGACTGCCGCCTATGAAGCTGCCCTTGCTCAAGCGGAGCAAGCTTTGAATGACGAGCAGACCACGGTAGCCGAACTGACGCGACGTCTGCAGCAGCAACAAGATCTGCTGGTTGAGATGCAGAAGTCTGCTCAAGAGAGCAGATCCGCCAGTGGCTCCATGAAGAAGCCCCGACCCACCAAGAAGGGTCAGCCCAAGGATCGCAAGCAGCCGACACCTGAGCCTGTCAAGGAACAACATGACACGGCGGAGCTACTTGCGGGACTCCAGGCTCTCCTTCAAGTGTACGGTGAGCGCCCCGCTCAGGGCACCCCCGAGCGCGGCCGCCGCACACGCAAGGGCCCTCGTCACACTCGACGTGACGACGCCCCTTCCAAGTCCCGGTCATCGACGGCGACGGACCGATCTACTTCGCCCGATCGGTCGTCGTCGTCATCGTCGACATCGGGGCCCCCGACCCCTCCTTCTCCGCCGTCTTCCCCGTCGGAATCTTCCGACGAGAGCACCACGGACGAGGAGGAAGCTACGCGACGCCGACGCGGGCTCAAGTCCAAGCGATCAAAGAAGAACGAACACGAGGTGTTCGACCGTCGGATGGCCATCCATGCACCCAACCGTCGTTACCGACGTCTGTTGTGCTACAAGACGTACTTCCTGGAGGATACGCGCCTGGCGTATCCACCCCGTCTTGTCAGGAAAGCACATAAGCTGAACAAGTGCTTGGACGGGCCGTTCCAAGGTCAGGCGCCCTTCACTGGAAAGGACCCTCTCGCCATCTTCGGGTTCTTGTCTACGTTCAAGAAAGCTTGTGACGCCGCCGGAGCGTCACACGGACAAGCACTGCCTCTCCTCGGCTTTCGCCTGTCGGGATCGGCCAAGCTGTCCTTCACCTCCGCCGTGTCCAACAGTGGGACACGGGACGCGCACGCCATCAAGACGTACGGGGACGGAGTGAACTGGCTGTTGCAGAAGTTTGCAACGCCGGACAAGTTGAACGAGGCCTACACCGAGGTCATTTCTGCTCGTCAAGAACAAGAGGAAGCACCTCGAGCGTTCGGCGAACGGCTCGAGCGTATGTGCGACCGCCTCGTCGGCTTGTTCAACAGCAGCGATCTCGTTGATACGTTCATCAACGGACTTCACGACGCGATCAAGGCGCAGGTTGTCATGTTCCAGATGACCAAGGGCCGCGTGTCGCTGCCGGAAGCGATCACTACCGCGCAGATCTACTGGACGGGTGTCCAGAAGGTCAAGGTGGACCTGCGTCGACACATCCGGAACACTACCTCTCCAATCCGTGTTGGAGCCGTCTCGGAAGCCGTCGTAGCGAATGTCGCGGTCACTCCGCCGCAACCACCACGTTTCGCGCGAACGGAACGCAACGCCACACCGGCATCGAGGTCCCCGTCCCCGCGTCGAACTGCAACTTCGACGGACGAATGCTACAACTGTCACCGGTTCGGGCACTTCTCCAGCGACTGCCCCGAACCTCGACGGGAACGCCGACGTTCGTCAACGGACCGTGCCGTAACGGCCTTCGTCGACACCGACGACCACCCTGCCCACGCTCAGGGAAACTGAGCGGTCGGTCGCGTGAGCCCGGCGCGGCCGACCTTCCCCCTGACCGCGGCAAACCCCAACCAACACCTCGGTGTTGGACGTCGATCCTCAACAAGGCGTACCGTCACTACACGGTTCCCCTGTGTCTGGGGCCTGCCCCAGAACACATGCGTGCGATGCGGCCCACGCTGGATACAGGGGCGGGTCTCAACCTCATTCGGGTTGACCAACTTCCGGCGAACTGGACCTCGTTCGCGTCCAAGAATCGACGGACGCCCAAGGTGGTTGACGCCAGTGGCAACCCCCTTCCCATCCTGGCGGCGATCAACATCATCGTCGACTCCGGGCACGTTAAGATGGTCTCAACGTTCCACGTCGTCAAGGAGTTGGCCGTCCCGGCCATCTTGGGTACCCGGTTCATCAACCAGCACGTGGAGGCTATTTACCCACGTCTCAACAAGGTGTACTGGACCGACCCCAGTTCACCTGTCTCGGTTTGCATGCCCATCTTGGACACGCACTGCGTTCAACGGCAACAGGGCAAGGTCCGTCTGGCTAAGCGGACGACCTTGCCGCCGTTCACCGAAGTGTTCGCGGCAGCCAACAGCGACATCACCGGGTTGATCCATGTGACCACCAACTCAAGATTGCACCAAGGTCACCAAGTCATCTTGGCGAATGGGGTCGCCTGCACCTTGCCTGCCGTGCCCTTCCAGGTACGATTGTGCAACGTCGGCGCGACGACCAGGTACCTCAAGAAAGGTACCGTCCTCGGGTCAGCGGAGATGTACGAGGGGCCAGTCATCGCCACGGTCGATGAGAAGCCCCAACCTCCGCAAGATAAGCCCGCGCCGTCGGTCGACTCAGTCGACCTCGCGGACGCTCCGAAGCACCTCCACAAGCGTATCCGGAGGATGCTCGAGCAGCATCAGGTCATGTGGAGCGGCAAGCTGGGGACGATCCACGCCACCGTTCATCGGATTGAAACCGATGACAAGGTCATCCCGATCCACCAGGCCCCCTACCGGACGGGCCTGCGCAAGAGGGAGATCATCACGGACTGCATCAACGCCATGCTCAAGCAGGAAGTAATACGGCCAAGCCACAGCGACTGGTCAAGCCCAGTCGTGGTCGTGCCCAAGAAGAACGGCAAGCCGAGGTTCTGCATCGACTACCGACGGCTGAACGCCGTCACCAAGAAGGATACCTATCCCATTCCTAGGATGGATGATTGCCTCGACTCGTTGGGCGAGGCGCAGTTCTTCTCGACACTTGATTGCACAGCCGGTTACTGGCAAGTGCCACTCCGAAAGGAGGACCAAGAGAAGACCGCCTTCGCATGTCACGACGGACTCTTCGAATGGGTCGTCATGCCGTTCGGGCTGACGAATGCCCCGGCAACGTTCCAGCGAGCCCTGGACATCATCTTGTCTGGCCTCAAGTGGCAGATATGTCTTGTTTACCTTGACGACGTCATCGTGTTCTCCAAGTCCGCCGAGGAACACGTCCGCCACCTGGACGTAGTCTTGACACGCCTACGTAAAGCAGGCGTCACACTCAACCTTGAGAAGTGTGCCTTCTTCAAGAAAGAAGTCGAGTACCTCGGTCACTTGGTCTGCCCCGGCCAACTCAAGGTACACAACAAGAACACCGAGGCCCTCAAACGGGCCACCTTCCCCAAGACGAAGACCCATATGAAGAGCTTCCTCGGCGCCTGCAACGTCTACCGACGCTTCGTCAAGGACTTCGCCAAGAGAGCGAGACCATTAACCGAGCTGACCAAGAACGACGTCGGCCCGGATCTGCCTGAACCAACGGCAGAACAACTCGCGGCGTTTGAAGACCTCAAACAAGCCTTGGTGACACCGCCGGTGCTCACCATCCCGCACCCCACCCGTCGATTCGTAGTCGACGTCGACGCGTGCGCGGACCAGCTCGGGTGCGCCTTGTTGCAAGAACAAGAAGATGGACAGCTGCAACCGGTGGGCTACTACAGCCGCACGCTGAAGCCGGCCGAGCAGAACTACTGCACGACGGAACGCGAATGCCTTGGACTTGTGTGGGGAGTGCTGACCTTACGGCACTTCTTGGACGGCAACAAGTTCACGGTGCGAACGGACCATCAGGCACTAAGGTGGATCTACAATACCACCGACCCAAGCAGCCGGTTGATGCGATGGCGCCTCCGCTTGGCCGAGTTCACCTTCGACGTCTTGTACAAGCCTGGTGCAAGTCATCATGCACCCGACTTCTTGTCACGGACGCGCACCGGCGCACTTGACGACTCGGATCTCGACGACGAGATCCCATGCTTGGCTCTGGCCGAGACGGCCAGAAGCTTGCAGAGGGGGCGGTACACCCACGCGGTACGGCTGACGCCGGTCGCGTTTGAGGACCTAGTAGCGGACCAGGCGACCGACGCCTTGTGCAAGGTCATCCGCAAGAAGATGGCCGCAGGCAAGGCCCCCAACTTCTCGGTGAAGGACGGCGCGCTCTACCGAGAGGGCCTCGACGGAGACCAGCTTGTGGTCCCGCACAAGCATCGGGCGAGGTTGCTCCACTTGGCCCACTTCCCGACCACGGAAGGACATCCGGGATCGAACCGGATGTACTACTCCATGCGGCGCCGGTTCTACTGGCCGTCGATGGCCACCGACGCCTACGGAGTGGTCACGCGGTGCGCCGCATGTGCACAGAGCCGGCTTGCGTTGCGACGCCACACGGCGCCGATGAGGCTGTTCCCGGCGACCGAGCCGTTGACGGAAGTCAACGTCGACATCCTCGGGCCGCTGCCTGTCTCGTTGACGCGCAACAAGTACGTGTTGGCATTCACCGACCGCTTCTCCAAGGTCGTCCGTTGCGTCGCCCTGAAGAAGGTGACCGCTGTCACGGTAGCCTCGGCGTTGGTGGAGGTATGGGTGGCCAGCTACGGGCCACCCGACGTGCTCCTGTCGGATCAAGGAAGCCAGTTCATGTCGAAGTTCTTCATCGCCGTGTGCCGGACCCTTGGCATTGAGACAAGGGAGTCGACGCCGTACCACCCGCAGACAAACGGGCAGGTGGAGCGGTACAACCGCACCATCGTCAAGCAGCTCCGGCACTACGTTGCGGATAACCCGCAACGGTGGGATGAGCTCCTACCCATCCTCACGTACGCGTACAACACGCAGCCGCATCGATCGACGGGCGTGGCACCGTTCGAGCTGGTCATCCCCAGACGGATCCCGAACCTCACGGTGCACAGCCCGCCACCCGGTGTGTCTATCCAGGCACACGGCACCACCAAGGACGGCTCGCCCTTGTCGGTCAAGCGCTCCTTCATGGCCCGGCTCCGCAAGACCATACCCAAGGTGGCCGAGGCTCTGCGCAAGACGCAGCAGCGCTACAAGAAGACGTACGACAAGAACCTTGCCACCCGGAACAAGGATGTCAAGATCGGCGACTACGTGTACCTGAAGGCACACCAACGCGAGCACAAGTTGTCCAGCCCCACGAACGGGCCGTTCCTTGTCGTCGACCTGGACGACAAGACGTTCGTTGTCCAGGTGGGGGACGAGGAGAGCAGAGTGTCATGGGACCAAGCGACGCCAGCCCCAAGACCCGATGCAGCCGGCGAAGCCGACGCCACTCCTCATGCCCTGCTCAAGGACAAGGTGAACTTGTCCGACCGTCCATCCGTGATGGACGACTACCTCATCGACAAGCTCGTCGGGTATCGATGCGTCGATGGGGAGCACCAAGCCAAGGTGCGGTGGTGGGGGTACCAGAGCAACGACGACGTGTGGACGCCGCTCGGCGACCTGCCGAAGCACTTGGTCCTGCGGTACCTGCGGAACCAGAACAAGCAAGTGCCGGGGTACGAGTGGTCACCAACTAAGATGACACTCAGGTCGCAGAGCCAAGGCCTCCCACACCCGGACGCCCGCGTGAACGCGGTGACCCCCAGCGTCAGGTGGGTGCCAACCATCATCGCCTTCCACCAGTCGCCCGACGGTCACGTCCAAGCGCGACTCATCTGGACCCACCCGCGCGGGCAGGTGGGCGAGGTCATCCCCCTGTACTACCTACGCAGTACATTCCCCACGAACTTCCCCCGTAACATACCGGAGCGGGCAGACTGGACGGCTCCCCGAGCAATCGTGGACCGGTTGGAGAAGCTCCACGGGCCTCACACCATCGACTTGTTCGCCACCCAGGCGAACAAGAGGTTCGAGCGGTTCGGCTCCAAGGAGTGCGAGCCCGGGGCCGAGTGGCGTGACTCAATGAGTCACGACTGGACGCCCCACAACGCGTGGGCGAACCCCCCGACCTCGCTCCTCCCGGAGATTGCCGAGCGACTGGCAAGTGGCCCTCCATTGGCCCTCACCCTCCTCGCTCCCCGGTGGGAAGCGCAAGAATGGTTCAGTATCTTCATGAACCGATGCTTCGAGTACGAGGAGTTACCCTTGGAGTGCTTCCCCCGCTCGCCCGCGAGTCCCGACCTATGGGTGGCTGAGCACCCACCGGTCTGGACCACGATAGTATTTCGCTTTGAGCGAAATCATGCCGGCGAGTAGCAGAGTGACCGCGAGGCGTGGCGTGACCCGCGCCCGGCCCGACGTCGGTGCGCTGAACCGGACGACGACGGCGAACCTCGCCGTCGGCGGGTGGGCCGCGTCTCCGCCGTCGACCCCGACCCGTCCTGTCGTAGGACGAAACGACGTGAACGACGACGGCGCCGCGGAGACCGCCGCCGCGCACGGCTCGAGGTCGTCAGCGAAGACGACCGCTCACGTCGGCCGCGGCACGCACTTGTCGTGTCCTCGGAACGACTGTGCCGACGACGCGAGCGCGACCGGTAATTCTTGGAGGCGCCCGGGTCCGAGCCGCTGCCGCGGCGGCCCCTCTTCCCACGAAGAGGGCTGCCAAAGTCCCCCGCCCCGGCAGCGTCCCCAGCCGAGGGACGCTCACCCGACCCCCCCGCCGTACCCGACAGGGGAGGCCGACCCCGAGCCGACGTGCGTGGCGCTCGACCGCCACCACGTCCGCCCCGACCGCGTCCACGGCTACGCGAGGACCCCCCGTGCCGGGGGGACCCTGGGGCGTTTTCGCCCCCGCTAGCGGCCCAACGACGTTGAGCCGCCGCGGCTGCCCCCTGCTGCTCAGCGAACGCCTTGGCGCGCTCGCGGGCCGCGTCAGCAGGATCGGCGGCGTGCTCCGCCGCCGCCGCCTCGGCGGCCCGTTCCGCTACCGTCGCTGCGGCAGCCGCCTGAGCCGCCGCAGCACGCGCCACCGCCTCGTCGTCTTGTCGACGACGGCCCGCCCCAGCCGCACGAGGGTTCGCCGACCCTGACGGCGACCCGGCGGTGGGCCCTTCCGTCCTCGGTCGAAGACGATGCGCCCGCCGCCGCCCCGGTCTCTACGGGATCCCGAAGTGTATCGTCTCCCCGGGCGGGAAGAGGAACGGACGCCGGCCGCCGACGGAAGCGGCCAGCGTTAAGCCGGTCGGCATCCCGCCGACCTGCGCAAGCGTCACGGGCAGGACCCGCCGACGACCCACGCTAAGCGTGTGCGCGTGCCGCTGCCTGCGCCGCGCGATGGGCAGCACGAGCGCGCTGCCGGCCTTGTTCCCGCTCCTCCTTGTCCGCCGCCTTGGCCGCGGCCAAGCGCTCGTCCGCCCGCGTCGCGCCGTCGCGCAACGCCTCCTGCAGCCGACCTCGGGATATGCCCCAGGCGTGCAGGAACCTGGTCGGCGTCCGCGCCGACGCAGGGCCGCCCGCCCCCTTCGGGCCTGCCGAAGGGGGATCGTCCCCGCCATACCGCTGCACCACCGGTGCGGTACCGGCATCGTCCGTCAACACGACGGACGAAGCAACTTGGTCGCCGAGGGACGGCGACAAGCTAGCACGGGGGGTATGTGGCATATATACGCCTGGGGGGCGCGCAGGGGCCGTCCACGGCTAAGTGGACGGCACGCGCCGCAGCCCCACGGGCGGCCACACCCGCCGAGGGCGTCGTTGCAACCCCTCTCCCCGACCCGTGTAAAAGGGTCGGGCGGCGCACCGGGCCCGAACGGTCGCGTCACGGGTGGGGCTAGCCCCCCCCCCCTAGGTCGCTTGTGATTGGGTCGAAGGCGTGCGCCGGCGGGCGATCCTTCGACCCGAAGGACAGCTCCCGGGCCGGGGGAGGACGGCCGCGGGAGCTGGATCGAGTACTCCCTGTGACGATCGATAGGATCGACCTATCGATTGTGGTACGCCCTTTCGGGGGGTACTCACCAATTTCGCATGCAATTATCGTCTTGGAGGGATTTCGCTTCTATTTCTTAGGACAGGTCGACCCTGCCCGGTCGACCTGTCCGATCGAGGGTTGTGGCGGGCGCGCGCGTGCCTCTTCTGGGCACGCGACGGCGCTCTCGCCCCGCTCCTCCCTGCTCGTCAGGTCTAAACGTATCCTTCTTTGTCCCGCTTACTTGCCATAGTCTTGGCACTGCGGTTACGGGTTTGTGCGTCAACCCTCCCCCCTGATTACGGTACCCTGTGGACACCCGACTTGCCACAGCCGTGCCCACGCAGCCGCTGGCCGTGCCCCCGCCGCCGCTGGCCGTGCCCCCGCCGCCGCTGGCCGTGCCACTACCGTCACCGGCCGTGACTCCCCAACCGCTAGCTGCGTCCGCTCTGCCGCGGTGCCCCGTCGTCGCTGGCAGCTGCGCTTTTTTCCCGCAGCCCGCGTGCGTTGCACTCCCACGGGACAGGTCCTGTGCAACCTGGTGCGCCGCTGCCGCCGCTGTGGGTGCGTTGCTGCCGCAGCTGGGTGCGTTGCAGTGGCATCCAGGTGCGTTGCTGCTACCACTGGGTTTGTGTCGCCGTGCAAGCTGGGTGCGTTGCTGCAGCCGGCTTGCGCGCCCGCACCGCGGTTTCGTGCTCCAGTGTCGCTGCGTGGGCGCACTCTTCCGCCTCGTCCTGCAGTGAGACAAGTACCGGCGTCTGTCCGTGCGTCAAGGAGGGCTGGGGCCGTGTCTATTTGGGGGAGCGGCTGTACAGGGCGGCTGCATCTGCCAAGGTCGAATCGGATCGGCGACGGCTGCCCGGTGTGGGAGGGCGGCGACTGCGCTGTCAAGGGTGACGGAAAGAGGCTGTTGCACATGCTGGCCAGGGGTTGCGGCGGCTGCGTCTGCTTGTCCCTAAGACGGGGACTCTGTGTCCGGCAAGGGGAAAGAAGCTTGGTGTGCCCCTGGCCGTAGTCCCCATCGGGCGCGTCAGTTCTGGGAGCTGGGCGCATTTTGTGGTGTGCGCCATGCCCAGTACCGTACCGTGTAGTACAACGAGGGGAGGCAGCAGCCTGGACAGCGAGGGAAGGGCACCGGAGGCGTTGCCTCTCCCATGCGACACCGCCTATGTCGAGAGCGGCCGGTAGGAAAGAGAGAAGCCTCGAACGGTTTACTTGCCGGCGACGACGGTCCCACCCATCGACGTCGCCCTTCGTCCTAAAAAGAGCGGAAACCGCCGGCGGGGGCACCGGGCACTGTAAGGCCCGGTCCCCCGCCGCAATCCAACCAATGCAGATAGTCCCTCCAATTGCGGGCTAAGTCCCGCCAAGCAATACATCCCTCTGACGGGCCCCGCCCGCCAAGCACTGGTCATGCGGCGCGCGGCCCCCGCCCCGCGACCGGGCGTGCGCCCCGCACCGGGCGCACCCCGCGCGCCCCCGCGCGCCCCCCGCGCCCCCCGCGCCCCTCCCCGGCGCAACACCCCCCGGGGGCGGCCCCCACCACCCGGGGTGCGCTGGACCCCCAGGGGGTGCCCCCCCAGGCCCCCGCCACGTAGTACCACATCACCCCCTCCCCAGACTTGCGCCGTCCCCGGCGCCCGGCATGCCGGACTCCCGCCCTCGTCGCCGCCACGGTCGCGTCCGGGCCGTGTCGCCCCGGGTAGTCGCCCGTCCGCTCCCCCCCGTGCCACGGGCCTCGTCCTCCCCAGGGGACCCACCCCCGGCCCCCGGCATGGCGCCCCCGCCGTCCCCCGCGGGGAGCGGCCCCGCGGCCCACGCCCCGTGGATGCGCCGCCCGCCGCCCCCCGAGTACACCCCCGACGCGCGCCGTGCCTACGAGGCCCGCCAGCGGGCGGTGGCCGCGGCGGCCGCCGCCAAGGACCATGGGGGCCCGGCCGCTCCGGCTCCCGACGCAGGCCCCGGTGGGGCGGCCGCCGGGGAGCTCCCGTCCCCGGCCCCGTCGGCTGGGTCCTCCCTGCCGTGGATGGCCCCGTCCCCCGCGCCCTCGGGCCAAGCTGCCGTGCCGCCTCGCGCTGCTCCAGCGGTCCTTCCGGCCACGCCGGCCCTGCCGGCGCCCGACGACCCGGAACCCACCGAGGCGGAGCGGGCGGCCTGCTCGCAGCCCGGCCAGGGTGGTCACCTGGCGGCCCCCCCGCCGCTTCCGGTGGAGCCCGTCGCGTCGTGGGACGTCGGGAACGCCTGGCCCGTGCCGGACCAGTGGCCGACCGACTGGGTGCCCCTGGAGGCCCTCCTGGGGCTCACCTCCACGCCCCGGGCTGTCGAGGAGCTGGTGCGCCAGTGGGAAGCCTTTGACCGCCTCGCGGGGGCCGCCGGCTATGGCCGGCCCGGTTCGGGTGACCTGCTCGCCTGGATCCGGGCGTTGCCCGCGGCCAGCGCCCCCGAGGTCTTCCGCCGCTTGCGCCGGTGCAACCCGGGTGCGCGGTTCCAGGTCCACCGGGTGGAGGGCGGGTCGGAGCTGCCTTCGGTGATCAACGAGGCGGACCACGCGGTGGTGACCGACTACCGCCTCCGGGCGCGGCACCTGCCGGCCGTGCAGGTGGACGACGAGCGCGTCGGGCTGGAGTACTGTGTGGGCCCGGGGCCCTTCCTCAACGTGACGCCGCTGCCGCCCTTCGCTACAGTGGGGGACCCCGAGTCGGGGGAGGCCGCCGGACGTTCTCGGGGCTTCATCGCCTCGTTCCGCCGGGCGGGGCACGGCCTGCTCCACTTGTTCCGGCGCCCGGGCAACCTTGAGCGCTGGACCCTGCTGCAGCCCGAGCCCCGCGGCTGGGAGGCATTCGACGCCCCGTGCCTCCTCAGGTACGACTACCCCCCGGTGCTGACGCACTGGCTCTTCACCTTCTTTGCCCACGCGGGCCGCCCGAGCCCGTTGCACGGTGTGGTGCGCGTGACGATGGCGTGCGCCCTGGTGTCGGGGGTCTTGGCGGCCGCGGCCCGCGGGCGGTTCTTTCAGATGCCCCCGGCGGAAGAGTGGCTGCTCCGCCGCTTCGGCGTCCGGCGCATTTGCCAGGGCTGTGGAGGACTTCCGACCTTACCCGTAGGAAAGGGGCTATCCCTTCTCGAGGGGAACCTTGGGTGTAGACCCTAGAGCAAGTACCGCAGGAGCTTTAAGCCACCGCTCTAGGCGGGGGCGTCCAAGTCGGGGAGCAAGAGGGTAACGCAAGGTTGATTTTATCGAAGGGGCAAGCAACGGGCAAAGCCCCCGCGCATATATACCCTTTCTGGCCCCCGGCCAGAGCCGCCGAAGGGGCCCCAGACGCGGGCCAGCACACGCACACGCAATCGACCAATCACACGCAAATGGAACACTCTGGAACCCGTAGACACGCAAAATCCCCTCCAAAGGGGAATTCCCCTCACAATCTATAAGGTCAAGTACAAGCCGGAATAATCCAGCAAGGATCTTCCCCGTCACCATTCCTCCGCGTGCCGTCACATATCGGGATAGGCCAAATGGCCCGTCCCGTATCTCGGCTCCTCCTCCCCGTCCTCCAGAAGGATCGGACGGGATGACCTGGCAGGCCCCGCCCCTGAGGGAGGGGCCGCCCCGGACAGCCTGATTGGCTGCCGGGAGAGGTCGCCACAGTCCGCCTCCCCAGCTGGGGAGGAACCATTGGGCGCTCGGGCGCGGGGTGCACAGACAACCCCCACAAGGGCGCCGATGGCCTGGAGGACCAGGTGACTCGGGTCTGGGGCTTGAGCCGCGCCATCCCGTGGCCCATCGTCGCCGCCCGCACGTCGTACACGGACGACCCCGACCGGCGGCCGCCGCTGATCTTCCGTCACCACCGGTGCACCATCCGCGACGGGAAACGGCACTTCGTTAACGTGCACCCCCGCTCCGGGGCCCCGTACGGGTTCGTTGTGCAGCAGAGGGTCTTGGTGGGGGCCCTCCCCGCGGGCATCCTCGTGGAGGCACCCCCGCCGGGGGCGTCGGTCGCTGGTACCCGGCCCCCACCGCGGTCCGCGGGTCCCGACGCCGGTGCGGGGGGGGCGCCCGGGGCGCTCCGGGCGGCCTCACGCCCCACCGGCGGCCCCGGCCCGGCCGGCTCCGCCCGCCGCCAGGGTGACCTGGACGCCCCCGGTGGCGACGCCGCCGACTTCGATAGCGGCTGGGCCCACGCCGTCGGGGCGTCGTCCGCCCAGCCGGCCGCGGCTTACCCGCCGCCTGCCGCGCCGCCGGTGCCGGCGGTGGGTCCCCTTCGCGGCGCCGGCTACCCCCACACGCCCCCGGCCAGCGCCAGCCCCGGGGGCGTCTCGGGCCGGGGCGGCCCGCCGAGTGACGGGGCCGCCTGGACCCCACCGTCAAGCCCGCCGGGGCGGCCCGACCTCGAGCCCCTCTTGACCCCGCGGGGGAGGGGTGCCGTGGAGGCGGCCCCGGCCAATCGGCCCGAGCGCCGTCCCCCCTGGCCCCCGCGCGACTCGCAGCCGTGGCGCCAAGGCCCGTCGGCGGCCCAGCGGCGGGGCCCGTGCCCGCCGCCGCCGTACCGGGGTGCGTTGCCCTGCCGCCAAGCGGCCTCCCCGCGGCGCTCCGCGCCTTCGGGTAGCGGCCGGGTGCGGTCGTCTTGCCCGGGGTCCAAGAGACCCCGCCGGTCGCCGACCCGCAGCCCCACGCCGCCCCGGCGCCCGCCCCGACGCCAGCCCCGGTCCGCGCCGCCCTCGTCCCCGTCGACGTCGGAGGGCGAGTACGACGAGCCTCTGGACGCCTGGGTGTCGGACGCCTTCCGCAGCCCGGCGCAGATGCGCCGGGCACGCGGCGGGGTGGCCCCGCGGGGGCTGCGGCAGGATCTGTGGGCCACCCTGGGGTATGACCCCTGGGTGAACTGGGTGGGCGCCGATGACGCCATGGTGGCGGCCGCGTCGGCGCGGTACATCCAGCTGCTGGCGGAGGTGGAGCAAGTGGACCTGAACGAGACCGTGCGGGCGTGCTTGTTCAACCGGGCGCTCCGGGGCATCTGCCGCCGCAACGACATCAACACCGAGAGCCTCGGCCCCTTCCCCCGCCGCCGCGGGTCCCCTTGACCAGCGCGGTACTTGCTCGGGTTCGCACCCCTGCCGGGGGCCGCCCCGCCTGGGCCCCCCTCTGTGCCGCGGCCGCCGCTCACCGGCGCCGCCAATCGGTAGCCGCCGGCCACCCCCCCGGAGGTGGTCCCCTTGCTCCGCCGTCGCCGCGGGTGCCGCGTACCGGCGCCGCCGCGGGGTGAGTCGCAATGAACTGGCCCCGCCCCGTAGGGCCGCTTGCTTGTCGCCGTCCACCCAGAGACGCCGCCCCCGCGGTCAGGCCGCCAGGGCCGCGCGCCGCCACGCCCGTCCGGGGCCTTCACCAGCCGCGCGTATGCGCCCATGCCGGCCGCACCCCCTCCCCGGCGACAGCCACTGGGTCCGCGCGCGCCCCGAGCCAGTCACTCTCTCGTCCCCGGGCCGGGCCCCGGGGCCACGCCCCACGGTCCCGTCTCCCGCGCGAGCACCACACCGCGACGCGCGCCGCGCACGCGTGCCCCACGCGTGCCCCACCCCCTCCCCCCCCCCCCCCCCTCCCCCCCCCCGCCCCGTCCCCCCGCGCCCCCGCCGCACCGCGCCGCCCGGCCCCTTAGCGGGGGGCGGAGGCGGGCGGCAGGCGGAACCGGACCGAGCGCCGGGGCGGCGGCCGCGCGGGGGGGAGAAAAGGGTTGGTGGCCGCCATTCCCGGGGGGGCGGGCAGCGTGGGTGTAGGCGGGGGCACGGCCGGGCCATCCGGGCCGCCGTTGCGCCGCAGCGGGGTCGCGCGGGGCGGGCGGGCCCGTGGGGCCGGGGGAACCGAAGGGGCCGCCGCCGGAGGGGAGCGCGGGGGTGCCCCGGGCGGAGGGTCACTAGATGTGTGGGGGAGCCCCGCCTTGGCGGCCCGCCGCAGGTAAGTGCGCAGGGTCTCGTGGGGCATATTCATGGCCGGCTCCCACGTCGGCTCGGCGTACCCGGTCCAGACGACCTTGACAAACAGCTCCCCGTTGGGGCCATCGACGTGGTCGATCAACCGGTCCACGGCATACGTGTGGCCGTCGGCGCTGGGCCCACTGGGGCGCGGGGCCGCCCCCTGGAGGGCCGAGATGACCGTCGGGTCGGGGGCGGATCCGGTGGGCGCCCGCACCAGATGCGTGACATTCTCCCGGCGATGCTCGCCGTCAATGTCGATGACCACCGTCGGCCCCTCGACGCGGCCGACGCGGTACGGCCGTTGGGCGCGGTGCCCCAGCTTGTGACTGGCGCGTTCGCCGACAGCCCCGCTGTCCTTGTCCGCACTACCGACCCGGTCGTCGGGGTCCGTACGCCGCTTCACGTAGTCGTGGTGGCGTTTAAAGACGAACCCACCGGCCTCAATCACCCCGGCCGACGGCCGCAGCCGCGCGTCGTGGTCGCGCTTGTAGCGCAGCTGCGCCGTGCGCATCGCGTCCCGGAGTTTGGGCACCAGTGCGATCAGCCGCGTTAGGAACGCCGCTTGGGCGCGCTTCTCCGCGGCCGTGCCGAGCTGTCCCGTGAGGGGGTAGCGTGCCCGGGGCGCCAGCCCCTTCAGGACCGTGCTGCCCAGGCCGAGCGGGTTGACCAGCTCCAGCGGGGCCACCCTGGTCCCCCGGTGGGGGCGGGTGTTGTACGCCAACGTCAGGGCCCCCAGCAGCTGGTCCCAGGTCGCGGGGTGCTCGGCCACGTAGTGGTCGAGGATCCTCCCCATCGTGCGGTTGAACCGTTCCGTCTGCCCGTCGGTCTGCGGCCGCGACATGGTCGTTATCTTCGGTTCCACCGAAAGGAGGTTGCACACCTGGGACCAGAACTTGGCCGTGAACTGGGGCCCCCCGTCCGACAGGATGCGGTCGGGGAGGCCGTACGCGGCGATCCAATAGTCCAATAGGACCGACGCGCAGTCGATTGACTTGACGCGCCCCATGGGCACCGCCCGCGTCAGCTTGGAAAAGCGGTCGGTGATCACCATCACGTACTCGTGGCCGGCGGCCGTGTTAGGCAACGGCCCGTAGAGGTCAGTCGCAATGTCCTGGAACGGGATGGTGGCGGGGAAGAGCCTCAGCGCGGAGCGCTTATACAGGGGGCGGACGCGCCCCCTCGCACAGCTCTCGCAATTGCGGACGTGAGTCACCACGTCCGCGGCCATCCCGACCCAGTAGTAGTACCGCCTCATCGACGCGTACATGCGGGACTCTCCCGGGTGACCCGCCAAGGTGGCGTCGTGCTCCAGCTCCAGCACGGGGGCGCGGAGGGACGCCGGGATCACCACCTGTTCCGCGCCGTCCGTGGGCGCGCGCCGCCGCAGGATGCCATCCTCGTCTCCGAAGAAGAACGAGCGGATCCCCTTATTCAGCTCCACCACCGCCGCCTGGCAGAACGCGTCCTCGGCCTGGGCGGCCAGTACCGCCGAGCGGTCGATCGCCCGGGCGGACGGGCCAGACACGTAGTTGGCGTCCAGCCCCCGGACAGACTCGGCCCGGGCCCCGGCAAAGAAGACCGGGAGCTTCTCCGCCTGGGGGTCGTGGGCGGTCGCCCGCCCCGACTCCAACCGGGACATCCCGTCCGCCAGCCAGTGCGTCATCCCCGGCTTGTAGGCCACGTCAAACTCGAGCACACTGAGCCGTAGGCGCCACCGGGCCAGCCGGCAGTTTGCCGTCTCGATGGGGATATTGAGGATCCACCTCAGGCAGTCGTGGTCCGTGCGGACCAGGAACCGTCCCGCCTCCAGATAGGGGCGCAGCATCAGGGAGGCCCACACGACCGCCAAGCACTCCTTCTCGGTGACCCCGTTGGGGCGCTCATTGACCGCCAGCCGACGGCTGATGTAGGCCAGGTGCCGGAGCCCGCCCTCTTTCTGCTCCTAGAGCAAGGCCGCTCCGACTTGAGCCCCGCAAGCGTCCACGTCCAGGACGTACTTGAACCCAGCACGCGGGAGGGCCAGGACCGGGGGGGACGTCAGCCGCTCCTTGAGCGTCTCGAACGCCTCGCGAGGCGCCGGCGTCGCCGGAGGTACCGTCACCGGCGCCGTGCTGCCCATGAGCGCCGTGAGCGGCGCTGCCACGCGGGCAAAGTTCGGGACAAACCGGCGGAAGACGTTACACATTCCCACAAAACTCCGCACCTGGGTGCGGGTCGTGGGGAACGCCGCCTCGCGGAGGTCCTTGGTGTGCGCGTCCAGCACCGCCAGCCGCCCCGGCTTAATCTCGTGCCCCAGGTACTCGACCGTCTTCCGGAAGAACCGGCACTTGGGCAGCCGGAGGGTCACCCCTGCCGCGCGGAGCAGCCCCAGGACCAGGTTCACATGCCCGACGTGCTCCTCCTTCGTCTTGGAGTACACGATCACGTCGTCCAGGCAGATGAGGCAGTGTTGCCACTTCACCCCGGAGAGGATGATATCCAGTGCCTGCTGGGATGTGGCCGGGGCATTGGTGAGCCCAAAGGGCATGCGCTTGTAGCGGAAGGCGGGTGCGTGGGCGCCGCCGGCGGTACCGGTGGGCGCGGCGGGGCGCCGGGGGGGGGCCCCGATCCCCGTCCTTGAGTAGCGGCCGGCGGGGCACTGGCTCGCCCGATGAGACCGTCTCGGCCGCCAGGGCGGCCACCGCCGGGTCGCCCGGGTCGCCGGGGTTGGGTTCGCCGTCGGAGGGCGGCGGGCCGCGCCCCGGGTTCCAGTCGGGCCGCCGCAGGATGCGGGGCATGAAGGGGAGCGGGGGCCGCCCCCCCGCCGGCCGCCGCTTGCGGACCTGCCGGAGCCGCCGAGCGGTGATGTACACTGGGGACCGGCGCGTACGACGCACTGCGTCAACGGGCAGCCCACAAGAGGGGTCGCCTGCTACTCGCTTCCCTGGGCATCCTGCTCCGAGTCGGAGGCGTCCGATCGGGCCGCGGGGGTGCCGTGCGACCACTCCGAGTCGTCCGACGTCCCCTCGTCGGTCTCATACTCCTCCGCCAGCGGGTCCCGCTCCAGCATGTGCACCCCCCCGAGCGCCCCCAAGGGATCGGCGGTCGTCGGGGCGTCCTCGGTGGCCCGGGGAATGGCCAAGGCGGTTGCCACCCCCGCCCGCCGGGCGGCCTCGGCGGCCGCCTGGGAAGCCGCCGACGGCGGTGCCGGGGTACGCCCCCGGCCCGCGCGAGCCTCGCGCAGCTGGCGTCCGCGCTCCCGCTCCTCGGCCGGCATTTCGGGGCATTCTAGCATCCAATGCCCCTGCACGCGGCAGTAGAAGCAGCGCCCCGGCTGCCGGTACGTGGGGGCCCCCCCGCCACCCCGCGGGGCGACCGGGGTCCGGTCCGTGTGTGGGTACACCGCGTCGCGCCGCGGCCCCGGGAATGGGGTGCCGGGGGCCAGCCGCCCCCGTCCCGCTGCCGGGACCAGCGTGGGCAGCGGGGGAGGCATGCCTCCGAAGGCGGGGAGCTGGCGTATCCCTGCCGGTGACGCGGCCGGGGTTGCCGGCGCCCCGTACGCCTGGAGCAGGCCCAGGACGTGGCTCGCATACTTCTGAAGGGTAGGGAGGTCGCTCGGTCCCGGCGCAACCGGCGTCGCCGAGCCCTGGGCCAACAGGGCATCCGCGACCAGCGCGGCCGACGCCGCGGTCTTGGCCGGCGGCGCCGGGGTGATCTCGGTCTTGAGCTTGGTCGACAGCCGCGGCTTGGCCGCCAGCTTGACGCCACGCATCTCCCGGGATGCTTTCCATGTGCGGTCCAAGTGGGCCTTGAGCTTGGTGTACGTGCGGTCCCTGGTGTTGAAGTGCCGCCCCAGCTCCCGTACCTCGGAGATGCACCCCCGCAGGAGGATCGTCTTCATTTCCGACTCCTCCATCATGGAGCCCAGGGCCCCGTTCATCAGGAGGAGTCGGTCCGCGAAGGCTCCCTCCGTCTCCCACGCGTGCTGCTGGGCCTCGTTTAGCGCGCGGACGCGCTTCATGAGGATGTCCTCGTCCAGGTACTCCTCCAAGAGGGCGTGGATGGCGTCCTTGTACAGGGGCATCGCCCCCTCGGCCGCGCCGACCGGGACCGCGCGCTGGAATACGCGGAAGACGTCGTCCGTGACGAGCCACTGCAGTAGGTAGATGGCTGCCCCCTCGGCCGTGCCCACGGCGTCACACGCGTTCTTCAGCTTCCGCAGGAAGGCGACCACCCCCGGGCAGTCCTTGCCGTCGAAGCGCTGTCCCTGCTCCATCATCATGTCCCGGACATCGTTGCGCAGTGCGCGTCCCGCCTTGCGCTGCTCGGCGGAGTAGCCCGGTTGGCGGTCATCCAGGCAGTACGTCTTGGTGCTCAGGAGCGGGGCGAACCGCGGGTCGGCCACGCTGGCCACGCGTTCCCGACGGCGAATCGCCCGCACCGTCTGGGCGACCAGCTCCTGCTGCAGGGCCCCAAGGGTGGCCAGGGGCGAGTCGCGCGGGGCGGCCCCGCCGACTCGGGCCCGGGAAGCCCCGCGGATGCCGCCGGGGCTACCTTCGTCACTCTCCTCCTCCGACGAGCTTTCGGCGTGGCCGATGGGTCGCCCTGGGGTCGCTGCGCGGCGCCCGCCGCGGCGGGGGGCGCCGCGACTCGACGCGGCCGCCGCGGCCCGATGGGGCCCCTCGTCGGCATGGCCCCCCAGCCCCACCACCGACAGGCGGCGCGCCTCGCTGGCCTCCAGCTCCCGCACGCGGCGAAGGAGGGCGGCCATCTCCGACGGGGCGCCCCGCCCGTGGGGGACCGAGCTCACGCCGGAGCCCGTCCCCGGGAAGGGGCCCTCGTCGCCCAGCTGGACCAGCAGCGCCGCCCCGTCCGGCGGCGTCTCGGGCTCCGCGTCCGAGTCCTCGGTCGCCGTGACCGCGGGGCCCGCGCCGCCCACCGTGGTCGCGCCGCCCACGCGGGCCGGCGCCCGGGACCCGGCCGATCCGGCGGCAGCGGCCCCCGTCGGGGCCGATGCGGACGACGCGGGGGCCCCGAAAGCCCGTCGCATTTCGGCCTCCGTGTAGTCACTGGCGGGCCCCACTGGGGTCACCCCGCCGTGGCCACGCGCCCGGGGCGCGGGCCAGGAGCCATCCATCCCGACCGTAGTCTGACGCGGGGGCGCAAACGCCCGCGTCACCGGCCGAGCATCCAGGGCTGTTACGTGAGGCCCCCGGGTCCCCGTGGCACGGGCCGGCGCCACGCTCGCGGGACGCAGCTCCAGACGGGGGGATTCGGGGAACCCCGGATCGTGCGCGCGGCCGGGGTCCTCGGACGCCGAGACCATCTCGGACGCCACCGAACCGCCGCCGGTCACGGGGATCACGTCCCCCCCAATCGCCTGGGCCACCGCGCCGCGCGGGGGCACCGTCCCGATCACTCCCGCCGGTGGGGGACCCACAGCGTCTGCCGTCTCGGGGTTGCCGGAGGCTGATCCGGCTATGCCGGAAGGAGCCGGCGCCGCCAGGGCAGGCGCTGCAGCATGGGCAGCAGAGCTGCCAGCCGCCTCACCCCCCTCGAGACCGCCACGCGGCGCTGCGGCTGAGCCACGCGCCGGCGAGGGAGAAAAAGAAGAATCACCAGCCATGACGGCGATTGGCTCGTGATCCGAGATCCGGACGTGGGACACCCGTCGAAACGGGATACAACGCCACGGTCAACCGCCGCCTCGTGGTCCACAACCGGGCTCAACCGGACCGGGCCCCGTGAGCCACCGGATCCGGTCTCACCCGAAGCGCCAGATGTAGTACAACGAGGGGAGGCAGCAGCCTGGACAGCGAGGGAAGAGCACCGGAGGCGTTGCCTCTCCCATGCGACACCGCCTATGTCGAGAGCGGCCGGTAGGAAAGAGAGAAGCCTCGAACGGTTTACTTGCCGGCGACGACGGTCCCACCCATCGTCGTCGCCCTTCGTCCTAAAAAGAGCGGAAACCGCCGGCGGGGGCACCGGGCACTGTAAGGCCCGGTCCCCCGCCGCAATCCAACCAATGCAGATAGTCCCTCCAATTGCGGGCTAAGTCCCGCCAAGCAATACATCCTTCTGACGGGCCCCGCCCGCCAAGCACTGGTCATGCGGCGCGCGGCCCCCGCCCCGCGACCGGGCGTGGGCCCCGCGCCGGGCGCACCCCGCGCGCCCCCGCGCGCCCCCCGCGCCCCCCGCCCCCCTCCCCGGCGCAACACCCCCCGGGGGCGGCCCCCACCACCCGGGGTGCGCTGGACCCCCAGGGGGTGCCCCCCCAGGCCCCCGCCACGTAGTACCACATACAGGCGCGGGTCGCTGTGCAGATGAAGCAATTGAGGGAGCTGCTTTGGAGTCTGCTTGGGGTGTCCGCTCTGCCTGCGGACCTGTCCGAGTTGGTGGCCAAGATCGTGCAGGATCTGCATCAGCTGGAGCTCCGTTGCCGCCAGATTTATTGCCACATGCATGTGTCGGGGGCTTCGCAAACGACTCGGGGATTTTGCAAACGACGGGGCGGTCTTTATTCGTTGTGTTGCACGACGCTGCTCTGATGGCAAAAAATGGTGCCAAGCGGGTCGTCAAGACGATCTACACCCACCTGCACAGCGCAGCGTCCATGGCAACGACGGCGGCCCTGTGGCAAAACTCCATCTCCCTCCAAGGCTAAGCGCTGCCTCCAGGCCACCCACTGCGACATGCGGCACCGGCCGTCGCTGCTGAGCCCATTACACCAGGCGGTGACCTAAAAGACTTTGCTCAACCTTTGTGTACTGCAGAGGGCGTTGAAGATGGCGGCAGAGAACCCAAGGAGGCCGCACCTCCATTCATTGCACCGCCCGGAGCTGGCTCGGCCGACGGCGCCAGCGCTGCAGTGGCTGCGGGTGATCGTGCTACGAGCAATAACGGTCTTGGCGGCGCCGCTGCGTCACGCGAAGATTCTGGTGGAGCCGTAAATGCTGGCAGTCCAACTAGTGGGGCAACATCATTACCACTCGCAGATGATGTCGATGCTTATCCGGCGTCACCGCTGACGAGCGGTGCTGTGGAACTTCCCTCGGGGCTCGACAACTACGCTCTGTTGTCTTCCCGGTATCGCCCGCCGGCCGCCCAATTTCCAAGCTTGGAGGCGACGGAGAATATTGAGGCGCTTTTCACGGCTTTGTCTCGCGGCTGGACTGCCCTGCTGCGGACGACGCTATCGGAGGTGCGCGTTGCGCTTTGCAGCATCTACAACGTGAAGCATAAGCTTGCACTGACTGGGATGATTGGGTGGCTGCCCATCAACCTACTGAGCGAGGACGGTGGCACACCAGTCCCTGCTGGTGGAGTGAAGGCGGTGGCTACACGGGGTCCCGGAGGTAAGGTGGTCCCGGAACGTGCGCAGTATCCCTACCCCGAGATGTTGCAGAAGAGACATCTCCCGACGGGCGAGAGGAGCCGCGACGCGAAGGACATGGACATGGAAGTGGTATGTGTGGTGCATCTGTTTCCCCCGCGAGGGTCTCTGGTGAAGCCCGTCGTGGCATCCCTTCTGCTTCTGTATCACAAAAGAGCCCAGCGTGCCTGGTCTGATCGCCCGGAAGTTGGCCAAGTGTGGTGTCGACCCGGGGAATTTCCAGAAGGAGGACGATGGGCTGAACAACGTGACCGTAGCTGATGCGCTGTCGCAACCCGAGTTCGGATCGACTCCTGCCTCCTCGGCCTCCGGCGCTCCCCTCCTGCCTGACTAATCCACCTTACCTGCCCTGTCTACAGAGGAAGATGATAATGCCGATACAGCAGACATGGCAGCAGCGGCGGTGCGGATGACAGCCAGAAAAGCCGGAGGGGCAGCCGCTCAGCTGGCCAGTGCCGCCGCGCGTCAAGCGGAGGCCATCAAGCGGGCGGGCCAAGGCACCCGGCCGCTCGTCAAAAAGCGATCCAGCGCAATGGACACGCCTGCCAAGCACAAGCGGCCGCGGCACGGCGGCGCTGTATCCGAGACCGACAGCATCACGATGGTGACGGACCTGGACATCCCGTCCATCGAGCCTTTCTCGGACGTCACCAGCTGCGCCGTCATCGACGAGGCTGCTTTGTTAACGGATCACACCTACCTTTCCCTGGCGACGAACTGGCGGCCGCTTGTGATAAACATGTTAGAGCCCAAGATTGTTGTGGAGACGTCCAGCGAGTCGCAGTAGCCGACCATTGTTGACAAGCAAGGTGGCCTGGACATTATGCTGGCGGACGTCAACGTACGGGATGTCCGGATGAAGCTGATGCAAACGATGCAGGGCTTGCGGTACAGTAATGAGGTGGACCCAAATGAGGAGGGCCGAGTGTGCGTCAAGGTCAAGTCCGAGGGACGGGACGATGTGCAGCTAACGCTGGCGACGTTGGAGGCTATGGGAAAGCTGCAAACAGCAGCCGACAGGCTGCAGGACTTCCGATGGGCTGTATCCTGGGTTAAGGACGCAGCCGTCAAGCCCAACTCTCGTGTCCTCTCGTACGATTCGGAGGAGCGCGCCTCGATGGGCAAGTTGAACTGGGTGATTGTGAGGCGGATGCTCTCGTGCTCGCCGACGGAAACCGTGTGGCGCACGGGCACGCCCAGGACGGGAGAAGCTGACAAGGACGTGGTCCTGCCCGCGCACATCCTGGTCAAGAACATTGGCTACGTGTGGATGTACGATGATGTCATCACTTTCAACTCAATCATCCTTCAACGGTGATGCGACTCCACGAGCGCTGGCTCCATCCTCACGCGCCTGCTGACGTGCACGGCTGAAAAATCGACGCGCTGGTGAAGGAGGTGTCCGGCTTTGCGGGGCCGGCCACGACGCTGACGGAGGTATGCAACATCAACGGGGCTCACTGAGTCGGATTTTCCTTTGACCTGTCCACCAAGACGGTTACGCTGTACGACTACAGGGCGCACTTCTTGTCCCTCAAGGCAGGCATGGACCATGCGCTCAAGCGCGTCCACGCTCTGGGCAAGGGCCTGCTCGAACTGCGGGAGATGCGGGAGGACCAAACCGCGAGGACATCGAGGCCATCTGCGGAGGAGGAAAAGGAGGTCGGGGTCGCCAAGGCGACACCTGCCGTGAGGGTACTGGAGGCGGGCGTCAAGAAGGCCAAAGTGTGGAGCACCCGCCGTGTGTGTGGTGGTTGTCTGTACCCCGCACCCCTAGCCCAATGGTTTCTCCCCATCTGGGGAGGCGGATGGTGGCGACCCCTCCCGGCGGCCAATCTGGCCGCCTGGGGATGGCCCCTGCGTTGGGTGAGGCCGGCCGGGTCATCCCGGCCGACCCTTCTGGAAGACGGGGTGGAGGACCCCAGATACGGGACGGGCGATCTGGCCCATCCCACTTTCTGACGGCCCGCGGAGGAGTGGTGACGAGGACGTCCCTTGCTGGATTATTCCGGCTTGTACTTGTACTTATCGATTGTGAGGAGAATTCCCCTTTGGAAGGGATTTTGCGTGCACATGGGTTCCTGAGGGTTCCATTTGCATGTGAATGGGAGTTTTCGTGTGCATGTGTGCTGGCCCGTCCGTCGGGCCACCTCGGCGGGCCCTGGCAGAGGGCAGGAGAGGGTCTATAAGCGCGAGGGGCTCTGCTTCCCCTAAAAAAAAGAAATCAACCTTTCGTTACAGTGCGTCTCCATTCACATCCCGCCCGGTCCATGTCCCACTTCTCTTCACAAAAAACAATCGGATCAATCAAAGACATGCAGTGATCGCACGATCATGCGTGCTGTAAGTTGCAGCGTTGCGTATTCAGCGCCACGTGGGATGACCAAAGGGTGGGATATGAATGGAGACGCACTGTACCCCGTCGCTTCTTGTCTTGGACGGCCCCGTTCCAAAAGGTGGCTAAAGCTCCTGCGGTTGTTGTTTCGGGGTTAACACCCGAGGTTCCATATCCTCCTTTGGGAAGGTAAGTAATATTCTTTCCTCCGCCTACGGCCAGAGAACTACCACAGTGTGCGTGTGCCCAAGCAGGACGTCACGCACAGCTGTGGTCCTTTTGCATTTGCTTTTGTGTGGCTCGTAGCGCATGACGAGTAGTTCCTGATGCGCACTAGCGACAGAGCTGCTTTACGCATGAAAATGATAGCCGCAGTGGTTACGGATGGGCAGGTGCAGGCGGATGCCACATTCCTTGCGCAGGGGCACACTGACAGAGCCAAAATATGAAGCTCAACACAGCATTCTAGCAATGCGCTCGGACATACTGCGCTCTGAGAGAAGAATGCAGCAATCACCCACATGCCGCGGCCAAAGCAGGGCGAAGCCAAAACAAGAGCATGACACAGCTATCGGTACAATGTTCCGGGTATAGCGTGAGTGATCGATCCGGGCGGCAGCGCGGGTGTAGTCCCCGACGTCGCCGCCATCGTCAAACCGCACGTCAAAGGCGCCGCCCCCGCTCCAGCGACCGCCGGAGGCGCCAACGCCGCCCCAGCCACCGGACGGGCGGCGAGAAGGTTCGTCACAAAACGCACCGCCGCCGCCAAGCCCGAAACCACCGGGGGCGCCCCAGCCGCCCGGCGCCGCGGCGCGGTCCAAGTGCGCACCCGCGTCATAGTGAGGGGCGGCCAGACCGGCCGCCGGGGCAGGAGGGACAGGAACAGGGGCGGGAAAGGGGGGAGGCGGAGCGAAAGCCGCCGCCGCAAAAGGCGCCGCGGGGGGCGCAGTAGCGGCCGCCCGCGTGCCAGACGCCGCCCGGGCCGATGCAGCGGCCCGGCGCGCCTCCCGTTGGGCCGCGATCGCAGCGCCGGTCTGGAACAGGTCCCGGCGAGTCCGGCTATTCAGCAGCCAGGCCGTGCGAGCCCGCCGCGGCCGGGGACTGTAGCCTCCCCCGCAGTGCGCGCCGCAAGGGCCGGCTGACAACTGGGGGGGGTGTCCGAGCCCGACCCCGACGACGACATCACCGGGGGCCCCGTGCAGGGGTCACCCCGAAGACGAGCAAAGCGCCCTCACCCCGGCACCGCTCAGGGGCTGGCAGGTGCAGCAAAACGAAGAAGAGTCACGCCGCCAAGGCGGCGGGTCCAGCGCCCGAGCGTGACCAGCTCCCGCGCCCACCTCGACTGCGTCGCAGATGGGTCTGCCAGCGGAGAGAGAGGGCACACGCAAGGGCGAAGGAACGTGCCGGCCGTGGCCGGCCGCCGGTCCGCCTCGCCCGCCGGCGGGAAGTACCCGCCGGCGTACCGTCTCAAGATCCGCCGAGACTCTCTGTCGGATCTCCACCCCGCCTGCCCTCGCCAGGTCATAACTAACTCCCCCGGACGCCCTACCGTAACCTCTACAAAGCAACCACTCACAACTCTAGTGTCGGGCGGGGTAAGTGGGGCGTTTCACCGATTGCGGCGGGGCTGGCCGACCCGGCCAGTGCCGCCCCGCGAGGCGCACTGGCCTGCAGCGAGCCGTGCGCGGCGCCCGGGCGGCCGGGGCCGGCGGCCGAAGGGAGTGGGGAGAGCGGGGCCAGCGGCCAGGGCTCTGTTCGCGGACACCCAAGGAGCCACACCCGCTGGGCAGGATGCGCGGCGACAGGGCCCATCCTGAGAAGGCCGAGGCAGTCGGTCGGACGCTGAGTGGGGGCGGCTGCGTGGGGGCGGTGCCCGCTGCGCGCCCGCCGCACGCGCCACGCCACGTCACGAGGGGCGCTGGGCGGCTGGGAGCGGTGCCGCGCGCACGGTGCTGCATGGGGTCCGCCTGGCGCGTGCCACGCGTGCTGCACGGGGCGCGAGGCGTCAGGAGCAGTCCGGAGAGAATTGCATGGAGGGGCGTGTGGCCCCGGGAGGGACCGTCTGGAGGGGCTATGGAGCCCCGGGTGGGAGCGCGAGTGAGGGACTAGGCACGAGGACCGCGACGCGTGTGTGTATTACCAGAGAGAGGCACGGGGGCGTGGGAGAGAGCTGTGAGTAAACCAAGGACTTTGCTCTCACCCAGCGGCCAAGGCGTGAGGCAGTGCGGACGGGGACGGTGGCGTCCTCTCCACTGTTGACCTTCAACAGCGGCCAGCATCAAGCCACACCGAGCCGGGGATGGAGCGGAGAACCGCTGCGGCGCCGCGGCGCGAACGTACAGGACGCGGAAGATTGCGGCAGGGCAGGGTGGGGGGAGCCGACAAGCGGCTGGGTGTGAGGTACCACCCACACACGGGCAGCCCTCAACGTACTGGCGCCGGTGTCAGCAACCCGTGCACCAATGAGGATGCCGGGCGCGGGGAAGGTGACGGGTGGGATGACGGTGATGGGGGTGGGGAAGAGGATGGGCGTGACGTCGGGGAGGGTCGAGGGGGCCGAAGGTAAAGGAGGTCTTTGTGTCTCTGTCTGTGGTTCTTCCCCCGAGGTCTCTCCCGGTGGCGCTCACACTCACGCATTATATACCCCCAGGGGGGCACCCAGGGTGCCCCAAAGCATGCGATTGCCCGTCGTGCCGGTGGACGGCACCAAAGCTCTCAAAACAAAGCATGGGCTCTCAGAACAAAGCAAGGGTGGGCGTGTGCGCCCCAAGGCGCCCCACCAGAAAGCCCCAAACGGGGGGGGGACGGTGTGCGGCGCTCGTAGCGCCGCGCGGCTGGCCCCACGCGCCATTCGACCCGAAAAGCCTCAGAGGCGTGTAAGCAGACGCCAGTCTTCGGGTCGAATATCTCCCGTGGGTCAGCAAGTCTTGTCGCTCCCATTGGTCCACGGGGAGATTGTTCCGGCTTGCTGACGCGTCAGAGATGTGGCTCGTCTTTTGGTCCGTTAGTCCGTTGATCCGTTGGAGACTGTACCCGTCGGCAGATGAGTCAGGGTAGTGTCGGTTAGCCAATCCGCGGCTCCCGTGCTGACCGTCCGTTAGTAGTAGATTATCGGACGGACACCGCGGCATGCCCCAGATTACTTTGGAGTTGATGCGTCTTGGAAGAAGTTGGCTGACAAGGACAGGGAAGGAGAGGCCCCAGTCCTTATCCCCTAGGCTCCAGTCTTGGGGATTTAAGGGGCATATCCTTACACCTCCCCCCCCTTAGGACGCGCGGCGCAGGAAAGCGTCCAACACCTCAGGTGCGTTCGCAAGGTCTTGCTTGGTCAGCCAGGAGTTCTCGCTGACGTCACAGCCTTTCCACTTGACCAGGTACTGTAGTCGTCCACGGCGCTTTCGTGACCTTATAATGGAGTCGACTTCGTACTCGACAGAACCGTCCGGAAATGCCACCGGAGGCGGAACGGGAGGAAGTCGGCCATAAGGATCAGCGCGGTACGGCTTCAGCAAGCTCGCATGAAAGGCGTTGTGAACCTTGCGATCGAGCACCGCTTGGGGAAGATCCAGGCGGAACGTCACATCGTTGATACTCTCAGTGACGCGGTACGGTCCTGAGTACTTGGGCATCAGCTTGCGAGCGCCTTGGAAAGCATCTGGCATAAGGTGTTTGGTACTTAGTAGCACCAGATCGTCCACGGCGATCTTGCAAGGTCGGCGATGGCGATTTGCGTACGCCGAGCGCGCCTCATTTGCACTCTTGATGGCTGAGATGGCAGTCTCTTGAGCATGTTGGAGACCGCTTAGCCAGTCAGACACTGCAGGCATGCTTGACTCTGAGTTTTCGAGGATGTCCATTGGTACCGTCTTAGGTTCGAATCCGTAGTTCAGGAAGAAAGGGGAGTACGTTGTAACAGCATTTGGCGACCGGTTGTAGGCTACTTCGGCAGCAACCAGAAAGAGGTCCCAATCGCCTTGGTGATGGTTGACAAAGTTTCGCAGGATTTCTTCGATCTTCTTGTTCATGATCTCAGTTTGTCCGTCGGTTTGCGGGTGGTACGCTGAAGAGGCCTTGATCTTGACCTTGAGAATCTCCGTGAGCGACTGCCAGAAGTTGGAGAAGAAAATGCGGTCCCTGTCGCAGACAACATCAGCTGGGAGTCCGTGGTGTCGATAGACGTGATCATGGTAGAGCTGAGCTGCGACTGGCGCCGTACAGTCTGGCTTCATAGGGGCGAGGCGAAGCATCTTAGAGAGGCGGTCGACAACGACGTAAATCCCGTTGTGGCCTCTTGGAGTCAGAGGAAGAGGCGTGATAAAGTCCATGGAGACACTTGCCCATCGTTGGCTCGGGGGGTCCAAGGGTTTGAGGTGACCCAGAGGTGAATGGGTGCTAGCCTTGTTCCGCTGGCACAAATCACATGTTTGTACGTATCTTTGGATGTCTTTCCGCATTGTCTTCCAGTAGTACTTGGAAGAGATAACCTTGGTTGTTTTCTTGACTCCCATGTGCCCTTGGCACGGGACATCATGGTAGTCGTGGAGTAGTCTTTGGCGTAGAGTACCGACGGGGATACACGTACGGTCACCTCGTTTCAACAACCTCATGTGTAGCCGGTAGGGAGATACCGGGTCTTTGACTAGGTCGGCAAACTCGGGGTCCGCGTCGTACTCTTGTCTTAAGGTGGCAAGGTCTTGATCACTTTGGTTGATGGTCATGAGGTTGTTGATTTCAGTTTTCTTGGGGAGTTCTTCAATGGTCTTGGTCAGCACGCGACTAAGAAGGTCTTGATTGGGGGCGTGCTTGTCGGGAGCATCTTGTGGCTGCCTGGAAAGGGCATCAGCCACGGGGTTCGAAGTGCCCATGATTGGGACAATCTTGAACTGGAACTGGTCCAGAAACTCCAGCCACTTGACTTGGCGATCGTTCAGCTTCTCTTGGGTGCTTAGGTATCTCAGGGACTCATGGTCGGTGTGGACCTCAAAGGGTCTTCCGTAGAGGTAGCAGCGCCAATGCCGGATAGCTTGTACGACTGCAAGCAGTTCTCTTTCACGAATGCTGTAGCGCTGCTCGTGGATGTTGAGGGTTAACGAGAAGTACGCCACTGGACGCCGTCCGCGTCCATCATCTTGCTCAAGGACTGCGCCCACAGCATACCCGCTGGCATCTGTAGACACGTAGATTGGGTATCTCTTGTCGAAAGGCCTTAGCACCGGTGCGCTTGTCGTTAGGTCCTGCAGCTGCTCAAAGGCTTTCTGGGCGTCGGGTGTCCACTCGAAGTCGACATTCCCAGTCAGCCTCGTTAGCGGCGTAGCTACGGCAGCCATTCCCTTGATGAATCTTCAATAGAAGTTGACCATACCGAGGAAAGATTGTACATCCTTTTTGCTCCTCGGTGTTGCCCACGTACGGATGGCTTGGACCTTGTAGTCTTCCATAGAGAAGCCTTTCTCGGAGATGACGTGGCCAAGGTAGTCCACAGTAGTTCGAGCGAACTGGCACTTGCTCAGCTTGGCGTAGAGCTTGTGTCCTCGTAATTTCTCGAGTGCTAATCGTAGGTGCTTGAGGTGATCGTCGTAAGTTTCGCTGTAGACTAGGATGTCGTCGAGGTAGACACAGATGAAGTCGTACAGATAGGGTCGGAAGACATCGTTCATTAGGTTCATGAAGACCGCGGGTGCATTTGTCAGACCAAAGGGTACGACGGTGAACTCATAGAATCCGTACTTGGTTCGAAACGCCGTCAAAGGTATTGTTTCTGGGTCAAGGCGAATCTGGTGATAGCCAGAGCGGAGGTCGATCTTTGTAAAGTACTTGGCCTTTCGCAGTTGGTCAAAGATGTCGTCGATGCGTGGTAGTGGGTACGCGTTCTTGATAGTAGCCTTGTTGAGGGCCCTGTAGTCGATGCACATTCGCCAGCCACCGTCCTTCTTCGCCGCAAAGAGGACGGAAGAGCCCCACGGTGAGGTGCTTGGTTGGATGAATCCCTTCCTTATGAGGCCGGCCAGTTGAGTCTTGAGTTCTTCGAGTTCCCATTCGGCTAGTCGGTAAATTCCGCTACGACGCGGTTGGGCGTCGTCGGTCAGCTTGATGCTAAATTTGTGACTGCGCTCAGGAGGGAGTCCGTCGGGGAGCTCGTCTGGGAAGACGTCAGCGTACTCTTTGAGAATCTCTTGAACTTCTTTCTTGTCTTCGCCTTGTCCCATCGTAATGGCGTTAATGTCGAAGGTGCTAGAGGGATCTTCCGACTGCAGGTAGATGGCAAAAACAGGGCACCTTTGAACGAGGTCCCGAGCAAGGCGTTGCCGACTGATCAGAGCTTCGGGCTTCTTGAGGGAGGCAGTGATAGAAATGTTCTTGTGGTTGAACTTGAAGGAGATCTTGTTTTTCTTGTTGTTGATTTTGGCGTCCTTGTCATCGCGCCACTTCTTTCCCAGGATGAGGTCGTACGCGCTCAATTCACAAACAGCAAACCGAAGTCGCTCTTGGTACGGTCCGATGTGAATCTCAAGAGGGTCAACGGTTTCAGCGAGGACATGGGAGCGGCCATCGGGCATGCTTGCCGCAAAGTCCGTTCCTTTCGTTTTCACATGCAAGGAGGTAACGAGGCGCCTTGAGACGACGTTGATGGGAGATCCGTCGTCGAACAGCACCTTAACAGCTTTTCCATTGACAGAAGCAGTAGAAAGCAGAAGCCCGAGTCGCGGGCCTTCAAATGGTGACGACATATTTTCAGGAACCGAAGGAGCGTCTTTCACAGATGTTGAGGATTGTTGCTGCTTCAGTTCCGCTGGCCTTTTGGGCAGTCCTTAGCCATGTGTCCTTTCTCGCGACAGCGAAGGCAGAGACCCTCGCGCATGCAGCGCTGGCGTTCGTCTGGCGTCAGCTTTTCGATCTTGATGCTGGAAATGTCCATCGGGACAACGCCCATCGTCGGTGGCTTGCCAGAAGTGCTGTTAACATTGCTGGTGATACGGGACACTCCAGCCTTGGCCGCTTCCACGCGCAGGGCGTCCGTCATCAGTGATTCAAGATCGGTGTACGTCTTGAGGCACAGTGCCTGCCAGATGTCGCGCTTCAGGCCTCGGCTATAGCGGTCGATCTTTTCCGCTTCGGTGATGTCCGGGATGTCCAAGAGGACGCTCAGGAAAGTCCTGTTGAACGTCCCGACGTCCTTGATTTGGCGCCATGAGTGCAGCTTTTCCCGCGCCGCCTGCGTCTTGTTCAGAGGGCTGAAGCGACGGATGAGCGCAGCCCGAAAGGTAGCCCAGTCGGGGACCGCCGTCGTCCGACTGTAGGTATGCCACCAGGTGAACGCTTCACCGTCCAGGTAGGTGCAGGCGATCCGACACGCTTCGTCAGGGTCAGTCAGTCGCACATATGAGTCCATGTGCGAGCACCATGCTTCAATTGTCCCGGGCTTGCCAGAGAACAGCGCGGGCTTATTCGGCCTCGCAGTCGTCGCGCCTCCACTCGAGGCCTTAGCCTTGGCGTCGGACAGCTGTTTCTTGGCGTCCGCCAATTCAACCTTATGAGCCTCGAGCTCGGCGCTCATCTGCGAGACGAACGCTGTAAGTTGATTCCATGACTCCGCGGAGGGTGCGGTTGAGGCCGTTCCCGGATTAATCGGGCTTACAGTCGCAGGATTCGGGGGGTCCATTGCGTCCTGGGTGAGGTCCGCAACAATCAAATTAACCCAACAGATCCGGTTTGACTTACTCCGGCAGAGCACGGGGCAAGTCTTACAAGATGTGCAAGTTAATTTGACCAAGCAAAATAGTGCTGCACTAGCTCTGGACAAGCGTGGCCGTCGTGGCTACCACGTTTCCAAAGATGGACAACACTATTTGATGGGTCACAAGCGATGCGATGAAGCAGAATTCGAAGACTCAAATCACGCAATCGGATTTTCCCGCCGGCCGCCGCGCACGGGCCCGAGTCGGGTCGTGCCGGATTTCCACGCGGGGGGATCAAAGGGGGAAAATCGCGTCTCTTGCACAGATCCTGGGGGGTGTTGCGAGGTGTCAGTCGGTGCGGCGCGCCAGCGTGCGGTGGTGATCCTTGCCACGCTGGTGGCGTTCGAAGTGCTCGACCGTCTCAAATTCGCGATCGCACACGTCGCAACGAGGGCGGGTCGCTGGACGGTTGACCGTATTGCGGTGGCGCCGCGACCAGCGATGGTCGCGCAGCACTGTCAGGCTGTTGCAACGCACACCGCACGGCTTGCAAACGTATTTGCCCTTGGGGATGGTCTTGGCGATCCGGCGCTGCTCTCGCTGCTCTGCTGCGCGCGCGGTCGTCGGTCGGATGTGGCCGATTCGTGGGGCCGGCGGCGCGATGTAGCGCCGGGCCGGATCCTGCGCGGGCAGCAGCAGGCGCCGGTTGGCTGGGACCGCCGGTCCTGACGTGGCCGGGCCCTTACCCTTGCGCGAGAGGGGGGGCTTGGATGCGGCTGGCGCCGCCGATGCGGCCGTCGCCGCCACAGAGGATGACGTGGATGCGCCCGCCGGGGTGCCACGTGCCGCCGCGGTGTCGCGCGCCGCCGCGGTGCCGCGCGCCGCCGGGGTGCCGCGCGCCGTCGGGGGGCGCGCCGTCGCCGCCGAGGAAGTCGGGGCGTCCGCCAACGCCGAGGAAGAAAATTCCGAACCTGATTTGGCACTCACTGGGTTTCGACAATCAGTCGACCAAAAGAAAAAAAACCGTGACAGGGGCCACCAGGGCAGTGTCAGGGCAGTGTTCTTTCGGTGTGATTCGTGGAACCCGCTGCGTTCGCATTACAATGCCCGAGGCACGCCGAACACAGGGGGCAGCACGAGTGCACAAACACAGGGAGGGCCAAATCCAGGACGGAATCGCAACGTCACCGCCAAGAGGAAGTCAAACTATCTGAAGCTACCACATGTGAGGTACCACCCACACACGGGCAGCCCTCAACGTACTGGCGCCGGTGTCAGCAACCCGTGCACCAATGAGGATGCCGGGCGCGGGGAAGGTGACGGGTGGGATGACGGTGATGGGGGTGGGGAAGAGGATGGGCGTGACGTCGGGGAGGGTCGAGGGGGCCGAAGGTAAAGGAGGTCTTTGTGTCTCTGTCTGTGGTTCTTCCCCCGAGGTCTCTCCCGGTGGCGCTCACACTCACGCATTATATACCCCCAGGGGGGCACCCAGGGTGCCCCAAAGCATGCGATTGCCCGTCGTGCCGGTGGACGGCACCAAAGCTCTCAAAACAAAGCATGGGCTCTCAGAACAAAGCAAGGGTGGGCGTGTGCGCCCCAAGGCGCCCCACCAGAAAGCCCCAAACGGGGGGGGGACGGTGTGCGGCGCTCGTAGCGCCGCGCGGCTGGCCCCACGCGCCATTCGACCCGAAAAGCCTCAGAGGCGTGTAAGCAGACGCCAGTCTTCGGGTCGAATATCTCCCGTGGGTCAGCAAGTCTTGTCGCTCCCATTGGTCCACGGGGAGATTGTTCCGGCTTGCTGACGCGTCAGAGCTGTGGCTCGTCTTTTGGTCCGTTAGTCCGTTGATCCGTTGGAGACTGTACCCGTCGGCAGATGAGTCAGGGTAGTGTCGGTTAGCCAATCCGCGGCTCCCGTGCTGACCGTCCGTTAGTAGTAGATTATCGGACGGACACCGCGGCATGCCCCAGATTACTTTGGAGTTGATGCGTCTTGGAAGGAGTTGGCTGAGAAGGACAGGGAAGGAGAGGCCCCAGTCCTTATCCCCTAGGCTCCAGTCTTGGGGATTTAAGGGGCATATCCTTACACTGGGCCGCCCGCTGCCGTGGGGGGTGCCCCAACAGTATCCCCACCCGTACCACCGTCGCCGCCGGCACCGCCAGCGACAATGACGCCGCCGGTGGTAGTGCCCAGCTCCATCCCCAGCACGGCGATGGAGATGCGGGGAGTGGGCCCCGCTCCCCCCCCCCCCGTCGGGCACCTCCACCCCTCTGCCGCCCGCGCCGCGCGCGTGGCCGGCGGAGCCTTCTCCCTTATCCCCATCCCCCATCAACATGCCGCCCACCTTCACCACGCCCAGCCCACCCCCCTTGGGAGAGCCGCCAACGCCGCCGTCACCGCCGCCGCGGCTCCCACCAGCGGCGCCACCCACGGCAGCAGGGAGTCTGCCGCCGACGCCATTGCCCCTACCGCCCCCCGCGAAGCGCCGCCGGAATGCGCCGCCCCCCCGCGGGGGGCAGCGGGCCCCGCCGCCCCAACCGGGCGCACCCACCGCCGCCGCCTCCTAGGAAGCGGCGCAAGCCGAGACCCCAGGAGGGACCGGTGAAGCTCTCCACCCGCCGCCGTCGCGCGGGGGGTGGGAAAGGGGAAGGGTGGGCGTCGTGGGCAACCGCCGTTTGCACGCGCCTTCGGAGGCGGCGTCTGCGACGGCACCACCCTGTGTTGCCCTTACGGACGGCGTGGCGGCCGCGGCGGCACCGATTACGGCGGCGTTGACAACGTCTCAGAAGGCGCCCTCGAGCGCCGCCGACGCTCGCTGCACCCCAAGCATCGGTAGCGTCAGGATGCGCGCAAGCAGCACAGCTCCCGCGGCGCGATCGGCCGCCTCAGAGGCGGACGTCAAAGGGGAGGCGGGGGTCACCGCCGCCGCGGTATCCATACCGGCTGCCCGTCCCGCCAGTGGGGGCCCGCCTAGTGACCACGCCAGCGGCCACAGGCGGAGGAGCAAGGACCGGGGGGGCGGGAAAGAAGGCACCGAGGCAGTGGCAGTGGCGGCGGCGACGGTCGTGACGACAGCGGCGGGGGGGGACCTGCGCGCCGCGGGCGGCGGGTAGCCCGCCGGGGTCAGCATCACTCACACACTGCCAGGCGGGGCCGCTTCGACGCCGGGGGGGGGGGTGCCGGTTGGCGCCAGCGTCAAGGCGGTAGCGAAAAGCGGGAGCAAGGCGGCTGCGGCGGCGGCAGCACAGGTGGGGGCGGGGATGGGACTGGCGCCTGTCGTAGTGGTAGTGCGGGGGGGGCGGGGCCAGCGACGGGCGTGCAGATCAACGAAAAGGCAACGGGGAGGGTGGGTCCCTGCTGACGGCGCGCGTCAGTTTAAGTTGCTATGGAGTGCCCGGCCGCCCCCCCTGCCGACGCGTCGGGGAGGAAAGTGGAGGAGTGCGGTCAGCGAAGCCACGGCGGGCGCCCCTGCCCCCCCCGCCAGCCAGGCGGGCCGCCCGCCCTCGACGGGCGACGGCCACGTCCTCCCCCTCTCTCCACGCCAACCCATTCTACGAAGCCCCGCCCCCCCCGGCCTCCCCCCCCTCCCCATCGCAAAGAACGTTCCCCAGAACGCAGAGCCGCCCACACCACCTCCCCCGCCCCAACCACCGACCAGTAGACGCGGGAGATGTGCGTCACGAGGGCCATGGCGAGCGTCCGCCCGGCGGCGGGCGCCCACTTGGCCGCCACGGGGCCGGGGGGGGGGGGGGGGCGGCGCGCGGCGGATGCCCCCGCCACCGACGGCACGGGGGAGGGCCGGGGAGGGGGTGGCGGCAGCCAATGCCAGGGGGTGGTGGTGAGGCGGCTGATGGCCGCGACGGTGGGGTGGGGGACGCAGGAGTAGAGGCGTTGGAGAGGCAGCATCGCGGCCCTCGTACCACGCTGATGGGCGCGCGTGAATTGAACTAGATATTAACAGCCAAGATAGGTCTGTGGAGAAGGCACCACAGCCAATAGATAGGTCTCCTGACAGCCAATAGATGCGCGCAAAAGCTATCGGGTGGCTCACGGCCCTTTTTAGGGGAGCCAACGAAATCGACAATCCATTTCAGTTCGGACAGTGCATGACCCATTTTGGTGCCGAAGGACTTCAGCTGTTCAGCGGGCAAGCGCGCTCGGCGATAGAGGCCCTACACGGACTCCACCCCCGCCACTTGATGACCTCGTCAAACGTCACCCTGATACTGCAATGCCGAGTCTTCTTACTCACGCTGCCCCTGTCGGCCACCTGGGATGATGGTCGTGGCTTCTTACGTGCACTGAGACGATCGCCAATTGCGCGTCAGTTGACAGGGGGGCAGGGTCGTGCGGGACAGGGCACTGGTGGCAAGGATGGGGAGAGGCACGAAGTCTCCACCTGTCATGGCGTTCCCGCCCCGCTTCATCCAACACTGGCTACCACCAATACTAATCTTCCCCCCATCCTTCTCTACCCCCCGCTTTCCCTCTCTACCCTCCACAGAAAAGGATGCCCTTGATGGAGCGCCGCCCCCCATCCTCCCTAATGGGCTCTGCGACCGTTTGGAACGCTCTCTGGAAGAAGACTTTCCAGCGGGGCTTCCAGCGGGGCTTTTCAGGCCCCCAGCCCCGCGCTCCGCTTCTCCCCTCCCTCCCCTTCCCCCCTCCACCAGATAGAATGGGGGCGGCGGCAGCCGCCGCGCCAGCTTGCTGCAGTGTCCACGGCGGAGGGGAGCTCCGCTGCCCGCATCGACCCGGGGGGGTCCACGCCTGCTCGTCACCGGTCGGTGGCTGTGGGAAAGGGCCCGGGGGGGGGGGGGGAGGGGGAGGGCGGGATGGGGGAAGGAGCGCGCGGCGGTGGGGGGGGGTGGGGAGAACGGGGGGCGAATGGGGCGCGAACTTGTACGGCGGGGGAGGGGAAGGGGATCGCGGTGGGAGGAGTGGGGAGGGTGTAGCACGGGGAAGGTAGCGGTGGGGAGCGTCCAAATGCTGCAGGGGGTCCACGCCGCGCGGCGGCGGGCTGTGGTTCCGGGGGAGAGCGGGAAAGGGGGGGGGAGGGGGAAAAGCGGAGGGGAGGGGGAGCGCGGATGGATGGGTCGAGGGAGGGAAGGCGGGGCGGGATTGGGGACGGGGAGGGGTGGAGGGGAGGGAGAGAGTGCTGGGGGGGAAACGGCCGCCACGACGATTGCGGCTGGGCGACAGCTGTGGCGGGAGCCGCCGCGCTTGCCGCCCGCCCTGGGCTGCACCAGGCCGCCCTCACAGCGGCTACGACAACGGTGGCGGCGGAAGCGGTGGCGGTGTCCGCTTCGGCGGGAGCGTACAGTGACAGCAATGGGCTGCCCTGTTGGGTTTCGCTGGGGCTGTGTAGGTTTTGAGAGGGGGCGAGTGAGACACGATGGACGCGGGACTGGGAGCGGGGGTGGCGGCCGGGACGGCCAGTGAGTGATTCGGAGGCGTGGGGGGCTAGCCCGAGCCGGCCGGCGGGGCGCGTCGGTACCCAGACGGGGTGGGGATGGCCGGGTGGGCGGCCGGGGCATGCGCGGGGGGGTGCAAGATGTTTGTGTTGGCGGCGGCCGCGGCGGGGCGGGGGGGCGGCACGCGCGGCCCGCCCGGTTTTCGCTCTTGACCTTGCGCGTGTCCGGGTCCCTCCCGCAGCCGGCAGCGGGGCGGCCCAGGGGAGGGGGGGCCGACGCCCCGGCGGCACAGCGCCCCGCAGCAGCTGCCCCGTCCCCCACCGGGTCCGCGGCCTCTTCTTCCGCTGTGTTCCAGGAGTTGGCGCCACCGCCCCGGACTGCGGCCGTCGCCGCGCGACGCGCGCCCGCGTGAGGGGCGCCGCTGTGAAGGACTTCTGACCTTACCCTTAGGAAGAAGCTATCCCCTCTCGAGGGGAACCCTGAGTGTAGTCCCTAGAGCAAGAACCGCAGGAGCTTTAGCCACTGCTCTAGGCCGAGGAGTTCAAGTCGGGGAGAAAGAGAGTAACGCAAGGTTGATTTTATCGAAGGGGCAAGCAACGGGCAGAGCCCCCGCGCATATATACCCTCTCTGGCCCCCGGCCAGAGCCGCCGAAGGGACCCCAGACGCGGGCCAGCACACGCACACGCAATCGACCAATCACACGCTAATGGAACACTCTGGAACCCATATACACGCAGAATCCCCTCCATAGGGGAATTCTCATCACAATCAATAAGTGCAAGTATAAGCCGGAATAATCCAGCAAGGATCTTCTCCGTCACCATTCCTCCACGTGCCGTCACATATTGGGATAGGCCAGATGGCCCGTCCCGTATCTCGGCTCCTCCTCCCCGTCTTCCAGATGGATCGGACGGGGTGACCTGGCAGGCCCCGCCCCCGAGAGAGGGGCCGCCCCAGACAGCCTGATTGGCTGCCGGGAGAGGTCGCCACAGTCCGCCTCCCCAGCTGGGGAGGAACCATTGGGCGCTCGAGCGCGGGGTGCACAGACAACCTCCACACTTTCCACGCCTTAAGGCCCACGCGTCCCGCGGGGCCAGGGCCAACCCCTGCAGAGGGGGCGTCGGCCGCACCTCGCGCAAGTGTGTGTTCAGCATGCACCCACTTTCGTTAACGAGGGGGTGCCATCAGGCGCACCCACCCGGTCCTGGTCCTCCACACGGCACGCCCCAACCGGGCCTCCTTGCCGCACCTTCTTCGCACGCCCTGCACATGCGGGCCGGCAAGGAATCGGCAGTCCTCCCCCCCGCCTCAATCCGCATGTGCAAGAGGGGGCCAGGGGGCGGCGCATCCATCTCTTCGACACACCCTGATCCATCTAGAGCAGGAGCTCGAGTAGGTCCTCTAGGTGACCCACCACAGCGCGGCGCGTGACACCGCTGCACCTGCTGCTTCGCCCCCTCAACGGGGGCGGGCGGACCGCACACGCGCGCCACGACCCGACTATACTCTTGCGCACCCCCCGCCCCGGCGCGGGCGCCCGCGCCTCGCGTCGCGCAGCCGCCGCCGCCGCTGGCCCGGGGCGTCAAGCTTCCCCCCCTGCCATTTACCGCGGCTGATGGCCGGGGGGGGTGGGGGAACGCAAGGCCCCACCGCTCGTGGCCGCCAACCGCCGCCGCTGCCGCTGCCGGAAGTGGGCTGCCGGCCGCCGCCCGCCGCTGCCAGCCAGGGCCGCCGTAGCCCGGGAGTGCCGCGGGCCGCCGCCGTCCGGGGCGGCCACGCCTCCCGCCCCAGTCAACCGCCGTTTCTGGGGACAGGAGGGGGGTGTGCTGCCGCCCGCAGCCGTTGCCGGCCGTAGTTGCCGGCCGTCGCCGCCAAGGCCCCACCGCCAAGCCCCCACGGCCCGTCGCCGTTGCAGGCCGTCGCCGCCGCTCAGGGGTGCCGCCGGCCGCCGCCGGCCGGGGCGGCCACGCCTTCCCCCCCACCACCCGCCGGTGATGGTGGCCGGGGGGGGGGGTGCTGCCGCCCGTTGCTATTGCCAGGCCACCAAGGGCCCGCCGCCGCCGCCAAGCCACTAGGGGCCCGCCGCCGCCGCCAAGCCACCAAGGGCCCGCCGCCGCCGCCAAGCCACCAAGGGCCCGCTGCCACCACGACATGTCTTAATCACCCGAGAGTAACCCCCTCCCCTAGGGTGGGGAGGCAATGGAGATTGCGGGCGGGGGCGACCGGAGCGGGGCCGACGAGTGGTCCCACTCCGATAACAAAGTGGAAACGTACCGCGGCATCCAGCTTCTGCCCATTGAGGAGGAGCGGTATGGTTGGGTGGGTTGTCCCCGTGGGGACAACCTTTCTTTCCGGCGCTATCAAAGCGCCGGGTTGATGGCCATGGTCAACACATGGCAGAACTTCCGGGAGCAGTACGGCACGGTACATGCCGTGGCGAGCGCATTGCCGTCGGACCTTCCCTTCAATCGGGGGAAAACGCATACGACCTCCTTATGGGGGTGCAGGACGTCCTGGCAAGCCCCCCCCCGAGGGGGCAGTGCCTTGCATCAACCTCCGCTATCATCCAGGGCCCCTTCTCTCTTTGGGGCGGGGCAACCCCGGGTATTATACTCGCGGGGCGCTCGCGAAGTGGCGCCTGCGGGAGTACTCCCAGCTCTGCGTGAGATATGAGCACCGGGAGTACTATCCCGTTCCTGTCCGTTCTCGGGCAGGGCTCTACCCGGCCGTCCCCGACTGGTGGACCTCCTTGCACATCCCCCGTGGCATGGGCTGCCGTCTTCCTGACTTTTGCCTCCTCCAAAAGAGCCTCCTCCTCCGCGCCCCTTATGGGGCGCGGGAGAACGCCATGGCCGCAACCACTTGGGTGGTGGAGGTGGCCGACGTCTTCCTGTCGTCACTGCTGACACACGGCCACTTATGGCTGATGGGGGAGCCGTTGCTTAATGCGCTGGCCTCTCTTGACTCCTCCGTCCTCTTCCTCGATAAAGAAAAGGAGAGGGCGGGCCTCTATGATGAGGCCCTGAGCCTCCTACGGCGGATCACTAACCTCGTCCCCGAGGACCGCCTCAAGGATGGGGCGGAGCACCGGGGGCTGGTCGTCGTGAATAGGGAGCTGTCGACCGAGGAGTGGAAGCTTCACCTCCTCGAGGGTCTGGGCATCGACACCCTGCCTTAAGGCCCGGGTGTCACGGCCCAGACGACGGTGGCCAACCCGGAGATCAAGATGGCCATGGATGGGCCAGCCTTCTTTGCCGAGCTGGGGGAGAACGACTCCTTTGAGGACCTCGTGCGCCGTATGGAAAATGCGGAGCCCATGTGAGGGTCGGACGGGATCCCGTGCCGGCCCTCACGCACTTACCCCCGCTCATCCAATGAGGCGGGGGTTGGGGCCCGATTTCGGGGGATGGCTTCTCCGTGGGGGGTTCCGCCTACCTCTCCACGATTGGAGACTCTGGAAGCAAGGGTAACCTGGCTCCCCCCCGCCGAATGGCGGCACGTCACCACTTGGGTGGGGACGGTTCCTATGGGGGCAGCCGTCTCGCCGCTCCCCCACGGGTTGCCAGCACCCGCTGGAACCCCGAGCTTAAGCTCCAGTTGGGGGGCACTATGTCCCCCCAGATCCTCTATTGGATGCGGGCTGTCCTAGGGGATCCTCTCCCATCGGCGTTCGCTTTCGCCGTTAAGCCGGCTCTGTTTATGGCCTTATGCCGGGAGTAGACCGGCCTGGCAAACGACATCGCCGAGGTCCCCATAGGGACCCCGGCGGCTCACCGACCAGCGGCGTTGGATGACTTGTCGGCGGCCTGCCTCACGACGCGTCAGCGCCAGGAGCTGGCGCATGCCACCTCGGAGACGCGCTCCTTGGCGAACATGCAGGCCTTGCACCCTCAAGTGTTGGAGGCCCAGGCCTCTCCTCTGGGGCCCACACCTACGCCGGCAGCTGCGTATGCAGCGCCGGCGAGCGCCCATTATGAGTACACCCCCGGGTCGAGTGGGCAAGGTCCCCCACTGTCGTCGTATGGCGGTGGTCCGGGGGCGGGGCCCTCCGAGGAATATATGGGGCCTTCCGCCAGGGGTTATGCGCCGGCAGGGTACTCGTCCTATCGGGCCCCTTCACCGGGGCATCATGGCTACAAAGAGCCGTTCGAGGGACCCGAGGGTCGTTGTGTTTTTGCTTGTCGTCCCCGAGGGAACATTTGCATGGAGGGGGTGGGTAGCATGCATCTTGTGGTAGGTCAAAGGCGGGGGGGGGGGATTGAGGCTGGTTTAACCCCTTGTTGCTTAGCTCCCACCCGGCAGAACCCGGGTGAGCTCCTGTCCTCAGAAAAGGGACCGGACGGCGTCCCACTCGTCTGGTCGAAGGCCGCTCGGACTTGGCGCGCGGGGAGATCCCGCAGAAAATGTGACGGTGTAGGCCGGCGGGGGTTGGCGTGCCGACGCGAGCCTGTGGGGCACACCCTGCGGGCCAGCGTGGGCCGACGCGTTCCTGTGGACAAGCACACCTTGGGGGCCGGGCGCGACACCCGGCGACCCTTCCCTGCCTTCATGTGGGCCCCCCTGTGCGGTGACATCCCCCCCCCCGCCGGATACCATTGAGCCTGGCGGCTGGGGTGGTCTTGGAGATTGACTGGATTCACAAGCCGATCCGTCGGGTATTTGAGGGTTTTCCTGAGTATTTCTGCTTTTTTATTTTCTTGCATTTTTCTTGATTTCTTGCATTTTCCTGGGCTATTGGCTTTTCACTCTTTTATCCCATTGGGTTTTGGGTGGAGGGCACTGTCTTTTGCGTGTGGAAGGTTGGGAGCTGTGCTGGCGCTTGGCCCGGAGTCGCTACCGCGCTGGCACCGGCCCTGGGGTGGCCTGGTGTGCCTCTCGGGGTCGGGTCTCTGGGTGCCCTGGTGGGCCCTTTGTGGGCTTTTTAGGGGTGCCTTGTCGGCCCAGCTCGGACCCTTCTAATAAACCAACGGTTCTTTGGGCTTGCTTTCCTTCTTGGGCTCTCTGCCTTTCCCCTTCGCCCGACGCGAGCGGGCAAGACTTGTGGGGCACCCGGGGCCGTTCCTTTCAGAGGACCTCCATCGTACGCTGGGCTTGCGGACCGGTGGGCCCACGTGGGCCAATAACGATACAGAAACGGGACCATAAGGATAATTCCAACCCCCACGACCGCCGCACAGCAGCGATTCCGCCGTGTCCCCACAACACAGAAAATAACAGTCCACCCCATATTTAGGGCGGGTCCTGACGGAATCAACCCGAGTGGTCTCACCCACTTTTATGAGTAGCCAGCCCCGTTCTTAGGGATCGGACCGCGGCTGTCCTGGTCCCATGTCAGGGCCCTCATTCGGTTTGGCGGCGACATCCCGCCGTATGGCGAGGGTGTCACAGCTTGGGTGCGCGCGGCTGTCCCAAGGGGCAGGCCGCGTCCTACGTCACCCCACCCCCTCATCGGGGTAAGGGTTCATTGATTTGCTCGACGGGATTAAGACGTCCCGTCAAGCAGGTTCCGGGGATGAGAGGTAAGCTTCCCTTTACCGCTTAAGCGGTCCCCGGTCTCCCCACGCCTCAGAAGGCGGCATATCCGCTGGCGGGCGTCAGCCCGCAACCCATCTCAGCGCGCTTAAGCGCAGCGGACACCCCATCCCCCAGGCCAAGGGGTGACCTGGCTTTCTAGAAGGGGTGTGTAACCGCGTCACCTGGTCCTCTACCCATCGTGGGCAGGGGACCACCCAGCAGTAGGGGCAGCCAAGGGCGTCATGACCTGGCTAAACGGGCCTCGACGTCAACACCTTATGGTGAAACCCCGTACAAGCAGCATGCCTCAAAGCTATGCCAAGCCATCAGCACTCTGTACCCAACCCCACCGCCCCGTCTTGACGGGACGGGCACTGGGCAAAGGCGAGAACGCCCCTGCTATCGCCGCGATCGTCGTCCACAGAAATCCCCCGGCCCAGAGGCCGAGGGGAAACAGGAGTAAGCCGACATAGAACCTCCGCTGTGGCAACAGGACGGTACCCGGACTCGGAAGGCCCATCCCCCTTCCGGGTCGGTACACTCTCTACAAGGGGTGCCTGAAAATCACCTCTTGGCTCGAGGTCTCGCGCCTCTCCGCCCGTACTCCTTTCATATGGGGGTAGCTTCAAGAGACCTCCTGGCTCGAGGTCTCGCGAATCTCCGCCAACACCCCTCATGTGGGAATAGTTTAAAACGTATATGTCTCAACACGCAACCATAGGGTGACGGCGCAACCTCCATCAAGCGACTGCTGCTGCAGTCGCCGAAGTGAGAGGCATCCTCCCCCTCAGGGGACGCGCCCGGAGCGTTCCCCAACGCCGTAGCGCACATTGACTACCGGGGTCTGCTCGGAGGCAGGCCCGTACGCGGACCTAATATGAGCCCACGCCGATAAGAGTCTTGATCCCCTGCCCACGCTCACAGTGGGGGCAACACGGGGGCCGCGCCGGCTTTTCCTCTATATTCGACGACAAACAGAGTTCACGGGCCCCCTCCCGAGGGAGCAGCAACAGACAGTGTGGGGGTTGTCTGTGCACCCCGCGCCCGAGCGCCCAATGGTTCCTCCCCAGCTGGGGAGGCGGACTGTGGCGACCTCTCCCGGCAGCCAATCAGGCTGTCTGGGGCGGCCCCTCCCTCAGGGGCGGGGCCTGCCAGGTCATCCCGTCCGACCCCCCCTGGAGGACGGGGAGGAGGAGCCGAGATACGGGACGGGCCATCTGGCCTATCCCGATATGTGACGGCACCCGGTGGAATGGTGACGGAGAAGATCCTTGCTGGATTATTCCGGCTTGTACTTGTACTTATGGATTGTGAGGGGAATTCCCCTTTGGAGGGGATTTTGCGTGTATATGGGTTCCAGAGTGTTCCATTAGCGTGTGATTGGTCGATTGCGTGTGCGTGTGCTGGCCCGCGTCTGGGGCCCCTTCGGCGGCTCTGGCCGGGGGCCAGAGAGGGTATATATGCGCGGGGGCTTTGCCCGTTGCTTGCCCCTTCGATAAAATCAACCTTGCGTTACCCTCTTGCTCCCCGACTTGGACGCCCCCGCCTAGAGCGGTGGCTTAAAGCTCCTGCGGTACTTGCTCTAGGGTCTACACCCAGGGTTCCCCTCGAGAAGGGATAGCCCCTTTCCTACGGGTAAGGTCGGAAGTCCTCCACATTTGGTGGAGCAGCAGGGGATGGGGAACACCCTTCCTGATCAGCTGGGTCTCCCCACCTCTGCCCTTTTGGTGGGCTTTTACCCTTGCTCTGACTTTCTTCTGGCTGTCCTTCTCTCGGGGGTGACTACGTTGGTTGCTGTCCTGGTTGCTGTCTGTTGCTCCTCCCTCGGGAGGGGGTCCGTCAACCTTGTTTGGCGCCGAATACAGGGGGGGAGCCGGCGCGGTCCCCGTGTTCCTCCCACTGTGGGCGTGGGCAGGGGATCGAGATGGCCACTCGGCGTGGGCACCAATAGGGTCCGCGTACGGGCCTGCCTCCGAGCAGAATCCGGTAGTCGGTGTAGGCTACGGCGCCGGGGAACGCTCCGGGCGCGTCCCCCGAGGGGGAGGATGCCTCTCACTTCGGCGACTGCAGCAGCCGTCATGTGACGGAGGTTGCGCCGCCACCCCATGGTTGCGTGCTGCGACATACATGCTTAAGGCTACCCCCGTATGGGGGGTGTATTGGCGGAGAGGCGCGAGACCTCGAGCCAGGCGGTCTTTGGAGGCTACCCCCAGATGGGGGGTGTACGGGCGGAGAGGCGCGAGACCTCGAGCCAGGCGGTGATCTTAAGGCACCCCTTGTCAGGGGTGTACCGACCCGGAAGGGGGTTGGCCTCCCGGGTCAGGGTGCCGTCCTGTGGCCATAGTGTTGGTTTTCTGTTGGCCTAGACCTATATCCCCTCGGCCTATGGGCCGTGGGCTTTCTCTGGGTAACGCCTGTAGCGGTGGCAGGGACGTTCTCGCCGTTGCCCCGTGCCCGTCCCGTGAAGACGGGGCGGTAGGATTGGGTACCGAGCTGTTGATGGCTTGGCATTGCTTCAAGGCATGCCACTCACACGGGGCCCCTCCATATGGTGTCGGCGTGGTGGCCTGCTCAGTCAGGTCATCACACCGCACGCTGCCCCTACTGGTTGGTGGTCCCCTTCCCATGATGGGGAGAGGACCAGGAGGTGCGGGTACCCCCCCCTAGAGAGCCAGGTCATCCCTCGTCCTGGGGAATGGGGGGCCCGCTGCGTTTAAGCGCACTGAGGTGGGTTGCGGGCAGACGCCCGCCAAGGGATGTGGCGCCCACTGAGGCGTGGGGTGACAGGGGGACCGCTTAAGCGGTAGAGGGTAAGCTAGCCCTCGTCCCCGGAACCTGCCTGACGGGACGTCTTCAACCCGTCAGGCATCTCAGTGCACCCTTCCCCCGATGTGGGGGTGGGGTGACATTGGACGCGGCCTGCCCCTTAGGGACAGCCGCGCGAACCCAGGCTGTGACACCCTCGCCATACGGCGGGATGTCGCCGCCAAACCCTACGAGGACCCTGGCATGGGACCAGGAGAGCCGGGGGCCGGCCCCTGAGAAAGGGGTTTGCGACCCAGAAAATGGAGGGTGAGGCCACTCGGGTTAATTCCGACAGGACCCGCCCTAAATATGGGGTGGACTGCTATTTGCTGTGTTGTGGGGACACTGCGGGATCGCTGCTTTGCGGCGGTCGTGGGGGGGGGGTTTCTCCTTATGGTCCCGTTTCAGCGGGATCCCCCCCATGCCAAGGCCTAGCGGCCTTCCACCTGACGCGTGGGACGCCGGCCGGTCCTTTTCCGAAGGCAGGTGACCACCCGGGTTACGCCGGGTGGAAGCTATGTCATAAGGGGTTTACTATGCCACCTTCCCTGTGACCTACCACAACATGCATGCTACCCACCCCCTCCATGCACATGTTCCCTCGGGGACGACAAGCAAGAACAAAGAGACCCTCGGGTCTCACACACGGCTCTTAGTAGCCACGGCACCCCGGTGAGGGGGACCGGAAGGAGGCCCCCCGTATCCATGGGAGGGCCCCGCCCCCGAGCCACCGCCATGGGAAGACGGTGGTTGACCTTGCCCGCTCGACTGGGGAGCGTACCCATACTGGGCGCCCGCCTGCGCTGCATAAGCAGCCGCCGGGGTCGGTGCAGGGAAGCCCGCCTGCGATAGAGGGGATGGGAGGACGCAGGGCCCCCCTTCGCTGAGGGCACTTACGTGGCTTGGCGTGGGTACCCATGCCCATTGATGGGCTGGGAGTACCCATACGGGATCCCGGTCGGCGCTGCTTATGCAGATTATGGTGATGGTTCATGCCGACAGGGTGATGCGTGGGCCCGCAACGCTTAAGCGTGTGCGGGTTGGACCCCCCTCGTGGGTGGTGGGCTGATATGGGGTCGTCTCGGACATGATCCGACCCCCATGTCGCCTCCGCGCTCGCCAGATGGCGAGCGCGGTCCCCACGGGGCACGTAGATGGGTTACTTGTGGTTGACGGTGCTCACTGAGGGGCTGGGACCACCCATATGGGGACCCCATCAGCATTGCACGTGAAGATGCCGATGATGGTGCATGCCCGCGCGATGATGCCCGGCCCGGCAACGCTTAAACGTGCAGGGCTTGGATACGCTGCAACAAGCGCATGAATAATATGTGCTTGATGCCGCAGTGTGGCATGGTGTGATGGCCTAGTGGCAGCGCTTTTGCTTAGAGCGCAAGAGGTTAGGGGTTCAAACCCCCGGGCGTCTTCTTCCCCATACATTTCATTCTCGGTGGGGACACCGCCGCCGGGGATGGGGGGACGAACGTCCGTGACGATGACGACAATGGTCGTCACCGTCGTCAAAACCTTTTGCATCGACCCCTTCAGGGGTCGTCGTGCTCATGGCATCCATGGTCGTTGCCATAGAGCTTGGTTACACTGGTAGCGCGGTGCCAGTTGGCCGACCACCCCCCGAGGGTAGGTGGTCATGAGCCCACGTGGCCGGCTTGGCCGAGTAATGCCTCAGACACGTGGCCGTCCTGAAGGACACGACCCACATATGGGGGTGCATCTGCACAAAAGGCTGAACCAGAGGGACGGGGGCGGCAACGACGGCCGGCAACGGCGGCGGGCGGCAGCACCCCCCCCCGGCCACCAGCAACGGCGGTTGGCTGGGGGGGAGGCGTGGCCGCCCCGGCCGGCGGCGGCCGGCGGCACCCCTGGACAGCAGCGACGGCCGGCAACGGCGACGGGCTGTGGGGGCATGACGGCGGGCCCTTGGTGGCTTGGCGTTGGCGGCGGGACCTTGGTGGCTTGGCGTTGGCGGCGGGCCCTTGGTGGCTTGGCGTTGGCGGCGGGCCCGTGGTGGCTTGGCGTTGGCGGCGGGCCCTTGGTGGCTTGGCGTTGGCGGCGGGCCCTTGGTAGCTTGGCGTTGGCGGCGACGGCCGGCAACGGCGGCGGGCGGCAGCGCCCCCCCCCCCCCGACGACCAGCAACGGCGGTGGGCTGGGCGGGGAGGCATGGCCACCCCGGCCGGCGGCGGCCGGCGGCACTCCTTGCCGGCGGGCCCTTGGTGGCTTGGCGGCGACGGCGGGCCCTTGGTGGCTTGGCGGCGGAGGCAGGCCCTTGATGGCTGGGCGCCGCGGCCGCACCAAGGGGCGGGGACCCTGCCCCCGCCTGACGGCGGTGGTGGGGGTGGTTGTGACCCCGACCCGATATGGGTGTCGGGGTTGGTTGGGCTGTCCCCCTCGTACTGAAGAGGGGGAGCGGATGGAAGCCCCGACCCGTTCCCGGGTGGGGAAAAGAGAGAGGAAGACGTGCGGTTGCCAGCCCCAAGTGGTGAAGCACGTGGACCCGAGGACAGGAGGATCCACCGATGGCGGGCAGACCGGTGCCAGAAGGCCCGGTGTAGCACACGCCCGGACCCTCGCACCACTTATGTGGGTTCACGGGGGGCGGATGGGACGCCGCTGGCCCCCGACGACCCGTATATACGGGGCGTGCGGGCGCAGGCGTAACAACGCAACCCCCCTCGGCCCCCACGTGTATACGCGGGGTACACGGGGGGCGGAGTGCGGATGCCTCGCCGGCCCGCCTGTGCGGGTTGCGGCCGGCGGGGTGGGAGCGCCGAGGGCTCCCGGCGACCCACCTACGTGGGCCGTGCGGGGGTAGGTGCGGCAACGCGCCCCGGTTGGCGGGGCGCCGCGTGGAAGACCCGGCATGGCGGGGGCGCCTGATGGCACCCCCCCCCTTGCGCGGGGCGCGGCCGACGCCCCCCCTGCAGGGGTTGGCCCGGGCCCCGCGGGACGCGTCGGCCTTGAGGCGTGGGGAGTGTGGGGGTTGTCTGTGCACCCCGCGCCCGAGCGCCCAATGGTTCCTCCCCAGCTGGGGAGGCGGACTGTGGCGACCTCTCCCGGCAGCCAATCAGGCTGTCTGGGGCGGCCCCTCCCTCAGGGGCGGGGCCTGCCAGGTCATCCCGTCCGACCCCCCCTGGAGGACGGGGAGGAGGAGCCGAGATACGGGACGGGCCATCTGGCCTATCCCGATATGTGACGGCACCCGGTGGAATGGTGACGGAGAAGATCCTTGCTGGATTATTCCGGCTTGTACTTGTACTTATGGATTGTGAGGGGAATTCCCCTTTGGAGGGGATTTTGCGTGTATATGGGTTCCAGAGTGTTCCATTTTCGTGTGATTGGTCGATTGCGTGTGCGTGTGCTGGCCCGCGTCTGGGGCCCCTTCGGCGGCTCTGGCCGGGGGCCAGAAAGGGTATATATGCGCGGGGGCTTTGCTCGTTGCTTGCCCCTTCGATAAAATCAACCTTGCGTTACCCTCTTGCTCCCCGACTTGGACGCCCCCGCCTAGAGCGGTGGCTTAAAGCTCCTGCGGTACTTGCTCTAGGGTCTACACCCAGGGTTCCCCTCGAGAAGAGATAGCCCCTTTCCTACGGGTAAGGTCGGAAGTCCTCCACAGACAGCAACCAGGACAGCAACCAACGTAGTCATCCCCGAGGGAAGGACAGCCAAAAAAAAGTCAGAGCAAGGGTGAAAGCCCACCAAGAAGGCAGAGGTGGGGACAACCAGCTGATCAGGAAGGGTGTTACCCATCTCCTACTGCTCCACCAAAAGTGGAGGACTTCTGACCTTACCCTTAGGAAGAAGCTATCCCCTCTCGAGGGGAACCCTGAGTGTAGTCCCTAGAGCAAGTACCGCAGGAGCTTTAGCCACTGCTCTAGGCCGAGGAGTTCAAGTCGGGGAGAAAGAGAGTAACGCAAGGTTGATTTTATCGAAGGGGCAAGCAACGGGCAGAGCCCCCGCGCATATATACCCTCTCTGGCCCCCGGCCAGAGCCGCCGAAGGGACCCCAGACGCGGGCCAGCACACGCACACGCAATCGACCAATCACACGCTAATGGAACACTCTGGAACCCATATACACGCAGAATCCCCTCCATAGGGGAATTCTCATCACAATCAATAAGTGCAAGTATAAGCCGGAATAATCCGGCAAGAATCGTCCTCGTCACCATTCCTCCACGTGCCGTCACATATCGGGATAGGCCAGATGGCCCGTCCCGTATCTCGGCTCCTCCTCCCCGTCTTCCAGATGGATCGGACGGGGTGACCTGGCAGGCCCCGCCCCCGAGGGAGGGGCCGCCCCAGACAGCCTGATTGGCTGCCGGGAGAGGTCGCCACAGTCCGCCTCCCCAGCTGGGGAGGAACCATTGGGCGCTCGGGCGCGGGGTGCACATACAACCCTCTCAGCCGCAGTAGTGCGCTTGTGCCGCCCCCCCCGGCAGGGACGGTGGGGGGCGTAGCGTCTGTACATCGCGGGGGATTGAGAGGGAGAGGCGCAGAGAGTGGAGCCACCGCTGTTCCCTCGCCCCTCGCTCCCCCCGCTTACGGTAACCCACCCGCCGCCGTGCTGGCGCCCCGCCGCGTCCGCCCCGTATGTTGTTGCTGCTGCCTCGCGTCTGCCGCCCCTGTCCAGGTGGAATGGGGGTCAGGGGCTGGAGAGAATGAGGCACGACTTGTATCCCGTACCTCAAACGTTTTCAACAAAAAATATATTTACAAATGTAGCACAATTGACAGGAAATCGAATGGTGGCCCCCTATCTTTCAAAAAATGAAATATATAAAGTCCACACATCAGCGTACTACCCGGGCCGCCATCGCAGACCCACGCGCCGTTTGCATGACTCATTTTTAACATCCATCTCAGGGGCAAAAAGCGTTCCCTAAAAGATCCGGCACTCAGCTCAGACCAATAGTTCTCTCAACAATTGCCTCAATTGACAATGAAGTGCCACGCGTCACCCAAATTCGCGTCAAAAAATAATCTAACTCTATTGGATCCTGCTCTTGCACCGTCCCGAGACAGCAAGGAGCGATTTCAGTAGGTTGACGAGACAGATTGAAGGCAACGAGATCTGCCGGGACGCGAGTGCGCACGTCACCGTGTGCGCGACTTCCTGCATCTCGAAAATTGCGAAAGATTGTGACGTCCTCACCCACGTGCCGTCTGAAGGTCACAGTCCACGACGTGCCCCCGTGGTCGTCGGGCCGCCCGTCAATTTTGTTGGTCTGCAACGCTCTGCGAGCCCTTCCTTACACGATATGTGTTCTGGCCGCTCAGTCGTGCAAGTCCAAGTGACGTGGAATCAATTGTATTAGGCTTCTTGTCAAACTGAAATCCAAGCGGACATGCCGAAAACATGAGGTGCTTCAGAACACGCGCGAAAATGGCGGATTCGACATGCTGATTCGTTTGATCACGGCTGATTCAGGAATTTCTTGGATGATTCACGGACCCTTTCAGTGCTTTTGAGCTGCATGTGGCGTATCTGGCGCGCTACGGAATTACAAACAGACCACACGGGATTCCGAACGAGCTCTGCTTATTTTTAATTGCCAATGTGTGACCTGGAATTGATTCTGGCCATTTCGTTGTCATGAGTTTACCTCTGGTTTGAGTTGCATAAATGATCAATTTCCATCGTGGAGCTGCCTCTGGCCCAGGCGTTCGAGAGCGTTGACAAGTCGTCTGCATGCGGCGTGTGGAAGGTTCGGAACACCGCGCTTCTGCTATATGCTTTTTTTTTCTTTGCAGAAGGGTTAGGATTTCCTTGCAGCGCAATAGTCACTGTCCTCTCGCGCGGGCAGCTGCGGGGTCAAGCAGCCGTCTTTGTTATGCTTTGCAACAACTCACACTGTGCTAGGCGATTAAGCGTTCGCAGAAACCTGCAGTTTCTTCCAGAATAAGCATCGCTGCTGTCATCGAAAAAGACCGCAGCATCTTGCTCCCCCAAAAAGAAGAGCTTGTCCTGTGGGAGCGCGTTCTGACAGCATGCAGAACTGATCTCGTTCTGATTCTCTATGTAGTGTGACAACCGTTGCTCGACAGAAGTGCGGGTGTTGCCGCTGCTGTCGCTGTCGCTTTCGCTGCTGCTGCCGCTGCCACTCGGTTTACCTCCAGTTTATGCGCTGCTGTAAACGGCGGCAGCAGCGGAGGCGGCGTCAGCGGCCGCCGCGAGACCGGCTGCCACCCCCGACGGTATGAGTCCACCCCATCGTCCCCAGACCACAGGACGGCAGCCACCGCCTCAGCGCTGGGGGCAAGCCCGGCAGCCCTCTGGCCAGCCCCGCACTGCCGCCGGCGTCGCACCTAGCAGATACCGTCTCCGCCGCTGCCGCGAGGGGTGCTTGCGATGATGGCGGCGGTGGCGGTGACGGCGACGGGGAGGCCGTCAGGGTTGGCGGTGGTGGAAGCTGGGGCGATCGCTGCCCGTGCACCTGCAATCCATGGCGCGAACGTTCGGGTGACGACGCTGCCCCTCGGCGGCGACATTATTCTGGGCATGGAAAATTCCCCTAGCGCGCAGGATTGGAGGCGGATGCTTCGAGGCGCTGGTTGGCCACTCGAAGGCAGAAGATTCGGCCGGGCGCGTGTTATACCTCGCGCGACTGGAGGCCCCTCTCAGAGCATCTGAACTATGTTCTTTGTATAACCCTTTTTTGACCCGTTGGAGATCTTATACCTGAGGAGTGTCTTTCTCTCATCCATCTTTAGCCCGCTGGGGTTTGCACAGTCTGCGCAGGAGCGCCCGCCGACGCAATCGGAGAGGGGGGCCGTCGAGCACCCCACCGCTACATTTCCTGTGGGCCCTCTGTTCCACTTGCACCGCTGTAAAAGCATCCCCGCCTGTGGCGTTATCAGGGCTCTGGCGAGGCGGTGGTACCACGCCGGACCCACGCGGGACGGAGCGGGGGTGTGCGACGACCCTTGCGTGGCACTCGTGTTTGCCTGAGGGCCAGGAGACGCCGGGATGGCAGCAATGCATGCGGCGAGCCATGATTGGGGAGATGGCGGGCGGCCCGGCGTGGCGATATGGCGGCGGTTTTGAGGACTTGGGGTTGGGTGTACTGCTTTTTCCGATGTATTTCATTTTTTTCTGCTTACTTATCGTATCTTCCACGTCTTTTCGCTCATTCGGTTTTTGGCGTGTCAGGTATCTGTGTGTGGGAGATGGTATCTGGGAGGCTATAGGGGCCGGCTAGCGGCTCCCAAAGCCGGGTGTGCATGCCCCGTCGTGCGGACCAGAGGGCGCTGGCGCTTGGCCCTCAGAGGACCCTGGTGGGGAGGGCGTCTCGAGGGTAGACAAGGGGGTGTTGGCGGGTTGCCCCGCTGGCGCTCCAGAAAAACCAGCGGTGCCTTGGGTTGTATTGCGACCGCGTTTACCTTTACCCCCGCACGCGGTGGGCTGGTGCCTGTGGTAAGCTCCTTGCCCGTTCCCTCCAGCTGCCCTCCTGCCTACCACTCCTTTCCCGCTTGCCTGGACCCCGACAGAGGATAACGCTGCACCGCCGACGGGGTGGGTCCCGGGTGTAACCCGCCCGCGTGGGATACGTACCCCTCGACTAGAAAAGGCTGCCCGACGCGCTGCCGCCCTCCCTTTATCCCCCCCCCGTACCCGCCTGCCCGCACGACCCGGCCCGCCATCCCGCAACCGTCCCGTTTCCACCCCCCGTCCCCCGCTGTCCCGCTTGCACTGGCCCACCGCTCTGGCACCCGCCGCTCATCGCCGCAGCTGGCGCACATTGGGGAAGGGGGGGGGGACGCCACCGCGCCCGCCCTTTCCCAAACGAGGACCCGCAACACCACGCCTCTCACCGCCGCACGCCCTATCGAAACCCGCCACGCTCCACCGGACCTGCCGTTCTGCTGGGGGAGGGGGTGGAACGTCACCGACCCCCCACCCCCTCCGCTCGGGGGACAAAACAACCGGACAAAACAACCACGCCCGAGACAAGAACCGGCCCGTCGGCAAGGACCACCCGCGAGACAAGGACCCGCCTGCCGACAAGGACCAAAACCACGACCAGGACCCACCTGACGACACGGACCTCCTGCGCCGCCCCCCTCCACCCTGGGCCAGCAGCAGCGTCCCGCCCAGCCGCCACTCGCAGCGTACCGCCGCAATTGGCGCACACCGGGGGGGGGGGCGGGGGTCGCTACCGCCCCTACCCCCACATCGGACGGGGACCCACGCCACCACGCCCCCCGCCGCCACCCGCCACGCTCCACCGGGCCTGCAGCTCTGCTGGGGGAGGGCGGGGAACACCACCTTTCCGCCCCCGCCCGAACCCAAGGACAAAAGCACCACGCTGAAGGCCAAGACAGCTCCGCCGGCAAGGATCACACAGCCCACGAGGACCGCCGGACCCAAAACGCCCACCTGGCTGGCCTGCCTGCGCGGGCAAATCCCCGACCTCATGGAGCCCTCTGAATACGTACCAGAACGAGGATACAGATTGAACAAGAAGACCTATGTGTGCGCGGTGAAGCACCTTGCGCACATGCTAATGTCCCTTCCAACTGTGTCGGGGAGGATGGCGTACATCCCGCGCCGCCCCCTCAGCAAGCCACCCAAGGGTCTGTTGGACACGCTGGCGGACCGCATGGGAGGCAAAAAGCTGGCACAGCCCGCCCTCACATCCCCGGGTGTGCCCGTCAGGAGGAGGCGGGGCAGCCACGGGGGGTGGGACAGCGTGATTGTGTTTTAAGGGAAGTCCGAGCCCGCTAAGGTCGCGTCCCACAACTGTGCAGCGCCCAATGTGTGCCTAAACATGCCCGAAGAGCTGCGTTTCAACGACTAATCTGAGCCAAAGCCCGAGGAGCCCGACCCAATCCTGTCCGCAGCCATTGAGCACGCCGAGCTGGAGCGCACACCCATCTACGTTGGCCGGCCGCCGACACACCACTGTCTACTACAGAGCTCACGCCATCCTGCCCTGTTCATACCTCGCAGAAGACCACCAAAACATGGGGGTCGCACCACCCAACCGATGTGATGGCGTGATCAGGCTGCACAAGCTGCCGAGCGGAACCTGGTTCCTGGGCTGCACCAAATACGACCGGCAACGCGGCCATCACTTTTTCCGCGTCCCACCGACCGTGAACGTGGAGTTGCTGGGGACCTTAATTGATGACCCGTCGCGCATGGAGGCGGCCGATGGGGAGGCCGCCTCCTGCCTGTTCATGGAATCCCGCTGGGCCCGCCTGCGCACGTGCCCGTTGGACACAAACGACACCGTCACGCTCGTGCCCGCTGGGGACCATCCGGACGGGACCTGCCCGGTGAGCCTACGACTGTACACCTTTTCGCGCCCCGTCCTACAGCAGTACACCATCCTGATGCTGAACGGCACCCACACGCACCCACGGGCGTTTAGGACAATAAGGAGGGGGGAGCTGAGGAGCCGGGTGTTTGACCTGTAACCCAGGATCCGCTGAGCACACGCGCCGACGTGGCGCGCCGCATCTGGGACAGCATGCAGCTGGAGCCCAACAGCGCCGTCATCCGGCATGCCAATGCCAACTACCAACTCGCCAATAATCCCCTGGGGGAGGACCAAGTGATGGTGATGGCCCAGGAGGCCGCAGCCACTGGGGGCGCACCATGTATCCGAAAGACCATGTACTGTGGTCCGGGGGGGAAACACGACGACGCGCCGTACAGCTACGTTGTTTTCCACCTGAAATCCATGATCGATGGTGCCACACTGCATGGGAGCATTTGAGCGGACCTGTCATTTAAGGACTCTGACCCCAGCACGACAGCTGTGGGGGATCAAGGGAAGTGGCACATGTTTTCCGTGGCGGCGTGGTCAAACCGACTGCACAAGACCATGTGCGTGTTTAAGGCTGCCGTAGTTGGTGAATATGAAGACGTGTACGTGGAGCTGTTCACCGAGTTTCTGCGGAAGTGTGCGCTGAGGGGCCAACCAATGCCAACGGTGGGGACGGCGGCGACGCACCGCACGACCGCGACGCTGTGGATGCGGGATCTGGTCTCCCTCACTCTGGACATTTGCTTGGCCAAGGCGCAGGGGGCCGCCATGGCGCTGGCCAAAACGCAGCATCGGTGGCGCTGGCATGGCCAGCGCCACCGATGCTGCCCGCACCTTCCTGCGGAGGTGCTCCGTCCATTACTGCAGCTGCGTGTCAAAGCCGCCATTGGAGCGAGAGGTGGAGGACAAAGAGCTGTGGGCGCGATTGGCGGACGCGCCAGACACGATCCGCACGGAGGAGGGCGTGACGACGCTGCTAGAGAACCTGAAGAGCCACAAAAAGGCGGAAGTGCGGACGTGGGCCGCCTGGGCGGGAAAGCCAGTGGTGAGGCACATGGCCGTTCCCCACGTGTCCTGCCGCCTTGACAACGAGCTGCTGCTGACCGACCCCGCCTCCACAAACATGCAAGAGTCCACCCACCACTCCAACCCACGCCGCTTGCCGCCAGGGTCTTTGCTAAACGAGATTGCTCGCGACCAAGCCCTTCACGTGCAAACCACGCGGGACTTTTTCTCTGCCGGCAGCGGAGGCAGCCACCAATGCCGGCCCCTCAACGACGCAAATCGCTGCACACAAGCCGAGAAGCGCACACGCCGGCAACGCAAGAGACGTCTGGAGAATGACACCCGCCACGACGCCGCTGAGACTGAGGAGACCGATGACGGCGGGAGCGCACGAGGGCCTGACCACAGTGCTGATGTTGATGTTGATCGTGAAGTGGGACCTGATGGCAATGCAGGGGTGAACCTGTCTGAGGGAGCTGGCAGCAAAGGACAAGCACACGAGGGGCAGCGGGAAAGCGCAGAGGCAACCAGAGGGAGAGGGGGGAGGCAGGCAGGGGCCAGGCCTGGTGGGCTGAATAAAGCGTCCTCTCGGACATGCGCCTCATCGACACCGGGGCCTGCCGCCCAGCTTGTGCTTCTGCTCACCACCGACCACCTCCATGCCACCCCCCCCTTCCCTCGGGCGACTCTGGCCGCACCCGCTGCCCCTGTCTCCACCAGGGGTGGTGTAGCGTTATTCCAATGAAACCCAGGGGACCACGGGGACAGGTCAACACAGACGGACCCAGGAAAGATCAGAGGAGGGAACCTGGAGATCCACTCGCCCACCCCAGAACGAGGCATGGGTATACAGGACAGAAGCCCGAGAGAACAAGAACCCAAACATCGGTTGGTTTACGCACTGGGCTCCCAATGCCCCACCCCAGTACCCGCAGGGGCCCGGTGCCTTGCTGGCACCCGGCCCGCCAAGACTCACAATCCGAGTCCCGGCCGGCCAAAATTGGGCGAAAAGCAACCAAAACCCAGACAAAAAGCAGACGAGAACCCCTCACACACAAATGCCATTCCTCAGAAAAAAACCCAGTGGGAGAAAAGGGGAAGGCACGAAAACAAGCACAGAAAAGCGAGATATCAAGCGAGATCGAGATCCAGTGGTCCCCGACCCGGCCAAATCACCCGGGCCGAGATGGACCAATGGGATGCCAGGTCCCGCGACCACCGTGCCTCCACGTCACACTGGTAGCAGGGATCCAAGGAACCGTCCCGTGGGCCCGCCGGGACCCAGGGCTCGCCGGAACGCCAGAGGTGGTCAGAACACGCGATTTGGGCAGAATATGGATTATATCAAGGACATATCCCAAAATATCCACACCGATATAGACAAAAACAAAACCTTGACAGAAAGAAAGCTCGCCAACTTGTAGCTTGTCTCTTCTGCATCGCATCTATATGCTTCTCGACTGCGTTGCGCTCGCAAGACAAAAACTGGGACAGAAGCAAATCCAAAAAGAAAACTCGAATATATCCGTGACCACCCCTGGTCCCCATGCCCTTTGTTATGGGTGGCCTGGTTGGCGGGGGGGACGCGCTCCTGCAGCTCGTGGCGCTGGTGAGGGCGTCCCCCCGCATGGCGGCTAGGCAAGGTGCCGTGCTGGAGACGTTCCTCCGGGACAAGCAGCGGACGGAGGGCGTCAGCACGGCTGGCGGCGAAAACCCGACACCGCCAGCGCCGCGCCGCAGCCACCAGCGACGAACAAGTCCAACAAAGCCTACCGCCTTGTGACGGGGGATGACTGCTCTGATTGTTGCTCGTAGTGTCGGGTGGCAAGGACGTTCGTTCCGCATTGTTCTCTGTCCGCCATACATGATGTGATCGTGGAAAATAAGGGTCGTCGCTCGTACTCAACACCGTTACCATCATGGTTGTACCTAGCAATAACATGCGAGCAATGGGCGCGTACATCTGCACACAGGCCCTCCACGCATGCACAGTGAAGCGCCCTGTTGAGGGCCCAGTGGAAATTCCAGCGCGGTTCAGGAGGGCACGGGAGCAAGTGCTTGTGCGACTGCCTAGATACTACCCGGCCGAGACACCCGCACAGCACGCACCCCAGCCGTGCCATGTCAGCAGACGTGGCACGCCAGAACCGCCACCACGCCCCACAGCACTGAAGCAAAGGGGACCACGCCCCACAGACCTGTGCGCCATCCCCTCTGCACAGTCTCCACAAGGGCACACACACGCCCGCTCGAGGCACCCATGCACCAGGTCGACCCGGACCGCGCCGTCTGAGGCAGGCACGCACGCACGTGTTCCGCCAGGAATATCTCCCCGACAGCTGTGTTCACAGAAGAAAGAGGCGGTGGCTCACTGTGGACCACCCTTTGCACCGCACTGTTCCCGTGACGGACAGCAACGCGAGATGCAGACACGCACCAGGCTAGACTGACGCAAATAAGACTTACAATTAAAAGAGGGTGATGAATCCAGTTCTCCTTTGCAGTGGATTGCACTGGCTCAAACGCTGTTTGCAGTAATTGGACAAAGGCGCGTTTGCTGGACATGGGCGCAGCCGAGTTCGACCATTGTCTCCAGTCACATATGGGTGGTGCACAGCCATGGCGGCTACGTGATCGAAGATCCGCGAGGCCAGCCAGCCTCCTGTCCACGGACGACCTGAGAGCGTCGCCGTGGTCAATCCATGCAGTTCATTGTTGGAGTTAACAGGAAGAAATGCTGCTCCTCCGACCTGCCGTACCCCGGGCCACGTCGTCGACATGACGATATTCGTTTCAACAATGTCCCAGGCCCTGCCCCATCTGCAGCTATAACTGTGCAGCCCAGGATCCGCCGGACAAGGCCACTCATCTGCAAAACCCCCCTGCGACGCGCCGTCCCAGCCCCCTGCCGCCCCGCCCCGCCGGACCCCGCCCCGCCCTGCCGGCCCCCACACTGCCGCGCCGGGCTCTGCTTCGCGTTGCCGGCCCCCGCCCAGCCCCGCCGGGCCCCGCCCCGCCCCGCCGGCACCCGCCCCGCCCCGCCATTTCCCGCTCCCCTCTGCCGACCCACGCCCTACCTCGCCGTCCCCCGCCACGCCCTGCTGGCCCCTTCGTCGTCCATCCAGCTCCCGCCCCGCCGCGCCCGCCCCTCTCGGGCCTCACCTTGCTTGCCGCGACCCCGCCCCTTTTGGCCCCGCCGCGCCCCGTCCACCCCTTCTCTTTTGTGCGGACCCCCTACCCGCCCCGCAGACCCCCGCCCCCCCCTGCAGGTCCCACCCGCGCCGCCCGTCTCTGGCTCGCGCCGCTAGTGGCCCGTCATTTCCCGCCTCACGGCGCTTCGCTGCACCCCGCCTGGCCCTGTTGGACCTCGCCTCGCGCCACCCCTGTGATGTCCGTGCTGCCCCGCCGCCTCCCTCCGCCTCACCTGCCTCCCCCACAGCAGGTCAGCAGCCGCTTTCCTTTCTTCGTCCCCGCTCCCCTTTTGGCTAGTGGCCCCTGTCCCCCTCTGCCCCTCGCTTCGCTCCTATCCTCCAGCTGCGGGCCGCCCTCGACCGCTGGAATCAAGTAGAGGGGGCGGGGGCGGGAGCTACTTGGTACGCGGTTTGGAAGCGGGGGAATGGTTGGACGCGGCAGGCTCTTTGAGGCGGTAGGCTGCTGTTGCTGTTGAAGAGCTGGCGGTGTAGGGGTGGGGTGCGGCGGCTGGCGGCAGAACGGGCAGCCGCCGCAGCATCGGGGAGGTTCGGTCGCCATCGGCGGGAGGTAGGCGGTCGCCACTTGAAAAGGGGACATCCGCGGTGTAGTGGAACGCCCACTATGGTTCCTCCTAATACGAATTCCTTCCAACTAGGATTGAATTCCATGGGGATTCCCTGAGTAAACTCTACCGGGATCTCTGTGGTTTCACACTGGATCCGACTCTGGTTTTCTGTGCACCCCCGTAAAAGTATTACGGCTGGATTGTTTTCTGATTTTTGGGATTTCTGCGCGGGAGCCAGACGGATTCGTGTGTTCTTTCTTGCTTTGATGATGGAGTCTTTTTATTGGAGAGTGAGAGTGTCCTTTTCCTGGGTGTTACTGGGGGTACGTCTGGAGGGCTGTTTTGCGTGTTTGCACGCATGCGTGCGAGTGGGTTTATATGCGTTGGGGAGCGGGGCGGGTTGGCCCGGTCTAGCTCCCCAAGAAAGTTCTGTCTGGCTCCAACACGTCTTGTTCGTGCTTGTCGGGAGCGCCAACCCGGCACACGCAGATTGCGTGGTGGCCTGTCGGAGGGACTTCTTCCGGTGTCCCCTGTTGGGATTCCGAGCGTACGCGCTCCTCCCCGTGCCCTTGGGGAGGAGGACAAGCGTTAACGCTACAGTTGGTGGATCAGCGGGGGAAGGACGCCGACTTGGCATCTTCCGTGCTGCAGCCGGAGGAGACCGAGCTGGTCCCGTCCCCCATCGGCACAGAGACCGTCGGTTGCGCGCCGAGTCTTCGCCACTCCTTGCGTGTGCGGGAGGACAACGCAAGTGACCTTCGTGCCTCGGAGGGGGGGAGTTGCCCGAACCCTCGCCGTTCTCTCGTGGGAACGGAGGGGCGCCGTGTGACTCGCACCCCCTTTGGCTGACAATCCCGGACTCTGGACACCGTAACGCCATTTTGGTGTACTCCCCTTGAGTTGCCATGGCAACTGGCGGCGAGGGATACCCCCCTGCCGGCCCACATATGACTGGGGAGGGGGATGGCGATGCTCCCCCTGTTGATGTTGACCCCCCGAGTCAGGGCGGCACGGAGGTGTCGGACCCCGTAGTGGGTCCCCGAGCAGGATTGGCTCGGTTCCTCCCCCGTCGAGGTGGTGTGGGAGCTGGTGGAGTGCACCCTCCTGCGGTTGGGACGTCGGACCCGGGTCGGGGTCTGCATGTCACGCCGCCGGATGTTGGCACTCACTTCGGCCAAGGACAGCCAACTGTGGTGGGCTGCGGGAGCGGAGACTCCGCGCCTCCGGTTGGTGGGTCCGTGCCCACGTTGGCTCCGGAACCGGCGGGCGGCAGCTCGAGCCGAGCACCGCCGGGGACATCCGGGGTCATGGATGCGTCGCTGATGACCGCCATCGCGCAAGTTGTGCGTGATGAGGTGGGGAGGTCCCTTGAGAAGCTCACTCCCGCGACTCGGGGGCGTGACACTCGGCGGTCAGACCGACGGGGGAGTCGGGGTACTCCCCGTCGGGCGTTGGACTACGAGTCACAGTCCACGTCGGAAGAGGACGTGGGTGGTGTGTCTTCTACCCGACCGTCGGAGCGTGCACGTGACAACTTGTCAACGGAGCGGGTGGTCCCCCCAAAGATTGTGGTCAATAACCCGTTGTACCAGAGTGTCTTCGACTGTGAGACGTACGGGTTGGCGAACAAGTCGTTACGCTATACCCGCAGCCAAGCCCGCACCTTGGGCCGGCTGAAGAAGGATGTGGCCCAGTCGTTTGGTGTCCCGTCTGAGTGGGACGGGACTCCATTCCTTAACGTGTTCCAGTTTTTGCGGAAGTTCGCAAAAGCCTGTGAAGACAACGATGTCTCTGAAGCAGAGGCGTTCTACATGCTTCAGGACTTCACCAAGGAACCACTCCGTTCCGAGGTGATGAACGTCATGCCGAGCCGGCATGGCGGCAGTCCAGGTGAAGTATCCACCTACCTGGAGCTTGTGAACTGGCTCATCCGCTTACATGCGGATGAGGCCACGTTGGCCCTTCAAGTCGAAGAGTTCAACCGTGCCACCCAGAGTACGGGTGAAGACGAGCGTGCCTTTGCTGAGCGACTGCGCCAGCTTAATGTCCTCTGTGGGTTTATTCACCCGCAGGGGGTCATTAAAGGCCGCTTCGTAGAGGGCGAGCATCGGGCCGCTCGCTCTACTGTGCGAGAGCGCAACACCCCTGCCATGACTTTGGCAGAGTTGGCCCGCATCGCCCAGACTAAGGGTGATGAGTACCGTTGGCTCTTGACGGAGCAACGGAAGAAAAGGGAGAAGGAGGTCCGGAAGACGGTGGAAACGTTTCGTTCCCGTCGTCCTCCCCGAGCCTTTCCGGAGCCTCGGACGCGGTTCCAAGTTGGCGCGGCCTCGGACCCGGAAGAAGAGGAAGAGGTGACGGCGGCGACCGCTCTGGCGCCGACGCCCAAGTATGGGACACGCGGATCGACAAGTGATCGGCCGTGTTGGCAGTGTGGTGAAGTTGGCCACTGGGCTGCCCAGTGTCCGAAGTTGGATGCGCGACTGCGAGCGATACTTGCACGCGGTCTTGTTCCGGGAGGGGAGCGAACCTCTCAGATCCCACGTCCTGCTCCGACACGAGCAGTAGCCTCGACTCAACCAGAGTTGGCTGAGGGTGAGCACTCCGTGGAGGAGGGGGAAGAGTCTACCCCCGTGCCAGCGGAACGGAGTGCGACCTCCTCTGACTCAGAGTCGGGAAACGAGTAGGCGCTGGGGGTAAGTTGTCCTCAGCGCCGACTGGCGAAGAGCCGAAGGAGAAGCGGAGTCCCATGACCCATGGGAACGTGCGCATACTCAAGCGTCGGAAAGGCATACGACCTCGAGCCAAGGCCCTACCGGCGAAGGCAGACCCGACTCGGGTTGAAGCCATCTTGACTGGGAGTAACTACCAGGTCGCAGCCCGACTGTGGGCGGACCTGGGGTATGAGTTTGCTTCCCGTGTCATAGTGGACACGGGCTCTGCTGCCTCCCTCACCCAGAAGGAACTTCTCCCGGATGGGACGACGTTGAATGCCGCGGACCCATCGCGTTGGCATCTCTTTGATGTCAATGGGGGACTTCTCCCCATTGTGGGGTCCATTGACAAGGGTGTTTGCATCGGGTCGTACCGGACGACGGTGACCTTTGGGGTAGTCCCCCGCATGTCCGTCCCAGTACTCCTGGGGACGGACTTCACCGACGTCCACATGCCCGCCATCTGCGGCCCACAGGGTTATGTGCGTTTGCTTAATGGGGAGAATTTCCCCATCTTGCGGTATGGACGGACTGTTAGCACACAGCCCGTGGAGGAGACGGCCTCAACCCCCGCACCTCAGGGGGTGAGTGCAAACCTTTGCTTGGCCAAAGGAGTGCAGTTGCCTCCCCGGTCCCGTGGGTATGCACTTGTATCCACGCCGTTTCAGGGGAACGGGTTTGTCTCCCCAATTGACCGTGTGTATCACAAACACCAGGTACAAGTGGCACCTGGGCCCATGACGTGTGGGAAGGGACAATCCTGGTGGGTGGAGATACTCAACACCTCGAAGGAGTCCCGTCGCCTCCCCGCAGGGATGAAGATCGCCTCGATCTGTAACCACGAGGGGAGTATCACTGCCGTGACCAGCAAGCAGTGGGAGAAGCTTGGCACCGACCTATGCCAAGACACTCCGCCAGAGTCGGCGCAGAAGATGCCTCATGTGCATCGGAAGAATGTCCCGACAGCACTGCACAAGTCGCTGGATGACGTAATCCAGAAACACCACAAGTTGTGGAATGGTGACTTTGGACTCATCACGGCCACTGAGCATCGTATACGGCTCAAACCAGGGGCCAAGCCAGTCCGCTTGAACCCCTGCCGGATGGGTCAAGCGTCTCGAGAACTTACTCGAGAGCAGGTCCAACGGATGAGCGACATGGGTGTCATAGAGCCCAGCTCAAGTGAGTGGGCGAGCCCCACAGTCTTGGTGCCGAAGCCAGACGGCACCGTGCGGTTTTCCATAGACTACCGCAAGCTCAACGAGCGAACGGTGAAGGATAGTTATCCTCTGCCGCGTATGGACGACTGCCTCGACTCACTTGGCGAAGCACAGTTCTTCTCGACGTTGGACTGCAACGCGGGGTATTGGCAGATCCCCATAAGTGAGGAGGATCGCCACCTGACAACGTTCACATGTCACTGTGGACTATATCAGTGTACACGACTCCCATTTGGGTTGTGAACGCACCTGCGACGTTCCAGCGTGCCATCGACATGATACTCGCCGGAATCAAGTGGCAGTCTGCCCTTGTCTACCTGGACGATATCATCGTGTTCTCCCGAACTGCGGAAGGACACGTGTCCCATCTGGACAAGGTGTTCACCCTGCTGAGTGAGGCAGAAGTGACACTCAAGCCGTCTAAGTGCCACCTCTTCAGTAACGAGGTAGAGTATCTAGGCCATATTGTCAGGCCTGGGTGTATCAGCGTCAATAAGAAGAATCTCAGGGCGATACGTCGGGCGGAGTTCCCCCACACGCAGACACAGCTGAGGAGCTTCCTCGGTATGTCCAATGTCTATGGACGCTTTGCGCGAGACTACGCCAGAGTGTCCGCCCCTCTGAACCGCTTGGTAAGTTCCAAGCTGCCCAAGACTCTGGCCCCGCCAACAGAGGCGGAGCGAGAGGCGTTTGACAGGTTACGGAAGCTCCTCTGTAACCCGCCCGTGTTGGCCATTCCGAAGTCCGGAGGCCATTACATTATTGATGTGGATGCCAGTTACGACCAACTTGGTTGCTGTCTGTTACAACAGCAGCCCACGGGAGAATATCTGCCCGTTGGCTACTATAGCAAGGGTCTGACGTCCGCACAGAAGTACTACACTGTGACGGAGATAGTCGGAAAGGGAAGACCACCACCTCATCCCAGAGGAAATCCCCCTGGTTGGAGTCACCACTCGTTCTGGGGCCGTACTTGACTCACGCCGGCCCGAGAACGTAGGGACCTTGCCAGTGCCATTGGCCGAGTTGTCCAGGCACAAGAGGCAGATAGCTTCTGTATGGGGATCAAGAAGGAGCTTGATCGCCCAGAACCAACTAGGTTCTTCGTCAATGCAGACGGTGTACTCTGCCGTCGCGGGCACACAGAGGGAGAACAACAAGTCATTGTCCCAAAGGTGTTACGGAAGGGTGTCCTGACTAGGGAACACACTTCCGCGTTGGGTGGACATCCTGGAGCTACCAAGATGTACCAGTCCCTGAGGAGGCATTACTATTGGCCATCACTCGTGGCTGATGTATACGGGTGGGTCGCATCTTGCGCGACTTGCGCAAAGAACCGACTCACAGAGGCGAAAGAGACGTCTACCATGCGCCTCTTCCCGGCTACTGAGCCGTTCGCCTCTATAGCCGTGGACCTACTTGGGCCGCTACCTCGTACACCTGAGGGGTATGACTACCTCCTGGTGATGTGTGATCGCTTTACAAAGCTCACACGGGTGGCCCCACTCAAGGACACCACCGCTATGGACATCGTGAGCCAGTTGCTCGATGTCTGGATAGCCAGTTATGGTATCCCTGACTCCATTTTATCGGATAACGGACCACAGTTTGCGTCCGTCCTCTACCAAGGAGTCATGAACATGCTTGGGGCTGTGACAAACTATGCCACACCCTACCACCCCCAGACGAATGGACAGGTGGAACGGTTCAACAAGACACCCGTGCGCCAGTTGCGACACTATGTCCATAACCATGTAGTCACATGGGCTCGGTATGCGTCCCTACTCGTGACAGCATATAATACCCAAGTCCATAGTTGTACTGGGGAAGCCCCCTTCGCTTTCGTTTGCCCACGGCGGTCACAGCCGTTGGCCATCGAACGTCTCACCCGTAGTGACGGTGATACATCAACCCAAACTCCGGGTCAAGCCAAGATGTCCCTTCTCCATAAGTTGGAGGAGATTATTCCCCTAGTCAGGGAGGCCATGGAAAAAGCCCAGGCCAGATACAAACGGAAATTCGACTCAAGAGTGAAGAGTCGCCGTGAACCACTCCGGGTTGGAGATTGGATCTTCGTGAACGCGCACGAGAACCAAGGGGGTGAGTTAGTCTTCAAGGCCCGAGGACCATACCAAGTACTGAAGACAGACGGGCGACGATTGACCATCGAGAGTGACGATGGAATCCGGACAATCAATGGGAATCACGCGACTCGGGCGCCCGAACCGCCCGAGGGAGATTTCGCCAGGACCCGGGCATTGGAGGCATGGAAAGTCCCCACCCTCCCGTCCTCCTCCGTCAAGCCGACGGAGGCCGTGTTCGACAAATTTGTCGGACACGGATACGATGAACGCGGACGACTGATGCTCCGTGTTCGTTGGTTCGGATACGGATCAACTTCCGATACTTGGGAATTTATTGAAGGACTTCCAACTGAGAAAGTCCAGAAGTACTGCCGGCAAGTCGGCATTACTCCTCACTCCCGTGTAAGTCAGACACGGGGCTGAGACTGGAAAAACAACAATGTACCTGCGTTTGGTAGGTGCTTCGTCTCCCACTCGGGCCCAAGTAGGGATCCCCGAGCCTGAAGCAGTGCCCTGGATGGAACTAACCTGGGACCATCCTAACTGTTCCCACTGGGGACAGAAAACAAGAAGAGGGAACTCCCCTTTACACCAAAAGCAAGTGACTCGTGATGCTATGGCACAGTATGCAAATGGCAAGAAAAACAAGGGAACAAGTCGACCCTCCCCACACTAATGGGACATACGGTCACTCGGCCCACCGCCCAAGTCGGGTGGCCCGGGGTACGTATGATCATACCCCGGTTGGGGCCCATACGGCCCCGAATACCGCCCAGCTTGGGGGGTAGAGGTTGACGGAACCGACGACGGGTAACCTCCGCGGTCGCTCCGCCACTCAGACCCAGACCCCACCCAAGCCGACCCGGGAGAACTACCTCCCGGGCGCGACAGCCGCTGCCCATAGGTAGCCAGGCGCTGGACAAACTCGTGTCCTACCGCCAGACGGGTGACCCCGGCGGCCAGTTGACGACGAGGGTTGTCGCCAGGGGGCTGGGCAAGGACGTCACTTACCCGGCGGGTCACCCACCCCAACGTGTCGAGGGTGGCGAGGAGTGCCGTCTCCATCGATGCGTCATACAGGCTGGCGCCCAAGCTGGGCAACACCAACCCCAGCTCCCGGGCCAGGTGGGGCGGGACCGCCGTCCGCCCCCGTATCCCGGCTGCCACCGAGTCGGGGAGCTGCTCGAGGAACTCGAAGGGCAAGGGTAGACTCACCCGTGCCACCGCGTAGGGGGAGAGAGCCCCACGGCCGCCAGTCGGGGCCAAAGCCCGGCCCCGGCCCTGCGGCGTAACCCGACGTGGCTCACGTCGAGCCGACCCCGAATTGGCCGGGTTGTCCCAAGAATTGGCCGGGTTGTCCCAAGTCGAGGCGGGCGCCGGAGTGGACGCCGTTACGCCATCCGCATAGGGGAGATCGGTATTCCCGAGCCCCTCCCGGAGGCGAAGGCACCCCCGGACCACCCCCTTCGTGCAGTGAACGAGGTCCCGAGGTGGGTCCGTCGCCTCCCCCGGCGCAGCCCGCTTGCTGCGCCGGAGGTAGGGCACCAGGTCCTCCCAGCAGAGTAGGCTGTGGAGCTTCTTCATTGCCTCCAGCAGTCGCCGGGCCTCAAAGTTGCCCGGCGACGCGAGCCACTCGCTCGACAGGGTGGTAATCCCTCCCACCAAAGTGGGGGAGAGATGCCACAGGTAACCCTCGATGGACTACATCGGAGTACCAAACCCGGGCGACCTCGACCACCCAGTGGGTGGCGAGGCAGGCATAGACTCGGTGCCCCTCCCCGTTCCGCCGCAGGTAGGAGCCAAAGTAGGCCACCACCTGGGGCACCCGAGCGGGGAACCCACATGGAACGTCCACCTCGGCCCACCAAGACGGGGTGCCGGGGAAGTGTTCCCCGCGGGCCTCGGGGGGGATCTGGACGAACTTTCCCCGGGCCGCATGCACCAAGTACGCGGTGGTGCGGCGGAGGCGGAACTCCTCGCGTACCTTCGCGTGGTGAAGGTGCGCGTCCCCCTCACCCAGGTAGGGAGGGGGGAAGACGCACCACTCCCGACCCATCACGGGGATGGTGTCGTCCACCTCCACCTCCCCCAACGCGGAGGAGATGAAGGCTTGGAGGGCCGCCACCTCAGGCCCGTCCTCCTCCGTAAGTAGGGAAGGGAGGTCGCACTCGACCCCACCCGGGAGGGGCGCCTGAGTAGAGAGGCGCCGCCCCCGGCGGAGCCAAGCGTCGACTCGGCGCTCGGCCGGGATGGCCATAAAGGCCTCCCGCAGATCGCCATCAGGAAGCTCCTGAGGCGTCCCCGGAACCTCCCAACGAGGGGGACCCGGCGGCCGACGCGGCACCGGGGGAAGAAGAAGCCCTTGGGACGCCGCCCCTCCGGCGGTCGCCCCCTGGGGGCCCCCAGAGTCGGGGGGAGGCCCACCAGTATTCCCCGACGCCCCACCCTCCCCACCGGAACTCCCGGGCGGCGTAACCACCGCTATAGGGAGTGACGGGCTCCCCGCCCCAGCGGCAGCGCCCGCCGCCGGGGAGGGGCCCATCCCCGACCCCCAACTTAGGGACTCCTCGGTCCCTAGGCCCTCCTCCTCCGGGCGACGCTCACCCGAAGGGGACGCCGTGGGGCCGGAAGGCTGACTAGGCCCACCCGCCATGTACACGGGCGACTCGAACCCCAAGGGTAGGTAAGCCCCACACCGACTCGGTGACCCCCCCAAAGATGACCTCGATGGGGGCGATCAACTTGATCGTTGAAGGTGATGTCACAAATGGGGATGAAGAGGGGAGGGATAGGCCCAGGGGGGTCCCAGGGGTTCCCAACTGGGACCCCGCCTCCCTGGTATCACTCCCCGGCCAACTAAGCCCTTGCCCCCTTGGAGATGACTTGTCCTTGGCGTCTTGGCCTTGAGGATGACTTGTCCTTGGCGTCTTGGCCGCTTGGGCGACTGGTCCCCAGCGGCCCCACCACCCCCTGGCGCGCACCAACGCGGTTGCCCGCCCCCACCCGTTTACGGCCGGCACGGCCCGGCCCGGAGAAGCGGCGCCCCGTAACACGGGGGCCGAGGAGGGAAGGAAGGAGGAAAGAAGGGGGGGGAAGGGGGGTAACCACACCCGCCCGGCCCCGGCGCGGTACACCCCGCCGACGCCGACCGCCCAACTTGGCACGGCGCCCCGTAACCCGGGGGCCGGAAGGGGAGACAGGGGGGGGGGCGGGAGTACGCCACCGTCACCGACGCGGGCCGCAGCCAAGCCAGCACGGCCCGAGACGCGGCGCCCCGTAACACGGGGGCCGTGGGGTAGAGAAGGGGAGGGGGGTGGGGGAAGACGAGTCACGACCCCCGCCCGGCCTAGGCGCGGCCGACACCGCCGGCGCCTGCGGCACCACCACCACCGGCGCACGCTGACTAGGTTGCCCGCCCCCGCACGGCCACGGCCAGCCCAGTCCGGCCCGGGGGAAGCGGCGCCCCGTAACCCGGGGGGGGGGCCGCAAGAGGAGGAAAGAAGCAATAGAAAGAAAAGGGGAAGAGACCCCTGACGTGGCCGAGTAGGCACACGTCTGGACGACCACGAGTGAGGAGGTCGGGGTGAGGGACGGGAACGCCGACACGGCGCCCCGTCACCCGACTGAGGGGGCTTATGTACCCCCCCCCTGATTCGGAGGAGGTCCACCACGAGTAGGTGGTGGGAGCCGACCTGATGTGCAGGACCGGCCTCCGCAGGGAGGGATCGAGATAGACCCCCTCCCCACGGGGTCCTCATGCAGGGTGCCGGGCGTACCCGGCGCCCGACAACATCCCACCCCCTCAGAAACGGTCTGAGGAAGGGTTGGGGGAAGGTATGAGTCATCACACCCCCACCCACAGGGGGCACCAGCCCAGTGTGGCCTGCAACCCCCTCTCACGCACCACTCGTGCGGAGAGTGTCACCAAGCATTCCTGTTGGCACTAGCCACTCATTGACACGCACGTCATGAGGGCGCCGACCTCAGAGATTTGCCGAGTCGGGCCCTCTCCACCATCCTTTGCACCCAACTCAGGTGAACACGCCCCGGGGGCCCCGACATCTGACAACTAACAGATGATTGGACGTCCGCCGGGACGGCTGGACTCTTAAGGAGGGGGAAATGTAGTGGAACGCCCACGATGGTCCCGACTAAAACGAATTCCTTCCAACAAGGATGGAACTCCATGGAAATTTCCTGAGTAAACTCTACCGGAATCTCTGTGGTTTCACGCTGGATCCGAGTCTGGTTTTCAGAGCACCCCCGCAAAAGTGTTGCGGTTGGATTGTTTTCTGCTTTTCGGGATTTCTGCGCGGGAGCCAGACGGATTCGTGTGTTCTTTCTTGCTTTGATGATGGAGTCTTTTTATTGGAGAGTGAGAGTGTCCTTTTTCTGGGTGTTATTGGGGGTACGTCTGGAGGGCTGTTTTGCGTGTTTGCACGCATGCGTGCGAGTGGGTTTATATGCGTGGGGGAGCGTGGGTGACGTTCTTTTTTTTTGTTTACGTCTACACGTCCTTTGAGTCCTGAGCATGCAACAATAGCTTGCTAAGCGCACAAAAGATTTCTTCAAGACTGTCTGGGATGGTCCTGTTGGCAAGAACTGTGCACTCTGGCCCTGGCGTATTCAGAGCACCCAGATATACACAAACTTGGTATGAATGGAAAGAAAAAATACAAATAGGCGTGATGATTTTCTTTCTTGCTTCTGGTGGTGACCTGTTCCGTCTCTGACGCGGGGTCTTCGTGTTCCATAGCCAGCCCAGTGTTGTCTGGCTACTTGAAAATAAATACACAGGCAGCTCATCAGCAGTGCTGGTCCTCCCTTCCAAAAGGTGAATTGGTCTTCTGATGTAAAGCAGTGCCAGGACAACTATCTCTCTGTGCCATGGACGACAAACTAGACCAACAGTACTTCTTGAGTATTAGCTCCGTTGACCCTCTTTCGCCTTGCCTCCCGGTCCGCGACCTTCTCTCAAGGCACTAGCAAGCCCCCAGGCACGTACGCACGACGACCCGCGTAATGGGGCGACGAAATGATGCGGGCACGCGGAGGTGCGCGGTGAAGAGTGGCACTGCCGCAGCCGCGGCGTCGCGGGGCCGGACCCACGCAGATGACGGAGGCCGCAGCGCGGGCAGATTCGGGGAGCGAAAGACAGCGGGGCGGGGGGCCGTTCGCAGCCGAGACACCGCTCGCGGCGGCGTGAAGGCGAAAGAGCGCAGCCGGCAGCTGTCGCAGCGCGGGAAGTGGTGGGTGTGACGGACGAGCAAGACGGGGTGGGACCCTGCGGGAGAGGCCGGGGGCCTGCGGTCGGCGGCAGGGGCCTGCGAGAGAGGCGGGGACCCGCAACGGAGAACGGCGGTCTGCGGGGTGGGTCGAGAATCCGCGAGGCAGAGCAGGGGCGACCGGGGCGGGGCGGGGGCAAGCGGGAAGTGGAAGCGGCAAACAGGGCGGGGCGGGGCAGGGGCTGGTGCGGCGGGGCGGAAGCCGAACGGGCGGGCAGGGGCCGGCGGAGCGGGGCGGGGGCACACCGGGGCGGGGTGGGGGCCGGCGGAGCGAGGCGGGGGCCGGCGGTGCAGAGCGGGGGCCGGAGGGGCAAGGTGGTGGCCGGTGGGGCGGGGCGAGGGCTGAAAAGGCGAAGGTGAGGCCGGCGGCGCGGGGTGGCGCGGAAGCCGGCGGGGCGGGGCGGGGGCCGGCGAAGCGGGGCGCGTCGAAAGCCGCAGAGGCGGGGTGGGCGCCTGCGAGGCGGGGTGGCGGCCGGCCGGGGGGGGCGGGGGCTGGCGGGGCGAAGCGGGGGCCGGCGGGTCGGAGCGGGGCGGGGGCCGGCGGAGCGGGGCGGGGCGGGGGCCGGCGGGGCGGGGCGGCGGTTGGCGGGGCGGGGCGAGGGCTGACGGGGCGAATTGGGGGCTGGCGGCGCGGGGCGGGACGGAGGCCGGCGGGGCGGGGCGAATAGAGTGCCGACGGGGCAGTGCGGATGCGCACGGGGCGAGGCTGGGGCCGGCGGGGCGGTGCAGAGGCCAGCGGGGCGGGGCGGGGCGGGTGCCGGTGGGGCAAGGCGGGGGCCGGCGGGGCGGGGCGGGTAGTGTGCAGTCGGGGCGGGGCGGGGGTTGGCGGGGCGGGGCGGGGGCCGGCCGGTCGGGGTGGGGGCCGACGAGGTGAGGTGGGGGCCGGCGGGGTGGGGCACGGGCCGTCGGGGCGGGGCGGGGCGGGGGCCGGCGGGGCGGGGCGGGGGCCGGCGGGGCGGGGCGGGCGCCGGCGGCGCGGGGCGGGGCAGGTGCTGGCGCGGCGCGGCGGGGGCCGGCTGGGCGGGTTGGCGGCCGACTGAGCGGTGTAGAGATAGGCTCGACCTCCTCCCTAAAGTGACGGGGAGGAGCGCGTACGCTCGGAATCCCAAAAGGGACACCGGAAGAAGTTCCTTCGACGTGCCACAACGCTACCTGCGTGTGCCTTGTTAGCGCTTTTGACAACCACGAACAAGACGTGTTGGAGCCAGACAAAACTTTCTTGGGGAGCCAAGTCGGGCTAACTCGCCCCGCTTCGTCACGCATATAAACCCTCTCGCACACATGCATGCAGACCCGCAAAACAATCCCCTCAGACAGCCCCCCCAGCAACACCGAAAAAATGGACATTCTCATTCTGAAATAGAAAGACTCCCGCATAAAAGCGAAGAAAAGCACACGAATCCGTCTGGCTCCCGCGCAGAAATCCCTAAAGTAAAAAACAGTCCACCCGCAAATATCATGCGAGAGTGCACCAAAAACCAGAGTCGGATCCAGCTTGATAATATAGAGGTAACTGTAGAGTTTACCCATGAAATCTCTATGAAATTCAGTTCGAGTTCGAAAGAATTTGTAACGGTTGGGATCATAGTGGGCGTTCCACAACAGGCGGGTCGAGAGCTGGCGGGGCGAAGCGGAGGCCGGCGGGGCACGGCGGGGCGGGGGTAAACCGGGGCGGGGCGGCGGCCGGCGGGGCCGGGCAGCGCGGCGGCCGGCAGGGCGGGGCGGGTGCCTGCGGGGCGGGGCGGGGGCCGGCGGCGCGGGGCGTGGCAGGTGCCGGCGGGGAGGTCGGGGGCCGGCGGGGTGGGGCGGGGGTCCGTGGGGTGGGGCGAGGGCCGGCGGGGCGGGGCCGGTGCTGGCGGAGCGTAGTTGGGGCCGGCGTGGCGGGGCAGGTCGGGGGCCGGCGGGGCGGGGCGGGGGCCTGCGGGGCGGGGCTGGAGCCGGCGGCGCGGGGCGTGGCAGGTGCCGGCGGGGCGCGGCTGGGGCGGGCGGGGCAGGGTGGCGGCCGGTTGGGCGGGTTGAGAGCTAGCGGGGCGAAGCGGGGGCCGGCGGGGCACGGCGGGGCGGGGGCAAACCAAGGCGGGGCGGGGGCCGGCGGGGCGGGGCGGATAGGGTGCCGTCGGTTCGGGGTGGGGGTTGTCGGAGCGGGGCAGGGGCCGGCAGGGCGGGGCGGGGGCTGACGAAATGGGGCGGGGGCCGGCGGGGTGGGGCGGGGGCCTTCGGGGTGGGGCGGGCTCCCGGCGGGGGCGAGGCCGGCTGGGCGGGGGCAGGGCCGGCGGGGCATGGCGGCCGGGGCCGGAAATGGCGCAGGGGGGCTGTGTGGAGGGGTAGCCTGGGACGGGTGATTCTGGGCCCGGAACACGCCGAGCAGGTATCAAGTACGGAGAGCGGAGTTGCCGGTGAGGTCCGAAGTACAGCTGGGTGTACAGGTCATGCCGATTTGACGTGGCCTGATAGCCCCCTCAGCCTCCCACAGCCGTGTACACGTCAACCCCTTTCCAGTGCCTGCAATCCACTTCGAACTATTTGCGCTAAAGCCTTTGTTGATATAGATTTCGGGTAAGGCCCCGCTATTGCACGTCCGCCAAAAAGTGCACATGGCGAGAATGGTCCGGAAAGCCACCCCCTCCAGTTGCATTGCCATCCGTGGTAAAATCGAAACTGTGCTCTGGTCTGCAGACTGCAGTGCGACCTCGATGATGACGAGAAGGGCGCCAAGCCCTAATTGCGCTCGCGGTTCACGTCTGAGGGGACCGCCTCATTAAGAACAAGTGCTGAGCGGGATCTTTTCAGAAACTATTGCGCCGGGAGCATTAGGCCCTTGGGCCAGATGCTAATGGTGGCTTGGGAGGGGCGGTGATTCTAATTGATCTGCTAAGGACGGGCACTGGGTCCCGTTCTTTTTGGAAGCTATTGCGCTTCCTGGGCTGACGTGGAGGGAGTTTGCTAGCCAGAGAAGTGCTCGGTGGCCTCCCGGCTCACGGAGACACACCTGATTGGTGTGACATGAAGTGCTGGACCTCACGGGATCAACTGGTGATGGCGCTTGCCAGAGGCATGCGCCGACGGGCCGGCGCACAGGTCCTTTAACCGATCGATAAAGACAGGTACGAGGGCTTATGCAAGTTCTGTCTGTGACGAGGAGCCCCACATGCATAGAAAGCGTCGTGAATGGGCAATATACGTGCCGCTCTGTGGTGCAGAGGGGTTGCGGAAAAACAGCAAGGACGCTCCTGATGGTGTTGCGCGCTCCCGAAGGTGTTGCGCTCTGTGCCCGGCTGGAAGGCAGCGTTTTTCTGCGGACACGGTGGGCCCCACATTCGCGAGTTGTTAGAAAGATATTTCGCGCACTCCCCCCCCGCAGAAACGACTGTCAACTGGACAGTCCCGTGGGCGGCCCGGCCAACGCCGGCAGTAAGCCGCGGGCGGGCGCTGGCTGTTTGAACTGGTTGGCGCGAGCGTCGGCCCCACGGCCTCGAGCCGTTTGGCCCCCGGCGCGGGCGACGAGCCCTCCCGCGGCCGCTTGGCGCCACCGCCACACAAGGCGGTACCCACCGCCAAGCGGCGTGCAGAGGCAGCCACCACGCACACGCCCCCCACTGCCGCCACCGGAGGCGGCCGTGCCCGCGCACGGGCAGGCGCCGACGCCCGCCCACCGCCGCCGACGGCGGGCCCCCGCCCGACGCCGGCCGGGGCACCGGGGCGGCCACAAGAAGGCCGGGCCGCCCACCCACTCCTGACGGCGGTGGACGGCAACCTCCTCCCTCTTGCCGCGATTCACGCGGCAAGAGGGGTTTACAGGCTGCCTCAGGCGGTGTCAACTCGACGCGGACTGCGCGCCTGCGAGGCGCGGGCATGGGAGAGGACGCCCGCCCTGGGGGGTCCAAGGACGTGGCGGGCGGCAGCCAGGGGTAGCACGAGCAGGCGGCGGGGGGCGGGGACGCCGAGGCAAAGCAGGTATCGGGGACCCCGACCGGGACCCCGGAGGGGGGGGGCAGTCCCGCCGCGGGCGGAGTGGCCGCTGAAGCTGTCGGTGCGGCAACCAATGTCGACCTCGGCGAGGTGAAGGCGCAGCTGGCCCAGCTGTTTACCCTGGTGCGCGGTACTGGAGCCGCCACGTACGGCGGCTGCCCCAAAAGCTCCGTGACGCGTCTTCGACGACGACGCCGGCGACCCGCTCGACGATCCCGATGTCTTCGACGCCAACATCTTGCTCGCCGGCTCCAGCGAGCTCGGGGATTCTGTGGTTGGCGGGGCCCGTGACGGGCGCGGCGGGGGGGGCTACGCCCCCGCCGGCGGATCACGGCGCGCCCGCCTGGTGCTCCAATCCGACGGCTTCGACGACCCCGACTTTCCGGAGGCCCACGATCTCATTCGGGCCTACGATGTACCTGCAGCCGTCCGTCGCCGGGACGGCATCCCCATCCCGTTCGAGCAGGACGACGCCGGACTCCACGCCCACTTTAAGCACGGGGCGCCCTCCTAACATGAGGCCACTTCTGCATACCAGATGGCCGCATGGTCCCTGGAGATCTCCAACGCGGTAGTCATGCTCTACCACCATCGCAACGAGCTCAGCGCAGCTTGGCTCGCCGACCGCCTCGCCGGCGCTGCCATTGCCTCCCGCCAGCTCTTCCACCTCTCCACCGCACACCACAACTACCTCGAGTACCGGCAACGGGATCCGGTCGGCGCGGAGCTGTACAAGGCAACCGAAGCGGTCCCGCGCAACACCATCCGCGGCCCGAAGGTCGGCGCTGGCTCTCCAGCGTTGCCCGGGACGAGGTGCGGATCAACACCAAGGCCGCCGCAGAGGCCCGAGCCCGGCGCCGCGGCGTCAAGGTCACGCCCGGCGGCGGTGGCGGCGGAGGCGGCGGCGGCAAAGGCGGCGGGGGCGGCGGTGGCGGCGGCGACGGAGGCAGCGGGGGGAAGAACTCCAAGGCCGCTAAGGCAGACAAGAAGGGAGTCCCTGGCGCTGGCGGCGGCGGCGGCGGTGGCGGCGACGCGAAGCCTTGCAAGGGAGGTGGCGGAGCCAACGCCCAAGCAGCCCGCGGCGGCGGCGAGGAAGGCGGCGGCGGCGCGGCAGCCTAAGGGTTTTCGTCCGGCCGCAGGGGAGATGGCCTCACCTTCGAGCGCCTGGATGCAGGAGGCCCCGACAGGCGGAAAGCATTCCACCGCCGGCGGGAAGGACCTTACCTGGCCGCCGGGCCGCCCGTACGCGGCGATTCGCCGGGCCATCAAGGAGTGGCGGTCTCTGGGGGCCTCGCGGTGGGTGATCGAAACCATCCTCCGCAGGGTGCAGATCCCCTGGCGGCAGCGGCCGCCCCAATACCGCAGCCGGGGCTACCAGCTGAAACGAGAGGACGACGCGTGGGCGGAGCAGGAGCTGCAGCGCTTGCTGGCCGCCGGCTACCTGGGGGAGCTGTCACCGGAGGAGGCGGCGGCGGCGCACTGCGTCGTGGGCGCCTTCGTGACGCACAGCGCCGGGAAGTCGCGGCTGGTGGAGGACTACAGACACCCCAACGCACACATGGAGCGGAGGCGGTTCAAGTACGAGACGCTAGCGGAGCTGGCTCCGGGCCTTCGGTCGGAGGACCAGATGATCTCTTAGGACATTGCCGACGCGTTTTACCATCTGCACATCCGCGCGGAGGACCAGCCCTACCTGTGTTTCACGGTGCAGAGGCGGGTCTTTACTCCTCTCTCGATGCCGTTCGGCCTCGCCATCGCGCCATTTTCACGTGGACAAAAGTCTGCCGGCCGGTGGTTGCCAAGCTGCGGGAGATGGGATTTGTCGTGACGGCGTACGTCGACGACTTTTGGGACCGCCCGCCCGTGGCAATAGCGGGCGGCCCGGCGACCAAGGAGGAAGCGGTGGCCGGCTGGCTGGCGGCGGCCATGCTGCTCGCCACGCTGGGGCTGCGGATGCACCAGCGCAAGGGAGTGCGCGGCGGGACGACGGCGCTCCCTTTGCTGGGACACGTCGTGGACATGGCATTTGGCATCTTCCGGTTGCAGCCCCAGCGGGTTGAGAAGATCGAGACGATGGCGGCGGCATTATTGCGCTACGCCGCCAAGAATCGCCGGTGGGTGCGGTTCGGCGCTTTCTTTGGGACGGCTGTCTCAACTACCCTCTCCGTGCGGCAGGCGGGTTCCGCACCCAGGCCCTGTTCGCCCTGATGGGGCCTGGGCTGCGAGAGCGCATGGCGGGCCGCGCCCGCGGGCGGGACGTGCAAAGCTCCCACCAAGTCCTCTCAGACCTACGCTGGTTGGCGGGCCTGACGTCTCACCACCTTCTCGGCGAGGCGCTCTGGCCCAGGCCCGACGACGCGGTGCTACACACCCACGCAGCCTGTCGTGCTGGCGGACTGTGTGGAACGGCACGGTACCCGCTCGGGGCTTCCACGCCCCGGACCGCCGCCGCCTGCACATCAACGTGCACGATCTGGGCACTGTGCGGCTATCGCTCCAGTCCTTTGTGGGGCTCCTGCGGGCCGAGGCGGACACGATCGTCCGGCTAATGATAAACTTTCTGGTCGGCGTCCACGTCATCAACAACGGGACGCCACGGTCGGCGGCGCTGATGCAGGAGCTGCGCTTCCTGCACGCGTGGTGCGAGAGGCACGGTGTGCATCTCCGGGCCTCCCACGTGCCGTCGGCCGTGAACTTCGCTGCCGACCGTCTGTCGCGGGCGGCGGACCGCACGAACTGGTCCCTCTCGGACGCGGCCTTCCACCGCTTGGGGGCGGAGTACGGCCCGCACACGCTGGACCTGTTCGCGACAAGCCGCAACCGCAAGTGCCGCAGGTACTACTCGGCAACGGCGGACCCACGGACGGCGGGAGTGGACGCCCTGTCCCACGACTGGGCGGGCGAGAACTGCAGGGCCAATCCGCCCTTCCAGTTGATGAGGGCGGTGGTAGACAAGATCGTCCGGACGGGGGCGACGGTGACCCTGATCGCGCCCGTCTGGAAGGCGCAGCCGTGGTAGCAGCGGGCGGTGGAGGCGTGCACGCGCTGAGCGGAACTCCCCAAGGCCGAGGGGGTCTTCACGCATGGGAGCCGATCGACACCGGCCCCCGCCCCCAAGAGGAGAGTGGCCGCCTTCCGGTTCATCGGGCCCGCCAGCCCGTGCCGCCCTTAGAGCGCTGGCGGCGCCTGTGCGACAGCGGCTTGGCCGAACGCTTGGGCAGCGGCCTAGGGTCGTCCGAGGGCGGCAAGCTGCTGGAGACGGTTTGCCAGCCAAGTACCGCCCGCAACTACATCAACGGGTGGGAGCGCGTCGCGGCCTTTTGCCGCGCGGAGTCGCTATGCCCCTTACCGGCGGCGCCCGAGACGATCGTGCGCTTTCTGGGCGTGATACGCAACCGCGGCACCGTTGCCGCGGGCTCCCTCGGTGCCTATCTCTCCCCCATCGCCGCACTGCACGCGATGGTCGGCTACCCCTCTCCCACGCGGGATGCTCTGGTAAAGAGCGCCAAGCGCGGCTACCGCCGCGAGCTCTTGGCGTCGGTCGGCGGCCTGTGTAGCATATCTGCTGTGTAATTGGGAAATTACCCATTGATCCTAGGTAACCCCCTTGACTGGTCGGCTTGGGTCTGTTGATTTGGGCCGGCTTGTGGCTCGCCCTTTGAGGGGTTACTTTCGTCTTGTTTATCTTTCTTTATTGCTGATCTGTCTTTCACCTGCTCGTCTTGCTCGATCTAATGATCAATCGTATCGTCTCTATGATTGCATCGTCGCCCCTTCTGTGGCTCTTAAGCCCAAGGCCGACACGACGCCTTGTCCAGAGGGTTCGGTAACGACGTGTGGGAGTAAAAGGCGTGTCTTCCTTTCTCTTTGAGTCATAGACCGTGCTTCGCTCTCCCACGGCCGTTCGGCCTTGATTCCTATATTCCGACGGCACTTGTGCCACATTTGGTGGAGCAGCAGGGGATACTGCTCATACGTTGTGCTTCACAACGTCAGCGTATCCGCCCTGTTGCGCGTGTGGCCTTCGTCCAGGCGCGGGGCGCCCTGGCGACGGGTGGAATCTTTGGTGCGGATCGCACGGTACGCGATCGCACTCCGTCACGAGGCGTCGCGCCAAGCGCCTTGTGGGGTCTCCGTATCGGCACAAGTCGTGCCGAACGGCACTTTACGCCTGGATCGATATGCCGGCGACCAAGTCGGATGGCAGTCGTAAGACCAAGGGGAAGGGACCAAAGGTCCTTTTGCCCGCGGGCTACCTGCCACCTGGCCGATCGGCCCCTCCGGCGGGGGTCGTCACGGCCGCCGGTACCCCTCCCTTGCACCCACCCGGTGGGTCCGGCTCATCAGCCGCCGTCCACGACCAGACGGCGACTGATCAAGTCGATACCACCGCGGTGGAGAGCTTGAAGGCTGTGGTTGAGGATCTTCGCCGCCAGCTTCAAGCCCAAGAATCTGCTTACGGTACGCTCAAGGAGCGTAACGAGCAGTATGTTGTCACCATTGAGGAACTCCAAGCCTCAGTGGAGGCGTCGCGTCAGGCGGCGCGACGACGTGAGCGCTCTTCGGCGCCCACGGCGACTCCAAGCTCCGAGGGTTCACGCCCTCGGGAACCCCCGGTCCCTCGTACGGATGCCCGTCAAGCAACCCAGGGTTGGCATAATCGCGCTCTGCGGCGCGAGGTGCGCAACCTGGACCGCGAGGCTAAGGGAGCACGCGGCTCAAAATCGAGGAAGTCGCGAGGCTCCAAGCCTTCGTCGTCTGACGAGGATAGTTCTCAGTCCTCCGACTGGAACCCCCCTTCCTCGTCATCCGACGATGACGAGAGTGATGGAGGCCCACCCCTTCCCCCGTCACCACCGTCGTCACCCGACGCGTCAAGTTCTTCGTCTTCCGACGATTCAAGCACGACGGCCCGTGGCAGTCGCGGTGCGCGACGCGCGCGCCGGCGCAACCGTCGAGCAACGGGACCGGTCGAACAAGGCGACAAGAAGAAGGTCATTCGACCGAGCATTAGCCGCTTTCGGCGCTTGCTCGATTTCCGTACCTACTTCCTGCTCCTTCGGAGCACGGCGTATACGCCCGCTTTGGTCCGGAAGGCCGGGAAGATGAACCGTCGTTTGGACGGGGCGTTTCAGGGACAAGTGCCCTTTGACGGCTCCGACCCTTTGGCCGTCTTCACGTTCCTGACGACGTTTCGCCGCGCTTGCGACGCGGCAGGGTTGACCCACGGTCAAGCGTTTCCATTGTTGGCCTTCCGGTTGTCGGGCGCCGCAAAGCGATCTTTTGCGAGCGCCATGAACAATACGTCGGCTAGCAAACGCTACGCCCTCAGGACGTATGGAGACGGCGTCAACTGGCTGCTATCCAAGTATGCCACGCACGACGCACTCTCCAGCGCATACCACAACATCATCACCCTGAAGCAGGGCGATGACGAAGCTCCACGAGCTTTCGGCACACGCGTGGAAACGTTATGTGACCGACTGGACGGATTGTTCCATAACCAAGACGTCAAAGACGTCTTTGTCAACGGGCTATCGGAGATCATCCGTCCGCACGTGAGCGTCTTGGACGGCCAGTTCCGGGACCGCTCTTTGGCGGATACCGTCACGGCCGCCCAGATGTATTGGGTGGGAGCTAACAAGCTTCGCCAGTCTATGCGACCACCTCGTTCCCACCTGACAAAAGTCAGCCTTATTGGCGAGTCAGCCACGTCGACCCAGACGGAGCGGACGGTTGACCGGCCCTTTCCGGACCAACGTCCGCGGACGGGCCCGTCCCCTCCCTCCTCACCACGGCAGACGGCCGATGTGTGCTTCAATTGCCGTAAGCCTGGGCATTGGTCACGAGAATGCGCGGAACCCCTCCGCAAAGGTCTGCAACGCGACCAGGCAACGCACAAGGTACAGGCGGTTGTCGACGACGAGTCTGCCGTTGACTCGGCAATGGCTTTGGCTGATGAGCATTGGTCAAAAAACTAGTGAGTCGGGTGCCAACGGGCAAGACGCCCGACATCATGCCCATGCCCACGACAAAACAGTCCAAGGGACGCATCACTCGCATCCTTAGCAAGGAACGCCAGCATTACACAATTGCTGCATGCGTGGGACCAAGTCTCATCGCTACAAGAAGTATGAAACCGACGCTCGACACTGGAGCCGGTATCAACCTCATCCGAACGAATATGTTGCCCAACGATTGGCACAGGTTTGCAGAACCACTTGATCGGAGCCCACGCATTGTCGATGCGAACGGTCAACGGATGAATATCCCCTACGCCATCTACCTTTACGTGGACACGGGCGGTGTACAAGCCTTTGCACGTTTCTTCGTCTCTGGCAACTTGGCGGTGCCGTGCATCCTCGGCACTGAGTTCATTGATGAACATGTGGAAGAGATCCACCCGCGGAGGAAGCGCATCGTTTGGCGCAAGACAACCTCAGATGAGGAGCTCTGCCCGACACCTATCTTGTCGATCACCCTTTACGGCGAGCATATCCCACTGTGGACGGAGCAGGCCTCCAAGGTAACGTCGTGCAAACGCATTACTATCCCGGCCAAATCAGAGGCTTGGGTGATGGCCAACTGCTCGACCCCTGGGTTCGTTACCCTGACGCCCAACGCCAAGTTGCATAAGCAGCACACGCTCGTTGTCGCCAACGGCGTGATGACCATCAAACCTGACGAGCCTGTGCTCGTTAAGGTGTGCAACTTTGGCCCCACAAAGAAGGTCCTTAACAAAGGCACCATCCTTGCCTTTGCCGAGGCATACGAGGGCCCAGTCCTCGTGGCCAATATGGAGACCGACAAGGTCGATAGGGACGGCGAACCGCCCTCCTCGCTCGAGGACATCGACCTGAGCGCCGCACCCGCGCACCTCCACGTCCAAATCCGTGAAATGCTGTCAAAGCACGCAAAGATGTGGGACGGGACACTTGGTGTCATCCGCGCTACGGAGCACGCCATCCACGTACCGGAGGGGGCGACACCTATACGGGCTCAACCATACCGAACGGGTCCGTTCAAGCGGCAGATCATTGCCGACCAAGTCAACAAAATGCTACGGATGAAGGTCATACGACCAAGTCATAGCGACTGGGCAAGCCCTGTCGTCATCGTCCCCACGAAAAACGGCAAGGCACGCTTTTGCGTTGACTACAGGCGACTCAACGCCATCACCAAGAAAGACGCCTACCCCATTCCACGAATGGACGATTGCCTCGATTCCTTGGGTGACGCCACGTACTTCACGTCCTTAGACTGTACTGCCGGCTACTGGCAGGTCCCCCTGCGGGAATCGGACAAGGAGAAGACAGCGATCACGTGCCACTACGGAACGTTCGACTACAATACCATGCCCTTTGGCCTGACCAACGCACCCGCCACGTTCCAACGTGCACTAGACATTATTCTGTCCGGGCTCAAGTGGCAGGTCTGCCTCGTCTACTTAGACGATGTCATCATCTTCTCGGCCACAGCGGAACAACACATCAAAGATGTGGACAAGGTCCTCACGCGGATGCGCGAATCCGGCGTGACGCTTAACCTTGAAAAATGCAAGTGGTTTGCCCGCGAGGTCGAGTACCTCGGTCACATGGTGACACCGGGGCAACTGCACGTGCATAACAAGAACACAGAGGCACTGCGCAATGCAGCCTTCCCCACTACCAAGACGCAGCTGAAAAGCTTCCTTGGCATGTGCAATGTGTACCGACGCTTCGTCAAGGACTTCACCAAGAGGGCGAGACCTCTAAATGACTTGACCAAGAAGGAGGTCCCTGCACAGCTTCCTAAGCCTACCAACGAAGCCATTGCGTCATTCGACGACCTACGTAACGTCTTGTTGTCACCGCCAATACTGGCTTTGCCAAAGCAAGGGCACAAGTTTGTCGTCGATGTCGACGCGTGTGCAGACCAGCTTGGTTGCACGTTGGTCCAGGAGGATACAAACAAAGAGCTTCACCCGATCGGGTATTGGAGTCGCTCGCTGACCCCAGCCGAGCAAAACTATGGCACAACCGACAGAGAATGTCTGGGAGTCGTATGGAGCGTCCTCAAGCTCCGCCACTTCCTTGAAGGGCAGCGCTTTCTGGTTCGCACCGACCACCAAAGCTTAAGCTGGATCTACAGCTCGTCGGACCCAAGTGGCCGCTTGATGCGGTGGCGCCTACGGCTATCTGAGTTCACGATTGACGTGCAATACAAGCCGGGTGCTTCACATCACGCACCCGACTTTTTGTCGCGAGCAGACAACGACGCCGGCTCTGAGCCCATAGACGACGACATCCCATGTCTTGCATTGGCCGAGACGGCCAACAGCTTAGTGGAGGGGAGGTACACGGGCCCGGACGCTTCCAAGCCCGTGGACTACGACGACATCATCGAGGCCCAGCAGTCAGACGACTTCTGCCGCTCCATCTCGGAGCGTATTGCCAAGAAGTTGCCAACAAGCTTCTTTGTGCACCCCTCGGCTGGTCTTTTTCGCAAGTCGCCGTACGGCGAACAGCTGGTCGTCCCGACCGCCTTGCGAAAACGCATCCTAGCGCTGGAACACCAGAGTCCCCTTGCGGGACATCCCGGTACAAACCGGATGTACTACGCCATGCGGCGAAGGTATTATTGGCCATCTATGATCACAGACATCCACGGCACGGTTACCATGTGCCCCACCTGTGCCCAGAACCGCCTGGCGCAGAGACGTCATACGACGCCCTTGACGCTGTTCCCGGCAACTGAGCCGTTGACGCAGCTGTCGGTCGACATACTTGGCCCCTTGATACAGTCTAAGGCGGGAAACAAGTTTGTCCTCGTGATCACGGACCGCTTTTCAAAGCTGACCAAGTGCGTGGCCTTACGCAAGATCACAGCCATCAGCGTCGCCTCCGCTATCCTTGAGGCATGGGCCGCTTGCTATGGTCCTCCGGACACTATACTGTCGGACCAAGGACCCCAGTTCATGTCCAAGTTCTTCATCGCAGTTATGAAGATGCTCGGCACTGAGACAGTGCGTACTACGGCCTACCACCCACAGACCAACGGTCAAGTGGAGCGCTACAATCGCACCATCGCTACGCAGTTACGCCACTACGTGGCCGACGACCCCAAGCACTGAGACGAGTTATTACCCGTGCTCACCATGGCTTACAACTCCCAACCTCACCGGTCTACGGGCATCGCTCCCTTTGAGCTGGTTATCTCCCGCAGGATTCCCAACCTGTCGGTCAGGAACCTCCCCCCGGGCACATCCGTCAAGCACGGTGGCCTTAAGGATGGTTCAGCCCTGTCCCGCAAGCGTGAGTTCATGGCTCACTTACGCAAGCGTATACCCGACGTGGTGGAAGCTCTGCGTAAGACGCAGCAACGCTATAAGCGCAACTTCGACGCAGGGGTCTCCCCGCGCAACGCTAGACTCCGCGTTGGAGACTATGTCTACACAACACAACACACACGCGAGCATAAGCTGCAAAGCAAAGCAGTCGGCCCCTTCGTCATACTGGACGGTGACGACTCTACATACGTCATTGACGTCGATGGAGAAGAGGTGCGCGTGAATAGTGACCATGTCACGCCCGCCCCCCGCCCCACGGATGCGGATAATACACCGCATCCATTGCTTGATAATCTGGACAACCTCCAGAAGCAACCAGAGGTTGAGGACGAGTACGTCATTGACAGGCTCGTTGGCATCCGCGAGAAGGATGGTCAGCACCAAGCCAAGGTCAGGTGGTTTGACTACGACCGCAAGGATGACACGTGGGAACCGCTTAAGCATCTCCCACGAAATGTGGTCATCCGCCACCTTAGGCGTATCAAGAAGGTCATACCGGGATACGACTGGCGTCCCAAGGGGACCCGACAGTCACCAAGACTCCGGTCTGCCAGCCCCGCAAAGGATTCGGTGATGCTTGTCACAACTCCTGACACGTGGCGGCCACATATCCTCAATGTGCACGTGGATGTTCACGGCCAAATTGTGGCTTGCGTCACCTGGCGATCTGACCATTTTGAGATGGAGGAACACGTGCCACTTTATTATATGAGACGCACGTTGCTCGATCAAATTCCTAGGAATTTCCGATTCGACCCTACGGTTGCAAGGCTGCATTACATGCGCCTTGACGCCCGCTACGGACCCCATACGGTCGAGTGGCCGGCCACGGCAAAGTCAAAACCCCCAAAACGGGAAGAGGCGGAGCTCCGCGAGGACTACCCCGTTGACGACCACGTTTGGTGCACGGGAAACCTCTGGCTCGCGCCCTCACCATCGGCTGTAGACAATGTCATTGGCAACGTCATCGACAAACATGCATCCGCCACCATCGTTGTTCCCATGTGGGAAAACCAACTTTGGTACGGCCGTGCCATGAGCCGCTCGTATGAGTACGAGGTTTTACCACCCATCCTCAACACAGAGCACGCTCACCAGCCCACGTGGACAATGGTCGCGTTTCGGTTTGAACGCACCTTCCCAGGCGAGTGGCGGGCTTTGTCCACAAGGACAGAACGGCCACCGCCACCCCTACAACAATGTCACACCACAGCACGTACGTGCGCCAACACACACTCTACTACACAAGCAGCAAGCTAAGAAGCAACACAACCCACTCCCAACCAGCAGTCACACAATGGTGCCCCTGTTGGTCAAGCCTGACCACCTCGGTACGGGTCACACGACCGACGACGACTCGGACCACCGTCCTCCTCATTGGAGCCCCGACGGCGTCGGCCGAGTGCCGACGCCTGAATCTCCGCGACGCTGAACACAGCGACCGCGTCCTCCTCCGCCTGGCGCTCCCTTGCCCCGCGATGCTCGTCTAGAGCGGCCGCAAAAGCTTCAAAGAGCGCATCAGGGTCCGACGCCGTGACGGCAGCACGGCCAAGGGATTGAATGACCGCCGTCTGCGGCATCCCGTCCAGGGACCGCACCGTCGCGTGCAGCTCGGCGAGCGCACGTACAAACACCTGCACCAGGCATTCCGCCACGGCATCACCCGTGATGCGGACCCCCTCCAACGAGGCAATGGCTTCCTCGCCAAGGAAGCCTGCCAGCTCACGACGCATAGCGTCGGTGCTCCACACCCGCCCTACGGCACCACCCCCGCTGTGAGGCACAGCGGTGGATACACGGGGAGGGGGGGTGGCTGCAGTCGCGGCACCGACCCGCCCCCTCTGCCGTACCGCCCACTGGGCCCCGCCCCACCACGCGGGCCACTACGGCCACGACAGCCACCACGGGCAGCAATGGCCCGGTCGCGCTCGCGCGCCCGCGCCTGGACCGCGCTTACCCAAGCGCCCGACGGCGCGGCATCCCGGTCCACACCCAAACGCCAGTCAACCGACTGGCGCGGCGGGGTGGCAACCCGGACGGGGGTCCCACCTCGCGACCGCGACCGGGACCGCGTCCCCGAACGCGACCGGGATCGCCCATGGCCCCCATCGTCAGCTCTTTGAGCACCACCCGCCTGGCCGTCCTCGGCCGTCGCGCCCACCTCCGGCGACACCGACCGAGACGCCGACCCGCCACGACGGCCAACCTGGCCCGATGGCGAGGCTGAACGCGACGGCGAGCGGCCACGAGGCGACCCACGCCCGGGCAATGCCGGCGCCTGCCGCGGCGGCAACTCCTCCGCCAAAGCCGCGGGGCGGGTCCGGTAGTCAAACCCACGGCACGGGTGCCCAAGTGCAAAGCCGTACTTGGCGGTCGCGTCCAAGACGACGTGCACCGCCCGCGCGGGCTCATTCCCCACCCGACGAACCACGTCGTGGATAACGTCCGCCCACGGAAAATCCGCATGGGCGCGTACCATGTTGTTCAACATGTGGAAGCGGGACTCGCCGTCAGGCAGGTCCGACAACTGCCGCAAGGGCAGGTTGTTAATGTACCCCAACACACGGTCGTCCAACCGGTGAAACACCTGGTCGACCGCCAACCGGCGCATCCACCCCATGGTGAGATTGCACCAAAACTCAGCAAAGACACAGTGCCACACGGCGTTGTCCGACGCCGCGATGAGGTCGTCAGCGACGTACCAAACGGCCATAGGCACGTCAAACCACGGTGCCTGCACCATTGACCACGACGGTAGGCGGGGAAGCCAACGGCCAACCTCCACCGAGCGTGGCGCCTTGCCCATAGAGCTACACCACGGGGTAGGGAAAAACCCCCGACCCCGGAGGTACTCCTCCACCTCCATCCTACGATGGTGGGGCGCTTCCGCATCTTGGAAGGGGTTATGCGCCAACAGCATACTGGTGTTCGGAGCCATCTCCGGGTCCAACGGACGCCGGTCGCCTTGTGCAGTGCGCACCAACGCCTCCACGTACGGGCGAAAGTCCACGTGGTGGATGTACGGTACGGACAGCTTCATGGCCAAGTGCGGCTCGGCAAACACGGCGTCAGGCCAATGACGCCGCAGCCGGCCAAAGTTGTTGGCCGCAGCCTCAAAGGTCCCGACCGACTTGGTCGGAAACATCAACGACCATACGTAGAGACGTCGGTGGTAGTCGTGCATCCGATACTCATTGAGTAGGATCTCGTTGCTGTACGAGAGCACTTCGTAGGTGCACCGCTGTGCTTTCTGCGAGCCCTGCTCCGGGTCGCCGTGCACATCAGCGACGCGTAAGCCGTCAACGTCCTGCTCTTGCAGAGCCACCGCATCGCGGTACCCAACCAGGGATGGCCACTGGCTCTGGCCAATCCGCAGCAGCGCCCGACGGCGGTTCTCCGATGCCGCCGCCAAAAGGCTGGCGTCCGACACGACCGGGACGGCGTCCACTAGGTACTCCGCCTCAGGGGAGGCGTATACCCGCCGCGAAACCGGGTAAGCCTGACGGGCGGTGAGGTCGTCAGGCGACGCCATACCGCGCGCAGCGTGCACTCGCCGTTGGCGGCCTGCGTCGTCCCGACGCCCCGCCGCCCTTGCCGCTTGGCCGCCCTTGCCCGCTTGGCCGCCCTTGCCCGCTTGGCCGCCCTTGCCCGCTTGGCCGCCCTTGCCCGCTTGGCCGCCGCTCGCCCCGCTTGTTCTGGTCCTGGCCAAAGGGCCGACGTGACAATGTCCGAGCGTTCGGACCAGCCGTTGGCCGAACAACCCGCCCTCCACGACCAAAAACCCCAAGCGGCGTAGGGCGCGCACTCGCCTGAGAGGCACCGCGCGTCGCACCTCCAACGCTGCTCGTCGTAGGACGAGCCGCGCCTGGGTGGCCGGCCCTTGGCCGACCACCTGCAGCCACCGCGTTCCTCCACCCGCGTAACCCTTCACGTGGCGACCCCAATGGGGAGACCAAGCAAGGGCACACGTCCACCGCGTCCGTCGACAGACGGCGCACCCCCACCGCGTTGGCCAACGCCACCGTGGTACGGGTGGAGACAACCGTCCCCACCCTGCTATAGCGTTCACGACGCGCGTCGTCGGACGACGCGCCGCGGCCACCAGGTGGGCCCACGCGCAACCCGCAAGAGGCGCACACCGTCGCGTTATAAACGCAAGCGGCAGACCACCCCGCAGCTACCGGCGTGGGAGCTCCCACACGCCGGTCACCGGCCGCGCCGCGAGCCAAACACACGGGTCTTGGACCCCACGACGGAGCGGGCGCGTGACCCACGGTCGCCAGCCGTCGGGCACGCATGCAAAGGGGCGGACCCCTGTGCCGACCCACAGCGGTCCGACGCACCCGACCCTCTCGGGTGCCTGCGGCGACCGCCGGCCCTACACACAATGCACGCACCACTCGGGCCGCCCAGCACCTCTCGATCTGCTGATCGACGCGTCAGGCCCCGATTCGGGCCCGGTCTGTCGTCGACTCGCCGGGACGGCTCGAATCTCCTATGGGGGGTATGTAGCATATCTGCTGTGTAATTGGGAAATTACCCATTGATCCTAGGTAACCCCCTTGACTGGTCGGCTTGGGTCTGTTGATTTGGGCCGGCTTGTGGCTCGCCCTTTGGGGGGTTACTTTCGTCTTGTTTATCTTTCTTTATTGCTGATCTGTCTTTCACCTGCTCGTCTTGCTCGATCTAATGATCGATCGTATCGTCTCTATGATTGCATCGTCGCCCCTTCTGTGGCTCTTAAGCCCAAGGCCGACACGACTCCTTGTCCAGAGGGTTCGGTAACGACGTGTGGGAGTAAAAGGCGTGTCTTCCTTTCTCTTTGAGTCATAGACCGTGCTTCGCTCTCCCACGGCCGTTCGGCCTTGATTCCTATATTCCGACGGCACTTGTGCCACAGCCTGCGCCTGAAGCGCGGCCCTTTCCCGGCGGCGGCCGTGTCGGCTTTTCTCGGGCTCTGGCCCGGCGCGCCGCCGGACCTTCGCCTTGCCATCGCGGGCGCGGCGTTGGCGTACACCTTGTTCAACCGCCCCGGGGCGGCGTCGCACAGGCGGGCGTGCGACACCTTTCCGACGGCGAAGGGGCTGAAATTCCAGATCCTAGATTTCAAGATGGGGGTGCTGGAGGACGCGGAGCGCGTCGCGTACACGGTGCCGGTTGCTCCCGGCGGCTGGGCGGCGGACCGCGTGCTGCCGCTGCTGCGCGAGCACTGGTGGGCGCACCGTGCCGCCGGCCGGCCGGCCGCGGAGCGCCTCCTCGCCCCGCCGGGGCTCCTCGCACCCCTGCCTCTCAACATCGTCAACGTCTGGATGCGCGACCTGCTGCGAATTTTTACCGCGTACGCGCCTCGCTGGGGACCAAGTGGTCTGGTCACTCCCCCCGCGCCGGGGCCGCGTCTGACGCCCACGCCCTGGGGCTTAGCGACGTCCTCATCATGCAGCTGATGGGCGTCTCGTACGTCACGACGGTCTACCGCCACTACGTCGACTTCACCTGGGCGCCGACGGCGCCAGCCTGGGACTGGTTCAGTCGCTGCGTGCCCCGCACGCGCCCTCATCTCCGGGGTGACGGCTTCCCCTATCCTCCCCTCTCGCCGGTTGCGCCCTCTTTCCCCCCCGCGGGGACAAGACTGCCAACTGGACAGTCCCGTAGGCGGCCCGGCCAACGCCGGCTGTAAGCCGCAAGCGGGCGCGGGCTGTTTGAACTGTTTGGTGCGAGCGGCAGCCCCACGGCCTCGAGCCGTTTGGCCCCCGGCGCGGGCGACGAGCCCTCCCGCGGCCGCTTGGCGCCACCGCCACACAAGGCGGTACCCACCGCCAAGCGGCGCGCAGAGGCAGCCACCACGCACACGCCCCCCACTGCCGCCACCCGAGGCGGCCGTGCCCGCGCACGGGCAGGCGCCGACGCCCGCCCACCTCCGCCGACGGCGGGCCCCTGCACGACGCCGGCCGGGGCACCGGGGCGGCCACAAGAAGGCCGGGCCGCCCACCCACTCCTGCCGGCGGTGGACGGCAACCTCCTCCCTCTTGCCGCTCCCCTGGCCTCCCCAGCGCCTTCCGCGCTGCTGCCGGGGGAGCGAGGGGCTAACGCCCTTTGTCTTGGTCGCGGAGGCCGACGAGTAGCGCCGCTTCCCGACTTGGCGCAGGTGCGACCTGCGCGTTGTTTTCCGTCTTGTATAATTTGTGTCTCTGACGTCCAATTACAGCGGTCAACGTTACTTGGCTGCCCCTCTCCTCCCCTCTCCCCGGTTTTTTGCAACCTTTTTTTTCTGAGCTCTGAGCGCCCAGCAGATCAAGCTGCGAGGCTGGTTCGGCGACCAGGCTGCGACAGCAGCTCCATCGTGGTGTAGGCGCCACCGTGCCCCTCCCCTCTACCGTCGTCGTCACCGTCCCCTTCCCCTCCACCGTCGTCGTTCCCCCCCCCCCACTCCTGTTGCCTTCCTCCCCTCCCACTCCCGTCGCCGCCGCTGCCGCCGCCGGAACCGCCGCGGTCGTTGCACCCGGTGGGGGTGATGAACCCCGGCGGTGGCCCCCCCCCCCTCTCCTTCCCCCCCCGCCGGCCGGCGCTCCCCCCCTGGGCGCCTCCCTGGCGGCTGGCCTGCGGGGCCTGCCATCGCTGGCGCGCGCCCTGGTGTTCGCCCTCGATGTCCTGTCGGCGGCCGTAAACACCGCTTTTGAGGCGTGGGCGGCGGGGGGGTGCCCCCCGGCGTCGCCAGAGGGGGGGGGGGGGGGAGGGCGGGCGTGGGGGGCGGGGGAGGCGCGGTGGGGTCACCGATGGTGGAGGCACCGCTGTGGCGGCTGTCGCCGCTGGCCGGCCGGTGTCCGACACGGCCGCCGCCGCGCACCGGGCGGCGGCAGAGGCGTGGGCGGACCCGTCGGTGGGAGGGAGGTGGGGGGGGAGGGGGTGACGGCGGGTCGGCTTCGGGCGGCGGCGTTGACGGGGGCGGCGGCGGATCGAGCGACGGCGGCGACGGCGGCGACGGCGGCGGCGGTGGCGGCGAAGGCGGTGACGGCGGCGACGGCGATGGCGGTTACAGTGCTGGCGCCGCCGACAGTGGCGGCGGCGGCGGGGACATTCCCCCCTTCATTGTGGCCCCCCGTGTGGACGCCCCCTTGGGGTTGGCGGCAGGCAAGGCCGCCGCCGCCCGTCGCGCCGCCGACGAAGTGCGGTCGCGGGTGGGAGGGGTGGGGGTGCCCGCCGCCGCCGCCGCCGCCACCGCCGCGCGGTACCAAGCGGCCGCCGCCGGGGCGGCCACGCGGGACCGTGCCGCCGCCACCGCCGCCGCCGCCGCCGCCACTGCGGCCCGCGCGTGGGATGCGGCGGTGACGGCTGTGGCGGCGTCATTGGCGCCGCTCGGCGCGTCAGCAGTGGCGGCCGCGGTGACTGGCCGGTGGGCGGCGGTGGCGGGCGTCTCATGGCTCGCCGCCGCCGCTTGCAACGCCACTGCCGCGGCGGTGGGCGGGCGGGCGGGCATGGTGGGGGTGGCGGCCGCGGCGGCCGCCTGCCGCCGGGCGGCCGCCGCCAGGGGGGCGGCAGCAGCGGTCGGCCGTGGGGCGGTGGCGGCCACCGCGGCCGTGGTGGGGCCGGAGACCGCTGCCGCCGCGGCGGTGGTGCGGTCGACGGCCGCCGCGGGGGGCGCCGCGGGGGGGGTGGCCGCCGCCACCGCCGTGGCGGCTGGGCGGCGGGCCTCCTCGGCCGCCGCCGCCACCGCCGTGGCCGCCGCGGCCGCCGCGGCGCGGGCAGGTGCGGCAGCGGCCGCGGCGGGCGGCCGCCTTTTCACCGCCGCCCGCACGGACGTGGCCACGTCCGATCCGTAGGTGGTGGCGGTGGCAGGGGACGGGGCGGCCGCGGCGGCGGCTGCGGCGGCGGCGGCGGCTGCCGCGGCGGGACCCGCCTCCACGGCGGGGCGGGTGGCGGGGGCCGCCGCCGCCGCCCGGTGGGCGGCGTCAGCCGCCGCGGCGGCGACGCAGGCGGGCGACGGCGCGGGGCGGGCGGGGGTGGCCGACGCCGCGGGGATGGGGGCGGCGCGCGTGGCGGCGCGTCGGTCGGCGGCGGCGGCGGAGGCTCGGGCAGGAGGGGTGGCGGCGGCGGCGGGCCAAGTGGCAGGAGGGGTGGCGGCGGCGGCGCCGCCCGCGGCAGCGGCAGCGGCGGACGCGGCGGCGGTGGTGGCGCGCCCGCTTCCCCTTGTTTTCGGTCACATGGGGGGGCAGCAGCGCCTGCGGCTGTTCACTGACGCATCCATCGTTCGGCTGGGCGCACCCACGGCCCATACCGGCTTTGTTATCTTCGCCACACCGGGGTCGGTGCCGGCCGGCCGCCTCGCGCCCGATTCGCCGCTGGCGCTGCTGCGAATACGCCTCCCATAAGCAGCGGCGAGTCACGCACTCCTCCTTCGCCGCCGAGGTCTACGCCCTGCTCGAGGGGCTGCGGGCCACCAAGGAGCTGGCTGTCGTGCACGCTTTCGTGTCGGCGGGCGACGAGCATGCGCAGGCGCCGGTGGACGTGTACACCGATAGCCTGTCGCTGTACAACACTCTTGACGCGGACGGGTTGGTCCAGCCCAAGGAGGTGGGAGCGGCGGTCCACGAGCTCCGCGAGCTCTACCGCGGCGGTGCGGTGGCCAGCATCACATGGCTGCGTGCCCCTGGTCAGCTGACCGACGCGCTGACCAAGCCGGGCCGTAACACCCCGCTCCAGCACGCCCTCCGCGTGGGTTCCTACGCTGTGCGCCTTGCGGCTGGCGACTTCATGACCAAGCTTCCTGTTGTGCCCTCGCGCGCGCGTCGCCACCATGGGCGCGCCCCGGCTGCGGGGTCGTCTGGTGCGGCTGCCCTGGACGGCCCCGCGGTGGCGGACGTCAACTCGGATGCCTCCTTCTCGACGGACTCTAGCGTGGTCTCTGCATCGAGCCAGGACGTGGACGTATGTGAATTTGGTTGTTGTGGTGTGAGGGGAGGACCGAGCGATAGATACGGTCAAGGGGCGCTTCGGGGTCGTGACCCGCTGTTGGGGCACGACCCGGGCGTGCCCCTTCGTCGATAGTGGCCCGCGTTGCGACGAGTGCTCTCAGGGAGACCAGGAGAGGGACTGGGGCGGTACAAGAAGGGTGCCTCGCCGAGGCAGGGACGACCCGGAGAATAGACAAGAAGACAGCGACCTTTTTTCCTTCAGCCGGCGCCGGCGCCGCCGGCGCCGGCGCTGCCGCCCGGCGCTGCAGTGGCGGGCGAGCCCGCGGCGCGCAGCGAGCGGCCGAAGTCACCCGCGCGGCGAGGTGGGGGGGAGGCATCTGGCGCAGCCTGCGCTTCACCCCCCTCCCCAAAACGGCCTGGAGTGCACCACCCGCCGCCGACGGCGGTGGGCGGTGGACTTCCCTTCCCTCCTGCCTTGTCCCCTCCCCCCCCCGACCTGTCCCCCCCCCCAGACATGTCCCCCCCCCCCCGACCTGTCCCCCCCCTCCCCCGACCTGTCCCCCTCCCCCAAGTCTTGTCCCCCCCCCCCCCCTCGACTTGTCCCCCCCCCTGCCCGACTTGTCCCCCCGCCCCCCCCCGACTTGTCCCCCGCCCCCGACTTGTCCCCCCTCCCCCCGCACACAGCCCACGGCGGGCGGGGGCCGCAGCGGCGTCGGCCCCCTCCCCCCCACCCCCTCCTCCCCCCCCAATCCCCAGCCAACCCCCGCCCGCGATGCCCCCCCCCGCATCCCCTCCCACGTGGCAGGAGCCGCCGCACGCCACCGAGCGCGCTCTCGCTCCCGCCTCCGCCGCCGCGGCCGCCGCCACACCAGGGACGCCCACATGTTATTCACGTGGGGGGCGGGCACGAGGGTGGCCTGCACCGCCCCGAAAGGGAGGACGCCGGAGGACGCGGCGGCGGCGGCGAGACCGCCGCCCCCGCTGCCGCCACGACCACTCCCGTCGCCGCAGTTGCCACCGCCGTCGTCGCCGTCCAGGGGGGCATCGCCGTCGGGGCGCGCCTCGTCGGCGTCGTCATCTGCTGGGGGGGCCCCGCCGCCGCCGCTGCCCCCGCCCCGGGGGTGGCCACCGGCGGCGAATGCAGCGGCGAGCGAGTGGCCGAGGCGGGCAAGCCCGCCCCCCCCGCCCCCAACCTGTCCAATTGGGACTGCACACGGCGGTGTGGACACGGCCCCCCAATCCCAGATCGTGTGCGTGTGGGGGGAGGGGGAGCGGCGGGCCACCAGAAAGGCCTCTACCACCGCCGTGAAGCGGCGCCGCCACGAGGGGTCGGCGGTCCGCATGGCCAACAGCACGATCCTCCAAAGCACGGGCGCCGGAAACGGCCCACGTGCAAATGGAAAGGCGTTGGCCCGCGCGGCGCGCACGCGGGCGTAGCCGCGGCGCAGGCGGGCCATCAGGGGCCCCACGGCGGTCGTTCCACCAACGTGCCAAAGAAGCACGCAATCGCGCCCGGAGACGCAGGGAGGGCGCACCACCCGTTGTCCGCGCAGAACGTGGCAAAGGCGGCCCACCGCCGGCCGTAGGCGTCGGCGGTGCCGACGGAGATGTCTTGCCGCAGGATCACGCGCGCGGCCGCGGCGCCGGCACTCGCCGTGCCGACGGCGGCCAGGACTCCCACGTCGGCAGCCGCGCGCCACCGGAGCCCGTGCGCCGTGTCGTCGCCGGAGCGACGTAAAACGCCGCCGTTCGCCAGCGCGGCGACTTGGCGGGAGAGACGTAAAGGCCGTGCGTGTAGAGGGGGCTGCCCACAGGTGGCAACACCGCCGCGTCCGCCAGCGCCAGAAAGCGGGCCCACCACGGCTGGGCCCGCCAGACCGGCAACACCAGCACCGCCGAGGCCCCTTCGACCGCCAACTTGTTGATCGCCAGCGCCGCCATGCTGAACGGGGGGTTCACATAGTTGTGCACCCCCCGCCAGTCCTGCCGCCACGCGTCCACTGCCGCCGTGCCCGGGCAGGCCGCCGCGGATTTGAACACCGGCAGCTGGCGGTTGCGCTCCGACGCAAAGCGGTCGACGACGAGGGGCCCCCAGCGCGCCTGCAGCACCGAGAAGACGGAGCGCCGCAAGCGCCAGTCGGACGCGTCGCGGTCGCGGGACAGCTTGTCCGCGTGGGCGTTGGCAATCGACGACAGCCAGTACGCCTCGGCCCGCAGCTGGCGGCTGTGGAGTTCCCGGAGAACCTCCCGCACGACGCTCATCAGCGCCGGCGAGCGAGACCGCATCGTGTTCAGCACGTGGACGTTCACCAGGGAGTCCGCGCGGACGCGCAGCACGCCCGGGCCGCGTAGGTGGGGAAAGGAGCGGAGGGTGAACAAGATGGCGAGCAGCTCCTTGATGTTGATAAGGAGGCGCGAGTAGGTCAACTAAAGGAAGCCCCGCGCCGGCACCCCGCGGTCCAGCAGGCCACCCCAGCCGTAGCCCGACGCGTCCGTGGTCAGCTCCCCCAGCACCGACGGCTGCCACAGGGCCCGGCCCAAGTCGTGGCACGTCGTCAGGCCGCACCACTACGCGAGGTCGGCCAGCGCCCGGGACGACAGCTGGCGCAGCCTCTGGCGGGGCCCCACCGGGAAGCAGGCGTACAACGCCTGCCGGTGGAAGCGCGCGTCGGGCACGGCCGCCGCCGTGGAGACGGCCAGCCCACAAAAGCGCTGGAGGGCGGGCAGCGTGACCCAGCGGCAGTGGGTCGTGGCGTGGCGGCGCAGCGACACGGCCGCACCAACCACCGAGCGCAGCCGCTTGGGGGGCAGCAAAAACAGCTGCCGGTGGGTGTCGATGGTGAATCCCAGCAGGTCCAGCGCCTGCGTGCCCACCGCCGCCCCCGTGGCCTTTTACACGTCGACGCCGAGGGAGGCAAAAAACGCCACCGCCCCCACCCGGCCCGCCGTCGCGCGCGACCGGGAGACCGGGCGGCAGCCCGGCGCCACCGCCGCGAGGCAGCCGAAGTCGTCCATGTACGGGAGGAGCTTGAACCCCCGCGCCCGCAAGTGCGCCACCACAGGGCGCATCAGCTTCGTCCGCACCCACGGCGCCAGCTTTGAGCCCTACGGCATCGTGAGCGGGACGTAGACGACGCCCGCCACAGAAAAAGCCAGCCGGGACCCCTCCTCCTTCGCCAGAAAGACGTGGTGAAAGGCGTCCGCCACGTCCCAGGACGTGAGGTGGTCGTCCAACGCCAGGTCCATCACAAAGTCCGCCAGCTGCGCGTAGCGAATCGGCCGGTCCTCCAAGTAGGCATTCTGGTGCTTGTAGTTCACCACAAGGCGGGGCCGCGTGTTGATGTCGACCACAAAGCTGGCCGACACCCAGCGCGCCCGCCGGGCCTCGGCCGCCCGCGCCCGTCGCGCAAAGCCGCGCTCGCACCAGCGGCCGACCTCGACCACCGCCCAGCGCAGCACGTCCGCCGGCAGCGGGATCGGAGGCGGCCGCCAGCGGGGCAGCTCGGCCACCCAGGGGAGCGAAAGGCCGTCGCGGATCACCCCGACGAACCACGGGGACGCCCCCATGGCCACCCATGCCGGCAAGGCCGCGCGGACCGCCACGTGCGGGGGCGGCTGGCCCGCCGGGGCGCTGGCCTTGAGGACCAGGCGGGTGGCAGAAAAGTCCGGGGGAGGGGGAGGGGAGGGGAAGGGGGGGGAAGCAACGAAGAGCAACACGGGCGCGCCCCTCCCAGGGTGCACGCCCGCGCCGGCCGAGGCAGCGCCGTCGAAGCAAGGGGCCGGCCGGCCACCCCCGCCCGAAAACATGGTGCACGTCAGGCAGCGGCGTTGCCGCCGCCGCCGCCGTCGCCACCGCCGCCAACGCTACCGGCGCTGGCGCCGTCGCGACCGCCGCCGCGGCCGCCCCCGCGGCCCCCGCCGCGGCCGCCACCCCGGCCGCCACGGCCGGACCAGTCGTTCTGCGTGGCGGCGGAGGCGCCGCCGCCACCCCCGCCACCGCCACCCCTGCCGCCGCCCCCGCCGCCGTCGCCGTGGCGGCGTCGGTGCCGGTTGCGCCCGCCTCCACGGGGGGCGGCACCGCCACGCGCCGACGCTTCCGAGGCGGCGTTGCCGCCCCCATGGCCGCGGGCGAGGAGGCGCCCGTGCTCGTGGGCAACGTGGGTGGCCCGATCGCGGGCCGCGAGACGGTGGAAGCCGCGGGAAGCGTAGTTGGTGAAGTGCGACTCGGTGTGCCCGAGGATGGCGTCGTGGAGGGCGGCGCCCCAAGAGGGGTCGGACCGTCAGGTGAGCAGGACCTCGTAGCGGGATTCCAGGATGGTGTAGACCTGGAACACGTGGGTGCGGGTGATAGAGAGGACGGTTGCGGACTCGGAGGGGGAGGGGGAGGGACCGCGCTGCTCCCAGTCGACGAGGGAGTTATTAAGGGACTGCAACCAGGTGCACGCCATAAACAGGATCTCGGCCTCGATGGCATTGCGGCTCCCAATGGTGAACTCGGCCGCAAACGCCGTGTCGCCGGTGGGACGGAAGGGGACCGGGAACGTGCCCGGACCCGCGAGGCGGGGCGGCCGCTCGAACCCCTAGATGTGGGGGCAGCCGTCGAACACGGCATCGACGGCGGCGGCGTCAAACGCGCTGGCGACGCGCGCCGAGGCGCGGGAGGAGTCGTCGCCCTCGTCGTCGTCGAGACGGGCGGTGAAGGCCCCCTCGGGGGGGAGGCCGCGGCCGGCAGCGCCGCCGCCAAACGCTCCGCCGCCTCCAGCCCTGAGACCGTCGGGGGCACCCCAGCCCGCCGCCGCCGGGCGGCCAGGCGGGTGCGCGCGCGCGCCATCAGGGGGCCCCGCCGCGAGGCCCGAAGGAAGAGCCGACGGCACACCAGCCGCCGGCACAGCCGCGGCGGCCGGGGGGGACGGAGGAACGGGCGGGGCGAGAGGGGGGGAGGAAGCAGCCCCCTCACCCGCGGCCGCCCGGCGGGCCGATGCGGCGGCCCGGCGCGCCTCTCGGCGGGCAGCAAGATTGACGCCGGCCAACAGAAGGTCCCGGCGGGAGCGGCGGTCACGCTGCCGGGCCGTGCGGACCCGTGCCAGAGAGGCGACAATGCCAGACGACCGGGCCGACCCCGACTCCCTACCCGCAGCACGCACCCCAGGGGGCGGCCCGCCTGGCGGGGAGTCAGAGCCGGACCCCGACGAAGACATAGGGGGCCCCGTGCAAGGGAGACCCCAAAGGGGCAGAGCACCCTCACCCCGCGCCGTCACAGGGACGGGCGGGTGCAGTAAAGAAGAAGAGTCACGCCGCCGAGGCGGCGGGTCCAACGCCCGAGCGGGGCCTGCTCCCGCGCCCCCTCCGACTGTGTCGCGAGGGGACCTGCAAGGGGAGCGGGGGAACCCGCGAGGGCGAAAGAACGTGCCGGCCGTGGACGGCCGCCGCTCCGCCTCGCCCGCCGGCGGTTAAGACCCCGCCGGCGGGCCGACTCGAGATCCGCCGAGACTCTCGGTCGGATCTCCCCCTGCCTCTCCCACCCAGATATAAGTCCCCCGGGCACCCTACCGTAACCTCTACAACAACTACACACAATGCGAGCCCTCGCGGCGGATGGGACACGGGGTGGGGGAGTCGCGCGCGTGAATTTGCATGCAGTCTTCAGAGGGTAGGGGGATTCGTCCCCCTTGGTGGGTGGTCGTGGGAATCCGTTCCCCCCCCCCCGTCCCCCCGCCCCCGACGGCGGCGGCGGCCGAGCTCGGCCGCGGCATGGCGCCGCTGGCCACAGCCCAGCCCCCCGCTCCTCCAACGCCCCCACCCCCCCCCCAACTTCCCCTATCCCCACCCCCCGCCCCGCACCCCCCCCGCCACCGGGGCCGCACGGTCATGGCCGCGAGGACCTCTGCATTGGGTGCCCCCCCCCCCCCCCTGTCAGGTTGGACAGCGCCATCAGCACCTCCCGCTGGGCGGCGGGGGCGCCCGCCAGGCCCACCCCGACGAGCACGTGCAGGGCCCCCGCCGCGGCGAGCGCCGCCTTGTACGACCCGCCCCCGAGCGCCGCGTTGCGCGTCTGCCCCCACCACGGCCACCACCACCGCCGCCGCCGCCGCCGCCCCTGTCGACGCTGTGACTTCGGCGGCGCGGGACTGTGGCCGCCGGATGGTCCACGAGGCGGAAGGGTGGCGGGGCCTGGAGACATCCCTCGCCGCCCTTGCGGGCGGTGGCGGCGGCGGACGGTGCGGGCGCGGCGGCGGGCGCAGCGGCGGATGCGGGGGTGGGGGCTGCCGCCACCCCGCCGCCGCCCCCACCGCTGCCGCCGCCCCCGGCCCCTCTGCCTCCGTGGTGGCGCCGCTGGTGGACGCCCTCGTCCCGACGGTGGCGCCCGTGGTGGCGGCGGGCCTGGCAGACAACTGGTCCCAGGTGCGCTACGCCGCGTCTGTGTCTGTGCGCGTGCTGCTGGCGGCGGCCACCCCCCCCGCGCTGGCGCCCTATTTTGGGGACCTCCTGCTCCCGCGGTTGCTGCTCAACAGCCACTACGTGGCCGACGGCGTGCGGGTCTACTCCCTCGAGACGTACGCGTCGTCGCCCGCCACGGCGGGCGGGCGGGGCTGGGCCACCCTCACCTACCACCTCCCCGTTGCCGTGGCCTACTGCGTGGCGCAGGCGGGGGCGGACAACCACGCGGTGCGGGAGGCGGCGTGCCGGACGCTGGCCGAGGTGGTGGGCGCCCTCCCCGTCCCCGCCGTGAGGACCCTCCTCCCCGCCGCCATCCCCGCCCTCGTTGGCGCCACCGACGATGGCAGCTGGCCGGTGCGGGACGTGGCCATGGGGGCCCTGTCGGCGGTGGCGGCGGCCTACCCGGCAGAGGTGATGGGGGGGAGGACGGCGTGGTGTTAAAGAGCCGGCTAAAAGACCTCCGGCACCCCTCCACCGGGCAGTCCCAGCGGCGCGCGGGGCGGAGGCGCCCCCCTGCCCCCCGGGGACGCCCGCCGCTCCCCCCGAGGACCCCTCCCAGGGAGCGCCGCCGCCAGCGCCGCCGCGCCGGGCGCGTCGGTCAGGCGGGGGGACCCCACCGCCGTGACAGCGTCAATGGTGTAGCCGTCCGCCTGGAGGAGGGTGGCGAGGAGGATGCCCGCCCCCGCGCGGCGCCGACCACCCGCGCGCGGCGCCGACCCACCGCCGGCGCGGCGCCGACCCCCCGCGCGGCGCCGACCCACCGCCGGCGCGGCGCCGACCCACAGTCGGCGCGGCGCCGACCCACCGCCGGCGCGGCGCCGACCCACCGCGCGGCGCCGACCCACCGCCGGCGCGGCGCCGACCCACAGCCGGCGCGGCGCCGACCCACCGCGCGGCGCCGACCCACCGCCGGCGCGGCGCCGACCCACAGCCGGCGCGGCGCCGACCCACCGCGCGGCGCCGACCCACCGCCGGCGCGGCGCCGACCCACCACGCGGCGCCGACCCACCGCCGGCGCGGCGCCGACCCACCACGCGGCGCCGACCCACCGCCGGCGCGGCGCCGACCGCCCCCGTGAGGCGCCGACCGCCCGCGCGCGGCGCCACAGGTGGGCCTCCCGTCGGCGCGGGGGACGCCCCGGGCGGCGCCCGCCACGCGGCGCCCGCCGCCACAGACGGCGGCCCCACGGGGCGGGGCGGGGGGGTCCCCCTCCCCCCCCCCGCCGCGGCGTGGCGCCCGACGGCCCGACGCGCCGGCGCTTGGCGGGTGCGGGCGGCGATGGCGACGCCGCCGGCGCGGCGGCGCCCGTCGTGGGCCCGCCGGCGGGGGCGGGGCGCTCGGCGCGGCGGACTGCGGCCGGCGGGCGCGCCGGTGGGGGGCCGCCCCGTGACGGCGACGGCGGCGGCGACGGCGGCGGCGGCGGCTGCGGCGGGCGCGGCGGCGGGCGCCCCCCCGCAGGGCGCCGCAAACGGCAGCGGCGGCGGGGGGCGGGCGCGCCGGCGGGCGGCGCCCGCCCGCGCCGGCGCGGGCGCCCGCCGCCCGCCGCCGCCGCCGCCACCCGCGGCGGCGGCCATGGCGGCGGCCGCGCGCGCGCGCGCAGCGCGGCCGCTGCGCGCCGGGGGGGGGGGACCGCGTGCACCGCGCGACCGCCGCGTCCACACACGTCCGCACGTCCGTCCGTCCCGGGGTGCGGGGGATCCCCCGCACGGCCGTCCCCCCTCCCCACGCCCCCCCCCTTTCCCTTCGCGGTGGTTACGCCCCCCCTCCCCCCCCCCCGGATCGCCCGCCCCCCCGCCCCGCAATGGCGTCCGCCCCTCCCTGAGCCCCCTGACCGGCTCTGCCGGCGACCGCCGGCGTCCCCCCCCCCGCGGGGGTCCGCCCGTTCCCGCCCCCGCCCTTCCCCCCTCCATCCCCGCTGTGGGGCGCGCCAGCCCCGCCCGTGCCCTCTCCCGTCTGCGCCCACCTCGGCCTGCCCCGTCCGCCCGCAGGTCTGCCAAAGCAAGCCCCCCCCACTCCCCCCTTACCAGAGCCCGGCAGATGGACACCGACGCGGGGGTCGGCGGGCGTCCCCCCCCACCCCCCCCCCCCCCCTCGGACAGGCCGTGGCGGCAGGTAATTGGCGGCGGGTGGGGCGGCGGGTGCCGCCGCGGCCTGCCCGGTCCGCGGGGCCCCTTTTTGAGGCGCCGACCCGGCCGCCGTGCGGGCGGGGGGTGGTCCCTGCCTCGGACCGCCGCTGTTCCCCCCCCCCCCCCCCCCTTGCGTCGGTGGGTGTGCCCCCCTCTGCTGGTTCGCCCGCCCGACCTCCCCCCGCTACCACAATCCTCGCTGCCAAGGCGCCGCGGCCGGTGCCGTATCCCCCGAGGGGTCTCTCGGCCCCCCGGCCGGCGCCGCGGACCACTTTCCCCGAAGGCGACGGACCGGGGACTTGGGGGCAGGGCCGCACCCCTCCATTTCGTCTCGTCCGTTCCACACACACACACACACACCCTCTGCGGCTGTGCCGGCTCCCCCCCCGGCAAACACCCTCGCCCGCCGCCGCAAGGGGCGGCGAAAAAGCCGCCATGGACGCCCGCCCCCCCCGCCCCCCCCCCCCCCCCTCCTGGTGTGCCGCAACCTCCCCCCCCCTCCCCCCCCCCCCCCCGGCTGGGCGCCACGCCGTCTCGTCCTCGTGGGTGCTGTCCCCGGGTGCGCTGCTGGGGCTCCGCCTTGCCGAGACGGCGGCGCTGGCGGCGGCGCTGGTGGCCGCCGCCGTGCCGCCCCTTTCACCCGAGGCGGGCGGGCGGCGGGGCGGGGTGGCGGGGGAGGTGGCCCTCGCCGTGGCGGCCACCGCCCTGGCCGGCCTGTGCCCGCTGGTGGCGGCCGCCGCCCTCGGGGCCTCCCGGTCGGCGGCCGCCGCCCGCCGCCGTGCCGCCGACGGCGACGTGGAGGCCGCCCCTGGCGACGGGGCGGGGGTGGAGTGCGGCGGCGGCGGTGGCGGCGGCGGCGGCGGCGGCGGGGCCTGCGCCCCAGCGTTGGGGGGCGGGGAGGGGGTGGTGTCCTCCCCCCCCGCCCGCTTCGCCTGGGCCGTCGCCGTCGCGGCGGTGCAGGCGGGCGCCACGGGCGCCGCCGCCGCGGCGGTGCTGACGGCCCTCAACGGGGACGGCGGGTGGGGGTGGTCGCCCCGCCCCGCCACCGCGGTGGGGGTGACCGCCGCGGTGGGGGCCGCCGAGGTGGCCGCGTCCCGCACCCGCTGGACGGTGGTGGGGGGGCTGGCGGGGCTCGCCGCCGCCGCGGGCGTGGCCGCCGCGCTGGGGGGGGGGGGGGTGGGGGGGGGGGGGGGATGGGCATGGGGGGGGGGGGGGTGTGGGCGGTGCTCACCACGGGGGGGGTGGGGGGGGGTGGGCGCGCGACCGGTGGGCGGTGCGAGATCCGGGGGGGGGGACGTGTCCCCGGAGGAGGTGGACGCCCCCGACCCGTCCCTGCCTCCCCCCGCCCATCCCCCCCGCCGCACCCCCGACGCCCGCCCCACTGGCCGCACGCGCACGGGGAGGGAGGACGCCGCGATGAACCGCAGCCGGTCGACCACCGCGTCGGGGGCAGCCACCACCGTGCAGCGGAGCGTCCAAGGCACCGTCACGGGCGGGGCGGGCGGCCCGCCGGGCGCCCCAGGCGCCCCCCCCGCCCCCACCCCCGCCCCCGTGGGGGGACCCACGGCGGTGCCAAAGTTCCCCATCTGCAGCCCCAGCGCCGCCCGGATCGCGGCGGGGGCGTCCAGGGCGGCGGCCGCCGACGCCCCGCCGTCTGCCGCGGCGGCCGCCGCGGGGGAGGCGTAGGCGGCCGCAAAGACCCCCGCCAGCGGCGGCGGTGGGTGGTGCCCCCCCGCCGATGACGGCGGGTGCGAGTAGGTGCGGATGTTCATCCCCAGCAGCGCGTCCCCCCCCCGGACGGCGGGCTGCTCGAAGAGCGCCGCGCTGTACAGCACCGCCCCCGACGGCAGCGGCCGGTGGTACTCGACGTGCACGGCGCGGCGGCCAGAGCCGCCCTCATCGTCCCCCATACGGCCGACGAGCAGCAGCTCTGCCGTCGCCACATCCAGCACCCCGCGGCAGATGGCCGGCACCCGCGTGTTGGCCCACACGGGGAGGGCAGATGTGGCGTAATTCCGCACCTCCGCCATGCACACCACCCCCGCGACGGCGTCGGCCGTCACGGGGATGAGGATGGTGGAGCGGACCTTGAGGGCGCTGGGCGGACACCTGCCGGGTGGGGGGGAGCCACCTCCCGCCCCCGCCTCCGCACCCGTCCCCCCGTCCCCCGATGCCGCCGGCGCCGCCGCCGCTCCGCCGACACTGTTGGGGGGCGGGGCCGGCGTCGGCGTTGCGGCAGGGCCCCTGCCGCCGGCGGGGTGGCTACACCCCGCGGGCCCGGCAGACACTGGCGGCCCCGTATACTTGGTGTTGACCATCGCCGTGCCGAGCGCGAGCGCCGCGGGCGCCACCATATGCAGCAGCGGCCACTGGGCCGCCCGCACCCACGCCAGGGGGGAGACGGGCGCCATCCAGTCGCTGGCCAGCGCGGACCCGCGGAGGATCTGGAACTCGGGCCACGACGCCAGCTCCGCGGGGCTCACCGGCCGGGCGGTGGCGGGCGTGAAGGGGCGCATGGCGCGGAGGAAGCGGGCCACCACGTCGTCCCGGGGGGGGGGGGGGAAGGGGGCAAGGACTGGGGGGGGATCCAACCGGCGCGGCCGTGCCGCCGCCGGAGGCGCGGGCGGGGGATCCAACGGCCGCGGCCGTGCCGCCGCCGCCCGGGGCAACCCCCACCGCCGCCGTTGCACGGGTGGCTGCCGGGGAAAGGGCGGCGCCAGGAAAGCCCACCGCCGGCGTCAATGTCAGCGACCGCAGCGAGAGTGGTGACGCCGCGTCCCGGTGGTCGGGAGCGGCATGGGCGCTGGTGCGGAGGGAGGCACCCTCTCCATGCAAGTGTGCGGGGGGTAGGAACCGCAGAGGGGGGGTGGGGGCTGCGTCAACGCGGCTGCTGGAAGAGGCGGCGGGCGTGACAGGGGTGCCCTGGACCATGGCGCCAGCCGCCGACCGTGAGGGGTGGGGGGGGGGGGGGGGCAACGGAAGATGGCAGCGTCCCCGCTGGCGTGCGCTGGCAGCTGGTGATGGGGGGAGGAGGGGCACGGCACCAACAAGATGAGTGGCCACCAGCGCCGCCAAGCGGGTCTTGGGGGGACGGCGGCAGCTACCGCCGACGTTCCTCTGGGGCGACAGTCCGCCGGCGGCCGGCCGCGTCAGGGCGGCGCGTCAGCGCCGCCCGGCGCCGGGACCGCCGCTGGGGGTGGGGGCGGGATCTCCGCGGGCGGGACGACCCAGCATCCCCTTGGCCGCCCGTGTCGCCTTGCCCATCCCCCCCCCCCCCCCCTCTCCGGTCCACCGGCGTCGGGGCCCGTGGGGAGGCGGGCCCGCCGGGGCCAGCCTGACTCTGTGCCGCCGCTTCAAGCTCCCCCCCCCAGCGCCTTTCGCAGGGCCAACTGGCCCGTTGTCAACGGAGAGGCCTCCCCCGCCGACCCGCAAGGGACGGTGCGGATCGGGGGGCCCGAAGAGGACCCCCGCCGGGTCGAAGGGGACGAGGGGAGTGGGGAGGACAGTTCGGCGGCCGCCCCCGCCACCACGGCCGCCGCCGACTCCCCCTCGAGCGCCCCCAGCGCCAGGTTCAGCCCCGCGGACAGGAGCACCCCAGCAGAAGCTGCCGCCCCCGCCCGCATAGCCGGCGAGAGGTGGGGGAGGGCGGCGGCCATGGACGCCACCACCTCCAAGCAGGCGGGGGGGGCCGGTCTGGAGGGCTGCCAAGGTGGCGACTGCTCGCACGGCGACGGACGGAAGGGAGGGGATGGCAGCCGCCAGCGCCTTCAGCGCCGCCGCCGCGGATGTGGCGGCGGCGGCGGCCACCGAAGGGTCACGGCACGGGGGGGGGGGGGGGCGTCTCCATCGCTACCGCCGCCCCCCGCACAAGCGTCCCAGTCGTCGACGGCGGCAAGGTGCTCGAGAGCCGCCGCCGCGTGCCCCCCTCCACCGCCACCCCCCCCCGACAGCACCGCGGCCACCGCCGCCGCCGCCGCCTCCCCCGCAGCCGCCCAGTGGCACCTCACCAACGAGGCGAGCACGGCTACAACCGCTGCCCCCACCCAAACCTCGTCGTCCCCGGTCAGCACTTTCACGGACGACGGGGGGTGGGACGCCGCGGCATCAAGGGGCCGCGGCGGCAGCCACCACCTCGGCATCCACCGCGGGCCCAGCACCCCTCCCGCCATCGGCCGCGGTCAGCGCAGCCGCCGTCATCCCCCTTTCGCGGACAGCGTCAGGTTCCGGGGGGGGCGGGCGTCCGGGGAAGAGCACCCACGCACCACCGCCGCGGCGGCGCTGCAGGGCCCGCCTCAAAGTGTCACGAGGCCGCCCCAGACCACCACCGCTGCCCGCCCCGCCCCGTCACGAGTGCCCAGCAGACTCCGCACCGCCACCCGCACGGGAGCGTGGCGGACGGTCCCACCGCCCGCACCTACACTCCCACCAGCGCCTCGCAGGGCGTTGGCCGGGCGATGGGCGTGCCGGTTCCACATGGCTGGACCGTCCCCAGTCCCCCCCAACCACCCCCACCCCGTCGCCGCCACCCACGCCGGCGGGGGCACGTACAGCCCCCTCTGTCGCGTTCGCAGTCACCTCCAGGCCCGCCGGGTGGTCGGCCATCGTGGCACGCCCCGCGACGGGGGAGCCCGTCGCCCGAGCCAGCGCCCGCAGTGTCGCCAACGTCGACACTTGAGGAAGGAGGGACGTGGCAGTGAACGCCGCCGCCAGGGCGTCGAGGAGGGGAGAGACCCGTGGGGGGGGGGGGAGTGGAGACCAGGGCCACTGCCTCGCGTGTCAGGGAAGTGGAAGGGGGCAGTGGAGGGGACACGCCCCCGGCCAGGGGTGCCGTCCGCGCACCCCACCGTCAAATCGGAGGGGGCGCGGCGGCCGCCGCGTCACCCAGAGGCGAGGAGGGGCCAGGAGGTGGGGGAGGGGGCGCTGCCCTCGCATCTGCCCCGTGGCTGTCGCCGTCGCAGCCGTCCTTGTCGTCGCCATTAGCCCCGCTGTATACAAGGGCTACCGCCACCACGGGCCCCCCCAGAGGGCAGGTGTACCCGCTGGGAGAAGGCGACCGGATACGGGCTAGCCCGTGGGGAGGCTCCAACGGGAGGTGGCGAGAGGGCGGCCGCGCGGGCAGCTTGCCCGAGCGGCGAGGCTGTCGGGCTGCTTGCCCGAGGGGCAGCAACCGGCGGCCTGCCCGGGCGGCAGGACCGCCGGGCAGCCCTAGCGCACCTGGGGAGGCGCAAGGCCCACTGCGTGACGGGCGGGCGCTCCCTGGAGGATAGATAAGCGAGGGCCCCGTGGGCTAGCCACGGGGAGGAGAAAGAGGAAGCAAGACAGACCTGTGCGACTGGCTGTGTGCATCTTCGTGGAGAGGGGGAGCGGGCAAGCAAGGCGGCACGCCCGCGGGTCGGCAGGAAGCCCACCACCACCCACATTACCAACAGGCATCACGGTGGTGGCCGTCGCGGCAGACCAGGCCCCTCGAGGACCTCCTCTCGGGAGAGACAGCCCCGCCAAGAGACTCCGGGAAAAGCCACAACAGCGACCGCCTTGCCAAGGCGGCCGCCACAGCCTTGACGTCATCAGGACTCCTAGGGGTTGGTCCCACCATTCCCGACTCGGCCTTGACGAGACCGCCATGCCGCCACCGCCGCCCAGAATCGAACGACCCGTCGCCCAAAACCGAACGCCCCGCCGTTGGCATGTTGACCCGCCATCGCAATGTCGTCATGCCGCCGCCGCTGCTCCGTCGCCGTAGACCAGGAGCGCTTGGGGGTTGCCGCACCATGGCGGGGGCGTCGCTCACTAATCCACCTCCAGCTCCCGCCTTACCGCCTCTGCCGGCGGAGTCCCGAGCCGAGCCAGGGATTCCTCGCGGGATACATCAGCCATGTCCAGGAACTGGCTCACCCCAATGAAGTGTGGTACAAAGTCGGGTAGCCACCCGCTCAAGTCGGAGCCGCCGAGCAGGACGGACTGGCGCCCGGCGCGCCCCGAGTCGTACTCTTTGCGGCTCTTGGAAGCGAGGTCAGTCCCGTAGTTGCCGGGGTAACGGTTGCCGTACACAAAGACAACGTTGTCCAGCCAGCGGTCCCGCATCTCAGCATCCGCCAACGTTGTGCACTCCAGCAGCTCCCAGGCCTTGTTGACGTCCATCAGTGAGGGAGATCCAGTCCGGCCCACGCCGCAGTCCTTGACCTGGTAGACAACCGCAATCAGATCACCAACCTTGAACCGCCCAAACGCCTGGGTAACCGCGAAGAACTCCACCAAGTCAGCCGCAGCCTGCAGCTTCCGCGCCGCACCGGAGTTCAAGCGAAAGACCACCTCGACGGCCTCCTTGGGGTACTTGGCAGCAAACTGTAGGGCCGTGGTCAACGACGCCACCTCCACTCCCGACTTGCGGGCAACTGAGGCGTTCACGCGCACCTTGTTGATGACAGCGCCGGTGCCAACTCGTGGCGTGGCACACGGGAGCTCCCACACAGCCTTCAGAAGCACGCAGGAGTACTGCTGGTGGCGGTCCGCCCGCACATAGGACAGAAAGACGCACCAGTTGGCAATGACGCGCTCCAGCCGTTCCCCGGTGAGGCGGGACCCCGGGCACATCAGCATGTCCTGGAACGCACGGTAGCGCACAGAAGAGCCACCAAGGAAGGCGATCTTGAGCGCTGCAACAGGGTGCAGGCGCAGCTTGGCCCAGTTCGGGGTCTGCTCCTGATCCTGCTTCTTCGTCCGGTTCTCCGTCAACGGCCGGTCCTCGAGCAAGACGATGCCATCCCCGCCAAGCTCATCCCAGGAGCACGGCTTGAGGACACCATCCTTCATGCGCTTGATGGCGGCAGTCTCCAGATCCACCAAGCCGCCGAGTGCAGCTTGCGAGGAGATGATGTCAAGCCCATCTCGGCCACCAAAGTGAGCAACAGAGTTGCCGACACCGGCGGAAGGCAAGGCAAACTCGAGGGATCGCCAGCATGCCGCTTGGATGGCCGAGGCGTAAATGACACGCGACCGGGCGCCCTTCCTGTCGGTGAGCTCAGTAACCTCCCGTTTCAGCTGCTCAAGGAAGATCCCGACCAGCCGTGGATGGCCGCCAAGCAGGGCGCACAGCAGCGTGATGAACGGAGAGACCGTCCCGTCCTCACCCGGCTTCCCGCTCACAAGGATGGCGACGTCCACGGCAGTTGCCACGTCGCCCAGGAAGAGAGGATTGAGCACCGCAATCACAGCGCGTCCAAACGCCTGCGGGTCCAGGAACGTCAGGTGCAGCGCCGGACACATCAACCGACCCGACCGCGTTGACTCGTTCTTCATGATGCCGTACTCCATCGTGGAGTAAACCACCGCCCCCTTCAGTGCTTGCAGGTTCGTACACGCGTCGGAGCACATCTCCACGCACAAGTCGTCCAACGTCGGCACGATCGAGGTTCCAGAGCCGGGCTGGTCGTCGTCCGTGCCGCTGTGGTCTTGCTGGTTGCCATCAGTGCCGCCGCGGCCCTGCTGGCTGCCGTCCATGGCGCAAGGGTCTTGCTGGACGCCGACCGTCCCGCCACGACCTTGTTGATTGCCGTCCGTGGCGCCAGGGTCTTGCTCGTCGCCGTCTGCTACACCCGGCTGCTCCTTCAGGTCCACTCCATCCGGCAGCTCCTTTTTCTTGGTGCGGCGACGGACCTTGACCACCTCGTCGACGTGGAGGAGTGGGATTCCCCCAGGGTAGCCACGGCAAAACCTCAGGATCGCCCGGCCTGCGACAGTCACGTTGTTCAAGGACAGCTCCTTGTTATCGAAGGCGGTCGTCAGCGCCTCCTTGAAATCCAACCACGTCACCTTGTCAATGTCCACCAGCTCCGTGTAGCACAAGCGCAGATGGATCAAGAAGCCGGCTGTGGTGCTGTCGCACCACTTCACTTCCTCTTGGTCGAAGGGGGTGCGCCCATTGAAGTTGGCACAAAACGCGGTGACGGAGCGCACCAGGCTTAAGGCCCCAGTCGAGCGCAGCGAGGAGACCACCTTGTCCTGCTGACGCCGCAGCTCCCGCCCACGTTCACCACCGGCGCTGGAGCTGAAGATCTCAAACGCCAGGGATGCCACGATGACCCACTGCAGCATCTCTTGCAGGTTGAACGTCTTGCCCCACCCGGCGCCGCTGCGCATGAAGTAGCCCGGCTGCCGGTCCCTGCCATCCGCAAAAGGCTTGTACAGGTCCATGATGGTTGTGAAGCAGGACAAGGTGTTCTCTGACACGTCCACCAGATGTTCAGGCGGCAGCCGATCAGGATAAGAGCCCAAAACCGCCCCAGGCTCAGGGGCAGAGAAGTAGTCCCGCAGCCAGCCTTTGCGCCGGACAAACTCCACCATCGGGTCACCGTCCAGCGAGCTGCGGCTGCCGGCGATCAAGCGAGTACACAATGGGCATACTTGCTTTGCCTTGGGCAGCTCAGACGAGTACCGCCACGACCGCGAGCGCAGGTTGGCTCTGACGTCGTCGCACAGCGCAGTGTGACACACCTTGTCCCCAGGCAGCCATCTCACCCAGCCCCGCTTGATGACCGGCTGCTTCGCCTCCCCCGCCATGGTGGTGCGGCTCCACTTGACGGCCGAAACGACGGTAACGGGTGAGGGCGACAAGCGGCTGCCGCGAGACGCCCGGCTCCAGAGACCGACGCGTCCACCACCAAGAGCACCTCCGACAGGCCCCGGCCCGGACCCGAGCAAGCGTTGTGCACCAGTGCCTGGGGATAGGCCGCGCGCAGGCACAAGCATTGTAGGTCCGCTTGCGGCACTTGCCGCCACATACGCGAACATCACCATGACGACACGGGAGACCCGTGGCGGCGGACGGCGGCTGCGCGCCGGCCGGAACCGCGGGCACGGCGGAGAGCCGCAAGGGAGCCGCGGCGGCGTGACGGCAAGCAGCGCCCCAAAGCCAAGCAGCGAGGCAAACACCAGCGCTCCGATGGCAAACAGCGCGCCAAAGGCAAGCTGCGTACCGACGGCAAGCAGCGCGCCCACGGCAAGAAGCGTCTCGACAGCAAACAGTGCCCCACCGCGCGATCCAACGCCAAGAAGCGACCCGCCGGCAAGCAGTGCCCCACCCCAGGTAGAGGAATGCCCCACCCCAGGTAGAGGAATAATGCGTTTTCACCGGCACGAAGTGTCTAAGTGCCTCTACGGCCTGGAATGGTGGCCAATGGAGGCCGTATGGGGGACTATGTCTATGCGTTAGGGTAGGCTAAGATTGCCGACGTAGGATTCGAACGAGTAGGGTAGCGGCGGGATAGGATTGCACCGAGATCGTTACAATGCCATTTGATCTGGTTCCCCTGGAACACAATTTCAAACGTGTCCACAACCAAAGCGGTCATCCTGTCTGGTCTCGTGCCAGACCTGGGTGGGTCCGCGCCTCGACCTGACCGCACCGAGACGAGGCGGCGGGCCGCCTCGCCAGGCCGACGGTGCCCCGCGCACCCCGATAAAACCGTGGCCCCTGCGGGTAGACTCGCCCCCAGGCCCCACGATCGCCACTGAGACGCGGCACGGCGCCGCCACTCCCCCCTCCCCCCACACGCACACGATCTGGGGAAGGGGGCCGTGTCCACACCGCCGTGTGGAGCCCTAACTGGCGTCGCCGTCGGCCCGCACACCCGCACAAACGCGCGTTTTGGGGGGGGGGCGCCTGAGCGCCCGTTTTGACGCCCCAGCTGGCCTCGCCGTCGACCCGCACACCCGCAAAAACAGGCGTTTTGGGGGGGATGGGCGCCTGGGCGGCCGTTTTACGCGGATCGCCCGCGCTGGCGCTGCCGACGGCACCCGCACCACCTGCCTGCACAGCCTGTCTGGGCGGGGTGACGCCCTCCCTGCGGCCGCTGGCAGGGGAGGGGCAATCTGGCCGCGCTGTGGCGCCCCTCCCCCCCCATCCCATCACCATCGGCGCTTGACGACCTTCCCGGCCGGGGTGGGTCCCGGGACGGCGGGGTTCCCGTAGGATCCCCCCACCCCCCTACCCTCCCACCACCCCGCCACGTCCCCGCCATGACCGCCCCCCGCCGTCATTCCTACCACGGCGGGGGGCGGGGGGCCGCCGGCGGGGGGCGGGGGGCCGCCCACCCGGCCCGTCCCCGTCGCAGCTGCAGTCCCCGTCGCGGTGCAACGACGCCCTCGGCCACCATCCCCGCCACCGCCACCATCTCTGCCCTCGACGCCGTTCCCGACCCCGACCCCGACCCCGACCCCGACCCCGGCACTGTCACCAACCTCGGCGGCCACCCCAAGCCCGTCCCCGTCCCCGCCGGCCACCTCGGCGGCCACCCCAAGCCCGCCCCCGTCCCCGCCGGCCACCCCAAGCCCGACGCAGTCCCTGCGGCCGACGTTGGCGGCCATCACAAACGCGTCCCCAACCCCGCCGGCCACCCCAAGCCCGACGCAGTCCCTGCCGCCGACGCCGGCGGCCATCAAAAGCCCGTCCCCGTCCCCGACGCCGACCTCCTCCCCGACGGCGTAGCCGCCCCCGACGGCGGCGGCGCCCCTTACCCCTCCGCCGGTGGTGCTCTGCACGGCCGCGGCCGCACCCTGCTGTCCTCCACCCAGCCGCCCACGCCCGCGCCGTCGCTGTCGCCTCTGCACGCGGCCACCCTGTCCCGCCTTGCCGCCTTCCCAACGCCTTCCGACCGGCCGTGGCCGCCCACGGCCATCATCATCATGACGTCCACGGCCCCGCCCGTGGTGCTTGCTTTTGCCTGCGCGCCCGGGCGGGGCTATCAGCTCAACCGTAAGAACTACGTGGCCACCGTGCGCTACATCGACCAAGTACCAATGTACCTGAAGACCGACCCTGGGGGGGTGGCCTACGTCCTGCGGCGCCCCGTCGGGCAGTCGGCCGAGGGGGCGCTCGACCGTCTATGTGACCGCCTCGGGGGGGCCCAACTGACGCAGGCCCCCCCCGGCCCGGGCGGGCGCAAGCGCAAGCGCGGACAACATGGAGGCTGGAGCAGCAGCATATCATTTTACGGCAAGCGCGAGGCGAAGACCAACACGACCCGCAAGTGCGCTGCCCCGCTGGTGTGCCCCCGCATGCCCGCCCACATGCGCCTGGCCCCCTACCGACTGCCCGCCGACGACAACGATGAAGATGATGCCATCCTCAAAGCGGCCATCGAAGAAGCAGAGCTCGCGCAAACGCCCACGTACCGCATGCGGCAGACCACCATCGCCTTCTTCCGCGCCCACTCTCGCGTCCCATGCCCCCACGTCGAGCAGGACTACGAACACCTGGGAGCCGAGAAGCCCCAGCCCTGCAAGGGCACCATGACGCTGAAGCACACGGCCGGCAACCTGTGGTTCCTCGGGTGCTCCGAGTATCAGAATGAGCGTGGCCACCGCTTCAAGCCTGTCCCGCCCACCGTCGACCGGGAGCTCCTCGCGTCCTTCATTGCCAACCCACCCACCGCCGACGCGGCGGACGCCGCAGCCACCGCCGACGCCCCAGCTTGCCTTTCAATGGACAGCCGCTGGGCGCGGCGACAAACATGCCCGCTCGGGCCGCAGAGTGGCGTGGACTTGATCCCCAGCGGGGAGCGCGAGGACGGGTCGTGCCCCGTGCGACTGACGTTGTACACTTTCGACCGGCGCGCCCTCGCGCAGTACACGGTGATTGTGCTCACAGGGGAGCACACCCACCCGCGCGCCATCCGCGCCATCCCGCGCGGCCACCTGAAGAGCCGCGTGTTTGACATCCTCGAAGGGGACCCGACGACCACCCGCGCGCAGATTGCCCGCACAATTCGAGAGGAGCTGGACCTCCGCCCCAACAGCGCCGCCATTGCCCATGCCCACGCCGATTTCCGCCTCGAGCGCAACCCTCTGCGGGAGGACCAGGTGGGGGTGATGGCCCGCCTGGCCGCCTCCCAGGGGGGGGCGCAGTATGTGCGTAAGACGGTGTTTGGTGCCACCGGGGAGGGCGGGACCTAAAACTACGTGACTTTCTATCGGGATGACATGCTGGAGTTTGCCGCCTTGCAGTCCTCCTTTTGTGCGGACCTCTCGTTTAAGGACTTCGATGCGCTGACCCGTCCCGCCGCAGCCGATGGCCACTGGCACATGTTTTCTATCACCACCTGGTGCGAGCGTCTGCAGCGGACCGTGACCGTCTTCAAGGTTGCCGCGATTGGGGAGAGTGAGGGGCTGTACCGTAAGTCGTTTTGCCAGTTCCTGAGTGTAGTGGAACGCCCACTATGGTCCCGACCAATACGAATTCCTTCCTACTAGGATGGAATTCCATAGAGATTTCCTGAGTAAACTCTACCGGAATCTCTGTGGTTTCACGCTGGATTCGACTCTGGTTTTCAGTGCACCCCCGTAAAAGTATTACGGCTGGATTGTTTTCTTATTTTTGGGGTTTCTGCGCGGGAGCCAGACGGATTCGTGTGTTTTTCTTGCTTTGATGATGGAGTCTTTTTATTGGAGAGTGAGAGTGTCTATTTTCTGGGTGTTGCTGGGGGTATGTCTGGAGGGCTGTTTTGCGTCTTTGCACGCATGCGTGCGAGTGGGTTTATATGCGTGGAGGAGCGGGGCAGGTTGGCCCGGTCTAGCTCCCCAAGAAAAGTTTCGTCTGGCTCCAACAAGTCTTGTTCGTGCTTGTCGGGAGCGCCAACCCGGCACACGCAGGTCGCGTGGTGGCCCGTCGGAGGAACTTCTTCCGGTGTCCCCTGTTGGGATCCCGAGCGTACGCGCTCCTCCCCGTTCTTTGGGGAGGAGGACGAGCGTTAAAGCTACACTGAGGGCGTGCCGAGGGAGGGGGCAGCTGATGCCAGCGGTGGGGGACGCGGTGACGATGCGGTCGGCGGCGGGGCTGCGCCAGCGCGAGCTCGTGTCCATTACGTTGGACTTTTGCGCCGCCCAGGCGCAGGGCGCGGCGTTCGCGCTGACCGAGGCAGCGGGGCTCGCCAACACAACGGACGCGGCGCGCGCGTTCCTGAGGCGCTGCAATGTGCACTACCGTCGAAGCATACAAAAGCTTCCGCTTGAGCGAGAGGGCGCGGACGCGGACCTGTGGGCGCGCCTGAAAGACGCGCCCGCGACGGTCTCCTCCCCGGCGGCGGCGGGCGCACTCCTAGACGACCTGCGCGCGCACGCCAATGCGGCCGTGCGCAACTGGGCGGCGTGGGCGGCGCGCCCCATCGTGCGCGAGATGATGTTCACGGCCGCATTTAGCCGCATCGCCCCTGCTGCCGTCGGTGCCGGCCACTACCAATACGCAAAAGAGAACCCACCGTGCAAACGTGGTGCGCTGCGTCCCTGGGACACTATTGGGGGTCATTGAACAACATGAGGCCCTCGACGCCGAGGCCATGGCGCGCGTGCACGGCCTCGGGAGCGGCGGAAGCGAGCTCTACCGACCCAACAGCCAGGAACGGCGCTTTGCCATTGCCCACATGCGCGCGACGCGGGCAGCAAGGAAGCAAGCGGCGACTCGCCAGCCCATCGTGCCGCAGGCGCAGTTCCAGGACACTGATGAAGACGCTGATCATGACCGAGGCGTCCCGCCGGGCGGCGCTGGGGGTGGCGGCCCGTGCCGCCCACGCCAAGCGGGCACGCCGGCCGGTGCGGGGAGTGACAACCCCCCCGGCCGGGACCGGAGCGGACACATGAGCAAGGTGAACGCGGGGGGGGGAGCGATGCGCACGACACGGGCCGTGAGTGGGGGCACGCACGAAGGCGGGGGGGGCGGGGCGGAGAGCGGGGGCACACGCCCCGCCAGCTCTACGACACCTGGGTTCCCCACCCCGTCTGTGTTCCGCCCCGCCCTCCCGCCGGAGGCGTCCCTCACCACGACCCCCGTCACGGCGCCCGCCGCCCCAGCCACTGCCGCTGCCGCTGTCGCCACCCCAGCCCCGTCTGCGGGCAATACGACGGTTGCGGCGACGCAGGAGGATATCGCTTGTCTCTTGGCCGTCGTCGCGCGGCAGGAGCGCCTGCTCCAGTCCCTGCTGCGGGACAAGAACCCGCAGCAGGGAGAGCCGGGCGCAGCCGGCAGCGTCCTCTCTGACGCTGCCAGCAGCCCCAAGCGTCGCGGCGGCCCCCCTTATGGAGGATCATAACGACACACGATGCCATCGTCTCTTTTTTTTTGTCTGTCTTCGCTTGCAGGTCATCTGCACTGTTGGGCTTGTTGCATGCGAGGGCCGTACGGGGGGAATGAGTAAGAGCTTTTCCTTTTCTGAGTCTTTACACGCGTGCAGCGACCCACACCAGCATTGATGCTTACCCATCAACATCGTTTGGTCTCGCAACGCCGGGGCAGTGCGCCCACCAGAGCAACCCTCCCCACACGCACCTACCACAATTACAACGGCAGGCCACCCGGCCCACCACCAAGCGATACGCTGGTCACGCTGTTCTTTTGGTGCATTGGCACTACACGCACGCCTCTCCCGCGGCGCCACGACGTCCAGTGGGAGCCATGCCCGCGCCGCCCCAAAGGTAGCACACCACCCGCCGCGCTGCTCAGTCCGAAGTCAATCGCGGTTTTCCGCGCCTGTGGGGCACCCCGGCATACGCGCCCCACAGGCGCCCCCACCCGCGCACGACGCAAAGTCTATCCCTCTGGGAAGCTGTGCAGGAGCACCCCTCTGCGCGCACGCTGTCGCGGCCCCCCCCCTACCACACGCGCTGTCCACGCGTGCGGCGCACCCCCCGCGTCACCGGGCCACAGACCGCCCCGTGTGCGTCCGACACGCACGCCAGCACACCCCTCGCAACACCCCACCGAACGGGCGTTCACGCCCTGCGTCGGCGCCCGCGCGAGCGCCCCCGTCTTAACCGATTGCACTCGCCTGCTCCACTCATCTGCGAGCAATGCTCCGCACGCGGACACGCCCGACGACACCATCAGCTCCTGGCCGCGCCTCGCTGGACACGCGCATCTCGCCACAGCCACCCGTTGCACACTCGTCACAGCCTTGCACGACCGGATCGGACGCGTGCTGACCGTCCAATTCAATCCGCCTCATCAGTCATGTTCAAATCTCAAATGAGTTCAGTAACATTACAAACCACACCGTATCGCTTATGATTCCCGACATTCGAGAGTCCAATCCTACGTCCGCTATTCTACCTCAACCTAACCCTATAACAAGGCCCTCGTATGGGGCCCCTTCGGCACGTTGGATCGGCACGGAGTGTTCGTGCCGATACTTGCTGAGCGGCGGCCCAAACCTCGACCAATAGGGTGCGAGAAAGTCCGTAAGTCTGGACTGGTTTTGAGGGTGCGACCAGCGGCTCCCGAGAGCGCCACAACGTCACCTCTGGCGAATGTGTGACGGACCGTGCAAGGCCGAGTCATTTTTGCAGTCATGAGAGCATTACAGAAACGATACCAGGAGATGTGGCGCCAATTCGCTAGGGGCGCAATCGTCCCGGGGGTGGCAAATCCGCCCGGGGCGGTTCTTAGGGGCGCGAATTGGGCGCGATTTGGGGCGCTTTTAAGGCGCATCGCGCCCCCCCGCCCTGCGACCTCGGGGGCGCGATTAGGGCGCAAAGACATGAATTACGTAGTTGTTTTGGGATGTCACAATGGTCCAGGATCTTCCGAGCAGCCGCCCTCTGAACAATCGCTCTCGGGTGGGCCTTGCTGCGGAGGTGGGGGGGCCATTCTTCTTGTGTAGACTGGCAAGAGGCTGGTCGGTCTGCCATCCAAACCCACCCCACTACCGCACTCAGCACCGCGCGGGGGTTGCAGACGCCTCCAATGAGGCCCACCACCAGCGGGTACACAACAGAGCCCACGATTTCCTCATCAGTTGTCCCCCGCCTCGTCCTGCGCGAGGGGGCGGGGGGCCGAAGTCGGGGTAAGGGGCGTGACGCCACCAGTGTGACGGCTGCATACGAGGCGGCGGGGTAGTTTTCAGCAGCGATCGCCAGCAGGCGGCTTTTTCTGGTGAGTGTGCGCGCCGCTGGATGTATAGGGGGTACAACGGGGCGAAAGTAGAATGGGACTGGTAGAGGGTGCACGACAAGGGGAGAGGCGTGGGGTGTGACGGGCTGTATGGCGAGAGAGATTCATGATGCGAAAGCAGTTGCGGCGGGGGAGAAAAGGGGACAGGGGGACGGAGAAAGCTCGTTCTTGGGCCCCCCATTCAGGGCGGAAAACGTGTCTTCTGAGGAGGCATGAGGCCGCAGTGGATACGGGAGGGGTCAGATGCAAAAACAGTTCTCGTTTTTCACGTCCAATCTCTCAGTGGCGCCGCTGGGTGGCCCTAACGACTGGGAGGTGAAGCGGGTGCTCGCGGGCTGAGGGACCATGCCCGCAGCCCGTTTCTGGCACCCAAGGACAATTGTCTCCTCTCCGCTACGCTGCACCCACCACAGAAGTCTGTGCGACCCCTCACGCTGAATACCCCGATTCACCCATCCACATTATGGGAGAGGTGGCAGACCGCGTGGGCCGGTCTCACATCCGGCCTGGCGCCCCCCCTCCCCCCGATTGGCGGGGCCCGTTAGGCGGCGTCACCGCGTTGAAGGAAAGCCCCCTTGCGGACGGGAGCCACCGGAGCGCGCGCGGGCCGCCGCAGCCACCGCCGGCAACCCCCTCTCCCGGGCAACACGCAGAGCGCCCGGCGCGCTGGGGGGCCCCTGGCCCATCCTTTGCCTGCAGCCGTCGTGCCTGCGGCCGTGGTGGCCGGTGCCGCCAGTGGTGGGCTGTCAGAAATGTGGAATGGGCGCGGGCGGGGCGTACAGAGCCGGCGTCCTCCAGGGGGTGAGGGTGGCGGGGAGCGGCCGCGCGCGGCTTGCGCGCACGCACGGGTCACCGTCGACAGTGGGGGCCGCGGCGGCGTCCCGCGTCATGGGCGACGCGGCGGTGCCAGTGACGAGGACGGCTGGCGGGACGGGCACGGGCACGAGTGTGGTAGCGGGGCCCGGCGCGGTGGCGGGAAGGGTCTTGGGGGCTCGGAAGGGCGCGCCCGAGGGGTCAACACCCCGCTGCGGCGGCCGCGCTGGTGGTGCGTGGGCGGCAGAAGGGGCGTGTCGCGGGCTGGCTGCACTCCCAGAGAGACGCTAGGGGCGTGACGGTCGCGTGAATGGGGCGACCATAAACGAGGCCGCCGCTGGTGGCGGCGTGGTGGCGGTGGCGCGAGCGTGGGCGGGACGACCGACGGGGTGGTTGGGGTGGTGGGGGTTGCCGCCGGCGCCGCGCTTGCGCCTCTCCTCATCCGCACCCACAGCAGCAGTTTGTCAGAGAGAAGGGGTGTACGGTCTCAACACGCGGTGGATGTCACGGTGTGAGAAAAGACTTGGCTTCTTGTTGCCCTCGTCCCCGCGCTACCCTCCCGTCTCTTCCCCATTGCCCGTATACCCAGAGGCTCCCGCCCAGAACGAAGGGGAGCGCCGTCCCTCGCGCACGCGTCGCGCGCGCCCCTCGGTGGCGCCCCCTCCCAAGCGGCGCCCCCTCGCGGACCCAGCGTGCTCCGCCACTCCGTGCTCATGCCTTCGTGGCCGCCCGTGGCAGCACCGCTCAGGCTGAGTGGTTCGTGTGCAATATTGGGAAAAAACGGGCGCGAGCCAGCGTGGCACACGCGCGAGCGGCCGCTCCTCATTCACACACGGGGCGCATCCGCTTGCATCAAATGGGGGGGGGCTGAGAGGGGGGTGCTGGTGGACATGGCAGTGCGAGGGCGCATTTGGGGAAGGTCGGCCTGTCGGCGGGCGGGAAGGGCAGTGTGTGAGTTGCTGGGCGCGCTCCGCAGTCGCGGCGTCCTTCTTTCATCAAGATACACAATTACTGTCCCGATCGTGGTCCTTGAAGCCAGTGAGGACAGCAGGAATTTCGCACGTGGCGGCCTCTCCTCGTCCGCGAGCGCTCCAAAAACATCTGAGAAGAGCTTACTGTCGAGAACTCCCGCCATTCCCTTCAACAGCAACAACAATTCGAACCGTCCGCTTCCAGGCGCTCTTCCCGGCGCCGGCGCACCGCATTCAAGCGTTCGTGTCGGTCGCGCCGCCCCTCTCCGGCGGCAGACTGCGTGGGTACACCACACCTGCTCGCGTGTACGCACAGCTGCGATGGGGTCGCCTCTCTGCCCCGTGCGTTTTGGGGCATGGCTGCGTCGGTTGTCCTCCGGAATCCCCGTGGCTGTGTACGCACCAGTGCGTACACCCAGATGTCGGTGGCACACGCCGCAGTCCCCGATGGGCCTCCAATTATGGTGCGTTGAGGTGCCGACACCTGTGACGTCACCGTGGCCAGTGCTGTGAGACCGACTAAGACGCTGTGGGTGAGGGGTTGCGACGGGGGGCGGCTCACAGAGTCCGGTGCCCGCAGCGGTGTGGCGCGGACGCGTGACACGGGCGGGCCGCCGCCCCCGCTGCTTCTGCCCCATCGCCTTCTCCGCCCTCGCCGGCCCCACTGGACGAGGTGGGCAAGCCGTGCCGGTGCACTGCGCCGTCACGGCGGTCCCCCGCCCAACTATGCTGGCTCCGCAACGGTAGGCGCCCGCTGCAGCCCATACTGACACCGCGGGGTTTGCCTTTGCCCCGGTGCGGTGCACGCTCCTTTGTGGCACAAGTGTCGACGGAATATAGGAATCAAGGCCGAACGGCCGTGGGAGAGCAAAGCACGCGCTATGACTCGAAGAGAACGGAAGACACGCCTTTTAATCCCACACGTCGTTGTCAAACCCTCTAGGCAAGAGGTTCCGCTGGCCCCGGGCTTAAGAGCCGACGGGGGCGCGGAGACGCAATGAAAGAAACGATACGATCGATCGTAGGATCAAGCCAAACAAGTGAGATAGAGACAGGTCGACAATAGAAAAGAGAATAAACAAGGCGGGAGTAACCCCTCAAAGAGCGAGCCACAAGCCGGCCAAATCAAAAGACCTAAGACGACCAGTCAAGGGGGCTACGTAGGGTCAATGGGTACATTCCCAAATACAAGGCGGATATGCTACATATCCCCCATGGGAGATTCGAGCCGTCCCGGCGAGTCGATGACGAACCGGGCCCAAGTCGGGGCCCAACGAGTCGATCGGCAGCTCGGGAGGCGGTTGACGGCCCGAATGGCGCGTGCATCGCGTGTAGGGCCGGCGGTCGCCGCAGGCACCCGAGAGGGCCCGGTGCGTCGGACCGCTGTGGGTCTGCACAGGGGGTCCGTCCCTGTACGTGTATGCCCGGCGGGCAGGTGACCGTGGGTCACGCACCCGCTCCGTCGCGGGGTCCAAGACCCGTGTGTTTGGCTCGGCGGCGTGGCCGGCTGTTGCGTGGTCCGCCGCCTGGGTTTATAACGCGACGGTGTGCGCCTCCGGCGGTGCCGAGTGTTGGCACGCTGGCGGTCCGCGGCGCGTCGTCCGACGACGCGCGTCGTGAACGCCTGCTTGCAGCACGCTCGGTCCCCGACTGGGGGCGGCGACGGAATGTCGGGAAGGGGTGGACCCGCGGCCAGTTGTCCGGAGAGCGTCGTCGTTTGTCGTGTGCTGGGTGCGCGTCCCTGCGCTGCGCGTGGTCCCTTGTTGGGCGGAACGCTGGCGCTCGACGCGCGGGGCGGAGGGATGGGGTGCTTTGACTTGGCGGCCATTGGCCAGCGTGAGTGGGCGCAGTCCGTCCCTTGACAGGGGCCGGGAGCGTGGGCCGGCGTGGTGCGCGGTTCCCAAACGGGTCCGCGTGCCCGTCAGGCTTCTTGGTAGGGGAGGGACGGGTGGCCCGGGTTGCACGGCCAACGGCCGGACCGAACGCTGCGACTTTGTCACCACGGCCTTTGGCCAAAAACGGAGCAGCGGGACGGGGCGGCGGTGCTCCGAGGCGGGCGGCCAAGAGGTCAAGATGTCAAGAGACAAGGACGGGTCGGCCAAGCGGGCAAGGGCGGCCAAGGACAAGGCGGCGGCCAAGCGGGCAAGGCGGCGGCCAAGCGATCAAGGGCGGCTAAGCGGGCAAGGGTGGTGCGGCGTCTAAACGACGGCAGACCGCCAACGGCGTTTATGTACGCCGCGAGCGGTATGGCGTCGCCTGACGACCTCCCGGCCGAGCAGGCTTACCCGGTTACGCGGCGGGCGTACGCCTCTCCCGCGCCGGAGTACCTGGTGGACGACGTCCCGGTCGTCTCAGACGCCAGCACTGTGTCTGCGGCGTCGGACAACCGCCGTCGGGCGCTGCTGCGAATTGGCCAAAGCCAGTGGCCGGCCCTCTCTGGGTACCGCCATGCGGTGGGGCTACAAGAGCAGGACGCTGACGGTTGGCGCGTTGCCGACGTGCACGGCGACCCAGAGCAGGGCTCGCAGGAAGCAAAACGGTGCACCTATAAAGTGCTGTCGTACAGAAACGAGATCGTACTCAATGAGTATCGGATGCACGACTACCACCGACGCCTCTACGTCTGGTCGTTGATGTTCCCGACCAAGTCGGTCGAGACCTTTGAGGCCGCGGCAAACAACTTTGGCCGACTGCGGCGCCAGTGGCCTGACGCCGTGTATGCCGAGCCGCACCTGGCCATGAAGCTGTCCGTGCCCTACATCCACAAGGTGGCGTTTCGCCCATACGTGGAGGCGCTTGTGCGGACCGCTCGAGGCGAGCGGCGTCCGCTGGATCCGGACATGGGTCCTAACGCCAGCACGCTCCTGGCGCGTTATCCTTTTGAGGACGTGGAGCCTCCACACCATCGTAGGATGGAGAGCGAAGAGTACCTTCGGGGTCGGGGATTATTTTCCACCCCGTGGTGTAGCTCGATTGGCAGGGCGCCACGCTCGATGGAGGTTGACCGTTGACTTCCTCGCCTGCCGATGTGGGCGCTGGTGCAGACACCGTGGTTTGACGTGCCCTTTGCCGTTTGGTACGTCGCCGATAAACTCATCGCTGCGCCGGACAAGGCCGCGTGGCACTGCGTCTTTGCTGAGTTCTGGAGCAATCTCACCATGGGGTGGACGCGCCGGTTGGCGGTTAACCAGGTGTTCCACCGGTTGGACGACCGCGTGTTGGGGTACATCAACAACTTTCCCTTGCGGCAGCTGACGGATCTGCCCGACGGCGAGTCCCGCTTCAACATGTTGAACAACATGATACGCGCTCATGCGGATTTCCGTGGGCGGACGTTATCCACGACGTGGTTTGTCGGATGGGGAATGGGCCCGCGCGGGCGGTGTAGCAGTACGGCTACGCCGACCCACAACTTGTGGGGGCGGAACACGCACGCTCGGGTCCCAACTTGGAACACCGGAAGCAACCCGTGCAACACCAACACGCGACTTGCGTGTGACGAGTGGCCGACTCGCCAAGGCACGAACAAGATGTGTCGGAGCCAGACGGAGTTTTCTTGGCAGCCAAGGGGGGCCCTCCCCGCCTTGCTGTCCCGCGCATATAAACCCTCGTGTGCACGCATGCGCGCGCACACCCCTCGTAAAACACGCAAAAAATGAACACTCAGACCACCCAATAAAAAGGCTCCACAATCAAAGCAAGCAAGCGTAGAAATCCGTCTGGCTCCCGCGCAAAAATCCCCAAGATACGAACCACTGCAATACTCTGCAAATGGGGTGCCGAAAGTCCCAGTCGGAACTTCGAGCTGAAATCGGAATATTTCACTCATGGGTCGGGTGAAATCCAATCTCAATTCTGAGCCACTTGCTCCGAATATTCAAACCCAGATTCGGGGTTTGTCACATTTCCCCCTCCTCAACAGTCCAGCCGTCCCGGCGGACGTCCAATCATCTGCCACTTGCAGATCTCCCTGGGGGTGGCGAGATTGCATCTCCCCAGGTAGGGGGGCTAAGGGTACGAGAATCACAACTCGTGAAGCTCGCACCTCATTGGGTGGACGGAAAGATCTGGCCCAGTGTCGTGAGGGACACGTAGGGGCCAGGGGCGCCGCGCCCACAAACTCGTGTCGCGCGGGCCCGCCCGCGCCCGGGGCGGTCGAGCACATCTCGTGGCCCGGGTCGCGTGGGCCGTGTCAGGGGGGGGGGCTAGTGCAGTGTCCGCCCGCACCCCCCCCCCCTTCCACATAACCTCCCGCGAGGGGTGGGGCGTGGTGACTCATCACCCCCCCTCCCTCCGAGGGCCTGGCGTGCCGCCTTGGCACGCCGGGTGCGGGGCGTGGCGTGCCGCCTGGGTACGCCGCACGCGGGGCGCGGGGTGTGCTCACTCGGCACACCTCGTGCAGGGTGCGGGGTGTGCCCACTCGGCACACCTCGCACATAACGGGCACCTCGTCCTGTTGCTGTTCCTGGGAGTTTCCAGGGCCACGCAGGAGGAGTATCTCCAGGGGGGCACCGAGCCAACTGGGCTCGGGCTCCTCAGGTGCCGGGGGGGGCGGGGGGTGAGTTGCCACTCCGCCCCCATATCCGTCGCCTCACCCCAGGTCGGGGTGACGCTTCCCCCGGGGCGAGAGTTTTCCCCCGGGGCCGTCCGGTCGGGGCGCTTCTCCCCTTTTCTTTCCCCTTTCCCCTCTTGGTGTCTGGGGTGCGGGGTGGCGGTCGGGGCGCTGCTCCGCCCTTCCCGGCCCCTGTGTCGGGCGCGTGCTCCCCCTTTCGGTCGGGTGTGGGTCTTCCCTTCCTCCCTCTGCGGGGTCGTGCGTCCGTCGGCGGGTGGTGCGCCTTCCTCTTCCTCCCGTGTGTCGGGTGGCCGGCGGTCGGGGTGGTGTGTCCCTCTTCCTCCCGTGGGTCGGGCGGTCGGCGGCCGTGGTGGTGTTGTCGTCCTCCTCCCTCCCGTGTGTCGGGCGGTCGGCGGTCGGGGTGGTGTGTCCCTCTTCCTCCCGTGGGTCGGGCGGTCGTCGGCGGGGCGTGTGTCGTCCCTGTCCGCCTCTGTGTCGGGCGGCTGTCCGTGGGGGTGCTGCTTTCTCTTCAGCCCCTGGGTCGGGCGGCCGTCGGTGGGGGTGACGCGAGTCGGTTCCCCCCCCCCATTATTATTTTTTTTTTTTTTTTTTCTTTTGTCTTTTTATGTGCTTGAGTCGGGGGAGGTGTTACGGGTCGTGGGTGGAGTCGTCCCACTTCCCGCGGAGCTCGCCCTCGCCAAGTCGGTCAAGGGGTGGTGACGGGGGGCGTGGGTCGTGTCCCCCCTCCAGAGCTCTACATCACCAAGTTGGTCAAGATGTCGGCGGGGGCGTGGGTCGTGTCCCCCCCCTTAATGATCAAGAAGAATTTTGTTTTGTTGGTATCGACTGTGACACCTCCCCCCTACTTGACTCAGTGGGGGGAGTCATCCCCCTCCCCGACTTTGGGGTGGGGGTGACGTACCTCTGGCTACGTCGCCTGAGTTGGGCGACGCCTCACAGGTATTTTTGCCACGTGGCAATACCGACGGACCTTCTCAGTTGGAAGGTCCTCCACATATTCCCATGTGTCGGAGTCCGACCCATACCCAAACCATCTGACACGGAGCATGAGTCGCCCCGATTCATCGTACCCGTGTCCGACGAATTTATCGAACACGGCTTCCATTGGCTTATTGGAAGTTGACGGCAAGGCTGGGACTTGCCATGCCTTGAGTGCCCGAGCCCAAGCTGGGTCTCCCTCGGGTGGTTCGGGAGCGCGAGTTGCGTGATTCCCATTGATAGTACGGATGCCATCGTCACTCTCGATGGTCAACCGACGCCCATCCGTCTTCAATATTTGATATGGTCCCAGAGTCTTGAAGACCAATTTCCCGCCCGGTTTGTCGTGGGCATTCACGTACACCCATTCTCCAACTCGGAGGGGGGTACGTCGACTCCGAACTCGGATGTCGAAATTCTTTTTGTACCTCGCCTGCGCCTTGTCCATGGTCTTCTGGACAAGGGGTATCATCTCTTCCAATTTATGGAGGAGGGCGGCCTTAGCTTGACCCGGAGTTTGGGTCGACGTGTCACCCTCAGTCTGGGTGAGGCGTTCAATGGCCACTGGCTTGAGTCGCCGTAGACATACAAAGGCAAACGGTGCCTCTCCCGTGCTACTGTGCACTTGGGAGTTGTACGCTGTCACAAGTAGTGACGCGTAGCGCGCCCATGTGACTACATGGTCGTGCACATAGTGACGCAACTGGCGCACTAGTGTCTTATTGAAGCGCTCCACCTGCCCATTAGTCTGGGGGTGGTACGGGGTGGCGTAGTTTGTTTCCACCCCGAGCATCTTCAGGACTCCCTGGTATAGGACGGACGCGAACTGCGGTCCGTTGTCCGAAAGGACAGAGTCCGGGATACCATAACTGGCTATCCAGACGTCGAGCAACTCGCTCAAGACGTCCAAGGCAGTGGTGTCCTTGAGTGGGGCCACCCGTGTGAGCTTAGTAAAGCGATCACACATCACCAGAAGGTACTCATACCCTTCTGGTGTCCGAGGCAGTGGACCAAGTAGGTCCACGGCAATCGCTGCGAACGGCTCTGTCGCAGGGAAGAGGCGCATAGTGGACGTCTCCCTGGCCTCCATGAGTCGGTTCTGTGCGCAAGTCGCGCACGAGGCCACATGCCCATACACATCAGCCACAAGTGATGGCCAATAATATTTTTTCCTCAGGGTCTGATACAACTTAGTCGACCCTGGGTGGGCACCCAACGGTGAGGAGTGTTCCCGTTGGAGGATGTCCTTCCTCAGACTCTCGGGAACAACAACTTGTTGTTCTCCTTGGGTATGTCCCCGCCGGCATAAAATGCCGTCTTCACTCAAGAAAAACCGAGTTGGTTCGGGACTGTCCAACTCCTTCTTGAGTTGCTGACAGAGTTTGTCAGACTCTTGTGCCTGGACGAGTTTGTCCTTAGGCAGGGGTAGGAGGCGGGCCATCTCCGGCCGCCTCGGGTCGAGTACTGACCCTGACCGTGTGGTGACTCCCACATGAGGGATTTCCTCTGGGATGGGTACCGAGTCGTACCCATCCGTCGGTATGCGAGACATGGCGTCCGCAACCGCGTGCTTTTGACCCGACTTATACTCAACGTCGAAGTCAAACTCAGCGAGGCGAAGTCGCCATCGATTGAGTCAATTATTCGAGCACGCTGTAGTGGTAAGTATCCACTTCAGGGCTCGGTGATCACATCGAACGAGGAACCTCCCTCCTTCGATGTAGGGTCGTAGCATGGTGACTGCCCATACTACGCCCAGGCCTTCCAGCTCCGTCACAGTGTAGTTCTTCTGTGCCGGGGACAGGCCCTTACTGTAGTAGCCCACGGGCAGGTACTCGCCCGTGGTCTGTTGTTGGAGCAAGCAACAACCAAGTTGGTCGTAACTCGCGTCCACACCTATGATGTAGTGGCCCCCGAGTCTGGGGATGGCCAACACCGGCGGGTTGCAAAGAAGTTCTTTCAACCTCTCAAACGCTTCTCGCTCCTCTCGGGTCGGAGGGTCGAGGCGCTTGGGCCGCTTGGGACTTACCAAGCGGTTCAAGGCTGCAGACACTTTGGCAAAGTTCGCCGTGAAGCGTCTGTACACATTGCACATGCCCAGAAAACTCCTGAGCTGTGTCTGCGTCACGGGGTAACTCGCCCGACGCAGTGCCACGAGGTTTTTCTCGTTGACACTGATGCTACCTGGTCGAACCACATGACCTAGGTAGGCCACCTCGTTACTGAAGAGGTGGCACTTGGCTGGCTTCAGTGTCACTCCTGCCCTACTCAGCAGGGTGAACACATTGTCCAAGTGGGACAAGTGTTCTTCGGCAGTTCCGGAGAACACAATGATGTCGTCTAAATAGACGAGGGCATACTGCCATTTGACTCCGGCAAGTATCATGTCAATAGCACGCTGGAAAGTCGCAGGTGCATTGCATAGCCCAAACGGCAACCTCACGCACTGATAAACTCCACAGTGACACGTGAAGGCCGTGAGTGGCCGATCCTCCTTACGTATGGGGATCTGCCAGTACCCCGCGTTGCAGTCCAACGTGGAGAAGAACTTTGCCTCGCCAAGTGAGTCGAGGCAATCGTCCATACGGGGTAAAGGGTAACTGTCCTTTACCGTCCGTTCGTTCAACTTGCGGTAATCAATGCAGAACCGCATGGTGCCGTCGGGTTTGGGCACCAGGACTATGGGGCTGGCCCACTCGCCTGAGCTTGGCTCAATGACCCCAAGGTCCTTCATCTGTTGGACCTGCCTCCGGGTAAGTTCCCGAGAGGCAGGGCCCATACGGTAGGGGTTCAAGCGGACTGGCTTGACCCCAGGCTTCAACATGATTTTGTGTTCGGTGGCCTTGATGAGTCCAAGGTCACCATTCCACAACTTGTGGTGCTGTTGGATGAGTTTATCCAAGCGATCATGCAGGCACTTCGGGACATTTTCCCGGTGCACCGTCGGCGAGTCTGCCGACGGCTTTGGGTCAGGAGGAAAGGGAGTCTTCTCCTCCATTGCCGTCCACTGCTGTTGAGTCACAGCGGTGACATTCCCCTCGTGGGTGGAGATGCTCGCGATCTTCATCCCACGGGGGATGCGTCGAGGAGTCTTCGACACATTGAGGACCTCGACGACCCAGGTCTGGTCAGTCCCACAAGTCATGGGTCCAGGTGCAACTTGCACCTGGTGCTTCTCATGTGTCTTGTCGAGGGGGAATACAAACCCGTTTCCCTGAAACGATGTACGAACTTGTACATACGTCCTCGACCGGGGAGGAATGCACACTCCCTTCAGCACATGCACCGACTCAGTGCTGCCATCTGTCTTACGAGGACTCTCCCGTGGCTTGGGAGTCTTCGGGGAGACAGTGGCCCCTTTACGCAAGATGGGGACAGTTTCCCCATTGAGCATGCGAATAAACCGTTCGGGTCCCCGGACTTCGGGTACGTGGGTGTCCACGTAGTCGGTACCCAGGAGTACTGGGACCGACATGCGTGGTACAACCCCAAAGGTCACCTCAGTCTGGTATGACCCAATGCATACACTCAATGCAATTGAACCCACAATGGGGAGGAGTCCCCCATTGACATCAAACATACGCCACGTCGAGCGGTCAACTGGACTCACCTCGACTCCCTCAGGCAACAACTCTTGCCTGATGAGGGATACCGGCGAACCCGTGTCGACTATGACACGGGAAGCAAACTCATACCCATCGTACAGCCAAAGTCTGGCTGCGACTTGGTAGTTACTCCCTACCAAGACAGATACGATCCGACTTGGGTCGTATCGCCGCGAGGGGGCCTTGCCTTGAGGTCTCACCCCTCGAGGGCGTTGTAAGAGCTTCACCCGCCCATGAGTCGGCGTTGGGTGAAGTTCCCCTTGACCTGCCGCCGAGGTCTGTGGGGTCAACTCGACTCCAGCGGCTAGGCGTTTCCCTCACCCGAGTCGGATGAGGAAGGGGTACTTTCACTCGAGCTTGAGGTGGGTGCCTCCCCCTCCTCAAGACTCTTGTCAGTCCCCTCCGGCCCCTGTTGGGTAATGGCACCAACCCGAGTCGGGTTGGAGCGGGAACTCGGGGGAGTTCCCCGGGTCCCAATACTCATGCTGCGAGCCAAGATGGCTCGCAGACGCGAGTCCAAGGCGGGGCACTGAGACGCCCAGTGACCCGTCTTCGAGCACTGCCAACACGGCCGGTCGCTCTTTGATGTCGGTGGCGTCGCCTTTCCCTGGGGAGTTTCCGGGATGGCCGCCACGACAGCAGCTTCCTCTTGAGTTGAGGTAGCTGCCACAGCCGAGCGTACCCGAGGGTACTGGGCCGCCCTGGCCGCGCGACGAAGGCGAGTCGCCTCCGCGCTCTTAGTCTCCTTCTCTCTCTCCTTCCGTTGGTCAGACACGATCCAACGGTACTCTTCACCCTTGGTTTGGGCGACGCGGGCCAACTCGGCCAGCGTCATGCCAGGCGTGTTGCGCTCGCGCACAGTCGCGCGAGCGGAACGGTGGACACCCTCCACAAAACGCCCTTTGATGACGCCTTGTGGATGAATAAATCCACAAAGGACGTTCAGCTGACGGAGTCTCTCTGCGAACGTCCGCTCGTCCTCACCCTCACTCTGGGTGGCACGATTAAACTCCTCTACCTGCGCGGCGAGAGACGCCTCGTCCGCGTGGTAGCGCAACACCCAGTTGATCAACTCCAAGTAGGAGGAGACCTCACCGGGGTTGCCGCCATGCCGACTTGGCATGACGCTCATCACCTCGGAGCGGAGTGGCTTCTTGGTGAAGTCCTGAAGCATGAAGAACGCCTCTGCTTCAGAGACATCATTGTCATCGCAGGCTTTTGCGAACTTACGCAAAAACTGGAAGACCTTCAGTGGCGGGGTCCCGTCCCACTCAGACCGGACCCCGAAGGACTGAGCCACGTCCTTCTTGCGCCGGCCCAGAGTATGGGCCTGGCGGTTAGTGTAGGTCACCGACTTGTTGACCAACGCGTACGTCTCACAGTCGAAGACGTCCGCGTATAGAGGATTGTTAACCACTATCTTCTTGGGAATCTCCCGGACTTTGGGAGGATCCCGTGGCTCCTGCCGTCCATGTCGAACGGCCTCCTCCCCACTCGACGCCTCGCTCGAGTGGGCAGGCGAACGAGAACGGTACTTTCGGCGGGGAGCAACTTGCTCCCCACGCCGCTCATGCCGGGAGGCCTGCCCAGGCGCAGGAGACTTTTCCTGTAGCGCCCGCCCCACCTCCTCACGCACAACTTGTGCGATGGCTGTCACCACACTGGCATCCAGGCTCCCGGTGGACCCCGGCGGAGCTCGACTTGAGCTACCGCCCGGTCCTTCCGGAACCAAAGGGGGCGCGGACTCGCCGTTCCGGGGTACGGAGCCTCTGCCCCCAGCACCCAAGGCCGGCAGTCCCGTGCCGAAGAGAGTGTCATCGTCCTCCGGTAGGGGCACCTGAGCCGGAGTTTGGCTCGGCACACCCGCCGGAGGAGGGCGACCTCCGCTCGAGTCGACGGAGGATGGCGTAGGTCGGAACCTGGCCGAACGCCGAAGGGGTCGCCCCTGGCGACCCGACTCATCCACGCTGCCCGTCCTGGGGGGTACTCCGCCCGAAGGGGGACGCATCCGCTCCCCCTCCCCAGGTACAAACGGCGCGGCGGGAGAGTCTTCCGCGCCCGCCATCACTCCGGGACTCAAGTTGAGTCACCAAAATGACGTTACGGTGCCCAGAGTCGGGGATCGTCGGCGTGGGAGCACGGAACACAACCGCCCCTCCGCTTACGCGACGAAAGCGGTGAGGGGTCGTTACTCCGTGGCCCCGTCCGAACTCCGGACGCTCACCTTGTCGCCCCGCGAACCTCGGAGTACGAGGGGGAGTCGATGAGACGGCCCGAAGTCACGGTGCCGTAGGGGGAGAGAAACCAACTCAGTTTCCCCACCAAAGGAGGGGACTCCGAGTCGATGTCCTCTCCCCCGCTGATCCACCAACTGTAGCAGTACGGCTACGCCGACCCACAACTTGTGGGGGCGGAACACGCACGCTCGGGTCCCAACTTGGAACACCGGAAGCAACCCGTGCAACACCAACACGCGACTTGCGTGTGACGAGTGGCCGACTCGCCAAGGTACGAACAAGATGTGTCGGAGCCAGACGGAGTTTTCTTGGCAGCCAAGGGGGGCCCTCCCCGCCTTGCTGTCCCGCGCATATAAACCCTCGTGTGCACGCATGCGCGCGCACACCCCTCGTAAAACACGCAAAAAATGAACACTCAGACCACCCAATAAAAAGGCTCCACAATCAAAGCAAGCAAGCGTAGAAATCCGTCTGGCTCCCGCGCAAAAATCCCCAAGATACGAACCACTGCAATACTCTGCAAATGGGGTGCCGAAAGTCCCAGTCGGAACTTCGAGCTGAAATCGGAATATTTCACTCATGGGTCGGGTGAAATCCAATCTCAATTCTGAGCCACTTGCTCCGAATATTCAAACCCAGATTCGGGGTTTGTCACAGGCGGTACACGTCGTCTTGGACGCGACCGCCGAGTACGGCTTTGCGCTTGGGCACCCGTTTCGTGGGTTTGACCACCGCACCCGTCCCGCGGTCGTGGCTGAGGAGTTGCCGCCGCGGCAAGCGCCGGCGTCGCCTGGGCGTGGTTCGCCTCGTGGCCGTTCGCCGTCGCGCTCAGCTTCGCCATCGGGCCAGGCTGGCAGTCGTGACGGGTCAGCGTCTCGGTCGGTGTCGCCAGAGGCGGGTGCAACGGCCGAGGAGGACCAGGCGGTTGGTGCTCAGGGAGCTGGTGATGGGGGCCGTCGGCAATCCAGGTACCGTTCGGGGACGCGGTCCCGGTCGCGTTCGCGCAGTGGGACGCCCGTCCGGGTTTCAAAACCACCGCGCCGGTCGGTTGACTGGCGTTTGGGTGTACAACTGATGCCGCGCCGTCGGGCGCGTGGGTCAGCGCGGTCCAGGCGCGGGCGCGCGAGCGCGACAGGGCCATGGCTGCCCGTCGTGGCGGTTGTGGCCGTAGTGGTCCGCGTGGTGGAGAGGGGCTCAGTGGTCGGTACGGCCGAGGGGGCGGGTGGGTGCCGCGACTGCAGCGACCTTCTCAGCCCCGCGCTTCCACTGCTGTGCCTCACAGCGGGGGTGGTGCCTTAGGGCGGGTGTGGAGCACGGAAGTTATGCGTCGTTAACTGGCAGTCTTCCTTGGCGAGGAGGCCGTTGCCTCGTTGGACGGTGTCCGCATCACGGGTGATGCCGTGGCAGAATGCCTGGTGCAGGTGTTTGTCCGTGCGCTCGCAGAGCTGCATGCGACGGTGCGGTCCCTGGACGGGATGCCGCAGACGGCGGTTATCCAATCTCTTGGCCGTGCTGCCGTCACGGCGTCGGAGCCTGGTGCGCTCTTTGAAGCCTTTGCGGCTGCGCTAGACGAGCATCGCGGGGCAAGGGAGCGCCAGGCGGAAGAGGACGCGGTTGCTGTTTTCAGCGTCGCGGAGATTCAGGCGTCGGCAATTGGTCGACGCCGTCGTGGCTCCAATGAGGGGGACTGTGGGCCGAGTCGTCGTCGGTCGTGTGACCAGTACCGTGGTGGTGCGTGATCACCATCGGCATGATTGGGTGACAAGTGGTCCGGTCTTGTGCTTGTTCTTGCTTGTTCTTTTTTGGTGTGTGCTTGTGTGTCTGCATGTGTGCACGTTGGTGCGTTTCAGTCCCGTAGTGTGGGTGTTGCCGGCGGCGGCCTAAACCTTAGACTGTGGCGCGCCACTTACCTGGGAAGGTGCGTTCAAAACGGAACGCTACCATGGCCCACGCGGGTGAGGGGTCTGTACGGAGCCCGAGGGAGGCACTTGGTAAAACCTCGTACTCGAACGAGCGGCTCAACGCCCGGCCGTACCGCTGCGCGTGTTCCCAAAGGGGGAGGACGACGGTGGCGGCGGCTTGGTGACCGATGGTCAGGTCAACGACCTGGAAAACCGCTGACGGTGGGGGCGCAAGCCAGAGGCTCCCTGTGGACCAGGTGTGATCGTCAATGGGGTCGGCCTCGTCGGGCTGTAGCTCCTCCCGTTTTGTGTCTTTTGACTTCGTCGTGGGAGGCCATACCACCGTATGGGGCCCGTAACGGGTGTTAAGGCGCATGTAATAATGTGGCACGTGTTCCGACTTCTCCAAGTGCTCAGATTGCCAGACCACGCAAGCCACAATCCGACCGTGAATATCCACGTGTATGTCGGAGACACGTGGCTGCCACGTGTCAGGCGTTGCAACAAGCATCACCGAATCCCCGTTGGGGCTCGCAGGCCGGAGTCTTGGTGACTGTCGCGCCCCCTGGGGGCGCCAGTCGTACCCAGGTATGACCTTCTTGATACGCCGACGGTGGCGCATGACCACGTTTCGTGGGAGTTGACTGAGCGCCTCCCAGGTGTCATTTCTGCGGTCGTAGTCCAACTACCTGACGTTGGCTTGGTATTCGCCATCCTCTTTGCGAATACCGACGATTTTTTCAACGAAATACTCGTCCTCATCCTCCGGTTGAGTTCGGGGGTTGTCTAGCTTGTCCAGTAATGGGGGCGGTGTATTGTCCGCACCTGCAGGGCGAGGGGCGGGCGTGACATGGTCACTATTCACGCGCACCTCCTCCCCATCGACGTCTATGAAGTAAGTAGAGTCGTCACCGTCCAGTATAACGAAGGGGCCGACTGCTCTGATTCGCAGCTTACGCTCTCGCGTGTATTGTTTTGTGTAGACATAGTCACCAACGCGGAGTCTAGCGTTGCGCGGGGAGACCCCTGCGTCGAAGTTGCGCTTATAGCGTTGCTGCGTCTTACGCAGAGCTTTCACCACGTCGGGTATACGCTTGCGTAAGTGAGCCATGAACTCACGCTTGCGGGACAGGGCTGAACCGTCTTTAAGGCCACCGTGCTTGACGGATGTGCCCGGGGGGAGGTTCTTGACCTGCAGGTTGGGAATCCTGCGGGGGATAACCAGCTCAAAAAGAGCGATGCCCGTCGACCGGTGGGGCTGGGAGTTGTAAGCCATGGTGAGCACGGGTAATAACTCGTCCCAGTGCGCGGGGTCGTCGGCCACATAGTGGCGCAACTGCGTAGCAATAGTGCGGTTGTATCGCTCTAATTGACCGTTGGTCCGTGGGTGGTAGGCCGTGGTACGCACTGTCTCAGTGCCGAGCATCTTCACAACCGCGATGAAGAACTTGGACATGAACTGGGGTCCTTGGTCCGACAAGATAGTGTCCGGAGGACCATAGCAAGCGGCCCATGCCTCGAGGATGGGGGAAACGACGCCGATGGCTGTAATCTTGCACAGGGCAACGCACTTGGTCAGCTTTGAAAAGCGGTCTGTGATAACAAGGACGAACTTGTTTCCCGCCTTAGACTGTATCAGGGGGCCAAGGATGTCGACCGACAGCTGCGTCGACGGCTCAGTTGCCGGAAACAGCGTCAGGGGCGTCGCATGACGTCTCCGTGCCAGGCTGTTCTGGGCAGAGCCGGGGCTCATTGTAACCGTGCCGTGAATGTCTGTGATCATAGACGGCCAGTAGTACTTTCGCCGCATGGCGTAGTACATCCGGTTTGTACCGGGGTGTCCCGCAAGGGGACTCTGGTGTTCCAGCGCTAGGATGCGCTTTCGCAAGGCAATCGGGACGACCAGCTGTTCGCCGTAGGGCGACTTGCGAAGAAGTCCAGCCGAGGGGTGCACAAAGAAGCTTGTTGGCAACTTCTTGGCAATACGCTCGGAGATGGAGCGGCAAAAGTCGTCTGACTGCTGGGCCTCGATGATGTCGTTGTACTCCACGGGCTTGGAAGCGTCCGGGCCCGTGTACCTCCCCTCCACTAGACTGTCGGCCGTCTCGGCCAACGCAAGACAAGGGATATCGTCGTCGATGGGCTCAGTGCCGGCGGTGTTGTCTGCTCGAGACAGAAAGTCGGGTGCGTGATGCGAAGCACCCGGCTTGTATTGCACGTTAAACGTAAACTCGGATAGCCGTACGCGCCATCGCATCAAGCGGCCACTCTGGTCCGATGAGCTGTAGATTCAGCTTAAGCTCTGGTGGTCGGTGCGTACCAGGAAGCGCTGTCCTTCAAGGAAGTAGCGGAGCTTGAGGACGCTCCATACCACTCCCAGACATTCTCTGTCTGTCAAGCCGTAGTTCTGTACGGCTGGGGTCAGCGAATGACTCCAACACCCGATTGGGTGGAGCTCCTTGTTCGTGTCCTCCTAGAGCAGCGTGCAACCACGTTGGTCTGCACACGCGTCGACATCGACGACAAACTTGTGCCCGTGCTTTGGCAACGCCAATACTGGCGGTGTGAACAAGACGTTATGTAGGTCGTCGAAGGACGCGATGGCTTCATCGGTAGGCTTAGGAAGCTGTGCAGGGACCTCTTTCTTGGTCAAGTCGTTAAGTGGTCTGGCCTTCTTGGTGAAGTCCTTTACAAAGCGTCGGTATACATTGCACATGCCAAGGAAGCTTTTTAGCTGCGTCTTGGTAGTGGGGAACGCTGCATTGCGCAGTGCCTCCGTGTTCTCGTTATGCACGTGCAGTTGCCCCGGTGTCACCATGTGACCGAGGTACTCGACCTCGCGGGCAAACCACGTGCATTTCTAAAGGGTGAGGGTCTCGCCGGATTGACGCATCCGCGTGAGGATCTTGTCCACATGCTTGATGTGTTGTTCTGCCGAGGCAGATAAGATTATGACATCGTTGAAGTAGACAAGGCAGACCTGCCACTTGAGCCCAGACAAGATAATATCCAGTGCGCGTTGGAACGTGGCGGGCGCGGTGGTCAGGCCAAAAAGCATGGTATTGTAGTCAAACGTTCCGTAGTGGCACGTGAACACCGAGTTCTCCTTGTCAGATTCCCGTAAGGGAACCTGCCAGTAACCGGCAGTGCAGTCCAAGGACGTGAAGTAGGTGGCATCACCCAAAGAGTCAAGGCAGTCGTCCATTCTTGGAATAGGGTAAGAATCTTTCTCGGTGATGGCGTTGAGTCGCCGGTAGTCAACGCAAAAGCGTGCCTTGCCGTTTTTTTTGGGGACAATGACAACAGGGCTTGCCCAATGGCTATGACTTGGTCGTATGACCTTCATCCGTAGCTTTTTGTTGACTTGGTCGGCAATGATCTGCCGTTTGAACGGCCCTCTTCGGTAGGGTTAGGCCCGCATAGGTGCCGCCCCCTCCGGCACGTGTACGGCGTGCTCCGTAGCACGGATGACACCGAGTGTCCCGTCCCACATCTTTGCGTGCTTCGACAGCACTTCACGGACTTGGACGTGGAGGTGCGCGGGTGTAGCGCTAAGGTCGATGTCCTTGAGCGAGGATAATGCCATGTCGTCATTATCAAGGTTGTAGATTGCAATATCGGCCACGAGGATCGGGCCCTCATATGCCTCAGCAGAGGCAAGTATGGTACCTTTCCTAAGGACCTTCTTGGTGGGGCCAAAGTTGCACACCTTGACGAGAAGTTGGGCGTCAGGGTTACGAACCCAGGGGTCGAGCAGTTGGCCATGACCCAGGCCTCGGATTTGGCTGGGATAGAAATACGTTTGCACGACGTTACCTTGGAGGCCTGCTCCGTCCACTGTGGGACATTCTCGTCCTAAACGTTGATTGACAAGATCGGCGATGAGCAGAGCTCCTCATTCGAGTTGCTCTTGCGCCAAACGATGCGCTTCTCTCGTGGGTGGATCTCTTCCACATGTTAATTAATGAACTTGGTGCCAAGAATGCCCGGCACCGCCAAGTTGCTAGAGACTAAAAAGCGCGCAAAGGCTTGTACGCCGCCTGTGTTCACGTAGAGATAAATGGCGTACGGGATCTTCATCCGCTGACCATTCGCGTCGACGATGCGGGGGCTCCGATCAAGTGGTTCCGAAAATCTATGCCAATCGTTGGGCAACATATCCGTTCGGATAAGGTTGATACCGGCTTTGGTGTCGAGCGTCGGTCTCATACTTCTTGTAGCGTTGAGACTTGGTCCCACGCATGCAGCAATCGTGTAATGCTGGTGATCCTTACTAAGGATGTGAGTGATGCGTCCCTTGGACGGTTTCGTCGGGGACAAGGGCATGATGTCGGGCGTCTTGCCCGTTGGCGCCCGACTCACTAGTTCTTTGCCCAATGCTCGTCGGCAAGAGCCATAGCTGGGTCTTCGACAGAGTCGTCCTCAACAACCGCTTGTACATTGTGCGTAGGTTGACCACGGCGCAGGCCTGGGCGGAGAGGCTCCGCGCATTCGAGTGACCAATGCCCATGCTTTCGGAAGTTGAAGCACACGTCGGCCGTAGGCCGTGGCGACGACGGTGGAGAAGGACCCGGGCGGGGTCGCTGGTCCGGGAAGGGACGGTCGACCGTACACCCCGTCTGGTGCGACGTGGACGACTCGCCAATCAGGCTGACCTTTGTCAGGTGGGCACGAGGAGGCCGTATGGACTGGCGTAGCTTGTTAGCTCCAACCCAATACATCTGGGCGGTGTGGCAAGTCGGGTGTCCACAGGGTACCGTAATCAGGGGGGAGGTTTGACGCACAAACCCGTAACCGCAGTGCCAAGACTATGGCAAGTAAGCGGGACGAAGAAGGATACGTTTAGACCTGACGAGCAGGGAGGAGCGGGGCGAGAACGCCGTCGCGTGCCCAGAAGAGGCACGCGCGCGCCCGCCACAACCCTCGATCGGACAGGTCGACCGGGCAGGGTCGACCTGTCCTAAGAAATAGAAGCGAAATCCCTCCAAGACGATAAATGCATGCGAAATTGGTGAGTACCCCCCGAAAGGGCGTACCACAATCGATAGGTCGATCCTATCGATCGTCACAGGGAGTACTCGATCCAGCTCCCGCGGCCGTCCTCCCCCGGCCCGGGAGCTGTCCTTCGGGTCGAAGGATCGCCCGCCGGCGCACGCCTTCGACCCAATCACAAGCGACCTAGGGGGGGGGCTAGCCCCACCCGTGACGCGACCGTTCGGGCCCGGTGCGCCGCCCGACCCTTTTACAGGGGTCGGGGAGAGGGGTCGCAACGACGCCCTCGGCGGGTGTGGCCGCCCGTGGGGCTGCGGCGCGTGCCGTCCACTTAGCCGTGGACGGCCCCTGCGCGCCCCCCAGGCGTATATATGCCACATACCCCCCGTGTTAGCTTGTCGCCGTCCCTCGGCGACCAAGTTGCTTCGTCCGTCGTGTTGACGGACGATGCCGGTACCGCACCGGTGGCGCAGCGGCATGGCGGGGGAGATCGTCTTCCGCCCCTTGTCGGAGTGGGTGCCCCGACCGGGGTTCATGTCGCCGGCGTTCATCAACGCGGAGCTGCTGCGCGTCGCCCGCGAGCATCATCGTGCGTGCCTCCGCCGTGTGGCCGAGGCCGGGTGGGCGCTCCCGGACCGGTTCGTCGACGTGACGACCTCGGGTCACGTCGCCACGTACGACAGCGTGCGCCTACATGACGTGCACGGCATTCCGTCCACGGGGCAGCCGGGCGTGCAGGCGGTCACCTTCATGGCGTTGGCGTTTGCCAACGAGGTGCTCCGTCAAGAGACGCGCGAGGAGGGGCTGCAGCCGTGGGTGCGCAACCTCTTCTTCGTAGCGTGCAAGCACTACGAGCGGCGGCACTCCTCCCCGGTGCACGCGGCCGCGCTGGCGTTCGACCGCCTGCGGCGGGAGTGGCCTCGGGCCCGCTTCGTAGAGGGGGATCTCTACGAGGGGTTGGACATGATGTACACCCCGACATCCGCTACGCGGGCCGCCCTCGTCGGGTTGAGTGCCCTCCTACGACACCACGCCACGGTGTCGTACTCGGAGAGCTGCCCGGTCGACATGGACATGTCGGTGCGCGGCGGGGGCTACCTAGCCGGCCGCCGCCGTCCGTCCAGCATCGTCAGCCGTCGCCAAGTGGTGGCGACGGCCTGCGGGTTCCTCTGCCCCTTGTGGGCTGAGTGGTTAGATGCCACCCGACCCGCGGCGGCTGAGGAACTCGTGCCCCTGCCCGAGTTGTTCGTGGACGCGGGCTTGAGCTCCCCTCCGGCCATGCCCTTGTTGGCGGAGTACGTGTACTCCTACCTTGAGGACGCAAGCCACGTCGCGTGGACCATAGTGTCCACGGAGATGGTGCTCGACTACGCCGCCGTCTGGTTCCAAGCCCTCCGGGAGCGGGGAGTGCTGGTGCGCTTGAAGCGCACCCTGCTTGAGCACTTCTCCCGGTTGCCGTTGGACGATCTCCAAGAGAGGTCGCCCCTGGGTCCGCCTTGGCCTTCAGTCGGTGCGTCACGGGGGCCTTGGCGTTCCCCTGGTCGCACGTCACCGCGTGGGTGGACGTTGGGGGAGTGGGGGACGCCGCCCGGGAGGTGCTGGTCCAGTACACGCCGGACCAGGAGTACGGGTTCGCGGCCCTGGAATGCCTAACGGGCTTCCCCAAGGCCGACGAGTTGGAGGGCGACGGTCCCCTACGTCGCCCGGACCTCAACGCGTCAGGGGGCGCGGAGGCGCCCATCGACGTGGATGGCGGCGACGCCCCCCCTTCGGCGGGTGCGAAGACAACGGGTGGCCCGACGTCGGCGCGGGCGCCGACGACGAGGTTCGCGCACTCCTTGAGCATCTCCCGTGGGCGGCGCCAAGAGGCGTTGCGCGAGAGCGCGATGCGGGCGGAGGAGCGGTTGGAGGCGGCAAGGGCGGCGGAGCAGGAGGAGCGGGAAGAGGGGCGGCAGCGCGCTCGCGCTGCCAACCGCGCAGCGCAGGCAGCGGCCCGCGCACGCGCCCAGCGTGGGTCGTCCGCGGGTCCCTCTCGCGACGCCGCCGCAGGTCGGCGGGACGCCGACCGGCTTAACGCGGGCCGCTTCGGTGGGCGGCCGGCTTCCGTGCCCCCTTCCCCCCGTCGGGAGGATCCGCTTGGGGAGCCCATCGGGGCCGGGGGGGCGGCGGGCCCCTCGTCCGGGCCGAGGGCGGGCGGGCCTACCGCCGCGTCACCGTCAGGGGCCGCGGGCGTCCCGGCGGCGGACGCGGATCGTCGTCGACAAGACGACGATGCGGCGGCGCATGCTGCGGCGGCTCAGGCGGCTGCTGCGGCAACGGCCGCCGAGAAGGCGGCCGAGGCAGCGGCAGCGGAGCACGCCTCCGAGGCTGCCCGCGCGGCCCGCGAGCGCGCTACGGCGTTCGCGGCGCAGCAAGAGGCGGCGGCGGAGGCACAACGTCGTTGGGCCACAAGCGGGGACGAAGACGCCCCGGGTGTAAGGATATGCCCCTTAAATCCCCAAGACTGGAGCCTAGGGGATAAGGACTGGGGCCTCTCCTTCCCTGTCCTTCTCAGCCAACTCCTTCCAAGACGCATCAACTCCAAAGTAATCTGGGGCATGCCGCGGTGTCCGTCCGATAATCTACTACTAACGGACGGTCAGCACGGGAGCCGCGGATTGGCTAACCGACACTACCCTGACTCATCTGCCGACGGGTACAGTCTCCAACGGATCAACGGACTAACGGACCAAAAGACGAGCCACATCTCTGACGCGTCAGCAAGCCGGAACAATCTCCCCGTGGACCAATGGGAGCGACAAGACTTGCTGACCCACGGGAGATATTCGACCCGAAGACTGGCGTCTGCTTACACGCCTCTGAGGCTTTTCGGGTCGAATGGCGCGTGGGGCCAGCCGCGCGGCGCTACGAGCGCCGCACACCGTCCCCCCCCCGTTTGGGGCTTTCTGGTGGGGCGCCTTGGGGCGCACACGCCCACCCTTGCTTTGTTCTGAGAGCCCATGCTTTGTTTTGAGAGCTTTGGTGCCGTCCACCGGCACGACGGGCAATTGCATGCTTTGGGGCACCCTGGGTGCCCCCCTGGGGGTATATAATGCGTGAGTGTGGGCGCCACCGGGAGAGACCTCGGGGGAGAACAACAGACAGAGACACAAAGACCTCCTTTACCTTCGACCCCCTCGACCCTCACCGACGTCACGCCCATCCTCTTCCCCACCCCCATCACCGTCATCCCACCCGTCACCTTCCCCGCGCCCGGCATCCTCATTGGTGCACGGGTTGCTGACACCGGCGCCAGTACGTTGAGGGCTGCCCGTGTGTGGGTGGTGCCTCACATGTGGTAGCTTCAGATAGTTTGACTTCCTCTTGGCGGTGACGTTGCGATTCCGTCCTGGATTTGGCCCTCCCTGTGTTTGTGCACTCGTGCTGCCCCCTGTGTTCGGCGTGCCTCGGGCATTGTAATACGAACGCAGCGGGTTCCACGAATCACACCGAAAGAACACTGCCCTGACACTGCCCTGGTGGCCCCTGTCACGGTTTTTTTTCTTTTGGTCGACTGATTGTCGAAACCCAGTGAGTGCCAAATCAGGTTCGGAATTTTCTTCCTCGGCGTTGGCGGACGCCCCGACTTCCTCGGCGGCGACGGCGCGCCCCCCGACGGCGCGCGGCACCCCGGCGGCGCGCGGCACCGCGGCGGCGCGCGACACCGCGGCGGCACGTGGCACCCCGGCGGGCGCATCCACGTCATCCTCTGTGGCGGCGACGGCCGCATCGGCGGCGCCAGCCGCATCCAAGCCCCCCCTCTCGCGCAAGGGTAAGGGCCCGGCCACGTCAGGACCGGCGGTCCCAGCCAACCGGCGCCTGCTGCTGCCCGCGCAGGATCCGGCCCGGCGCTACATCGCGCCGCCGGCCCCACGAATCGGCCACATCCGACCGACGACCGCGCGCGCAGCAGAGCAGCGAGAGCAGCGCCGGATCGCCAAGACCATCCCCAAGGGCAAATACGTTTGCAAGCCGTGCGGTGTGCGTTGCAACAGCCTGACAGTGCTGCGCGACCATCGCTGGTCGCGGCGCCACCGCAATACGGTCAACCGTCCAGCGACCCGCCCTCGTTGCGACGTGTGCGATCGCGAATTTGAGACGGTCGAGCACTTCGAACGCCACCAGCGTGGCAAGGATCACCACCGCACGCTGGCGCGCCGCACCGACTGACACCTCGCAACACCCCCCAGGATCTGTGCAAGAGACGCGATTTTCCCCCTTTGATCCCCCCGCGTGGAAATCCGGCACGACCCGACTCGGGCCCGTGCGCGGCGGCCGGCGGGAAAATCCGATTGCGTGATTTGAGTCTTCGAATTCTGCTTCATCGCATCGCTTGTGACTTATCAAATAGTGTTGTCCATCTTTGGAAACGTGGTAGCCACGACGGCCACGCTTGTCCAGAGCTAGTGCAGCACTATTTTGCTTGGTCAAATTAACTTGCACATCTTATAAGACTTGCCCCGTGCTCTGCCGGAGTAAGTCAAACCGGATCTGTTGGGTTAATTTGATTGTTGCGGACCTCACCCAGGACGCAATGGACCCCCCGAATCCTGCGACTGTAAGCCCGATTAATCCGGGAACGGCGTCAACCGCACCCTCCGCGGAGTCATGGAATCAACTTACAGCGTTCGTCTCGCAGATGAGCGCCGAGCTCGAGGCTCATAAGGTTGAATTGGCGGACGCCAAGAAACAGCTGTCCGACGCCAAGGCTAAGGCCTCGAGTGGAGGCGCGACGACTGCGAGGCCGAATAAGCCCGCGCTGTTCTCTGGCAAGCCCGGGACAATTGAAGCATGGTGCTCGCACATGGACTCATATGTGCGACTGACTGACCCTGACGAAGCGTGTCGGATCGCCTGCACCTACCTGGACGGTGAAGAGTTCACCTGGTGGCATACCTACAGTCGGACGACGGCGGTCCCCGACTGGGCTACCTTTCGGGCTGCGCTCATCCGTCGCTTCAGCCCTCTGAACAAAACGCAGGCGGCGCGGGACAAGCTGCACTCATGGCGCCAAATCAAGGACGTCGGGACGTTCAACAGGACTTTCCTGAGCGTCCTCTTGGACATCCCGGACATCACCGAAGCGGAAAAGATCGACCGCTATAGCCGAGGCCTGAAGCGCGACATCTGGCAGGCACTGTGCCTCAAGACGTACACCGATCTTGAATCACTGATGACGGACGCCCTGCGCGTGGAAGCGGCCAAGGCTGGAGTGTCCCGTATCACCAGCAATGTTAACAGCACTTCTGGCAAGCCACCGACGATGGGCGTTGTCCCGATGGACATTTCCAGCATCAAGATCGAAAAGCTGACGCCAGACGAACGCCAGCGCTGCATGCGCGAGGGTCTCTGCCTTCGCTGTCGCGAGAAAGGACACATGGCTAAGGACTGCCCAAAAGGCCAGCGGAACTGAAGCAGCAACAATCCTTAACATCTGTGAAAGACGCTCCTTCGGTTCCTGAAAATATGTCGTCACCATTTGAAGGCCCGCGACTCGGGCTTCTGCTTTCTACTGCTTCTGTCAATGGAAAAGCTGTTAAGGTGCTGTTCGACGACGGATCTCCCATCAACGTCGTCTCAAGGCGCCTCGTTACCTCCTTGCATGTGAAAACGAAAGGAACGGACTTCGCGGCAAGCATGCCCGATGGCCGCTCCCATGTCCTCGCTGAAACCGTTGACCCTCTTGAGATTCACATCGGACCGTACCAAGAGCGACTTCGGTTTGCTGTTTGTGAAATGAGCGCGTACGACCTCATCCTGGGAAAGAAGTGGCGCGATGACAAGGACGCCAAAATCAACAACAAGAAAAACAAGATCTCCTTCAAGTTCAACCACAAGAACATTTCTATCACTGCCTCCCTCAAGAAGCCCGAAGCTCTGATCAGTCGGCAACGCCTTGCTCGGGACCTCGTTCAAAGGTGCCCTGTTTTTGCCATCTACCTGCAGTCGGAAGATCCCTCTAGCACCTTCGACATTAACGCCATTACGATGGGACAAGGCGAAGACAAGAAAGAAGTTCAAGAGATTCTCAAAGAGTACGCTGACGTCTTCCCAGACGAGCTCCCCGACGGACTCCCTCCTGAGCGCAGTCACAAATTCAGCATCAAGCTGACCGATGACGCCCAACCGCGTCGTAGCGGAATTTACCGACTAGCCGAATGGGAGCTCGAAGAACTCAAGACTCAACTGGCCGGCCTCATAAGGAAGGGATTCATCCAACCAAGCACCTCACCGTGGGGCTCTTCCGTCCTCTTTGCGGCGAAGAAGGACGGTGGCTGGCGAATGTGCATCGACTACAGGGCCCTGAACAAGGCTACTATCAAGAACGCGTACCCACTACCACGCATCGACGACATCTTTGACCAACTGCGAAAGGCCAAGTACTTTACAAAGATCGACCTCCGCTCTGGCTATCACCAGATTCGCCTTGACCCAGAAACAATACCTTTGACGGCGTTTCGAACCAAGTACGGATTCTATGAGTTCACCGTCGTACCCTTTGGTCTGACAAATGCACCCGCGGTCTTCATGAACCTAATGAACGATGTCTTCCGACCCTATCTGTACGACTTCATCTGTGTCTACCTCGACGACATCCTAGTCTACAGCGAAACTTACGACGATCACCTCAAGCACCTACGATTAGCACTCGAGAAATTACGAGAACACAAGCTCTACGCCAAGCTGAGCAAGTGCCAGTTCGCTCGAACTACTGTGGACTACCTTGGCCACGTCATCTCCGAGAAAGGCTTCTCTATGGAAGACTACAAGGTCCAAGCCATCCGTACGTGGGCAACACCGAGGAGCAAAAAGGATGTACAATCTTTCCTCGGTATGGTCAACTTCTATCGAAGATTCATCAAGGGAATGGCTGCCGTAGCTACGCCGCTAACGAGGCTGACTGGGAATGTCGACTTCGAGTGGACACCCGACGCCCAGAAAGCCTTTGAGCAGCTGCAGGACCTAACGACAAGCGCACCGGTGCTAAGGCCTTTCGACAAGAGATACCCAATCTACGTGTCTACAGATGCCAGCGGGTATGCTGTGGGCGCAGTCCTTGAGCAAGATGATGGACGCGGACGGCGTCCAGTGGCGTACTTCTCGTTAACCCTCAACATCCACGAGCAGCGCTACAGCATTCGTGAAAGAGAACTGCTTGCAGTCGTACAAGCTATCCGGCATTGGCGCTGCTACCTCTACGGAAGACCCTTTGAGGTCCACACCGACCATGAGTCCCTGAGATACCTAAGCACCCAAGAGAAGCTGAACGATCGCCAAGTCAAGTGGCTGGAGTTCCTGGACCAGTTCCAGTTCAAGATTGTCCCAATCAAGGGCACTTCGAACCCCGTGGCTGATGCCCTTTCCAGGCAGCCACAAGATGCTCCCGACAAGCACGCCCCCAATCAAGACCTTCTTAGTCGCGTGCTGACCAAGACCATTGAAGAACTCCCCAAGAAAACTGAAATCAACAACCTCATGACCATCAACCAAAGTGATCAAGACCTTGCCACCTTAAGACAAGAGTACGACGCGGACCCCGAGTTTGCCGACCTAGTCAAAGACCCGGTATCTCCCTACCGGCTACACATGAGGTTGTTGAAACGAGGTGACCGTACGTGTATCCCCGTCGGTGCTCTACGCCAAAGACTACTCCACGACTACCATGATGTCCCGTGCCAAGGGCACATGGGAGTCAAGAAAACAACCAAGGTTATCTCTTCCAAGTACTACTGGAAGACAATGCGGAAAGACATCCATAGATACGTACAAACATGTGATTTGTGCCAGCGGAACAAGGCTAGCACCCATTCACCTCTGGGTCACCTCAAACCCTTGGACCCCCCGAGCCAACGATGGGCAAGTGTCTCCATGGACTTTATCACGCCTCTTCCTCTAACTCCAAGAGGCCACAACGGGATTTACGTCGTTGTCGACCGCCTCTCCAAGATGATTCGCCTCGCCCCTATGAAGCCAGACTGTACGGCGCCAGTCGCAGCTCAGCTCTACCATGATCACGTCTATCGACACCACGGACTCCCAGCTGATGTTGTCTGCGACAGGGACCGCATTTTCTTCTCCAACTTCTGGCAGTCGCTCACGGAGATTCTCAAGGTCAAGATCAAGGCCTCTTCAGCGTACCACCCGCAAACCGACGGACAAACTGAGATCATGAACAAGAAGATCGAAGAAATCCTGCGAAACTTTGTCAACCATCACCAAGGCGATTGGGACCTCTTTCTGGTTGCTGCCGAAGTAGCCTACAACCGGTCGCCAAATGCTGTTACAACGTACTCCCCTTTCTTCCTGAACTACGGATTCGAACCTAAGACGGTACCAATGGACATCCTCGAAAACTCAGAGTCAAGCATGCCTGCAGTGTCTGACTGGCTAAGCGGTCTCCAACATGCTCAAGAGACTGCCATCTCAGCCATCAAGAGTGCAAATGAGGCGCGCTCGGCGTACGCAAATCGCCATCGCCGACCTTGCAAGATCGCCGTGGACGATCTGGTGCTACTAAGTACCAAACACCTTATGCCAGATGCTTTCCAAGGCGCTCGCAAGCTGATGCCCAAGTACTCAGGACCGTACCGCGTCACTGAGAGTATCAACGATGTGACGTTCCGCCTGGATCTTCCCCAAGCGGTGCTCGATCGCAAGGTTCACAACGCCTTTCATGCGAGCTTGCTGAAGCCGTACCGCGCTGTTCCTTATGGCCGACTTCCTCCCGTTCCGCCTCCGGTGGCATTTCCGGACGGTTCTGTCGAGTACGAAGTCGACTCCATCATAAGGTCACGAAAGCGCCGTGGACGACTACAGTACCTGGTCAAGTGGAAAGGCTGTGACGTCAGCGAGAACTCCTGGCTGACCAAGCAAGACCTTGCGAACGCACCTGAGGTGTTGGACGCTTTCCTGCGCCGCGCGTCCTAAGGGGGGGGAGGTGTAAGGATATGCCCCTTAAATCCCCAAGACTGGAGCCTAGGGGATAAGGACTGGGGCCTCTCCTTCCCTGTCCTTCTCAGCCAACTCCTTCCAAGACGCATCAACTCCAAAGTAATCTGGGGCATGCCGCGGTGTCCGTCCGATAATCTACTACTAACGGACGGTCAGCACGGGAGCCGCGGATTGGCTAACCGACACTACCCTGACTCATCTGCCGACGGGTACAGTCTCCAACGGATCAACGGACTAAACGGACCAAAAGACGAGCCACATCTCTGACGCGTCAGCAAGCCGGAACAATCTCCCCGTGGACCAATGGGAGCGACAAGACTTGCTGACCCACGGGAGATATTCGACCCGAAGACTGGCGTCTGCTTACACGCCTCTGAGGCTTTTCGGGTCGAATGGCGCGTGGGGCCAGCCGCGCGGCGCTACGAGCGCCGCACACCGTCTCCCCCCCGTTTGGGGCTTTCTGGTGGGGCGCCTTGGGGCGCACACGCCCACCCTTGCTTTGTTCTGAGAGCCCATGCTTTGTTTTGAGAGCTTTGGTGCCGTCCACCGGCACGACGGGCAATTGCATGCTTTGGGGCACCCTGGGTGTCCCCCTGGGGGTATATAATGCGTGAGTGTGGGCGCCACCGGGAGAGACCTCGGGGGGAATAACCACAGACAGAGACACAAAGACCTCCTTCACCTTCGACCCCCTCGACCCTCACCGACGTCACGCCCATCCTCTTCCCCACCCCCATCACCGTCATCCCACCCGTCACCTTCCCCGCGCCCGGCATCCTCATTGGTGCACGGGTTGCTGACACCGGCACCAGTACGTTGAGGGCTGCCCGTGTGTGGGTGGTGCCTCACACCGGGGTCTTCCCGGCACGAAGGGTCCGCGCGTAGCCGCGGACGCGGTCGGGGCGGACGGGGTGGCGGCCGGGCGCCACACACGTCGGGTCGGGGCCGGCCTCCCCCATCGGGCACGGCAGGGGGGCCGGGAGAGCGTCCTCCGGCTGGGGACGCTGCTGGGGCGGGGGACTTTGGCAGCCCCGTCCGCGGGAAGAGGGGTCGCCGCGGCAACGCCTCGGGCCCGGGCGCTTCCGAGAGCCGCCGATCCCGTCCGCGCCGCCGGCACAGCCCTTCTGAGGACACGGCTAGCGCATGCCGCGGTCGACGTGAGCGGTCGCCTTCACCGGCGACCCCGAGCCGTGCGCGGGGGCGTTCTTCACGCCGCCGTCGTCATTCTCGCCGTCCCGGCCGACAGCAGGACGGGTCGGAGTCGACGGCGGAGACGCGGTCGACTCACCGACGGCGGCATTCGTCGCCGTCGTCGTCGCGCTCGGCGTCCCGGCGTCGGCGCGAGCGCGGGTCTCGCCACGCCTCGCGGTCGCTCTCTCCCACGGGGTCCCGGTATCGGTCGTGTACCCCGGAGGGGTACAGGGCCGGCCCCGGGAAGGTGCCGTTGGTCGCGTCGCCGGCGGACGAGTCGGCGTTCCGCCGACTCTTCCGCTCGGAGGACCTGCGCGAGTTGAAGCGCATGCACCTCCCGGCGCGTCTGATCAACCGTGCCTGGTGCGAGACGGTACGCGTGATGCAGCAGGCACTACGCTTGGAGGTGGACCGGCTGGATGGCGCCACCTTCGAGGTGGCGTCGCGGTCCCTGGCAGACGCCGCGCTGGACGCGGCGTCGCGGTCGTTGTTGTACGACCGGTTCCGCACCGCCTTGGATGAGGTGATGAATGACCCCGGCGAGGGGTCATCGGGCCGCTTCAACGTGGCTGACATCTGGGGTGAGGGGGGTGAGTGACGGGTGTAGGAGGCTCCCGCGTGTCGGATGCAGTTGGTGGGGAAGGAGGGGGAGGGGCTAGCCCTATAGGGACGCCCAGGTACCCATGAATCGTCTTGTTACTCTGCTACTCGCCGGCATGATTTCGCTCAAAGCGAAATACTATCGTGGTCCAGACCGGTGGGTGCTCAGCCACCCATAGGCCGGGACTCGCGGGCGAGCGGGGGAAGCACTCCAAGGGTAACTCCTCGTACTCGAAGCATCGGTTCATGAAGATACTGAACCATTCTTGCGCCTCCCACCGGGGGGCGAGGAGGGTGAGGGCCAATAGAGGGCCACTTGCCAGTCGCTCGGCAATCTCCGGAAGGAGCGAGGTCGGGGGGTTCGCCCACGCGTTGTGGGGCGTCCAGTCGTGACACATTGAGTCACGCCACTCGGCCCCGGGCTCGCACTCCTTGGAGCCGAACCGCTCGAACCTCTTGTTCGCCCGAGTGGCGAACAAGTCGATGGTGTGAGGCCCGTGGAGCTTCTCCAACCGGTCCACGATTGCTCGGGGAGCCGTCCAGTCCGCCCGCTCCGGTATGTTACGGGGGAAGTTCGTGGGGAATGTACTGCGTAGGTAGTACAGGGGGATGACCTCGCCCACCTGCCCGCGCGGGTGGGTCCAGATGAGTCGCGCTTGGACGTGACCGTCGGGCGATTGGTGGAAGGCGATGATGGTTGGCACCCACCTGACGCTGGGGGTCACCGCGTTCACGCGGGCGTCCGGGTGTGGGAGGCCTTGGCTCTGCGACCTGAGTGTCATCTTAGTTGGTGACCACTCGTACCCCGGCACTTGCTTGTTCTGGTTCCGCAGGTACCGCAGGACCAAGTGCTTCGGCAGGTCGCCGAGCGGCGTCCACACGTCGTCGTTGCTCTGGTACCCCCACCACCGCACCTTGGCTTGGTGCTCCCCATCGACGCATCGATACCCGACGAGCTTGTCGATGAGGTAGTCGTCCATCACGGATGGACGGTCGGACAGGTTCACCTTGTCCTTGAGCAGGGCATGAGGAGTGGCGTCGGCTTCGCCGGCTGCATCGGGTCTTGGGGCTGGCGTCGCTTGGTCCCATGACACTCTGCTCTCCTCGTCCCCCACCTGGACAACGAACGTCTTGTCGTCCAGGTCGACGACAAGGAACGGCCCGTTCGTGGGGCTGGACAACTTGTGCTCGCGTTGGTGTGCCTTCAGGTACACGTAGTCGCCGATCTTGACATCCTTGTTCCGGGTGGCAAGGTTCTTGTCGTACGTCTTCTTGTAGCGCTGCTGCGTCTTGCGCAGAGCCTCGGCCACCTTGGGTATGGTCTTGCGGAGCCGGGCCATGAAGGAGCGCTTGACCGACAAGGGCGAGCCGTCCTTGGTGGTGCCGTGTGCCTGGATAGACACACCGGGTGGCGGGCTGTGCACCGTGAGGTTCGGGATCCGTCTGGGGATGACCAGCTCGAACGGTGCCACGCCCGTCGATCGATGCGGCTGCGTGTTGTACGCGTACGTGAGGATGGGTAGGAGCTCATCCCACCGTTGCGGGTTATCCGCAACGTAGTGCCGGAGCTGCTTGACGATGGTGCGGTTGTACCGCTCCACCTGCCCGTTTGTCTGCGGGTGGTACGGCGTCGACTCCCTTGTCTCAATGCCAAGGGTCCGGCACACGGCGATGAAGAACTTCGACATGAACTGGCTTCCTTGATCCGACAGGAGCACGTCGGGTGGCCCGTAGCTGGCCACCCATACCTCCACCAACGCCGAGGCTACCGTGACAGCGGTCACCTTCTTCAGGGCGACGCAACGGACGACCTTGGAGAAGCGGTCGGTGAATGCCAACACGTACTTGTTGCGCGTCAACGAGACAGGCAGCGGCCCGAGGATGTCGACGTTGACTTCCGTCAACGGCTCGGTCGCCGGGAACAGCCTCATCGGCGCCGTGTGGCGTCGCAACGCAAGCCGGCTCTGTGCGCATGCGGCGCACCGCGTGACAACTCCGTAGGCGTCGGTGGCCATCGACGGCCAGTAGAACCGGCGCCGCATGGAGTAGTACATCCGGTTTGATCCCGGATGTCCCTCCGTGGTCGGGAAGTGTGCCAAGTGGAGCAACCTCGCCCGATGCTTGTGCGGAACCACAAGCTGGTCCCCGTCGAGGCCCTCTCGGTAGAGCGCGCCGTCCTTCACCGAGAAGTTGGGGGCCTTGCCTGCGGCTATCTTCTTGCGGATGACCTTGCACAAGGCGTCGGTCGCCTGGTCCGCTACTAGGTCCTCAAACGCGACCGGTGTCAGCCGTACCGCGTGGGTGTACCGCCCCCTCTGCAAGCTTCTGGCCGTCTCGGCCAGAGCCAAGCATGGGATCTCGTCGTCGAGATCCGAGTCGTCAAGCGCGCCGGTGCGCGTCCGTGACAAGAAGTCGGGTGCATGATGACTTGCACCAGGCTTGTACAAGACGTCGAAGGTGAACTCGGCCAAGCGGAGGCGCCATCGCATCAACCGGCTGCTTGGGTCGGTGGTATTGTAGATCCACCTTAGTGCCTGATGGTCCGTTCGCACCGTGAACTTGTTGCCGTCCAAGAAGTGCCGTAAAGTCAGCACTCCCCACACAAGTCCAACGCATTCGCGTTCCGTCGTGCAGTAGTTCTGCTCGGCCGGCTTCAGCGTGCGGCTGTAGTAGCCCACCGGTTGCAGCTGTCCATCTTCTTGTTCTTGCAACAAGGCGCACCCGAGCTGGTCCGCGCACGCGTCGACGTCGACCACGAATCGACGGGTGGGGTGCGGGATGGTGAGCACCGGCGGTGTCACCAAGGCTTGTTTGAGGTCTTCAAACGCCGCGAGTTGTTCTGCCGTTGGTTCAGGCAGATCCGGGCCGACGTCGTTCTTGGTCAGCTCGGTTAATGGTCTCGCTCTCTTGGCGAAGTCCTTGACGAAGCGTCGGTAGACGTTGCAGGCGCCGAGGAAGCTCTTCATATGGGTCTTCGTCTTGGGGAAGGTGGCCCGTTTGAGGGCCTCGGTGTTCTTGTTGTGCACCTTGAGTTGGCCGGGGCAGACCAAGTGACCGAGGTACTCGACTTCTTTCTTGAAGAAGGCACACTTCTCAAGGTTGAGTGTGACGCCTGCTTTACGTAGGCGTGTCAAGACTACGTCCAGGTGGCTGACGTGTTCCTCGGCGGACTTGGAGAACACGATGACGTCGTCAAGGTAGACAAGACATATCTGCCACTTGAGGCCAGACAAGATGATGTCCAGGGCTCGCTGGAACGTTGCCGGGGCATTCGTCAGCCCGAACGGCATGACGACCCATTCGAAGAGTCCGTCGTGACATGCGAAGGCGGTCTTCTCTTGGTCCTCCTTTCGGAGTGGCACTTGCCAGTAACCGGCTGTGCAATCAAGTGTCGAGAAGAACTGCGCCTCGCCCAACGAGTCGAGGCAATCATCCATCCTAGGAATGGGATAGGTATCCTTCTTGGTGACGGCGTTCAGCCGTCGGTAATCGATGCAGAACCTCGGCTTGCCGTTCTTCTTGGGCACGACCACGACTGGGCTTGACCAGTCGCTGTGGCTTGGCCGTATCACTTCCTGCTTGAGCATGGCGTTGATGCAGTCCGTGATGATCTCCCTCTTGCGCAGGCCCGTCCGGTAGGGGGCCTGGTGGATCGGGATGACCTTGTCATCGGTTTCAATCCGATGAACGGTGGCGTGGATCGTCCCCAGCTTGCCGCTCCACATGACCTGATGCTGCTCGAGCATCCTCCGGATACGCTTGTGGAGGTGCTTCGGAGCGTCCGCGAGGTCGACTGAGTCGACCGACGGCGCGGGCTTATCTTGCGGAGGTTGGGGCTTCTCATCGACCGTGGCGATGACTGGCCCCTCGTACATCTCCGCTGACCCGAGGACGGTACCTTTCTTGAGGTACCTGGTCGTCGCGCCGACGTTGCACAATCGTACCTGGAAGGGCACGGCAGGCAAGGTGCAGGCGACCCCATTCGCCAAGATGACTTGGTGACCTTGGTGCAATCTTGAGTTGGTGGTCACATGGATCAACCCGGTGATGTCGCTGTTGGCTGCCGCGAACACTTCGGTGAACGGCGGCAAGGTCGTCCGCTTAGCCAGACGGACCTTGCCCTGTTGCCGTTGAACGCAGTGCGTGTCCAAGATGGGCATGCAAACCGAGACAGGTGAACTGGGGTCGGTCCAGTACACCTTGTTGAGACGTGGGTAGATAGCCTCCACGTGCTGGTTGATGAACCGGGTACCCAAGATGGCCGGGACGGCCAACTCCTTGACGACGTGGAACGTTGAGACCATCTTAACGTGCCCGGAGTCGACGATGATGTTGATCGCCGCCAGGATGGGAAGGGGGTTGCCACTGGCGTCAACCACCTTGGGCGTCCGTCGATTCTTGGACGCGAACGAGGTCCAGTTCGCCGGAAGTTGGTCAACCCGAATGAGGTTGAGACCCGCCCCTGTATCCAGCGTGGGCCGCATCGCACGCATGTGTTCTGGGGCAGGCCCCAGACACAGGGGAACCGTGTAGTGACGGTACGCCTTGTTGAGGATCGACGTCCAACACCGAGGTGTTGGTTGGGGTTTGCCGCGGTCAGGGGGAAGGTCGGCCGCGCCGGGCTCACGCGACCGACCGCTCAGTTTCCCTGAGCGTGGGCAGGGTGGTCGTCGGTGTCGACGAAGGCCGTTACGGCACGGTCCGTTGACGAACGTCGGCGTTCCCGTCGAGGTTCGGGGCAGTCGCTGGAGAAGTGCCCGAATTGGTGACAGTTGTAGCATTCGTCCGTCGAAGTTGCAGTTCGACGCGGGGACGGGGACCTCGATGCCGGTGTGGCGTTGCGTTCCGTTCGCGCGAAACGTGGTGGTTGCGGCGGAGTGACCGCGACATTCGCTACGACGGCTTCCGAGACGGCTCCAACACGGATTGGAGAGGTAGTGTTCCGGATGTGTCGACGCAGGTCCACCTTGACCTTCTGGACACCCGTCCAGTAGATCTGCGCGGTAGTGATCGCTTCCGGCAGCGACACGCGGCCCTTGGTCATCTGGAACATGACAACCTGCGCCTTGATCGCGTCGTGAAGTCCGTTGATGAACGTATCAACGAGATCGCTGCTGTTGAACAAGCCGACGAGGCGGTCGCACATACGCTCGAGTCGTTCGCCGAACGCTCGAGGTGCTTCCTCTTGTTCTTGACGAGCAGAAATGACCTCGGTGTAGGCCTCGTTCAACTTGTCCGGCGTTGCAAACTTCTGCAACAGCCAGTTGACTCCGTCCCCGTACGTCTTGATGGCGTGCGCGTCCCGTGTCCCACTGTTGGACACGGCGGAGGTGAAGGACAGCTTGGCCGATCCCGACAGGCGAAAGCCGAGGAGGGGCAGTGCTTGTCCGTGTGACGCTCCGGCGGCGTCACAAGCTTTCTTGAACGTAGACAAGAACCCGAAGATGGCGAGAGGGTCCTTTCCAGTGAAGGGCGCCTGACCTTGGAACGGCCCGTCCAAGCACTTGTTCAGCTTATGTGCTTTCCTGACAAGACGGGGTGGATACGCCAGGCGCGTATCCTCCAGGAAGTACGTCTTGTAGCACAACAGACGTCGGTAACGACGGTTGGGTGCATGGATGGCCATCCGACGGTCGAACACCTCGTGTTCGTTCTTCTTTGATCGCTTGGACTTGAGCCCGCGTCGGCGTCGCGTAGCTTCCTCCTCGTCCGTGGTGCTCTCGTCGGAAGATTCCGACGGGGAAGACGGCGGAGAAGGAGGGGTCGGGGGCCCCGATGTCGACGATGACGACGACGACCGATCGGGCGAAGTAGATCGGTCCGTCGCCGTCGATGACCGGGACTTGGAAGGGGCGTCGTCACGTCGAGTGTGACGAGGGCCCTTGCGTGTGCGGCGGCCGCGCTCGGGGGTGCCCTGAGCGGAGCGCTCACCGTACACTTGAAGGAGAGTCTGGAGTCCCGCAAGTAGCTCCGCCGTGTCATGTTGTTCCTTGACAGGCTCAGGTGTCGGCTGCTTGCGATCCTTGGGCTGACCCTTCTTGGTGGGTCGGGGCTTCTTCGTGGAGCCACTGGCGGATCTGCTCTCTTGAGCAGACTTCTGCATCTCAACCAGCAGATCTTGTTGCTGCTGCAGACGTCGCGTCAGTTCGGCTACCGTGGTCTGCTCGTCATTCAAAGCTTGCTCCGCTTGAGCAAGGGCAGCTTCATAGGCGGCAGTCCGGCCGTCGTCTTCCGCCTCTGCGGTAGGCGTCGGCCCAGCCGCCGACGCCGAGGCCGCTGGGAACGTCAGCGGGTCGTCCTTTGGGTCCACGTCGGCGTGCGCCGACGGGGCCCGACGAGGAGGCGGAGAAGGGTCGTTGCGGGCTTGAGTGGTAGAGGAAGACCTCGTGGAGACGCCCTTTCGGCGCGTCCCATCGGGGGGTACGTAGTCCTTCGGAAGATGAGGATCCATGTTACCCTCGCCGATCAGGTCCTCCCCTGTCGAGGACCGGCGATCGTCGTCGTCCACGGGGCTACGGCCCGTGGCGACCCCTTGACGTGATGAGCCCCGCTCACCACCACCTTGACCCGGGTCCGTTTGCGCCCTGCGCTCCGGCCGCCCAAGTCGAAGTCCACGATGACACCGCTACCCGTCTTAGCCGTAAAAGATAAGGAGATACACGTCCACCTCACGGCCGAGGGCCGTGAGTTTCTGCGTATCCCCTGCTGCTCCACCAAATGTGGCAAGTCGGGTGTCCACAGGGTACCGTAATCAGGGGGGAGGTTTGACGCACAAACCCGTAACCGCAGTGCCAAGACTATGGCAAGTAAGCGGGACGAAGAAGGATACGTTTAGACCTGACGAGCAGGGAGGAGCGGGGCGAGAACGCCGTCGCGTGCCCAGAAGAGGCACGCGCGCGCCCGCCACAACCCTCGATCGGACAGGTCGACCGGGCAGGGTCGACCTGTCCTAAGAAATAGAAGCGAAATCCCTCCAAGACGATAATTGCATGCGAAATTGGTGAGTACCCCCCGAAAGGGCGTACCACAATCGATAGGTCGATCCTATCGATCGTCACAGGGAGTACTCGATCCAGCTCCCGCGGCCGTCCTCCCCCGGCCCGGGAGCTGTCCTTCGGGTCGAAGGATCGCCCGCCGGCGCACGCCTTCGACCCAATCACAAGCGACCTAGGGGGGGGGGCTAGCCCCACCCGTGACGCGACCGTTCGGGCCCGGTGCGCCGCCCGACCCTTTTACAGGGGTCGGGGAGAGGGGTCGCAACGACGCCCTCGGCGGGTGTGGCCGCCCGTGGGGCTGCGGCGCGTGCCGTCCACTTAGCCGTGGACGGCCCCTGCGCGCCCCCCAGGCGTATATATGCCACAGGCGGCCTTGACGGTATCCGCAAGAGAGCGGTCCCGAAACTGGCCGTCCAAGACGCCCACGTGCGGGCGGATGATCTCCGATAGTCCGTTGACGAAGACGTCTTTGACGTCTTGGTTGTGGAACAATCCGTCCAGTCGGTCACATAGCGTTTCTACGCGCGTGCCGAAAGCTCGTGGAGCTTCGTCGTCGCCCTGCTTGAGGGTGATGATGTTGTGGTAGGCGCTGGAGAGAGCGTCGTGCGTGGCACACTTGGCTAGCAGCCAATTGAAGCCGTCTCCATACGTCTTCAGGGCATGGCGCTTGCTAGCAGACGTATGGTTCATGGCGCTTGCGAACGATCACTTTGCGGCGCCTGACAACCGGAAAGCCAGCAACGGGAACGCTTCGCTGTGGGTCAGCCCTGCCGCGTCGCAAGCGCGGCGAAACGTCGTCAAGAACGTGAAGATGGCCAAGGGGTCGGAGCCGTGAAAGGGCACTTGTCCCTGAAATGCCCCGTCCAAACGACGGTTCATCTTCCCGGCCTTCCGGACCAGAGCGGGCGTGTACGCCGTACTCCGAAGGAGCAGGAAGTAGGTACGATAGTCGAGCAAACGCCGAAAGCGGCTATTGCTTGGTTGAATGACCTTCTTCTTGTCACCTTGTTTGACTGATCCAGTCGCACGGCGGTTGCGCCGGCGCGCGCGCCGCGCACTGAGATTGCCACGGGCCGTCGCACTCAAATCGTCGGAAGACAACGAACTTGACGCGTCAGGTGACGACAGTGGTGACTGGGGCATGGGTGGGCCTCCATCACCCTCATCATCGTCGGAAGACGAGGAAGGAGGGTTCCAGTCGGAGGGCTGCGAACTATCCTCGTCGTGCGACGAAGGCTGGGAGCCTCGCGACTTCCTTGACTTTGAGCCGCCTGCTCTCTTGACCTCGCGGTTCAGGTTGCGCACCTCGCGCCTCAGAGCGCGCTCATGCCGACTCTGGGTCGCTTGTTGAGCATCCGAACGAGAAACCGAAGGATCCCTCGGGTGTGAACCCCCGGAACTCGGAGTCGCCGTGGGCGCCGGGAAGCGACCACGTCGTCGCTCCGCCTGACGCGACGCCTGCACCGAGGCTTGGAGTTCCTAAATGGTGACGGCATTCTGCTCGTTACGCTCCTTGAGCGTACCGTTGGCAGACTCTTGGGCTTGAAGCCGGCGGCGAAGATCCTCCACCACAGCCATCAAGCTCTCCACCGCGGTGGTATCGGCTTTATCGTCCGCCGCCTGAACGTGGGCGGCGGCTGACGAGCCGGAACCACCGGGTGGGTGCAAGGGAGGGGTCCCGGCGGCCAGAACAACCCCCGCCAGAGGGATCGATCGGCCAGGTGGCAAGTAGCCCGCGGGTAAAGGGACCTTTGGTCCTTTCCCTTTGGTTTTACGACTGCCATCCGACTTGGTCGCCGGCATATCGATCCAGGCGTAAAGTGCAGTTCGGCACGACTTGTGCCGACACGGAGACCCCACAAAGCGCCAGGCGCAGCGCCTCGTTACCAAGTACGATCGCGCACCGGGCGATCCGCACAAAGGATTCCACCCGTCGCCAGGACGACCCGCGTCCCGACGGAAGCCACACGCGCAATAGGGTCGGTACGCTGACGTTGTGAAGCACAACGTATGAGCAGTATCCCCTGCCGCTCCACCAAATGTGGCGCAAGTGCCGACGGAATATAGGAATCAAGGCCGAACGGCCGTGGGAGAGCAAAGCACGCGCTATGACTCGAAGAGAACGGAAGACACGCCTTTTAATCCCACACGTCGTTGTCAAACCCTCTAGGCAAGAGGTTCCGCTGGCCCCGGGCTTAAGAGCCGACGGGGGCGCGGAGACGCAATGAAAGAAACGATACGATCGATCGTAGGATCAAGCCAAACAAGTGAGATAGAGACAGGTCGACAATAGAAAAGAGAATAAACAAGGCGGGAGTAACCCCTCAAAGGGCGAGCCACAAGCCGGCCAAATCAGAAGACCTAAGCCGACCAGTCAAGGGGGCTACGTAGGGTCAATGGGTAAATTCCCAAGTACAAGGCGGATATGCTACATCCTTCGTCGTTGGAATTCTGGACTGCCCTCCCCTCCCCACCACACCACTCACGGCACCTGACGTGTTTAGCCGTGCGGGTACCGCGCACCCGCACGAGCGGGCGTGTCGCCTCTTCCCTCTTGTGCCTGCAATTCGAGGGACACGCAGGGAGACGATGGACGGCAGCAGTAGATGCACGATGTCGGCGCTCCCTGCGCTCTTTCCTGTCGTGGGCACACGGCTGCGTGCCAACGCCGATGCGGCGTGCTCAACCTCTGCATGCATATGACTTGGTAAGCATAACAGGGCCTTTTCCTGGGTGCCAGGCGTCCACTCTTGCGATCGTGGGCTGCATCATGACCGCCCCCGACACGCAGGAGAGATCCACATGCGTGGGTTGGCCTGCACTGGTGGCGAACATGGAAGGGGATGACGTATTCAACGTTGGTGTGCCGCTGGAAGAAGATTCTGATGGTGATGCTGAGGAGGAGATGGACGTGTTAACTGACGTTGAGGACGCGGTCACCCTGCATCGCAGGCGGACTGGCGGCTGCTGCTCCTCCTCGTGGTTCTGGTGCTCCTGGTATTAGTGGAGGGATCCCTGGGCCTGGTACTGCTGAGCTTGCTGGTGTTGGTGCTTTGCGCTTGCGTGGTGCTGTGGCCCGCCTCTCCGATTGCAGCCGCCCTGCTGCTGCGGGTGCGCCTGCAGTATCAAGTGCAGGCGGTGGCGGAGAAAGCGAGGATAGAGATGGATCCAGCCGCGGCGCCGAAGCTGATGGAAGCAGTGGCGCCTTGGGGGATGGCGTTGCGCCTGACGGTGCATCGCGAGAAGACAAGCGGCGCAAGAGGACGAAGGGCACCCCAATGTGGGGGTACTTCGACAAGAGGGAAGAAGCCTTCATCCCTGGCAAGCCTCACCGTCAGGCGTTCTGCCGCTTTAGCGCCAAGATCGGCGGCACGGCGCCTATGAAAAAGCGGGCGGACATCCTCGCTAACCACCTCCTTGTGTGCGGGTCGGCGTCCCTACGCCCCCCTCGAGCCCAGATCCTTTCAGAAAGTTTGACACAAACAAAATTATACACCGGTATCCAGAAAGCGGCCTGTAGCACTCAGAGGATACAGACAATCCCCGGTGATTGTCAGTCGAACATGGTACCACCTGGCACAATAACAAGTCCATCAGCAAGCGCTCCACAGCGGCGATCAACGCACGTCCCCGTCCAAAGTGACAATCGTAGGTCCATCATAGCCACCAATCCCCTTGCATCGCATGATCGTTGCAGCTGTCAGCAACGATTGATCGCAGCTGTCAGAAACGATCGGTCGCAGTTGTCAGCAACAATTGTTGGAAGTAGGCTCCATTAAGAAGGGACTGGGACAGCTGTGGCAGCGGTAACTTTATTTTTTCCATGGGGGTGGCCGGTCGACGGGGAAATGGCTGTGGGCTTGTTGCACAGCGGTGCGCCAGCGTGGCACATGGATTTGACCGGTGGGAGGCGGGTGAAAAGACCTGATGGATTCCAGGGGCGTTTTTATTATGTACTGGTTTGGGGTTCAGGTTTGACCATCAAGCTCCCATCGTCACGTACGGCCATTTCCGAGACACGCGCAGCGGAACCCATTCCGAATTCCGAACTTAAGAGTCCGCGAGCTGGCCCAGTAGTATGATGAGGGATCACATGCGAACCCCCAGTGCTGTACGTTTTTTCCCCTTTTCTTACTTGCTTGGTTCGTCCCTACGCCCCCCTCAGCCGAGGAGAACCCCCCACCGCCGTCCTTTTGGGGGGTGCCCACTGCTCCAAAGAGACAGCCCACACCCGTCTTGGCGCCTCACACCCGCCCCGTTGGACGCGCGGGGACAGCGGCGGCCGTCGGGGAGCCCCAATCGGGTCGCTGACCCGATTTGGACATCCCCATACCCGTTTGCTTGCAGCTGCACCACACATTCCATCGTCCGCATGGATTACAGATGTGGACGTCTCAGATGCGGGGGGTCACGCCTTGTGAGCAGAGTACTTTCTTTGGAATTGACAACCGTTGGGGGCCCGTATCCGTGCTTCGTTCCATTCACACCAGATGAGCATGGGGATCTAAAGTTCGGCCACCAGTCGAGCCCAGATCCTTTCAGAAAGTTTGACACAAACAAAATTATACACCGGTATCCAGAAAGCGGCCTGTAGCACTCAGAGGATACAGACAATCCCCGGTGATTGTCAGTCGCACATGGTACCACCTGGCACAATAACAAGTCCATCAGCAAGCGCTCCACAGCGGCGATCAACGCACGTCCCCGTCCAAAGTGACAATCGTAGGTCCATCATAGCCACCAATCCCCTTGCATCGCATGATCGTTGCAGCTGTCAGCAACGATTGATCGCAGCTGTCAGAAACGATCGGTCGCAGTTGTCAGCAACAATTGTTGGAAGTAGGCTCCATTAAGAAGGGACTGGGACAGCTGTGGCAGCGGTAACTTTATTTTTTCCATGGGGGTGGCCGGTCGACGGGGAAATGGCTGTGGGCTTGTTGCACAGCGGTGCGCCAGCGTGGCACATGGATTTGACCGGTGGGAGGCGGGTGAAAAGACCTGATGGATTCCAGGGGCGTTTTTATTATGTACTGGTTTGGGGTTCAGGTTTGACCATCAAGCTCCCATCGTCACGTACGGCCATTTCCGAGACACGCGCAGCGGAACCCATTCCGAATTCCGAACTTAAGAGTCCGCGAGCTGGCCCAGTAGTATGATGAGGGATCACATGCGAACCCCCAGTGCTGTACGTTTTTTCCCCTTTTCTTACTTGCTTGGTTCGTCCCTACGCCCCCCTCAGCCGAGGAGAACCCCCCACCGCCGTCCTTTTGGGGGGTGCCCACTGCTCCAAAGAGACAGCCCACATCCGCCTTGGCGCCTCACACCCGCCCCGTTGGACGCGCGGGGACAGCGGCGGCCGTCGGGGAGCCCCAATCGGGTCGCTGACCCGATTTGGACATCCCCATACCCGTTTGCTTGCAGCTGCACCACACATTCCATCGTCCGCATGGATTACAGATGTGGACGTCTCAGATGCGGGGGGTCACGCCTTGTGAGCAGAGTACTTTCTTTGGAATTGACAACCGTTGGGGGCCCGTATCCGTGCTTCGTTCCATTCACACCAGATGAGCATGGGGATCTAAAGTTCGGCCACCAGTCGAGCCCAGATCCTTTCAGAAAGTTTGACACAAACAAAATTATACACCGGTATCCAGAAAGCGGCCTGTAGCACTCAGAGGATACAGACAATCCCCGGTGATTGTCAGTCGCACATGGTACCACCTGGCACAATAACAAGTCCATCAGCAAGCGCTCCACAGCGGCGATCAACGCACGTCCCCGTCCAAAGTGACAATCGTAGGTCCATCATAGCCACCAATCCCCTTGCATCGCATGATCGTTGCAGCTGTCAGCAACGATTGATCGCAGCTGTCAGAAACGATCGGTCGCAGTTGTCAGCAACAATTGTTGGAAGTAGGCTCCATTAAGAAGGGACTGGGACAGCTGTGGCAGCGGTAACTTTATTTTTTCCATGGGGGTGGCCGGTCGACGGGGAAATGGCTGTGGGCTTGTTGCACAGCGGTGCGCCAGCGTGGCACATGGATTTGACCGGTGGGAGGCGGGTGAAAAGACCTGATGGATTCCAGGGGCGTTTTTATTATGTACTGGTTTGGGGTTCAGGTTTGACCATCAAGCTCCCATCGTCACGTACGGCCATTTCCGAGACACGCGCAGCGGAACCCATTCCGAATTCCGAACTTAAGAGTCCGCGAGCTGGCCCAGTAGTATGATGAGGGATCACATGCGAACCCCCAGTGCTGTACGTTTTTTCCCCTTTTCTTACTTGCTTGGTTCGTCCCTACGCCCCCCTCAGCCGAGGAGAACCCCCCACCGCCGTCCTTTTGGGGGGTGCCCACTGCTCCAAAGAGACAGCCCACACCCGCCTTGGCGCCTCACACCCGCCCCGTTGGACGCGCGGGGACAGCGGCGGCCGTCGGGGAGCCCCAATCGGGTCGCTGACCCGATTTGGACATCCCCATACCCGTTTGCTTGCAGCTGCACCACACATTCCATCGTCCGCATGGATTACAGATGTGGACGTCTCAGATGCGGGGGGTCACGCCTTGTGAGCAGAGTACTTTCTTTGGAATTGACAACCGTTGGGGGCCCGTATCCGTGCTTCGTTCCATTCACACCAGATGAGCATGGGGATCTAAAGTTCGGCCACCAGTCGAGCCCAGATCCTTTCAGAAAGTTTGACACAAACAAAATTATACACCGGTATCCAGAAAGCGGCCTGTAGCACTCAGAGGATACAGACAATCCCCGGTGATTGTCAGTCGCACATGGTACCACCTGGCACAATAACAAGTCCATCAGCAAGCGCTCCACAGCGGCGATCAACGCACGTCCCCGTCCAAAGTGACAATCGTAGGTCCATCATAGCCACCAATCCCCTTGCATCGCATGATCGTTGCAGCTGTCAGCAACGATTGATCGCAGCTGTCAGAAACGATCGGTCGCAGTTGTCAGCAACAATTGTTGGAAGTAGGCTCCATTAAGAAGGGACTGGGACAGCTGTGGCAGCGGTAACTTTATTTTTTCCATGGGGGTGGCCGGTCGACGGGGAAATGGCTGTGGGCTTGTTGCACAGCGGTGCGCCAGCGTGGCACATGGATTTGACCGGTGGGAGGCGGGTGAAAAGACCTGATGGATTCCAGGGGCGTTTTTATTATGTACTGGTTTGGGGTTCAGGTTTGACCATCAAGCTCCCATCGTCACGTACGGCCATTTCCGAGACACGCGCAGCGGAACCCATTCCGAATTCCGAACTTAAGAGTCCGCGAGCTGGCCCAGTAGTATGATGAGGGATCACATGCGAACCCCCAGTGCTGTACGTTTTTTCCCCTTTTCTTACTTGCTTGGTTCGTCCCTACGCCCCCCTCAGCCGAGGAGAACCCCCCACCGCCGTCCTTTTGGGGGGTGCCCACTGCTCCAAAGAGACAGCCCACACCCGCCTTGGCGCCTCACACCCGCCCCGTTGGACGCGCGGGGACAGCGGCGGCCGTCGGGGAGCCCCAATCGGGTCGCTGACCCGATTTGGACATCCCCATACCCGTTTGCTTGCAGCTGCACCACACATTCCATCGTCCGCATGGATTACAGATGTGGACGTCTCAGATGCGGGGGGTCACGCCTTGTGAGCAGAGTACTTTCTTTGGAATTGACAACCGTTGGGGGCCCGTATCCGTGCTTCGTTCCATTCACACCAGATGAGCATGGGGATCTAAAGTTCGGCCACCAGTCGAGCCCAGATCCTTTCAGAAAGTTTGACACAAACAAAATTATACACCGGTATCCAGAAAGCGGCCTGTAGCACTCAGAGGATACAGACAATCCCCGGTGATTGTCAGTCGCACATGGTACCACCTGGCACAATAACAAGTCCATCAGCAAGCGCTCCACAGCGGCGATCAACGCACGTCCCCGTCCAAAGTGACAATCGTAGGTCCATCATAGCCACCAATCCCCTTGCATCGCATGATCGTTGCAGCTGTCAGCAACGATTGATCGCAGCTGTCAGAAACGATCGGTCGCAGTTGTCAGCAACAATTGTTGGAAGTAGGCTCCATTAAGAAGGGACTGGGACAGCTGTGGCAGCGGTAACTTTATTTTTTCCATGGGGGTGGCCGGTCGACGGGGAAATGGCTGTGGGCTTGTTGCACAGCGGTGCGCCAGCGTGGCACATGGATTTGACCGGTGGGAGGCGGGTGAAAAGACCTGATGGATTCCAGGGGCGTTTTTATTATGTACTGGTTTGGGGTTCAGGTTTGACCATCAAACTCCCATCGTCACGTACGGCCATTTCCGAGACACGCGCAGCGGAACCCATTCCGAATTCCGAACTTAAGAGTCCGCGAGCTGGCCCAGTAGTATGATGAGGGATCACATGCGAACCCCCAGTGCTGTACGTTTTTTCCCCTTTTCTTACTTGCTTGGTTCGTCCCTACGCCCCCCTCAGCCGAGGAGAACCCCCCACCGCCGTCCTTTTGGGGGGTGCCCACTGCTCCAAAGAGACAGCCCACACCCGCCTTGGCGCCTCACACCCGCCCCGTTGGACGCGCGGGGACAGCGGCGGCCGTCGGGGAGCCCCAATCGGGTCGCTGACCCGATTTGGACATCCCCATACCCGTTTGCTTGCAGCTGCACCACACATTCCATCGTCCGCATGGATTACAGATGTGGACGTCTCAGATGCGGGGGGTCACGCCTTGTGAGCAGAGTACTTTCTTTGGAATTGACAACCGTTGGGGGCCCGTATCCGTGCTTCGTTCCATTCACACCAGATGAGCATGGGGATCTAAAGTTCGGCCACCAGTCGAGCCCAGATCCTTTCAGAAAGTTTGACACAAACAAAATTATACACCGGTATCCAGAAAGCGGCCTGTAGCACTCAGAGGATACAGACAATCCCCGGTGATTGTCAGTCGCACATGGTACCACCTGGCACAATAACAAGTCCATCAGCAAGCGCTCCACAGCGGCGATCAACGCACGTCCCCGTCCAAAGTGACAATCGTAGGTCCATCATAGCCACCAATCCCCTTGCATCGCATGAGCGTCCAGTTCTTCTCGCGCGCGCTCACCCCCTGCGCTCGGTCTCGAAGAACTACCCCCCTCCCAGGCAGTGCCTGTGGCTCGTGACTCGCTCCGGCGGCCCTGGGCCGCCGCGCAATGACTGGTGGCGCACCCGACGACCCCACGGGGCCGACGCCCACCGTCCCGACGGAGACCGCCGCACTGCGCGCCCGCCTGGCTGCAGCCGAGGCCCGCCTGACGCAGACGCAGCAGAACCTGTCTGCCGCCGAGTCTACCATTTCCGCCCACGATGCCGCCGCTGTGGAGGACTTCCGACCTTACCCGTAGGAAAGGGGCTATCCCTTCTCGAGGGGAACCCTGGGTGTGGACCCTAGAGCAAGTACCGCAGGAGCTTTAAGCCACCGCTCTAGGCGGGGGCGTCCAAGTCGGGGAGCAAGAGGGTAACGCAAGGTTGATTTTATCGAAGGGGCAAGCAACGGGCAAAGCCCCCGCGCATATATACCCTCTCTGGCCCCCGGCCAGAGCCCCCGAAGGGGCCCCAGACGCGGGCCAGCACACGCACACGCAATCGACCAATCACACGCAAATGGAACACTCTGGAACCCATAGACACGCAAAGTCCCCTCCAAAGGGGAATTCCCCTCACAATCTATAAGTACAAGTACAAGCCGGAATAATCCAGCAAGGATCTTCCCCGTCACCATTCCTCCGCGTGCCGTCACATATCGGGATAGGCCAGATGGCCCGTCCCGTATCTCGGCTCCTCCTCCCCGTCCTCCAGAAGGATCGGACGGGATGACCTGGCAGGCCCCGCCCCTGAGGGAGGGGCCGCCCCGGACAGCCTGATTGGCTGCCGGGAGAGGTCGCCACAGTCCGCCTCCCCAGCTGGGGAGGACCCATTGGGCGCTCGGGCGCGGGGTGCACAGACAACCCCCACACTCCCCACGCCTCAAGGCCCACGCGTCCCGCGGGGCCCGGGCCAACCCCTGCAGGGGGGGCGTCGGCCGCGCCCCGCGCAAGGGTGTGCCCAGCATGCACTCGGGGCTCGTAACAGGGGGGTGCCATCAGGCGCCCCCGCCTTGCCGGGTCTTCCACGCGGCGCCCCGTCACCCGGGGCGCGTTGCCGCACCTACCCCCGCACGGCCCACGTAGGCGGGTCGCCGGGAGCCCTCGGCGCTCCCACCCCGCCGGCCGCAACCCGCACAGGCGGGCCGGCGAGGCATCCGCCCTCCGCCCCCCGTGTACCCCGCGTATACACGTGGGGGCCGAGGGGGGTTGCGTTGTTACGCCTGCGCCCGCACGCCCCGTATATACGGGTCGTCGGGGGCCAGCGGCGTCCCATCCGCCCCCCTTGAACCCACATAAGTGGTGCGAGGGTCCGGGCGGGTGCTACACCGGGCCTTCTGGCACCGGTCTGCCCGCCATCGGTGGATCCTCCTCTCCTCGGGTCCGCATGCCCCACCTCTTGGGGCTCGCAACCGCACGTCCTCTCTCTTTTCACCACCCGGAAACGGGTCGGGGCTTCCATCCGCTCCCCCTCTCCAATACGAGGGGGGCAACCCAACCGACCCCGACACCCATATCGGGTCGTGGGCACAACCACCCCCACCGCCACCGTCAGTCGGGGGCAGGGTCCCCGCCCCTTGGTGCGACCGCCGCAAACGCCAAGCCACCAAGGGCCCGCCGCCAACTCCAAGCCACCAAGGGCCCGCCGCCAATGCCAAGCCACCAAGGGCCCGCCGCCAAGGAAAGCCGCCGGCCGCCGCCGGCCGGGGTGGCCACGCCTCCCCCCCCAGCCCACCGCCGTTGCTGGTGGCCGTGGGGGGGGGGTGCTGCCGCCCGCCGCCGTTGCCGGCCGTCGTTGCCGGCCGTCGCCGCCAAGGCCCCACCGTCATGCCCCCACGGCCCGTCGCCGTTCCCGGCCGTCGCCGCCGCACAGGGGTGCCGCCGGCCGCCGCCAGCCGGGGCGGCCACGCCTTCCCCCCAGCCAAGCGCCGCTGCTGGTGGCCGGGAGGGGGGGTGCTGCCGCCCGCCGCCGTTGCCGGCCGTCGTTGCCGACCGCTGTCACCGCCAGGATATCCCCGTACCCGTCCCTCTGCTTCAGCCTTCCGCGCAGATGCACCCCTGTATGGGGGTCGTGTCCTTGATGACGGCCACGTGTCTGAGGCATCACTCGGCCAAGCCGGCCACGTGGGCCCATGACCACCTACCCTCGGGGGGTGGTCGGTCAACTGGCACCGCGCTACCAGTGTAACCAAGCTCTATGGCAACGGCCATGGATGCCATGAGCAAGACGACCCCTTAAGGGGTCGATGCAAAAGGTTTCAACGACGGTGACGGGCATCGTCGTCGTCGTCACGGACGTTCGTCCCCCCCATCCCCGCCGGCGGTGTCCCCACCGGGGACGAAATATATGGGGAACACGACGCCCGGGTGCTTGAACACCTAACCTCTTGCGCACTATGCAAAAGCATTGCCACTAGGCCATCACGCTATGCCGGGCCGAGGCATCAAGCACAATATATCCATGCGCTTACTGCTGCGTATCCAAGCCCTGCACGTTTAAGCGTTGCCGGGCCAGGCATCATCGCGCAGGCATGCACCATCATCGGCATCTTCAAGTGGAATGCCGATGGGGTCCCCATACGGGTGGTCCCAGCCCCTCAGTGGACACCATCATCCACAAGTAACCCATCTACGTGCCCCGTGGGGAGCGCGCTTGCCGTCTGGCGAGCGCGGAGGCGACGTGGGGGTTGGATCATGTCCGAGACGACCCCATGTCAGCCCACCACCCACGAGGGGGGTCCAACCCGCACACGCTTAAGCGTTGCGGGCCCACGCATCACTCTGTCTGCATGAACCATCACCATAATCTGCATAAGCAGCGCCGACCGGGATCCCGTATGGGTGCTCCCAGCCCATCAATGGGCATGGGTATCCGAGCCAAGCCACGTAAGTGCCCTCGGCGAAGGGGGGCCCTGCGTCCTCCGATCCCCTCTATCGCATGCGGGCTACCCTGCACCGACCCCGGCGGCTGCTTATGCAGCGCAGGCGGGCGCCCAGTATGGGTACGCCCTCCAGTCGAGCGGGAAAGGTCAATCACCGTCTTCCCATGGCGGTGGCTTGGGGGCGGGGCCCTCCAATGGATACGGGGCGCCTCTTTCCGGTGCCCCTCACTAGGGTGCCGTGGCTACTAAGAGCCGTGTGTGAGACCCGAGGGTCTCTTTGTGCTTGCTTGTCGTCCCCAAGGAAACATGTGCATGGAGGGGGTGGGTAGCATGCATGTTGTGGTAGGTCAAAAGCGGGGAGGGGGAGAAGTGAGGCAGAGTAAACCCCTTAAGACGTAGCTCCCACCCTGCGTATCCCGGGTGGTCACCTGTCTTCATAACAGGGACCGGGCGGCGTCCCAATCGCCAGGTGGAAGGCCGCTCGGCCTGGGCATGGGGGGGATCCCGCAGAAACGGGACCATAAGGAGAAACACCCCCCCACGACCGCCTCAAAGCAGCGATCCCGCCGTGTCCCCACAACACAGCAAATAGCAGTCCACCCCATATGTAGGGCGGGTCCTGTCGGAAATAACCCGAGTGGCCTCACCCTCTTTTCTGGGGAGCAAGCCCCTTTCTTAGCGGCCGGCCCCCGGCTCTCCTGGTCCCATGCCAGGGTCCTCATGGGGTTTGGCGGCGACACCCCGTCGTATGGCGAGGGTGTCACAGCCTGGGTGCGCGCGGCTGTCCCTAAGGGGCAGGCCGCGTCCAATGTCACCCCACCCCCTCATCGGGGGAAGGGTGCATTAATATGCTCAAAGGGATTGAGACTTCCCGTCAAGCAGGTTCCGGGGACGAGTTAAAAACTACCCTCTACCGCTTAAGCGGTCCCCGGTCACCCCACGCCTCAGTGGGCGGCACATCCCTTGGCGGGCGTCTTGCCGCAACCCATCTCAGTGCGCTTAAGCGCAGCGGACACCCCATCCCCCAGGCCGAGAGATAACTGGCTCTCCAGGGGGGGGGTTGTACCCGCGCCACCTGGTCCTCTACTCATCATGGGCAGGGGACCATCCAGCAGTAGGGGCAGCCAAGGGCGTCATGACCTGGCCAAACAGGCCTCGACGCCAAAACCTTATGGTGAGGCCCCGTACGAGTGGCATGTCTTGAAGCAATGCCAAGCCATCAACAGCTCGGTACCCATCCCCACTGCCCCGTCGGGACGGGCACGGGGCAAGGGCGAAAACGTCCCTGCCACCGCTACCGTCGTTACCCCGAGAGATCCCACGACCCTGAGGCCGAGGGGACATAGGTCTAGGCCAACAGCAAGCCTCCACCGTGGCAAAAGGACGGCACGTCGACCCGGGAGGACAACCCCCCCTTCCGGGTCGGTACACCCCCTACAAGGGGTGCCTTAAAATCACCGCCTGGCTCGAGGTCTCGCGCCTCTCCGCCCGTACACCCCCCATATGGGGGTAGCCTCCAAAGACCGCCTGGCTCGAGGTCTCGCGCCTCTCCGCCAATACACCCCCCATATGGGGGTAGCCTAAAGCATGTATGTCTCAGCACGCAACCATGGGGTGGCGGCGCAACCTCCGTCAAAGGACGGCTGCTGCAGTCGCCGAAGTGAGAGGCATCCTCCCCTTCGGGGGACGCGCCCGGAGCGTTCCCCGGCGCCGTAGCCTACACCGACTACCGGGGTCTGCTCGGAGGCAGGCCCGTACGCGGACCCGATAGGTGCCCACGCCGAGTGGCCATCTCGATCCCCTGCCCACGCCCACAGTGGGGGGAACGCGGGGGCCGCACCGGCTCCCCCCCTGTATTCGGCGCCAAACAGAGTTTACGGACCCCCTTCCGAGGGAGGAGCAACAGACAGCAACCAGGACAGCAACCAACGTAGTCACCCCCGAAGGAAGGACAGCCAACAGAAAGTCAGAGCAAGGGTAAAAGCCCACCAAAAGGGCAGAGGAGGGGAGACCCAGCTGATCAGGAAGGGTGTTTCCCATCCCCTGCTGCTCCACCAAATGTGGAGGACTTCCGACCTTACCCGTAGGAAAGGGGCTATCCCTTCTCGAGGGGAACCCTGGGTGTAGACCCTAGAGCAAGTACCGCAGGAGCTTTAAGCCACCGCTCTAGGCGGGGGCGTCCAAGTCGGGGAGCAAGAGGGTAACGCAAGGTTGATTTTATCGAAGGGGCAAGCAACGGGCAAAGCCCCCGCGCATATATACCCTCTCTGGCCCCCGGCCAGAGCCCCCGAAGGGGCCCCAGACGCGGGCCAGCACACGCACACGCAATCGACCAATCACACGCAAATGGAACACTCTGGAACCCATAGACACGCAAAGTCCCCTCCAAAGGGGAATTCCCCTCACAATCTATAAGTACAAGTACAAGCCGGAATAATCCAGCAAGGATCTTCCCCGTCACCATTCCTTCGCGTGCCGTCACATATCGGGATAGGCCAGATGGCCCGTCCCGTATCTCGGCTCCTCCTCCCCGTCCTTCAGAAGGATCGGACGGGATGACCTGGCAGGCCCCGCCCCTGAGGGAGGGGCCGCCCCGGACAGCCTGATTGGCTGCCGGGAGAGGTCGCCACAGTCCGCCTCCCCAGCTGGGGAGGACCCATTGGGCACTCGGGCGCGGGGTGCACAGACAACCCCCACAGCCGCCGCCGCCTGTGATTACGCCGCTGCGGGGGGGGCGTGCGCTGCCCCGCACCCTCGTGCCGCGCGGCGAGGCGAGACTCGGACCCAGCCATGTGACCGATGATTGGGCGCTGGACCGGATCCTGCCAAGATTGTGGGGGACACGCGTTTGCGTTTGGTCAGACCTCGGCGGGGTGTGACCGAACATCAATGATGTTTGGTCAAACCCCCGGTGATGGCTGACAGATTGGGTCGGGCCGATTGGCTCGATTATGTGTTTCGCCAGGCCGTGATTGGCCGGTTTGTGCATTGTTTTGCTTGAGTGGAAGGGGGTGATTCGCGGGTGTTGTCCACAATAGGTGGGCTGATGGCCGTGTGGAGAGGGGGGGCTAGACTTGCGTCTGTGGGCGTGTCGGGGGCGCTCACCGCCGCGTGCGGCGGACCTGCCGCCGCGTGCGGGGCGGGGTATAAGAGCACCCGGCCGCGCACCTGAGTGCCGGGCGCCCTCGGCCCGGCAGACTAGACATTGGAACTCGCCACCCCGCGTTGGGGTGTCGGGTCGCCGGTGTCTGGCCTCGTGGGGTACACTGCGTTTTTCTCCACATCCTCGCCGATACTCACAATCGCGATTTCCGTGCCGGCGAGCAGGACGCGCGTTGCACCGCCGGGCGCGCCGGGTGTGCTGGGGTTGCCCGTGCGTGCGTGCATTGCGAGACACCGCGTTGCCCCTGTGCGGACGCTTTCCGATTACCCTGCCCCTCCCCCGTAACGGGTCTTGACTCCCCCACGACGTGGGGGTTCCTTTCCTTGGGGGAGGCTTGGTCACGTTGATCTGGCGCGTGGCTCGTCCTCTTTCGGGGAAGGCATTGCCGCTGAAACCTGGAGTCGGGTCGCCCGTGTCGAGGCCAGTGACGGAGGTGTGCGTGTGGCGACCCGGGAGAGCGACGAGGCAGATTTCCCTTGCACTAGCGGACGGGCACACTGGTACCACACGTGCGCGTCTCGGTGTGTAGCTCCGTGCGGGCCAACGCGAGTGCCGCGGCGTGCGCGTACGTGCTCGTGTACTTGCGGGAGCTGGACCTTGGTGTGCGGGGGGAGCTGGACCTTGGTGTGCGGGGGGAGCTGGACCTCGGCGTGCGGGGGGGAGCTGGACCTCGGTGTGCGTGGGGGGACACTCGATTGCTTGTGTCAATTGGGGGGTGGGCCGGTTCGCGTGGCCCTCGCGCCCTGGATCAACACAAGAAGGCACAAGGTCAAGGTCAAGCCCAAGATCAAGGTGGTGGTCAAGGTCAAGCCCAAGACCAAGGTGGTGGTCAAGGTCAAGCACGACTTTGAGAGGACCCTGTTGCGCTTGTCGCCATGTCAACCGAAAGTAACCCCCCTCCGGCTTTTATGCCTCGCGCAATCATGGCGCAAATGTCCGAGATGCAGCAGGGGCTGATCATGGCCGTGCGTGCACTGACTGCGGACGCAGAAGAGGACCAAGTCACCGGAGAAGAGTTGCGGGCGCAACTGGCGGACCTGTACCCGCCCACGGTCCTCTTGGGCCCTGACATGATGCGCCAACCTTTCATCCATCAGCAGCTGCTAGCCTGGCTTCGCACCCACGAAGTCTACCTCGGGGGGACTGAAGACATGCGGAGCGTCAAGCGGCTCGCTGCTACGCTGTATCCGGCTGGTGGGGACAAGGTGGCGGCACAGCAGATATTGGCCAACATTGACAACTGCAACGAGAGCCTGTGCCGGTACGCCACCGCGCCGGGGGCGTATGGTCGGACTGCCGGCCCAGAGGGGTTTGTGTCCACTCCTCCCTCTGGGGCTCGCTCTGCTGCTCTTGCCGACGCTTCGGCAGCAAGTGACGACCGCGACGACGTCCCGCCGCCCAACCTGGGGACCCAAGACGCCCGGTCGGGACTGCCACCGCTCGCGTCGTTTGGGCGCCCAGCGAACCAGGGGAACGTCGCGGGCGGTCGACCCCAGATTGACCTAGGGCCGACGCACTCGGGGCATGGGGCGGACTCTATGGATGCGACGGACAACACCTTGGCGCACCGCATCTCGCTACGCTTTAAGGACAGCAGCTCCAAGTTCTCTGGTGACCCCAACGAGTGCCTCGACGATTTCGTGGCCGATTATGAGCTGGTGTGCCGCGACTACGGGCTGTCACGCATGCAGATGCTGCGTTACTTCTACAACCTCCTTAGTGGCGACGCGAAGCGATTCTACCTAAACGAGCTCGTCCATGTCGTTGACACCTACGATTCGATGGTCATGCGCCTCCGAAACGAGTACCACTCCGACGTGCGCCAGAGCCAGGCGCGCAACAAGCTGGCGTCCTTGCGCATGAAGGCGTTTGAGTCCAAGGGAATGTCGGTCGAGGCGGCGTTGACGTCGACGTACCAGGCGGTCCTAACGGGCTCAAAGCTTCTCCCACCGTCGCACTCCGGTGAGGTGTTTCGAGTTGAATATCTTCGAGATGCGGTGGTTGGCTACGATTGGGCCACGGAGCCGTTGAGCCGTGTATCCACTCACAAGCTCGGGTTCCAGAAGCTGTATGGAGAGCTGCAGGCCGCCCTCTTCCAGCACCAGGAGGCCAAGCGTGCTCGGATCCAGGACGCCGCGTCGGGCGTCGCCACCAAGATGGACGACGACAACGAGGTCAGCACGTTTTATCAAGGCCAAGGCCGGTATGAGCGCAAGCATGTGGGAGTTGGGAACCGTGCTGTGCAGCAGTCGACGGGGCGATTTAACCCCCTCTCAATTATGGGGTGTTTCAATTGTGACAACCCCAAGCACACCATCAACGACTGCCCGCTGCCGCGGGACGTCGCGCGAGCTGCCCTTAAGCGCCTCGAGTACCTGTCCAAGCGCAAGGCGGGGCGGGGCGCAACTGCTCAAGTACTGTTTGAGCTATGCACGCAGATTAACGAGACTGCTGCCACGGTAGCAGAGGCGGTCAACTCGGAGGAGGATGCCCCCAAACCACCGGAAGATCTCGAGCCCGACACACTCTTTGCTGCTCTGGTGAGTGGGTCTGCTACTGTCGACGCGGAAGAAGGCGACAATGATGGGCAGGTTTTTGCTCAGAGGGATTGACTAGTCGACCTTCCCTCAAGCACAGACTCAAGCGTCCACCCGACATATTTGTCGACAAGGAGATCATCACTTTACTGGACAAGGCCGAGAGATTCGAGGGTGCCTGCATGGACATCGGAGCGGAGAAGACGGTTGTCGGCAAGAGGCAGGCTGAGGCCTACCTTGCGAGCCACAACCCGGGTGTGACGCTGGGCAACAAGAGCGGGATGGTGTACCGGTTCGGTGGCGGGCGACATCCGTGTGTCGGGACGGTGGCGGTGCGCATACCCATCACCGACAGCTTCATGATTTTGATTGAGATCGACGTGGTGGCTATCAACGTGCCGCTACTATTGGGACTTGACTTCCTCGACAGGCACAACATGTACGTGAACAACACAACCAACCGGCTCGTGTGCGTGAACGAGGGCATCCAAGTACCGTTGGTGCGCAAGATGGGGCACATTTTCTTCGAGTGGGAGGCGGAGATACTATACACCTTCCCGGAGCTGCAGCGCATTCACAAGCACTTTTTCCACGCCAACTCGGAGCGACTGTACGCTCTCATGAGGCGGGCCAAGATTGACGACGCGGTGCCGCTGACCCTCAAGCAGCTGCAGGATGTCGCTGACGCCTGTGACGTCTGTCAGCGCCTAGGGAAGGAGCCCAACCGCTTTAGGGTGGCACTCCCCCACGAGGACGTGTGCTTCAACCGGCTAGTGCTGTTGGACCTCATGTTTCTGGAGGGGGAGGCCGTTCTACATGTGGTGGACGCCGACACCCTCTGGAGCGCGGCCGGTTTTATGGGCGATGGCCAGACGGCCGATGCCACGTGGGACCTATTCGTCAAGATTTGGGTGGCCGCGTATGTTGGATACCCACAAGAGCTGCACGTCGATCAAGGGCCGCAGCTGCAGGCACCGCAATGGAGGGCACGAGTTGAGGCGGCTGGCATCAAGCAACGGGACTCGGGTGTTGAGAGCCACAACTCCCTTGGTGCAGGTGAGCGCTACCATGCGTTTCTGCGCCAGATCTTCCGGCGCGTGCGTGCCGCGCACCCGACCATTGACAAGGGTCAAGCCTTGTCCCTGTCCGTGTGGGCCATGAACCAGACAGCGGGGCCGATGGGTATCTCTCCAGTTCTCCTCGTGTTTGGCATCAACCCCCGCATGCCGGTCAACCCCGTCGACTTGCCGATGCAGCGGGAGCGGAACAAGGCGTTGGTGGAGGCCCGCGCGGACATGGTCAAGCACGTCGCTCGTGCGCGGCTAAGTACTGCCGTACGGCGCAACGTCCCGAAGGCGTCCAACACCGAGATCAGCCCGGGCATGCGCGTCCTCGTGTACCGCGAGAAGCCTGTGGACGAGTGGCAAGGCCCGTACACGGTGCAGGGTCACGATGGCAAGCAAGTGTGGCTGGACATCAACGATCGCCTCAAGTTGTTTTCAATTGACAAAGTCAAGGAGTACTTACCGCCTCTTGAGACGACCGAGGAGACGCCAGCCGACGTCGCGACTGATACTGTTGGCAACGAGGACATGGGCAACGTCGTCGACGCTATCATCGCTGGGGACACCTTGGTGTGCAGCCTGGGCCAGCGCCTGGGGTACATTCAAGAGAGGGCCTACCGCGACACTCAGGCCGAGGCAGAGACGCCCTCCCGGATTTTCAAGACTGAGGTCCTCAAGCCAGAGGACCCTCGGGTTTCAACAGCTGAGGCTAAGGCTGCGAGGCTGGAGGAGGCCAGCGGACTCGTGAAGCGTGGGGCATTCAAGAAGGTGCGAAGAGACTCGCTGCCTGCTGACGCGTCCATCCTCAAGGGCCGCTTTGTCGACGCGATCAAGCACGTGGGGACGAACAACGCCAAGTTTAAGTCGCGCTACGTCCTCCAGGGGCACAACGACAAGGAGAAGCCTTTTATCGTCCACAACATCTCCACCTTGCGCCAGAGTTCCACCAAGATTATCTTGTCGACCAGTGCCGTGCTCAATTTTCGCATCTTTTCGCACGACGTGAACCAGGCGTACCTGCAGAGCAAGGAGAGACTCACGCGTACCATCTACCTGCAGCCGCGCCCAGCCGATGCCGAGCTGTTTGGCGTCGGTGACGGCGAGGTACTGCTGCTCCTCCTGCCCTTATATGGGATGTGCGACGCTGGAGACTACTGGGCGGTGACCTTAACGGGTCACGTTAAGGACGACCTGGGTATGGTCCCCCTGACGGGAGATCCGTCACTCTTCATCAAGGAGGAGAATGGGCGCACGGTGGGACTGTTGGGCGGTTATGTTGACGACCTGCTGAACGGCGGCGATGAGTCATTCCAGACCTTGACCCAGCAGACGCTGGAAACGTTCGAGTCCAAGCCGCGGGTGTGGGACAACCTCGAGTTTGTGGGCGCGTTTCTCAAGACGCTGGACGGGTCGCCGCGATGTTTCGTGCTCAGCCAGGAGTCCTACGTCGCAGCGGCGAGCAAGCTGCCAACCGACATCTCCTTTGACGCCTTTGTGTCTGCCCGAGCGGGGTTTGGATGGCTGGCTCACAGCAGGCCCGATCTCTGCTGTGCTATCAACCGGGCTGCACAAGTGACCGCCGAGACCTTCTGCGAGCGCCACGTGCGGGAACTGAACAAGGCTATCAAGTACGCCCACAGTACCAAGGACTTAGGGCTGACCTATGGACCCCTGAGCCGAGAGACGCTGCACCTGCGCGCCTACTCTGATGCGTCTTTTGCCAACAATGACGATCTCTCATCCCAGCTCGGTTACATTGTGATGCTTTGCGACGGGGACAACAACTGCCACGTGCTGAGCTACTCCAGCAAGAAGGCGCGGCGTGTGGTGCGGAGCATTATGGCAGGGGAGGTCTACGCCTTTGCAGACGCGTTTGACACCGCGTTCATCCTCAAGCACGACCTAGAGCGCATTTATCACCAGCACCTACCGCTTGTGATGCTCACGGACTCGAAGCAGATGTTTGACGTCATTACGCGGGCGTCGCACACCACGGAGAAGCGGCTAATGATTGACGTGGCCGCGGCGCGGGAGGCCTACAACCGCCACGAGATATCCAACGTGGGGCTGGTTCAATCCGAGCACAACATTGCCGATGGGCTGACCAAGCCGGGTCAGTGTGCGGCGCTGAGCGCCATGATGAAGACGGCCAAGGACGTCAACCCTGTGCAGCAGTGGATTACGCGCACCGACGCGTCGCCGCGGCACTCGGGTGTGGAAAACCCGGGAGTGTGATTACGCCGCTGCGGGGGGGGCGTGCGCTGCCCCGCACCCTCGTGCCGCGCGGCGAGGCGAGACTCGGACCCAGCCATGTGACCGATGATTGGGCGCTGGACCGGATCCTGCCAAGATTGTGGGGGACACGCGTTTGCGTTTGGTCAGACCTCGGCGGGGTGTGACCGAACATCAATGATGTTTGGTCAAACCCCCGGTGATGGCTGACAGATTGGGTCGGGCCGATTGGCTCGATTATGTGTTTCGCCAGGCCGTGATTGGCCGGTTTGTGCATTGTTTTGCTTGAGTGGAAGGGGGTGATTCGCGGGTGTTGTCCACAATAGGTGGGCTGATGGCCGTGTGGAGAGGGGGGGCTAGACTTGCGTCTGTGGGCGTGTCGGGGGCGCTCACCGCCGCGTGCGGCGGACCTGCCGCCGCGTGCGGGGCGGGGTATAAGAGCACCCGGCCGCGCACCTGAGTGCCGGGCGCCCTCGGCCCGGCAGACTAGACATTGGAACTCGCCACCCCGCGTTGGGGTGTCGGGTCGCCGGTGTCTGGCCTCGTGGGGTACACTGCGTTTTTCTCCACATCCTCGCCGATACTCACACCGCCCGCCAAGCCACGGACGACGCTGTCGCTAACGGTGGAGCGCCAACTGGCGCTGGCTCTGGAGGCGGCGCGGCGGCTGTCAGCAGCCCAGCCGCGGGCAGCGGCCCCACCGGCTCGGTCGGGGGGACGCCTGCCAACCCCACCGCCAACGGCGGGGGAGCGCCCCCCACGCGCCCCAGCGGGACGGGGGGCGACGCCCCCCTCCGGGACAACACCATGGCGGACTTCATCAACCAAGAGGAAGGCGGCGGCACGGACGCCGGCGACGACTGGGCCCCCACCCGAGCGGGCGGAGCACCGGCACCAGGCGGGCGGCCCCAGCGGCTGCTCGACGAAGCCGGCGCGTACGACGACGGCTTCGACTCGACCGCCACCTTCTCGGCAACCGACTGGCTCCAGAACTTCGACATCCCACGGTCCGTCATGCGTGCTGACGGCCTGCCCGTGCCGTTCACGCCCTGCGACCCTGTCCACACCTCAACCTTCTCCCGTGGCAGCCGGGACGAGGCCGAGGCCCATCACTGGTACTGCACGCTGGCGTGGGTCCAGCAGATCTTCAACGACATCGGCGGCGGCGGCGGCGACGGGCGCGGCGGCGGCGGCGGCGACGGGGGGAGGCCCCCCCGGACCCCCCCCGCCACCTCACCCACCCCACCCACGGCGCGCCACCCGACGGCGGCGGTGGCCCGCGCGGCGGCGGCGGCGGCGGCGGCGGCGGTGGCCCCCGCGGCGGCGGCGGCGATGGGGGGAGGCCCCCCCGGACCCCGCCGCGCCACCCCACCCACCCCATCCACGGCGCGCCACCCGACGGCGGCGGTGGCCCGCGCGGCGGCGGCGACGGCGGCGGCGGCGGTGGCCCGCGCGGCGGCGGCGACGGCGGCGGCGGCGGTGGCCCGCGCGGCGGCGGCGACGGCGGCGGCGGCGGTGGCCCGCGCGGCGGCGGCGACGGCGGCGGCGGCGGTGGCCCGCGCGGCGGCGGCGACGGCGGCGGCGGCGGTGGCCCGCGCGGCGGCGGCGACGGCGGCGGCGGCGGTGGCCCGCGCGGCGGCGGCGACGGCGGCGGCGGCGGTGGCCCGCGCGGCGGCGGCGACGGCGGCGGCGGCGGTGGCCCGCGCGGCGGCGGCGACGGCGGCGGCGGCGGTGGCCCGCGCGGCGGCGGCGGCGGGCGCGGCGGCGGCGGGCGCGGCGGTGGCCGCTACCGCGGCTCTGGAGGGGGGTGTGAAAAAATTGTTGACTTATTGTGGGCGGAGCCCTGCCCATTTTTTTTTGGGAGACCCCCCGCTCACGGCCCTTGTGGGCCACCTGCCGTCCCCCCGTCGTCCACTAAGTCGAAAAAGTGGCCCACCTCGTCAAGTACAAAGAGGGACTCCAGGCTGTGGTGGCGGGCGGCGGAGTTGGGCGGAAGGGGGCGGTCTGGGTGGGGGGAAGTGGTCGGCGTCGCTGGGCGGAAGGGGGCGCTCTGGGAGGGGTTGGGGGGGTGGGGGCAACGGTGGTGGGGGGGAAATAGGCCATAGGGATAGTTTGCGATAGGATAGCGTGGATAAGATTCGAGTGGTAGTATTGAAAAATTGCTGACTTGCACAGAAGCCCATTTGAATACGACTTAATACCCATGTAACGTTTTGGACGACTGATCACCACCCGTCAATTTTGTTCATCTGTCACTGACTGCAGCGCGCCGGCCTCGCCAGCCTTCCTCCCGCGGGTCGCACGGGACGAACCGTAGGCTCGCCTTGCACGGCCTGCACCCTGTGGAAAAGCCTGAAGGGCGCGCACCACTCTCTCCATTATTGCCTGCGGGTACACTCGCTCGGGTAAGCCTCGGTGTCGCAGGGCGCTCTTCACTCATACGCGCAAATGCGTTTGAATGGGAGTACTCAGCCAGCAGGCCGCGCACGTGGGTGCGCAGCCGCTGTTGCCCTCCGGCGGTACCCCGACTCAACAGCCGCATTTGGCTGGGCCCGTTTGGTGGGGGTGGTTGGGGGCAGTACCCCTTTCGCTGCGACCGATGCGATGGTGGGGGCGCGGAGGGCGGAGGGGAGATTGGACGGTGCTGTGGGGGCTTTGGGGGGGGGGCACCTCTACCCTTGGAACTTCCATCGGGCGGGGGGGGGGAAGAGGAAAATCCGGTGCCGCTGTGGAGGCCCCCGTCCCATCGGCCCCACCCAAACTCACATCAGTGTGTCTGTGACGGGGTGGGTTCCGGGTCTACGGGGGGTGGATAGCATCCGCTACCCCCCACCACGCTTTCCTCCCCTCCCCTCCTCTCCCCTCCCCTCCCTCCCGTCCCCCCCCACCCTGTTTTTCGCGTATTACCGTCGACGCCACCGCCCCTGCCGTGCCTCACGCGCGCTGGCCGCCGTCCCGCCACCTGCTGCTAACGTTGTTGTCGGCGGCCATCTCTCTCAATGGTCATCCCCATTCCCTACCATCCTGGATGGAAGCGTCCGGCACGCCTCTTGGCCACGACTCACCGGCCTCGCGGGCCCACAAGGGCCCCACAACGCCCACGTGTACGTCACACTCTCGCGGCAGCATCGGTGAGATATGATATGCAGGCACGCTCAATTATCATTTGACATTTTGTAACGTACGAAACGCTTAGGATTCCCCGACGTTCACGGCCGTTATCCTAACTCTGCTATCCTATCGGAAACTATCCCTATGACAAAGCCCGTGGTGGGGGGGGGGGCGTGGTGGTGGTGGTGGTGGTCGGGGAGGCAGGGGAGGGGGGCGGCGGGTGCGGGGCAGGGTGGGAGTGTGGTGCCGCTTTTCCCGCCCCGAACCCCGTGGTCGGCCGCTGGGCGCGACTGGGCGCGGCCGCCACGGCGGGGCGAAAGGCACAGGATGTCAGTCGCGGGCGGAGGTCGCGGCGTCTGCCAGTCCCGCCGCTCCTGCGGCGGGTTCAGCGGCCCGTAGATGAAGCCGCGTCGTGGCCGCACCGCAAGGGCAGGGTCGGGGGCGGTTGCGGCGGTGTCTGCGGCGGCGGCGGCGGCGGCGGGTGCGGAGGCTCTTTCTCAGGGGGGAGCGGGTGGGTCGGATGGCGGGGGGGGGGGGGGACGCGGCACGCGTCATGGTCGGCGGGTGTGCCGCACCAGTGCTCTGGGCGCGGCCGTAGCCGGGGTCTCCCAGGCGTTATGGCGCCGTGCATCCGTCGCGCGCAGAGAAAATCGGCCTGTCGACCACTCGGCCAGGCAAAATCGGCCTGTCGACCACTCGGCCAGGCACTGTGGGTAGAGCTGCCGTCCGCCAGGCGCCCGCAAAGACGCCGCTGCGGGCTGGAATTGCGGGCGCGCAATGCCGCACAGTCAGCCCCATCGTCTCCCCATCTCGCACACACAGGCTTCCCTCACCTCCTCGTCGCTCGCCGCTGCGACACCGCATCCTTCTCCGTCTCGCCCCCTATGCAAGGTGCTGGCGCCACGCGGATGGGCGCGCCGCGCAAAGCAACGGACGACGTGCGCTTGGCGCGCAAGCGCGCGCGCGCGCGCGACAAGAAGCAGCGGCAGCGGGCTCGGCGTCGGATGGCGGCGGAGGGCGCGGCGGTGGCCAACGCAGGGCTCGTCGACGGGGCCCCGGTCGCGACGACAGGCGCGGCGGACTCCGTCGCGGGGCCCGTCGACGGGTCCCCGGAACCGCAGGAGAACAACGACTCCGCGGCGCTTGGCGGTCTGCGCATACTGGCGGCTGGAGAAGCTGTGCCTCCCAAGGCCCAGACGGCAGTTGACCTGGCTCGCACATTGGTGCAGGTGCGCCTGGAGGAAGCGCGCAGGCTCGGACGAGCCGCGTACGAACGTGCCGCCTCTACCCCGGAACTGCGTGCGTCCGCTCTGGCGTGGTCCGCGCGCAACAACGCCATCTTGTACGTTGTCGTGAACATCACTGACGGCGAGGACGCCAGCGGCGCGGTGTATACGGGCCAGACGCACCGCTCTGAGCCGCCGATGGCCTGCCTGCAGAAGCGGACGGCTGAGCACCTGAACAGAGTGCCGCCGCGCGCGACGGCGTTTGACTGCGCGCTGCAGGCGGCGCCCGCTGGTCACGTGGTCGTTCTTGTGCACGTGCACGAGAGTCGCACACCTGGTCTGGCTGCTGCCGAGGCTACCATGGACTTTCTCGAGGATTGCGTGAACGCCGGCATGGTCGCTGCTGGGATTCGGTCGCTGAACAGCGTACCTGTGGGGCAGCGGCAACCGGCTGAGTGGTCCGGCGATGCGGACCGCTGGACAAAGCTGGTCGCGGCTTTGCGCAGATTCCAGCTGCAGCACGGGGACCTCGTCGTTCCGGCTGCGGCGAAGGACGAGGGCTACGGCACGGGGGAGGCATTTGGACACGCTGTCAAGCGCGTGCGGAAGAGCGGGTACTTGATTGCTGGGATACCCGAGCGCCGGTCCCTGCTGGTGGAGATGGGGTTTGACTTCGGCGACACCGCGGCGGATACGACGCGCCGTGCTCGGATCGCCCGCAGTCGGCAGCTGGTCGAGGACCTGCTTGAGTTCATAGGCACCCACAAGCGGCTGCCTGCGTATCGCGGGTCGGAGCGCAGGTTGGCGGGCCGCTACGGGCACTGGATGGGCAGGCAGCCAGTTGAGGAGGGCTTGCGTCGCGTGCAAGCAGCGCTGGAGGCGGCACAAGTGGCGCCGAGAAGTGGCCCTATCGACCGCTGGGTGCGCCCTGTATCAGCGCCGGCCACGCGCTCCCGAGGCAATGTTGACGGACGTGGTGGCGGGCGCACGTGACGGTGGCGCGGCACCGCGGATGGTTGTATGTCCTGGACGTGATGCTTTGCTCCTATTGGCATTTGTTTTGTGTGTGTTGTGGTTCCACTTGCCGCTTCCGCAACAGGCCGTCGCCGCCGACTGTGGCCGACACCCCAATGCAGGACCCACACGTGTGAAGGCCTGTTGGCACCTGGGAACTAGAAGTAGCCCGGTTCGCCTGGACCCTGGGAACCCACAGAATACAATTGGAGTGGTGATCGGTCGAGGTCATAAGTCTGACATAGTTCTTCATGAGGTCTTCAAAACTGTTCGCACCTTTCACCATTTTGAAACCTTGTCATCGCCCGCCTTTTTTCTCGCGCCAAACTGCGTACTGCCGGACCAGCAATTGGAGTGCCCCGTCATACTCACGTGGGAGGAAAAAATTGGCGCTTCCTTTGCTCGCGCCACGGGTCCAAACCGACCCTCGTCCCCGTCCTGCGTCCTTCCCCACCGCCGACAGACCCCCTCCATCCATCTCCCTCTTCTGGCCAAGTGGCGCGCACCTGCTGCCTCCCCTACCCCCCCCCCCCCCCCCCTCCCACCGCCCCCCTCCGGTGCCTTACCCTGCTCCCTGCCCCGGCTGACACCATGAACAACCCGACAACAGGCATCCTGTCATCCCCGGACCCGATTGTGCTTCCTCAAGAACTGGACGTTCGCGGGCTGAGCGCCTTGTGTGTGGCTCGACGGTTGAAGCTGCCTCTTCACCCAACTATCGGGAACCTGACGCGGCTTGTCGGGGTCTACAACGCCGAGATTGAGGCCGGCGGCGACTACCACCTTAAGCGGATGTTGAAAATGTCGCTGACATCTATCGGCGTGGACCGTGGGCTGCCGGCCTGTGTGCGGGCCACCATGGCTACTTTTCGTCGGGGTTTCATCAACGAGCAGCAGACGTCGGCCGTGGCTGGGTCGGCCTTGACATCTCCGTCGCCGGCCACCGGGCCGGCCGTGTCAGCCCCGACGATGTCACCACCTGGCGGCTCGGCCGCGGTTCCTGTCGCTACGGCCACCGCCCCTTTTGACATTGAGAGAGCGCGGTTGGAGTTCGAGATTGAGAAGCATCGGGACTCCGTGTCTCTGGCGAGGAAGAGAATTGACTTGGAGGAGGCGCGCTGGCACTTTTCGCGCTCCCCTCCTTCACTTTCTGTTCCACCCCCCCCCCCATCCCCAGTGACTGCTCGTGAGCTATTCCCAGCCCCCCCCCCCCCCCCCACTTCTGCTGCCCATCCTCCCACCGCTGGCCAGCCAGTCCCTATGAACACCCTCCCCCCTGCACCTCCCCAGTACCCCCAGGCCGTGCCCTCCGTGGCCATCGAGCCGCCGTTGAGCGGCCCTCTGCTCAACGTGCTTCAGGACATTGTGGGCTACAGCCACGCAGAGCCTGGCTGCCGGGGGCTGTTCTCAGGGCTTGCGGCTGTCAACGCCTCATTGGCGGTGACCCCGCGTGGCTCTGCTCTGGGGCGGAAGCTGGTGAACCTGAAAAGGAGCCACCACGAGTACGCGCGGATGCTCAACTGGGTGGAGGCGGAGTTGGCTGGCCACCCACAGGCCACCCTCAACCCACCCACAACCTCGTCGACGAAGAGGCTGTTCGTCTTTTCGGATGCCCAGCGGAGGGTGCTCGAGAGCGCGTTTCTTAAGATTGACCCGCGCTCGGGCGCCGCGCTGCCGACCGGACGGGCAGCGTCGAGGCCTTTCCGCGGTGCGACGTTCTCCACCCTGCGCGGAGTCTTGCAGCAGAGCAACCCGTCTCGGCGTCGAGGCGTCGCGGGCGACCAAGTCTCGCGCCCTCTCTTCAAGGCGCGCACGGCGGCCTGTGTGGCGCACTGGTCCAAGGTGTACAAACAGCTTTAGCTCTGTTTGGCTTTCTCTGAGGGCCCTTTTTGAGAGGCCGAGGCTGTATCACGGTGAAGTCGTTTGCGCAAGGTGTCATTTCGCACGTACAAGAAAAAAAATCTTTCAAATAAACTCATATAATACCCAATACCCGTGGGCTGAGTTTTTCAGGTGGTCGGCGTCAGGTCGGTCGTCCGCAGGGGCAGCTCGGTCCACCCTGCGTCTTCCTGTAACAGCTTGAATAACGCTTGGGCGGGGGGAGAGGACAGCAGTGTCAGCTCCTGCAGAGAGCGGGGGGGGTGGCGGCGGGAACGGTGCTTTTAGGGGTTAGCGGCGGCAGCTGCTTCATGCGGAGGTGCTCCGGTGGCGGCAATGGCAACGACGATTCTGGGAGGGGAGGGAGGGGTGGGGCCCACGGAGCGCAGCGGCGTTGGCAGCCTGGGGGTGCTGCTGCACCATGCGATGGGAGATATCTCCCCCTCGCTCCCCCCATGACCACCACTATTGCCTCCGCCCCTCACAATGCCGACGCCGCGAGAACTCTTGATGGCGGCGCGGCGTTTTCGGCTGAAATGGCAGGTGGTGGTGAGGCGGCGGTCGCAGCCGGCCGCGCGCCGGCCGCAGCAGGGGAAGGATGACAGCGTCCGGAGAAATGATGGCGCTGGCCGCGAGGGGGTGGCCCTGCACGGGCGGTGGTAGTCCTCCCACATCTCTTCTTTCAGTACCACCAGAGCGGCCGCCGCCACCCCTCACGCCGACATTAAGGGAGCTGGTGGTGGCGGCACGGCGTGGCCGACGGTGCTTGCCGGCAGTGGTGACACGCTGCCCTCTGCCGGGCCTCCCCACCCCGTCACCGCCCCGCCGCCCGACACTGCGACGTTCCGGGTCGTGCAGGCCCCGCATGCCCTGCCAGACGCCGCCCTGCCCCGCCCAACCCATACGGTGCGTGGTGGTGCTCTCGGGGGGGGTGTGGGGGACTGCCAGCGCCGCTGCGTGGGGAACAGCCCCTGTCTGCCGCGCCTTCCGTTGCGAAGCAGGCCTTGCCGCCGCGCGGCGACGCGCCGCGGCTACGGCGGCCACCCCAGGCGCGGGGCAGTGCCCCGCTGGGGGAGCGCCTGCGGCCGCCGCGGGCGCTGCCCCGTCGCCCATTGAGCGCTTTTTGGACGACGCTGCAGGGGACGGCCACCCGACGGCCGGGTCGCCGACGGGCGGACGGCTGGCGGGCTGGCAGAGCGGGGTCCGGCACCCCTCCGAGACCCATTTCCTTCCCCCCGTGGCGCCGCCACCTGCTCCTCTCGTTCCCCGGCTTTCTTTGGCCGACGTCCCCCGCCCACCGCAGCCCTCCCCCGCCGCCGCTGCGGCCTACCCTCTCTCGACGCGCGACCATCATGGCCGGCTGCTGCCGTCGTCTGGCAATGGCGCTGATTACCATCGTCGGTGCCGCGACGGCAACGGCAGCGGCGGCGACGGCGGCGGCCGCCGTCCCCGCTGCTCGCGCTCCCCCCCCTGATGTTCCCTGTCTTGCCGTCACCGCGGCGCGGCAAGTCGCGGCAGCGGCCGACGCGTCGGCCGCCGTTGCGGCCATCGCCGTCTCCCGCGCCCGCAACGAAGCCGCCGTCACCGCCGCCGCCGCGGGCAAACCCTAGAACGCGCCGTCGGCGTACCGGCCGCCGTGAAGGCCACGGCGGCGGGGTGAAACGTGGCGCTCTCTCCCGCGGGCGACGGCCGCCTCGCCACGTGGGGCGACGCCCTGCTGCACGCCAAATGTGCTGGCGCGGTCGCCGCCGCCGCGGCGGCGGCGTGCCCGGCGGTGCCCGATGGGGAGCCGCTCGCGAACGCTGTCGGCTGAGGTCCCCGCGGCCGGTACGGCCGCGTCATGGCCGTCTTGTCGGGGCGGGACGTGGCCGCCGACGGGGTGGGGCGGCTGGGGCCGAAGTTGTACACGGGGGCGGTCGTTGCTGCGGCGCCGGGCGGCAGCTGTGGCGACAATAGCGAGGCTCGGCCACTCGCGGCGGCGCGCCGCACCGCCTACCCGCTGTTGTGGACGGCGCCCGTCGCAGTGGCGGCCGCCACCTGAAACACCCGCGCTGGTAACGTGGCCCCCCGCCCTCCTCTCTGCCGTGCGTGTCGCCGTTGGTGGAGCCGTCGGCGGCCTCGCCGCTGCCCACCGGCTCGACCGCGTCGGGGCGGGCCCCTTCGGCGGCGCTGCCGCGCCCGGCTGGGCCGCTCACCAGCTGTGGGAGTGCCTCTCTGACCGGCTGGTCGGGGTGCTCGCCGTGGGGGTGTACGGGGCGGCCGGGACGGCGGCGTACGGGATGGGCGTGCGACTGGGTGTCGGCGCGGGCGTGCTCCCGGCGGGGGCTGCGGTGGCAGAGGGGGGTACGGTGGACGCGGCGCTGTGGCGTTGGCAGAGGGGGGTACGGTGGACTCGGCGCTGCGGCGGATGCCTGAGGGGCCGGCGCGCGTGTGGCGGCACGGCGCTACGGCCCTGACGGTGCGGGTGTGGTTGACCAACTTTCCGGACGTGCGCGTCGTGGCGGGGGCGCGGACGGTGCGCCAACGCCACCGCGTTGCCTCGGAGCTATGCGGTGGCGGCTGCGCCGGCAAAGGAAGGGATGGCGCTGGCCCTGCCCCGGGTGGGGGGGACGCTGCCCGTGGAGAGTGCCGTCGCGGGGACCCACTCGCGCAGCCTGAGGGCGGGGGGGGGACGCGCTTGTTGCGTTCGCCGTGTCGCTGGCGGGCGCCTGTGTGAGGCACCACCCACACACGGGCAGCCCTCAACGTACTGGCGCCGGTGTCAGCAACCCGTGCACCAATGAGGATGCCGGGCGCGGGGAAGGTGACGGGTGGGATGACGGTGATGGGGGTGGGGAAGAGGATGGGCGTGACGTCGGTGAGGGTCGAGGGGGTCGAAGGTAAAGGAGGTCTTTGTGTCTCTGTCTGTGGTTGTTCCCCCGAGGTCTCTCCCGGTGGCGCCCACACTCACGCATTATATACCCCCAGGGGGGCACCCAGGGTGCCCCAAAGCATGCAATTGCCCGTCGTGCCGGTGGACGGCACCAAAGCTCTCAAAACAAAGCATGGGCTCTCAGAACAAAGCAAGGGTGGGCGTGTGCGCCCCAAGGCGCCCCACCAGAAAGCCCCAAACGGGGGGGGGGCCGGTGTGCGGCGCTCGTAGCGCCGCGCGGCTGGCCCCACGCGCCATTCGACCCGAAAAGCCTCAGAGGCGTGTAAGCAGACGCCAGTCTTCGGGTCGAATATCTCCCGTGGGTCAGCAAGTCTTGTCGCTCCCATTGGTCCACGGGGAGATTGTTCCGGCTTGCTGACGCGTCAGAGATGTGGCTCGTCTTTTGGTCCGTTAGTCCGTTGATCCGTTGGAGACTGTACCCGTCGGCAGATGAGTCAGGGTAGTGTCGGTTAGCCAATCCGCGGCTCCCGTGCTGACCGTCCGTTAGTAGTAGATTATCGGACGGACACCGCGGCATGCCCCAGATTACTTTGGAGTTGATGCGTCTTGGAAGGAGTTGGCTGAGAAGGACAGGGAAGGAGAGGCCCCAGTCCTTATCCCCTAGGCTCCAGTCTTGGGGATTTAAGGGGCATATCCTTACACCTCCCCCCCCTTAGGACGCGCGGCGCAGGAAAGCGTCCAACACCTCAGGTGCGTTCGCAAGGTCTTGCTTGGTCAGCCAGGAGTTCTCGCTGACGTCACAGCCTTTCCACTTGACCAGGTACTGTAGTCGTCCACGGCGCTTTCGTGACCTTATGATGGAGTCGACTTCGTACTCGACAGAACCGTCCGGAAATGCCACCGGAGGCGGAACGGGAGGAAGTCGGCCATAAGGATCAGCGCGGTACGGCTTCAGCAAGCTCGCATGAAAGGCGTTGTGAACCTTGCGATCGAGCACCGCTTGGGGAAGATCCAGGCGGAACGTCACATCGTTGATACTCTCAGTGACGCGGTACGGTCCTGAGTACTTGGGCATCAGCTTGCGAGCGCCTTGGAAAGCATCTGGCATAAGGTGTTTGGTACTTAGTAGCACCAGGTCGTCCACGGCGATCTTGCAAGGTCGGCGATGGCGATTTGCGTACGCCGAGCGCGCCTCATTTGCACTCTTGATGGCTGAGATGGCAGTCTCTTGAGCATGTTGGAGACCGCTTAGCCAGTCAGACACTGCAGGCATGCTTGACTCTGAGTTTTCGAGGATGTCCATTGGTACCGTCTTAGGTTCGAATCCGTAGTTCAGGAAGAAAGGGGAGTACGTTGTAACAGCATTTGGCGACCGGTTGTAGGCTACTTCGGCAGCAACCAGAAAGAGGTCCCAATCGCCTTGGTGATGGTTGACAAAGTTTCGCAGGATTTCTTCGATCTTCTTGTTCATGATCTCAGTTTGTCCGTCGGTTTGCGGGTGGTACGCTGAAGAGGCCTTGATCTTGACCTTGAGAATCTCCGTGAGCGACTGCCAGAAGTTGGAGAAGAAAATGCGGTCCCTGTCGCAGACAACATCAGCTGGGAGTCCGTGGTGTCGATAGACGTGATCATGGTAGAGCTGAGCTGCGACTGGCGCCGTACAGTCTGGCTTCATAGGGGCGAGGCGAATCATCTTGGAGAGGCGGTCGACAACGACGTAAATCCCGTTGTGGCCTCTTGGAGTCAGAGGAAGAGGCGTGATAAAGTCCATGGAGACACTTGCCCATCGTTGGCTCGGGGGGTCCAAGGGTTTGAGGTGACCCAGAGGTGAATGGGTGCTAGCCTTGTTCCGCTGGCACAAATCACATGTTTGTACGTATCTTTGGATGTCTTTCCGCATTGTCTTCCAGTAGTACTTGGAAGAGATAACCTTGGTTGTTTTCTTGACTCCCATGTGCCCTTGGCACGGGACATCATGGTAGTCGTGGAGTAGTCTTTGGCGTAGAGTACCGACGGGGATACACGTACGGTCACCTCGTTTCAACAACCTCATGTGTAGCCGGTAGGGAGATACCGGGTCTTTGACTAGGTCGGCAAACTCGGGGTCCGCGTCGTACTCTTGTCTTAAGGTGGCAAGGTCTTGATCACTTTGGTTGATGGTCATGAGGTTGTTGATTTCAGTTTTCTTGGGGAGTTCTTCAATGGTCTTGGTCAGCACGCGACTAAGAAGGTCTTGATTGGGGGCGTGCTTGTCGGGAGCATCTTGTGGCTGCCTGGAAAGGGCATCAGCCACGGGGTTCGAAGTGCCCTTGATTGGGACAATCTTGAACTGGAACTGGTCCAGAAACTCCAGCCACTTGACTTGGCGATCGTTCAGCTTCTCTTGGGTGCTTAGGTATCTCAGGGACTCATGGTCGGTGTGGACCTCAAAGGGTCTTCCGTAGAGGTAGCAGCGCCAATGCCGGATAGCTTGTACGACTGCAAGCAGTTCTCTTTCACGAATGCTGTAGCGCTGCTCGTGGATGTTGAGGGTTAACGAGAAGTAGGCCACTGGACGCCGTCCGCGTCCATCATCTTGCTCAAGGACTGCGCCCACAGCATACCCGCTGGCATCTGTAGACACGTAGATTGGGTATCTCTTGTCGAAAGGCCTTAGCACCGGTGCGCTTGTCGTTAGGTCCTGCAGCTGCTCAAAGGCTTTCTGGGCGTCGGGTGTCCACTCGAAGTCGACATTCCCAGTCAGCCTCGTTAGCGGCGTAGCTACGGCAGCCATTCCCTTGATGAATCTTCGATAGAAGTTGACCATACCGAGGAAAGATTGTACATCCTTTTTGCTCCTCGGTGTTGCCCACGTACGGATGGCTTGGACCTTGTAGTCTTCCATAGAGAAGCCTTTCTCGGAGATGACGTGGCCAAGGTAGTCCACAGTAGTTCGAGCGAACTGGCACTTGCTCAGCTTGGCGTAGAGCTTGTGTTCTCGTAATTTCTCGAGTGCTAATCGTAGGTGCTTAAGGTGATCGTCGTAAGTTTTGCTGTAGACTAGGATGTCGTCGAGGTAGACACAGATGAAGTCGTACAGATAGGGTCGGAAGACATCGTTCATTAGGTTCATGAAGACCGCGGGTGCATTTGTCAGACCAAAGGGTACGACGGTGAACTCATAGAATCCGTACTTGGTTCGAAACGCCGTCAAAGGTATTGTTTCTGGGTCAAGGCGAATCTGGTGATAGCCAGAGCGGAGGTCGATCTTTGTAAAGTACTTGGCCTTTCGCAGTTGGTCAAAGATGTCGTCGATGCGTGGTAGTGGGTACGCGTTCTTGATAGTAGCCTTGTTCAGGGCCCTGTAGTCGATGCACATTCGCCAGCCACCGTCCTTCTTCGCCGCAAAGAGGACGGAAGAGCCCCACGGTGAGGTGCTTGGTTGGATGAATCCCTTCCTTATGAGGCCGGCCAGTTGAGTCTTGAGTTCTTCGAGCTCCCATTCGGCTAGTCGGTAAATTCCGCTACGACGCGGTTGGGCGTCATCGGTCAGCTTGATGCTAAATTTGTGACTGCGCTCAGGAGGGAGTCCGTCGGGGAGCTCGTCTGGGAAGACGTCAGCGTACTCTTTGAGAATCTCTTGAACTTCTTTCTTGTCTTCGCCTTGTCCCATCGTAATGGCGTTAATGTCGAAGGTGCTAGAGGGATCTTCCGACTGCAGGTAGATGGCAAAAACAGGGCACCTTTGAACGAGGTCCCGAGCAAGGCGTTGCCGACTGATCAGAGCTTCGGGCTTCTTGAGGGAGGCAGTGATAGAAATGTTCTTGTGGTTGAACTTGAAGGAGATCTTGTTTTTCTTGTTGTTGATTTTGGCGTCCTTGTCATCGCGCCACTTCTTTCCCAGGATGAGGTCGTACGCGCTCAATTCACAAACAGCAAACCGAAGTCGCTCTTGGTACGGTCCGATGTGAATCTCAAGAGGGTCAACGGTTTCAGCGAGGACATGGGAGCGGCCATCGGGCATGCTTGCCGCGAAGTCCGTTCCTTTCGTTTTCACATGCAAGGAGGTAACGAGGCGCCTTGAGACGACGTTGATGGGAGATCCGTCGTCGAATAGCACCTTAACAGCTTTTCCATTGACAGAAGCAGTAGAAAGCAGAAGCCCGAGTCGCGGGCCTTCAAATGGTGACGACATATTTTCAGGAACCGAAGGAGCGTCTTTCACAGATGTTGAGGATTGTTGCTGCTTCAGTTCCGCTGGCCTTTTGGGCAGTCCTTAGCCATGTGTCCTTTCTCGCGACAGCGAAGGCAGAGACCCTCGCGCATGCAGCGCTGGCGTTCGTCTGGCGTCAGCTTTTCGATCTTGATGCTGGAAATGTCCATCGGGACAACGCCCATCGTCGGTGGCTTGCCAGAAGTGCTGTTAACATTGCTGGTGATACGGGACACTCCAGCCTTGGCCGCTTCCACGCGCAGGGCGTCCGTCATCAGTGATTCAAGATCGGTGTACGTCTTGAGGCACAGTGCCTGCCAGATGTCGCGCTTCAGGCCTCGGCTATAGCGGTCGATCTTTTCCGCTTCGGTGATGTCCGGGATGTCCAAGAGGACGCTCAGGAAAGTCCTGTTGAACGTCCCGACGTCCTTGATTTGGCGCCATGAGTGCAGCTTGTCCCGCGCCGCCTGCGTCTTGTTCAGAGGGCTGAAGCGACGGATGAGCGCAGCCCGAAAGGTAGCCCAGTTGGGGACCGCCGTCGTCCGACTGTAGGTATGCCACCAGGTGAACGCTTCACCGTCCAGGTAGGTGCAGGCGATCCGACACGCTTCGTCAGGGTCAGTCAGTCGCACATATGAGTCCATGTGCGAGCACCATGCTTCAATTGTCCCGGGCTTGCCAGAGAACAGCGCGGGCTTATTCGGCCTCGCAGTCGTCGCGCCTCCACTCGAGGCCTTAGCCTTGGCGTCGGACAGCTGTTTCTTGGCGTCCGCCAATTCAACCTTATGAGCCTCGAGCTCGGCGCTCATCTGCGAGACGAACGCTGTAAGTTGATTCCATGACTCCGCGGAGGGTGCGGTTGAGGCCGTTCCCGGATTAATCGGGCTTACAGTCGCAGGATTCGGGGGGTCCATTGCGTCCTGGGTGAGGTCCGCAACAATCAAATTAACCCAACAGATCCGGTTTGACTTACTCCGGCAGAGCACGGGGCAAGTCTTACAAGATGTGCAAGTTAATTTGACCAAGCAAAATAGTGCTGCACTAGCTCTGGACAAGCGTGGCCGTCGTGGCTACCACGTTTCCAAAGATGGACAACACTATTTGATGGGTCACAAGCGATGCGATGAAGCAGAATTCGAAGACTCAAATCACGCAATCGGATTTTCCCGCCGGCCGCCGCGCACGGGCCCGAGTCGGGTCGTGCCGGATTTCCACGCGGGGGGATCAAAGGGGGAAAATCGCGTCTCTTGCACAGATCCTGGGGGGTGTTGCGAGGTGTCAGTCGGTGCGGCGCGCCAGCGTGCGGTGGTGATCCTTGCCACGCTGGTGGCGTTCGAAGTGCTCGACCGTCTCAAATTCGCGATCGCACACGTCGCAACGAGGGCGGGTCGCTGGACGGTTGACCGTATTGCGGTGGCGCCGCGACCAGCGATGGTCGCGCAGCACTGTCAGGCTGTTGCAACGCACACCGCACGGCTTGCAAACGTATTTGCCCTTGGGGATGGTCTTGGCGATCCGGCGCTGCTCTCGCTGCTCTGCTGCGCGCGCGGTCGTCGGTCGGATGTGGCCGATTCGTGGGGCCGGCGGCGCGATGTAGCGCCGGGCCGGATCCTGCGCGGGCAGCAGCAGGCGCCGGTTGGCTGGGACCGCCGGTCCTGACGTGGCCGGGCCCTTACCCTTGCGCGAGAGGGGGGGCTTGGATGCGGCTGGCGCCGCCGATGCGGCCGTCGCCGCCACAGAGGATGACGTGGATGCGCCCGCCGGGGTGCCACGTGCCGCCGCGGTGTCGCGCGCCGCCGCGGTGCCGCGCGCCGCCGGGGTGCCGCGCGCCGTCGGGGGGCGCGCCGTCGCCGCCGAGGAAGTCGGGGCGTCCGCCAACGCCGAGGAAGAAAATTCCGAACCTGATTTGGCACTCACTGGGTTTCGACAATCAGTCGACCAAAAGAAAAAAAACCGTGACAGGGGCCACCAGGGCAGTGTCAGGGCAGTGTTCTTTCGGTGTGATTCGTGGAACCCGCTGCGTTCGTATTACAATGCCCGAGGCACGCCGAACACAGGGGGCAGCACGAGTGCACAAACACAGGGAGGGCCAAATCCAGGACGGAATCGCAACGTCACCGCCAAGAGGAAGTCAAACTATCTGAAGCTACCACATGTGAGGCACCACCCACACACGGGCAGCCCTCAACGTACTGGCGCCGGTGTCAGCAACCCGTGCACCAATGAGGATGCCGGGCGCGGGGAAGGTGACGGGTGGGATGACGGTGATGGGGGTGGGGAAGAGGATGGGCGTGACGTCGGTGAGGGTCGAGGGGGTCGAAGGTAAAGGAGGTCTTTGTGTCTCTGTCTGTGGTTGTTCCCCCGAGGTCTCTCCCGGTGGCGCCCACACTCACGCATTATATACCCCCAGGGGGGCACCCAGGGTGCCCCAAAGCATGCAATTGCCCGTCGTGCCGGTGGACGGCACCAAAGCTCTCAAAACAAAGCATGGGCTCTCAGAACAAAGCAAGGGTGGGCGTGTGCGCCCCAAGGCGCCCCACCAGAAAGCCCCAAACGGGGGGGGGGCCGGTGTGCGGCGCTCGTAGCGCCGCGCGGCTGGCCCCACGCGCCATTCGACCCGAAAAGCCTCAGAGGCGTGTAAGCAGACGCCAGTCTTCGGGTCGAATATCTCCCGTGGGTCAGCAAGTCTTGTCGCTCCCATTGGTCCACGGGGAGATTGTTCCGGCTTGCTGACGCGTCAGAGATGTGGCTCGTCTTTTGGTCCGTTAGTCCGTTGATCCGTTGGAGACTGTACCCGTCGGCAGATGAGTCAGGGTAGTGTCGGTTAGCCAATCCGCGGCTCCCGTGCTGACCGTCCGTTAGTAGTAGATTATCGGACGGACACCGCGGCATGCCCCAGATTACTTTGGAGTTGATGCGTCTTGGAAGGAGTTGGCTGAGAAGGACAGGGAAGGAGAGGCCCCAGTCCTTATCCCCTAGGCTCCAGTCTTGGGGATTTAAGGGGCATATCCTTACAGCCTGACGAGGCATCCGGGCGGCCGGGCTGTCCACCAAATTCGCGGTGGTGGGCGTGCCAGCGGCCGCGACACGTGTCGCCGATTGACGTGACGGTCAGCGTTTGTTCCACGGTGGGAGCGTCGGGCCGGCGGCGGTAGCGCCGCTGCCCTCCTCCCCCGCCGCCGGAGGGGGTGGGGATAGTGCGGCGGCGGCGACGGCGTTGGGAGCTTGGCGGAGGGAAGCGATCCATCGCCGTCCGCACCCCCACGACCGCCAGTGTTGTTGTGGTGTGGTTTGTGTGATAAGGGGTTACGGTGCATGTCCTAGCGGGTGCCTCTTTTCGGTACTCTCTGGTGTATTTGAGTGTGACGCGGGGGGCGGCGGGGCGCGCCTTGCTGCCGCCGCCGCCAGATGCGACTGCAACGGGGGGAGGGCAGCGGCCCTCTGCGGCCGCGTCGCGCCGGCGGCGACTGCCGGCGGCGAGGCGGCAGACCAAGCGTACCCGGATGGGCGGCCTGCAGGCAGTCCAGCAGGATGAGGGCTGTGATGTAGGTGAAGGGGCGGGGGGGCTGGCGGGTGACCAGCCGGAAGACGTGAAAGGGGAGGGAGAACGCGTGCGGATGTTTTTTGTAGAAGAGCGAGCCTGCGACGTGGCGGCGGCCACAGCGCTGGCCGCGGCCGGCGGCCAACCGGCTGCGGTTGGCAGCGTGGGGGCTATGGACTCTTCTGTGGCGCCCGCCTTTGGCGACAGCCGCGACGCGGAGTTTGTGGCTTCCGCGCGGTGCGTGCGGCGGCCAGACGGCGAGGGGAGGGGGGCGAGGCGGGCACGGCGAGCCGCGGGGAGCGGGGAGTTACGACGGGCGGGCGGGGCCAAGTCCCCCCCGGCCGCCCGCCTGCCCTGCCACGTGTCCGTACTGCGACCGCCGGCGCCGACGGCGCCGCGGCGGTGGCAGCCGCTGCCCTCGGCGGCGGAATGCGCCCTGCTGCCGCCAGCGCCAATCGTGACCGCAACGGGGGGGGGCAGCAGCCCCCCGCGTCAGCGGTGCGCCGGCGGCAGAAGAGGGGAACTGAACGCCCTGCCCGTCCTCACGATAAATGGACGGCTGTTGTGTCGTGTCGTATGCACCCCCCACGTCATGAGGACATAATGTCCTCCCCCTGTGATGCAGTGGTGCGGCGCCTCAGGCGCAGATATTGCAGTACCTACCCCCGGCCCGCCCCCGAAAAAACAAACCGCATAGGCGCAGTCGGTGCGACGTTCCCCACTTAACAACTCCTTTGCCGCCGCCAACCCCCACCAAGCCCTGCGGCCGCTCTCCCCTGGGCGGTGCACCTGCCTCCACAGACACACCCACCGCCGGCGCCGCCAATCCCCCCCGTGTAGCGTCACGCCTTCCGGCGTCACCTCCCCGCATTCGGGCAACCCCCACTGCAGCTCCACCCGACGGCACCGTCCTGCGCGGCCGTGGCGTGACGGCGCAGGCCACGGCCGCCACTCAACCCCCCGCCTCGCGCGTGAGCGTCTCGTAAACGCGCGCCAGCGCGCGCATGCTGCCGCGGTAGCCCGCGCCTCGGCGGCGTGGCCAAGTTCCCGGGCCGCTTCAAGCTTCTGTGCAGCAGCCGCTGGTGCTCCGGGTGGGGAGCGGGGGGCGTGGAGGGGAAGGTGGCCGTCGCCGCGGCCCTGCCGACCACCGAGAGGGCCCTCGCCGACTCACCGTCGACGGCGAGGCGGCCGTCGGGCGCCGGACGAGCCCTGTCCCCACCGGCGACGTCGTCAGCCGCTGCGGCCGTCGCCCCCTGCAGGTGGCCGCGCCACCCATGGACGCCGCCGCCGCCGCCGTGTCGCTGCCTGCGGTGAGGGGCGCTTTTTGTTACAAACCTCGACAGCGCAGCCAGCTCCTCGGTTTTAGGTGACCCGATGGGATTTGGCGGGGATTTTGGTGACGCAAGTCAGTCAACTTGAACAGCCAATCAGCGACCCAGTTTCCAGGCTGGCCAGCACGTGTCGGGCCCACCGAAACTTTCGGACGCTCCGCTCCCCCTCCCCTGCCGCGTCCCTGCCTGCCGCAGCCGACGGGAGTGGCGGCGGCCACACCACGGCCACACTACGGCGGCGGCTCGGGCCACTGCGCTCCCCCCGCCTCTGTTTTCCCGGCTGGCCCTCCTCCTCCCAGCGGCGACGGGGGCGGCAGCGTCGGAGGCGGAGACAGCCGCGGCCGCCGGTCCTGGCCACCCGGGAGATCTTGCTCCGCCGGTGACGCATCAGCAGTGGCGGTGGACACAGCGGTGGTGAGGGTTGCGCGGGCGTTCTCCACGTGGCCCACACTGGGTGTACCTGCGCCAACGTCCGATAACCCCCCCACGTCGGGGGGAGCCGGTGCAGTGTCCCGCCCGCGCGCCATCAGGTGCGCCGGCTCTGAAGCCGCAGGGAAAGGCTTTCCGAAAACATCAGTTACCGGGGGGCACCGCCCACCTGGAGCAGGGTGCCAATGTTTCTCCTTCCCTCCGCGCGCACTGCAGTAGCCCTAGCCAAGCTGGATGGCACCAGCCCGCCCCCTTCCTCGCACCCGCGGCCACCCGACTGGGTCCGCGGCTGCCTTCCCACCCCGCTGCCGGCCCTCAGCGAGCTCAACACCCGCCCGTATGAGTCCCTCACGCTTTACGGCCATGCGGGGAGCATCCGCAACGCCCTGCACCTGCCATCAGAGCACCTTGCCGCGCCCGCCCATCCGCCCGGCAGTCCAGCAAGCAGCCCAGCCCACCTTCCCATCCGACCCACCTGTCACCGCCTCTCCTCGTGGCCCCGTGCCCACTTTACCCTCTCCAGCGCATCCCCAGGCGCCAGTCATCCTCCGTTGCCCCACCCTGCGCCTCCTTTCCGCAGCCACCGCGGCTGCCGGCCGCGGCTGCGGCCGCGCCCGCCGACGCGACGGGCATCGCGACGGCGAGAAAAGGGCCGCATCAGGGGCAGCAATGACAGCGACGGCGCGCCCATCGGGAAGGCTGTGGAGGCTGCGGCGGGAACACAGGCGGCGGCGGCGTACAGGAGGGCAGCATGGCAGCGGCAGCGGGCGCGGCAGAGCGAGCCGCCGCGGTCCAGTGGCGGTGACCAGCACGACGGTGCGCACAGTGACGGAGACGGCCACGGCCCCGTCGGCGGCAGCCATGGCGGCGGCCGTGACGGCAATGGCAGCGCAGGTGCCAGGGGTACTAGAGTCGGCGACAAGGGCGCATTGATTTTCGGAGCGACGAGCAAAAAAAAAAAAAAAAGTGTGGACAAACAACTGGAGTTGGGACATATGCCCCAAGTTGATGCGACCCGATTTCACTATTGCAATTCTCCGAATTGGGAGAACACAGATATCATGAAACATGAAGCAAGCATTACGAATAACTTCGGCGCTGCGATTTTCAAAGTGATACCGTGGTGTACAGGGCTACGGCCAACTACCCCTTGACGACAAGCGTCACTGTACCACTTGCCGCAGCACGAGTTTTACGTCGTGGGCGAATCTGGGACACGGAGCATAGCACACCAGATAACGGTCCTCTCCTGCCACGATTCTGGGCTGCTTCGCCGAAGCAAAAGCGAACACCAGCTGGTCAGGCCACTTAAATTCTGAACCGAAGCAGACGCAACGTTTGAAACCGGGAGGTAGATACCATTTATCGCATTCTCCGTTGTCGAACCTACGACCACCGCGCACTGAGTGGGGCGTTTTCCCATATGGCCACGGAATGGCCTGATGTGCAACCGGGAGCTTCCGCGGTCTTTATAAAAGCGCCTTCAGAAGCCGGTTCAAAAACGACAGGAGCAACCCGCGACTCCTCCGAAGTCTCTGCGTCACACCCGTCAGCCCAAGTTTATGCCAGTAGCGGCGACAACGGCGGTGCTCTCTATGATTGCCGAAGCGGCTGCGACTGTTGCTTTGGTCGACGCTTCCGACGGAATCGGCGCCTCCCACGGCCGCCCGGGTCGGCTGTGGTGCCCGACAACAGACAGGGGGGTGGTGTCTGTGTCTCCAGCGGTGCCCACCAGTCTGAGCAAAGACAGTTCCCTCCATGGCTTCGATGGCCGGCGCGCTATGCTGTCATTACGGCGGCACCGTCGTCGCGTTGGACGAGGCGCCTCCGGCCGCCATTGATGCCTTCCACATTCTTCAGTAGGCCACGGTAGGAAGGGAGCTCGTTCACCAGTGGGGGGGAGCTGCTATTGTGTATTGCGCGCGGGGCTGGTTCTTGCATCTTCGTTACTAAGGAGCACAAGGAAAAATGAAAAACCTACTCGCCGTTGGCACCCCCAATGAGTCCAACCCCGCCATGCGTCCGCAAGAGTACGTTCACCATGTCAAGCACCTTGGCCGCCACCTCGGCCCCGAAAGCGCCCACAAAAAAGTTGCCATGGTTCGCCTCCTGCAAGGCGACGACGCGTTGCTCAAACCAAACCATAAACTCGTCAACAAGACCACCAACCCGAGTCGCAAGGTCGGCGCTGTCCACCCGGTAGCAGTCGCGGATTCTTGCTCGCAGCGTCCCGCGGCACCGGTAGTTGAGAACATAGAATAGGAAGCGAGTGGAGTTTGACTTCCACACACCCATTCGCATGACCATGTCCACATCTCCAGTGTAGTTCAGCCAGAACTGGGTGGCACCCCTCCGGAACCCGTACAGTCCTCCCACCCCACGGGCACTCAAGGCGGGGTCGAAAATGAGAACGAACGAGGCAAGGTTCTGCTCCCACCAGCCCTTCGAAACGGGCTCGCCCGTCATGGCTCCGCCGGCACCTGCCGCTCCCGCCACCGGGATGACAAAAAAAGGAAGTTCGGACCTCAGAGTAAAGGCAGGGTCGGCAGCCCTCAATTGAGCGTAGACGTAGGAAAAAACAGGTAGGTCGCACCAAGAAAATGGGCAGCGCACACAGGTAGAGCTGCCGTAGACGTCCGACGCCTCCATTTCCGCTTGCGTACTCAAAACCGACCAGAAGTAGTAGGCGGGGGTTGGTGCGGTTCCCGAAACGTTGGTCTTCAGCTTGGAGTACCGAACACGTACCCACCGTGGTCGGCCGTGGGTCTCGAAAAACGTCAGGTTGGCACCCACCATTGGGGCAAACATGACGTCGTGGCACTTCAATCCGAGGAGGTTCACCGGCCGCAGCATAGTACACCAGGAGTAAACCATAATGACGTAGATTGTCAGCCGGCAGTACTCCTGAACAATTGGCTCAACGACGACATCTTGGGCGGTGAAGCCGGCCGACGCCAGGTCACACGCTGTGACCATAGTTTCCACCGTCACAGGCGGGGTCTGAGCCGCATCCTCCCCGAGGCTCGTCGCCCTCTTGCTGGACCCCTGTAGCCACTCCACCACCACGAGGTGCTTCACGGGGCACCCCCGGTGCGTAGCGCCCTCGGCCTCCTCCGCTGGGGTTCTGTCCACGTCGAGGACGGGCACGTACGCCTCGTCCTGGCCCCGACACCCCTTGACGTACGGCTGCTCCCCTGCAAAGTCGCGACACGCCAAGGCAAAGAAGCGCCGTAAAGAGGAGGCAATGTTGCGAATGGTGTTCATGGCAAGAGGTGAATTCTTACCACCAACCAAATGCGCACGCCCCCCCTCACGCAGCAAAGCAAAGTACCGCCGCAGCCTCATTGGTAGTGCCGCGTCCAGCCTGGTAGCCATCGCCATCGCCTGCTGCTCCACAAGATCAGCGCCAGCCGCCCCAACCACACCGTAGGCACGAGCAAGAAAACGAATAAAGCGTCCGGCAGCTTTGTCCGCACTGGACCACGATTGCTCGGACATAGCAAACGACGCCGCGTTCTGCGATGAGGCTCGGCGCGCGGTCCGCTCATCACTCTCCACCTCAAAGGACAAAGCACCAACCACGGGAACATCACCACCAGAAAGCCGGTCGGCCGAAATGGCACCGGAGCCGAAATCCCCGGCCTCGTCGTTCTCGTCGTCGCTGTCGGCAGCGCCACCGTTGAGCAAGCCATCAGCCGCGGCGCCCATCACATCCATGAATGGAGCATCATCCATGGTGAACTGCAAGCTCCGCACGTTGGGAAAGGTATGGGGGAAAGACAGTGAGGGGTGGTGCGCGCAGGAGTGGAGGGGGTGGGTCGCCGGGCCGGCGAAGGAGACAGCGGGGACAGGGGGAGAGACGACAAAGAGACGCGGGCAACGAGAGCACGCAGTGACGATGGCGCGACGGTGGGGACACGGCGTGCAAGCTGGTCTGTGGTCACGGCGCGCAGCCGCAGAGGATTCATTGACGCAGGAGACCGTGTCTGTCCATCAACGTGATTGCAGAAAGGTCGACAATCACGAGACAGCCCACATATTTTTATGTGCCCCGAAAAGACTGCCGGGCAGGTTTTGTGCTCATCCGGTGGATCTGGAGAAGGCGTCCAATTGTTTGAATTTCGGCGACATTCGCGCAGTTTCACAGCTGGGTCAGAGCGCCACGGCACTTGGACGGACCGACTGACCGGTGCCATCAACCTGGGGAGGGGGTCGTGCAGCACCAAACGATACGCCGGCCCTGCGTGAGCGCTGCACGCGCGCGTTTGCTGCTGGACTCCTCTCGCTCAGGCCCAGTTCCCGTACAGGGCCTGAAGGGCACCAATGACCAGGGGCTCACCGCGCTATTTAGTCCAGCCTCGCAGGGCAATCAAAGGGCCCCTTACCGCTTCAACTCATACCGACGTCTCGCACGCTTGTGTCCGACGACATACTTTCAGGGCCGATAATCGCTGCCAGTGGCCCCGTGCCGGCGGCTGGAGGGCTAGCGCTCTCTCGTTAAACGGATCGATGGCGGGCAAGTCATACCGCGGTGCCCCACGCTGCACGGCCGCCGAGGCGGCGGTGGCGGCGGCGTCGTAGGCGGCGGCGACCGCGGTAGTGGCGGGCGTGATGGAGGCGGTGGTAGGGGCGGGGGTGGCGGCGGTTGCGGTCGCGGCTGTAGCCGCGGCAGCCGTCGCAGCGTCCGCAGCGTGCCACCACTGTAGCGGCGGAGGCACCCAGCGGTGCTCAGCTTGGGTTCCTCCCCGGCCACGACCACCGAAGCGCGGTATACCAGTGCCGGGTGGCTCCCGTCCGGGCGAGCCGTACGCGTGCCTCTTTTTGGCTCCGTCGGCGGTTTGGTCCGTAGGGGCAGTCCGCGTCTACGGCTGAAGTGCCTGCCAGAGGGGCCGGGCCATCACAGCTGATGTGCCTGCCAGAGGGGCCGGGCCATCACAGTCGCAACCGCAGAGGCCGGGGTCGGCGGTGGAGTGGACTTTGTGGGGCGGCCTCCCCCCCTTCACGTCAGACCGGGAAGATTCGAGGGCTTGTTCCATCGCGCATAGTCTCAACACTTGTCACTTAATTCTCACCAGCGAAAAGGGCAGAGACCTGCCGGCGAAGACAACGTCCAGCTGTGACGTGGATGAACGTGACCCTCACCCAACTGTAAGCAAAGGCAACATGAGGGGGTTGGCGCAGCCGCCTGTAGGTACACAAGTCGCACCATCGGGCTGAGGCGTCGGGGCGCGTCCGCATCGGCGGCCGCACGGACGACGGCGCCACCCCCGTCGGCGGACCCGGCCGGCGGTGGCGTCGGTGGCGGTGGCGGTGGCGGAATCGAGGGTGTCCTCAGCCGGCGTAGCCGCGCCGGACCCCCCCACCGCCGTGCCCGCCGTGTCGGCGTGTGCCCCCCCCCGCGCCGGGGGGCTCCTCCCCACCGGCGCTCCTCCCCACCGCCATGGTCACTCCAGACAGCGGCCCCTCGCATGCATAGGAGGAAGGAAAGGCGCGACGCTTAGCAAGTGGGCTGCGGTTGCGACGCGCTGGCGGCATCGGGGGAGGCGGGGGAGGGGGGCGGTAGCGCGGCTGGCAAGGTCATCCCGCCAAAGCGGCTCGTCAGTCTAGCGGCGTTGTCGCCCGCGGCGGCAGCGGCCGCCCCCAGCCGTGGCAATAGCGGCGCCGGCGGACGGGGCAGCGTCGGCGCTGGCAACGCGGCCAGTGCCGCCGCCACAACGACGCCCGGTGCGGAGGCCGAGACGGCGGCGGCGGCCGTCATGGCGCGCGTTGTCACAGCGGCGAGGCTGCCCGCGGCGGTGGGGTGCGCGCCGCCGCGCTCCCGGAATCGGCCGGGGGGCGGCGGCGGCAGCGGCGGCGTCACCCGAGGACGGGGTCGCCATGACGGTAGACTGCGACGAGTTGGCGGCGGTGGACGGGCTGGCAGCGACGGACACAACAACGGTCAACCTCCCGACGGCGGCGGCCACGCGTGGCGCGGCGGCGGTTTCGGGCGGACTCAACGGTGGCGGCGCGGCGCTGGCAATGGCGCGGGCTGCCAAGGCGTGGCCGGGCTGGCAGACGGCGCCAAGCCGGCCGCAGTGCGCTTTCAGGTCGTGGCGGGCGGTGCCGGCGGTACCAGCGGCGGCGGGGGGGTCTGTAATTTCGGGGGGGGAGGATCCTTCCTGGCCGACCTCCCCGCATCCGTGTTGGGATTGGGGGGAGCAAGCCGAAGTCCGTGGGCTTGCCCCGCCATTCCCGGGGGGCACGTGGCAGTGAGCCCTCGCAGGGCACCGCCGCGAACGAGCCGCTGGCGGACGATGGGGGCTGCTGAGAAGTGCAGCACCGCGTGGTCGTCACCGAGGGTGAGGGTGCGGGAGTGCTGGCTGGGGACCCAGCGGGCAGGTGTGCCGCTGGGTGAGGGCGGCCGAGTACGGCCGGGCCCGTGGGGGAGGCCCCACCGGGCGACGGCGCGGGGGTAAGCCGCAGGGCGGCTTGCCCGAGCGGCAGGGCCGCCGTGCAGCCCCCCCGCGCGCCTGGGGACTGCGAGGCCCACTGTGTGCGGGACGGGCGCTCTATGGCGGGTAGATAAGCAAGGGCCCCGTGGGCCAGCCACGGGGGTCCGAACAACACGAGGAACTTTGTTTGCGGTGATCGGTCTGTGTGCACCGTCGCCGAGGCGAGTGCGGGCGAGCAGGAGTGCGCGCGCGCGGGTGGTCGAGGACCCCCTTCTCCCCTTCTCACAACAATCCGTCGTCAGGACGGCCACCGTCACTCCCTATGGCGTGGTTGCACTGGGCGTCTGTGCGGCGTTGGGCGGCGACGAGACGGCGACATCGGTCGCGGCCGGCCGCGGAGCTGCCGTGACGGGGAAGACGGCGGGCCCCATCGACCACGGCCGGCGACGCGGCGGCCGCACGCGCCACTGCGACGGCGACGGGGATTGGCCGCGAGCCCGGTGACGACTGAGGTGGCGGGGTGTTTCTGGCCGCCGCCGGCACGTGCGCCGTTACCGCCCTCCACCCCCGTAGCAAGCAGAAGGACGGCGCTGGCACGATGACGGGAGCGGAGACGGCCGGCGGCAGTGCGGCCGCGGTGACCGCTGGTGGCGGGTGAGCCGCGGCGGGCCGGCGGGTGGTTTTCGGGGCGGCGGTTGTGGTGTCATGGGGGGGGGGGTGAAGTTAGGCGGCCGGGGGGTGTTCCCCCCTCGTCACCCCCCGCACGACTCCGGGCACCGCCGCAGCGCCCACCAACGCCGCGGCGGGAGACGGGTCGGTTACTGACCCCGAAACGCCGCCGGGCGCCGCATCGAAGCGGCGAAGGTAGCCCGGGGCGCCTAAGCCGCAGCACCTGTAGTGGGCGGCGCGGTGAGGGTAGCGGGCCCGCCCCCCGGCGGGCGAAAGTGACGGCGGGTGCGTAGATCAGGTCCCCCCCGCCCGCTCCCCATGCCTGCCACGTGTCTTATCCGCCACCGCGCGCGTCGACAGGGCGGTAACGTCAGCCACCGCCGGCCTCGGCGGCGGCGCGCAGCCGGCCACCGCCGTCGCCGGGCGCGACCGGGGTGGGGGGGGGGGCAGCGGCCTCGCGCGGCCTCGATGTGGCGGCGGCTGCGGCGGCCGGCAGCTGGGGGGAGAACCTAGATGGCGCCGACGCGGCAGCCGCAGCGGCAGTGGACAACAGCAAGGCGGCGGCGCGCGGGGACGGCCGCTCGGCGGCCACGGCCATGGGCGGCAAGGCGGCGGACGGGCCAGCGGCGGTGGGCGAGCAGCCATAGCCACACGCGCCGCCGGCGCCCGCGGCGGCGCCCCCGGCGGACAGGGGGGTGGCGGGGGGGGAGGGCGCACACTCCCCCCTCCCCTTACCCCGCCAACACCTGGCCCGCCGCCGCCACCCTCCAAGGCCGGCGCGCAGCGGCGAACGGCGATGCTGCGACGGCAGCGGTAGCGACGGTCGGTGGCCCCGCGCTGCCGCTTTGCAGCGGCGCGACGGCTCGTGGCGGCGGTGGCATTGCGGCCGCCGCCACGGCGACATGTGGAGGGCCCGCGGCGGCGGCGGCGGAGGCGGCGGCGGCCGCGGCCGGCGGCGGGACAGCCGCGGGGGGCCGGCTGCCGGCCGGCCGCGGCATCCCCGAGTTTCTTCTGTTGGGGGGGGCGGGCCGCCACAACGGCGGTGGTGTGGCCGGCCGGGCCCCGCCGCCTGCGCGGCTCGTCAACCCGTCGTTGCTGCCCCCCGCGGCGGCAGTGGCGGCCACGGCCGGCGTCGGCCGCCGCCATGGGGTGGGCAACGGGCCGCCCGCGGCGGCGGCCAAGGACGTCGGCTGGGCGGTGCCGGCCCCTGCCAGCACCGCCGACGGCGGCGCCGGCGGACGGGCCGGCGACGACGCCGGCAGCATGACCGGCGCCACCGCCATGACGGCGCCGGGGGAGGTGGACAAGACGGAAACGGCGGACGCCATGACGGGCATCGTGCTGGCGGCGACGGCGGCCCGCGGCGGCGCGGCGACGGCCGGCGTGCTCCTCGGCCGGCGGGCGGCGGGGGCGACGACCGGCGCGGCGGGCGACGACATAGCCGTCGGCGACGCCGAGGCGGCGGTGGCAGCGGACGTGCTGGTGGTGGCGCCGGGCGTCACGACGGCCACCCTCCCGGCGGCGGCGGCAGCGCGGCGCGCGGCGGTGGCGCTGGCCGGCCTCGGCGGCGGCGCGGCGGGGGGCGAACGCCAAGGGCGGCACGGCGGCGACGGGGGACGAGCTCGTCGGCGGCGCGGCGGTGGCGTGGCGGCGGGCGGCTGCGGCGTGGCCGCGCTGGTGGCGGGCGCCGGCGACGACCCGGCAGTCGACGCCAGGGACGTGAAGGGCGGCGGGACGGCGACGCCGGACGGGACGGCGGCGCTGGCCGACGCGACGGACAGCCACGAGACGACGCGGCCAAGGGCGGCACGGTGACGGCGGGGGATGGGCTCGTCGGCGGTGCGGCGGTGGCTGTGGCGGCGGGCAGCCGCGTCGTTGCCGCGCTGGTGGCCGGCGCCGGCGATGGGCCGGCCGCCGACGACATGGACGAGGCCGGCGACGGGCCGGCGGCGGCAGACGCGACGGCGACGACGGCCGACGCGATGGACACCTTCCCGGCAGCGGTGGCGACGGGCGGCGCGGCGGCGACGTCCGACGGCGCGCCGGCCGCACTCGGCGGGGCAGCGGCCAAGGGCGGGGAGGAGGAGGGCGGTGGCTGCGGCGGGGGGGGGGGTTGTGGCGGCGCGGGGGGGAGCGATCCCTCTCCGTCCGCCCCCCCGCCGACGCCACGACCGCTGCCGCCAACCCCCGCGGCCAGGGGGGGCGGGCGCGCGACGGCGGCGCCGCGACGGCCGCGGCGGCGACGTCTGGCGGCGGTGCGGCGGTCGCGGCGGCCGAGGGCGCGTCGGCGGCTGGGGACGCGGTGGTGGGTGCGGGCGTGGCGGGCGGCGACGGTGGCGCCGGGGGAGAAATGGAGCTTGGCTGGGGGGGGCGACCCCCCCCCGCTGGCCCCCCCACGACCGTCTCTGTCGCCACCGCGCTCGCCTGCGTCGCCGGCCGGGCGGCAAGCGGCTTCGCCACGGTGGCAGCGGCGGCGTTGGCGGCAAGCGGCGGCGGGGTCGGCGGCCGGCCGGGCGCGGCGGGCTGGCGGCCGGTTGGGGGTGCAGCGGGTGGCGGCGGGGGCGACGTTGGCGGGGGGGGGGGAGTTGCTGGGCGGCGGGGGATGCTTTCCCCTCGTCGCCCCCCCCTTGGCCTTTGAAGCAGCCGCCGCTGCCACCGCCGCCGCCGCCATGGCGCCGCGCGGCAGCGGCGGTGCGGTGGCGGTGGCGGCGACGGGCGGCGACGAGGCGGTGGCGGCGACGGGCGGCGGGCGGGCTGCGGCGCGCACGTCGGCCGCGGCGGGTGGCGGGCGCGCAGGGGGTGGTGGGCCGGGCGGCGGGCGCGGGGGTCTTGGCGGCGGGGGGCACTCCCCTGCCGCCCGCACCCCCACGACCGCAAGGGACCCCCGCCGCCGCCGAGGGGTTGGTGGCGGCCGCCGCCAGCGGCGCGGCGGCGGCCACAGGGTTGGCCGTGGCTGGCGGCCAGCCGGCTGCGGCCGGTGGCGTGGACACGGCGGCCGCCGTGGCGTCGGACGCCGCCGGGGGCCGCCGGGACGCGGAGCTCTTGGCGGGCCGCGCGGTGGGCGCGGCAGCCGGGCGGCTCGCGGCGCGGGGAGACGCGGGCGAGGCGGGCGGCGGGGAGCGGCGAGCGCGGGCAGCCGGGCGGGGCCACATGCCTGCTGGCCTGCCGGCCCTGAAACGTGTCCCCGCCGCCACGGCGCGCGCCGACCGGACGGCGGCGGCGGCAACTGCTGGTGGCGGCGGTGGGGTGGGCTCCGCCGCCGGGCGCGGCTGTGCTGCTGGGGGGGCCGCGGCCCCGCGCGGCCGCAACGCGCCTGTGGCAGCGGCCGGCGGCGGGGTGGGCGGCCAAGACGGCGCGGGAGCGGCAGCGGCAGCGGCAGCGGCAAGGCTGCGGCGACGAGCGGCAAGGGCTGCACGGCAGCGGTGCCCGCGGGCGACGAGGCGGCGGGCGCCAGCAGCGGCGCCCACGGCGGGCAGGAGGGGGGCGGGGTGGGGGGGCAGGTGCCCCCCGCTCCCCCCACCCCGGGGATATGCACCCGGGGGCCCCGACGCGGACGGGGGGGGGGCGGCGACGCGGCCCGGCGGTGGCGAGGCTCGGGGGCAGTGCCCCCCAGCCACGCCACCGCCGGGGGCCAGAGGGTGTTGGGGGGGGTCGCGCGGAGGGGGGGGGGGACGGCTTGCCGCTCCCCCCCTCCGACCCCCTGGTTCCATCTACACCTGGTTGCGGGGGTGCGGCGGCGGCTGCCGCCGCACCCCCACCGGCAGCGCCCCCGCCACCGCTGGGCCCCGTCGGCACCACTGGCAACGCACCCGCCAGCCCCGGGGGGCACCACGCCCCCCCCGCTTGCCGCCCCGCCGGCCGCCGACATGGCGGCCGCCGGTACGAGGTAGCCCTCAAGTCGGCGACAGCCGCCGCCGTCCCGCGGTGCCTGCCACCTCCGAGAAAACAAGTCGTAGAGTTAGTTGTTGCTGTGGAGACTACCCGACTCCACTTTCAGGGACTATTCTGATTTTAAGTATGAAACTCGTGAAAAGATCGTCGAGACGCACTTCCGCTGAGAAACATTACAAGTCCGTGACGGCCTTAAACCGTATCGATCACAGTTACATACGCATCCGCCCAAGTGCCCACGCACTGTAATGATTCAATCTACAATATGTACCCTGGGAACTAGCTAGTTCCCAGCCAATGGGAAAATCGGATTTGGTATATAATCCAGTTCCCATGCGGCGAGTGTGTGTGCCGCCGCCACAGGGCAACGGGCGCGCGACCGCCCACTCGGTGACGCGTGAAGGAATCCGTGCAAACAGCTCTCACACAAATTTCTGTGAAACCTGCCTGTGAAACCAAATCAGCCAATCAAATCGCGCCAATGACCCGTCCCAGATGTCCGACCACGCAGCCCCCCCACGAGAGACAGATCGCCGGATAACGTCCAGACCAGACATGACCGTCCCCGGGTCCCACTGACAGAGCACGCGGTGTCTGACGGCGAGGACAGTCTGTCGACTGCGTCACAGTATTCGTTCCTAGAAATACATGCATAATTGGGCAGACCGATGTCGTCATGCTCGCGGGCCGGTCGCCCGGCGCTCGCTTCTGCCGCGGCACCATCGCTGTCGCAGCAACCGTGCGGTGCCGGCCGCGCCTCCCCTCCATCGTCCTCCGGTTTTGCGTCAGCAGTTCTCCTTTCCCCGTTGCCATTTGTCTTCGTAGCGGCAGCTGGTAGCAGCGGCGGCAGCGCTACCGCCGCCGCGGGCGCCGCGGGCGGCCGCCGCCGCCGCGGCCGGCCGCGGCCGCTGCTGGCGCGGGCAGCCGCTGTACGCGCCCGTTGCCGGCCGTCCCCGTGCTCGGCCCTCTCCTTGCGGTGATCTGGGCTGCGGTGTGGCTGCCGACGATCGTCGATGCGATCCGGCGGTTGCGGCAGCGCTGTCGGGACGGGTCGCCGCCGCCGCGGCCGGCCGCGGCCGCTGCTGGCGCGGGCAGCCGCTGGACGCGCCCGTGGCCGGCTCTCCCCGTGCTCGGCCCCCTCCTTGCGGTGATCTGTGCTGCGGTGTGGCTGCCGACGATCGTCGATGCGATCCGGCGGTTGCGGCAGCGCTGTCGGGACGGGTCGCCGCCGCCGCGGCCGGCCGCGGCCGCTGCTGGCGCGGGCAGCCGCTGCACGCGCCCGTTGCCGGCTCTCCCCGTGCTCGGCCCCCTCCTTGCGGTGATCTGTGCTGCGGTGTGGCTGCCGACGATCGTCGATGCGATCTGTAGCAGTACGGCTACGCCGACCCACAACTTGTGGGGGCGGAACACGCACGCTCGGGTCCCAACTTGGAACACCGGAAGCAACCCGTGCAACACCAACACGCGACTTGCGTGTGACGAGTGGCCGACTCGCCAAGGCACGAACAAGATGTGTCGGAGCCAGACGGAGTTTACTTGGCAGCCAAGGGGGGCCCTCCCCGCCTTGCTGTCCCGCGCATATAAACCCTCGTGTGCACGCATGCGCGCGCACACCCCTCGTAAAACACGCAAAAAAATGAACACTCAGACCACCCAATAAAAAGGCTCCACAATCAAAGCAAGCAAGCGTAGAAATCCGTCTGGCTCCCGCGCAAAAATCCCCAAGATACGAACCACTGCAATACTCTGCAAATGGGGTGCCGAAAGTCCCAGTCGGAACTTCGAGCTGAAATCGGAATATTTCACTCATGGGCCGGGTGAAATCCAATCTCAATTCTGAGCCACTTGCTCCGAATATTCAAACCCAGATTCGGGGTTTGTCACATTTCCCCCTCCTCAACAGTCCAGCCGTCCCGGCGGACGTCCAATCATCTGCCACTTGCAGATCTCCCTCGGGGTGGCGAGATTGCATCTCCCCAGGTAGGGGGGCTAAGGATACGAGAATCACAACTCGTGAAGCTCGCACCTCATTGGGTGGACGGAAAGATCTGGCCCAGTGTCGTGAGGGACACGTAGGGGCCAGGGGCGCCGCGCCCACAAACTCGTGTCGCGCGGGCCCGCCCGCGCCCGGGGCGGTCGAGCACATCTCGTGGCCCGGGTCGCGTGGGCCGTGTCAGGGGGGGGGCTAGTGCAGTGTCCGCCCGCACCCCCCCCCCCCCTTCCACATAACCTCCCGCGAGGGGTGGGGCGTGGTGACTCATGACCCCCCCTCCCTCCGAGGGCCTGGCGTGCCGCCTTGGCACGCCGGGTGCGGGGCGTGGCGTGCCGCCTGGGTACGCCGCACGCGGGGCGCGGGGTGTGCTCACTCGGCACACCTCGTGCAGGGTGCGGGGTGTGCCCACTCGGCACACCTCGCACATAACGGGCACCTCCTCCTGTTGCTGTTCCTGGGAGTTTCCAGGGACACGCAGGAGGAGTATCTCCAGGGGGGCACCGAGCCAACTGGGCTCGGGCTCCTCAGGTGCCGGGGGGGGCGGGGGGTGAGTTGCCACTCCGCCCCCATATCCGTCGCCTCACCCCAGGTCGGGGTGACGCTTCCCCCGGGGCGAGAGTTTTCCCCCGGGGCCGTCCGGTCGGGGCGCTTCTCCCCTTTTCTTTCCCCTTTCCCCCCTTGGTGTCTGGGGTGCGGGGTGGCGGTCGGGGCGCTGCTCCGCCCTTCCCGGCCCCTGTGTCGGGCGCGTGCTCCCCCTTTCGGTCGGGTGTGGGTCTTCCCTTCCTCCCTCTGCGGGGTCGTGCGTCCGTCGGCGGGTGGTGCGCCTTCCTCTTCCTCCCGTGTGTCGGGTGGCCGGCGGTCGGGGTGGTGTGTCCCTCTTCTTCCCGTGGGTCGGGCGGTCGGCGGCCGTGGTGGTGTTGTCGTCCTCCTCCCTCCCGTGTGTCGGGCGGTCGGCGGTCGGGGTGGTGTGTCCCTCTTCCTCCCGTGGGTCGGGCGGTCGGCGGCCGTGGTGGTGTTGTCGTCCTCCTCCCTCCCGTGGGTCGGGCGCTCGTCGGCGGGGCGTGTGTCGTCCCTGTCCGCCTCTGTGTCGGGCGGCTGTCCGTGGGGGTGCTGCTTTCTCTTCCGCCCCTGGGTCGGGCGGCCGTCGGTGGGGGTGACGCGAGTCGGTTCCCCCCCCCCCCCCCATTATTATTATTTTTTTTTTTTTTTTCTTTTGTCTTTTTATGTGCTTGAGTCGGGGGAGGTGTTACGGGTCGTGGGTGGAGTCGTCCCACTTCCCGCGGAGCTCGCCCTCGCCAAGTCGGTCAAGGGGTGGTGACGGGGGGCGTGGGTCGTGTCCCCCCTCCAGAGCTCTACATCACCAAGTTGGTCAAGATGTCGGCGGGGGCGTGGGTCGTGTCCCCCCCCTTAATGATCAAGAAGAATTTTGTTTTGTTGGTATCGACTGTGACACCTCCCCCCTACTTGACTCAGTGGGGGGAGTCATCCCCCTCCCCGACTTTGGGGTGGGGGTGACGTACCTCTGGCTACGTCGCCTGAGTTGGGCGACGCCTCATAGGTATTTTTGCCACGTGGCAATACCGACGGACCTTCTCAGTTGGAAGGTCCTCCACATATTCCCATGTGTCGGAGTCCGACCCATACCCAAACCATCTGACACGGAGCATGAGTCGCCCCGATTCATCGTACCCGTGTCCGACGAATTTATCGAACACGGCTTCCATTGGCTTATTGGAAGTTGACGGCAAGGCTGGGACTTGCCATGCCTTGAGTGCCCGAGCCCAAGCTGGGTCTCCCTCGGGTGGTTCGGGAGCGCGAGTTGCGTGATTCCCATTGATAGTACGGATGCCATCGTCACTCTCGATGGTCAACCGACGCCCATCCGTCTTCAATATTTGATATGGTCCCAGAGTCTTGAAGACCAATTTCCCGCCCGGTTTGTCGTGGGCATTCACGTACACCCATTCTCCAACTCGGAGGGGGGTACGTCGACTCCGAACTCGGATGTCGAAATTCTTTTTGTACCTCGCCTGCGCCTTGTCCATGGTCTTCTGAACAAGGGGTATCATCTCTTCCAATTTATGAAGGAGGGCGGCCTTAGCTTGACCCGGAGTTTGGGTCGACGTGTCACCCTCAGTCTGGGTGAGGCGTTCAATGGCCACTGGCTTGAGTCGCCGTGGACATACAAAGGCAAACGGTGCCTCTCCCGTGCTACTGTGCACTTGGGAGTTGTACGCTGTCACAAGTAGTGACGCGTAGCGCGCCCATGTGACTACATGGTCGTGCACATAGTGACGCAACTGGCGCACTAGTGTCTTATTGAAGCGCTCCACCTGCCCATTAGTCTGGGGGTGGTAAGGGGTGGCGTAGTTCGTTTCCACCCCGAGCATCTTCAGGACTCCCTGGTATAGGACGGACGCGAACTGCGGTCCGTTGTCCGAAAGGACAGAGTCCGGGATACCATAACTGGCCATCCAGACGTCGAGCAACTCGCTCAAGACGTCCAAGGCAGTGGTGTCCTTGAGTGGGGCCACCCGTGTGAGCTTAGTGAAGCGATCACACATCACCAGAAGGTACTCATACCCTTCTGGTGTCCGAGGCAGTGGACCAAGTAGGTCCACGGCAATCGCTGCGAACGGCTCTGTCGCAGGGAAGAGACGCATGGTGGACGTCTCTCTGGCCTCCATGAGTCGGTTCTGTGCGCAAGTCGCGCACGAGGCCACATGCCCATACACATCAGCCACGAGTGATGGCCAATAATATTTTTTCCTCAGGGTCTGATACAACTTAGTCGACCCTGGGTGGGCACCCAACGGTGAGGAGTGTTCCCGTTGGAGGATGTCCTTCCTCAGACTCTCGGGAACAACAACTTGTTGTTCTCCTTGGGTATGTCCCCGCCGGCATAAAATGCCGTCTTCACTCAAGAAGAACCGAGTTGGTTCGGGGCTGTCCAACTCTTTCTTGAGTTGCTGACAGAGTTTGTCAGACTCTTGTGCCTGGACGAGTTTGTCCTTAGGCAGGGGTAGGAGGCGGGCCATCTCCGGCCGCCTCGGGTCGAGTACTGACCCTGACCGTGTGGTGACTCCCACATGAGGGATTTCCTCTGGGATGGGTACCGAGTCATACCCATCCGTCGGTATGCGAGACATGGCGTCCGCAACCGCGTGCTTTTGACCCGACTTATACTCAACGTCGAAGTCAAACTCAGCGAGGCGAAGTCGCCATCGATTGAGTCGATTATTCGAGCACGCTGTAGTGGTAAGTATCCACTTCAGGGCTCGGTGATCACATCGAACGAGGAACCTCCCTCCTTCGATGTAGGGTCGTAGCATGGTGACTGCCCATACTACGCCCAGGCCTTCCAGCTCCGTCACAGTGTAGTTCTTCTGTGCCGAGGACAGGCCCTTACTATAGTAGCCCACGGGCAGGTACTCGCCCGTGGTCTGTTGTTGGAGCAAGCAACAACCAAGTTGGTCGTAACTCGCGTCCACATCAATGATGTAATGGCCCCCGAGTCTGGGGATGGCCAACACCGGCGGGTTACAAAGAAGTTCTTTCAACCTCTCAAACGCTTCTCGCTCCTCTCGGGTCGGAGGGTCGAGGCGCTTGGGCCGCTTGGGACTTACCAAGCGGTTCAAGGGTGCAGACACTTTGGCAAAGTTCGCCGTGAAGCGTCTGTACACATTGCACATGCCCAGAAAACTCCTGAGCTGTGTTTGCGTCAAGGGGTAACTCGCCCGACGCAGTGCCACGAGGTTTTTCTCGTTGACACTGATGCTACCTGGTCGAACCACATGACCTAGGTAGGCCACCTCATTACTGAAGAGGTGGCACTTGGCTGGCTTCAGTGTCACTCCTGCCCTACTCAGCAGGGTGAACACATTGTCCAAGTGGGACAAGTGTTCTTCGGCAGTTCCGGAGAACACAATGATGTCGTCTAAATAGACGAGGGCATACTGCCATTTGACTCCGGCAAGTATCATGTCAATAGCACGCTGAAAAGTCGCAGGTGCATTGCATAGCCCAAACGGCAACCTCACGCACTGATAAACTCCACAGTGACACGTGAAGGCCGTGAGTGGTCGATCCTCCTTACGTATGGGGATCTGCCAGTACCCCGCGTTGCAGTCCAACGTGGAGAAGAACTTTGCCTCGCCAAGTGAGTCGAGGCAATCGTCCATACGGGGTAAAGGGTAACTGTCCTTTACCGTCCGTTCATTCAACTTGCGGTAGTCAATGCAAAACCGCATGGTGCCGTCGGGTTTGGGCACCAGGACTATGGGGCTGGCCCACTCGCCTGAGCTGGGCTCAATAACCCCAAGGTCCTTCATCCGTTGGACCTGCTTCCGGGTAAGTTCCCGAGAGGCAGGGCCCATACGGTAGGGGTTCAAGCGGACTGGCTTGACCCCAGGCTTCAACACGATTCTGTGTTCGGTGGCCTTGATGAGTCCAAGGTCACCATTCCACAACTTGTGGTGCTTTTGGATGAGTTTATCCAAGCGATCATGCAGGCACTTCGGGACATTTTCCCGGTGCACCGTCGGCGAGTCTGCCGACGGCTTTGGGTCAGGAGGAAACGGAGTCTTCTCCTCCATTGCCGTCCACTGCTGTTGAGTCACAGCGGTGACATTCCCCTCGTGGGTGGAGATGCTCGCGATCTTCATCCCACGGGGGATGCGTCGAGGAGTCTTCGACACGTTGAGGACCTCGACGACCCAGGTCTGGTCAGTCCCACAGGTCATGGGTCCAGGTGCAACTTGCACCTGGTGCTTCTCATATGTCTTGTCGAGGGGGAATACAAACCCGTTTCCCTGAAACGATGTACGAACTTGTACATACGTCCTCGACCGGGGAGGGATGCACACTCCCTTCAGAACATGCACCGACTCAGTGCTGCCATCTGTCTTAGGACTCTCCCGTGGCTTGGGAGTCTTCGGGGAGACAGTGGCCCCTTTACGCAAGATGGGGACAGTTTCCCCATTGAGCATGCGAATAAACCGTTCGGGTCCCCGGACTTCGGGTACGTGGGTGTCCACGTAGTCGGTACCCAGGAGTACTGGGACCGACATGCGTGGTACAACCCCAAAGGTCACCTCAGTCTGGTATGACCCAATGCATACACTCAATGCAATTGAACCCACAATGGGGAGGAGTCCCCCATTGACATCAAACATACGCCATGTCGAGCGGTCAACTTGACTCACCTCGACTCCCTCAGGCAACAACTCTTGCCTGATAAGGGATACCGGCGAACCCGTGTCGACTATGACACGGGAAGCAAACTCGTACCCATCATACAGCCAAAGTCTGGCTGCGACTTGGTAGTTACTCCCTACCAAGACAGATACGATCCGACTTGGGTCGTATCGCTGCGAGGGGGCCTTGCCTTGAGGTCTCACCCCTCGAGGGCGTTGTAAGAGCTTCACCCGCCCATGAGTCGGCGTCGGGTGAAGTTCCCCTTGACCTGCCGCCGAGGTCTGTGGGGTCAACTCGACTCCAGCGGCTAGGCGTTTCCCTCACCCGAGTCGGATGAGGAAGGGGTGCTCTCACTCGAGCTTGAGGTGGGTGCCTCCCCCTCCTCAAGACTCTTGTCAGTCCCCTCCGGCCCCTGCTGGGTAATGGCACCAACCCGAGGTGGGTTGGAGCGGGAACTCAGGGGAGTTCCCCGGGTCCCAAGACTCATGCTGCGAGCCAAGATGGCTCGCAGACGCGAGTCCGAGGCGGGGCACTGAGACGCCCAGTGACCCGTCTTCGAGCACTGCCAACACGGCCGGTCGCTCTTTGATGTCGGTGGCGTCGCCTTTCCCTGGGGAGTTTCCGGGATGGCCGCCACGACAGCAGCTTCCTCTTGAGTTGAGGTAGCTGCCACAGCCGGGCGTACCCGAGGGTACTGGGCCGCCCTGGCCGCGCGACGAAGGCGAGTCGCCTCCGCGCTCTTAGTCTCATTCTCTCTCTCCTTCCGTTGGTCAGACACGATCCAACGGTACTCTTCACCCTTGGTTTGGGCGACGCGGGCCAACTCGGCCAGCGTCATTCCAGGCGTGTTGCGCTCGCGCACAGTCGCGCGAGCGGAACGGTGGACACCCTCCACAAAACGCCCTTTGATGACGCCTTGTGGATGAATAAATCCACATAGGACGTTTAGCTGACGGAGTCTCTCAGCGAACGTCCGCTCGTCCTCACCCTCACTCTGGGTGGCACGATTAAACTCCTCTACCTGCGCGGCGAGAGACGCCTCGTCCGCGTGGTAGCGCAACACCCAGTTGATCAACTCCAAGTAGGAGGAGACCTCACCGGGGTTGCCGCCATGCCGACTTGGCATGACGCTCATCACCTCGGAGCGGAGTGGCTCCTTGGTGAAGTCCTGAAGCATGAAGAAAGCCTCTGCTTCAGAGACATCATTGTCATCACAGGCTTTTGCGAACTTACGCAAAAACTGGAAGACCTTCAGTGGCGGGGTCCCGTCCCACTCAGACCGGACCCCGAAGGACTGAGCCACGTCCTTCTTGCGCCGGCCCAGAGTATGGGCCTGGCGGTTCGTGTAGGTCACCGACTTGTTGACCAACGCGTACGTCTCACAGTCGAAGACGTCCGCGTATAGAGGATTGTTAACCACGATCTTCTTGGGGATCTCCCGGACTTTGGGACGATCCCGTGGCTCCTGCCGTCCATGTCGGACGGCCTCCTCCCCACTCGACGCCTCGCTCGAGTGGGCAGGCAAACGAGAACGATACTCTCGGCGGGGAGCAACTTGCTCCCCACGCCGCTCATGCCGGGAGGCCTGCCCAGGCGCAGGAGACTTTTCCTGTAGCGCCCGCCCCACCTCCTCACGCACAACTTGTGCGATGGCTGTCACCACACTGGCATCCAGGCTCCCGGTGGACTCCGGCGGAGCTCGACTTGAGCTACCGCCCGGTCCTTCCGGAACCAAAGGGGGCGCGGACTCGCCGTCCCGGGGTACGGAGCCTCTGCCCCCAGCACCCAAGGCCGGCAGTCCCGTGCCGAAGAGAGTGTCATCGTCCTCCGGTAGGGGCACCTGAGCCGGAGTCTGGCTCGGCACACCCGCCGGAGGAGGGCGACCTCCGCTCGAGTCGACGGAGGATGGCGCGGGTCGGAACCTGGCCGAACGCCGAGGGGGTCGCCCCTCGCGACCCGACTCATCCACGCTGCCCGTCCTGGGGGGTACTCCGCCCGAAGGGGGACGCATCCGCTCCCCCTCCCCAGGTACAAAAGGCGCGGCGGGAGAGTCTTCCGCGCCCGCCATCACTCCGGGACTCGAGTTGAGTCACCAAAATGACGTTACGGTGCCCAGAGTCGGGGATCGTCGGCGTGGGAGCACGGAACACAACCGCCCCTCCGCTTACGCAACGAAAGCGGTGAGGGGTCGTTACTCCGCGTCCCCGTCCGAACTCCGGACGCTCACCTTGTCGCCCCGCGAACCTCGGAGTACGAGGGGGAGTCGATGAGACGGCCCGAAGTCACGGTGCCGTAGGGGGAGAGAAACCAACTCAGTTTCCCCACCAAAGGAGGGGACTCCGAGTCGATGTCCTCTCCCCCGCTGATCCACCAACTGTAGCAGTACGGCTACGCCGACCCACAACTTGTGGGGGCGGAACACGCACGCTCGGGTCCCAACTTGGAACACCGGAAGCAACCCGTGCAACACCAACACGCGACTTGCGTGTGACGAGTGGCCGACTCGCCAAGGCACGAACAAGATGTGTCGGAGCCAGACGGAGTTTACTTGGCAGCCAAGGGGGGCCCTCCCCGCCTTGCTGTCCCGCGCATATAAACCCTCGTGTGCACGCATGCGCGCGCACACCCCTCGTAAAACACGCAAAAAAATGAACACTCAGACCACCCAATAAAAAGGCTCCACAATCAAAGCAAGCAAGCGTAGAAATCCGTCTGGCTCCCGCGCAAAAATCCCCAAGATACGAACCACTGCAATACTCTGCAAATGGGGTGCCGAAAGTCCCAGTCGGAACTTCGAGCTGAAATCGGAATATTTCACTCATGGGCCGGGTGAAATCCAATCTCAATTCTGAGCCACTTGCTCCGAATATTCAAACCCAGATTCGGGGTTTGTCACACGATCCGGCGGTTGCGGCAGCGCTGTCGGGACGGGTCGCCGCCGCCGCGGCCGGCCGCGGCCGCTGCTGGCGCGGGCAGCCGCTGCACGCGCCCGTTGCCGGCTCTCCCCGTGCTCGGCCCCCTCCTTGCGGTGATCTGTGCTGCGGTGTGGCTGCCGACGATCGTCGATGCGATCCGGCGGTTGCGGAAGCGCTGTCGGGACGGGTCGCCGCCGCCGCGGCCGGCCGCGGCCGCTGCTGGCGCGGGCAGCCGCTGCACGCGCCCGTTGCCGGCTCTCCCCGTGCTCGGCCCCCTCCTTGCGGTGATCTGAGCTGCGGTGTGGCTGCCGACGATCGTCGATGCGATCCGGCGGTTGCGGCAGCGCTGTCGGGACGGGTCGCCGCCGCCGCGGCCGGCCGCGGCCGCTGCTGGCGCGGGCAGCCGCTGCACGCGCCCGTTGCCGGCTCTCCCCGTGCTCGGCCCCCTCCTTGCGGTGATCTGTGCTGCGGTGTGGCTGCCGACGATCGTCGATGCGATCCGGCGGTTGCGGCAGCGCTGTCGGGACGGGTCGCCGCCGCCGCGGCCGGCCGCGGCCGCTGCTGGCGCGGGCAGCCGCTGCACGCGCCCGTTGCCGGCTCTCCCCGTGCTCGGCCCCCTCCTTGCGGTGATCTGTGCTGCGGTGTGGCTGCCGACGATCGTCGATGCGATCCGGCGGTTGCGGCAGCGCTGTCGGGACGGGTCGCCGCCGCCGCGGCCGGCCGCGGCCGCTGCTGGCGCGGGCAGCCGCTGCACGCGCCCGTTGCCGGCTCTCCCCGTGCTCGGCCCCCTCCTTGCGGTGATCTGTGCTGCGGTGTGGCTGCCGACGATCGTCGATGCGATCCGGCGGTTGCGGCAGCGCTGTCGGGACGGGTCGCCGCCGCCGCGGCCGGCCGCGGCCGCTGCTGGCGCGGGCAGCCGCTGCACGCGCCCGTTGCCGGCCGTCCCCGTCCTCTTTCCCCTGTTTCCTCGAGCTGACAATCGTTGTTTGATTGCCCTCTGGTGCGGTCGCTCGTTCAACGGCGGCTGTGGCACTGTACGAGTATTCGAGATGTCGGCTGCGGACGGTCGTCCCATGTTCTCGGCGCCAGTTTGCTTTCCGTTTGTGGGAACCCATGCGCAGGCACGAGCTGTCTGCGACAGCCTACGCACGCTACCGGCTTCAACCATCGGCGATGTGGTGACTGGGGATCCCGCCGGCTCAAACGCTGTGAGAGCTGGCCCGGGCCTGCGTCCGAGCCTTCGAACCCGCGATGCACTGGTCGGTCAGCACGAGGCAGCTGATCTTCCAAGAGGACCGAAGAAGGCGAGGCGCAACCAAGCCCATGAGGTCAAGGAAAAGAACGAGAGCGCGCCTGCAGACACTGAGCCGGAGGATGCATCGAACAGCGCCGCGGTTCCGCCGAGTCGCCCCGCACCCCTCTCGAGACGCAAGGACCGCGCGAGCCACGTACCAACTGTGGAGGAGGCCATGGCGGACGCATTGACGGCATGTGTCCGCCGGTGCTGTGGCCTTCCGTCAACGGTTGCGGTTGGACGAGGTACTCCCGCAGTTGCTGCTAACGTCGTTGGTGATCCTAAGTCAAGATCACGTGCTGTTGCTTTGCGTTACGGCCATGCAAAGCGTGACGCCGTACTTTGGGTCTCGCCGCGTGGCGGGCTGATCTGTTCGTGCTTTGGTGGGACACAGAATGCACTGTTGATCTCGGCATCCACCCGCAACACGGACTGTCAACACACGGCATTGCTATCTCGGTGCCTCGCTCTTGCCGGTGTTCCGCTGGTCAAGTTTCGACAACGGATGCAGCTGCAAGCTGACGCTCAAGACTTTGCAAGCTGCAAGCTGTATGGGCCATCATTGACGTGGATAGTGCTGTACAAGCGCGTATTCTCCCTTGTCACGTTCTCCAAGATGAATGTGGCATCATGTGTTGCACCAGGATGTCGCCGGTTTCGCGGTCGGTGCGGGCACGTGAAGATCGCCCGACCACTGAACTCGAAGATGAAGCTTGATGTGGTGGGCTCTGGGACGGATTTGCGATCTTCTGCGGCGCCGTCCAGTGGAGTCAAGCAAAGTGGTCAAGAGCCGAAGTTCCTGGTATCTGAAGAGGAGGACATGGGCATCGAGCGGCTACCCTCGGACACGCAGCGCGCCAAGACGAACCCCGCTTTGGAGCGCGTGGCTCGTCGCGTCATGCGCAACATGCTGCCGTGCTCTGGTGAACTTCATGATGCAGATGTGTGGGTGAGGACGGCGGACTGGACAAGGATGTACACCGACAACGCCACCCGTGCGGACGACCAGAGTCGGGCCGATTTGAAGGCGATGTCTCAGTTGATGTCCCTGTCAAACGACCTAGGACATACGCGCGACATGCGGGTTCCTCTAGTGGAGCCGTATTGCGGGAGCTGTGGATGTAAGCGCGAAGAACGACATCAGGTTGTCAAGGAGCATGCTGTGATCTACACGCACCACCCCAGCGCCCCAACTATTGCTGTACGTTCACGCTCTCATGCTATCAACTTCATACGCCTTGTACGGTGGAGTGACGCGCCGTTGAGATGGTGTTCTTGAGATAGCCGATCTGACTCGTTCTGCTCATGATGCTGTCGATGTTATGCACATCCACCCACAGGCTGTTGTTGGCCGCTGGCAGTGCGACCAGAAGGAGTGCCTCAGAAGCGTCGAGTATGACGGCAGTGCGGACGCCCTGTTCAACTTGCGCCGGCGGAACAAAGGGCGCAGGTGGATGGTGTTCACACGAGGGCTCCTTGACAAACTCTTCTCCTTTGTGATCAACGCGCGTACAACCTACACTGCCGCCACACGTCACCTGTCCGCCGATGTGCTGTGCTTCGACCTGCGCAGGCAAGATGTCGTGAAGCTGGGCACAGCCATGTTGCGCGTGTTCTTGATTCCGCCGCAGACTGCTCGCTGCCCCATATGTGGCCCTGATCCGGAGTTTATTGTGATTGACGGCCAAGCTTTGGGATGCACGGACGCAGATGACGCTCACCCAACCCGCGTGCAAGTTGACTGCCCGGTGCTGGACATACCTGCATCCAATCTCTGCATTGTGGCCCAACCTCCCCTTCGTGCCGCCATCACCAAGGTCCTGCGGTCGTCGGCACGACTGACCGAGACGCAGTGCAAGCTTCTCCACAAGTGGTCGACGGATATGGTGGGATCTGGGCGCCGTAGTGCGGAAGGGGGCGCCGCGTACCTGTTCTTTCACTTTTTCCCGCTCGGAACGGACGCGGCTCCTGTCTCTCAAGCTCGTGAGACTGGCCGCAGTTCCACCAGTGCCACCGCTTCACTACCTTTGGCGCCGTCTTCTTCCGAAGATAAGACCGGGACGAGCGATGGGGAACTGGGTGCGCTGGAGGGCGCGTTGCGGTCAGATGATGCCGGCAACGTGGCCCTAGGAGGCGCCGGGCAGCAGGCCAAGCGGGTCTTCGTGGACGCATGGCGGGAACGGACGGGACTGTGTGCGCCAAACTTTGCCGCGTACCCTTCGGACAACGATGGAGCTTGGCTGGCGACGCTCCCGTTTTTGCAGGCTCTTCTTTCAGAAACTGTTTCCGGCATGTTCCAAGGTCACAATGAGCGCGCTGTTCGACTCGTGGCCAACGTTTTGCGGCTCAAGGGCCCAGGAGCCTGGCGGCGCGTGACGAAGCCGTTGGACGGAGTTGGGTTCGTCGCTAGCTTCCTTGGGCAGTTTGAAGCCGTCATTGACGCAGACAGCCACTTTCGGATTGCCCTGGGGGAGCTGCTGTTACGGGCCGTCAACGTCGAGCAGGACGTGGACGCCGCATTCGACGCGGCAGCCCAAAGCAAGATCACGCTGGCTCGAGGATGGCAAAACGCTGAATACTGCGATCGATGGGCTGGGACACCTACGCGGACGCAGTACCTGCAATGGCGAGCACAACGCGTTCGCCCAGATACTCCTGACGAGGACGACCCCCTGGTGAGCTTCGAGTATTTTGCGGGGCTTTTCCGAGTGCGCCCCGGCATCACAGACTCTGAGGCGGCGAAGCGGAGGGTCGGCTACCGTGGAAGAGCCAGGCACGCCGCGGATATGGAGGGTGACGGGGATGCCTGCAACAAGGCTTTTTCGCTCAAGTACGGACTGACCCAGGGCGTGTTCAACGTTGTTTGCCCGCACGTCATCACGTTGGGCTTCCGCTGCTTGTTCCGCGCAGAGAGCGTGGGGGAGGCGCTTTCCATTGTGCTGGAGCGCTTCCCGCGTCTGCCCAAGGTCATCTTCTACGATGTGGCGTGCAAGCTGGACAAGAATGCGCTTCGTCGAGTGCGCCCCATTTTGCGTAAGCACGGGGTGCGGTGCATTCTTGACAGGCCCCACTCCATCACTCACACTTGCTCCCCCGTCTACATGCCAGACGAGAGTTTGGGCGCAACTGCTGGCGTCGCTACGCAAGCTGCCGAGGTTTCCCATTCTATTGCTGTTGGCAACCGAACCAGTTTGGCGTACATGTCGCCGGCGACCTACATGGTTCACAAGATGGTACAAGTTGCATTTATGAATGTCCGTAAGCTGCAACGAATGTCGCTGGACAACCCGCTGGCGGAAAACGACCATGTGCCATTGACACCGTTCTACCACCGCAGCGTGGCGCGCGGCTGTCTACGAGGTCACTCTTGCAGCTGTCAGCAGAGCGCCACTGACTTGGGCGTCCCCGTGGCCGAGCAGACTCTCCCTCCTGGCGGCATAGTCGTGGTCGATTCAGCAAGGAGTGATGAGGTGGATGATGTGGCTGCGGTTGAGAATTTCTCGGACCAAGAACCGGACGAGAAAGTGATCACCGACATGCCTGCTTGGTGGGTGCGTGCCGACCGTGAGAAGGCCTCAGACGGTCTTGGTGTCCAGGGGCCTGCTGCACGAGATGCCAAGATGATTGGTGTGGGCGACGAGCGGGCAGGCGAGCTATCTCATGCTGGTGTCGCCATGTCTGGCGGGCTGCGGTTCGCTTCCATGTCGACATCCCCGCTGACTAACAGCGAGCTCGACCGGGTGACTGCCTTCCTCGACTTGTGCTCGTCGACCAATGCCGGGCGTCGCCAGGCGAACAAGGCCCGAGCTGTTTTGACATTGGCGGACATGCGCCAGCTGAGCGGGGACAACTGGCTGAACGACGAGGTAATGAACTCGTTCGTGGCCCTGATCAACCACCGCGACTCGGTAGCAAAAGCCTTGGCTGCTGCTAGATCTGGGACGGACTCCGCGCTGTCGGTCTCTGCTGCTGCTGCTGCCCGCCTTCCGCGCACGTTCATGTTTGGTACCTACTTCTACACCAGGTTATCCGAGAAGATTGGCCAGTACGACTACGAGGGAGTGCGAAGGTGGGGCATCAAGCAATCCCTCTGCTTGGAATCAGTGGACCGCATCATTGTGCCTGTCCTGGTCCTCCGCTCGCACTGGACATTGGCGGCCGCGGACGTGCGCCGCCGTCGCTTTTTCTACTACGATTCCCTCCGTGGCGATGACCACCACACTGTGATCCCCAACCTTCGTCGCTGGCTTACGGACGAGGTCGCTGAGCGCCTTGGCACGGACGTCTCCCAGCAATGGGATGTGGGCTCCTGGCCCGTTGATGGGCATGACGATTTGCCTGTGCAAACGGACTCTGGAAGCTGCGGTGTGTTTGCGCTGGCGGTTGCTGACTGTCTCTCCATCGGTTCATCCATTGCGTTTTCTCAAGAGGACATGCCTGTCCTGCGGCAGCGTATTGCCCTCGCCATCAGCACTGACGATCTAACGTTACAATGAGCGTCTTCGTTTCGACCACCTCACGGGACCCGGCTGGCTGTGCCGCGTACCCCAGCCGACATCGCTGGTCATCTCCTGGCATCTTCGTCACAGTATCATGCAGTTTGATATTGGTGCGCGTGGTCTGCCTGGCGGCGTAGGGAGCAGCTGTGCCCGTACCGGCCTGTGTTCTGGGCGAGCAATTGAGTCGGGCGCAACTGGTGACGCGGACGTTCTTCTGTGATTGGCGGCGTCGACTCGTGTGTGCTTGACCAGCCCCCCATCGCTCTCGTGCTCATGGTCATCGGTTACACCCCGTTGTTTTGACGGCTGCCCTGCTGCCGCACAGCCTCCGGCCAGAGGGCATTGGCGCGGCGACTCTGGACGGTGCCGGGGCTTCCGGCTGGACCGGTTGCTGAAGCGCCTGGTCGTCTTTATTGCCGTGAACAACCGCCGACGCGTGTCGGACTGACGCAGTGTGTGTCGGCCTGCCTGAGCACGTACGCGGGCGCCTCACGATGGCCGCGGCGTGCTGCCACACGACAGACTTATTGATTGCTGGTTACCTTGGTATCTTGTCTGTTCCGTTTTGGTCCAGTAGGCCCCAAGGATCTTGTGGGAGACGTGGGAGTTTTGTGCTCGTGCTCAGCTGCTCCTGCGGGTGAAGCACACCACCATGCGGGACACGTTTTTCCTTTCATAAAGCATGTTTGTTGACAGCTCCAGTGGTGCGGCGGGGAGGACTGTTGAGCAGCACTGCCTCCTCTGGCCTGTGCCTGCAACCACAGTGTACGAATGGAGTTGCTTGAACAACGGTGTTTAGAAGCTCCATCCCTCAGGACCTCACACAGGTGGCCGTCAGTCCCCTTGCCGCGACGGAACCATGCTGGACCTGGCGGTCGGTGATCACCAACTCCGGACTGCGTTATGACGGCGTGGATGGCGGGCCACGCACCGTTAAGAGCTCACGTCATGAGGTGGATCCGCGTAAACTGCGCGCAGGCGCCGAGATCACTGGTGTCTGTTGCAGCATCATTGCGCTGTCTAGCGGCGACTGCAGTATTGTGGTGTACCGCCGTCGCGAACACGACGCGTGGGGGGGGAGTTGCCGTCGACTGTCTCAATGCGGGAGGGGTTGTCAGTGTCTTCGGCGACTCTCTTTCCGGGCTGTCCGCACACTCGTCCTGAGAGATAGGTGGCATCGTGCTCCATGCTGGAGGTGGACAGGCGCTCGTCCCTAAGCCTATGCCAATTCGTGCCACGGACGTCGGCGGTAGCATGCACAATGTGTGCCAGCGCACTGATCCAAGTGATCCCAGAGTGCGCAGTGGGACCGACCACGCATGCCTTCCGGAGGAGAGTGCGCAACTGATCTTGCACGGGAACAGCCGTGTGCGACAAACCAGAAGACACATCAAAGTTCGTAGTCCCCACGAGCGCTGCTCTCCGTTCCAACAGAGGCGCTGAGCCGACGTAACTGATAGCAGTGGGGCATCCTCTGGCCATGAGTGACCTTTGAGTAAGTGATCAAACTGAATGCCAAGTGAGTATTCATGGTCCCTCACGTTTGGCAGCCGCGACTATGCTGAAGGGACAGTGATGCAGAACCCGGGCCGTGTAGTGGACTTTTTCCACATGTTTCCCTGTCAAAGCGAAAGCATGGCTTTGACGGAAGGAGTAGAAGACGCCTATCGTAAGGCACTGCCGTCAGCTGTTTCCCAAAGGGTGCTCATCTTATCGCTCAAACAGCCGTAAAGGCAATGTAGCAACGAGCTGCGTGGCAAGCACGCCCCGATCATTGCCCGTTTGAATTCCAAAGGATCCCTGATGACCAGGTCAGAGGCCACCACCGAGCTGTGCCGAGGAGATGCCATGAAGAGCCTCGGTCCCATGTTGTGTATTTCACTCTAATATAAGTAACATTGCCCCCTCTTGCTGTACATTCACGAGATACCGTCGTGATACGCCGACGGCGTGAAGTGGATGCGACAAGTGGACTGTCAGCTGCAACCTGCAGTGGGCCGACGTTTGGCATCAGTGACTTCCCGCCACCATCTGCGATACCTGATTGTCTTCGTAGGACGCTGCACACCCCCCCATTTTGAACGGCTTTGGTCTGTGGCCCACTCCTTGGCGGCCACCGGGGACTGAAACGGGCGGGCCGCTCTTTGTTGGCACGAGTGCTCCTGTGACCGCCGCCCCTCTTGGCAGATATGTTTTCCGCGCGCTCACCAGCTGTTCCCGCCAGCGCGGTGCTGCATCGAGTTTGGTCTACTCATTGACAACTTGCACCCCGCATCCATACCGTGCTTCTGGGCAGGTCTGCCGGGTATCGTCGAGGCCTGCGGTGGGGCATTCCAGGCAAGTCACTCAAGCGGCTAGCCACCACCTGCCCATGTGCTCATGTCCTGGGGGATCGGTTAGTGCTCGTTGAGGACGGGGGGGTCGGTACCTGTTGGAGGGTGGCGCTGGACCCGCGGGGGGGGCGGCAGCTCGCTGGCGGCGGACAGCGTAACGAGGTTGAGGGCGGCCAACTCGCGTTCTCGCCGACCCGAGGGGTCCCGTGTGACGTGCTGGCCTTGCCGCACGACGATCGTTGAGCTGATGTTGCGGCACACGAATCGGGCCTTCGCTGCAGTTCCTTCCTGCGGCTGCATCTGTTGGGTTGCGGTCGCGGCCTGGTCGTGGCCATGGCCCTCGCGGACAGCCGTCTTTCCTTCATCGCGATGATTACTGCAGAGACGTCCCGACTCGTCATGTCCTCCGACGACGCGACCATTGCTGCGAGAATTCTCGCGCTAGACGTTGGGGCTCTGTTGGTGTCTGGTGCGTTCTCTACAACGAGTGCGGCTGTTTGCTGGCTGACTGATCCCGTGTCCACGGACGCTGTTCAAGCTAGCCAGTTGCTGGAATTGCCGCGGCGCTCTTCTGCCCCTGCGCCTGGTGGGGGCTGGCTGGCGGTGATGGCGACAGGCTCAAGCGCGTGCTTTGAGATTGATAGTGCCGGCGTGGGCGGCGCGGTCATGCTTCTCAAGGCATCTCGAGCACGAGTTTGTGCCGTCGCCAGGCTCGCCGACGCTGCAGGTGCGTATAACTGGCTCGTCAGCCGTGCTGTCAAGGACCTATTGGATCTACTGAGCCGTACCGCTGGGTCGTTCCTTCAACCGGCAGCTCCTCGCATTGAGGCTCCTTCACCGCCCCAATCGACAGCCGTCGTTCAAGCGATGTCCGTGCTTCGTCCGAGCCAAGCTGTATCCTCGACTGCACCTGCGAATCGCCATGAACCCTACAACATTGGGAGGGGCTACGCGCGGGCTGTGTCGCCAGATAGTACCGGCTCACGTGGTGAGGTGGTGGATGCCGTCATTGTTGAGTCTTCCATGCCTGCCCGGAGCCCGTTTGCTGTTTGGGCTTCTCGCGAGGAACTCCTTGAACCTGTGCACGAAGAGAGAAGCCGCCGGTCGCACTTCCAGTCGGGACGTCGCTCGCAGAAGCGGGGCGCTCAGGCATTGTCATCGATTTCTGACGCGCAGTTGTCTGCGGAAGTCACTGCTGGAGCCGCTGACCTGTCGGGTTCGGAGCGTCGGCCGCACTCCGTGAGGACCGCCGTCATGTCTTCTCCCGGACAGTCGCGCGGCTCGCACGACCTGCGCGCAAGGGGACATGGCCCGGACCGCAGCCGCGAATGCGATTTGCCTGCAAACCGACCTGCAGCCAAGATGGCTCGACACTCGTCGTTCCGGGGCGCACCTGACGCCTTGAACCCTGCGTCGGACGACGTCGGCCGACCTGACCCTATGTTCTCTCGGGCAGGCATAGCGCGAATGATGGCCGAGACCAGAAGGGCTTGGGACGAGGCAGACGCTGCTGCGTCCGCCGCTGATTCTCTCCCTTCCGCGGAGAGACGCAATGCTGTTCGCGACCAGGGCGGCAGCAAGTCGGAGGCTGAGTCATCGATTGGTGCCGCTTACGTTCATTGCCGTAGGACTGCGGGCAGAGGGGAGGAGCCTGCGGCTGTCGACGTCGGTGCTGGCGCGGGAATGGGTGGAGCACGGCGTCTTCCTTTTTCTTCCCGCGTCCAGCCATCCGCGGCTGATCTGAGCGACGGACTACTTTGTTCTGAGCCCGAGCAGGGTCCTCTCGGTCGGCTGGCCGTTGCCGGAGATTGGCCAACACTGTACGAGGCCCTCGCCACCCGTGGGCGAAGCACGTTTGTGACTGGGGGACCTGGTGTCGGCAAGTCTTCATTCTTGAGGGGTCTGCACAACGTCCTTTGTCGCAAGATGCCAAAGCACGGCGAAGTCGTCGTTGTTGCTCCCACTGGCAGTGCGGCGAAGACAGCCAATGGTCAGACGTACCATTCCTTTTTCGGCTTTGTGCGCGACTATAAGGCGCACTCCAAGGACCCGGTCAGAGAGGCTCGGCGGCTGCTGCTGTCAGACCGCTTTGCACCCATTCGGAAAAGGCTGGCCCAAGTTCGTGTTCTGCTCTTGGACGAGGTATCCATGGTCGCCGCTGACAACCTGGACGTCATGTACGAGCTACTGAAGCAGTCCCGTGGTGAGGCCGACCCGTCGTTCACGATTTTCGCCTTCGGCGACTTCTTGCAGCTAGGTCCCCTGTTTGGCTCGATGGCATTCGAAGCCAAGGCGTGGCCTCTTTTGTTCGGCCGGTTCATGCTGGAGCTGACTCGCGTTCACCGTCAAGGACAGCCGGACTTTGTGCGCGCCATCAAGGATGCTCGCTTTGGTCGGTGCACGCCAGAGTTGATCACCCTTATGAAGGAGTGCTCTGTCTCCGCGGAGCAGTACAAGGCTATCAAGTGCAAGGTACTGCATCTCATGCCGAGGCACGAAGACGTCCAGAAGCACAACGCCCAGTGCCTAGCAGAGCTGAGCTCTGGCAGGCGACCAGCAGACTTTGAGGCAGTGGACTTCGTGCAGGAGGACAAGGACCGGGACATGGGGCTACATGCTCCAGCGCTACATCGTGTTTCAACGCACTCGCGGGACGCAGCGCTGTTTGATTGCGTTGCCCCGCGTCGCGTGCCGCACTGCAAGGGGGCTCGGGTAATGCTGATCACGAATGCCTTCCTCCCTCTGGGTCTTTACCACGGCAGCATTGGAACCTTGGACTCGTACGAGGTGGACGGCACTCCAGTTGTGCACTTCACGAGTCACGCGCTTCCTCCGGGAGTGGGACGCGGCATGCACGGTGTGCGAGACGCAGGTCGCGACTGGATCAAGGTGGCTTGCCCTCCTGTTAACTTCGAGGCCCGTATACTCGCACATCCGGGAGCTGTTGCAGTGCGGTGCCAAGTGCCTTTTGTCTTAGGCTGGGCCATCACGGTACATCGTTCTCAAAGTCTCACCCTGTCTGAGGCGGTCCTGGATATTGCCTCTGCCTTTGGCGCTGGCATGGTCAACGCGGCGATAAGCCGCGTTAACGACAAGCGGTGTATGTACGTCAAGTCCTTCGCGGGGAACCGCGTGCTTGCGGATCCGTCGTCGTTGTCGTTTTACCGCGATGCCACTCGTCTGTGAGTGCTCTGCTGTGCGTCCCGGCTTGTTCGTCCATCTGTGACTGCAGGGAAGTGCTGCTTGTTTTATTTTGATGGCGTAGACTTGTCCCTCTCAACCGCCGGAGCTGATGCACGGGAAGCACCAGGGGATGGGCCAGCGCCTGCGGTGGCAGAGAGAGGCGTCGGCGGCGGCCCGGAAGTAACGGGCGTCACGTGCGGTGGCAAGGGCGGAGGAGCATCTGCAGACGCGGTAGGAAGACGCGCAGATATGGCGGCCAAGTCCATCCGAGACGCCGCGACGCTGGCTGACACACGCATGCGGGTTTTCTCTCTCTCAGCAGCATAAAGTAATGCAGTGCCTTGCAGCAAAGGTTCTGGTGATGCCTCCCCTTGCGGCGCATTGGTCCTCGTGCGCAAAAGAATCGGGAGTCCGTCCGAGGAAGATGATGATCCTGACGAAGGACTGGAACTCTCGTTAATCTCTGGAGAAGCGCGTCGCCGCTTCGATGAAGGTGCCGGTGTCGGCAGCTGCACTGGCCTTCGCGCGGACGGTCTCGGCCGTGAAGGAGTCGCCCTGCGGGGAGGGCACAAATGCATCATTGAACTCGCCTCTAAGGCGCTAGTGCCAGTCCTGGTTCCACCCTGAAGACCGCTTGGGTTTGGTCTCTGCTTCTTGGCCACTGGAGAAGACCCAGTCTTAGGTGAGGATGGAGCAGGGGAAGACGGAGCGGGTGCGGACGCAGGTGGATTGAGCACGAGATCGGCGGGTACATCTTGCTTGGGCTCGTCGGCAGGCCGTGATCGCCGGCGGATAGCAATGCGATGGGCTCTCTTTGCGGCCCTTTCCTGTTCTTCCTCTTGCGCCAGCAACAGATCCATTTCCTTCTCAAGGTCCTCCACGGGAGTCTCCTCAATGTCGTCCGCCATCCCCAGCGCGGGCGCTGCCGCGCCATTGTGGTCAGTAACAGGACGATAGCCGCCTTGGTCGAACACGTCTGACACGAGTACCTCTTCCGATTCCAGTGCAGCTGTCTCGAAGTCGTGGCGCGTGGCTGCCAGCAGTGGCACCTTGTTCATGGTCGGTACACGGCCTTGGGCCATCAGATCGGAGACAATAGTACAAAACATCTGCTCTTTGGTAGCCACCAGCAACAAGGTCGCCACGGACACGCCAATGACCCCGCGCACGTTGGGCCCTATGCGTGACACAGAAACCTTCATTGGCAGCTTGTTCTTGTCAAAATAGCGACCGGACTTGACCTCAAGTTTCTGGATGACCGTGTTGATCGCCTTCATGTCGACATCAATAGCCCACCTTGAAGACAAGATCGGTCGCGAGGGATGAGCAATGTAACCAACAGTACCCGGTGGCGGCGGCTGCATGTCTGCGCCAGCGGGGACTTCCCAAACAGGCCACCATCGATGTAGAATGGCGCGGACCGCTGACCACCCCGCCTCATTCACTGCGGATGCTGACCCAGATGCAGACCCGCCCTTAAGGCGCCCCAAGCAGAGCAAGCTGTCAATCACCAACTGATGCAGCACTTGCCGGATGTCCTGCCTCTCCCTGAGAGCCTCCAACACGGAAGAGATGCACGTGACAGATGAAGCGCTGGGTGTGACGACTGGTTGAACACTGCTCACAATCTTGCTTGGTTCAACATCTCTACCGCTGCCAGAGATGTTTGGGCCCAACAGAGTGGGCCCGCTGCCAGCAGGTACTGCGTCAGGTTGTTTTTGTGATGCCCGCGTCGCGACAATGATGCCACCGAGGTTCACTTCGTCACCAACTGCTTCGCCTGCGCGGTCTTCATTGTCATGCCTTCGCACGACCAGTCCGCCTTCAGGGAGGACGACACCAGCTGGGAATTCAGAGCCAAAGTCACCTTGATCCGACGTAACTATTCCATCCCGCGCAGCGCGCGCGTTGGCACCAGACGGAGCAACGGAAGGCTGGTCCGGCCCTGGAGGCGCGAGCGTGAACGAGTCACCGCCAATGGGCAGGCTCGTTGCTAACGTGCCCGGCCGGCGTCCAACAACAATGCCGCCTTCTGGCAGTTGCTGCTGGTCCGCGCCGCGTCCCAGGATCTGCTCGCCACCTGCAACAGGAGACTCTGCTCCAGCGCGTAGTCGGACAGCGTTAGCGGCCGTGAGGGCGTTCACTTCCTTATGCCGGTATGCGTATGAGAGCCCAATGTTGACGATGCGACATGCGTGCTCGTCTCCGTCGCTGAAAAACCCGAGCCGATCATAGACGCGGATCCAGCGGTGCTGCGGTGCTGCAAGCGGGTTGTCCGCATCACACATTCGGCTGACTGCGACATGAATCGCTCCCCCCGTCGTCGATAAATGACCATCCAACTTCGAGGCGACGTCGTAAAGGCTCTGCAGCAGCCGCGCGAGAACTTGCACCTTTTGCACGTCGGGGATGCTCAAGAGCTCGAAGACTCGCACGTACTCGTCGGGCACCTTAGACTTGACGCTGCCTGTAATATCGTTGGTCCGAGCACCGCCGATAGCGTTCTTGGGTACCGTGCCGCCATCCGCGTCCGTGGGCTGAGCGCTGCCGGTATCGTCCTTAGGCACCGCGCCACCACCCACGTCCGCAAGCCGAGCGCTGCCCGTAGCATCACGAGGGACCCGGCTGTCACCCGCGTCTGAGGGCCGAGCACTACCCACCGCATCATCCCCCACAGTCCTGCCAACCGCGTCCGAGGGCACACCGCTGCCCACCGCATTATCCGCCACAGTGCCGCCCCCCGCGTCCGTGGGCCGCTCGCTGCCCACCGCATTATCCGCCACAGTGCCGCCCCCCGCGTCCGTGGGCCGCTCGCTGCCCACCGCATTACCCGCCACCGTACCACCACCCACGTCCGTGGGCAGAGCGTTACCCACAGCGTCGCGTACCACAGGGCCGCGACCGGCGTCAGTAGGCCGATCGGTGCCGGTAGCATCCTGGGCAACAGTGCGCGCACTCCAATCGGTGGGCCGATCGGTTCCTAAAGGGCCCATGACGTGCAGGGCTCTGTACGCTATAGCCATAGAAAGACCAGCCCACAGTCACACAAAGACATGGGGAGGCACAGGGAGCGGCGCAGCGCGAACCGGAACAGTAAGGATACGGACGTGTGCGATGCGGCGGCAGTAGCACACTGCCGTGCTTCACAACCAGCGACGGAGTCCGTCGTCTCACGGCGTTGACCTGCCATCAAGCGCGGTCATCCAGCCACGCCTCCACCCTCCCAAAACACCCACAAACTTACGCGTCACAGAGAAGAGACAGCGCGACAACGAACTGCGGGATGGGACGACGTGTGTAGGGCGGCATGGCGCGCAAAGAGAAGCACTCTGGTAGACGACCCCCGCGCAGAAGTCTCACGGCACGATGACGGCGTCATTACTGCGTAGTTGCGTAGTACACTACCGCCTGGTGAGAGGATGAATCATAATCTCAGATGAAGCGCAGTGGTGTCAAGATGGAGGGGGCACGAGTGCACACACGACGACGTGAGATGAGCTGCGTATCCGGCGGTGGGCCCGGCGAGCGCGCGGCGCCCGCCCCCCCCCCCCCAGGCGGGCGCGGCGCGCAGCGCCGCGCCCGCGCGGCCCCCCCCCCCCCCCCCCAGCTTTCACGCACAGAATTCACACATTTTTATGTGAGCGCTGATCTAACCAATTCCTATCTCCGGTGACGGAGCCAGACCAGATGACGAGTCGGGGCGCCGGCATGAACTGCATCTGCAAAAAGACGCAAGAAAACGACACAAACAAAAGCGCGCACCGCGTTCAGCACGCTTCCAGCATGCTACTGGTGTGTCCTACATGCAGAACGGATGACACCATCCCGAGAGAGACGCAACACAAAAACACACGAGTGGGGACACGTGCAGCGAGACTAAATTCTTGGCGAGTCTTGGTGTGGCGCACGAGCAGAGCGTCTTGACGTACGCAACAAGAGTCGGAAAACAACCGCTCACGTCACGTTCAGGTGACTCTCCTCTTTCCATTGGTGTGCTCCATGTGAAAATCGGTCCACTCTTGACTGGGACAGACGCTGCCAAAGAGCGCACAAAAGGGGACACGGGACACATGCAGACACGTACAGACACGTCAGAGATGCTCACGTCCCGGGTGCCGGCATGATCGGCATCTTCAAAGTGACATCAGATTCCGCCAGAAACAATGGCACGCATGACGTTCACCATGCTCTCAGCTTGCGAATGGTGTGGTCTACGTCCAAAACGGATAGAGTCCGCCGGAGGGGAGAGCCACCCAAAAAAACATCGACGGGAACACGTGCAGCAACACCAGATTTTTGGCGGGTCTCTGGTGTCGCGCATATACAGCATCTTAGGAAAGAGGCAACCAGAAGAAAATAGAACAAAAGCCAGCCACACCTTCAGGTGACTGCCCACTTCCTTGTGGTGCGCCTACGAAAACATACCACCCCCAACCAGGAGAGGCCCCGCGCAAAGCGCCCCCGCCGCCATCGCTATCACCGTCCCCTATCCCCTTCTCGACAACCCCTTCACCCACCTCCCCGCACCCTCTCGCTTTTGCCTTGTCCCCCCATTCCAGCATCAATACAGCACCGTATTGTGGAGGGCACCGTCGCCGCCGCCCCTTGGCGCCTTGGTGGTGAGGGAGCGGGAGGCGACCGGGGGGGGGGGGGAAGAGCACTCACCCCCCGCCAACGTTCAAAGGCGGGGGCGGGGTAGCGCACCCCACCTCGAGACGGGAAGTCGGCCACCGAGCGTGGCGGGCAAGGCGCCGGTACAGCGCCCGCCAAACCCCCCCCCCCCCTCCCTCCCCCGGCGTGGCGCGCCGGTGACGGCGCGGTGGCCGCCGCCTCCGAGGCCACAGCAGGGAATGCGCGGCAGCAGCTGCCACAGGAGTGGGATATGCGACCGAGGCAGAAGTTCAGGCAACGTCCAGTCTGGTGGGGCTAGCGGCCAGAAAGGCTGGCAGGGGGGGTAATACCAGCACACAATTACGAAAGAAAGCAGGGGGGGGGCAGACCACGGGACAGTCTCAGGAAAGAGGAGTAAAAAGAAAGAACAAAAGAAAAGAGGGGACGGTCAAAAACGAAACAGCAGCAGAGGCAGCTGCCGCGGCGGCAAGAGCGGGAACGGCGCCAGTGGTGGACGACGCGGCGGCGGCAGTGGCCGCAGTGACACGCGCGGAGACGGTGCCAGTTGTGGAGCACGCGGCGGCAGGAGCTGCTGCAGTGGCCAGAGCACGCGTGCGTTGGGGGGGGGCGGCAGAGGTTGCGGCCCAACGCCGCCCCCCCGCACCATCCCCCCCACCAGACCCCTCGCCCTCCCTGTCCGCTGCCATGGCGGGGCGAGACGCAACAGGCCATCGGCACCGCGGCGGCGGCCGCCGCAGCCGAGGCCACGGCGGGCAGGGTCTTCCACACCCGCCGCCTGTGGCGTGAGCGCCGGCCATGCCCCGCGCCGCGGCCTGCCCGCGGATGGGACCCCGCCCCGGCTGGTGGCCCCAAAGTTGCCCGCGCTGCTCGACCTGCTGCGGGGGTGAGTGCCTGGGCGTGGTCGGGGGGGGAGCAGGAGAAATGGACGGTGGACGACAGTGCTTGCACCCTCCGTCACTCTTGCTGCAACAGCACCCCCCCCCCCTGCAACAGCACCCCCCCCCCTCCCGTTGCCACGGCTACCAGCACCGCCCGCGCCACGGCTACTGCCACCGCCGCAGCCCCCGCAGACCGCCGCCGCCGCCGCCGCCGCCGCCGTCCCCCGCGCACCTACCTGGCCGCCCCCCCGCCCGCGCGCCAGGAGCCATCTCCGCCGCCCCCACCTCTCCCGGCTGCGCCCGCCGTGACGGGCGCCCCGGTGGCGTCCACCGCGTGGCACGAGACGGAGCGGGTGAACGTGACGACCCGCTGCAGATGGCCTCCCCCAAAGCACACGGGGCCAACCACACACAGCGCGCGGGAGTTGATGGCCCAGTAGGCGTCGGGGCCATCCCCGGCAGCGGCGGCCGCCGCCGCCGCCGCCGCGGCCGTGGTGGTGGCGCCCAGGCCGCCGGCCCCGTCGGCCCCCCCCCCCGGGGCGGCGCCAATGAGGTAGCACCGCTTCTCGCCGAGGCCGTCGGGGCCCGCCTCAAACGCCGTCCCGTCGGTGGTGGACCGCCAGGGGGGGGGGGTCACCTCCCACGGCTGGAGCTTGCGGGGGGGGGGGTGCCGGCGGCGGCGGCCGCCACCACCGCCCCAGCCCAACTGGCAAGGCCGCCACGGGGGGGGGGGGGGGGGCGCTGGGGGGCGTGCCGCCGTTGGCGCGGCTGGCGGTTGCGGCGTCGCCGCCCGCACCGCCACCGCCACCGCCACCGCCACCGCCACTGCTAACGCCATCTCCACCGCCACCGCTACCGCCACCGCCACCGCCACCGCCACCGCCATCGCCACCGCTGCCACCCGCACTGCCCGCCGCACCCGCCAAGGCAAGGGCGGCGGGCGGCACTCCCCCCCCCCAGCCCGTCAGCACCAGCACCAGCAGCGCGGCGGACGTGGCCAGCAGGGCCGCCACCACGGCGGGGAGGCATCGGCCGGCGGCGGCGGCGGCGGCGGCGCCCCCCCCCCCACCTCCGGGGGCACCCCCCTCCCAGCCCCGCCCCCGCTGCCGCCCCGCCCGCGCGTCGGACAGGAGTGCCCGGAGGAGGCGGCGGAGGCGCGGAGGGAGGGTCAGCGCCACGGGGAGAACCATGGCCAGAGGGAAACCAAAAAAAGGGCGGGGGGATGGAGCAAGGGAGGAGGGTGACGCGGACGGGGGGACGCAGGCGCCACGCGCGCTGCAAGATGCCAACGCGCCCGCCGAGTCAGCGCCCAGGCCCTGGCGGCGCCACCCCCCGCGGCGGCAACGGCGGCGGCGGCGACAGCAGCGGCGGCGGCAGCAGTGGCGACAAGGTTGGGGGGAGAGGGCGGAGGAGGGTGGTCGGCTTGCATGGTGCCGGCGGCGGCCCCCCCCACGGTCACGGCCGCCGCCGCCGCCGCCGCGCGGTAGCGCACGTTCAGCAACGGCACCCCCTCGGATGGCGTCGACGACAGGCAGCCGCGGCGCGCGGTGCGCGGGGGACGGCGGCAAGCTCCCAAGGCGGCGAGGCGTTGGCGGGACAGTGGCATCCGCCCACGCCCAGGCCTTGGCGCAATGCGTCAAAGTGGCAACCGCGGGCGGGCCGGATGATGAAAACGGCACGAGCGTCTCCCACGAAGTCCTTTCTTAGAGACAAGTCCCGGCTATCTGCCTGCAGCTCGACAGGAATAGCGTTCGGGCCCGGGAAAGGTGGGCTCGGGCCCGGGATCACGGGGGTGCCCCGGGAAAGGCCGTGAGGGGCACTCCTTAGCTAATCTGGCCTAATCCTTCGGGCCAGACTTTTCCCGGAGCGGAGTAACCCATAGGTCTCTCAGGGCCGATAATTAGGCAGTGGCCCTCTCGGTCCGATGTCGAGATCGGGGGGCAGACCCCCGACCAAAGGAAAGTTTCGCTGGATCCGCAGATTGCAATGCCATCAGAGGGGGTGTGGGACACACCCGGAGTTTCCCCCATGTATACTTTTTAGAGGACGTGCCATATCCACCCCCCCCGTGTGCACAACTCTTACACTGCCTTTGCTCCCGCTCCGCCCGTGCGCTGCACTTCGGACCCGATTGCGGGATGCTGTTGGCCGACGATCCGGACGTGCAGCGGTCGCATTTGCCTGACGGGCGCATGCTTCCGCGCTTCCAGTAGCGACCATACTGGCCCCCCCCGACCTCGCCGACGATCCCTGCCGAACGCCCATCGTTGCCATTCGTAGCTGACGCATTCCTGACCACACGGTACGCAAGGCTGGCCAGCAGATGGGAGAGCATGACTGTGCATGCGCTTGGAGTGGATGGGTTCTGCGGTGGGCCCCCTCGCTACTGGAGAGCGTGACGCGTCTTTTGCCTTGGCGTCGTTGCGAGTACACCTTCTGTTTTTTCTCTAACAGTAAGACTGTGACGTGTGGATACCTCTTGTCCTGTACTCTCTTGTTGACGGCCACACCCTGCCCTGATGAAGAGTTTTGTAGTTGCTATGACGGTCTCAACAGTTCCTGCGTACGTGATGCCCTTTGCGACAACCTTCCTGACGGGCTCGCCGTCCACGCCGCTCATGCGTGCGCGGCCGTCATTCCGGGGTCGCGCAAGCGGCGTCGGGAGGTGCCGACTTCGGTTGCCCTTGAGCTGTCGTGCACGTGCCGATGCCGAGAGCACGAACCAGGACTCGGCCGATGATGTACCCCTCCTTGTGAAGGAAGAGATGCAGCTCGAGAAGAAGGTGGCGCAGCTGAGATCCACCGAAAGGCGCATTGATGCGGAGCGGTCGGAGCTGCAGAGTGTTAAGCAAGACCTGGCCGCTGTAGAGGTGGAGCTTCAGGACAAGATCATCACTGCCGACAAACGTGCCCGCCTGGTGAACAGGGAAGAGCTCCTGAGCCGGAGTTGGCGTATGATCCTGAACGTGTTGGACAAGCTCTACAAGGACGTCGCGAAGCTCGAGCAGGAAATTGAGGAGCTCCAGAAGGTACGCTTTCCTATTCTTTCTCTTCGTCTGTCTCTTGTGTTCTATACCTGCTTATCTGCCCGCCTCTCCATACACTATTTTCTAGGCCACCGTACTGACGTTTATTCCCTCTGCACTACAGTGCTCTTGTCTGACGAGATGGGCTTTTTCCACGTCTGCACCTCTTCTTGTCGCTTTGCACATCTACCTCCCTGCTCCTTGTAGGACATTGCTGCGATGCGTGCTTCTCCTCTGGCAGCGGCGCTGAGCCGCATGGGCATTGTTCGGTCGCCATCTGCCTCCCGCGTGGCTGTGTCGGACATGGTCTTCGAGCCCACACCTGCCGAGGGCTTCTTCGGGAAGCCGGTCGTTGAGAAGGAGTGTGAGCAGCTCTGGGCGGACATCAAGAACTACGTGTTGGATCACCATCTCCAGCCCGGGCATACCGACGACGCCAAGCTATCAAAGGAGGAGCAGGCGGCGCGGCGGTTCCTGCTCTACATCTTGGGCTCGCCCGGACGGGGCAAGACCCTCTACCTGCGAGAGGCGCTGCGGTTGTACTGGAGCAAGTGCTTGGGGGAGACCCGAGATGAGCGGCTGATGGAGTTGTCGCCATTCATTGTGAGCTTCAACGGGCTCCTGACCATCAACCCCGCCGATGCCCGTCTTGTCCAGCTCACGGGCCAGGCAAGCATCCTGCTCTACACGCGGCTGTTCTTCTGTGCGCAGGCGGAGCTTGGCGATAAACCCTCCAAGACCTTCGAGGATTTTCTGCTCGAGGTGGAGCGCGACCTTGAGGCCAAGCGGTCGTCCCTGAGTGTCATCCAGCGTGAAGTTGGCCGTCTGGTCACCGAGCGCTGCGGCGGGCGTCGCATGGTCCTGTTTGTCGACGAGCTCAACAAGCTGGGACCTGAAGCGGGCGGCGCGGAAGTGTGCATGGCGCTGGGTGCGGATGCGCGGGAGCTGGTGAGGTCGGAGGCTTGCCGCCTGGCTTCCACTTTCGGGTACGGCTCTGCGGTCTTTACTTCTCTTGACCAGGGAGTTATGGACAACGAGAGCTCTGCGTCGGGGCGTCCTTGCCGCCCTGTTGGGGTTTTGCAGACGGCGGACGCGGAGGACCACGTGCTCATGATGCTGCGGGCCTTGTCCGCGCAAGAGCAGCCGCAGCCACCGTCCCAGGGCGAGTCGAAGTTTGCCACCTGGTCATACCGCGTTGGCCGCACGTACGCCAATTTGAGTGGAGGGCATTGGCGAGCCGCCGAAAGGCTGGCTGAAGAGCTGGCTCGTGCGCCCGCGCCGACTCTGGTGAAGCTGTGCTCTACGGTCCACGAGATCCTTCCTGCCACGTTGACCTTGCCTGATCCCTCGAGCGGGGAGCCGTACAAGACGGTGGCGATCAAGGACCTCTCATCACCTGACCTGCGCGTGTACGTCGACCATGTCCTTGCTGCGGTGGTGCTGCAGGAGACGGTCCGGCGCGACGACTACATTCTTCCTGGAGCGGCCGATGCGCGGCCCAGTGGTGCATCCCCAAGCAAGGAGGGAGTACTGGAGATTGCCAAGAGGCGCTACGTCGATCGCCACAACGCCGTGCTGAACGCGCGGTGGGACCTCTTTGGGAGGCAGGGCTTCATCACGGTTGCTGCCGTTGATTCGTTCGAGCCCGACATCATCCCGCTCTCCCTTGTGGCGATCCTGAATAAGCCGGGGATGCGGGCGTCACCGATGACGCAGGCTGTTGGCAGGCTCGTCGACGTGGCCCTCTTGGCGGGCAAGGCGGCGATCGTGGGCACAGACATCGACAAGGGCTTGGTGGATGCGCTAGAGATTGTGGGCGTAGGCGCCGTGGGCACCTGTGATGGCGTGACGGACGAAGCAAAGGGAGCCGACGACAAGACTGTGGCCTCCACGGACAAGAGCCACGAGCACAAGGACGACGAGGGCGCGGGCGCGGGCACCCCGACGGCTCCGCACAAGAGCCTCGAGCGGGAGTGGTACGTTTGGGAGCGCTTCGTTGTGCAATGGATATCTATGATGTCCTTGGCAAGGTCAGTGCGACCAAGTGCCGGGGCGCCCGCCACGCTGCACAACATGTACGGTGTCAAGGCAACCTGGAGCGGAGAAGGGCCCATCTTGCGACGGGTGCGAGTCAATGCGTCCGTTGCGCAGGACCGGGTCGTCGTCCTGGACAAGTCCCTGTTTGGCAAAGATCCTGTGACGTTGCAGCGGGTGGTTGAGCGGTACCCCGTGGAGCAGCTCTTCCGGACGGTATTCCTGTTCCCGACCAACTACGAAGCAGTGGACGCCGTATGCTTCCACCAAGCGCTGGATGCCGTAGATGGTGTTGTCAAGGTGGGTGACGCGATGCCCTTCTTTTGGCAGTTCAAGCGCAGCGGCATATACCGCGTGACAAGCACGGCGTGGTCTGAGGTGCGAAAGTGCGTGGAGCGGCTGGACAAGGCCGACTCCATATTGGGGAACAGCGGCTTTTGTGCGTTGTGGCGACCGCGGTGTTCGTATATGTACGTCTCCAACCAGGAGATGACGCCAAGCACCAGCGGCCTGTCTGGGAGGTGGGCTGACAACGCCATCATTGTGGCACAGTCGCACAACAAGCAGCTGTTTGGGAACCTGGTGAACTGCCTTTCTCAGGCTCTGGGGCTCTCTTACAGGGACCCTCAGTAACATGGCGGCGGAGGTGGTGGCGTTGGCGGTGGCGGCGACAGCGGCAGCGACTGCCGCGGCCGAGGCGGCAGCGGCAGTGATTGCCGCGGCCGTGGCGGTGTCGGTGACGGCAATGGCTGTGTGTGGGTCGTTCATGTGCGGTGGCAGGCATACCGGGGGTATCTCGTCTGGTGAAGTGATGCGTGAGTGTATCTCGTCCGGTACAGTGATGCGTGGGCCGTCTAGCACGCACGATGACGGCCCCCCCGGCGCGCGTGGGGAAGTTGACGCCAGCTTGATCGACGACGGGGCGCTGCTTTTGACCGATGCCGCGGTCGTTCCGGTGGAGGCTCGCCGGGGCCCGCCATCGCAAGCGGCGGTTGTCGGGGTGGGGGCTCTGGTGGCAGCGGTGGCGGTGTCGCCCCCGCCTTCCGCCGACGTCTGCAAGACGGTGATACGGACCACCTGCTCCCTCCGCTCTGAGGGCAATGCCGCGGTGGTAGCGCGGCGGCGGCGGGCAGTTTGGCGCTCGCTGCGGCGCGGGAGGTGGTGCTGTAGGCGGTAGCTTCATGAGCTGCGGAGGAAGGGGCAGGGAGCCTATGACCGCGGTGGACTTGCCGGTGGCGGCAGTGGTCACCGCTCTAGACGCGCTGGCGGGGGTGTTGCTAGGGCGGGTGGTGGTGAAGGGGAGGCGAAGAGCCTCCTTCTACCCCCGCTACGCCGCCGCGGCCGCCTGCTCGGGCCCGCTCGCCCGGCGCAGGGCGGCCGCGGTCGTCCCCGCGGCCGTCGCGGCGGCCGCCAACGCGGTGATGGCGGCGGCCGCCAGCAAATTCTACACCACCCTCTCCCTGCACGCCGGGTGGCTGCGGCGGGTGCGGGCGGCACTGGACCCGGTCGTCGCTCGCCTCACCGCCGCCACCCGCGACGGGTCTGGGGGGGCGTCCCTGACGGGGGGGCCGCCGGTCGAGGGCGTGGCGCACCTACAACTGGGCGGCGGGGACGACGGGGCGGACGGCGGCGGGGGGGGTGCCGCCGGGGGTCCCGCCACGGGCGAGAGAGGGGGGGGGGGCGGGGGTGGGGGGAAGGGCGACCGCCTGGCCGACGCGGACGCCTACTATGGGCCGGCGCCCCCGCCCGGTTGGGGGGGGGGGGGGCGTCTCCTCCGACGTGCTCGACGCCCTCCGCCGCACCGCCCTGCGCGGAGGGCTTGCGGCAGTGCGGACGTCTTCGGCAGTGGCGGCGGCCGTGACGCCGCCGCCGCCGCCGCCGCCAGGGGGGGGGGGGCTGCGGGGCGGAGGGGGGGGGGGGTGGGGCCGACGCGGATGAGGCGGCGGTGGCGGCCGCGGTGGTGGCGGCGGCGGCGGCGGCGGCGGAGGCGGCGGTGGGGGGGGGGGCGAGGCGGCGGCTGGGGCGGGAGGGGGGTGGGTGGGGGGACCGTCATGGGCGCCCACGAGTTCCCCTCGCTACGCCTGTGGCGGAGGGGGAGGGGGAGGGGAAGGGGGAGGGAGAGAGACTGGCGGAGGGGGAGGGTGAGGTGGAAAAGGCGGGAGGAGCGGCTCTTGGTGTCGCCCCTGACGTGGGTGGCCCCGAGGCGGGGTCGCCCGGTGGGGGAGCCCCCGACAGCGGGCGTGACGGCGCCGCCCATGGTGCCGCGCGCGACGGCGGTGGGACGCCCGCCACGGCGGGTGCGGGCGCCTCTCTCTATACTTTCAATACTTGCCTTGGACGCCACGGCGCGTGCGCGCACCCGCTGCGCACCGGTCAGGCGCCTGCCTGTCCCCGGCCGGGCGGCTGTCACCGGGCGGAGGGCGCCCCGTCGGCGGCACGTCGTCGCGCCCCGCCCGGCGCCACATGCCCCCATTCCCTGGCCTCTGACACACAACCCTCCACCCTGCCACGGCCCCCCCCTCCGGGACGCGCCCCCAGTGCCGGCCGAGCGCCCGCCCTCCCCCATAGCCGCCCTTCCCGCCCTCGACGGCGCCACCCCCGATACTACCCGCTCGGCCACCTTGGCCAGTCGCGGCGTCGACGACCAGTCGACGAGGACCACCTCAGAGAGGCCGGGGAAGGCCACCCACGACCGCAACGTGCGGGGGAGCACCCCGAGGCGGCCGACGCAAGCGGCCACCACCGACACCCCACCGCCGCCGCGGGGGAGAGAGAGGGGTGACCGGGCGCCCTCCCCACCCGCCGCCACCGCCGCCACCGCCGCCGCAGCCGACACCACCGGCCGGCCGGCCGGCCGGGCGCCCAGCGGGGGCGGCCACACCTCTCCGTCCGTACAGCCGCCCCCGCCACCGTCGCCGCCGCCGCCGCCGCCGCCGCCGCTGCCGCCACTTCCACCACCACGACCCCCGGCGCCGCCCGTCACGGGCGCCACCACCGCCAGCCTCCGGCAGGGCAGCCGCGGTACCCCCCTCAGCACCACCAGCACCACTCCTGTCGCCACCGCCGTCACCGCAGCCGCCGCCGCCGCGCGCAGCAGCAGCCACCGACGGCGAGAAGGGGGGCGAGCCGGCGGCGGCGGGCGCCCCCCACCCCGCCTGCGCCATGTGCCGACCGGCGGTGGGGGGGCGGGGGGGGGGGGGGGGGCGGAACGGCGGCACCAGCGAGCGGCCGGGGAGAGGGGGGGGCGGCGACAGCAGCGAGCGGGGGGGCGGCGGCCTCAGCGTGAAGGGCGGGGTGGGGGGGGGCGGGGACCCTGTTAATGCGCTAGGGTAGGCTAAGAAAGACGATTTAGTTTTCGAACTCGTAGGATATGGCACGTCCTCTAAAAAGTATACATGGGAGAGTTTGCCGTCGAATGTTTGGGCGCTTCTCGAGTTGAGGGTGACGACCAATGAGAGGCTCAGGAAGCGGCCCCTGTTCGAACACGAGCCTTTGTCCCACGTCTGTATGCCACGCAGGTCCCCAGGTACCCAGCTACAATCGTTGCTCCGTCGTCGCTCTCCACGCCGTCGTCGCGACAGCCGAGATCATCAGTAAGTTGGCCCGAGCGAATGGGGCCCCGTTTCATTCGGTCGCCCTTTGCCCGAATGGTGGGAGTCTCGTTCGTGTCTTTTCACCGAATCAGGGGGGGGTCTCATTCGGTCCTCTGAGGCACCCTCTGTGGGGGCAGCTTGGGCCAAAATTTAGACGTGCTTGTCATACATTACGTGTTCGTAATGGCCGCGTGAATTCGTGGAATAATATTGGCTAACGCGCGTGTGCTAACAAACTTCAAGAAAACAATAATTTTTTCCAGGCATTGCATTTGTGGATAGCCGGCGCTGCCGACCACCCCTCGGGCGCACACCTCCGCCCTTCCCGCGCTCACCTCTTCGCCACAGTTGCGGTGGCCGCGCGGCGAGCGGCCGTCGCCGCCGTCCGTGTCGTCGGCCTCCTCTTTCGTCCTGTCGCCCCGCCACGGCGACGGCGGCGAGCCCCGGTCGGCCGACGCGGACCGGCCGAGCAGGCTACGCGACAGCAGCGACCGGGCGGAGCGGCGGGGCCGGCCGGCCGGGCTGGCCTCCCCGTCCTCCGCATCGGTGATGTGGAAGGCGCGGTGGACGTAGGAAAAGTAGCTGCCCGCGTCGGCCGCCGCCGGCCGGTGGTGCGCGCCACTGCCACCGCCGACGCCGCCGCCGCTACCACCGCCCGGCGCCCGCCCCGCCGGGGAGGCCAAGCCGCCCCCCCCCCCCCCCCCGTGGCCATGGCCACGGCCGCCGCCGCCGCCGTGCCCACCACCGCGGCCGCCACCGCCGTGCCCACCACCGTGGCCGCCACCATGACCGGTGCCGCCGCCGCCACCACCGCCGCCGCTGCCGCCGCCGTCGCCCGTTGGCGGCGCCGCCCCACGCAGCAGCGCCTCCTCCACCTCCTTATCCTCCTCCTCCTCCACCCCCGACGCGGCCAGGATCCGCCGCCGCTGCACCTGCCGCTCGCTCGCCTGCGCGCCCACGTCGGCGGCGGCGGCGCTCCCCCCCGCCCCCCCCCGCCCCCCCGTGACCACCCGGGTGCCCATGCGCCCGCCGCCCGCGCCCTCCACCCATAACCGTGGCCGCCGCCGCCCTCCCGGCCGGGCCCGCAAGGGCCGCCCCGGCGGCCGCGGCAGCGACCGCCACCACCACAAACCGGCGCACCGCCGTGGCGGCTGTCGACGGCAGCGACCGCCGTGGTTTGGCCGCCATGCCGCCTGCCCGCCATTGACGACGGAGGGCCGGAACAAGGACGACGAGGACGACAGAGGGGAAAGGGGGGTCGAGGGTGGGGAAGAGCGGGGGCGCGGGGGGAGGAAGGTCGCAGCAAACACTGTCGCGGGTTGGGGGCCGTGCTGCTACAGCGATGAGGCAAGGGAGACAAGGGGAGCATTCGGGTTGCCGCAAGCGTTCCCCCGTCTCGCCATCTTGTGCAAAGCGCTTGCGACCTCACGGCTGGAAAGAGAGTGCAGACATGTCCAAAGATTCCGCACCCCGCGGCTCCGGTTGGCCGAGCTCCACGCCAGCCGCTGCCGGCAATGCGGGCGGAGGAGTGCCAGCCGCGCCGCCGTCACCGACCATTCCTGCTGCCGGACCTCGAAGCGACGCACTCGCGGGGGCTGAAGACGCTTAACCAACTGCACTTGGTGCATGCCCGCCTCTGCGCCGGCTGCTTTTGGTGCATGCCCGCCTCTGCGCGAGCTGCTTTTGGTGCACGCCCGCCTCTGAAGCACGGGTGGGCCGATTTGATGAGCGGTTGAACGCACACGAGGACGCTAAAGCAGCTGGAAAGGGCTTGTCACGTCAGTTTGGCACACCAAGGCGCCGCCTATGCGGGAAACAAGTCCTCATTAGGAGCGACATTGCATGTTTCCAGGGGTTTACGGTTTTGAGCGTGCTGGGACCCGCTGCCGGGGCCCTCTGGGTTGTCCCAATGGAGGACGGCGCGCACCTCAGGCTGCCCCACTTGCGGATTGGCCGTGAGGACGGCTCTGACGGGCACCTCAGGGCCTGTCGCCGCCCGAGAAGACTTGGGCTGGAGCCAGATTGGGGCAGGCAGCTCGTTTCAAATTATTTCAGGATGCCACGGTCGCTGTGGAGGGCCTGTGCGGGGCACCAGAAGGATCGGACGCGGGACCGGCCCGGACTTGAAAGTCGATGGAACAGCGCCCCATTAGGCTCTTCTTCAGCCGAATGGGCGACCCCTCTTTCGGTCCCCACTCGGCCATTCGTGATTTTCACCGATTCTGGGCGGTCGTTCGGCACGGACCACTTCAGAGATGATCCCCTCCCCTACCCGTCCCCGTTGCCGCCACTACCGCGATGCGCTCCCCCCCCGCCCTCCCCCCCTCCCGCTCTCATCCCGCTGCTGCGACGGTGCTCCCCTTCCTCCTACTTTCCCCTGACTGAGGGCTTCTCGATCTCCTTCACTGCGCCTTCCCGGTCGGGTTTTACCCCCGGATCATGCCCTCCCCGGGACATGACGCTGTCCGCGGCAGTGCTGGAGGCGGCGACCGCGCCGATCGAGCTCAAGGTTGGGCTAGCGATGGCCGTTGCGGGGATGGGGGCGGTTGTGGCGGCTGTGATAGGTGGTGGTGCCATTCACAGACATGTGGGGAGTGAGCTGGTGGGGGCCCGGGGGAGGTCGGGGGTCGCTGCGGACGCCGCGCGGCTGTGGGCCGGGGGGACGCTGGGAGGGTCGGCCTCGTTGCGGGGTCGGGCGTGATGGCGGGTGTGGTGGCACCAGCGGCGGCGGTGGCGGCGGTTGGGGCAACGGCGGCGGTGGGGGTGGGCCCGGCGGCGGCTGCGGCGGCGGCGGCGGTGGGGATGGACCTCCTTTTCGACGGCGGCGCCTGGCGTGGCGCCACCTGCGGCCAGCGCCACCGCCGGTGCCTGCCCATGCCGGGGGATACGAGAAGGGAGCGGGGGGCGACGCTGGCGCCCGGCGCAGTGCCGGCGGGGGTGACGGCGGCGGCAGCGGCGATGCGCGCGGCCGCGGCGGTAACGGCAGCATCATCGCGGGCCCCATCAGCGCTCTCGCCGCCGGCGCCCTCCCGGACGGCCCTGGCGTGCTATACGCCGTCACTGAACGTGGCGAGTTGTTTGGGGCGGCGCTCTCCTCCGCCGCCGCCCGCTTTTTGGCCATCCCATCGGCGGCTCCTGTCGTCGGCCGCCTGGGGGCGGTCCACCATGGGTGCGGGGTGCTGGCGCCGATGGGGGGGGGCTGCTGTTGACGCTGCCGTCAGACGCGGATGGGGTACTGTGGCGGGTGGGGGCGCCGCCAGTGGTGGCGGCCGGTGGTGCTGACGGGGGGGGGGAGGCGGCGCCCACGGGCTGGCGCCTCGAGGCCGTGCAGGAGCTCCTGAGTATGGCGTCGGCGGTGGACCTGTGCCTTTGGTTTCTGGACCCGCCGTCGCCGCCGCTGCCGTCGCCGCCGCCCGTGCCGGCCCACGCTGACGTCGATGACGATGGGCCCCCGCCCTCCCCGCCCGCCAGCCCCCCGCCTGTGACGGTGACAGCGGCGACCGCCGCTGGCAACGGCGACGGTGGCAACGACTGCGACGCCAAGGGCGCCGTCTTGGAGGCCGTTGTCGCGTGCGACCTAGGCGCATCGGGCTGCGTGCGGCTGGTCGCGGCGTGCACCCCCGCGTTTGTTTATGCGTGCTCCATGGTGGCCGCCGTGGGGGGGGGCATCGGTGCGAGTGCGGTGCGCGCGTCGCCGGCGGCGGCGCAAAACGCGCTGCTGGTCGTGTCTTTTGCAGACACGGTGGTGTATCTGTGGCGCCCCCCGACGCGGCGGTGGCCGCGGCAGCGGCGGCGGCGGTGGCCGCGGCAGCGGCGGCGGCGGTGGCGGCAACGGCGACGACGGCCGCGGCGAGTGGCCCACTCCCCTCACTCCCTTCCCCATTGGAGCGGCGCTCCAAGACAGGCCCGCCACCACGGGCTTGGTGCTGTACGCTCCGACACTGGCGGCGGGGGTCCTCGCGCCAGGGGTGGTTGCGCAGGCCCACCCGTGCGGCGTCCGCTCCCTCCGCCTGTAGGCGACGGCGGCCGCGCCCGCCCCACCTGTGGCCGTGGGGGTAGTCGACTGCGTTATGCCGGGAGAGGGGGGGGTGGCGCTCGCCGCCATTGGGCGGGGGGTGGTGGTACTGTCGGTGGTCGCGCCAGGGGTGGGAGGGGGGAGGGGACCACCCGCCTGGTCCTCCTCCGCCTCGTGGAGGGTGACTGCGGCGGCGGCAGCGACGCTCCGGCTCCAGCCCCGCCCCCAACCGCCCAAGGCGGCGGGACGGCGGCGGCATCTGCGGCGGCGGCGGAGGGGGGGTGCGGCGGGGCCGGGCCGGCCGCCGTACCTTCCATGGTGCCACGGGCTGGCGAGAGCCGCCCCCCACTGTCGACGCCCCCCACCACCCGTCCCCTACCAATACACAAACTTCCCTCCCCCCATCACCGCCCCCTGCACACGCCCGCCCGCCCACGCGCCCAAAGCGACGACAACCAACCACTCACACACACTCACCCCTCCCCTTTCCACGCCCTCTCCCGACCACAGTCTTCACGATCATCAGGCCCTTCTTCCCCACATAGTGCAGCAGAAACACCCGCCGCCCCCGCTCGTACACTACCCGCGCATGCCGCCGGGACAGCTCATTCGAGGCCCCCAACCTCATTCAATGACGGACAGCGTCCTCGCCGCCGCCGCCCCCCCGCGAGGGTGGCGGGTTGGCGGCCCAGATGGACAACGACGTCCGGCCGTTCGTCATCACCAGGTCCCGGATGGCATAGTTGGCGCTGCCGCAGACGAGGGCACAGGCAGTGCGGGTCGCGTCCGCGTCGAGCCGCTGCCCGCCGCGGGGGGGCGCTCCCGGCCACTGGGGCCGAGGTCGTGGCCGCCCCCGGGGCGGCCTTCCGCGGGGGCCGCCGCCAAGCCAGCCGCCGCGGGAGTGAAGGACGTCGGGGCGCAGCCCCGGCGTTTCGAGGGAAAAGGAGGGGGGGGGAGGTGGGGAAGGCGGGGTTGGGACACGATGTGGAAGCAGGGGTCTGGGGGAGGTGGGCGCCAAGCAGGAGCACAACGGGGGCTCTTGTCAAAGGAGATGGCCGGAGGCCAGAGGCAGCGACGGCGGTGGCGGCAGAGGGAAGGCGCAACACCGTGAATGCGGCACGCTTCTTCTCACGAGGCGGGGGGTGACGGGGGCGTACGTGGCGGGGCCGGCAGCCACCGCCACCGCCGCCCAACCTCTGAGGCCCCTGCGCCGCCTGCACGGGCGAGGCAGTGAGGCGTGGTTTTGTGTCACCATCCGCCTCACGCACAAGTCGATTTAGACGCACCGACGAACGCCTAAGTCGAAGACAAGACCCGCAAGAGCTTTTTTGGTCCTCGGTCCGCACTGCACTCTTGCGTGTGGGACAGACACTCTCGTGATGTCGGAGCCTCATGAAACAAGCCAAGGAGAGAGCGTCCAGGCACACAGTGGTCAGCTGCGACTAACAAGCTGCGGTCTGATTGACTACTCTCCATCAATACTATCTGAAAAGATCGCCCCCTGAGGCCGCCGCTAAGTGACATGGATTACGAACACCCCCGCTGAGGGCCAGAATTAACACTTGGCGTCCACTGCCTAACGCTCGCACGTGAGAGTTTCTGAAAAGTTCCAATTCTATTTCGGGCAGTTAGGAAGAGGACCTCTCAGAGGTCTCTCAAGGACGATAATTAGGCAGTGGCCCTCTCCGTTCGATGTCGAGATCGGGGGGCAGTTCCCCGACCAAAGGAAAGTTTCGCTGGATCCCTTGATTGCGATGCCGCCAGAGGGGGTGGGACTCACCCGGAGTTTCCCCCATGTATGGTGCTTTTCCAAAAAGTGACCGGTCGACGGCTCACGGAAAGATCATCCCCGATTATCCATGCGGCCTGACGCCCCCGTGAGGGCCTGTTGCGTGACGATCGAAGCTCGTGACACGGACCATAATGGAGTCTTTCTTCCTGTCTCGATCCCTCTTTCGGCGTTCTGGAGCCATCCAGAGGCCCACAGCAGGCTACCTTCCAGTTGATTATATGGGGGCTGTTTGTCCATTTCAGATTGTTCCGGACTTGTACGGACTTGTCGCTAAAGCGCGCCGGGTTTTCTAAAACTGGAACGCCCACAGAGTCCGTCCGGGCAGGTGGGATAATTAAGGGGGCCTAAGCACGGATTGCCGTTCTAGAAAGACCAGGCTCCCACAGGCACCTCTCGGCGACCCCTCGCCAGAGGGGTCGTAGGGGCCTGTTCGTTCTGGTTAATTCTCATTGGCGAAGGCAGTGGACGACTTCCCGGCACGACGCGGTTGGCTGAGACGCCGCCACGCTTCTGACTCTCGAGCTTTCCGTCGCGCACGCGTGTTCTGTGTCGAACGTTCACAGGCGGCACTGGTCCGCTTGTGGACTTCGCAGCCACGACGTCGCCCGTCTGCGCAGGGCGCTCCCCTGTGTCAGGCGCAGATGAGGCCGGACTTGGAGGGTGATCCGACAGCGAGTGGCTCGTCAGTTGCTAAAAGCCGCAACTCGATCGGGACGGTGGTCCTATTGTCCAACTTGACCAGAACATTCTGTTGGGAAGCTTGTACAGATTTTTTTCTTTTTCTTTGTTGGCTTTCAGAGCGACTCGCGCGATCTCTTGCTCTCTCAGTGTGCGGACCAGAGGTGCGGTCAGAGAAAATCGCCATACTGAGCGCATCGTCAAAGGAGTTGCAGGCCTGAACAATCCCAATTTCGGGCGCATCTCTGTCGCGGCACAAAATCGTGGAGTCACAGCACGGTCGGAAAATAGTCGCGGACATGTTCGCCCCTCCCGAGACCCTATCGCGACAAAAGCGGCAGACCAAGGCAGAGACTCGCGTGAGCTGAGCTGGCGCGCCCCACGGTGACGACGCACTAATCGCGGTCGCATTCAGCTAACCCATTGCGTGCCTAATGCGGCCATGCGTCCGCTACGGTCGGCGTCCCACGCGTGGGCGGCAGCGCCGCGCGTTACCGGGTGGGGGTGCGGGCGTCATGTGCAGTGCACGGCCACATGCTGTTGAGGCCATGTCCTTTCTTATGGGAGCGGTGCGACAAGGACAAGCGAAACGCAGCATGGCGGACCATCAACCTCCACCCATGAACCGTCCTCCTCGCAGCCGACCTCGTCCCATCCAGCGTCGCATACCCACTCGTCTGCCGCCTGCCGCACCGGCACCCACCGGTACATGAGTGCCAGTGAGGCTCCATGCGACCCGCCTTTCACCCATCAACAGTCAATCAATAAAAGCCTCTCCCTGCCCTGGATGCCAGCCTTCAACCTACTTCCGGCGAGCTGCACCACCCGGCACCCCTCAGCCGGCCAGTCCAGTGCGACTGGCGTGTCACCGTACCGCCATCCCTCAAGCCTCGCAAACCTGGTCTGCTAAGACCGCACACACCCACATCGCCACCGGACGTCTTAGTCAACCTGCTCCATGAGAGCGCCGGCCACGATGACCGCGTCACCTTCCCCGCCGGCCGGCACAACGCCACCACCGGCTGCGCCGCCCGACGCACTGCCACCACCGGCTGTTTCCCCCGACGCACCGCCACCACCGGGTGCGCCGCGCGACGAGCCGCCACCACCAGCTGCGCCGCCCGACGGTCCGCCACCACCAGCTGCGCCGCCCGACGGTCCGCCACCACCAGCTGCGCCGCCCGACGGTCCGCCACCACCAGCTGCGCCGCCCGACGGTCCGCCACCACCAGCTGCGCCGCCCGACGGTCCGCCACCACCAGCTGCGCCGCCCGACGGTCCGCCACCACCAGCTGCGCCGCCCGACGGTCCGCCACCACCAGCTGCGCCGCCCGACGGTCCGCCACCACCAGCTGCGCCGCCCGACGGTCCGCCACCACTGGCTGCTGCGTCGCCGTTGCCAGCGTAAGGGCGCCGGGCAGACGCCCGGGCGGGGTTTGCCGCGTCGACGAGACGCAGCCCCCTCATAGTCAGCGGCGTCCGCCACATCGCCAGGTCGAGGGACGCCATCTCACGCACCCATGGATCCCGGTGACCCTCGTTGACGCCAGGGTGGCTGACGACGGCCGCAGCTGGCCCAGCACCGGCGCGCAGCTTGAGGTGCTCGCGCACCTTAGTGACCACCAGCGCGAATTGCGCGAACAGGCACACAACGGTGTTGGCCCGCGTCTCCGGGACCGTCTCCGAGAACAAGTGGCACGCGTTCAAAGATGCAAACATACTCCTCGCCCCGGCAAGCAGCGCAACGTGTCCGCACAGCTCGTTGAAAAAGCGGTCGTTCATGAGGAAGAACGCGGCTTCGTCCGCTGACATCTCCAGAACCGTGCGCGTCCTGCTGCCCCGTACTGCCACCTCTGACCCCATACCGGTGCTCTCCTTGACACTTGAAATGAAGGCCTTGACCGCCGCCCTTCCCAGCCCCTCGTAGAAGTGCGAAACTGTCCGCTTGAGGTAGCGATACGCGACCACCGTGTCCGACCTGCCGTCGGCCTTCCGCTTCGGCACTTGCACTCGCCCCATCAGCTTCGCGCTCGCCTCGCCGGCAGTGATCTCGAGGCGGTTCGACACCAGGTCGACCAGCGTCGCGTTATGGACGTCCATGGGCTTGTAGACGTCCCACGCGCATTTCGCCTCGATGAAGTCCTTCTTGAGAGCCGTGGACAGGTCCTTCTACGAGGCAGATCAGGAGAACAGCAAGTGCACAACAACGCTGTCCAAAGACCAGTGGCCGTCAGTTTCTGAAACAGAGCAAACAGGCGAACAGGTGGCGTGAAGCGGTCGCATGGGGCCAACTGCCAATGCAAGAGCTTGCACTCAACTCCCCGTGACGTCGCCCGTAGAAAGAAAGACAGAACGTACCTTGACGATAGACACCCAAGCATCGGGGTCCTCCTCCTCATCGATATCAACCTCCCCATCGTTGTCGTCAGTGACAGCCAGCAACTCCTTCACCGCGTTGATGCGCTGCATCACTGCGGCCATGGTGGCCTGGTCAGCGGCACGGGCGGTGGCGGCGCTCTCATGAGCGACGGTCAACTGGTCGATCTTGGTCATGCCGGCAGCCATCTGCCGAGCAAGCTCCACGGACTGGGCTCGCTGCTCGGTCAGGCCAGCACGCACGGACGCGAAGCTGCGCTTGATCTTTTCAACCACGTCGGCATTGGAGAGCACCGCCGGCTTGGCATCAGACCCCACCGTGCCTCCGTTGTCAGCAGCTGCGGCTGCGCCTCCGGCACGACGAGGGGAGGCAGAGCGCGCCCGCGGCGACGCAGTGGCACTACGGCGGCGCGCGGCGGCAGGCTCTTGACGGCCTTGACGAGCAGGTGACGGGGGTAGCGCGGCGTAACCTCCGGCAGGCGGCGCGCCAGTGGGCCCCGCAGACGGCCAAGGAGAAAGGCCTGGAGGAAGCACTCCGTGAGCGTATGACCCGCGTGCGGGGTCTGCCAGGGGGGCTCGGCGCGAGTCGTAAAAAACACGTACAGCCGAAGAGGCGCCACCATTGGCTGTGTGCATCGTCGTCGCCAGACGGCCGTCGTCCTGCGAGAAGGAGAAGCCGGCCGGCAGGTCAGCTGCCGGGGGTGAACGGGAAGACATAGGTGATCGTAACGCCTGGACAGTCAAGCACCCGGGGAGAAGGGCAAGAAAGGGGGGGGCTCTGGGTGGGCACGAGCGAAAGTGGAGCGGCAGAGCGGCGAGGAGGCAGTGGCATGTACCAGTGAGTGTCGGGTGCTGGCGATACGGGGTGCACGTTAGAGGCCCTTCTTATACGCGAACTCCTCCGGGTGACAGGCACTCCGCTGGACTCACACAGTCGGCCCCTCATGTCGCAGGATCGTTGTTCTCTCCGCCAGCGTGCACACACCCGACGCCCCACCCGCCGTCACTCCGCACGATGTGGCCTATTGGACACGTACGTCTGCAACCATCTTGTTCATCGTGCTCCGAGCTTCGCGACGCCGCGGGCTCGATGCAGGCGGGAGGTTGGCGCATATCTCACCAGCGATCCGGGCGTGCGGTTGGCGCAGCTCTCGACGGCGATCCGGGCGGGCGGTCGGCGTAGCTCTCGCCAGCGACCCGGGCGGGCGGTCGCCACCGCTCTCGCCACCGATCCAGGAGGGTGGCTGGCGCAGCCATCGCCGGCGTCGTCTGCGCTCGAGTAGTCGTAGACACTGGCAGCCACGGCAGCTGCAACAGGGGCATGACCCGCCCGGGCCACCGGTGTCAAGGGACCGAGGCCAGCTCGGGCAAGGTCTGCGCGGCTGGCGTCGCGGCTAAGTGTTCGTAGGTGACAGCGGGAGTGGACAGCCGTCGGCCTGCAGAGGAATCTGGTAAATGGACGTGGCGACGGCGGCACAAAAAGGACAGCCACGAGGAGCCTTATCGGCACGATCTCCACATTTGATGCGAACAACAGTCGAATCTCGCCACACCAGCCCATCTGATTGGGTGATCTGCACCGAAAGTGGTCCAAACAGCCTGAAGCTTTCGTCAAAACTCCCCTGTGGAATTGCTGCCGACTAAACAGTTCTGGGATTCAGACGATCCGCTTGGATGTTTTTCTGACACGCAACCTTCCAGCCGTCCATCTGGCCCATGAGCTACATGACCGTTGCTCCTCGACACTGGGGGTCCTGCGGGGGGGCGCCTCGGCGTTATCCTCCTGAAGGTGGTGCTTCTGCGGCGGCTGCACTACGGCCTGTGGCCCCGTTCCTCCGGGAAGCGCGACGGGTACCCTTTAGCGGGCCTGAGCAGCGAAGGGCGTTAGTTGCGGACGGGTCGGCGCCGACGCAGTATGGCGGGCCACTCGAGGTTGGCCGTCGGCCCGTGCGAGATTGGCCGACGATGCGCCGTGTTGCCTGGCGGCCAGTGTTTCCTTTCTCCCGCCGCGGCGGACGATGGGGGTTGGCGTAGGAGCGGCCAACTGCGGGAAGCCGAGCTCCCTCACGTAGGGTGGCGCATGGCGGCGTTCACGGCGACGAGGAGGTTGCAGACGCGCATCGTCCGGACTTCATTCCTGTGGCCTGCGCCTAGCCGCGTCCTCTTTTGCCTGCTTGCGTGCGGCGACTGCGGTGGGTGTGTCGGGGGGCGACGGCCGGTGAGATCTCTGCCAGCAGCGCGCCGGTGCTGTGTGCCGGCATCTTCGGCGACGACGACGAGGCGGTCATCCACGACGAGTTGCCGGGCGGCCGGCGTGATGGGGGTGGCGCGACTGGTGATGTCGTCGTGGGGGTGCCGTTGGGGGACGCCATCGTCTGTGTGTGTTTGTGGTGGCGGGCGCCCATCTGGCGTTCTGTTTTGCCTGCTTGCGTGCGGCGACTGCGGTGGGTGTGTCGGGGGGCGACGGCCGGTGAGATCTCTGCCAGCAGCGCGCCGGTGCTGTGTGCCGGCATCTTCGGCGACGACGACGAGGCGGTCATCCACGACGAGTTGCCGGGCGGCCGGCGTGATGGGGGTGGCGCGACTGGTGATGTCGTCGTGGGGGTGCCGTTGGGGGACGCCATCGTCTGTGTGTGTTTGTGGCGGCGAGCGCCCATCTGGCGTTCTGTTTTGCCTGCTTGAGTGTGGCGGCAGCGGTGGGTGCGTGCGGCGGCGACGGCGGGTGCCATCTTTGCCAGCGACGCACTGGTACGGGGTGGCGGCATCTTCGTCGACGACAAAGAGGCGGTCGTCCACGACGGGTTGCCGGGCGGCCGCCGTAAGGGGTGTCGCGCAACTGGTGCTGTCGTCGTGCGGAAAGCGTGCCGTGATGCCATCGTCTGGGCTTCACCGCTGTTGCGGGCATCCACCCGACTTTGTGCTCTGCCGGGTGGTCAGCCGCAGCGGGGGTGGGTGTGGCGGCGGCGGCATTGAAGCGCATGTGAGGTGCTGTGGCGGCTGGATCTACCACCACGACGCGTTGACCGAGGACGGGCTATCGACGGGCCGCCACGAGTGGTGTGGCGCAAGAGTGACTGTTGCTTTGCGGGGGCGGTGCGGTGCAGCATCGTTCGGGTTGTATGGCCCAAGCGGTGGCCTCCAGGGGACATGGGCACCAGACGGCTTGCGTGCGGCAGCGGTGGTGGGTGCGGTGGCGGCGGCGGGTGCCACCGCCGGAAGCGGCGCGCCGGCGCGGTGCGGCGACTGCTGCTTTGCCGACGACGACATGGTAGTCTACGACGGCGTGGCCGGCTGCCACCCCGAGCAGTGCCGCGCAGCTGCTGCTGTTGTCATACGGTTGCAGCACTGCTGCTCATCGTCTGGGGTTCACCGCGGTGGGTGGCCAGTCAAAACTGTGCACGGTCGGCTTTCGTGTGGCGGCGGCCGGGGGTGGGGCAGCGGCAGCTGTGCATGTGGTGACAGTTGCGGTCGGCGGGGCGGCAGGGAAGGATTGCATGGCGGTCTGTCTGTGCTGCTGTTCGCGTCCGCAATCGGCGGCACCGTGGGTGGGCGCTTGACGCAGGTACGCGGGGAACAGCTTCACGGAGGAGCTATTAAGCACGCTGAGCGGCGCGGCATTGCGCTTCTCTCCTGGAATCGTACCCCCCTCCGCTGCAGTATCTCCCTTTTATCCCACTACACGTTGAGTGCCGCCCCACTCACCTCTCCTTCCTGCTTGTGGTCCACGACGCGCGGTGGCGGTATGTCGGCTCCCGGCGGCTCCATCTCCAAGAATGCGCACAAGTGTTCGTTCTGCTGCCGGTGCTTCCCGTCGGCTGCCACGAGGCAGCGCCACATGAACGTGGCGCACGTGCGGGAGCAGCTTCTGATGCCGCCGCCGCCCGACACAGACGAAGAGGAGGATGGCCCTGCGCGGCCGTTGGGAAACTCGTCTTCTTCCGGCGTGCTGGGCAAATCTTTGGATGGTGGCAGCGCGGACGACCTGGACGACATCCATCCTGTGCATCCTACGACGGAGGGCACGGCGGCTGAAGCTGCCGACAATGCTGCTGCGGCGTCCACCTTCGTCGACCAGAGCGTTGAAGAGTCACGCACCCGTGACAGAACGAAGGAGTGGCGAGGGGCACTCTGGCTGGACCGCGGCCACCTGCGGCCGCGGTACGTCACGTCTTTAGTTCGAGCGTCGCCGCACGCATCCGAGACTACTATGAGCAGATGCCGGAAGCGTCCCTGTCGACGTCTGTGGCTGGTCGACCGGAGGGGCTGCCTGCAAGCAAGTTCACCGGCGCAGGTATGCGGAAAGTTCTCCAGTTTGTCGTTTCGGCGGGTGGCTGCGGCCTTTCCCGGGTCGACCAGTACTCCCTGGCTGAGACGCTTTACGCGGTGGAGGCCCAGTTTGACTACTCGGACGGGGAGGCCGCCGTGTTCAAGTCCCTGTTTCCCACGCCGTCGTCATTCGCCGCGGGCATCCGCACGGAGCAGAACAGGGTGCTCGCACGGCTGGGCTGGTTGCAGGTCCCCATCGTCGTCAACAACAAGACTCACATGTTCTACTACCGTGACCTGCTGAGTACGGCCGTCGAGGCGGTGCAGTCAGCGGCAAAAGTCGACCTCGACGGCGGCGCGCTGCCTGACGCCGCGGACGGCTCTCGGCGCCGGTCGACCTTCCTCGACTCAGACCTGTTCATTAAGGACTCCAATTCGATCAAGAACCTGCACGGGCCGCAAGCACGCCCCCTGTTCGCAAACCTGCACGCCGACGAAGCACTCGTCTCCTGGAGTGGCGCCCACTAGGTCTTCCCCATCCGCGCTGAGTTTCCAAGCGTGAACGGTGGCGGCCGCTGGGTCACCGTCGGGTACGTCCCGCATATAGCGCGGCCGACGGAGCACGGCAGCAAGGTGCTGCTCGCGGCCAGCGACGGCCGCAACGACCTGCTACAGCGTTGTTTGGCTGTCTTGCTGCGCCGGTTCGTGCGCGCCAGTGAGCGAGGCTTCCCTGTCCACGTGGGTGGGGAGAGCATGCGGATATTGGTGCCACGCATTGGAGGCGTAGTCGTGGACTTCCTTGAGGAACGCGCTCTGTACGCCCTTGGAGGTACGCGGAGCAACATGATCTGCTCGCACTGCCGGGTGAGCCGTGCCGTTTGCTGCGATGCAAAGGCTGGAGAAGCCCATCCACGCGACGTCGTTGAGACGTTGGAGGCCCAACTGCACGCAGCGAAGCGCCGACTAGTCGACGAGCGCGCTTCCCTCCGTGGTCCCCTCGCCCTCGCCCACAGTGCGCTGGCCTTTGTACCGGCATTGGGTGCAGTGCACGGCCTTTCGACGGGGAACCTGAACTACTTCCGTGTCATCACCTTCGACCTTTTGCACGTTTGGAAGTTGGGCATCTTGCGGATGATGGCGCAGCGTCTGCCTGCCTTTCTGAAGTCGGTTTGTACGTCTGAGGCGGGCGCCAGGATGGGGACTGTGCAGCGCACGCTGGACGTGATCAACCTGCGCGGCTTCCGCCTTGGGCGTCGCTGTCGTGCATCTCCCGCGCCTCCTGGGTGCTTTGTGCCGCCGAAGGAGAAACAGGCCACCATGAATGGCCGGAGCTGGCGGCACTTCGTCGTTCATTGGCCGTTCATGGTTGCCGGACTGGCGGGCCCGGCGGATCCTCAGCGCCTTTTGTCGTCGCTGCGTCGCAGTCAGCGGGTCACGGCGCAGTCTCTTTTCCGTGCTGAAGTGGACGAGGAAGACGCGAGCCCTGGGCTGGAGGAGGAAGATCAACCAGCTCCTTGCGGCTTCGAGATGGGCGAGGGGTCGGACTACCACTCCCTTTTCGGGGAGATGCCGGTGGAGGACGCAGTACAAGACATGTACTGCCAAGCCGCGTCACTGAGCGGCCGCTTTTTCGGCGACAATGTCGCGGAAACGGTCTACCTTTCCGGCAACGAGCTGGAGTCCATTGCGGCGGCGGCTCTCAAGCTGGGACGCTGTATCCAGGTCATTCTGGGGCCGGTCCACACGTCGAAGCTGCACCGGTTGATGTTTCACCTCGCTGCTGAGTTGCAGAACCGCGGGAACCTGTCGGAGGGCGACACGAGCGTAAACGAGTCGCTTCACAAGCTTTGCAAGAAGATGTACACCCGCTCAAACAAGCGCGGTCCCACGCTCTCGATGCAGATGATGCGCGGCGAGCAGAGCCAGACGGAGATTTTGCGCGGTATGGTCAACGATGAGGGCAGCGATGACGAGGAGGTCGCGGACGAGAGCGACGACGAGGAGGCTACGGAACGGCGTCACGCGGCAAGGGACGGTCATGTCGTGGACGTCGCCGACGTCCCGCCGGTCGTGCTGCAGATGAGCACTCGTGGCATTCGGTTCGCGCTGGAGGACGTGCTTGGTCTGCCCGGCTTGTCAAACCTGCCCGATTTGCTGGAGGTTGACCGAGCGACTACTGTAACGGTTGCCAAGACGCTCTTGTTTGAGCCAAGGTTCGAGTGGGACGCAGCTCGCGACGTGCAGTACCTGCGTGCTACGCCGTCGTTTAATGGCCGCCCGTGGTATGACCACCTGCGCTACTTGGACGCGGATGGCGTGGTTCGCTGGGGTCAGGCTCGTTTGGTGCTGCGACGCGTTGAGCGTACCACCCGCCATTGTATTGTGGTTTGGCGCATGCGGCGGGCAGAGGCGCGCCCAGGTTGCGTTCTTTCGACGTACGGCTGCCAGCGGCTGGCGTGGCATTTACCGTTTCTGGGCAGCTTGTGGCCGAGTGTGGAGATCGTTGACGTGGAGCAGATCCTGCGCCTCGAGCATGTGTTGCCGGACTGGAGGGACATGGCGGACCGCGGTGGCATCGACACCATGGGCTCAGAGAGGGTCTTCACCGTGGCAGAGCGACGTGACGCGCGGTTTTTTGTGAACGCCTTTTACCCTTGGACGTCACGCAAGCCATCGTGAGCAGGCTTCTTGCAGCTGGCGTCGGCCGTCGTTGGCGGGTGTGCACGTCGGCGGCGATGACATCGCTCGCGGTGCCGTCGGCGCGGGCGGGGCCTAGATGGCGCTGGACATGGTCTTGGTGGTGCGTGAGGGGCGGGACAATGACCCTCGTTCGTGGCGTGTGGTGTTGGCAGGGGTAACGTGCGCCGGGTTGCTGTTCGTGGTAACGCTTCCTTTGTAAGCGTGGTCGTGCGCTGCGCGAGTCGTCTTTTAGTTTGTTTTTGTGTTGAGTGAGTGCGTGGGTTGCGGTCGACGGAACTGGCTTCCGTCGTCCTTGTCGGCATCGTCTACCTGCTTTGATAGAATAGTTGTAGGTCTCTTTGACGTTCCCTCTTTATAGAGGCACTTATCCCACACGCTCTGTAGCGTGGCAGCAACACCGTTCCTGTGTTAACCTACGAGCCATCTCCATGAGACACAGCGACGGACCTCCCCTTTCCGCCTGGCTGGACACGCCCACCGCAGCCACAGCAACACCTACCCACTGCGACGCCCCTCCCGCCTGCATCAGAAATGTGCAAAAACAACAACTGCTTGCACCGCATACAGGCAAAGCACGGCCGCCGCGACACCCGTCCCCACCGCTGCCGTACGTGCCCATCCGCGCGCTGTCCTCGCTGGCGAGTCACCATCAGCCGGCCTTGGCTGCTGCGTCTGCCGTCCGCAGCTCCACTGAAAACGCCCCGCCTGCTTCACCGCAGCTGCGCGACAGCACAGGTTGGCCACGTTCGCGAGCGGGCCGGCCACGGCCGTCACGCCGGGGCCCTTCCCATCTCGACTGCTATGGCCCCACCGTGCGGCTTCAAGGTTGCCTTACGCTCGAGGTCCACCTCCAACACGCGCCATCCCGCCGTGGCCGCCGCCGTCACCGCCGCGACGCGCCCAACGGTCGGCCTGCTGCCGACTCGTCGATGAAGCCCCACACCACCAAGTCCCTGTTCGATGATGCCCCACACAACCAAGTCGGTTACTAACCAGAGAGCCCGTGCCCTAATTCAAACGGCGGCTATCGTGCTGGACAGTCATTGGTCAGAGTGGCCACGGGACGGCTCCGAGCAAGGCAGGATCAAGAGACTCGCTCGCAACAGCCGAGGGCTCCTGCGATTGGGGCCCTCGAGAGCTACCCAAAAAGGGCTGACGCACCTACGTTTGTCCAGGCCTTTGTTCGCGGAACGAGGCGCGGCCGAAATTTCAAGCGTTCGGGAACACCCTGTCGTGCGCTCCTGTTCGCAATTTCGTCCTATTGTCGCTTCCTGTGACGATTGGAGAGGGGTGCAGACGTGCGACCGCCGCCACGATCCACGCCCACGCGCCGTCGACGTGCCACCCGCCGTTCCTCCCACCGTCGTCACCGTCCCCCACCCTGTCGTCACCGTCCCCCACCCTGTCGTCACCGTCCCCCACCCTGTCGTCACCGTCCCCCACCCTGTCGTCACCGTCCCCCACCCCGTCGTCACCGTCCCCCACCCCGTCGTCACCGTCCCCCCCCCAGTCGTCACCGTCCCCCCCCGATCGCCGCCTTCCGCCCCCCCGCCGTCGCCGTTCACACCCCCCGACGTCGCCGCCTCCCCCACCGTCATGGCTGACCCCACTTCGTCATGCCCCCCCCCCCCCCGTCGTGATCGCCTCCCTACCCGTCTTGGTCACCCTCCCTCCGTCGTGGCCGCTCCACACCCCTGTGATGGCCTCTCCCCCCCCCTGTGATGGCCTCTCCCCCCCCTGTGATGGCCACCCCTCTCCATAATGGCCAGGTTTTCCCCCCCCCCGTCATTGAGGCGGGTCTGCCGCCCCTGTGGGCGTGGCGGCGGCAGGCGGCGGTGGTGGCGGCGGCGGCGGCGGCGGCGGCGGCGGCGGTGGCGGCGGCGCCTGGGCCCTCCCCGACGTGCTACACGTGCTGCGGTGGCCGCTGGGCGCCGCCGCCAATGCCTCGGCCGCCGCGGCGGTGGCGTTTTACTCAGATCTGGTGGGGGCGGCGGTGGGGTCGGCGGGGCCGCCGCCGGCACCCACGTCGGCCTCCGCGCGACCTAGCGGGGGGGCTGGCGCTGATGAGATACGGCGGCGGCGGCAGCGGCGGCGGCAGTGGCGGCCGGCGCCGGCGGCGACGCGGCCGCCCCGCCATCCCTCGAGGCCCTCACCGAGGCCGTCTCGGTGGCGGTGGCGGCGTCGGCGGGCCCCTGGGGGGCCCCGTGGGCGCTTGCCGCCCTCGGGGTGGTGCGGCGCGCCGCCGTGGCGGCGGGCGGCCCCGGCGCGGGCGGCTGCGCGTACAACCTGGTCCTGCTGGTCCGCCTGGAGCGGCGGCAGGCGGCGGTGGCGGCGACGGGGGCGACGGGGGCGGCGGCGACGGCGGTGGCGGCGCCCGCCACCGCCGCCGGCGGGGTGCCCCTGGCGCCGGGTCTGGCCGCCGCCGTCGCGGTGGCTAACATGCTGTGGGGGCGCGCCGCGGGGCGGGGGCGGCTGGTCGAGGCGCTGGGCGCCGCGCTGGGCGCCGCCGCCGACGCGGCGGGGGGGCCCGGGGGGGGGGGTGGTGAGGGAAGGGCCGCGGCCGACGCGGCCGCCGTTGATGGTTCCGGCGGCGGCGGCGGCGGCGGTGGCGGGGGGGGGGGGGGGAGTGGGTGGGGGTGGGGGTAAGTGGCACCGGGGGCACCCCCGTGGGGAAGGCACCCCCGAGGGCGGCGGCGCTGCCCGCCCTCTGGGCCAGCGTCGCGGCCGCCGCGGCGCCGGCGGTGGCGGCCACGGCGGGCGCCGTGTTTTGGGGCCCCGCCTTCCTGCTGGCGCCCGCGGGGCTGGGGGGGGGACGTGCAACGGGCGGGGCGGGCGCCGCCGCCGCCGCCGCCGCCGCCCCCACCTGGCCCGGCGCCGAGGCCGACGGGGGGGGGGGGGTGGGGTGGCGGCGTGGCGTCTGCCCGCCCGGGCGGGGGCGGGGGGGGGCGGAGCCCGGTTCGGGCTGCCGCCCCCGCCGACCGCGGGGCGGTGCTGGGGGCGATGGCGGCGGCGGTGGCGGAGGCCGTTGCCGCGCTGGGCCTCCCCGTGGTGGTAATGCTCGCCGCGGGCGGCGGTGGCGGCGGCGGCCGCGGCGGCGGCGGCGGCGGCGGCTGGTGGTCGCCGCCCCGCACGGTGGCGGCGGAGGGGCATGCCGCGGCCCTGATCCTCCCCGCCACGGGGGGCATCCGCGGCGGCGCGCTGCCGGCGGCGCTCGTGGGGGCGGTCGGGGACCTCCTTGCGGGCTCCATGGCGGTGGCCCCCGCCATTACCAGTTATGGCGGTGGCGGCGGCGACGGCGGCAATGGCGACGATGGCGACGCCGACCCGGGGCGGTCCGCGGCGGTGGCGTTTGCGGCGGCGGCGGTGGCGGCGGCGCGGGCGCCGGGCCTGGCGCCCGCGGTTGCCCCCGCCATGGTCGCGATGGCCCCCGTCCTGGGTGCGGGGCCAGACGCTGCCGAGGCGGCCGCCCGCGTCTCCGCCGTGGCCCCCGCCCTCCTCGTGTGCCTGGCGGGGGCCGGGGCGGTGGCGGCCGTTTCGGCTCGCAACGGCGGCGGCAAGGACCGGGGCCGGGAGCCGGGGGCGGTGGCGGCGGTGGCGGCGGTGGCGGTGGCGGTGGCGCGGCTGGCCGCCGCCTCCCCCGCCGTGGCGGGGGCACTGCTGGCGGCGGAGGCGCTGCGGCAGCTGGCGGAGGGCCACCTGCGCGGGCTGCTCGCCGCCCGCCCGGGGGGGGGGGGGGGGGGTGGCGGGGGGGGAGGAGGGGAAGACCCCCTCCTCCTCCTACCCCGCCGCCTACGCGGCGAGGTGTGGCGCGGTATTGGGCGAGCAGGAGCTGTGGGTGGCGGTGCTTGGCGCGGGCGGGTGCCTCGTTGCCGCCTCGGGGCGGGTGGGCGGCGCGGGGGGTGGAGGACACGGTGCGGGTTTCTGCTGCGGGGGGTGCGGTCGGCGCTGGCGGCGCTCGCGGCGGGGGCGGCGGCGGCGCCCTTATACGCGGCGGGGGGGTGGGTAGGGGGGGGGGCGGGGTGCTTCCGGCCATGGATGTGTGGGGGGGGGAGGGGAGGGAGCGGGCGGCCCTCCTTCGGAGGGGGTGGGGAAGGGGTGCCGCGTCTCGGGGTCGGGCGCCTGCCCATGGAGGTGGCGGTGGCGACGGCGACAGCAGCGGCGGCGGCGGCGGCGACGGCGGGGGCGCCACGCTCGGCCTCCTCATTGCGCAGCAGTACCTCGGGTGTGGGGAGGCGGAGCGGATTGCGCCTAGCGACGCTGGGGGCGGTGCCGCCGCCGGGACCACCCCGCCGCCGCCGCCGCCGCCGCCGCCGCCGCCGCTGCCGCCACTGCCGCCTCGGCTGCGGCGTCGGCCGTCGGCCTTGGGGTGGCAGCCGAGGCCGGCCACCTCGCCGCCGTCGCCCCGGTTGTGGACGAGACGGCGGCATTGGCGCTGCTGGGCGCCCTCCGCCTGCGGCGGTCCTTGTCGGGTGCGGCCGCGGACGAGGCGCGGGTGCGTCTGGCGACGGCGGTGGATCGGGGGCAGCGGCTGGGCCGGCTGGGGGGAGGGAGGGGGGGGCGGAGCAGTGGATGGCCGCCGCCGTGCTGTCCTTGCTGACGCCGTCGGCGTGAGGGGCTTGGGGGGGGGAGGGTGCGGGGGGGGTTGGGGGGGTTGGGGGGGACCGCAGTGGGGGTGGGGGGAGGGATGTGGGTGGCCGTGATGGGGAGGGGGGGGGCGCCGCCGGGCCGCCGGCGCCGCTAATTCCGACCGTGGCGATGGCGTGGGCGCAGCTGCGGGCGCTGCGGACCCTCTTTCGGTTCCACTCGAACTTCTCGCTTGATACGCTGTAGCGGATGGGGGGGGGGAGGGGGGGGGGAGGGTGAGGGGCTGGGGAGCGGCGTGGGAGCCGAGGGAGCTGGGGGGAGGGGATGGGGGGGAATTTGTGGGTGATGCAGGTTGTGCTGGTGATGGGGAAAGGGGGATAAGTGGGGAGGGGGAACCCGCCGAGACGCCAACCAGCGCGAGCTAAGAGTGTTTCCACCAATGCGTTACCATCTCATGACCATCTCAGGGCCGTATGAATTTTCAAACGCCACGTGCGCGTCTGTGACTGGCTGAGAGCGGCGGCTCTCGATGTTCGTAATGTAGTTGTGCAAAGACGGGGGCTACATGATTTTTACCAGTCGCCAGCCTGTCCTCTCGGTTACGGGAAAGAGTCCTGTACAAGAACGTCGATATGGCTCCGGATCGTCGTGTTTCGCTCTGGGATTGCACGAAATGGATACGGAAGCGAGAATATGCGGTAGCCCCCGTCTCGGAGCCGGGCAGCAGTCGAAACATGCCGGCGGCACTCGATTCTGGTCCGTAAATCACGTGACACGCACGACAAACCCAGTCAGTATCGGGACGTTTGGCCAATGCTTTGGAGGAATGGGGCCGCTTTGGCCGGGATTGGGCCCATTTTGTGCCACGTTGGGACTTTTTTGGCCCTATATTCCTGTGTCATATGCGACATTCATGCAGTCATAGGTGCAAGTAGGGCCAACTTCTGTGTTTTTGTTGCTGTTTCGTCGAGGTGGCCAATCACGTGGCTCCGTGTGCTGGATGGACGACAGGTGGGGAGACTGTCAACTGGTTTCTCGTCTCTCGTTGGCGTTGCGTAGGTTGCCTCTGGGTGTGTTTCTGTCGTGGCCGTCGCGAGACGCGGGGGCATGTCCTATGGTGCCGCCCCCCCCCCTGCCTCAGCGTGCTGTCAAGCGCGGATGGTCCCCGCCCAGCTTCCTCCACCGGGCCTCGCCGCCGTCCCTTGCGCCAACGCACGCGGATCCTGGTCGATCCGAGCATCCCGCGTTCGGATCCCGCGCCCCCTCCTCCCCCCCCCCCCTTCGCCGGATACTGCGCTCGCGAACGTGGCGGACGACGTACGTCGCCTGTCAGCGGCAGTTTCGAATGGTACTGTTTTCGTGGTCCCTACGGCGCGCTTTGCGTTAATATGTTCCTCCAGCCACGTGTTCAGTGCGCGTGGCGCCGAAGGGAGGGCGTCGGCGAAGCCGCCGCCGACAGGGCACGGTAGGGGGCACTCCGTGCCGGACTGTCCGCACAGGCGCATGCCGGGGGTGGTCGTTGGACTCGCCCGCAGGAGGAGGCGCGGCCCCCTCCGCCCTGTTCTTCGATTGGGAGGCCGGTTTGAGCGTGTCAGTTGGTTTCTGACACGCCCGCCCTCCTTTGGCTGGCGCCCCCTCCCGCGGCGAGCGACCTCGCCATGCTACGTATACCGAGTTCACCACCCGCGTCCCACGCGGGGCCACAGCGCTCCCCCGCGCCAGCCCGCAGCCCCGCCTCTCCCCCCCACGCGTGGGGTCGCGACGGGCGCAGTCATGCGGCGCGCCAATCGCGTGCGAGGCGCACAGCCTCGAAGAGGAGGGGGGGCAGATTGATTTTGGCGTCGGCCTGTGCGCCAGATGCAGCCGGGGTGTCCCTCCTTCTATGTGCCCCCCATACTGTCGTCCGCTGTCGCGAGCCGCACGACCGTCGCACACCAGCCAATCGGTGCTTTGCGCTTGGGGGCCACTCATCGTGCGGGCCCCGTGCGATTTGCATTTGACATCCGACACCACACTCCACCACACACTCGGCTGTGCCACCCCCTTTTGTGGCACCACCAGGCGGGCACGCGGACGCCATGCACGAGGAGCGGGTGCGCGTCGCCGTCTGTGCCCCTCCCCGCGTCGGGACCTGCGCCGCATTGGTCGCCGGCACGCTCGTCCACCCCCGCCTCCACCCTCAATTGTGCGGCCACACCAGTCGGCCGCACGGGCGCCCCGCTCGAGGAGGGGTTGCGCGTCGCCATCTGTGCCCCTCCTTGCATCGCGGCCTGCGCCGCGTTGGTCGTCCGCGTGCTCGTGCCCCCCCCCCCCCAACTCTATTGTGCTGCGGCAGCAGTCGGCCGCACGGTCCCCCCGCGCGAGGAGGGGGCGTTTGCCACTTGGGGGCCCCGCCCGTGTGACCCAATAGGGTCCGGCGGAGCGACTGTGGCCGTCGACGGCCAGGCCCCCCCCCTCCACTACGGGGAGGGGCCGCCGGCGAGGCAGGGGTCACCGCACCGCCTTGGTCTCCCCGGCACCTTCGATCCGGCCGCTTCGCCGTACGGGCGAGTGACGGCCGCACCGCCCCGCCGTCGTGCGGGTCTTTGGTGGCACACCGGCCGCGTTGCGGCCACTCCCGTGCGTCCCTCGTGGCCGCACGGCGGCCGCGGTTCGTCGCCGCCCCCCCTCTTCCGGAGGGGCGTGTGCACTGTTCGCGGCCGTGCCGGGGAGGGGCCGTCTTCCCTCGCATCGTCTCCGTGGCCGCACGGTTTTCGCGCCTGGTGTATCTTTTTTCGGGGCGGCCCTACTGTCGACGCGGCTGGGGACCATCCCCCCTGGCATCGGCCGCACGGGTGGAGGCGGCTCTCCCCTGGATTCTGGGCGGCCGCACGGCTAGTGCCGCTGTCGTCCAGACCGCGAGTCTACGTGCGGCCGCCCAGAACGGGTCGCGCTCTGTATGGTCGCGCGCGCCGCTGTGGAGTACGTGCTGTTGGTGGCTGTTTCGGGCGACACTTGGCTGATTTCTTCCCGCTGTGTGGCCGCGCGCAACATGCGCTGGCGGCCGCATCTCGGGCTCTCGTGCTGTGGCGAGAGGTAGGGGGGGATCGCTCCCCACAGCAGTGCCGGTTCGTTCTTTTTGGGCGAGCGCATCCATCGCGCACCCGGGACGTCGAGCGGCTATGACCGGCGGCCGCGACGCCGGCCGCCTTCAGCCGTCAGACCCAACTCTCGCCGGCGGATATCGGCGGCCAGGCCGGCACGAGCCCCTGTCCCCCTCGCTGTCGGACCGCGAGACGCATCTTGTGCTGCCTTTGTCTCCTGCTGGTCACAATGACGGCGAGCGACGGAGGGGACCAAGGACGCAGTGGGCCGTCCAAGGACGGACCTGGCAGGGGCCTGCCACCGGGAGGTGGGCCCCCGCCGCGGCAGATAAGCAAGGACCAGCATCGCCGTGGCTGCCGAGCCCTCTGCGCCCGTTGTCACCGGGCGCAGGTGACGGGCCCGGAGTACCCGCTCTGTCAGTGGAGGTGCGGGTGCCCGTGGGCCGCTCGACCGCCCGCGGGCCAGGCACCAAACCGCTGGTGGGGTCAGTCTGCGGAGCTGTCGCGCACACAGGTGCGCCGAGGCTTCCGGCGCCTGTGCTGGCAGTGTCGCCTGGCAGAGCACGCGGGGCATCGCCACGGACTGTGCCACTGGACCTGTCGTTGCCCCTGGGCGGCTCGCCCACCGAGGCAGGACCTGGCGGGCATCACGAGGCCGCACGACGGCGGCCTCCGTGGACGAGAACTGTGGGGCAGCAACCAGAACGGACCAAGCGGGTGGGGCAACCAGCAGCAGGAGCGGCGGCCAAGCCCGCGCCGTCAATCGCCGCCGCCACTGGGCGGCGGCCAAGCGGTGCCGAGCGGGTGGGGCAACCAGCAGCTGCAGCGGCCGCCGAGCCCTCGCGGGCAGGCGTGGTGGCCGTCGGGTGGCGGCCAACCGGGACCGAGCGGGTGGGGCAACCAGCAGGAGGAACCGGCGCGCAGCCAGCGCCGTCAGACGCCGCCGCAAGTGGGCGGCGGCCAAGCGGGGCCGAGCGGGTGGGGCAACCAGCGGGAGCTGCGGACGCCAAGCCCACGCCGTCGAACGCCGCCGCCGCTGCGCGGCGGCCAGGCCGGGCCGAGCACGTGGGGCAACCAGGAGCGGCAGCGGCCGCCGAGCCCTCGCGGGCCGGCTTGGCGGCCGTCGGGTGGCGGCCAGGCGGGACCGAGCGGGTGGGCAGACCAGCAGCTGCAGCGGGCGCGCAGCCAGCGCCGTCAGACGCCGCCGCCGCTGGGCGGCGGCCAAGCGGGGCCGAGCGGGTGGGGCAACCAGCAGCTGCAGCGGCCGCCGAGCCCTCGCGGGCAGGCGTGGTGGCCGTCGGGTGGCGGCCAACCGGGACCGAGCGGGTGGGGCAACCAGCAGGAGGAGCCGGCGCGCAGCCCGCGCCGTCAGACGCCGCCGCGAGTGGGCGGCGGCCAAGCGGGGCCGAGCGGGTGGGGCAACCAGCGGGAGCTGCGGACGCCAAGCCCACGCCGTCGAACGCCGCCGCCGCTGCGCGGCGGCCAGGCCGGGCCGAGCACGTGGGGCAACCAGGAGCGGCAGCGGCCGCCGAGCTCTCGCGGGCCGGCTTGGCGGCCGTCGGGTGGCGGCCAGGCGGGACCGAGCGGGTGGGCAGACCAGCAGCTGCAGCGGGCGCGCAGCCCACGCCGTCAATCACCGCCGCCGCTGGGCGGTGGCCAAGCGGGGCCGAGCGGGTGGGGCAACCAGCAGCTGCAGCGGCCGCCGAGCCCTCGCGGGCAGGCGTGGTGGCCGTCGGGTGGCGGCCAACCGGGACCGAGCGGGTGGGGCAACCAGCAGGAGGAGCCGGCGCGCAGCCCGCGCCGTCAGACGCCGCCGCGAGTGGGCGGCGGCCAAGCGGGGCCGAGCGGGTGGGGCAACCAGCGGGAGCTGCGGACGCCAAGCCCTCGCCGTCGAACGCCGCCGCCGCTGCGCGGCGGCCAGGCCGGGCCGAGCACGTGGGGCAACCAGGAGCGGCAGCGGCCGCCGAGCCCTCGCGGGCCGGCTTGGCGGCCGTCGGGTGGCGGCCAGGCGGGACCGAGCGGGTGGGCAGACCAGCAGCTGCAGCGGGCGCGCAGCCAGCGCCGTCAGACGCCGCCGCCGCTGGGCGGCGGCCAAGCGGGGCCGAGCGGGTGGGGCAACCAGCAGCTGCAGCGGCCGCCGAGCCCTCGCGGGCAGGCGTGGTGGCCGTCGGGTGGCGGCCAACCGGGACCGAGCGGGTGGGGCAGCCAGCAGAAACAGCCGGCGCGGAGCCCGCGCCGTCAATCACCGCCGCCGCTGGGCGGTGGCCAAGCGGGGCCGAGCGGGTGGGGCAACCAGCAGCTGCAGCGGCCGCCGAGCCCTCGCGGGCCGGCTTGGCGGCCGTCGGGTGGCGGCCAGGCGGGACCGAGCGGGTGGGCAGACCAGCAGCAGCAGCGGGCGCGCAGCCCACGCCGTCAATCACCGCCGCCGCTGGGTGGCGGCCAAGCGGGGCCGAGCGGGTGGGGCAACCAGCAGCTGCAGCGGCCGCCGAGCCCTCGCGGGCAGGCGTGGTGGCCGTCGGGTGGCGGCCAACCGGGACCGAGCGGGTGGGGCAACCAGCAGCTGCAGCGGCCGCCGAGCTCTCGCGGGCAGGCGTGGTGGCCGTCGGGTGGCGGCCAACCGGGACCGAGCGGGTGGGGCAACCAGCAGGAGGAGCCGGCGCGCAGCCCGCGCCGTCAGACGCCGCCGCGAGTGGGCGGCGGCCAAGCGGGGCCGAGCGGGTGGGGCAACCAGCGGGAGCTGCGGACGCCAAGCCCACGCCGTCAATCACCGCCGCCGCTGGGCGGCGGCCAGGCCGGGCCGAGCACGTGGGGCAACCAGGAGCGGCAGCGGCCGCCGAGCCCACGCGAGCAGGCTTGGCCGCCATCGGGTGGCGGCCAAGCGGGGCCGAGCGGGTGGGGCCACCAGCGGCAAGAGCGGCCGACAAGCCCACGTCGACGCACTCCGCCGCCGCTGGGCGGTGGCGAAGCGGGGCCGAGCGGGAGGGGCGGCGAGGAGTGGGAGGGGCAGCCGAGCCCGCGGCGCCAGGCGCCGCCGCCGCTAGGCGACGGCCAGGCGGGGCCAAGCGGACTACGCAACGAGCAGCAGCAGCGGCCGCTGAGCCCTCGCGGGCAGGCGCGGCCGCAGGCAGGTGGCGAGGCGGCCAACCGACCGTCGTCTTCTGCGACGGCGGGCGGACAGCCGAGGTCGTTGCCGTCCCCGGCACCGCGCGGGGGCATTCCGCCAAGCGGCCCGCAACTGCCGAGCTCGTACAGCGGGCAGCAGCCAAGCGCCGAGCAGCCGCGCCCGGGTGGGCCGAGCTACACCGGCCCACGACCGCAGCCATTCTTGAGCAACTTGCCTGCGCCGGCCGCGACGCCCTCCGGCCCCGCGGCGGTGACAACATCTGGGGAGCGGGGGGAACCGACTCCCCCTGCTTGCTCCCCGGGCCGGGCCCGTCATCCCCCGCAAGCGCCACCGCCGGTTGCGGCAGCGCCACCTGCAGCAGCAGCAGCAGCGCCAACCGTTCCGCCATGTTCCCGTCCCCTCCCACCGCCAGAGGGGGGCGGAGCAGCCGCGACGAGGTTGGCAGCAGCGGCAGTGGGACCTGCTCCGGGTACGACAGCGACGGCAGCGGGGCAGCGAGTTCCGCCGGGTACAGCACCCCCGAGATTGCCCCGGCGCGTGGCCGACGGCGCCGCCGAGGTGGCGGGGCGTCCCGTGACGGAGGACCGAGCGGACGAGGCGGTCGGCCACCGCCCGCGGGAGGCCGCACGGCCCGCAACGGGGACGGCGACGGCCTCACCGATGGTGACGGCGACCCCGACGGAGAGGCCGCCGCAGCAGCCGCCGGGGCCCGCACGCGACCCAGCGCCGGGCGTCGCGGCCGAGGCGGAAGAGGCGTCCACGGCCGCGGAGGAGGTTCAGCGGCCGCCACCACAGCTGCAGTCGCTCGAGGACGCGGCCGCGGCGGCGGCCGCGGCGCGGAGGGCGTTCGAGCTGGAGTGGGACCTCGCATCCACACCAACGGGGTCCCCTACTCCGCCGTCGAGCGCGTACAGCTGAGTGCGGCGTGGCTGGAGGTGTCTGAGGATGCTGTGGTGGGTACCGACCAGAAGGGCAAGGAGTTTTTTGCTGCTGTGACGGCCAACTTCCAGGCGCGTATGGACCGCATTGCCGCACAGGCCGGTGATGGCGGCCTCGGTACTAGGGTTGTCCGCGAGGCCGCCGCCGTGCAGCGATACTACCAGAAGCTGAATGAGAAGGTCATGCGCCTGGTGTGCGCGCGTGTGCACGTGGAGAGCCTCGACCTGACTGGCAACCCATCGGAGGCCGACATGGAGCTGGCCATGATGGCCTCCTACGAGAAGCGGGATGTGTACGAGGCCATCAGAATGGGGAAGTACGTTCCCCACCCGAGGCTTAAGTCACCCGAGTCAAGAGCGGAGTACTGGATGAACTGCTGGCGGGTGCTCAAGGTTTCAGACAAGTATAGCGGGGCGGCCGCCATGGCCGCCCAAGAGGCGCGCCGACGGCGGGCCCGCGGGGACGGCCCGCCGGTGGGAGCGGCCGCTGGCGCAGGCGAAGCCAGCGTCGCCAGCGCGGCAACGGACGGCGCCGGCTCGGAAGCGACGGATGGTCTGACGCCGGGCAAGCGTCAGCGGCCGGCGACCTTTGCCGAGCGGCCGCTGGGCACGCGGGCGACCCTGGACCGGATGGCGCAGGCTGCAAGGGACAAAGCTTTTGCGAATGAGGGCATTGCCAACACCGAGGCGCTCAAGGTCATTGCTCGGGCGGCGAGCGACAGAAACCTGATAGCGACGCTGTCGGCCCCCGCCATCCGCGACGAGCCGCGCTTTCGCAACTTTCTCGCCCAGCGCGCGGATGAGCTTATCGCAGCGCACTTGGCCGCGCAGGCAGCTCCGGCCGCCTCGGAGGCGGCCGCCGCGGACGGTACGGCTGATGGACCGGCCGTCGCCGCTGGTGGTGGTGCGGAGGGGAGGTTATGGGCAGCCGCAGATGGCAGCAAGGAGGAACCTGAGGACGGGGCTGGACAAGATGGTGCGGCAGAGCGGATGTCGCTGCTGGGGGGCATGTCGGAGGGTGGTGGCGGTCCGGGGAGAGGCGGCGACGCGGCCGCGACGACGGCCGCGCCGACTACCTGTGCCGCCCCCGCGGCCGGTCCTGCCGCCGCAACCACGCTCACCGGCGGGACCGATGCGGTCGTGGTCACGGGACCGTCTGGCGGCCGCTCTTCCCCTCCTATCGCGGCTGTGGCTCGCCCTGCCCTCCCGCGCACGGGACGCGCTGCGCCGGTACTGAATTGGCGTCCATTGGAACCCACTCCAGCGACGTCATCTTCGTCGCTGCCTGCTGTGGTGTGGGGACGGCCGCCCGTGGAGCCGCCGCGGGCAGCCAGAGGTGCTGTACCTGCCGCGGCGGCCGCGCGGCCGACTTCAACGCGGCCGGCGGGGACTTCAACCCCTAGTGCGTCCACGGCGGTGCGCGCAGAAGCAGCAGGGATAGGTACGGTGGCCATTGCGCCCCATCCACGTATGTCCTTGACGGCCGCGGGCGGTGGACGCGCTGCGGCCGCGTTGCTGTCCGACGGTCGTCGCGCCCAAATCGACAAGCAGCTTCAATGTGCGACGCAGCGAAGCTCTAAGGGGAAGGGGCCAAGGTGGATGGCCCCTCGCCTCGCACCGACAGTTCCTTCATCGGGATCTGGAGAGAGCTATGCGGACGAGGAGGAAGCTGACGGGGAAGGTGATGAAGACGCTGAGCAGGACCCGGACGCGGACACTGGAGCCATCAATAATGACGACGAGTTTGGCCTCCTCATCGGCAAAGTGAAAGAGCTGGAAGAGGACGAGGACGACGACGACTTGTTCCTGTGACGCTTTGGCAGACGAGCGATACATAAAAGGTTTTTTTTTTCCCTCCGGGGTTTTTTTTCCTTAAGCACTTTGCAGCCACGATGATGACAGCAAGAAACGGAGAGGGCCAAGTCGGCGAAGATGCACACACTCGGCGTGGACAACGCCGAACATAAAACCACGCACGCCTCGCTCTCGCAGCGGCCGCACTAGACCATCCACGCCCACATGCGAAAAACAGCACCGGGGCCGGCGGGGTGCGGCGCGGCCTAGCAGCGCCACCAGTGCGGCCGCGCCGCGCGCTCAGCGAGCGGCGCGGCGAGTGGCGACGCGGCCGGCCGCAGCAGGCCGCACCTGAGCATCCCACGATGGCGGCCGCCACCGGCCGCGGGGAGGACGGGGCGTGGGTTGGGCGTGGGCGGGCAGCCGCGGCTGTGCGGCCGCCCCGCACGCCAAGTGAGCGGCGGGGCGAGTAGCCGCCCGGCCCGGCCCCGCCATTTTTGCGGCCGCTGCCGGCCCCAAGGCGGAGATACTACAGCTTGGCCGCAGCGGCGGTACTCTCCAAACGAGGGATATGAGGAAAAAAAAAACCCGTCAGGGAAAAAAAAAACCTTTACGACGCCGTTCAGGCTCTAACGCATGAGGTCGTCGTGTCGATGGAGGTAGGGCGCGAGCGCGTCCTTCCTATGCGCCCAGATGTGCTCCACCAGGTCCTCCCGCAAGCGCTCATGCTCCGTCGGGCTCCGCAGGCCGGACAACCGCTGCATGTCGTCAGGGTGGCCTGAACGGCAACCACGACCGTCGACTGCTTCAGCTCCTCCGCGTCCACCTAAAGATCCACCGCCTGCGACCACCCGTCCCGCGCCACGAGCACCGACAGGTCCACACGGCGTGCCAGCCACCAGGGCGCCACTCCCCGCGGCCGCCGCCCCCCCACTTCCGCCAGACGCACCAGCTGGGCCGGCCGTCAGGGTGCCACTCACCGCGGCCGCCCCCCCCCCACCTCCGCCAGACGCACCGGCTGGGCCGGCCGCCAGGGTGCCACTCCCCGCGGCCGCCCCCACCCCACCTCCGCCAGACCCACCGGCTGGGCCCGCCGCCAGGGCGGCACTCCCCGCGGCCTCCGCCAACGCTGCTGCAGCTGCCGCGGCCAACGTCGAGGCCGCGGCGCCCGGCTCACCAAAAGCATCGCCGATGCGGCGCCGAGAGAGATACCCGTCCCGACGGTTAATGACGACCATGTTGTGCAGGATGGCCACAGCTTTGGCAGTGCGGACAATGCGGTCGACAGAGTGGAATTTGGCAGGCCGGAGCAAAATGTGGAACCGCGCGGTCAGCACGCCGTACAGGCGCTCCACGTCCTTTCGAAGTGCTTCCTGCAGGCGGTTGTACGTGCGACGTTTCAGGGAGTTGTTGGCGGCGCGGGAGAAGGGTCGGGCAAAGAAAGGAAAATGGGGATAAACACCGTCGGCCAAATCGTACAGTAAGCGACGGGTCCGGCCGTTCAGTGTGTACTCAAACATGTCCGGGGGCCACTGTCCACTGGTAATGTCCATACACAGCGGGGACTGGCCCCACACGTTGAGATCGTTGTGGCTCCCAGGCGGGCCAACAAAGAAATGCCAGATGAAAAGGTCCTCATCACAAACCGTCTCCATGATCACAGAGCGTCGCTTCTTGTAGTCTTGGTATTGTCCTGCAAGCGCTTTGGGGCACATGCGCCAGGCCCAGTGAGAGCAGTCAATGCTGCCCATACAGCCTGGCATGCCCCGTGCCGCGTTACGGTCGAGGATGTGGGCCAGCTCCTGCAGAGTGGGTGGCCGCAAGTAAGAGCACTCGTAGTTGTCCACGATGTGGTCGACTAGCATCTGCGTCGCTACCGCCGTTGTTGACTTCGCCAGGCGCAGGTACTCGTCAGGCCGATCAGCGGCCTCGCCGTACGCCAGCACGCGAAAGGCAGCCACCACCTTCTGCAGTCCATGCGCCTGTGGCTGCCCAGTTGCGTTGACCGTCCGCTTCCAGTAGGGAAGATCCTTCACGTCGTCGTATATCTCCATAAAGACATTCCGGGGCACACGAAAGCGCGTCTCAAAATCTGCCTCGCCGTACACAGGCGGGCACCCGTCCACGCCAAAGTAGTCACGAAGAATGCTATGGAAGCCCCCATCGAAACCACGCGGCCGGTTGGGCCGGCGGCCGGGGACGGACCCGCCGCGACGTCGGCGCCGCGCCACGGCGCCCAGCAGCGCCACGTAGTGTCGCCGCCGCCGAAGAGAGAGCTGTGACGCGAGCACAGCGGCGCGCGTCTCGTCGGCCGACCCCTCAGACACCTCCCACGCCTCCCGATCGACGGCGGGGAGGGGCGGGTCCATGGCGTGGCCCCTCGGGCGAAAACAGGGCGGCCGACACGTTGACGATAGCGCCGCAGGCGACAAAACAGTGCCACTCACGTGCAGGTGGTGATGGCGGCTGCGGTGGCGGCGGTGGTGTCCGTCGTGGTGGTGGGGATGGTGGTGATCGCGGCGGTGCCGGAGTGAGAGATGGACGCGGAAGCAGTGCCGGCGATGGGGATGGTCGCGACGACGGCGACGGCGACCGGGTAACGGCGCTGCGCGTGCCACACGGTACACGCCATGCACCCAGTGGCACCCATTCCCCCCCCCCCCACACCAGGCACGGGCGAAACAGGGTCGAGGGTGGGGGGGGGGATATGGGGGCCGCCACGTTGCGGCCCTCGTGAGCCGGCACCCCCACAATACCCCCCTGCCGCCCCCCACCCTCCCCTCCCACACCACCTGAGCAGCGCTCGAGCGGGGGCGGCCGACACTGCTCGGCCGCGCCATGGCCGCTCCATGCCACCCCCCCCCCCGGACGCCTCCCACGTGACGCCCGCCCCCCCCCACACCACTCAGAGCGATGCTCTCCGGCGGGGCTGCGGCCGACACGGCACGGCCGCTGGTTGCCACCCCCGCCGCACGCGCCCGTAGGGGCGTCCCCCCCCCCCCACACGTCCGGAAATGATGCTCCTGGGTCGGGCCGCGGCCGACACGCCGCGGCCGCAGGCTCCCCACCCCCCCCCCCCACAGCCCGCCCCCGCTCGCCACGCCCCTGAACGGGCCTCTCGCGCGGGGCCGCGGCCGATGCTGCCTCGCCGCAGCACAGCCGCTTGTCGCCACCCCTGCCCCGCCCCCCTCTCTGGTGCCATTCCCGCCGGCCCCGATGCACACGGGGACACGCCTCGGGCGGGGTTGCCGGCGCCGCCCGCGGATTGCGACGGGCGCGAATGTGTGACAGGCGCGAGGCGCCACAGCAGCCGTGGCGACTGGCCCGCCACAGCAACCGTGGCGACGGGCCTGCCGGCACCCCGCGGCGCGGGACCTCCGCACGGGACGAGCGGCCGCCGTGCGGCTTTCGGGTTGCACCCAAAAACTTTCGAGGATGTCTCCAATGTCCCGTTCTAGACCCCATTCTAGCCCAATATACCTTCCCATAACCCGAAACGAGATGGTCATGACCATCTCGGAAACGATCTACCCCCCCCTAGATCGTTTCCGAGATGGTCATAACCATCTCGTTTGTGTACGTGGCACTCGAGAGTTAGATTCAACTACCTCAACTCCATTGAGGGCTGAAACCGAATCGGAGGCCCGAATCTGGCCGCCACCGGACTCCCGTTTGCCCGTGCTGCGCTCCCATTGGCGGAGACGACATTCAGCAGCCACGTGGACGCTCAAATGAATATTCCGAAAGTTGCCTGTGAGATGGTAGGCAGATCGTTCGCATTGGTGGAAACACTCTAACACAAACGGAGGAAACAATTCTGGAACACCCCCAACAGAGACAACACGAAAGGAAAAACCAAGCACACGGCAAAAGAGAAACAAACCCCCCCCGCCCCCCCATCCCTCCCACGCGCCTGCGTCCCCTCACCGCAGCAGGCACGCGTAGGCCCGGTACGTGCGCTTGAGGCGCACGCTCACCCGCCCCCCCCCCCTCCCACCCCACTCCCCCCCCCCCTCCCTCCCCTGCACGCCCCAGACGGCGGGCGGCTGAGCCGGCAGCTCCTCCTTCCCCCCCCCATGGCCTTCAAGGCAGCCTCGGCTCGACGGGGTTCACCCCGTCGGGGGCCACGGCGCCCACCGTCCACGCCGCGTCTGCGGCGGCCGCGGCGGCCGCGTCAGCGGCGGCACCCGCCGCCGCCGCCGCGGGCACCGCCCCTGGCCCCCCCTTCCTCCCCTTCATCCCCCCCCCCCCCCCAACCGGCGCCCGCAGTGCTGGCGGCCGCCGACGAGGCGGCGGCCGCGGCGGCCGCGGCTACCACCGCCGCCCGCAGGCGCGCCGCCCGCGCCGCGCCCGTCACGGCGGCGGGGCCGCCCGCGCCCGCCGCCGCCGCCGCCGCGCGCAGCGCCCGCGCCTGCACCGCCAGCCCGTCAACGCGGCCGCCCGGTCCGCGGCGGCGGCGGCGGCGGCGGCCGCCGCCACCCTCAACCCCGCGGGGTGCCCATCGTCCAAACCCGCACAGGTTGCGGCGGCGGCGGCGGAGGCGGCGGCGCCCGGCAGAGCCGGCTCCAGGCACGCCGCGGCGAGCGCGGGCAGGCCCTTCTCCATCCCCATACGCGGGAAGGAGCGCCCACACCAATTCCGAGCAGGGTTGCGTCGTTAGGGCACGTCCACCAATGTCGGCTACCAGTCTTAAATGAGTGGTTTTAAGACGCCACGTGTACATACGTGGCAGCGTCTGGGTGGTCGGGCTATCGGCGAGCTATCAGGCGAAGCACGTGAAGTGGACTTACGGTGGAGACGGGGGCTACCAACAGGCTACCTTCCAAACCACGGGTCCGTTCGTCGTCTTCGTTCCAGGCCGTTGGTGTTGACAACTCTCCACTATCACACTGTCGAAATGATGCCCACACGTGGCACGCTCTCAGCCAATCATCGCCCTGGCAATTGGTAAGGTCTGTTGGCTCCAGGGCTATCGCTCGGCCAAAACACCCTGTTTTGGCCCGGCGATAGCTCTGGAGCTAACAGACGTCAGGGTACGGAGAGGAAGTTATGTCGTCACTTATATCAAGTCTATTCGCTGAGGGGGGTTCGTTTTAGGCCGGAATAGCTCGTTGACATTGATGAACGACCGCATCAGTGCCACGTTTGGCCCGACGCGCCACGTTTTTCCTACGTGGCACGAATATCGGCGAATATCGACATTGGTGGACGTGCCCTTACACCCGAACCAGACCAGCGTTACGCGAATACGGTGCAATTGCAGTTTCCGAAACCGAACGCGGTTCGGATAGAATTACAGCAGCGTTATTACAATTCTACCAACCGTCTCATTCATTATAGGAGCACACAAAAATAAAATAATGGCGGCGGCTCTATATCGCCCCCACCTGGAGCTGTCAACAGAGCGCAGTGGATGCGGAGTGTCCATCGTGAGCTGCCGCGCGGCGCTGTTCAGTGACAACCGACTGGCAGCGGCCATAAGCCGCTCCAGCAACGTATCCCCCGTGTGCGGTTGCAGAGGCAGTGCGGCGAGGTCCTCGAAACGGCCAGGCGGTGCACCTGCTCCCGCTGCTGTGCCGCGCAGTTTCATCGTCCTCTACGAGCACCCATCTCGGAGGCGCTTCTCGAGCGCGTGCACCTCTCTAGGTGCACGTCCCGCAACCATGAAGGATCCTGTCTGGGCCTACGTCTCGCGCGTGGGCAGCACGGACCGTTACTCGTGCAACTTTTGCAATGCAGTTCTCAGGGCGAATCCTACCTCCCTAGTTGGTGCCACGTGTATTCGCTGCATGTGTCGTTCGGGTCGAACGTCTACGCAGTTCGGCGAATCCGCCGTATTCGCGAAACCGAACGCCGAATGGAATCGCCCCCCCACCAACCCTGATTCCGAGCCGTCAAGTAGACATTCCAACGCTTACCACCTTGTCGCGGCATGCTGCATGTCGTGCTTGCTGTGGCAGCCCCGATAGCGTGGCGGCCGCCGTCCGTGCTGCCGGTACTGCGCCACGGGGCTTGGATGTCTGTGCGGCTTGATGATGCAGGAACGCGTGTGCTTTCTCGCCAGTAAAAGTACGGCTCAGCGGGCTTTCTTAAGGCCGCGTCTTTGTCACAGGTAGCCGCGTGAGCCCAAGTGAGAGGAAAAAGGGCCATTCTAGTCGTGTCTCAACTCGGTCGATCCTGCTCTCCTCTCGGTGCTGTCCTTGAAAGACGACTGACACCCCCCTCTTCGGCTCAGTCTGGTCAGCTCCGTGCCGCCCCACCCGGGCGTCCCGGCCAGGGGTCGTGCTGGACCCCTTATCTGGTGGTGTCCTCCCTTTCTCCGCGTTACCCCTCAACTTAACCCCCGCCGTCCCCTCACAGCTCGAAGCTCACACCAAGACCTCTCTAACGCGGCCGCCATCCTATGTCTCGAGCGAGACAGCTTTGGCGCCGCCGCCCTCGCCGACCGGCTCGCCGGCGAGGACATTGCCTCTTGCCAGTTCTTCCATCTCGCCACAGCCCAGTACGACGAATTCTATTTTTAGCAGCTGGAATCCGTCGGCATGGAGCACTGAGGCCACCGAAGGCATGTCTTCCAACACCTTCCGCAGGCCGAAGGACCGCAGCTAGCTGTCGCCCGTCGCCCAACAGGAGGTGCGCAACAACGTCAATGCGGCATCCGAGGCGCGAGTCAACCGACCCAGAGTCAAGAAGACTATGCCGGGCACGCCTGAGGGAGGACACGGCGGCGGCGGCGGCGGCAACGGCGGCGGTGCCGGTGCGGGGCGCGAAAAGACAGAAAACGCGCCTGGAACGACAGAGGGAACGAGACAGGAGGAATTCGAGATGGTGGTGGCGGCTGTGGCGGCAAGGCAAAAGCTAGAAAAGGAGTTGGGGTTGCAGCCCGCAAAAGGTCTCAGCGGGGGCGGCTGCAGGGCATCTCAGGGTCTTCGGGCGGCCTCGGAAGTGATGCATCCACCCCCGAGATCTAGAAAGCAAGGAGCCCCAGCGTGCAAGACTACCCCGCCCGCCGGCTGGACCGGCTCTGCGGCCGTTCGTGCGACTCTTTGTGGCCTCGTGGCGAGCCAGCGAGGCGTGGACGTCTGTGGGAGCCTCCCTGTGGGTGATTTAGTTGATCTTTCGCCGGCTAAGTATCCCCTAGTAGCAGCGCCCCACGGCGTTCCGCAGCAGGGGCTACCAGTTCGGCGCCGATTACGACGAATAGGCCACACAGGAGTTTGCCCGCTGGCTGGAGGCAGTCTAGCAGAAGAACCTGTCCCCGACGGAGACGGCGGACGCGCATTGTGATAAGGGAGCGATTGTTGCCCACAGCGCCGGGGAACCCTGGCTGGTTGTGTATTTTCCGCACGCCGACTCGTGCATGATAGCGCTTCGCTGTAAGTACAAGACCTTGACGGAGCAAGCCCCGGGGCTCTCCTCTGCGGACCATCCGATATGAGAGACATGGCCAATGCCTAAGTCCAAGTGTGCATCCTCCCAGACGACCAGCCCCACCTTTGCCTCACGATGCAGGGGCGGGCCCTCGTCCCGGTGTCGACGCCTTTTGGGCTGGCGATCCCTCAATTCACCTGGAAGATGTAATGCCGGCCCCTGGTTTCGCGGCTGCCGGAGATGGGATTCAAGATCGACACATATGTTTTTGGCTGCGGGGGACGCTCGCAGGAGGCAAAGAGGGGCCAGCCGGCAAGCCATGCGGACGCGTGTGCGGGCTGGAAGACGGCGGCGCAGTTGCTGGCCACCCTCGACTTGCGGGTCCACGAGCGCAAGGGCGAGCTGATGGCACGACGGCGCTGCCGCTCCTCGGTCACGTGATCGACACCCGCCTTGGGATGTTTAGGCTGCAGCGCTGTTTGAATACAACCTCCTTCGCCGGCGGCGCTCAGGCCGTCTCCCCGGCCGCGGCCTCTGAATCTCCCGACTGTTCATGACGGTTGGCGACCGACCACGTGGCTCTCGCGCAAGCCGAGCCGGCTGGCCTCCCTCCCTCCGCTTTCCCTGCCTGTGGCAGCCTTAACGGGTCCCAGTATGCCCTCAAAGCCTCCAATTGCGTTGGGGAGCTTGGCGGTTGGGACCATGGTGGTAGTGTCCACCATCGGGTCGTTCCTATCTGTGCGGTATCCGTTTTCCCAGAGGAAGGCCGCCGACAACTTTTACAGCCGTCCGCGCAGAAGCAGCGACGTGGTCCTCCCGCCTGGCGCCAGTGACACCTACGGGCCTTGCCCTGTCGGGACGATTGAGCGCAGAGGGCGCTACGGCCTTTTCGTCCCGGCGCGCGTACTTGCATTGAAGAGATATATGCGTGCAGGTCGGCGAATTGAGAGGGGCACTGTATCCTGCTGCTAACGGTCGCCAGCGTGAGGGGGGCTTGATGCGGAAGTGTATCGGGTCTGCTCCTCACAGTCTCCGTAGGTGTCCCTCGACGGGGCGGTGTGCCCTCTATTTGTGGCACGCTCTCACGCGGCGCTGGGCGCGACCCTTACGGTGGCCGCGGTCCGGCCGCCTCGGCGGACGTAGGCCGTGGGGAACCTGTGAGGGGGGCTTCGTGCTTCTCCGGCTCGTGACGGTGCGCCACCATATGAGACGCGCGTCTGTCATGATGTGCAGACGGGTCATACACTGGTTTTGCAACCGCCTTGCCGCGTGTAAGGCCGTGTGTGGCGTTTGCCAGTGCCGTGTCCAGCATTTGTGTGATCCTTGGGCGGCGTGTAAGTGCGCTGTGCAAGGCGCTCATGTGCGCCCAAGGCTGCGTGTGCGTGAACCGTGGCGGGCATATGCATGGGCTGTGGGTGCTTCCAGCACGTCACGACTAAGCAGGGTGCTTGTCCTGTCTGTTCCTCAGTTGGGTGACACGCTCCACGGCCCGTCCCTGCTTTGCCGTAGGTCCGTCGCTGGTGCCTCCTTGGTGCCTTGCTTCATGACTCGTCCCGCAGTCGTCTCCATGTCTCCCAAGAAGTAAAGCGCCCCGCTGACACAACCTCTTGCCAAAATTGCTCTGCTTTGCCTGTGCCAGTACGGCGCCTTTTCTCTTTTGGGCGAACAACTCCATGCTTTGGCTGATTTTGCGGAGTTGAACAATGAGGCCGACTGCGCTTCAGCCAGAAGATCAGGAATTTGGATTGGATGCGTATTTACTCCACCGGTTCGTTCTGCTTCGGAGCACTGACTGTGCTGGTTTGCCTCTGCCTCGCATTTTGAGCTTTCCGGTCGACGGATGTTGCTCATGTCACGTGTCTGTAACGTTTGGGGCCTCTGGTGGTGGCCTGACGAGGCCTACGTTGCGGCGGTCCCGCGTTACCTGGCGGCCCGCGGTGGCATGGTGGCGGACTCGATCCGGGTGGCGGTTGTGGCGGCCCTTCCCCCTGGTTGGACTTGGTGGCCTGCTACTTACGGTTTCTCTTGCATTTGTTCTCATCGATTTTCACTGCGTGATTTCGTGCTTTTCGCCCTTTTTTCCCATTGGGTTTTTGGGCGGATTGCATCTGTGTGAGGGTTTTTCGCTTGCATCTGAGTGGAGGGATTTTAGCGTGGAGCGGGGTGCCCCGGCGGGGCAGGTGCACGCTGGCACTTGGCCCGCTGGAGGCGCCCCTGAGAGGGGGCGCCCTGGTGGCCCCTCGGGGGGTGGTGTGGAGAGCTCTTAGGGGCTTGGTCCGCGGGCCACGCGAGATCCTTCTTGTAAAACAACGTTGCTGTGGGTTCTCCTTCCCCTTGGGCTTTAGCCTTTTCCCTTACCTCTGGCTGTTGAGGTGGGCAAGTGTGTGTGGGACTCCCTGGCCCGTTCCTTCTGGTAGCCCTCTGTTCTCTGGCGGTGGCGACGCGGGGCGGACAAGGGCCGCAGAACGGCCAATAACGCTACATAAATGGTGGAGCAGCAGGGGAGGGGCAACATCATCTCCTGAACCAGGACGCCTTTCTCCTTTTTCTTTGGTAGCGGGCCATCTTTGTTCTTCGGTTCCTGTTCTTCTCTTGAGCTACAAGTGGCCTACCAGTCGAGTGTCGACGGCCAACATGGCGGATCTCCCTCCCGGTGGTAGGGGCCGCGGTGCGCCGTCGGACGTGTCCCGAGTTACTCCTGCGGGTGGCGGAGGCCCCACGGCCGGTCGTGGTCGTGGTGTGCCAACGGGGATTCCCCTCCGCCGCTCTTTTACTCCGCCCTACGGGGGGCCTCGCCGTGGCTCTCCATCTTTGGGGCCAATTGAACTACGGTCGGTCCTCGCTGACTTTCGGACGGACATCTTGGCCGAGGTGTCCCGCGCGGTGACGGCTAGCCAGGCCGTCAACGCCCCGTCGGTCGCTGAGGATCAAGTGGGCCAACCGGCGGAAGCCGGTGGGTCCCGCACAAGCAAGAAGGAGGGTGGCCCCAAGGCCCGACGCCGCTCGCGGCGTCGCCGACACTCCTCGTCGGGCTCTTCTGGGGAGTCGTCGTCCTCGTCAGCCAACGAGGATGACGTGGGCCGTCATGATCAAGGTGAATCGCCGACCTCCGCAGGCCCTCAAGTTATCGCGGCGGCCGACGATCGCTTTTCGCGGGTGCTGGACTACAACACCTACCGCCTCCGGAACCGGACCGAGGCCTATGGGGCCAAGGAAGCCGGCAAGGTGGGGCGGATGGCCAAGAACATGAAACACTCTTTTGGGGGCTTTCCTCCCTTTTCGGGCAAGGAGCCTTTGAAGGTCTTCTCATGGCTTCGCAAGTTTACCAAGGCCTGCGACGACAACGGTGTTTCGGAGGGGATGGCCCTCTACGTGGTTCCCCACTTCCTTTCCGGGGACGCAGAGGCCCGATACACGCGGGCCCTCCCTGACTCTACGGGTGCCACAAGCGGGGCGGCCATCACTTCCTACCCCGAGGCCATCAACTGGTTCTTGGAGACTTACGCGGAGCCCCACACGTTGGCCCTGGCGCAGGACAAGTTAAGTCGGGCGATCAAGGAGGCCGACGAGTCCGTCGAGGCCTTTTCCCTTCGGCTACGTGGCCTCTCGGAGTCCTGCGGGAATATTCACTCGGAGGGCACCATGAAGCAGCAGCTTATTCAAGGCCTACCGGAGTTCCTTCGAACGGACGCGTTTGTCTACAACGAGCCCTCGTGCACCTACCAGAGGCTTGTCACCTATACGGCCGGCAAGTTCAAGGCGGCCAAGGATGTGATCGAGTTGGCCAAGGGGGGATCCAAGGAGTCGGATGGAGGCCGACGGTCTTCGTTTGGCCCCCGCCCGGCGACCCCCCGGCCACGACTTCCAATGATGGCCATGGATGCGATGGAAGGCCGTCAAGAGATTGATCAAGGCACGTCGGGCCGACGGGATGGACGGGCGACTTCGTCCGAGTGGGCGTATGAGCCCGCCACTCGTCGTCACCTGGCGGCTCGGACGCCGGAGGCCCGTGGGCCTCTACGTTGCTACGTGTGCTGGGAGGCCGGTCACATGGCCCACCAGTGCCCCAAGTTGTCGGCCGTCCAGCGCGACCAAGTGGTGAAGGCCCGCGATGCCTTCCTCAACTCTACGCGGGGCCACAAGAAGGTGGCCGACGAGGCCAGCTACCGCGCGCAGCGGGACGTCAATCGACGGACCCGCATCGCCGTGGTGCAGGCCCTAGTGGACGAGATTGATCAGTCCGACGAGGAGGAGAACGCCCGTCGGGAGGCCCACGTGACGCGGGCCAAGCCGGCCGGCCCTCCCCCGTCGTCGGGGGAAGCCTAGCGGGGAGTGGGTTTTCGCCTACTCCCCGCCCCTGGGATAGAACCTGCACGCCTACTACGTTTGCATCTACGACTTCCCGTTGCCCTCCGGTACTCCGCCGTCGGGCCCCTGCTTATGGGCCGGAGGAGTACCATCGTGGGGCCCCCTATGCGTTTAAGGGGACCCTCCTTGTTCTTCGTAAGAGAAACTTTGAGATTGAGACGGCCATCCAGTTGACTCATCGGCACAAGGCCCAACCAACCCGGGCAGTCTTGGACACCGGCGCGGGCCCAAGCGTTATCCGTGAGGACTTCCTTCCTGAGGGCTGGCGGCGCTACGCTTACCGGCCCCCGAAGTCAACCCGAGTGTGCGACGCCTCGGGACAACTACTACGGGCCTGCGCGGTGCTCCAGACGACCGTCCTCGTGGAGGGAAAGGCCATGGTGTTCTCTTTCTTGGTTGTCAAGGCCCTCTCCGTCCCTGTTATCCTCGGGATGGATTTCCAAAAGGAGTACGTGAAGGCCATTTACCCGGGGACGGATGCCGTGCTGTGGTACGACGGTTCCCTCACTTCGGCCGTCAGGGCGTGGACGGGCAAGGAACAAGCGGCCCCGCAGCAGAGGGCCCCTTCCCTACGACTTGACCCGGCCGCCCTAAGCCTTTCCCGGTCGGTCACCGTGGAGCCCTACTCTGTCCAGGCTGTCTTTGGCCATTGCGGGACGACGGGGCGGTGCCTACTACGGGAACGGCCAGCCAAGATTGTAGCAGTACGGCTACGCCGACCCACAACTTGTGGGAGCGGAACACGCACGCTCGGGTCCCAACTTGGAACACCGGAAGCAACCCGTGCAACACCAACACGCGACTTGCGTGTGACGAGTGGCCGACTCGCCAAGGCACGAACAAGATGTGTCGGAGCCAGACGGAGTTTACTTGGCAGCCAAGGGGGGCCCTCCCCGCCTTGCTGTCCCGCGCATATAAACCCTCGTGTGCACGCATGCGCGCGCACACCCCTCGTAAAACACGCAAAAAATGAACACTCAGACCACCCAATAAAAAGGCTCCACAATCAAAGCAAGCAAGCGTAGAAATCCGTCTGGCTCCCGCGCAAAAATCCCCAAGATACGAACCACTGCAATACTCTGCAAATGGGGTGCCGAAAGTCCCAGTCGGAACTTCGAGCTGAAATCGGAATATTTCACTCATGGGTCGGGTGAAATCCAATCTCAATTCTGAGCCACTTGCTCCGAATATTCAAACCCAGATTCGGGGTTTGTCACAATTCCCCCTCCTCAACAGTCCAGCCGTCCCGGCGGACGTCCAATCATCTGCCACTTGCAGATCTCCCTGGGGGTGGCGAGATTGCATCTCCCCAGGTAGGGGGGCTAAGGATACGAGAATCACAACTCGTGAAGCTCGCACCTCATTGGGTGGACGGAAAGATCTGGCCCAGTGTCGTGAGGGACACGTAGGGGCCAGGGGCGCCGCGCCCACAAACTCGTGTCGCGCGGGCCCGCCCGCGCCCGGGGCGGTCGAGCACATCTCGTGGCCCGGGTCGCGTGGGCCGTGTCAGGGGGGGGGGCTAGTGCAGTGTCCGCCCGCACCCCCCCCCCTTCCACATAACCTCCCGCGAGGGGTGGGGCGTGGTGACTCATCACCCCCCCTCCCTCCGAGGGCCTGGCGTGCCGCCTTGGCACGCCGGGTGCGGGGCGTGGCGTGCCGCCTGGGTACGCCGCACGCGGGGCGCGGGGTGTGCTCACTCGGCACACCTCGTGCAGGGTGCGGGGTGTGCCCACTCGGCACACCTCGCACATAACGGGCACCTCCTCCTGTTGCTGTTCCTGGGAGTTTCCAGGGACACGCAGGAGGAGTATCTCCAGGGGGGCACCGAGCCAACTGGGCTCGGGCTCCTCAGGTGCCGGGGGGGGCGGGGGGTGAGTTGCCACTCCGCCCCCATATCCGTCGCCTCACCCCAGGTCGGGGTGACGCTTCCCCCGGGGCGAGAGTTTTCCCCCGGGGCCGTCCGGTCGGGGCGCTTCTCCCCTTTTCTTTCCCCTTTCCCCCCTTGGTGTCTGGGGTGCGGGGTGGCGGTCGGGGCGCTGCTCCGCCCTTCCCGGCCCCTGTGTCGGGCGCGCGCTCCCCTCCCTCCTCGGTCGGGTGTGGGTCTTCCCTTCCTCCTGCGGCGTCGTGCGGCCGTCGGCGGGTGGTGCTTTCTCTTCTTCCCGTGGGTCGGGTGGCCGGCGGTCGGGGTGTTGTCTCCCTCTTCCTGCGCCGCTGTGTCGGGCGGCCGGCGGTCGGGGTGGTGTCTCCCTCTTCCTCCCGTGGGTCGGGCGGTCGGCGGCCGTGGTGGTGTGTCGTCCGTTCTTGGTGGGGGGGTGGTGTTGTCCTCCTCCTCCGCCTTTGGGTCGGGCGGCCGGCGGTCGGCGTGTGTCTCCCTCCCCTTCCTCTGGGTCGGGCGCTCGTCGGTGGGGCGTGTGTCGTCCCTGTCCGCCTCTGTGTCGGGCGGCCGGCGGTCGGGGTGGTGCTTTCTCTTCCGCCCCTGGGTCGGGCGGCTGTCGGCGGGGGTGACTTGAGTCGGTTCCCCCCCCCCCCCATTATTATTATTTTTTTTTTTTTTCTTTTGTCTTTTTATGTGCTTGAGTCGGGGGAGGTGTTACGGGTCGTGGGTGGAGTCGTCCCACTTCCCGCGGAGCTCGCCCTCGCCAAGTCGGTCAAGGGGTGGTGACGGGGGGCGTGGGTCGTGTCCCCCCTCCAGAGCTCTACATCACCAAGTTGGTCAAGATGTCGGCGGGGGCGTGGGTCGTGTCCCCCCCCTTAATGATCAAGAAGAATTTTGTTTTGTTGGTATCGACTGTGACACCTCCCCCCTACTTGACTCAGTGGGGGGAGTCATCCCCCTCCCCGACTTTGGGGTGGGGGTGACGTACCTCTGGCTACGTCGCCTGAGTTGGGCGACGCCTCATAGGTATTTTTGCCACGTGGCAATACCGACGGACCTTCTCAGTTGGAAGGTCCTCCACATATTCCCATGTGTCGGACTCCGACCCATACCCAAACCATCTGACACGGAGCATGAGTCGCCCCGATTCATCGTACCCGTGTCCGACGAATTTATCGAACACGGCTTCCATTGGCTTATTGGAAGTTGACGGCAAGGCTGGGACTTGCCATGCGTTGAGTGCCCGAGCCCAAGCTGGGTCTCCCTCGGGTGGTTCGGGAGCGCGAGTTGCGTGATTCCCATTGATAGTACGGATGCCATCGTCACTCTCGATGGTCAACCGACGCCCATCCGTCTTCAATATTTGATATGGTCCCAGAGTCTTGAAGACCAATTTCCCGCCCGGTTTGTCATGGGCATTCACGTACACCCATTCTCCAACTCGGAGGGGGTTGCGTCGACTCCGAACTCGGATGTCGAAATTCTTTTTGTACCTCGCCTGCGCCTTGTCCATGGTCTTCTGGACAAGGGGCATCATCTCTTCCAACTTATGGAGGAGGACGGCCTTAGCTTGACCCGGAGTTTGGGTCGACGTGTCACCCTCAGTCTGGGTGAGGCGTTCAATGGCCACTGGCTTGAGTCGCCGTGGACATACAAAGGCAAACGGTGCCTCTCCCGTGCTACTGTGCACTTGGGAGTTGTACGCTGTCACAAGTAGTGACGCGTAGCGCGCCCATGTGACTACATGGTCGTGCACATAGTGACGCAACTGGCGCACTAGTGTCTTATTGAAGCGCTCCACCTGCCCATTAGTCTGGGGGTGGTACGGGGTGGCGTAGTTTGTTTCCACCCCGAGCATCTTCAGGACTCCCTGGTATAGGACGGACGCGAACTGCGGTCCGTTGTCCGAAAGGACAGAGTCCGGGATACCATAACTGGCTATCCAGACGTCGAGCAACTCGCTCAAGACGTCCAAGGCAGTGGTGTCCTTGAGTAAGGCCACCCGTGTGAGCTTAGTAAAGCGATCACACATCACCAGAAGGTACTCATATCCTTCTGGTGTCCGAGGCAGTGGACCAAGTAGGTCCACGGCAATCGCTGCGAACGGCTCTGTCGCAGGGAAGAGGCGCATAGTGGACGTCTCCCTGGCCTCCATGAGTCGGTTCTGTGCGCAAGTCGCGCACGAGGCCACATGCCCATACACATCAGCCACAAGTGATGGCCAATAATATTTTTTCCTCAGGGTCTGATACAACTTAGTCGACCCTGGGTGGGCACCCAACGGTGAGGAGTGTTCCCGTTGGAGGATGTCCTTCCTCAGACTCTCGGGAACAACAACTTGTTGTTCTCCTTGGGTATGTCCCCGCCGGCATAAAATGCCGTCTTCACTCAAGAGAAACCGAGTTGGTTCGGGACTGTCCAACTCCTTCTTGAGTTGCTGACAGAGTTTGTCAGACTCTTGTGCCTGGACGAGTTTGTCCTTAGGCAGGGGTAGGAGGCGGGCCATCTCCGGCCGCCTCGGGTCGAGTACTGACCCTGACCGTGTGGTGACTCCCACATGAGGGATTTCCTCTGGGATGGGTACCGAGTCGTACCCATCCGTCGGTATGCGAGACATGGCGTCCGCAACCGCGTGCTTTTGACCCGACTTATACTCAACGTCGAAGTCAAACTCAGCGAGGCGAAGTCGCCATCGATTGAGTCGATTATTCGAGCACGCTGTAGTGGTAAGTATCCACTTCAGGGCTCGGTGATCACATCGAACGAGGAACCTCCCTCCTTCGATGTAGGGTCGTAGCATGGTGACTGCCCATACTACGCCCAGGCCTTCCAGCTCCGTCACAGTGTAGTTCTTCTGTGCCGGGGACAGGCCCTTACTGTAGTAGCCCACGGGTAAGTACTCGCCCGTGGTCTGTTGTTGGAGCAAGCAACAACCAAGTTGGTCGTAACTCGCGTCCACATCTATGATGTAGTGCCCCCCGAGTCTGGGGATGGCCAACACCGGTGGGTTGCAAAGAAGTTCTTTCAACCTCTCAAACGCTTCTTGCTCCTCTTGGGTCGGAGGGTCGAGGCGCTTGGGCCGCTTGGGACTTACCAAGCGGTTCAAAGGTGCAGACACTTTGGCAAAGTTCGCCGTGAAGCGTCTGTACACATTGCACATGCCCAGAAAACTCCTGAGCTGTGTCTGCGTCAAGGGGTAACTTGCCCGACGCAGTGCCACGAGGTTTTTCTCGTTGACACTGATGCTACCTGGTCGGACCACATGACCTAGGTAGGCCACCTCGTTACTGAAGAGGTGGCACTTGGCTGGCTTCAGTGTCACTCCTGCCCTACTCAGCAGGGTGAACACATTGTCCAAGTGGGACAAGTGTTCTTTGGCAGTTCCGGAGAACACAATAATGTCGTCTAAATAGACGAGGGCATACTGCCATTTGACTCCGGCAAGTATCATGTCAATAGCACGCTGGAAAGTCGCAGGTGCATTGCATAGCCCAAACGGCAACCTCACGCACTGATAAACTCCACAGTGACACGTGAAGGCCGTGAGTGGCCGATCCTCCTTACGTATGGGGATCTGCCAGTACCCCGCGTTGCAGTCCAACGTGGAGAAGAACTTTGCCTCGCCAAGTGAGTCGAGGCAATCGTCCATACGGGGTAAAGGGTAACTGTCCTTTACCGTCCGTTCATTCAACTTGCGGTAGTCAATGCAAAACCGCATGGTGCCGTCGGGTTTGGGCACCAGGACTATGGGGCTGGCCCACTCGCCTGAGCTGGGCTCAATAACCCCAAGGTCCTTCATCCGTTGGACATGCTTCCGGGTAAGTTCCCGAGAGGCAGGGCCCATACGGTAGGGGTTCAAGCGGACTGGCTTGACCCCAGGCTTCAACACGATTCTGTGTTCGGTGGCCTTGATGAGTCCAAGGTCACCATTCCACAACTTGTGGTGCTTTTGGATGAGTTTATCCAAGCGATCATGCAGGCACTTCGGGACATTTTCCCGGTGCACCGTCGGCGAGTCTGCCGACGGCTTTGGGTCAGGAGGAAAGGGAGTCTTCTCCTCCATTGCCGTCCACTGCTGTTGAGTCACAGCGGTGACATTCCCCTCGTGGGTGGAGATGCTCGCGATCTTCATCCCACGGGGGATGCGTCGAGGAGTCTTCGACACATTGAGGACCTCGACGACCCAGGTCTGGTCAGTCCCACAAGTCATGGGTTCAGGTGCAACTTGCATCTGGTGCTTCTCATATGTCTTGTCGAGGGGGAATACAAACCCGTTTCCCTGAAACGATGTACGAACTTGTACATACGTCCTCGACCGGGGAGGAATGCACACTCCCTTCAGCACATGCACCGACTCAGTGCTGCCATCTGTCTTACGAGGACTCTCCCGTGGCTTGGGAGTCTTCGGGGAGACAGTGGCCCCTTTACGCAAGATGGGGACAGTTTCCCCATTGAGCATGCGAATAAACCCTTCGGGTCCCCGGACTTCGGGTACGTGGGTGTCCACGTAGTCGGTACCCAGGAGTACTGGGACCGACATGCGTGGTACAACCCCAAAGGTCACCTCAGTCTGGTATGACCCAATGCATACACTCAATGCAATTGAACCCACAATGGGGAGGAGTCCCCCATTGACATCAAACATACGCCATGTCGAGCGGTCAACTTGACTCACCTCGACTCCCTCAGGCAACAACTCTTGCCTGATGAGAGATACCGGCGAACCCGTGTCGACTATGACACGAGAAGCAAACTCGTACCCATCATACAGCCAAAGTCTGGCTGCGACTTGGTAGTTACTCCCTACCAAGACAGATACGATCCGACTTGGGTCGTATCGCTGCGAGGGGGCCTTGCCTTGAGGTCTCACCCCTCGAGGGCGTTGTAAGAGCTTCACCCGCCCATGAGTCGGCGTCGGGTGAAGTTCCCCTTGGCCTGCCGCCGAGGTCTGTGGGGTCAACTCGACTCCAGCGGCTAGGCGTTTCCCTCACCCGAGTCGGATGAGGAAGAGGTACTCTCACTCGAGCTTGAGGTGGGTGCCTCCCCCTCCTCAAGACTCTTGTTAGTCCCCTCCGGCCCCTGTTGGGTAATAGCACCAACCCGAGTTGGGTTGGAGCGGGAACTCGGGGGAGTTCCCCGGGTCCCAAGACTCATGCTGCGAGCCAAGATGGCTCGCAGACGCGAGTCCATGGCGGGGCACTGAGACGCCCAGTGACCCGTCTTCGAGCACTGCCAACACGGCCGGTCGCTCTTCGATGTCTGTGGCGTCGCCTTTCCCTGGGGAGTTTCCGGGATGGCCGCCACGACATCAGCTTCCTCTTGAGTCGAGGTAGCAGCCACAGCCGGGCGTACCCGAGGGTACTGGGCCGCCCTGGCCGCGCGACGAAGGCGAGTCGCCTCCGCGCTCTTAGTCTCCTTCTCTCTCTCCTTCCGTTGGTCAGACACGATCCAACGGTACTCTTCACCCTTGGTTTGGGCGACGCGGGCCAACTCGGCCAGCGTCATACCAGGCGTGTTGCGCTCGCGCACAGTCGCGCGAGCGGAACGGTGGACACCCTCCACAAAACGCCCTTTGATGACGCCTTGTGGATGAATAAATCCACAAAGGACGTTCAGCTGACGGAGTCTCTCAGCGAACGTCCGCTCGTCCTCACCCTCACTCTGGGTGGCACGATTAAACTCCTCTACCTGCGCGGCGAGAGACGCCTCGTCCGCGTGGTAGCGCAACACCCAGTTGATCAACTCCAAGTAGGAGGACACCTCACCGGGGTTGCCGCCATGCCGACTTGGCATGACGCTCATCACCTCGGAGCGGAGTGGCTCTTTGGTGAAGTCCTGAAGCATAAAGAACGCCTCTGCTTCAGAGACATCATTGTCATCACAAGCTTTTGCAAACTTACGCAAAAACTGGAAGACTTTCAGAGGCGGGGTCCCGTCCCACTCAGACCGGACCCCAAAGGACTGAGCCACGTCCTTCTTGCGCCGGCCCAGAGTATGGGCCTGGCGGTTCGTGTAGGTCACCGACTTGTTGACCAACGCGTACGTCTCACAGTCGAAGACGTCCGCGTATAGAGGATTGTTAACCACGATCTTCTTGGGGATCTCCCGGACTTTGGGACGATCCCGTGGCTCCTGCCGTCCATGTCGGACGGCCTCCTCCCCACTCGACGCCTCGCTCGAGTGGGCAGGCGAACCAGAACGGTACTCTCGGCGGGGAGCAACTTGCTCCCCACGCCGCTCATGCCGGGAGGCCTGCCCAGGCGCAGGAGACTTTTCCTGTAGCGCCCGCCCCACCTCCTCACGCACAACTTGTGCGATGGCTGTCACCACACTGGCATCCAGGCTCCCGGTGGACCCCGGCGGAGCTCGACTTGAGCTACCGCCCGGTCCTTCCGGAACCAAAGGGGGCGCGGACTCGCCGTCCCGGGGTACGGAGCCTCTGCCCCCAGCACCCAAGGCCGGCAGTCCCGTGCCGAAGAGAGTATCATCATCCTCCGGTAGGGGCACCTGAGCCGGAGTCTGGCTCGGCACACCCGCCGGAGGAGGGCGACCTCCGCTCGAGTCGACGGAGGATGGCGCGGGTCGGAACCTGGCCGAACGCCGAGGGGGTCGCCCCTGGCGACCCGACTCATCCACGCTGCCCGTCCTGGGGGGTACTCCGCCCAAAGGGGGACGCATCCGCTCCCCCTCCCCAGGTACAAACGGCGCGGCGGGAGAGTCTTCCGCGCCCGCCATCACTCCGGGACTCGAGTTGAGTTACCAAAATGACGTTACGGTGCCCAGAGTCGGGGATCGTCGGCGTGGGAGCACGGAACACAACCGCCCCTCCGCTTACGCAACGAAAGCGGTGAGGGGTCGTTACTCCGCGTCCCCGTCCGAACTCCGGACGCTCACCTTGTCGCCCCGCGAACCTCGGAGTACGAGGGGGAGTTGATGAGACGGCCCGAAGTCACGGTGCCGTAGGGGGAGAGAAACCAACTCAGTTTCCTCACCAAAGGAGGGGACTCCGAGTCGATGTCCTCTCCCCCGCTGATCCACCAACTGTAGCAGTACGGCTACGCCGACCCACAACTTGTGGGAGCGGAACACGCACGCTCGGGTCCCAACTTGGAACACCGGAAGCAACCCGTGCAACACCAACACGCGACTTGCGTGTGACGAGTGGCCGACTCGCCAAGGCACGAACAAGATGTGTCGGAGCCAGACGGAGTTTACTTGGCAGCCAAGGGGGGCCCTCCCCGCCTTGCTGTCCCGCGCATATAAACCCTCGTGTGCACGCATGCGCGCGCACACCCCTCGTAAAACACGCAAAAAATGAACACTCAGACCACCCAATAAAAAGGCTCCACAATCAAAGCAAGCAAGCGTAGAAATCCGTCTGGCTCCCGCGCAAAAATCCCCAAGATACGAACCACTGCAATACTCTGCAAATGGGGTGCCGAAAGTCCCAGTCGGAACTTCGAGCTGAAATCGGAATATTTCACTCATGGGTCGGGTGAAATCCAATCTCAATTCTGAGCCACTTGCTCCGAATATTCAAACCCAGATTCGGGGTTTGTCACAAAGATGGCCGAGAAGGGGATTTTATTACACAACGCGTTGGCCGACGTCAAGGCCCGACGAGACTTCCGGTTCTACTTGACCAACATCACCGCGAGGCCTGTCAACCTCCCCAAGGGCTTTGTCGTGGGCCTTGTTGAGCCCTACCACGGGCCCGTTTTTGAGGCCGACGATGGGACGTGCTCACCCCTCGGTGAAGGGGCCGACACGGTAGCAGAGGTGACGCAAGGGCCGCAGGCCGACGGTGGTGGACCGCATGGGCCCATTCTCAACCCAGAACAGGCCCCCGACGCTCCTCCCCCGCCGGACGAATCCGCGGCCCAACGTCAAGACGGCCCCAAGTTGCCACGGGTGGCCTACGAGTTGATCCCCCCCGAGTTGCATGAGGCCGTCCGAGATTTGGTCGGCCGCTACCAAGGATTATGGGACGGGACTCTGGGCCGCATGGACATCACGCCGCACCGGATCACGTTGGCCCCGGGGTCTCGACCCGTGCGTTCACAACCTTACCGGACGGGCCTCTACCACCGAGGGCTCATCGCGGACCAAGTGGCCAAGCAACTCAAGCTGGGCGTCATCGAGCCCTCGCAGGCCGAGTGGTCCTTCCCGGTGGTCATCGTCCCCAAGCCTGACGGGTCTCCGAGGTTCTGCGTGGACTACAGAAGGCTCAACGACATGACGGTCAAAGACACGTACCCTCTGCCCAGGATGGACGACTGTATTGACTTCTTGGGCGAGGCCACCGTGTTCTCCGTGTTGGACTGTAACATGGGCTATTGGCAGATCCCGGTGGCCGTCGAGGACCAAGACAAGACCACGTTTACGTGCCACGAGGGGACCTACAAATACGTTCGCCTTCCCTTCGGCCTCACCAATGCACCCGCGACCTTCCAGCGGGCCATCGACATGCTCCTCGCGGGCCTCAAGTGGAAGTCCGTGCTTGTCTACCTGGACGACGTGATCGTCTTCTCAAGATCGGCCCAAGAGCACGTGGGCCACCTGGAGGAGGTCTTCTCGTTGATTGCGAAGGCCGGCATATCCCTCAAGGCCAGCAAGTGCTTCCTCTTCCAGGAGGAGGTCGAGTATCTGGGCCACATCGTCGGCAAGGGCCACGTCAGGGTGAACGAGAAGAACCTCGTGGGGCTACGGAAAGCCGAGCCCCCTACGACCAAGAAGAGCATGCGAAGTTTCCTTGGCATGTGTAATGTCTATCGGAGGTTTGTGAAGGACTACGCCGCCGTCGCCAGGCCGTTGACGGCCCTCACAAGTTCTAAGGTGGCCGACCCGCTGCCCAAGTTCAATGAGGAGCAAGTCAAGGCCTTCGAAGATCTCAAGTGGCGGCTGACCCACACGCCCATTTTGGCCTTGCCGCGACGGACGGGCCAATACACCGTGGACACCGACGCCAGTGCGGCCCAAGTGGGCTGCGTCCTACTCCAAGAGCAGCCCGGAGGCGGCCACAAGCCCGTCGGGTACTGGAGCAGGCCCCTGTCGTCGGCCGAGAGGAACTACAGCACGACGGAGCGGGAGTGCCTCGCCGTCGTGTGGGCCCTCTTCCTTCTTCGGCCCTACCTGTTGGGAACTCGGTTTATTGTGCGGACAGACCACACGGCTCTCAAGTGGATGCTCCACATGGACGGGGCTCACGGCCGGTTAGCCCAATGGAGGTTACGGTTGGCCGAGTTTGACTACCTGGTGGAGACCCGGAGCGGGGCGGCCCACCATGCGGCGGACACGATGTCGAGGCTGACTACCTCGGGGGCCGACTTGAGCCCCATCCCGGAGGAGATCCCGTGCCTCACACTGGCCAACTTTGCTCGCGGGTGGGTGGCCCCCGACCCCAAGACTAACAAGGGCTACCTCCCGCTGACGCTCGAGAGGCTTGTGAAGGCCCAATCGACGGACATCCGCTGCCAGTCTGTGAGGGCAGAGATGGACAAGAACGCCCACTCAAGGTTCGGGGAGACCCCCGATGGCCTACTCGTCCGGCTGAGCCCTTTGGACAAGTCGGTCCAAGTTTATGTGCCGGAGGGCCTACGCCAAGAAGTCCTCACTCTGGAGCACATGCCGGCCCACGCAGGCCACCCCGGGGTCAACAAGATGTACGCCTCCATGCGGCGGACCTACTACTGGGAGGCCATGGCGGCGGACGTGTACGACTTTGTGGCCAACTGCGATGTGTGCGCGAAGAGCAAGGTTAGGGGCCGTCGACGGACAGCCCCGCTACGCCTCTTCCCCGCGTCGGAGGCCCTCGCGGACGTGTGCCTGGATTTGTTGGGCCCACTGCCCACAACGGCCAACGGCAACCGTTTCCTGTTGGTCATCGTGGACCGCTTCTCCAAGCTTACTCGGGTGGCCCCCATCCCCCGGGAGAACGCGGAGACAGTGGCCTCGGCGTTCTGCGACACGTGGGTGGCCTCCTATGGGCCCCCCGACACGCTGTTGACGGATAATGGCCCCCAGTTGGCCTCCACCTTTTTCCGAGGCTTCTGCGGTATGTTGGGCATCCGTCACCTGACCTCGACGGCCTACCATCCGCAGACGCAAGGCCAAGTGGAACGCTACAATCGGACCATTGTGGCGCAGCTGAAGGCCTACGCGTCGGAGCACCAGGAGTCGTGGGACGAGTTGGTCTCCGTCCTTTCTTTGGCCTACAACTCTCGGCCGCAGCAGAGCACCGGCGTGGCCCCCTTGGAGTTCGCGGCCCCCGAGAGGGTCCGCAACCTCTCCCTCGAGCGTTTGCCGGCCAGCCCGTACCCCAAGGAGGTCCCCCAGTCACCGCGGGCCGCTCGGGAGTATTATCGGGCCCGCTTGAGGAACCTGACCCACCAGGTGCGGAAGGCCCTGGCTGCAACGCAGCGGAGGTACAAGCGGGCCTACGACAAGAGGGTGAGGCCCGTCAACAAGACCCTACGTGTGGGTGACTGGGCCTACGTCGACGCCAACATCCAACACCCCAAGAAGTTGGACGAGACTGTCTTGGGCCCTTTCCAGATTGTCGGCCGAGACGCCCACACGTTTACGGTCATGATGGATGGCCATCCTGAGCGGGTGAGTGGGGACAACGTGGCGCGCGCCCCCACCCCGAAAGACCAAGTGGACTCCTCGACCATCCTCCGCGGACCACAAGGCCTAGCGGTGCCGTGGGACCACACCGAGACGGGCCAACAATTTGTTTGGGAGCGCTTCGTGGACTACACGCACGACGAGGAGGGCAAACTTTGGCTACTCGTGCGCTGGTGGGGTTACGCGGCCGACGAGGATACCTGGGAGCCCCACGACAGGCTCGACGAGCGCAAGGTGGCCGAGTACTGCCGGCGGATGGGCGTCGCGGTTCCCCCTACGGCCGGCGAGATAAGGGCCCTTTGGGGCCCCCTCTATGAGCTTTGCCATCCGGGCGAGGAGTTGGACGTGGCCGCAGACCCGAGCGACCCCATGAGTTTGGTGGAGGCCCTCACGATAGACCCGGGATTTTCGTGGGCCTGAGGCGGCCGCGAGGTGGCGACCTTCCTGCCGGACCGCCCGGCTGCACCGCGGAGTCAAGGGCACTATGGGGCCACCGATGTTATGTCGGAGAGGCGACGTGCCATGGTCGAAGCCAAGACTGTTCGAAAAAGGGGGGCTACTTTTGCCACGTGGCCGTCGTCACGCCCATCTTGCTCCCCGGCTTCCATTTCGGCCAAGTCCCGTCTTCTTCCGATGCGCTCCGACCGGATTCGGGCCGTTGCAACACTGTCAAATCAAGGGGCAACTTTATTTGGGGCTGCAACGCACCTGGCGGGATCGATTGCTTACAGTCGTCTGTTTCCCTGGCGGCCTCTTCGCTCCCCTCGCCCACGACGTCCACTCTTCCTACCGATGTTTGCAAACCTGACGGTGCCCTACGTGCTCATGACGTCGGCCACCGTTAGGCCGAACGCGACGACCCCAAGCTCCGGGGGACGAGGACGGCCGGCACGGTCCCACTTGGCCTGCGACGACGCATGCGACGCCGGCGGCCCACCCCCTCCCGCTCTTCCTCTCCCCTCGGCCCTCCTGACCACCTTCTTGATCTTCTCGTGGGCCTTGACCTTGTCGAGGTTGATGCCCGTCTTGGCCTCTGACGCGTGGGTGGACACCTGGTTGAGGGCCACCGCGGGGAAGCAGGCCGAACGGGTTGACGGGACAAGACGGCCGCAAGGACCAGACGCGGGGAGCCAACAACGGCCACGGAGGCGAGACAAGAAGGCCAAGGTCGACGGTTAATGTGCCTGGTGGCCGCGATGGTGGCGTCCGTCGGTGCCCTCCCTCCCCTCTTGTCCCTCTCCCCCTCCCCCACCGTCGGCCTTACTTACCTTGGCTGCCGGTCGAAGCGGAGGAGGCCGTCAAGGTGGACACCGTCACGGGTGTTGAGGAGCGGGCCCACCCCTTGCCGGTACGGCAGCGCCTCGAGGCCCTCCGGTGCCACGCCTCGACCCCGTCGGCCAGGGCGGACAGGCCGACGTGGTGGTGGTGAGGAAGGGGCGGACGAAGGGAAGCGGACGGGCCGGCCAACGAGGAAGAGGACGGCCTGCACGACGGGGACGAGGGGATGGTGGCAGGCGGTGTGGCGGCCGAGACGCAAACGGCGGCCTGACGAGGCCAGCGCGCGGACGAGGCCGTTATGTACCCCTCGGTGGCCGACACTCCCGCCGCTCTCTCCCGCTCTCCGCTGGCCCACCCCGACACCATCCCTGGACTACCCTGCTGGCGGCCCCCCTCTCCGGGAGGCCTCTCACGCGTACCACCCTTGAGTGCGGCCGGCGGGGACGCTCGGCCTCGGTGAAGGGGCCATGTAACGTTTGGGGCCTCTGGTGGTGGCCTGACGAGGCCTACGTTGCGGCGGTCCCGCGTTACCTGGCGGCCCGCGGTGGCATGGTGGCGGACTCGATCCGGGTGGCGGTTGTGGCGGCCCTTCCCCCTGGTTGGACTTGGTGGCCTGCTACTTACGGTTTCTCTTGCATTTGTTCTCATCGATTTTCACTGCGTGATTTCGTGCTTTTCGCCCTTTTTTCCCATTGGGTTTTTGGGCGGATTGCATCTGTGTGAGGGTTTTTCGCTTGCATCTGAGTGGAGGGATTTTAGCGTGGAGCGGGGTGCCCCGGCGGGGCAGGTGCACGCTGGCACTTGGCCCGCTGGAGGCGCCCCTGAGAGGGGGCGCCCTGGTGGCCCCTCGGGGGGTGGTGTGGAGAGCTCTTAGGGGCTTGGTCCGCGGGCCACGCGAGATCCTTCTTGTAAAACAACGTTGCTGTGGGTTCTCCTTCCCCTTGGGCTTTAGCCTTTTCCCTTACCTCTGGCTGTTGAGGTGGGCAAGTGTGTGTGGGACTCCCTGGCCCGTTCCTTCTGGTAGCCCTCTGTTCTCTGGCGGTGGCGACGCGGGGCGGACAAGGGCCGCAGAACGGCCAATAACGCTACAGTGTCATTGGTGCCGATGAGTTGCCACGCGGGCCGGCTCTCCCGCGACCCGTGCGCCGTTGGTTCTCTTTGAACCTGTTGTTCCTGTATCATTTACTGTGAAATTCATCAATTACGGGTGGGTGGAGGCCGACGCCGCCGTGGAGATCTCCCGTCACCGTCGTCGACACCAGCGTCCTCTTCTGCACTATCCCCTCCGTTCCGTTTGCGTCACCTGTTCCATCGCTTCCCTATCTGGCGCCTGCATCTTCGCCGTCCGACACGATCGTGGCGCCGGCGGCTGCGCCTCTTGTCGCCGACGAGCCCCACCGATCGTTGTGGTTGAGGCGGCCGCTGCGGTGGGTGCGGTGGTGGCGGGGGGAATCGTCTCCCGCTGCCCATCGTCGAGGCGACGCGGTGCTGGTCGCCGCCCATCGTCGGGGCAGCGTGCCGTGGGTCGGGGTTCTCGGCGTGGGGCTGGGTGGGCCTGCTGCTCGTGGCTTGGCTGGCGGTTGCTGCTGGCGTTGTCGGCGGGTATGGGGTCTACCTCCGCGCCCCTGGGCGTCATCCGAGCTGCTTTCTCCGTCCGCGACGGCGGAGAGGGCGCGCGTCTGGTGTCAACCATTCGTGAGTCCGACTTTTCCGTGCAGCATCGCGCCGCTCTGCGCGAGCTGCGCGACGGCTTTTTGACAGTGGAGCGGGAGGCGCTGTTGTTGCGCCGTTTGGGCTCACGCGTTCAACGCGTTGCCCGTCGTCGCATGCTGCGTCGCGACGGCGGTGTGGAGGGCCGTGTGACGTACGTGGTCCGACGCTTCCGCTGGATGGCCGGCTGCGCTTCTTTTCGCCCCACCGAGCGCCTCTCCGTGCTGGAGGAGTTTAATGTGTGGGGGGTTGTGTTTGGCTTTGGTGTCGTCACGTGGGACGCAATGGCGCTTGCACACACCGCCATGATTTCTGCATCGTACTTTGGACCCGACAGGGAGGACCCGTGTGAGAGGGCGATATTCTCATTGACGAGGGACACCGTTTGCGCCGCCGTTGGCCGCGGCGGCGTACTCTTCATTAATCCCCTCTTTTTTATGCTGCGCGCTTCTTTGGACTGGGCCATTTTTACGGCTGTGCTTGAGTGGGGGGTATCCGTTGCGTTTGTTCACCCCGTCATCGCCAACGACGGGGGACGCTACGACCTCTGTACTGAGCTCGTCCGCGCGTTGGCAAGCTCTTCGGATGTGTTGTCTTTTTCTTTGCGGAGTCGGGCATTTTGTTCCCATTTTTTTGACTAAGAGGGTTTTCCTGCGCAGGTCCACCACGAGCGCCGGATGGGGTTGGTTGGGTGGCTGATGCGCCGGGAAGGAGATGGTGGCCGAGTCGATGGGGAGGGCATCGCGACGACTTAAATAACTTCACTCGCTCCACCTCCCTTCTCCTTTTTTTTTCCGTTGCGCATACTGTACCAACAGCAGGAGGAGCTCGTGGCCTCCACTGGTGATCGGGGGTGGGCGGGGGCGGGCACGCGGCGCCCTGACAGCTGCGGGCGAGCCGCGGGGCGGCCACCTACCCAGAGGGGCCCGGGGGGGGAGGGGGGGGGGGAGTCGCGCCCCCACATACGCCCGTCTTTTACCCGCCCCCGCACCACCACCCCCACCACCCCCACGCCAACCCCCACCAACACCCGTCCCCGTCTTCCTAGGCGTGGGCGGTGGGGATGCCGCACGCCCGCCACCCCCCACGCGGCCTACATGGGGGCGTCCCCCTCTCCTCGGCGGGGATCTGGGTGGTCCCATCTCTTCGACTGGGCCGCCCGTTTCGCGCTTTTGCCGCCATCCCCCTCTGGCTATCTGAGCTCTCCTGTCCTTGCGAAGGTCGCTGCGCCCCCCGCACTGCCGCCGCTGTCCCCCTCTTGTGCGTCAACGCCTTGGGCTTTGCAGGCTCCATCTTTTTGCTGGCGGTGGCCCAGCCTGCTATTGTTGCCGAGGTGGCGGTCAAGGCGGAGGTAGTGGGCAAGTAAGAGATGGCGGCCACGGAGCCGCTTTACATTGGCTTTGTCCGGGATACGGCGCGCCACGTTGTGAATGCACGCGATGGGCTAGACGTGGCCACTCTTCTGCCGCTGCTCTTTGCGGAGCACGGTGTCGTGGGCCTCCTCAAGTCCTTCAACGCGGAGGAAGTGGCGTGGTCTTGGGCGTCTTCTCCTACACTTCCGATGTGGGTGGAGGAGCTTTCCCTCTTGGTGTGTAGTACCAGCGCGGTGTCTGCCAGACCATCGCCAGACGGCGGCCTGGTGGCCTTTACCGCTATCCTCACGAGCATGGGTGGCTTTGTAGCCAACAAGGACGAGCGCATGGACGTCGTGCGTTTGATGAACACCTTGCAGATGCTGTGTGGCGAGACGGCCATTGTGCGGTCCTCAATGTCCAACAACCTTGCGGTCTCCTGGCTGCAGCAACCGGCATTGGAAGGCTGGGCGGTGAGCCTCGTGCGCTTAGCCGGCAGCGCTTCGAAGGAAGCTGCGGTACCTGCTGTAGAGACGGTCGTCATTGACTCCGACGACTCGGTGGTTGAGGTGATGGCACCGGGACCGAGGATCGTGCCAGCAGGGGCGCCTGCGGAGGTCCAAGCTTTTGCGGCTGCGCTCCCTCCCCCTCCCGAGCCCAAGCATGGACCTTTTTCTTGGCGCGGTATGGAAGAGGCCAGCCCGTTGCGTGTGGTGGTACCGCGGCGGCGGCAAGCGGCATCTGCTACGCGGCCGGCACCCCGGGCGACCTCGCTTGCATGCTCCGCATCTTCCCTGTTGCGTCGCCGGCAGACTGGTGCCTTTCCACAAAGCGTTGGGGGTGAGAGCCTGCTCGAGGGCGGTCATCGCGGCGACACCTCTTTTTCCACAAGGCGCTCAAGCCGCCCTCTGTCCACCGGTGCGCAGTGTGCCACACCTCTGTTGTCGTCGAGCACGCTGACCAAAAGAGGGGACGTTGTGGACGTTGATCATCTCGCTCAAGATGTCGGCCATCCACATCATCTTTCTCCAGGGCGACGCGTGCTCGACAACCGGCGTTCCTGTGGTGTCGCTGGCGATCGTGGGGGTCTGGGATCTTGCTGTGGTGCTCCTTTGGAAGGTCGACCCCGCGGCATCGTACGCCATCGTGACGTTGATGGCGACCAAGAGGACCCTCCAAAAAAGGAGCAGCGACGGCATCCAATCAAGCGGGTCTGTACGCCGGCGTGCCTCTCCTATGACATGGACAAGCTGGGGCAAGAGCTGCTGGCGACGGAGAAGAGCGTCTTCATTACTGGGGGTGGTGGGGTGGGGAAAACGCGTCTCCTTAGAGTCGTGGCCAAGCAGTTTCAAGACCAAAAGCGTGGCAGCAAGGCGGGGCTGCGCATCCTTGCTCCAACGGGTGTGTCTGCTGCCATTGCTGGAGGTGTCACCATTCACGCCTTCCTCCGGCTCCCGGCCAACTGCTTCAACCATCGGGTCACCGAGGCCCGCGACGCGGCCATGATCTATTCGTCGATGGACAAGCTGACCAAGCAGCGGCTGGCAACCACCGAGCTGGTGCTGCTTGATGAGGTCTCAATGGTGTCCAGCAGGATGATGACTACCCTCGCGTTTGCTATGAACGCTTCCCGTGCTGACTTCCCCCGGGCGTCACCATGGCGCATGCTCGCTTTTGGTGACTTCTATCAGCTGCCGCCCGTGCTTGACACGGACAACGAGGACGTGGTGTTCGACGCCGAGGCTGGCTACGCTTTCCAGGCGCCGGCCTGGGACGAAATTTTTGACGGGAAGGTGCTGCACCTGACGTACGTTTGGCGGCAGTCGGACGCTGAGTTCATCTCTATGCTCAACGACCTGCGCGTGGGAGAGGTGTCACCCGCCTTGTCCGCTCTTATGGAGCAGCGGCAGCGTGCGTACGAGGCGTTCTCCCCGTCGGGCGGTCTGGGACATGACGTCACGCACATCTTTCCGCGGACCCAGGAGGTTTTGAAGCACAACGCCCGGTGCCTCCAACAGCTGGAAGCGGCCACAAGGAGCAAGCGCGTCTCGTACGATGCCGTCGACCGGGCGATTGGTGTGGACATGACCGACTTGGCCTTGCAGGCCGTCCTGGACAAGTCGCTGCTGGCCCCCAAGGTCCTGCACGTGTGTGTGGGTGCGCGCGTGGCCATGTGTGGCAACGGCTTGCGGCGAGAGGGCGTCTTCAACGGGACTGTCGGGGTCGTCACTGGCTTTGAGGACGGCGGCGGGTCGGTGGGCTTGCCCGACGCGCGGTTTCGTATCGTCCCTGTCGTGCTCTTCTCGACGGTGAACCGCGGCATGGTGTCGTGCGTCGTGGCGGCGGAGAGTATGAAGCTGGAGTCCGTGCACCGTGACGGGCCGTTTGCGGAGCGCGTGCAAGTTCCATTGGTGCTGGCTTGGGCTGTGACTATTCATCGCGTGCAGGGCCTGTCTCTGGACCGTGCTGTACTAGACTTAGCGCGGTGCTTCACTGCTGGCATGGTCTACGTTGCTCTCTCCCGCATCCGGTCTGCATCTGGTGTCTTTATCAAGTCGTTTGATGAGTCCAAGGTGGTGGTTGCGGCACCTGTGCGCTTGTTTTACCGAGAGCAGGCGTCTTTGGGAGACCGGTACGCCCACTGTTTGACGTTTCGTTCCTCTGGGGGTTAGTCTTACGTGGTGGGGCTTGCCCGCGAGTGCTATGCAACCTTTCAACATGCTTCTTGATGCTTCAAAGAAAACGACAGTCCCCATCAGAGGTCCCGCAGCGCCGCTGCCATGCCGACCGCTGCACTGCAATCATCACGAATCTCGTGGCAGCGACAGCAGCGGTGCCCATCTCGTGTGCCCCGTGAGAAGAGCGGGCGAGGTCAGTCTGGCAAGGTCCGCCGGCAGGTGCTATAACTAGAAAAGCGTGATACCAGCCAACGTGACAATTGCGGGTGACGCAGAGAGGAATAGAGAAAGCACTCTTTGCGCCGGAGGGCTGGCGTCGATTGATACAGGGGTAGGCACGACCAGGACTGCCAGGAAGAACGGCAGCGGCAGGCACGGGCACAGTCGGCGGGGCAGCAGCTGTCTCGATGAGAGACATGGCAGCTGTCCTGCGAATTGTTGTAGAATTATCGCAGACTACACGGCTCTCAGAGTCGTTCGGTCGACATTGGCTTGATTAAATTACAAGTGTGTGCGTGGATTTCTCCAAGCTGCGCCCGCTTGGGAGTCGTGGAGACCGTGCCTGCAGTGTGGGTGCGGTAGATCTCGGCTGTGAGAGCACATTCCAGGTGGCGCCCAATTGCGATGTCACCGGCGTGGGCTGTCCTGCGTCAGCCATAGACCCCCGGCAGCACCTCCTCGGCGCCTTCGCTCCTGTTGTGCGTTGTGTCATCGGAGTGCACTGCTCGCCCAAGCCCTAAGAACATCATACTCGAGCGCGTCCACTGTACTCAGTGCGCTCTGTGTGACGGCCCCCAAAACTGCAGGCTTCCTGGAATCAAAGCGAAGTTGAGGCTGTTGCGTGGAGGGCGGTGATGACGCTGTCGCTTCTGTCCACACCCAGCACTCGAGAATCAGTCAGTACAGAACCAACCGCGCGAGCTTCTCACTAGTAGTCACGCAGCAGGATGGTTCAATCGGGGCAACTCGACTGAACTGCGCGGATACGCAACAGGCCCGAACAGTCTTTGTTCGGGAACACCTCGAGAACGAAAGGAGTGCGCGGTCGGTCGCATCTCAGCTTCCTCTCGACCGCAACCTCTGTGCCGCGCGATGCACAGACCAATACCTGTGCGTGCCCTTCTATCCAGGTGCAGACAAGACCTTTCCAGAAGTTCATACTCTTAGGCTGAAACAGCCGTTTCTCTTGCATGGAGAGCACAGGTCAATGGAGTACTGTGCTTCCACTGTTGCAATGCCCCTCAGGTAAACGAGCGGCCTCGCGAGACGGCCACCTGGTGACTTGCCCCCGACACAATATGGTGTTCCCTGATTCTTTCGCGCGGCCGATGCCGTTGTGTGCTTGTGCGAACGCGCCAGTAGGGGCCACTGGTGCTCAAGTCCCGGGTGAACGTGGCGCGAGCGCGCGTGAGAGCATCCCGCGGGGTCCCCAGGGACGTAATGCACACGTTGTCCAGGCAGCAAAGATTCAATCTAGACAACCAGGTCCTCAAAGCAACTCCTAGGGGTGGGCCGGCGTGTTGCACTAGCCGCGACGTGGGGTGCTGTGTGATGTGACTGCTAAACGCCCAGCACACTTGCACAAGTGGTGCACCCGGTCTTGGACGTGCCGCTCTCCTGCACACCGGAGCCCACCACCTTAGCAGGTTCTGCCTGCTGCCGTCGTCGGCCGTTGAGGCGGACGTCCCAGACCCCCCCCCCGCGCTGAACCAAGAAGTCTCTGTACCTGCCCTGCTGTCAGGCTGTAAAGGAGATGGTGTCTCACAAAGATGGACGTGGGTTCTCGGGACCCACTCCCAGGGATGTCTGCCCCTCCTCCTCCGAAACAGTCGGTCGGTGCGGGGGGCCCAACACGCCGCTCGCACACGCGCTGATCTCAGACGGACTCGCAGCGCTCCGCGCCACACCATGGCGTTGGCGGTCGGGATTTGCACTCCTGACGCTACACCGCTGGCGCAGCCCCGCGGCAGATCCTGAAGGCGGTGACTGTACCGTCGCGTGCCGAGTTGCTCATAGCCCCATCCCTATGACTTACACGGCGCGGGCGTTTTCTCTTCCCCCATCAGCGTTCTCTCGCCTTCACAAAGCGTTGTCGTAGACAATACTCGCGAGGCGGGAGCGGCACACAGCCGCATTTCCGCTTAGGCACCCGTCCCTGGTCCGTCGAGCGTGCGCACCCCTCTGCTTCGGCCCATCACTCCGCAGTCACCGCCGCCTGGGTGTGCGGGCACCGCCGCGGCGCTGGCGGTGACGCTCAGCCGGCCGCTGGCGTGGAACAAGCGCCGCGGCGAGTGGCAGTGGTGCAAGAGCTGGCGCTTCCCAGACGTGACCGTCCGCCTAGGGGGGGGCGCCGCCACACCGCCGATGGGCGTGGGGGGCGGGGGGGCGGGGGGGATGGGCCCGGCCGCCCGCGCGTACGTGACCGTCGCCGTCGACCGGCCCGACGGGTCGGCGGCGGCGGGGGGGACGGCCGACGCCGCGGCTTCCGCGGCGGCGGCTGCCGACGCTGCCGACGCCGCGGCGCCCGAGATGGACGACGTGCGGCTGGTGTCGTCGGACGGTTCCGGGGTGAACGTGCAGCACCGGGTGGTGAACCGGTCGGGGGTGTTGACGTTTTCCCGCCTCCGGCTGGCCGCCACCTCTGCCGCCTACCACGGCCGCCGCTTCCGCCTCATCCTCCGCGTCGCGTCGGCGCCGTCGGCGGCGTCGGCAGCGGCGGGCAGTGGCGCCGCCGCCAACGACGGGGGGGTGCGGCCTCACTCTTCAGTAGCGGCGACGGCTCCACAAGAAGCAACGAAACTATCGGGTGGCAGCACCGCGTGCGCGGTCGCGACGGAAGCAGGTTTGCGGGTCAGGGATGGCTGGATTACTTATAATTTCTTGCATGTGTAAGTATGTACCCCTCTCATTACATAATAATATGTGTGGATCAACTGTGTTAGTGCCCAAGGATGTGATCCGCCTGCCTCCCAGTCCTTCATTGTCAATCGCGTAGATGCCCCCGCTGTGATGTGACGCGCTGAGACGTACTGTTAGGCCTAAAGCCGCGCTGCCGTGCACGTATCCCCCCTGAACGCCTCGATTTCCGCTCTGGTGGCCGCTTGTCCTGGCAGAGCTGACCGTGCCACGATACGCACAGCCCGTGTTCCACCGAGAAGGGCACTAAACGAACGCACCCGCACTCATCCAACGAACAGCACAACAGTAATGGAAGCTGACGGTTGGTCGCGCGGTGGCTCAAGACAGGCTGCATAATGGTCTACGTTGCTGACGGTTTGCATGGATCTGTAAACCCTCTGGGCAAGGAGCTCGCCCGAGGTGGGTCATCGGCTTCTGTTGTTCTCCAGGGGTACCTTCCCTGTCTCGGTTGAGGTCCAGTCTGCAAGCGCTGTCGTCAACACGGTTAGCTGGTATCTTGATTATAGAAAGAAAGTATTCCGGAGCTGACAATGAAATAGTTACTTGAATTTCTTTGTGACTTTCTATTGTGCCGCTGACGACGGCAGCCCAGCCGGTCTCCCACACTGTGCGCACACACTAAGGAGCCCACATCACGTAGCCCACACTCGCGTGCGCGTCGCCCATTCCTGCGTTGTTCTTTCCTTGGTGCTACCCACCCCCGGCGCTGCCCACCACCGGCGCTGCACACCACCGGCGCTGCCCACCACCGGCGCTGCCCACCCCCGCCGCTGCCCACCCATGCCGCTGCCTACCCCCGCCGCTGCCCACCCCCGCCGCTGCCCACGCCTGAAGCTGTCCACCCCCGGCGCTGCCCACCCCCGGCGCTGCCCAACCCCGGCGCTGCCCACCCCCGGCTGCCCACCTTCGGCGCTGCCCACGCCTGGAGCTGTCCACCCCCGGCGCTGCCCACCCCCGGCGCTGCCCAACCCCGGCGCTGCCCACCCCCGGCTGCCCACCTTCGGCGCTGCCCACGCCTGGAGCTGTCCACCCCCGGCGCTGCCCACCCCCGGCGCTGCCCACCCCCGGCGCTGCCCACCCCCGGCGCTGCCCAACCCCGGCGCTGCCCACCCCCGGCTGCCCACCTTCGGCGCTGCCCACGCCTGGAGCTGTCCACCCCCGGCGCTGCCCACCCCCGGCGCTGCGCAACCCCCGGCGCTGCCAGCCCACTGTGCTGCCACCACCTGCGCTGTTCATTCCCGGCGGTGCTCAAGCCCTGCGCGACCAGCCCCAGGCTCTGCCCACCTCGCCGCTGTGTGGTACCAACGCCTGTGAGTCCGCCGCCGGCTGACTCTCCATCCTCGGTGGGGGTTCTCACTGGGTGTGTCGTGCGGCGGTGCCAGGCGTGCCCACGGTGCATGGACGCTGTGGCCACGCGTGGTTCGCTCACGTGTCCAAGCGGGTGCCCGTGAAAGCATAGCGAGGCCGCGCCGCAATATGAAGTCCCCAACGGCATCCATGCACACCATTGGTGAGCTGTCGGTTCCTGCTTCGTCCTCTGACAATTGTCCCTTCCCCTCAAGACGATCGCAGTTGTACACTATTGCTGCAGCGCGCTACCGCACTGGCTTGCGGCCCTTGTCTCCAAGCGCGCCCTCGTCGCCTGAGCTCCAAGTGCGTCATTGTGCGACAAGGCCGGTGCAGCGTGCTCGCGTAGCTGACGAGGAGGGCGGCCCTGTTGCTGGATCCGCTGCTGGTGCTGGAGGTGCCGGTGTCGATGGTCGGCAGCACGCCCATCATCCCCGCGACAGTGGCGGTGTCTGTGCTGACAGCGATGCCCCGTCTGACGCACTGGGTGCACCGCAGCTGCAAAACGCCCCTACAGAAGGTGAGCAGCACACCCCACCTCCGGCCGAGGCGCCTCATCCACGGACGTCTACCTCTGCACCCCCCCGCAAGCGTGCTCGTATTGGCACCCCACGGCATACAACTGGCGCACCCGTCTTGTTGCAGCAGCGCAAGGCCATTGCCGAAGACCGGCGCCGCTCTTCTGTCCTGGACGTCTTTGCGGCGTGCCTGCGCTCGGCCGCTGGCGTCTTGACGGCTGCGGCGGACTTTTCTGGGAATGGGGTCTCTGGCCGTATCGTTGCGGCTGCTTCAAGTCCTTCTCGTGCCCTGTTTTGTCGGTTTGGTCCCGCCCTTGTCGACATTGCTGCTCTGTGGCTGTCCCCGTACGGGAAGGTGCTTTGCTCCTGCCGTGGTCATGACCAGAACGTGGCACTGGCGTCCATCACACGACGCCAAAGTACGTGCTGGCATGCCGATGTCTTCCGGACGGCCATGGCGGGGCTGGACTCCTTGCATGACAAGATTGTTGACGCGATGCAGATCAAGTCGCAGACGGAGCCACACGCCTTCACGTTCGACCTGGAGGGCAGCCAATGCGCGCTGGCTTTTGACGGGGACACCTACAGCCCTGTGGTGATCGCGGACAAGCGCTTCATGAGATGCATCTCCTTTGTGTGTCGCTCTTTAGAGCACTCGTGCACCCACGTCCAGCTGACGCGCGCCCTGCCTTCCTTTGCGTCTACGATAGCATCGGACGAGTCAGGCATGGAGGATCACGGCAGCGACGACCCATCAAACGACGTTCCAGGGGTGATTCGGCAGCAGAAGGCATCGCTCAACTACGGCAAGCATGGCGACCCGCTGGACGACCGTGACGAGATTCTGGCGTGTGACAAAGAGCGCGTTAAGCGGAACGTGCTGCCGTGCGCGGAGGAGCACAAACTAGCCGAGCGCTGGTTGCGGACAGCTGATGTGCTGTCTGCAGAGGCGGCTACACGGACCGGGTCTGTCAATGGACGTGAGGCGGATGGCGGGCGTGCTCGATCGGTAGCGTTTACGGCTCTCCTACGCTGTGGCCTGGTAATGGATCCGGCCAAGGTGCTGTGCGAGAGGCGTTGCTCAATCTGCGGGGCGCAGAAGAAAAGCAAGGAAGTATTGGAGGAGCCTGCCATCATCTACACGCACCACGCGACGGCCGCCCCCATACAGGTATGTTTGATGCTCCATTTTGTGTCCGTCATGTGTTTTTGTTGGGCGGTTGCGTGTCTCTCTGTCTGGGCGCGTCTGATTTTGGCCATGTCCCACACGTGCATCCTGTTGGTCGCGGCATGTCTGACATCGTGCTCGTACTTTCGTTTTTTTCCCTGACCTGCCTTGATGTTTCTCTCCCTACCAGGTGTCAACGGGCACCTGGACGTGTCCTGCAGGCCACAAGGTCGAGTACGATGGCGGCGAGGACGTTCTGTTCTCCTTGCAGAAGAACGATGGCGAGGGCTTTACCCTGGTGTTCACGCGCGGTGTATGTGACGAGCTCATGTCGTTCATCTTTTACGCGCGGAGCACCTACGTCGCGGCGACGGCGCACTTTAGCGCAACGAAGCGCAGCTTTTCACTTTGCCGTCAATACATCAACCTGCTTGGGCGCCGCTTTGTCGCCTCGCTGCAGGTATGCGACGTGGCCTTCACTTGCCCCAAGTGCGGAGATCATCCGGAGTACATCATCATTGACGGCCAAGCGCTGGGCTTCCGTCGCCGGCCGGACATGCGCGTCGTGCGTCCAGCTCTGCTGGTGCCCCCTTTGCCCATCGACGTTGAGCTGCTGTGCCTGCTTCCTACTGCCACCCTACGGCGAGCGGTGCGAAAAACTTCACGCTGCTCCGACGGGCTCAATAGGACGGAGGTGAACGTGCTGCACAAGTGGAGTGAGGCGGTCGCTGGCAGGGGAAAGCGGCGCCGCAAGCGGGGTCGGGTCAACGCTGCCATGTACATCCCCGCTGGCCGCCTGTTCTTCACGTTTTTCCCTTTCGCGTCTGAGTCGGCAACCAGCGACCAGCAGTCTACCAGCGACGGTGACTCAAACGCCTCGGCTGAGGTGCCGTCGGAAGCCTCTGCCGGTCTCGCTGACGGTGATGCCGCGCCCACGGCGCGTGGGGAGCCTGCTGAAAGTGTGGAGCCGGAGGCATCTGGGGGGTCCCGTTGGCACACGAGAGCGGGTGTGTGCGCACCCGACTTTGACTGCATGCCAAAGGACCGCTATATGCAGTGGGCGGCAGTGCGGACCTTCCTTTTGGGCTTGCTTGGAGATCCCGTGGTGGGCCTCTTCCAGGGCTTGGACGTGGAGCCTTTGCGGCAGCTATCGCTGGCCCTGCAGTCCAATGAGCCAGACGCGTGGCACCAGCACTCTGACGCGGCGGACGGCGTCGGCTTTTTGTCCAACTTCTTGAGCCGCGTCTCGGGCTTCCTTGCGGTCAACTAGGATCTGCGCCATGCCGTTGGCCGGTTGCTTGAGTTCATCATTGGCCTGGAGGACGTGGTCGATAAAAAGTTCAAGAGCTCTTCAAGTCGTCGTTTGCCCTCCAGTTGAATAAAACGGTCCATGTGACTGCTTTTCTCTGGTCTTGGCCCACGGGACACACAGAGCCTCCGAGTGTCCTGGCCCAAAAAAACAAACACACACACACAGTCCGAAAGTCTCCCTACGAACACGCCGGCCATCTGGTTGGGGGCAAGATGCCTAGCCGGCCACGTCCAGAAGGCTGCCTCAGCCGCAAACACATACACAGTCATGTCATTTCCACACTGAAAAAGACAGAGCAGCAAGAATCAAAGAGCACCAGCAAGCTGCGCGCTCGTAACGCCCACCGCCCGGCACCGCTCGAGCAACAGCGGAAGCCGCTTTTGTGGCGTATGCCCCGGACGTCGCGGCGAGACGCCACACTTCCATCGCCACAAGAATGTCCGCGGCCCAACGACACAAAACAGCGGGAAAAGGTGGTGGAACGAGCCCGACAGTCGTCCCCAGCTGCCCAACTGCGCAGCCAACCACGGTCCAACCCCCGCGAGACAACAAGAGCCGCTGCCGAGGCGTACAATGCGAGTGCATCATGCTTGAGACGTCACGTGGCACCCTTCCCTCCGGCGCACTTGCTGCCAAGCCGAAAAAAAAACGTGGAGGCAGGGGCGGTGCGCTCGCGGGCGCCACGGTCCAGCTGCCGCCCGCGATGGCATCGCCCGCCACCCCCGCGCAAACGTCGGCGCCGCTGCCGCGGCCCAAAAACGCGGGCGCCGCTGCCGCGACGCGGACCGCCGCCGCCGCCGCGTGACGCCAGATGCCCATTGCCGCATGGACGCCTGGGCCCCCACGCCGCGGGACAACGAGGCAGAGTTGCTGAGCGGGCCGGCGCGGCGCCCGCCAGCCACGAGCTGGCGCGGCACCCGCCAGCCACGCCCCCATGCCGCCCACCGCCCGCCACCCCCGCGCAAACGTCGGTGCCGCTGCCGCGGCCCAAAAACGCGGGCGCCGCTGCCGCGACGCGGACCGCCGCCGCCGCCGCGTGACGCCAGATGCCCATTGCCGCATGGACGCCTGGGCCCCCACGCCGCGGGACAACGAGGCAGAGTTGCTGAGCGGGCCGGCGCGGCGCCCGCCAGCCACGAGCTGGCGCGGCACCCGCCAGCCACGCCCCCATGCCGCCCACCGCCCGCCACCCCCGCGCAAACGTCGGTGCCGCTGCCGCGGCCCAAAAACGCGAGCGCCGCTGCCGCGACGCGGACCGCCGCCGCCGCCGCGTGACGCCAGATGCCCATTGCCGTATGGACGCCTGCGCCCCCACGCCGCGGGACAACGAGGCAGAGTTGCTGAGCGGGCCGGCGCGGCGCCCGCCAGCCACGCGCCCGCGCCGCGCACCGCCGGCCACCCCCCACGCAACCGTGGGCGCCGCTGCCGCGGCGACGACAGCATGTGCCGCAGGCGCGCGACGCGGGGCGGCCACACGGACCGGTAATCAGCTGCTGCGGCGACCTCCGCTGATGGGTGCTTGTCGTCGCCGCGGGAACGAACGCCATGTCCGGCGCTATGGCCGGCGCGGAAGCTACAGAAAAGAGGAGCGACAGCGGCGCGGTAGGCAGCAGCGGTGTCGCGCTGAACGCGGTAGGCACACCCCGACAGCCTGCCCCTGCGATGCCCACCTACAGCATCCCGTCGGGTCCGTTCGACTGGCCTGGCTGTCCTGATGAGAGAACATTACTCGGCCGGGCCAAACGAACCCGGCCTGTTTGTGAATTGTGAATGGGCACGGCCAGGCCGACTGGGCCGGGCCGGGCCGGGCCGGGCCGGGCCGGGCCGGGCCACCGGCCTGGCCAGGCCGGAGCGCTCTCCGGCGCTCTCACGGCGGACGCTGAGGAGCCCTGAGAAGCCAGGAACGACCTGCCTTGAGAAAATTTCTCAGGGGTGACCTTAAATCTGGTTCCTACATGCTCCCGCGCGGGCGGTAGCCGCGCCCGAGCGCGGCAGGCCAGCCGGCAGCCGCCCCGACGGAGGGGGGCCACTTTGCAGGCCACCTGTCCCCCTCCATTGGGTGCGCCGCCCGCCGGCGGCGACGGCGGCGGCTATTTATGCTCGGCTGCCCGGCCCGGCCAGCGCGCGAGGGGACTGGCAAGCACTTTCCAGTCTCCACAGCACCCCGTTTCGAAACTAGCGGGGTAAAAGAATACACGATTTTGCCAAATATACCACCATAGGGTTGTGTTGCGACGCTTTTTCCTCTTCACACGATAGATTCCACTCCATCACCTATATTGCACGCAGTCGCCGGTTGGTGGTCAGCATGTTGAGTCGCACTCAATAATTGGCACCCCTCATTTCCTGAGAATCGAGAATGCAGCGGTGCAAGTGGTCGCTTGCACGTCTCTTTCTACCTTGGGTCGTCCCAGTGCAAGCCGACCGCCCCGAATCCTCACCCATCCCGCCCTTGCCATCCTGCCCCCCCCCTCCCACCCCCTCTCGTGCGCCTCTCCACTGCCTCCCCCTCGCCTGCTCGCCATGGGCTCTGTCCCACCACTCCCACCCTTCTACTTCACCCCTCCCTCTGCTTTGTGCGCTGCACTGTCCGTCCCGCCTGGACGCGTGCGGCGGGATCGAAGGCGGCGGTGCACGACGTGGGCCGTTCGCTTGGCGAGGCCACTCTTGGCGGTAAGCTGGGGTGGGACGGAGGGGGAGTGGGAGAGTGAAAGGAGGCAGGATGGGGGAAGGGTCAGGAGGGAAGGTGCAGGGATGGGCGAGGTGTACTATCCTCTCGCGGCGCACCACCGCCGGTGTCTCTGCCGCCTCTGTCGCCATCGTCTCCGCCTCTGTTTCCGTTGCCGCTGCTTGCACCGCCGCCGCGAGCCCACTCCGCGTCTCTGTGGACAGCGGCTCCCCGTGTGGGGGCGCCTGCGGACATGCGACGCGGCCATGATACTGACGCCTATATCAAGCCTTGCGTGTCTCATGGGTGCTGCGGGCCCACATTCCCTGTCCCTTCTCCCCTTCACGCCCCTCCCCGTCCCGCGCCCTCCCCATCTCACCCTTCTCCTCCCCTCCCTTTCCCCTCCTCCCCCTCTCTTGACCCCGCCGCACCTCACTCTTCACACTACCTTCTCATCCACCTCGGCGCGTACCCCGCTCTCACTTCCGCCCTTCCCCATTCCCTTGTCTCGGGCGCCGTCTACGTGCCACCGTTGCCGCCTCCCTCTGGCCGCCCTCTGGGTTGTGGGTCATTGTCGACCCGCAAGAGCGGATTGATTGCCCCGCGCAAGTGCACCCGCAATGCGGCGGTGGTGGCCTTCACCTGCAGCGGCGGCCGCAGTGACATCGGTGGCGGCTGCGGCAGTGGTGGCGGCAGCGGCAGTGGCGGCGTGCCCGACTGGGCTGCAGCCCACGCCGCGAGAGGTGCGTGGGCCAAGGTCTCCTCGCGGCGCTAGCGGAAGGGGGAGGACATCGAGGGGGGAATGCCGCGGGAGGGGCGGGCGGCCATCGGGGGGGAGAGGGTGGGCGCTCGGTCTAACGATCGCCGCACCGCCGGCGATGCGGGATGTGCTTACTCATGCTGCGAGCATCCTCTGTGCTGAGATGGTGTGCTGACACTGACTGACCTTGTCCGTCTCTCTCGCGTCGCTTGGATACACGCTCGCTCCATCTTGGTCTCGCTGCTGTTGTCACCTTGCCGTGTTCGTCTGCTTCCATTTTCTTTTGTTGCACCAGAAGTGCTTGGCGGTTGGGAAGGACAGGGGGATGCTGCAGATAGCAAATAAAACACATCTTGCAGGAAAAAACCATGAAAGACGCTTGAGACACAAGATCGGAAGTATGCTTGCGTGCATGTACCCGCATTGTCCATGCCAAACAGTATTGTTCATGCATAGTCACGACTACCCGTTCTCGACACATGCTCAGCTTTAAATTCTAGATCACAAACGTCAACGCAGAAGAAGTGTGCTTTCGACTCAAGGAATATACTTTCGGGAATATGTATTTGGCTACCCCGTCGGGTAAACTTCTGGGGCGCCGTGTCCCCACCCTCCTCCCCGCTGCGCGCCCGTGGCTCTCTCCTCCTCGTCCTTCGCCTTCCGCGGGTGCCGGCCGATGTGGCCAGCCCCCTTTCCAGCCTGTGTTGTTAGTTTGTGCGTGTGTGGGAACACGAAACGAGCCGACTCCGGTCGACTCGAGGCCTGGCGACCTGCCAAGCCGACTGGGACCGCGAGGGCGGGCCCAATTCGTCTGAGAAATATATTCATGACAGTTCGAGGCACATCTTTGCCGGCCCCGCGGAGGTACCCTCCCTACGGGTCGGCCCCGTCCCCCCCAGTGGCCACCCGTGGCCATAAACGGCGGCACGACCCCTCGTATAGCACGCAACGGCCCCGACCACCCCCTCCCCCCCCACCCATTGGGGGTCCTCCGCCGGGGCGCCCGCGTCGGCGGCGGCACACCACCGACGGCGGCGGGCCACGACCCCCCCCCCCCTTCCGTGCCTTGCCTAGCCTTGCCGCCGCGGGTGGGGGGACCCCCCTTTGGGGACAGCGGCGGCGGGAGAGGCGTGGCACCCGCCGGCGGTACCCACCGCGGCGGCACGCCGCCACGGGACGGCGCGCACCCCGCTGAGCCCCGATTCACGCTCGGGAAGGCGTCCCAGTATTTGAGTCGCGTCACAAGCCCCGTGAGGGCACTTACTCCACAACGCGTCGGCCTGATCAGACGAAACTTTACAAATACCACCAACAAGCAGTCCACTGAAGCGGACTAAGGACCAACGTGACCCCTATCGTCGAACTTGTACACGTGGCGCTAGCAACGCTCATAGGGGTCGCGAGCTTCACCGGGGTGGTGGTGGTGGCGCCGGGCGGTCGCTGCCCGGTGCTGCCGCCGACGCGGCACTGGCGGCGGCGCCCGCCGCGTCGCCCGCCGCGGAGGTGGCGCCGGTGGGGGCGCCGGCGGCGGCACCTCCCGCCGTGCCGCCCGGGGCGGCGCGTGGCGGCGCGCCCGCAGCGGGGGCGGGGGCACCCACGGGGGCGGCGGCGGTGCCGCCGCCGCCACCACCGCCCCCCGTGGCGGGGTCCCGCGGCGGGGCCGCCACGGGCTGGCCGGCGGCCGCGGCGGCCGCCACGGGCGCCGCCCGTGTGGGCACGCCCGTTGCGCAGGTGGCGGAGGCGGCCAAGTAGCCGTCCCTGTGGTGCTTGCTGGTGTGGTGGCCCATTCGTATGTGCTTGTCTAGCTGTTTTTTGTTTTCATAGCTCTGTTCGTTTACTCTTGCTCTTGTTTTGCGTGTTTGTTCACTCTTTTGTTTACTCACTGTGCATATTGCGTCTGTTTACTCGGGGGCATCCTCGTCTCCTCATCTTGCTGACTTGCCATCTTTTCTGGGGCGTCGCCCGAACCCAAGACGACCGCTGTGACACACGCGACCCACCGCACCGGCCGTCCGCACGCGCCGCCAGCCCTCGAGTGCACGCGCACCTCCTGCATGCGCCCGCTCATGCAGCGGCTGGCGCATGCTGTACCGCCACGTCTCCAGGGCCTGATACTGGGCCGCAGTGGCCCTTTGCGCGCGCGGCTGGGGGGGTGGGGGGGGGGCGGCGCGAGTCAACCGGGAGGCGCAGAGAGCACAACGGGCTCGGCAGTGCACTGGGTCTTAAACCGTGACCAAGAAAAACCCTGTTTTTTCCTTGTGGCCCTCCTTGTGGAAGCAGGTGTGGACCCTTCACAGTGTGAAGATCGCCGCTTTTTGTCTTTGCGAGTGTGGCAGGTAATGAGCAGCGCATCCTTGTATTGTTTTTTCTCTGTCTGAAGCGTTCCGAGGTGTTCTGTAGGTGTGCAAACAGCACGCAAAGGGAAGAACTGCGCGCGCTTCACTGCAAGCGCCCACAATAAGGTGACGAAAGCACCCCGCATATTTACTTGCGCGGCCCTCAAAGGTTGTCGACGGACGAGGAAAAGACACTGTTGAGGTTGCACGCCCTCAGAGGTCGTGAGGGGGTGCAACTGTCACCCTCGCTCCAGGCGCAGCAATCGCATTATCTCGTGTCTTAGGTATGTAACGGTGGGGAACCCCGTGACGTTAGTCGCTGCCACCATGACAGCAGCGAGTGGCGCTGAACCGTGAACGGGAGGAGGGGAAGGGGGTGGCGGACGAGGGGATAGGCACGCATCACGCGTTGGAGGGGTACCCGAGCGCCGGGGTCAGCGCCGGCAGGGACGGCGGCGGTGCTCCAGGGGGGGCCCGCGCGTCCCGACGCGGGCGCGCGATGAGCGAAAGACACGGTCCAGTATACACCCTCTCACGGGTGCCTGAGGGCACGTCCACCAATGTCGATATTCGCCGATATTCGTGCCACGTAGGAAAAACGTGGCGCGTCGGGCCAAACGTGGCACTGATGCGGTCGTTCATCAATGTCAACGAGCTATTCCGGCCTAAAACGAACCCCCCTCAGCGAATAGACTTGATATAAGTGACGACATAACTTCCTCTCCGTACCCTGACGTCTGTTAGCTCCAGAGCTATCGCCGGGCCAAAACAGGGTGTTTTGGCCGAGCGATAGCCCTGGAGCCAACAGACCTTACCAATTGCCAGGGCGATGATTGGCTGAGAGCGTGCCACGTGTGGGCATCATTTCGACAGTGTGATAGTGGAGAGTTGTCAACACCAACGGCCTGGAACGAAGACGACGAACGGACCCGTGGTTTGGAAGGTAGCCTGTTGGTAGCCCCCGTCTCCACCGTAAGTCCACTTCACGTGCTTCGCCTGATAGCTCGCCGATAGCCCGACCACCCAGACGCTGCCACGTATGTACACGTGGCGTCTTAAAACCACTCATTTAAGACTGATAGCCGACATTGGTGGACGTGCCCTAAGCCCCCCTCAGGGCACGTCCACCAATGTCGGCTATCAGTCTTAAATGAGTGGTTTTAAGACGCCACGTGTACATACGTGGCAGCGTCTGGGTGGTCGGGCTATCGGCGAGCTATCAGGCGAAGCACGTGAAGTGGACTTACGGTGGAGACGGGGGCTACCAACAGGCTACCTTCCAAACCACGGGTCCGTTCGTCGTCTTCGTTCCAGGCCGTTGGTGTTGACAACTCTCCACTATCACACTGTCGAAATGATGCCCACACGTGGCACGCTCTCAGCCAATCATCGCCCTGGCAATTGGTAAGGTCTGTTGGCTCCAGGGCTATCGCTCGGCCAAAACACCCTGTTTTGGCCCGGCGATAGCTCTGGAGCTAACAGACGTCAGGGTACGGAGAGGAAGTTATGTCGTCACTTATATCAAGTCTATTCGCTGAGGGGGGTTCGTTTTAGGCCGGAATAGCTCGTTGACATTGATGAACGACCGCATCAGTGCCACGTTTGGCCCGACGCGCCACGTTTTTCCTACGTGGCACGAATATCGGCGAATATCGACATTGGTGGACGTGCCCTTAGTGTATACCTGCGTCCAGGCTCTCAAATCGCCGGTTTAGTATACAGGCTCTCACGGCCTCTCTGGGGCACCCCTCCGAAATCACCTCGGGCACCCCCCCACCACCGTGAGGCAGGCCTCGTTGGCCGGCGCGCCTGGCTGGCAATTGCCCGGCTGGAAATTTTTTGCTGTCTCGCTCGTCGGGTAACCGTGTGTTCCCGCCAGTTTGTACGTCTACGCGTCTACGCGCGCGATCTGGTGGCCCGCTCGTCGTGGTCGCCACGCATCGTCTCCCTATGGCGCGTCACCGGCGGGCGGGGCGGCACCGGCGGGGCGGCTGCGGTCCCCGCGGCCGCCCCGGTCGGCACGGTTGCCCCCGCCACCCCGGCCGCCCCCGCCACCCCGGCCGCCCCAGCTACCCCGGCCGCCCCCGCCACCCATGCCTCCCCGGCAGCCGCAGGCTGCTCCGGCCGCCCCGCGCAGCATTGGTAGCCCCACCGGCTGCGGCGCTCGGCAGCAGCCGCTACCCTAGCCGCACTTTACGCCGCTGCTCCCGTGGTGGCAGTGGCCGCCGCCGCCTCGGCCGCTGCAGCCGTCGCGGTGGCCCCGGTGGCGGCCGCTGCCGTCCTCCGCCGCCTGTGTCTCCTACGCGGCCGCGACCGCCGCAACCCGTCACCGCTGCCCCCGCGGCTGCGGCTGCGGCCGCTGGGGCAATCACCGCCGCCGCCCACCGCCACGGGTCTGGCGATGGCGGCAGCGGTGGAGGCGGCGGCGGCGGCGGCAGCCGCTTGCCAATGCTGCCCCTGCAGCCGCTGCCACGGCGGCAGCGGCCACCGCCGCTGCTGCGCACCACCGCTTGCATCGCGGTTGCGGCGGCGGCGGCTGCCGCCGCTCCCCCCCCGCGCGACCGTCGTGGCAGCGCCGTCTGCCGCCACTCCCACACTCCACCGCCACTGCCCCGGCCGGTGGGGGGGGCTGACGCCGCCGCCGCGCACTGCGGTCTCCCCCCTGACGCGACCGCGGCAGGCTGGCGCCCGCGCCGCGGCGAGCCGCCTCCCCTGACGCTGGTTGAGGCGGCCGGGCAGCAAGACGACTGTGGCGACCAGCTCCTCACATGGCAGGCAGAGATATTTGATTAAAATTACAATCCAAGCGATTATTCCATGGAGGTCAACAGTACATACAAATCCGACTTGACTCACATCTCCTGGCCTATCTGGCGAATCAGATGTCCAATTCATCCAACCTGATAGGCTGTTGCACAATCTGAACTGGGCGAGATGAAGATTGTAGTACTGAATCAATTGTTTCCGGAGATGGGATTACAATATTTGACTCTGAACCCATCCTGGTCAGCGACTTGCGACTGCCAACGCCGAAGACTGAAGCGCCGGCGTCTGACGCCCCCCTCCACCCCGCCTCGGTCGCCCGCTTCGCCGTTTTACGCTCTCCGAGCAGACTTGGTGGATATGTATGCCTTGTCTCCGACTCCTATCAGTGTTGAGAGCGCGCCTGCACACACGTCTGTCACGGCCGCGACCACAACGGTTTCATGGAGGGCCGAAGTGCATCACCCTCACACCACTGGTTCCGCCGCTCGGGCGCGCTCGTGACGGTGAAACGCCGTCAGTTGTGCCTTTTTGGCGTCCCCAATGGTCCACGCTCCATCAGCCATTAATTTTTTTTTCAGTAAATAGCGCTGACAAGCGCCGCCGGTCCGTTATGGTGTGACCTGTTGCTCGGTATGTACGTGCCTGTGGAGTACATAGGACCCGCGGAGCTGGAGGGATCCTTCATTTCCGAGTAAACTGATGACGCTGCGACTGTTGATGTATTTTTTTATTGCTCTGCACCATCATGGGGGACAGAAAAAGCCAGAAATTTATGGAGGGAAGCGCTTCATGCTATAAACGCCCCGCCTCCCAGAGCTTTTTGGTGGTTCACCGTCCTCTTTTCTTGCACAGACACTGAGGGTATGAGTACCTGGTGGCGTACAATTGCTCAAAGTGGTTGGACGGCTTGCCGGGGTCCGGACATTGTTGAACCTGTGCAAAGGGTGGCGCTTTGGGCAATGTCGCGCAGCTGGACGCGCCCATAGCGCCGATGAGAACCACAAATGTAGTGGAGGAGGTCTGCTGTACTGTTGGGATCTGAGAACTGTAGCTTCTAGTGCGCGAGACCACTGTGGGGCGTTAGACAGCCTGTCGAGGCTACCTGTCCAGAATGGTCACTTTGGGGGTCTGTATGACCCACTTCCCGACGTTTGCGAAACATTTTGAGCACATAACCGTACTCAGCGACGTCGGTTTAGTCGATTGAGCATGCTTCAGAAAAGTTGGTGAACTAGTCCTTGGCTCGTGTTGCACGTCGTGACGCTGCCCCACACACACCTCGGTGCAATGCGTCACACGCCGCTACAACGCGTTTCAGAAAGTGAAGCAAAATTTTCTCAAGCTGTTCCCATCAGACTAATTCGATGACGCTGAGCACGAGTATGTGCTCAGAAAGTGTCGCAAACGTCGAGAAGTGGGTGATATGGGCCCCCAAAATGTCCATTCTGGACAGGTAGGCGTGATAGGCCTTCCAACGCCCCACAGCGCTCTCATCCTTCAAAAACTACATCTATCAGATCTAGACAGTGTACTCAGCTACCTCCATAGCTTTTTGCACTCTCAACTGCGCTGTGGGCGCAACCAGCTGCGCCGCAATGCATACCACCGTATCAGCAGTGAGTCAGTCACCAATGAGTGAACTGCAGAGTGCTTTCTTTGCATGTTTACGGCTCAGTGGCCAACAGGTACCTCTGGTCTTAGCGTTCATTAATCAAGGTAGACCCATTACGCTCAAAAGCGCTCGGAGCGGGCGCCTATAGCGCTTCTGCCACCCAGCCTCTCGACATTCCTGTCGGCCGTACGGGTGCACGACGCCAGATGTGTGCACCAATAGATTCAGCGTGATCATTTTACCCAGATATGACTACCTCTTCCCGCGGTATGGCTCTCATGCTCTCTATATTCAGGCCCATACTGTACAGCGGATGACAAAGAAACAGACGGGAGGCACTTTCTTGCACTGTCTGAACAAACGATTGCGTTCTGCAGGATTACAAATGTCAGGATGTCCAAAGAGCCATAGCGAACAGTGTTTCACCATCGCAGACGCCGCTGAGCTACGGAACCCAGGGGGAATGGTGAAGACATGGCGCCCCTCCATGTGGTCGTTCGGGGCTGTGCTCTCGCAGATATCGGCAGACTCGCACTCAAGACTGGATAGAGCAAGTGAATAAGGCTTATGTATCCACCTGGCCTGCTGGGTGGCCAGGAAGTGGAGAAGCGGGCGACCAGGCGGGGTGGACGGGGGCGTCGGGCGCCGGCGCTTCAGCAGTTGGGAGTTGCCAGGTGCAAGTCGTTGACCAGGATAGGTGTTTTTCCTAAGTTGGTACTCTCATGTCAAGCAAGAATATGAGTAGTATTGATTGCTACAGAGTCGCAGTTCAGAAAGTGTGACAGCCTATCAGAACAGACGTACGAGACACTTGATTCGCCAAACAGGCTGAGTGATGTTTGTTAAGTCTGAGGTGCGTGTACTTTTGTGTCCACATCGAATATTCGCGGTATATAAGTTTTCTCAAATACCTCTGCGTGCAAGCAGCGTGGCCGGTCACCCCTCCCCCCGCACGGCGGCGGCCGCTGCCGCCACGGAGGCAGCGGCGGCAGGGGGCGGCGGCGACAGCCATTGCCGCCGCGGCGAGGGCGGGGGCGACGGCGCCAGCCGCCACTGCGGCGGCGGGGGCCGCGGCTGCGGCGATGGCGAGCGGTGGCGGCAGAGACAGCGGGGGCAGCGGTGGCGAAGGGCGACGGCGGCGGCCGGCGCTGCCGTGGCGGGCGGATCGGCGGCGGCCGGCAGCGACAGCGAAGGCGGCAGCGGCAGCCGGAGCTTTAGCCAACCGGCAGGGGCGGCGGCGATGGTGACGGCGGCCGGGGCGGCAGCCGGCGAGCGGCCGGCCGGGCAGCTGGCCAACAATGGTAGCCCGTGATTGGCGGCAAAAGGCACGCGGCGGCAGCCTGCTGGCGGCGGCAGCCTGCTGGCGGCTGCCGGCAGCAAAGGCGGCGGCGGCAGCGGCAGCCGGGCGGCAGCAACCCGGTGGGGGCGGCGGCGGCGGGGGCGGCGGCCGGGGCGGCAGCCCGGGCAGCAGGCGGCCGGCGGCCGGCCAGGCAGGCCGCCGGCGGCGGCACCCCGCCAGCGACGGCAGCATGCCGACGGCGGTAGCTGGCGGCTGCGGCGGCGGCCGGGGGACGGACCGGCAGCCGGCCGGCGGGGGCGGCCGCCCCCAGCCAGGGCGGCGACCGGCGGCAGCGGCGGTGGCGGCAGCGTCAGCCGCGACGGCAGCCAACCGGCGGATGCGGCGGCGGCGGCCGCGGCGGCGGCGGCCGGGGCGGCAGCCTGGGCGGCAGGCGGCCCGCGGCCGACCAGGCAGGCGGCCGGCGGCCGGCAGCAACGGCGGCGGCGGCAGCGGCAGCCCGGGCGGCAGCAGCCCGCAGCGGGGGGGGCAGAGGTGGCGGCGGCGGCGGCGGGCGGCCGCGGGGGCGGCGGCGGCGGTGGCGGCGGCCGTGGCGGCGGGCGGCGGCGGCGGCAGCGGCAGCGGCGGCGGCCACGGCGGCGGCGGTGGCGGGCGGCGGCGGTGGCGGGCGGCCGAGGCCGCCCGCCGCGGCAGCCGCGGCGGCCGCGGCGGCGGCGGTCGCGGGCGGCGGCGGGGGCGGCGACGGCCGCGGCGGGGGCGGCGGCGGCGGTGGCGGCGGGCGGCCGCGGCCGCCCGCCGCGGCAGCGGCGGCGGCGGCGGCGGCGGCGGCGGCGGCGGGCGGCGGGGGGCGGGCGGCCGCGGGGGCGGCGGCGGCGGTGGCGGCGGCGGCGGCGGCAGCGACGGCCGCGGCGGGGGCGGCGGCGACGGCGGCGGCGGAGGCCGTGGCCGCCCGCCGCAGCAGCCGTGGCGGCCGCGGCGGCGGCGGTCTCGGGCGGCGGCGGGGGCGGCGACGGCCGCGGCGGGGGCGGCGGGCGGCGGGGTCGGCGGCGACGCCGGCGGGCGGCCGCGGGGGCGGCGGCGGCGGCGGCGGCGGCCGTGGCGGTACGTCGCACGCCGCACCAGCATCGGAGGCGGCGGATGCCGACGGCCCACAATTAATTGCCCGCCCGAGGACAATCCGAGTGCACCCGCCCTCCGGGATCCCGACCTGTGTGCACCCGCCCCCAGCTGTCCAGCTGTCAGACGGATTGCCGGGGCAGAGGCCGCGACGGCCGTCGGGGCCGCCTGCGTCACGCCTCCCCGGCCCACGGGTCATGCCCAATTCGAAAATGTGTGGCTCACGGTGGGTCACTTCCAGGCCGTGGAGCAGGTATACACCTCTGGCACGACCGCCTCTGAGACCATCTGAGAGCGGTATACACCATCTGCGATTTCAGCCCGTGTGGGGGGTGTATACCTGATCCAAAACGGGACGTGTCTTTCTATATACGGGCGCGCCGCCATACCCGTCCTCACGTCTCCCCATCACTGGGTACGCCGCCGCCGGCGGTGCCGCCCGCACCGCAACGGCGCCGGCGGTAGGTCGGCGCGTGCACGCCCCACGGCCTGGGAGGATGGCGCGCGCACGCGCCTCGCCCAGGGGCGGCCACCGGCGCGGGCGGACCGCCGCCCCCACTCACCCCCCCCCCGCCGCCCCAGGCAGGCACCAGCGCGTCGCAGGGGGCAGTCCCCACGCCCCACTCCAGGGCGCGCCAGCTGACGCTGTCCCCCCTCACCCACCTTCCCCCCCCGCCGCCCCCCCCCAAGAAACCACAGCGGGAGCCTGCCTTAGCGTACAGCAGGCGCTCCCCTCACCTCACCCGCCCTCCCCCCCTCCTAAAATCCCCCCCACCTCCCCCGCTCTCCCCGCCCGCCCCGTCACGGCCGCCGCGGCGTCGAGGGCGGCGGCCAACGCCGCGCGGCGGCCTGCGGCGGCGGCCCCCCCCCCGTCTGGCCGAGCAAGCCGCCCCCCGTCGCCGGCGATCGCGCCGCCCAGCGCGGGCGCCACGTCTGCAAACGGCACGTACACGGGCGGGTCGTCGCCCTCCTCGGCCCACTCGTCAGGCTCGTAGTGCGGGGGCGGACGGCGGGCGGCGGCGGCGGCGGCGGCGGCGTCGCCCCCCCGCCCCCCGCCCATCGCCACGTCATCGTCGTCGGCGTCGTCGTCGTCGTCGTCGTCGTCGTCGTCGTCGTCGTCGTCATCGCCGTCGTCGTGGCCGTCGACGCCGTCGCCGTCGCTCTCGAGGCGGCGACTGTCCGCCGTCGCCGCCGCCGTCGCCGTCGCCGCCACCGCCGTCGCCGCCACCCCGTGACGTCGCCGCCGCCGCCGCCGCCGCAGCACCCACCCGTACCGCGAGCGCACCACCGCCCGCAGCGCACGCGCCGCGGCGGCCAGACGCGCCACGTCTGGCGGCACGGGCGCGCCGCGGCGCGCCGCACGGGCATCGGCCACCACCCCCGCGACCGTCGCGTCGAGGCGCGCGAGGCCCGCGCGGAGGCTGCCGTCCCCCCCCCCCCGCGCAGTTCGCCAGGTCCGTCCCCCCCCTCCCCCCAAACAGCTCGACCGGCGCGTGGCGCAGCTGCGCGGCAACCAGCGACAGCACGTCGGCCACCCACCGCGGCCGGTCCGCGACGAGGCGGCACGCGCCACAGACGGCGCCGACCGCCGCCGCCCACACGTCGAGGCCGTCGACGGCCCAGAGGAGGCTAAACGACAGGTACGCGAGGGCGACCTCGGCCACCGCCGCGGTGGCGTCGCCGCCGTACGCGCCGGCGAGGATGCCCTCCACATAGTCCGACCGGTCCAGGTTGAACGCCGACACCTCCGCGGGCGTCATACCGGGCCGTCGTCGGGCGCCGCGGCCGCGGTCGGGGTAGGCAAATGCGGGGGACACGACCCGCACGGGCGGCGGCGGGGGGGGGGGCGCCGCCGCGCCGCCGCGCCCGCCGCCACCACCACCATCACCACCGCCGCCGCCGCCGCTGCCGGTGCCACCACCGCGGTTGCCGCCAGCGCCCGGCGGGGAACCCGGCGGCGACGGCGGGCGCCACCCCCCCCCCACGAGGGACCCGCGCGGCGCGAGCGCCTCCACGCGCCGCGGCTCCCCCCCCGCACCGCCACGCCCGGCGGCATGCCCGCCCGTGCCAGCGCGGGCGCGGTGGCCCCCCCAGAAGCGCGGCCCACTCGGCGGCCGCTGGAGGCGGGTAGAGGCCGAGAGCGGCGTCGAGGCGGCCCGTCGCGGCGGCGGCGAGGAGGTCCGCGGGGGGGTGCGCGACGACGGCGAGCGCCTCTGACGGCGGGTCGTAGCGCAGGGCGGTGACGCTGCCGCGGGCGGGCACCACCCACACGCCGACGCGGCCACCGGGGGGGGAGGGGCGGCCGTCGTGCCGCCACCGCCGGGGCGGGACGACCGGAAGGACGCGCCGACGCAGCCGCCGGCTTCATCGCCGCCGCCACCGCCGCCGCCGCCGCCGCTGGCACCCCCACCGCGGCCGCCGCCGCTGCCGCTGGCACCCCCGCCGCGGCCGCCGCCGCCGCCGCTGGCACCCCCGCCGCGGCCGCCGCCGCTGCCGCCGCCGCGGCCACCCCCCCCCACGCCGCGGGCCGGCAGCGCCCCCCCCTCGTGGAGGTGCACCAGGTGTGGCACCCCCGGCGGCACGCCTTTCCACCCCCGAAACCGCGCCGTCGGCGCGTACGCGCGGGTGTCAATGCCGACCGCGGCGGCGGCGGGGAGCGGCGGCAGGAGCAGGATGGTGCCGCCGTCGCGCACGCGCCGGGCTGCCTCGTCAGCTGGGAGGCGGCGGAGGGCGTCAGCGTCGGCGGCGTCGGTGTCCATGGGGGCCGGGGGGGGGGGGGAGGGGGGCTGCGGCGCGGGGGCTGCGGCGCAGGGGGGGGCTGCGGCGCGGGGGCTGCGGCGCAGGGGGGGGGCGCGGGGGGAAGAGCGGGGCGGGGTTGGGGGGGGGCGGTAGCGGCGCATGCTGGCCAGAGGTGGGGGGACGGCGGCGCCGGCGGAGACACACAGCGTAGAGGCACTGTACACGTGGCGGGCGCACGGGGAGGCGACACCAAGCGGGACCCGCGGGCCGCCGCTCCCTGCCTCTAACCCGCTCGTCGACGGCGGCGGCGCCACGCCCGCGCCGGTCTGCGCGACGAGCGCCTCGGTAGCGGCAGCGGCAGCAGGGTCTGCGCCCACCTCTTTCTCCGCCTTTCTGGCCGGGGCGGGCGCGGCGAAGGCACTCCCCCCGCCCCCTGGCCCGTCCGCCGCCCCCGGCGACGGCTACAAGGGCGGCGGCGGCGGCGGCGGCGGCGGCGACGGCGGTCCCGCCGGCCGAGGGAGCCGCCGGCGCCGGTGCGTCGCCGCCTGCAGCGGCATCAGCGTCGCCCGCCCCGTCGCTACCGCCACCAAGGCCCACGCCCTGCGCGGTGGTGGCAGCTGTGGTGAGCTCCCCCCACGTCGCCGAGTGTTCATGATAGACCCGGGTAAGGTGGCGAGTGCATGCACGCCGTCCGCCCCCGTTGAGACCACACCCCAGCCCCCGCGCGCGTAGCGCGAGCCACCGCGCGCGAGACTTTGTTAGCCCTTCTCCCGGCGACTCTGCGCCGCCGCAATGGGCAGGGCCAGCCCGCTTCGGGGAACCGCCTGGTCCAGCCGCTCGGCAACATCCTGCTCTGCGGTAGGTCTAGGTCTGTTTCATTGGGGCGTCAGTGGGCGCTGTCAGGGTGAGGAGCCCGCTCCCAGCAGTCCCCAATCCGCTAAACACGCCTTGGTCGACGGTGACAGTGGCTGCGGGGTAGGATATCCCCTGTCGCGCGGGACCATGCCCTGGTCCCAGGCAATAGGGATGCGTCATGGGCGGGGGAGAGGCCGGGGAAGATAGCGGCGACGTCCCGGCCGTCTCCTTCTCGTGGCCGCGAACGATCAGCTATCGGGAGTCGGCGGCCGGTGCCGCCGGTCCGAACGCCTCACTCCAACGGGGCGCTGTCGCAAAGCGCGCGGGTCTGGTCGCCGTCTGCAGGCGGGATAGTCGGGGGGGGAGTTGGGTGGGGTGTCGGATGAGCCCCATCTCCGCGCGAGCTGCAGTCACCGCGAACAGGCTGAGGTAGCGGGACGACTGAACGCGTTGCAGTGGGTCGATAGCCGTCCTGGATCGGGCGACCGGCAGCTTTATCGTCCTCAGGGGTGCGTGACTCGCCCGCCCCCCGCAAAATGTTGCCACCCGTGTCGCGCGCGCTGTGCTACATACATACAAGAAAAACGTATTCGCCAGGCGAGAGCCGTTAGCTGCGGCTGCAGCCATCGCCCGCCCCGGCACCCCCCGCTGTTCGCCCAGCCTTTCCGATGCCGCCTCCCTCACCACAGGTAGGTGCACTTGGCGTCACACCGTCGGTAGCAGGCGTGGCGCTTGGATTTCTTGTGCCAGAACGCCTTCCTGCACGTCACCTTGCAGGTGGCGATCCCCATCTGGCTCCAGCATTGGTCACTGTACCATTCCTCGGCGCAGCCGAGGAGACAGATTTTGCCCTTGCCAAGGTAGGGGTGGCCAAACTCGGCCATATCGTGGCAGAGGCGGCGGCAAAAGTCTTGAGTACTAGGACGCACGGCCACAGAGAGGCTGCCCGTGTCGGCGGGGGAGACGGTCGTGCCCTGGGTAGTCGTGCGCTGTATGGGATGGTCCAAAATGATGTCGTCGCCACCACCGCCGCCACCACCGCCCCCACCCGACCCGCCACCACCGCCCCCGCACGGCGTAGGAAAGGCGGGGGAACAGCACCGCCGGGTCGCTGCCACCGCTCGGGGCCCCTTGTTGAGACACACGCCCGTGAAGGCGCTGCACGAGGGCCACAAGTCGGCCGCCGCGACGGCGACGACAGCGGCGACGGCGGCGGCAACGAGGGCGGCCGAAGCCCACTGGGCGCATAGCAGACGCGGACAACCCATAGCGGGAGCCGCCTGGTGGCGGAGGCCCACCCGGGGTGGTCCTCACGAAGGGGAACAAGGAAGACGCAGCCAAGGCTACTGGAAAGACGGGGGGTCGGAGGCCGAGCGCAAGTCCCAGGTGAAACTTTCTGGCGCCCACACACGGCCGGGAATGGACGATGGTGATGGACACGCCCGCTCTTCACTGCCGCCACCTTGACATTTGTCACTCGCTTCCGCGTCAGCGCATTGGCCGCCGAGGCTGCGGCCCTGCGGCGGGCGCCTCAGACGGAAGCCCCGCCAGAGGCGCGGCAGCGGCTGAGGCGGCCATTGACACTGTCACGGCCCAGGCTCTTTGCAGAGGGCCCAACGAAGCAGTCTGGGGAGGGGCGCTTGCTCACCGCGAAGCGGGCCGGCGTGGCCGACTGGTTGTCGCTTCTTCTCTGGAAGCCGTGCGCTGGCGCACCGCTCTGGAGCCCGCGCAAGGGGGAAAAACCGCGCAGTGCCCCTTAAACTGGCGTCGCGGGAATCGTGTAAATCCAGTGCGCAAGCGTTGCGCGAGGCGTTGCGGGCCCTCCCACAGCATGATTCCGTCGCGGTTTTTCACTACTTTATTTGTCACACGCTGCGATAGCCACTACGCAGCCAAAATGAGTTGCTCCTGTCGATGGGTGTGAAGCGCAAGGACCTGTGCATCACAGAGGTACCGGTTGCGCAAGTCGGGACGACTTGCAAGGTTCCATCACAAACGCCTCAACAAAGAGCGAAAATCTCTCACTGTTCGGCTGAGTTTATCGGCACCATCAGCGCAACGTTTTGATGAGTTCCACAGCGGTTGTTGAGACACGCAAACTCTCACGGACCTCCGCAAGCCGTTCAACAAGGAAAACAGCCGATTCGGGCCTTGAGCGCGACGCCGGGATAAGGGGCACTGCGCCGGGCGCCTGGTCCGATGATCCCCACAGCCTCTCTGGGACGTGCACGATTGGGGCTACACTGAAGGCGCGTTTGCGAGGCATGGCACAGTCATCCTGCATTGTTGTCCGACCCCTTCCGGTCCAAAGGACCCAAAGGATAGTATGATAGGCCCGCGTACCATGTCTTGGGACGCTGTTTTTTTTGAATGCGAGGTCTTCGTTGATTGAATATGCTTACTTTTTCAGCGCGTGCAGCCATCCCGGTGTCGCCACGTGTCAATAAAAGATACATTTCCAGGCTTGGACTACTGGTGCTCGAGTTTTTCTCTCACGACAGCTCCCTTTCGTCTCTGACGGCGGTGTTTCAGGGCGGCGGGCGCGCACGGCGGTGGTGGGGTGGGGGGTTGGGGAAAGGGCGAGGGTGGAGCGGGCGGCGGGGGGGGGGGGCTGCCGCACTATGCCCCGCTGACGGTGGAGAGCGGCGGGGGGGGTGGCAGCGGCTGCGGCGGCGGCGGCGGCGTCGGCGGCGGCGGCGACGGCGACGGCGTCGGCTCCCTGTCGGCGGTGGCGTCGTCAGACGGCGGGCGGGGCGGCTTGCCGTACGGCGGCGGGCCGCCCGGCGGCGGCGGCGGCGGTGGCCACCTGCCGCTGGACGCGGCCGCCGCGCTCGATGTGCACAGCCTGCGCTGGGCAGAGGTGCGGGCGCTCGCCACGCGCGGAGGCCGCGACGGCCGCCGCGCGCGGCGGGCGCGGGCGCTGCTGGGGGTGGCGGCGGAGACGCTGGCGGCGGCGGCGGGGGAGGTGCGGGGGGGAGGGGGAGGGGGAGGTGCCGTCGGCCACCGGCGTGCCGATGGCGGCGCTCAACGATGCGGTGGCGGCGGCCTCTGCGGCGGCGGCGGCGGCGGCGGCGGCCGAGGGAGGGGTGGGAGGGGGTGGGGGAGGGGGGGGGGGTGACCGTCGCGGGCGCCGCCGCCGCCGTCACGCCGCTGTGGGCGGCGTGGCGGGACGCGGCGGTGGCGGCGGCGGCGGTGGTGACCTCCACGTGTGAATGTCGCTTAATTTTGCCTGCAACATGCTGGTAACTGCGTTACTTGTTACCCTCCCCGCGCCGCCCGACACATCTGACCGCCTGTCCGCCTGCGGCTGGCGGCGTGCCCGGGTGGTGTTGCGCGCGCTTGCCGTTGCCAGGGACTGGTACGGTCGCCGGTGCCTGGCGACGACCGGCGGGCCACACCGAGCGGGCCACGCGCTCAGCTCGTGTTGCGGGGGGTGGCCCTGAGGTGCCGGGCGCACGGGGGGGGGGAGCCTTTTGTTTGGCCCGCGGTGCAGCGCGGCGCGGCCCGCCGGCTAGCCCGGCACGTCCGCCCCTTCTCGCGCGCCGGTACGCCCGCCGCGCGAGCAGGGGCTGTCCCAGGCCGTGCGCATGAGGTCTTGACGCATTCTCTCACCGGGGTCTTCCTCGGTGATGGGCTCCGACGAGGACGCGGCTACCGCGTCCGCTCAGGCCGAGGCCATCAAGGACCTGCAGGCCCAATTGGCGGCCGCGCAAGCGGCCAACGCCGCCTTCCAGGCGGTGGTCGATGCAGACACCAAGGCGGTCGAGGCGCCCGCGAAGGGCAAAGGTCCCGTTCTCCCCCTCGCCGGCGGCGGGTCGGGCAGCGGCGTCCCGCGCCAGCCCGCCGGTGGTAGAGCCGGCGGTGGGAACGGTGACGGCGGCCGTGACGGTGACGGGGGTGGGTCGGTCTCGTCCCCTCCCTCTTCCAGTGCCGGGCGCGGTGGGGGTGGTCGCCCCTCGCCGCCGTCTTCCTCGACCGAGGACGAGCCAGACCTCGTCCACTCGGCCTTTGACGACATCGACGAGATCACGATCGGCAAGCCGGGCGTCTACCTCCAGGATTTTGAGCTTCCCCGTCGAGCCGCCCGCCCCGGCGGGCTGCCCGTCCCCTTCGAGCCGAACGAGGTGGAGTTCCGGACCGCGTTTGCCGACAACGTGCGCGACAGGATGGAGGCAACCTCCCTCTACCAGGTGTGCTACTGGCTTCAAGAGGCCATCAACTCCGCCTGCGACGCCTACCACGACCACACCGGCTACACGGCCGCCGAGCTCGAGGAGTGCCTCGGCGGGTACGTCATCTACCTGCGGCGCATCCACCGCATGGCCGTCAAGCGGTTTGACTACCTCGAGACGAAACAGACGGACCAGCTGCTGGCGAGGGAGTACGAGCGAGCAGACCTCCTCCCAACCAACCAGCACCGCGGCACCGCCATGCGCAAGTTCCGCGCCCAGCGGGACACCTACCGCCTCAAGAACGCCGCAAAGGTCGCCGCCTACCACGCCGGCGGCAGCGACACGGCCGCGACCCCCAAGCCCAAGCCGAAGCCCAAGCCGAAGCCCAAGCCCAAGGCCGACAAAGCAGGCGGTGGCGGCGGAGGTGGCGGCCGCGATGGGGGCGGCGGCGGCGGCGGAGGTGGTGGCGGAGGTCAAGGCGGGGGGCGCAAGCGCGGCCCTCGTGGCGGCGGCGGCGGCGGTGACGCCGCGGCTGCAGACGCCTAGACCGGATTTTCCGGTCTCGGCGTCGGGGGTGGGCACCCCGGCGCCACCGGGCGCAGACGCCCAGGCGGACCCAGACCCCGGGGTCCCGCCTTCGGTGCGTGTACGCCGCCGGTTGGAGGGCTGGCGGCGTATAGGGGCAAGCTCCTGGGTCCTGGACACCTTGACCCAGGGCATCTACCTCCCGTGGACGAGCACGCCTCCCCGCTCGAGGTGCAAGGGGTACTCGGTGGCCCCGGCGGACAAAGAATACCTGGAGAAGGAGATTGCGCGCGGGTTGCTGTGCGGCTTTTACCGCGAACTAACGGCGGAAGAGGCGGCCCAGGCCCACTGCATCGTGGGCGCGTTTGTCGTGACGTCGGCGGGCAAGCAGCGGATGGTGATCGACTACCGCCTGCCCAATTCCTACCTGGAAGACAGACGCTTCAAGTACGAGTCGCTTTTCGACTTAGCGCCGCAGCTGCGGCCGGGCGACGCGTTGCTTTCGTGGGACATCTCGGACGCATTCTTTCACTTGGAGATCCGCCCCGCCGACCGCAAGTTCCTGTGCTTTACGGCGCTGGGGCGGGTCTTCGAGCCCGTCGTGATGCCGTTCGGCCTGCGGCTAGCGCCCTACTACTGGACCAAAGTGTGCCGGCCAGTCGTGGCCGAGCTGCGGCGGTTGGGCTTCCGCATAGTCGCGTACGTCGACGACTTTGGCGGGGCCCCGCCGTCCGCGCCTGGCCAGCCGGCGACACGCGAGGACGCGATAGCGGGCGGGGACGTAGTCCGGACCCTGCTGGCCGACTTGGGCCTCAGTCTCCACCCACGCAAAGGAGTGTGGGACGGGCCGGTCACGCTTCCCCTCCTCGGACACGTAGTCGACACGGCGCGGGGCCTATTCATTCTCAAACCGGACCGGGCAGAGAAGATTATGCGCGCAGCAGGCAACTTGCTGGGCCGGGCCAGTCACCACCGTCGGTGGGTCAAGGCGCGCGCGCTTCGCAGTTTTTGCGGCCTGGCCGTTTCTTCCTCGCTGTCCGTCATCTCGGCCAGGTACCACCAACGGGCTCTGTACTCCTCCCTCGGCGGCAGCCGGTCGGGCAACGTCCGGCTCGACCACCAAGGAATGCGGGACCTGCAGTGGTGGGCGGCACTGACCACCCACCCCGGGCTGGGCCGCGCCCTCTGGCCTCCCGCGCCCGCTCACGTCATGCACACGGATGCAAGCTTGAGCGGGTGGGGAGCGGTGTTGGACAACACGCTGCCTGCACGGGGGTTTCACGCCCCGGCGCATCGCGGCGCCCACATCAATTTACTGGAGCTGGTGACGGTGAGGCTGGGGCTCCAGAGCTTTCGTCGGTTCCTGTCTCGTCGGGACACCTGGCTGCTGCTGAAGTCCGATTCCACCGTGACCGTCGGCGCGGTCAACTCAATGGCATCAAAGTCCCCCGTGATAATGGCGGAGCTCCGCAACCTGCACTCCCTGTGCCACGCGTGGGGTATCCACATCCGGGCGGAACACCTCCCAAGCGCGGTGAACGCGTACGCGGACCGTTTGAGTCGCGAGGGCGACTCCACGGAGTGGTCCCTGCCGGTGGACACTTTTCGGGAGCTGGAGGCTCGTTTTGGGCCGCACACGGTGGACTGGTTCGCGACGGAGCTGAACGCCCGCTGCGGGCGTTTCTATTCCAAAAACTGGACACCGGGGTGCGAGGGCGTGAACGCGCTCGCTCACGACTGGCGTACGGAGAACGGCTGGGCCAACCCGCCATTTCACTTAATTCCGGTGGTGGTCGACAAGGTGCTGCGCTCGGGCTGCGCGCTCACCCTCGTAGCGCCGCATTGGACGGCGCAGCCCTAGTACTGGCGGGCGGTCGAGGGGTGCACCCAGCACCTGAGGTTGCCGCTGACGGTGGGCCGGTCCGCCCTCGGCAGCCGCCTCTCCCCGGCACCAAAGCCGGCCTGGGGCGTGGACGTCTTCCGGTTCGAGGCACAGCTCCCCTGGCCCCCGCCCCGTTGCGCTTTGAGCGCCTAATTGCCAAGCATGCGGGCCGCCATCTCGGCGCCCACGCAGGCGCCCAGCGGGCCCGCGCGCTGCTGGCCGCCGCCTACACGCTGAAAACTAAGCGCAACTACATGACGGCGTGGGAGCGCTTCCAGTCCTACTGCTCTGGGGCCGGGCTTCGTTCCTTGCCGGCCCACTATACGACGGTGGCCGGCTACGTCGGCTGGCTGCACACGGGCGGCACGGTGTCGGCCGACTCAATGGGATCGTATCTCTCCCCGGTCGACACGGTCCACGAGCTAGCGGGCTACGCGCCCCCGACCGCCCACCCCATCTTCACCCGCCTCCGCAAGGGCTACCTTCGCCTGTCTGCCGCCCAAGCGGGGGGCATGCCGCTGTACACTGCCCCGCTGCCCGCGGACGTTGTCGAGCAGGCGCTGACCCTCGGGACGAAAAACCCGACTGCAGAGCAGCGGCGGGTATGCGCTGGGTTGGTGCTTGCGTTCCTAATGTTCAACAGGCCGGGTACGGCCGCCTCTATTCGGGCGGCCGACATGAATTTCACTCCGCAGGGCCTCCGGGTCCAGCAAGCGTTTCACAAGAGTGAGGGCCGCACGCGCTCCCGCTCTGCCTTCCTGGTTCCGGTGCACCCGCATGGCTACCGGTCGGACGCCCCGCTGCGCTTCGTGCTTGCCTTCCACCGGCACTACCTCGCGGCAGGCGGATCCCCGTGGGCGCCCATATTTGCGGCGGTGGGCGACCGCCCTGGCCCCCGCGTTACCTCCCACTGGCTGCGGCTGGTGCTTGGCTGGCTGGGCGTGTCCCCCCCCGTTGGCGTCCGCTGGTCGGGGAAGTCGCTGCGCAGCGGCGCCGCGACGGCCGCCAACGCTGTCGGCGTTCCCCTCGCCGTGGTCGCCGCGTACATGGAGCACTCGCAGACGGCGGTCACCGCGCGCAGCTACATTGACGCGCGCTTCCTGCCGACCTCCGCGGCCTGGGACTTTTTCGGCCGGTATATCTCCGACTGGTCTGGCATCCCTGGCCCCGTCCGCAAGGGTGGTTACGCTTAATTTTGCCTGCAACATGCTGGTAACTGCGTTACTTGTTACCCTCCCCGCGCCGCCCGACACATCTGACCGCCTGTCCGCCTGCGGCTGGCGGCGTGCCCGGGTGGTGTTGCGCGCGCTTGCCGTTGCCTGGGACTGGTACGGTCGCCGGTGCCTGGCGACGACCGGCGGGCCACACCGAGCGGGCCACGCGCTCAGCTCGTGTTGCGGGGGGTGGCCCTGAGGTGCCGGGCGCACGGGGGGGGGGAGCCTTTTGTTTGGCCCGCGGTGCAGCGCGGCGCGGCCCGCCGGCTAGCCCGGCACGTCCGCCCCTTCTCGCGCGCCGGCCCGCCCGCCTCACCCCTTTCTTCTTCTTGCGTCCGTGGGCCGTGGCCGCCCCCCCCTTCTCTTTGTTTTTGGCCTCCCCACTGCCTGTGCCACCCGTGTGGTAGCCGCACCGGTCCGCTCCTTGGGCGCGCCGGCGGCCTGGGTGGCCGACAGCGGGCCGGCTTGTCTCGTTGCATTCTTCTCGATTGTTGGAGCCTCATGAGAATTAAAACTGCGTCAATTGGCATCCCTGGCCCCGTCCGCAAGGGTGGTTATGGACGGCTTTTTCAGCAGGAACTTCGGGCGTCGAAAGTGTTTTACCATGAGGTGACCGTGTGCCATGTGGCAGATAAACACGTGCTGTGGACCACGGCGTCACGAGTCGAATCCTTGACAACTTCGTCTAAATATGTGTTTTTAAACCCAAATCATTCGAACATCCACCGCTGGGTTCGCCCTGTACATGTACTGTAGTGCGGCGTACTGCTGCAGTCGCCGCCTGTACGTACCGCGACGGCCGCGGCGGGCGGCTTCGCCACCCTGGCCGCCGCCACCGCGCGGGTGGATTGGCGAGGCCGGTTGGTCGACCGCCTCTTCCGCACGACGCTGGAGACGGGGGGGGGATGGGAAGGGAGACGATGGGTGGGAGGACGGGGAAATGGGGGGTCGCGTCGGCTGGCACCGTCGCCTGCCGTGGTGGCTTTGGCGGCGTCGGTGGCGACGGCGGCCGCAATGGCGACGTCGGCAATGTCGGCTGGCACAGCCGCATCGTGTTGGACGCGTCGGCGCAGACACTGGTCGTGGCCGTAGGCAAGGCCGTCTCGCTAAAGTGTCGGCCGGCAACCGTGCCTCCCTGCTGCAAAGGTGGACGCGCGGGCAACGGGTGGCGGCACGCTGGGGGCGACGGGCGCACTTGGGGATGTTTTTGGAGCGGATGTCGGCGGGAGCGACAGCTGGCGCCGCGGGTGGCGGCGCTGGTGCGTTACTACTGTCGACGGTGGCCCCGCTCGTGGCACTGGTGACGACGGGTAGGGGGGTGGACTCCCCAGGCGGGCGCGGATGATCCTCCCCCACAGCACCCCCCGTGCCTGCCGCTGCCGCCGTGCTCACCTATTTTGCCGTCGTCGCCGGGGCTCGTGTCCTCAGCGGTACTGATATGGTGGCGTCTGGCGCCATCTGCGGGAAGGCGGGAGCGGCCGACGTCCCGCAAGATGTGGACGGGGAGGTGGAGCGCCGCCGCGGAGCGATAGCGACGGTGCACTGCGCCGTACGGGAGGACGCTCCGGCGGCGGACCGCGCGTGACCGACGGCTGAGCTGGTGTGCTCTTTCCCGGGGCTGCTGTGGTCGGGTATCGGCGCCGCTGCCGGCGGGGGGCGGCCGCAAGGTTTGGGGCGGGCCTGTGGGGACTCACTTGGCCCAGCGGACCGACGCGAACGCTGAGGGCGCAGCTGAAACGCGCGCAGGGGGGATGGCGGCTGCCAAAGCCGCAGGCGGCGGACGGTCTCGTGACGGCGGCGGATGGGAGGGGCCTGGCACCACGGTCGCGGCATCGGTGGCGACGGCGACTGAGGTAATGTGTGAAGAAGTAGCGGCGGCGCGATGGTTACGGTGGCGCTGGCGGCACTGGGAAGAGCAGGAGAAGAGGACGGCGGTGACGGCGGTGGCGGCGGTGAGGGGCGGAACGACGGCAGCCTTGACGGTGCTTCGTTTGGTGGGGGGGGGGGGGGCGAGATTGCGGCGGCGTTGGCGTTGACAGTGGGAGGATATAGGGGAGATGGTGGACGTCGTGGTGGTGGATGGAGAGCAGGGGGGGTGGGACGATGTCGGCGGCGACGGCGGCGGCGGGAGGGATAGCACCAGACGGTGGCGGCAATGGTGGGCAGCTTGGGGCGGTCGCTGGATATCTGCTGGGAAGCGTTCCCAAATGCAAAGGTATTTTCACGAACGTGCGTTTCGTTCTTGACGAAACATCCCCACTTTCCCAACATGCCAGTGAAATGTCACCCCTGTTGCCGTGGTGTCCACCACGCGCCAGGACCAACGGTGGGAGGGGGGTCCGTGTGCGCGCGGCGGGTGCTCGCACTGGGGCTGGCGCGTGACCATCCCCCGTGCGGCCATCCCCCGCCCCTCCCCCCCCCCCCCCCGTTGCGTGCCGCCACCGCGCTCCACGAGCGCCTCCCGGCTGTACCTGCCGTTCGTCTCCCCAGCGCCCGCGCTATTGTTTGTGGCGGCGGCTTGCCAGCGCCCGCGGTTTGCCCCTGGCGGCCGACGCCCGGCGGCGGCGCCTCCGCCGCGTTCCCCTTCCCCCTCCGTCTCGTCCGCCACCATGTCGGGGGCGGGCGCCCGCGTGGCGGTGGTGCCATCGCGGATGACGCTGCAGCAGATCAAGGGTCGGCTAGCTGGGGCGAAGAAGGGCCACTCGATGCTGCAGAAAAAGGCCGACGCCCTCACCGTGCGGTTCCGCTCCATCCTCAAGGACATTCTGGAGAAGAAGGAGGGCGCCGGGGAGCAGTCCAAGGACGCGATGCTGGCGCTGGCCATGGCCAAGTACGCGTTTGGGGAGGAGCTGACCGTCGTGATGGGCGAGAGCGTCGACGAGGAGGCGTCGTGCAAGGTCAAGATGACGCCGGACAACATTGCGGGCGTGACGCTGCCCGTCTTTTCTCGCTATGAGGGGGGGGGTGGCGCCGCCGGAGGGCTAGATGGCTCCAAGGGCGGTGGCGGCAAGGGGGGTGCCAAGGGCGGTGCCGCTGGCGTCGGGGCGGGCAGGAGTTTGGCCGGCCTGTCCAAGGGTGGCCAGCAGATTAGCGAGTGCCGGGAGACCTTCTCGACAACCCTGGAGCTGCTGGTGGCGCTCGCATCGTTGCAGACTTCGTTTATCATCCTCGATGAGGCCATCAAGCTCACCAACCGGCGGGTGAACGCGCTGGAGAACGTGGTGGTGCCAAAACTGGACAACACCGTCAAGTACATTATCTCTGAGCTGGATGAGATGGAGCGGGAGGAGTTCTTCCGGCTCAAGCTGGTGCAGAACAAAAAGGACCGGGACCGGCGCGCCAAGGACGCGGCGCTGGAGGAAATGAGGAAGCAGGCGATGGTGCCCTTTTCGGCCGACGCGTTTGAGGGCGAGGTGGCCAAGGCGTCGCTGCTCGACGAAGCGGCCGGGGCGGGCGACCCAGACGTGATCTTTTGAGGGCGTTGGCGGGGAGTGGGGGGTGGGTTTGGCGTGCGGGGAGGCAAAGAGGGGGCGCGCACGTCCCGTACCGTGCAAGTGGCGGCGTGCGCGCAAGCGCTGGGATGACCGCCGGGTGCGGCAGGGGTGGCGCTGGGAAGACAGGAGCTGCAGCGTATTGCATTGCCGTCGTTTTTCCGTAAAACGGGCGCTCTCGTCTCCTCTCACGCACGTGTCGTGGTGCTCGTCCGCGCCAGACGCCACCGGGAGCTGGCATCGACGACGGCGCCGACGCGGCGCCGACGCTGCGCGCTGGCGCCGGGCACTTGGGATCGCAGGATACGAGGGCAGTGTGGCTGGCCACGCTGGCGGCGTCCGCTCGAGGACGGGCTCGGGGGGGTTTACTCTGATCACGGCACGCGGTCAACGCGAGTGCCCCCTACTGCTGCTCCCCCCGGCAGCGCTGCTCGTACGCCGCCCACCCTGCCTCCCGGTACTCCTTGGCCGCCGCTGCCGGGTCGTCAGCCTTGTAGATGCCGCGGCCCACGATGATCACGTCCGACCCCGCGGTGCCCACCACCCGGTCTGGCGTGGCGTACTGCTGGCCGAGGGCGTCCCCCCCCCCCCCCATCTTGACTCCCGGCGTCATGCTCACGCACGCGTCGCCGCCCAGGCCACCCCCCATCGCGATAAAGCCAAACACCAGGTCCGGCTCGGCAACGGCCATGGCCACCGCCGCGGGGGTGTAGCCGGGGAGGGCCGTCGCGAGGTTGCCAGCCGAGCTCATCTGCGCAAGGATGAGGACACCCACGGGGCGGCCCGCCGCCTCCACCGCCACCCGCAGGCCCGACAGGATGCCGGGACCGGGCACCGCGTGCGCATTGACGATATCTGCCCAGCGCACAATCTTGTGAAGCCCGCCCCCCGCCTGCGCGACGACGGTGTTGCCAATGTCGGCAAACTTGCGGTCCTCAAACAGCAGGAACTCGTGCTCATCCGCCAGCAGCCGCAGCGCCGTTGCCGTGTCGTCGGTCCAGTCCGACACGGTGTCGGCGTGGATCTTGAGCACCGCCACGTGGGGGCCAACCGCGGCGGCGAGGCGCAGCAGCTCGGCCGCCGTCGTCACGTCCGCAGCGACCGACAGGTTGGTGCGCTTCGTGTCCATGAGCCGCAGCAGCCGCGCGCCGACCGTATTCTTCACCCCCGCCGCCCGTTCGGTGTAGGTTTTGGCCGCTGGCGCGGCCTTGGCTGCCTCCCGCGCCGGCGCCGGCGCCGGCGCCGGCGCCGCTGCTGGCGGCGCGGTGCCTACTTGGTTGGCAGCCAGGAAGGCGCGCACGTCGGCCGCGACGGCCGGGTCCACCCGGGCCTCCTCCACCAGCACGTCCAGCACTTGGTTCACACCCAGCGCAGCGTGGACGGCCACCCCATCGGCAGCCAGCCGAGCGACAGCGCCTTGCTGCCGGTCGAGCAGCACCGCCACGTCGGTCACCACGCACCCCGCGTCACGGAGAGGCTGGACGGTCTCCATGACACTGCCGCCGCTGGTGACGAGGTCCTCCACCACCAGCACCACCCCCCCGGGCTTGATAGCGCCCTCAATCGACTTTTTTGTCCCGTACGCCTTGACCTCCTTGCGGCGCATCAGCATCGGCACCTTGGTGTCCAGACTCATGGCGGTGGCAAAGGGCAGCGCTGTGTACGGCACCCCGCAGAGGGCCTCATAGGTCACCGATGGGGGGAGGGAGGCAAGCAGGGTGGAAGCAATGAGCGACAGGAGCGACGGGTAAGAGACCGTCACCCGCAGGTCAATGTAGAGTGGGGACTGGATGCCCGACTTGAGCGTAAAGCTGCCAAACTTGATGGCTTCCACGTCCGCGAGCTGGAGGACCAGCGCCCGGTGAGCGGCCGACAGGGGAGGAGCAGCACCAGACATGGCGACGACGCCGGTGGAGCGAAGCCGCGGTGGCGCTCGGGTGCGTCTCGCTGCACCCAGCCCGGCGGCAAACGGGATGGCCACTCGACTGCAGCCGGCAAGGAAGCCACCGATGAGCATGACGCGACCGCCGGCCGGAGGTAGTATTCCAAAGAAAACGACCCACAACGGATCCGCCGTGTAGGTGGGCTACTAATCCGTTGTGGGTCGCTCTGAGGGGTGTTGGGGGGGGGGGAGGGGGGTGCGTCTGGGGGGGTTCTGGGGGGGGGGGGGGGGGGGGATTTACGGGGCAGAAATGGGGGGGGGATTTACTGGGCGCCCGCTTGGGGGGGATACTTATAGCGCGTTTCCACGGGGGCTCGGGGGGCCCATGGGGGGCTCATGAAATGTTACGCGCCCAGCGTGAGCAGGGTGGCCCTCACGCCGTCCCTGCGAGTCGACCTGGGGGGGGGGCTCGTGTTTGTCTAGGGGAGCATGCGAACGTTACACCTCCAGACCTCATCACAGCTGAACAGCTGCCAGATGTGGCGCCCAATATGTGTTGCTCTGTTTCTGACGAAGAGGCCCAGGGACACGTGACGACTGTGGCGGTGGCCACTGTCCTCTGCAAAAGCAGAGGGGGTAGGGGGGGGGGAGGCAGGAATCCGCATCTATCCTCAACCTGTGAAATTTCACATGGTAGGGGTGGGGGAGGGGGGGGGGGGGATGGGGTGGCCTCACAGGCTCCCACGTGGTTCCGTGGGACCCGCCACGTTGTCGCTCTGCGGCGGCGATATTTGCGAGCGCACCATGGACGGGCTACTTGGCATGCAGCTGTCCTCCAGGGATACGGTGTGCATCCAGACTCTGAGTTGCGGGCTGCACACATGCGGCTGCCCGTCTTGGTGTGGCACGGGGGTACGTACGAACGGCGGGGCAGCTGCGTCGGGCCGCGGTGGCTGGGGGACAGCTTTGGCGTGCCATCCCGCCTGGGGGGGGGGGTTGCTCCCTGCGGACGCGGCGCGACATTGCGCCGCGGGGGGGTGCACGGCGCCCAACGGCCGGGGATGGGGCGCCGCGCGGGCGGGGGGAGGCGCGCCGCACAGGAGAGGATGATGCTCAGGGCAAGTTCGTTGGTGCTGTGGCCGCTCGCCATACTCCTCCCCCCGCTACCCTCCGCCCCCCCCCCCTGGCTAACCCCCCCCCCCCCACCCCCCGCCCTAAACTGCCTCTTCCCCGCTCGCACGGAGCCATGCATCCCCCCCAGATGGGGAGGCACTCCCCACGACCCCCCCCTGCCAGGCGCCAGCCCGGCCGCCGCCACCCCCAACGCACTCTCCACTCTTCGCAGCCGGCTGCCGCCCACGCCGCGCCCGGCCAACCCCGCCACCCCCGGCGCCAACGCAGACTGCTCCCTCTTCCCTCGGCTGCACCAGGTGCAACCGGCCCGCCGCCGACTGTCGTCTGCCGCCGCCAGCTGTCCCCATGGCCCCCACAGCCGCCGCCTGCATCCGCACTCCCCCCGCCGTCGCTCCATGCCGCCCCCGCCGGCTGCCGGCTGTCCCGGCCAGCTGCCCCCGCCGTCGCGGCGGCCGCCGCCGCCCACTGTCGCTGCTGCCCCCGCCGCCGCCGCCGCCCCCTCCCGCCGCTGCACCCGTGGCGGCAGCGGCCGTCGCCGCCCGCCACCGCAGCGCCCGCGGCCGCGGCCGCCGTAGTCATTGCGGCGGCCGCGACGGCCGCCGCCACCGTTTTCTACCGCCGCTGCCTCCGCCACGGCGACGGCTGCCGCCGCCCGTCACGGCTGCCCCTCCCTGCCGACGCTACCATCGTGGCAGAGGCGGCGGCCGCCGCCGCCGCCCTCCACCGCCACTGCCCCCGTCGGTCAGGGGGGCCTGGCGCCCCTGCCGCGCTCTGCAGCTTCCCCCCCGGACGCCGCCGCGGCCGGCGGCCGCCGCCGCCGTGGTCAGCCGCCGCCTCTGACGCTGGTTGTGGCGGCCCGGCGCTGCCGCTGCGGGCTGCCGTCCTCCCCCCCCCGGCCTCCGCCGCGGCCGACTGCCACCGCCACCGCGGGCTGCCCTCTCTTTCCGTGGCCTCTGCCGCGGCTGGCTGCCGCCGCCGGTTGGGGCGACCGGCTGCGGCCGTCGCGTGCTACCGCACCCCCCTCATGCCGTTGCGGACTGCCGTCCCCCCCCCCCGTCTGCGCCGCGGCCGGCTGCCGCCGGCGCCACGGGCTGCCGCCCCCCTCCGTCACCTCGCGGCGAAGGGTTGGACGACAGGGCCAGACGACGATGGTGGGGGGGAAGGGGGAGCGAACGGCAAGACAACTGGTGACCAGCAACCCAGGTTGAACGAGGAGGTATTTGTGAGTAAAATGTGCAATAGCGATTATTCAACTGAGAACAATACGTATATCCGCGACTTGGCTCACATCTCGTTGCATATCTAGGGAATAAAATGCGCCATTCGTCTCATGTGATAGGCTGTCACACGATCTCAGCCGTGCAACCTGAGGAGTGCATCCCGAATTCATCATTGCTGGACAGACGATTACAATACTTGACTTGGCGAGTAACCTGGTCAGCGACTCGCGCGACTGCTGGGACACAAGCGGCTGAAGCGCCGGCGTCCGACGCCGCCCTCCACCCCGCCCTGTCGCCCGCTTCACCATTCCCCGGCCACCCAGCAGGCCGGGTGGATACACAAGCCTTTTTTACTTGTTCTATTCAGTTTTGAGTGCGCGCCTACAGGCGTCTGCTAGAGCAGAACCCCCAACGACCCCATAGACAGACACAATGCGTGCACCATCCCTCCTGGGCTCCGCAGCTCAGGGGCGCCTGTGACGGTGAAAAAACGGCTCGCTATGACATTTTAATCATCCCTGACGGTCTATGCCCCAGAAGAACGCAACCGGTTGTGCAGACAGCGCGAGAAAGAGCCCCCAGTCTGCTTTATTTTCCTCAGTTGCCAAGTATAGGCCGGGGTACACAGTGGCATGAGAGCCCCACGGCGGGAAGAGATAGTCGATTCTGGGTAATATGATCATTATGAATCTATTGGTGCTCACATCCAGCGTCGTGCACCCGTACAGCCGACAGGAACAGCCACAGACTGGGTGGGTGAAGCGTTATAATCGACTCCTCCGAGCGATTGTGACCGTTATGGGTCTGCTTTTTTTAGTGAACCCTGAATCCAAAGGTACCTGGTGGCTATGGTGCCGTAATAATGCAAAGAAAGCTCACTGGAGCCCGCACATTGGCGACTAACTGACTGCAGATGGGGTGGTGGGCACTGTGACGCAGCTGGACGCGCCCACAGTGATGATAAGTGTGAAAAAAGCAGTGAAGGTAACTGGCTACACTGTCTAGATCTGACAGATGTAGGTTTTAGTGCATGAGAGCACTGTGGGGCATTGGACGGCCAGTCGAGGCGACCTGCCCAGAATGGCCACTTTGGGGGTCTGTATGACCCACTTCCCTACGTTTGCGAAAGCTTCTGAGCACATGACCGTGCTCAGTGACATCGATTTAGTCGATTGAGCATGCTTCAGAAAAGTTGGTGAAGTGGTCCCTGACTCGTGTTGCACGTGGTGAAGTGCCCTGTGCACACTTCGGTGCAATGCATCACACGCCGCCACACCGCGTTTCAGAAAGTGAAGCAAAATTTTCTCAAGCTGTTCCCATCAGACTAAGTCGATGACGCTGAGCACGAGTATGTTCTCAGAAAGTGTCGCAAACGTCGGGAAGCGGGTCATATGGGCCCCTAAAGTGTCCATTCTGGACACGTAGTCGCGACAGGCCGTCCAACGCCCCACAGTGCTCTCATCCATCAAAAACTACATCTATCAGATCTAGAAAGTGTATTCAGCTACCTCCACAGCTGTTCGCACTCTCAACGGCGCTGTGGGCGCATCCAGCTGCGCCACAGTGCATACCACCGTATCAGCAGTCAGTCAGTCACCAATGAGTGAACCGCAGAGTGCTTTCTTTGCATTTTTACGGCACGATGGCGTACAGGTACGTCTGCCCTCAGCGTTCACTAAAAAAAGCAAACCCATTATGCTCACAATCGCTCGGAGCGGGTGCCTATTGCGCTTCTGCCACCCCGCCTCTCGACAGTCCTGTCGGCCGTACGGGTGCACGACGCCGGATGTGTGCACCAATAAATTCAGCGTGATCCTATTACCCAAATATGACTACCTCTTCCCACGGTGGGGCTCTCATCCACTCTATATCCAGGCCCATACTGCACAGCGGATGACAAAGAAGCTGACGGGAGGCACTTTCTTGCACTGTCTGAACAAACGATTGCGTTCTGCAGGATTACAAATGTCAAAATGTCCAAAGAGCCATAGCGAACAGTCTTTCACCGTCACAGACGCCGCTGAGCTACGGAACCCACCCCATGGGGACAGAACCGCGATCAGACCGCGATCGCTGATCCTTGAACATTGACAGTGCCGGAAGGTCAGAACCGCGATCAGAACGCGATTTGCCAGACTTTCATTGGCTCACAATCGCCCTCAGCATAGTCTCAGCACCCAGTCTTCGAGGGGCTGCCAAGCACTCTTGTCCTGCTTACAGATCCCGCCATCAGGCTCCAGTTGTGTCTTTTTCCATCGGTATGCTTTTCATTCTTTGTCGTGCTATCAACGGTTTTTATAGCATCCCTACCCCTCGAGCTGGCTAAAAAAGTCCAGCTGCTGCTGCGCCAGCTCCTGCTCACGCGTACCCTGCGTCGAGGCATCGCCGGTGACGCCGGACGAGGCGGTGGCGGCGGCGGCGCCTCCGCCACCGCCCCCACCCCCGCCCCCGCCGCTGCCGACCCCGTCCCCCGCGCTCTCACCATCTCTCTCGCCCGCCTCTCCCCGCCCACCCCGCTCTCCCTCTCCTTGTCCGCCCCCGTCGTCGCCCTCGCCGGCGCTTCCGCCCCCACCGATGACACGGCGTTCACGTGCCTTGCGTGGTTGACGGTGTCGCAGGCTGCGCGCCAGGACAGCGCAGGCGCCCCAGCTCGACTCGCACTGCGCGAGGCGCGGCTCGCGGGCCTCGAGGTAGGACACCGCGGCACGTAGCTTGTCCCGAGGTTGCGAACAAAACGGCAAAGTAGACTGCAAAATCTTGTCGATGGAAAAGGCCACCCACGGTCGCATACGCCGGCGGTCGGCCGGCCCCAGCCCCAAGCCATCGTCCTTGTAAATATTGATCTTCATGATGGTGGGTTTTGGTGCCGGCATCGGCCGGGCACCGCCGAGGTCAATGCCGCCCCTGCCCGTACGGTGGCGGCGCGCGGCAGACGGCTCTTGCAGACGAGGACATTGAGGGGGGGGGGAAGATAAAGGAGCGCCAGGTGCAACCGGGGTACCCAGAGGGGGTCCCGCGCCGGCAAAGAGGGAAGCGCCCGGGGGCGGGGGAGCAACAAGCGAAGGCTGACTCCCCGACGAGGGGGGACGCTGCGCAGGCGAGACGGACGGAGCAGGCGTGACCCTGACAGGAGGAGGGGGGGGGGGGGACGCCATGCGCAGCGGGGGCGCGGGAGGACGGGCACTGTCCATTCCCGGTTCTCCACGGAGCAGCCGCAGGCCAGCAATCACCTGCGTAGCAGCCACCAATCCACTCAGGTCTAACATCCAATAAAAAAAAGAGCAACGATTCGTATGTGACTCGTCAGATACAACCCAGGGGAACAGAATAACGTAAAGCACCACACAGGACATCTCTACCTCCCCTCGACGACGCAGCCACGAGTAGCGATCGAAGACGGATCGAACAGACGCGCCGCTAGAACAAAAAAAAAAAACATAGAGCACGGCCAGTACCTGCATGGTTCCTTGACCGCCCACTCGAGGCCGCCCGGGACCGCCGATTCGACACCATCGTCGCAGATGGAGCCGCGCGCGGACATGAAGCAAGAGCGATGCGGGAGAGCAAGACGCGCGGGCACACGCGCGCGCACGCGGCTGTGACAGAAGAGGCGCGTGCGTCCACGGTTGGCACTGAGGCCGCGCGCCCGCAAAAAGTGGCACCGGGTTGGGCATGCCTCTGAGCAAAACTCAAGTCAATAAATTACAATCTGATTTAATCAGATGCTCACAATTGCATTCCTGTCCTGGAGTTGCAAAGTCCGATGAAGTCAAACAAATGTCCTCCTGTGATATGCGAAGTACGGCGTCCCACTGCTTATGTCGTGCAAAACCTGTCCTATCACCGCTCCCACTGCCCCAGGAAACAGTGCCGTGAAAGACCGCTGGCCGAGTTCATGCATGCTACGATGTACCAAGAGCTCAAGACACCTACTCGGTACTAAACACCTCTCTGTTGTACAAAACAACATGACGCTGTCTCACAAATAGAGTTCCCACGACAGCTTCAATACACTGCACGTTCACGTACCGCATTGCGCCCCCCAAGCTTGTGAAGCACTCAGTGTCCCGACGCATCTCGGCCAGCCCAGCCTTCCCGTGACGATCCGCCGCTGACTTCACGCACTCGATGTAAGCGAAGGCTTGTGGCATACCGTCAATAAGGACCACTGCGTAGTGGTGGACCGCCCCGTACACGTTGACGTGTACGCGTTGAACTCCCTGTCCGCGCCTTGCTGCTTGTCGGACATGAGAGCGGACGCGAACCAGGTGGTCTCGTCGGCGGTCACCGACGTCCTCGGATGATGACACAGCCCCCGCAATTTGGGAATTTGCGAGACGCAGCCGGAAGTACTTCTTGGCGAGAATGCGATCCGGAATGTTTGAGGCCTGCTCCAATGCAAGTACGTCCTTCATCTTCGAAAGCTCTTGTCCAATCAAATCAGCAGCGTTCCGCGTCGGAGGAAGGAGGTCTACTTTTGGCTGCGACGAAAGACAATAAGTGCCAGCGCGGTCCCGATTCTGTCGTGGAAGAGGTTTTCCAGTAGCTTGCGCCCAACTTTCAGCCACGTTTGCGTCCGCAAAGCTTGCAACCAGCTCCGCAGAGTACTTGGCAGATATAGCCCTCGTCAGAGAGGCATACGGAAAGCGCCGCGACCGGACGAGACGCGACAGCGTACCGATAAGGCGCTCAGCAGGAAACTGCCAGTACGACCACGCAGGCCCGCAGGAACGGAGGTTTGCTGTGACGTCCAGCAACGCCACAATGGTAGGTCGGCAGAGCCGAAGGCGTTCCTCCTTGCCTGCAAAAACGTGCGTGTAGTACTCGTGACAAAAAGCTCTAAGGAGCTTGTCCGCCTCGTGCAGCTCTTCTTCTGTCACCGCGCTTGGCTTGAAAATGAGGCGTCCGGCACGACATAGCAGCATGAAAATCTTGAAAAACTCATCCGGAATTCGGCCGTCAAGTACAACTTCGCCGACGCTCAGGAGGAAGTACATCCAGTCAATCGCTTTGTATGACCCGGAATGCTTGTGGATGTCGCGCAGTGCGCGAGCTTGACTGCTCGGCACTGTAGACCGGCCCGCCTTCACCTCCTTGCCAATCGCCTCGCGGACAGCAGTGCTGATAACCCAGGGTTGGTCGTCCCCGAGTTGCTCATTCTCCCCCGAAAACAGCTCCCACAGACGGGGCACCACGTTGCACAAAAACAGGTGCATTGTGTCGTACGGGACGAGCTCTGGTCCAAACTCCCACAAGTACCGCAGAGCTGGGTACCGCAGCTTGTCGGCAGGACATGGCGCAAAGAAGAGCGAATGGCCCTTGAAGCCCTCTTTCTGCGCCAGCGTCCGCACGGCAGCCTTGCGCTGTCCGGACGTGCGCGCGTCTTCGACCCTCGCGGCGCTAGCGGCGACGCTGGCCGCCGTCCGCCGGGGTGTGGTGTTCCCCTTGACGTCAAAGCGTCGACGCTTCGCCGGGGGGGGGTGTTGGGGATCGTACGGGGGGTCAAACGGGGGATAGTAGTAGCGGGTGCGCGCACGGACACCGGCGAAAATCCGAAACCGGCCAGGGTACTCACCGTTTCCCCCGATAGCGTTCAGCAGCTTGTCACCTGCCGGCATATCCGCAGTGAACTGGACGACGAAGCCCTGGATGGTTTGGGGTTCGTCGAAGCCTGCGACGGTCACGCCAGGCACACCTGCCGCCAAGAGGTTCAGCTCTTCGGCAATTGGATGTAGAAATGATTCCAAATCTGCCGGTTGACGTGGTCCGGGCGTAACTCCCAACAGCAATTGCGACACGACTCGAACTCTTGAACCTGGATCAATGTTAAGAATCGTGGCAATAATCGGCCAACCTTCAAAACCGCGCTGCTTCCACGCTTGGAAGCCGTCCGTCGAAATGCTCAGCGCAATACACGTGTCGGACGAGAAGTAGCCCATGGTCACCAGCTTGCGGAAGATGGCGCCGTCGAACCAATCTCGCAGTGTATCGGGTGGCCCCGCCGCAGCTGCTTCACGTGCCTCCTTCATGGCCTTGACCATCCCGGCCCCCACAATGGAATCTGCAAGCATCATCCGTAGCCAGGGAAGCAGTGGCCAAATAGTGGCTTGCTTTTTTGGCTCCCCGTTCGCTCTGTATCGAGCGGCGCCGCACACGTCGCAGGCAGTGAGGTCGCGCCGCTCCGCTGTAAAAGCCACGCAGCCCGCCCTACAGCAATCCAACTTGCGTGTATGCAGGTTGACGCTCGCATCCACCATAGAGTTAAGGAGATGTGGGGTGCGGCAGGAGCCAGAATGACGGCGCTGTAGCAGGTAATCCTCGGTTGCAGCCCGGCACAGACAGTGCTCCACGACGAAGGCGTAGGCTACAAAATCGTCGATGTTGTCTTCGAAAACCTGAGGAGAAATACACACGCCATTAGCCACTAACCCGAGCGTCTCAGGGGCAGCCGCAGGCTGCTCGGCGGCCCCGCCGCTGTCTCCTACATCGCCATCTCCGGCACTCGGACTGCTCCCCGTAGCCCGTGAGGCATCATCCGGGGTGCGACCCGTCGCCTCTGTCGAGGGGGGTGCAGCCGCGGGGGAGGCAACCGCGGCCGCCCGGGGGAGGGCTACGGCCGCCGCCCGTGCTCGTCGAGAAGGCCGCCCACTTCTAAGCCGCCTGTGCTCGTACCACGTGGCACGACTCACTTGTGAGAAGTCCCCTGGTACACCCCCGCTGCACTGTGGGCAAAAGCATGCTCTCAGGTCCGCCATGCGGGCAGGACCGAGACAGGCAGTTGGGGAAGGAGGGAGAGGGGGAAGGTGGGGGGGGAGGGTTGTTGGACGGAGAGAAGGAGTTGAGGGAGCAGGGAGAGGGGAAAGGTGGGGGGGGAGGGGCTCTGGGAGGCAGGCACGGTGACGAGGCTTGGAGCAAGGGATGGCCAGACCTTGGGCCCCCGTGGGGTTGATATACTCTTGAAAGCCCGTATCTGAGGCCGATGCTCGGTTCACGTGTCTGCTGGTTCGTTGATTGGATACTTCTGGAAGTGTCGGTCGCCTTCCAGAAGGGGTTTCCATGCTCTTCCGGAAGATTCCAGATGCCCAATCAGATGTGTCATAGGATCCACGCGGCTCTCCCAAGCTGTCAGGACCCCGTGATCCGGTGGTCAAATCGTCTAGATCGCGGTTTCTGGGTGCCCAAGCCCCGATATCGCGGTCTGATCGCGGTTCTGTTCCCATGGGGCCAGGGGGAATGGTGAGGACATGGCGCCCCTCCATGTGGTCGTTCGGGGCTGTGCTCTCCCAGATGTCGGCAGACCCGCACTCAAGACTGGATAGAGCAAGTAAATAAGGCTTGTGTATCCACCTGGCCTGCTACGTGGCCAGAAAATGGTGAAGCGGGCGACCAGGCGGGGTGGAAGGAGGCGTCGGGCGCCGGCGCTTCAGCAGTTGAGAGTACCACTGTTGGAAGAACACCCATCCTGGTCAACGACTTGCAACTGGCAACTCCCATGTCCAGCAAGAGTAAGTGTAGTATTGATTGTTCCAGATTCGCAGTTCAAATCGTGTGACAGCCTATCAGAACAGACGTACGTGACACTTGATTCGCCAAATAGGCCTAGAGATGTGTGTCAAGTCTGAAGTGTGTGTACTTTTGTTTTCACATCGAACAATCGCGGTGTGTAAGTTTTTCAAAATCCCTCTGCGTTCAAGCAGCGTGGCTGGTCACCCCTGCCCCCGCAAGGCAGCGGCCGCTGCCGCCACGGGGGCAGCGGCGGCAGAGGGCGGCGGCAGCCATTGCCGCCGCGGCGAGGGCGGGGGCGGCGGCGCCAGCCGCCACTACGGCGGCGGGGGCCGCGGCAGCGGCGATGGCGAGCGGTGGCGGCAGAGGCAGCTGACAAAGAAAGCACGCGATTGACGGCAACAGGCAGGCGGCGGCAGCCCGCTGGCGACGGCAGCCCACTGGCGGCGGCCGGCAGCAACGGCGGCGGCGCCAGCGGCAGCCGGGCGGCAGCAACCCGGTGGGGGCGGCGGCGGTGGGGGCGGCGGCCAGGGGGGCAGCCCGGGCGGCAGGCGGCCGGCGGCCGGCAGCAACGGCGGCGGCGGCAGCGGCAGCCGGGGCGGCAGCAGCCCGCAGCGGCGGGAGCGGAGGTCGCGGCGGCGGCGGCGGGCGGCCGCGGGAGCGGCGGCGGCGGTGGTGGCGGCCGTGGCGGCGGGAGGCGGCGGCGGCGGCGGCCGCGGCGGCGGCGGCGGCCGCCCGCCGCGGCGGCCACGGCCCCCGGCCGCGGCAGCCGCGGCGGCCACGGCGGCAGCGGTGGCGGGCGGCGGCGGGGGCGGCGAGGGCCGCGGCTGAGGCGGCGGCGGCGGTGGCGGCGGGCGGCCGCGGCCGCCCGCCGCGGCAGCCGCGGCGGCGGCTGCGGCGGCGGGGGCAGCGGGCGGCGGGCTACCGCGGGGGCTGCGGCGGCGGTGGCGGCGGCGGCGGCGGCTGCGGGCGGCGGGCGGCGGGCGGCGGGCGGCCGCGGGGGCGGCGGGGGCGGTGGTGGGCGGCGGCGGGGGCGGCGAGGGCAGCGGCGGGGGCGGCGGCGGCGTGGGCGGCGGGCGGCGGGCGGCGAGGGCGGCGGGCGGCGGTCGGCCGCGGGGGCGGCGGGGGCGGTGGTGGGCGGCGGCGGGGGCGGCGAGGGCCGCGGCGGGGGCGGCGGCGGCGAGGGCGGCGGGCGGCGGGCGGCGGGCGGCCGCGGGGGCTGCGGCGGCGGTGGCGGCGGCCATGGCGGCGCGCGGCGGCGGCGGCGGCGGCGGGCGGCGGGTGGCGGGCGGCCGCGGTAGTCGCGGCGGCCACGGCGGCGGCGGTGGCGGCGGGCGGCCGCGGCCGCCCGCCGCGGCAGCCGCGGCGGCCGCGGCGGCGTCGGTGGCGGGTGGCGGCGGGGGCGGCGAGCGCCGCGGCGGGAGCGGCGGCGGCGAGGGCGGCGGGCGGCAAGCGGCGGGCGGCCGCGGGGGCTGCGGCGGCGGTGGCGGCGGCCATGGCGGCGCGCGGCGGCGGCGACGGCGGCGGGCGGCGGGCGGCGGGCGGCCGCGGTAGCCGCGGCCGCCACGGCGGCGGCGGTGGCGGCGGGCGGCCGCGGCCGCCCGCCGCGGCAGTCCCGGCGGCGGCGGCGGCGGCGGCGGCGGCCGGCGGCGGGGGGCGGGAGGCCGCGGGGGCGGCGGCGGCGGTGGCGGCGGCCGTTGCGGCGGGTGGCGGCGGCGTCGGCGGCGAGGGCGGCGGGCGGCCGCGGCCGCCCGCCGCGGCAGCCGCGGCGGCGGCTGCGGCGGCGGGGGCGGCGGGCGGCGGGCGGTAGGCGGCCGCGGGGGCGGCGGGGGCGGTGGCGACGGCGATGGCGGCGCGTGGCGGCGGCGAGGGCGGCGGGCGGCGGGCGGCGGGTGGCCGCGGCAGCCGCGGCGGCCACGGCGGCGGCGGTTGCGGGCGGCTGCGGCCGCCCGCCGCGGCAGCCGCGTCGGTTGCGGCGGCGGCGGTGGCGGGCGGCGGCGGCGGCGGCGGCGGGCGACGGGCGGCGGGCGGCGGGCGGCGGGCGGCGGGCGGCGGGCGGCCGCGGGGGCGGCGGCGGCGGTGGCGGCGGCCATGGCGGCGGGCGGCGGCGGCGGCGGCGGCGGGCCACGGGCGGCGGGCGGCGGGCGGCGGGCGGCGGGCGGCGGGCGGCCGCGGGGGCGGCGGCGGCAGCCGCGGCGGCGGTGGCTGCGGCGGTGGCGGCGGGAGGCCGCGGCCGCTCGCCGCGGCAGCCGTGGCGGCGGCGGCGGCGGCGGCGGCGGCGGCGGCGGCGGGCGGCGGCGGGCGGCGGCGGCGGGCGGCGGGGGGCGGGCGGCCACGGGGGCGGCGGTGGCGGGTGGCGGCGGCAGTGGCGGGGGCGGGGACCGCGGCAGCCGGCGGCTGCCGGCGGGGGTGGTGGCGGGTACGCCACCAGGCGCGCGGGCGGCGGGGCCCCCACCAGGCAGCGGTAGCGCGCGCTGGTGCGACGCTGTGGCATCCACCCTGTCACACCTCCCTCATCACATGTCCGTGTGAAGCGCCGCATGTGTGACAAGCGCGTGCACATCCGCAATTTTGGGTACAACATCGCAGATGTGTGATGCACCAGCGGGGGGGAGCGTAACGAGCTCCAGCGTTACAGGGGGAGCTCCCCCCGTCGGTTGCTCCCAGTACTGGACAAATGCACTCCGCTATGGAGTTGGAACCAGGGATGTACTCGTTTCTGTAGAGATCGAGGTGGATCTGGGGAGCTGGAGGAGATCGTCGGCACCCCTCCAGGCACGCTGGAATGGGCTGTCGGGAATGTATTGGGTGTAACTAGTTTCCAAGTAGACCCCCTCTCACAGTGTGGGGGACAGCACCCACAACGGTTTAGTAGCCCACCTACACGACGGATCCGTTGTGGGTCCAGATTCTTTGACGTACTACATGGCCGGCCGTGGTGCGTCCAAAGCGCGGCCGGATCACGTGCGAGCTGTCTTGACTGACCAGACCGACGGAGCGTCTATGCTTTTGGCATCCACTTACTGGTCGGGGGGGGTTACCATGCACGCATTGAGTGACACTCAGTGCTGTGAATCCTCACCGCCAGAAAACGAGTTGGCTAAAATTTAGCTGCAATGGATACAGTGCAGACATCGTGAATATGACACGTGCCACTTTATTGTCGTGAAGTCTCAATATTGTGTGAATCGTACTATTTTTTCAAATATCATATCAATTTTGAACTTGAAAAGCAGTTGTCGTTGCGTCATTGAAGGGTCAGTTGCCGTGGCCACTCTGCAGACGACTGGTCGATGCCGCCGGGCGCCCGCCGGCCGGCACGCCAGTGCCGGCCGGCGTCACCGCCACCCGCCCTCCGTGCGCACGTGGACGGCCGCCCCCCCCCCCCTCGCCGCCGTCGGCGGCGCCCGCGGCTGTCGGCGGCGCCCGCCAGCGGCGACGCCAGCCGGCGGCCGCGCAGCGGCGGGCGGCCGCGAGCGGGCGGCGGCGGGCGGTGGCGGGCGGCGGCGGCGGCGGGCGCCCCCCCCTTCCCCCTGCCGCCGCCGCGGGGCGGGCGCGGCGCGGCCGGCCACCCGTGGCCGCCGCCGCCGCCTCCGCCGCCTCCGCGGCCGCCGCCGCCGCCACCGTCGCGCGTCGACGCCGCCGCGGTTGTGGTGAGACGCGGGTGGGGGGGGGGACGGGGGCGGCGCGCCTGCCGCGGGCGGCCGCATGGGGGCGGCCGCCCGCGGACGCCGCCACTGCCGCGCGGCGGCGACGGTGGCGGCGCCGCGGCCGCCACGGTGCGGCGCGGCCGCGGTGCGGGGCGGCCGCGGGCGGCCCGCTTGGCAGCGTCGTGCGGGGGCGGCCGCGGCGGGGGCGGCCGCCCCCGCCGCCGCGCGCTGGTCGTCCGTGCTGCGCGTCGTCCGCCGCCCCCGCGCCGCCGCCGCCGGCGGGTGGGGTGCGGGTGGTGCCGGCACGCGCGCCGGCGGGCGCTCGGTCCGACCGGCTGGCGGCCGCCCCGCTGGGTGGCGCCCCCGCCGCTGCGCGGCTGGCCGTGTGGACGACGAGGGGGGGGGGGGGGGCAGGGGGGGGGGGGGGGAGCCGTGGCATTGGGCGCCGCCCGCCGCCGCGGCGGCCGCTGCTCCCGCCGGCGGGTGGTGGCGCCGCGGCCGCCCCGGCTGCCGCGGCCGCCGCGACGCACCGCTCGCCGCGGCGGGGGGGGGGGGGGGCGTCGCCGCGGCGGCGCGGCCGCGGAATTCTCGCTGTGGGCGTGAGGGGGCGGTCGGCGCAGCGCACAGAGGGGAGGAGTGGGAGGGGGGGGGGGGTGGGCGTGGCGCCCGCCTACCAGGGGCGCCCCGCGGCTTTGCCGGCGGTGGCATCCACGACCGCACCGGCCGCGGTGGCGGCGCGCCGCCCTGGCCGCCGCGACGGCGGTGGCGGGTGGCGCGGCGGCGAGCGTCGGCGGCGGGGGGGCGGGCGCCCGGGCGGGCGCGCCGGCGGCGGGCTGGCGGCGGCGGCGGCCGCCGTGTCCTCCCCCGCTTGCCCGCGACGCCACACGCCGCTGGCCGCGGCGGCGCGGCACGGCGGTGACGTCGCCGCTGCGGCCGCTGCCGCCGTCGCCGCTGCCGCCGTCGCCGCCGCTGGTATTCCCCCTCGCTCGCCGCGGCCGCCGCCGCCGCCGCCGCCGCCACCGCCGTCGCCGCCGTCGCCGCCGTCATCGCCGCCAGGGACGGTCCGCGCGCCGCTTCACCCCAACGCCCTTGCCACCCAGCTACGTTGGAGCAGCCGACGCGGGGCGCGGGGTGGGGTGACCCGACGGGCTCGGCACGCGCGGTGGTTCCCCCCCCACCCCCCCCCTCTTCCCCTTCCCGCCGGCCGCCACTCCACGTTGCCACCGTGGGTGGTAGCTAGGCGGGGCAGCGGTGGCGGCGGACGCCACCGCCCCCACCTTTTTGCCGTCCTTGCCATACCCGCGGCGCGGCGAGCGCCACGGGAGCGTGCTGACCACGCCGATCGCGGGCGACCGGCGTGGTCGGGCCCTTCCCCCCCCTTCCCCCCCCCCCCATCGCCGGGTGCCCCACCCGCCCACCGTGGCGGAAGGGGTGGCCGCGGCAGCGGTGGCGGCAGCGGCGGGTGCGCGCTGGAATTGGTGCGCCGCTGCCCGCCGCGGCCCCAGCCAGCGTGCGCGGGCGGCGGGGGCGGCGGCCGTGCCGGGCGGCCGTCCCTGGTGGCGGCCGGCGAGGGCAGGCCCGCCGCGCGGCGGCGGCGGCGGCCGCGGCCGCGGCAACGGACGGCGGTGGCGGCGCGAGGTGCTCAGCGCCCCAACAGTGTACCCGACGGGTCAGCCGAATACATGTTACGCGAATTCTTAACTTTCGGTCGTAGGTACACTCGTTTTCCACCTCGATTTTGCAATGTAAACTGCACCGCTGAGCAAGTGCCGCGAGTGCATTGTTTGGGCTGCATGATGCGGGCACGTGCACGCAAGTGTAACACCCGTCCTGTGTCGCAAGCGCCAGTTCATGGTAGTTCTGTCAACACTGTTGCTTATTCTATGCAACATCGCCCTTCCCTCCATGACCGCCAAGCAGTCTGGTGCGCCTGCACAAGAACAGTCCCAGACCAGCACGGCAGATGTGTGGATGAGGGAAGTGGGCAAGGAGAGTGGACATGTCACGTCCACGAGATATGAGAGGCACCAGATGGATGTCAGCGCTGTGGACGCGGCGGGCGTCTGCGGGCGCCCGCACTTGAGCAGCCACTCTCCATAGAGGCGCAGACGGGAGATGCGGCGGCGGTCCCAGCGGCGGTGACCGCAACAGCAACGGCGACGGAGGCGAGGCGGCAGGCGAGACACCCGCAGTGGTGCGCCGCCAAGACAGCGTGCACCGCACCTCAATCTACCCTGCGCCTCCTCCCCTCTGACCCCTCCTTCCTTCCGTCGCACCTCAACGTACCGCCAAAGGTGGCCTCGCCAAGGAGGCAGCCCGCCTTGAGGAACACGATGAGCGGCGTCACGGCTGTCGTTTAGTCCGTTGCGCAGCTGGAGCGGACTGTGCCGCAAGGACAGAGAGATGGGAAGCGGGGGGAGGGAGGACAGACCCCGAGGCGGGCGCGCACAGAAGAGGGAGTGGCGGGGGAGAGGGGAGCGGGTGGGAGGGGGTGGCAGGGGAGAAGGGAGTTGAGCGAAGGGGAAGGGCGGGAGGGGAGTGAATGGGGGGTGGCGGGCTTCAAACAAAGGCACCATAATAGGGGCGTACTGAAGGGTGCGCGACCACTTGCATTTCTGCGCTTGTGATCCACGAGAAACAGGGCAAGCTGATTATTGAGCCCACCTCTGGGGGTTGGCCACCACCTGGAGACAGCGAAAGCAGCAAGTGAACGGAGCAGATTCTACCGCATGAAGGGGAAGCAATGTCCAAACACAACCCCGTGCGGGTCCTTTTCCGACATTCATGTAAACATATTTCCACCGCTGATTTCAAAATGGGGTGCTGTTCGCTTCGCGGGCTGGCCCGCGGCGGGCCGCGCGGATGCGCCCGCGTCCTTTCCTCCCCCCCCCCCCCTTTCCGCACGCCCGCCAGGTCGGTCGCGTGAGCGACAGCTTGGCATCGATGCCGTGGCGGCCGGCTCGCCACCCCGCCAGTCGCCGGCCCGTGAGCGCGGCGCACGCGGGACGCGCGCGCGGGGGCGGCGGCCGCCACGGCAGCGGCCCCCTCCCCACCCCCACCCATCCGGCCGGTGGCTCCCCCCCGGCGCCCCACCGCACGCACGCGCACCAGTGACCGCACGGTGCGTCGCGCGGGTCAGCGGCGACGGTGGGCACGCGCGCCGGATCCGCGTGGGGGATTGGGGTCACCACGACGGGCAGAGCGCCGGTAGGGGGGGGGGGGGGGGTCCTGGGCGGTGGGATTGGTCCCGCCCCCCGCGGTGCTGTGGCGGCGGTGTCGCCGGCGGCGGCGGTACGGACGGCAACGGCGGTGTCGGGCGGACATCATGGCACAAGAAGGAAGCAAAAAAAAACAAAAACGCGGCGCTTGCCGTAGCGGGCCGGCCGGCAACGGCGCGCGGCGGGCACGGGCGAAGCGTCTGCGAGGCGGATTCGACCGGGAGCCCCCCGCCGGTTCCGTGTCCCGCGCGTGCCACCGCCACCATAATGGCAGTGACACGATGTCGGCGGCAGCGGCACGCCGTTCCCCCCCCGTGGAGGCGGCGGCCGCGGCGGCGGCGGCGTGGCGGTGCGCCGCGGCGCGAGGCGGTGAAGTGGACACCGCCGCCGACGGCCGCATTCCTTTCCCTCCCCCCCCCCCCCCCCGCCCCTGGTTCCTCCAACGTCGCTGCCGTTTTTCTCCCTCACGGCCGACGCCCCGCGCCGAGGACACCGTGCCTGGTGGCGGTGGCGTCCACCGCATCGTCCGCGGCGGTGGCCGCCGCCGCTCGCTTTCCCGCTGCCACGAGCGCGGCGGCGATCTGCGCGCCGATTTCAATTTGGCCGCGCCCGACCGGGCGCTGCGTGCAAGGGGGGGGGGGTGCAGCACGACACTGGCGGGAAAGGGGGGGGGGGTGGGGGACGCCACGGGGGCGCCCTCGTCGGGTGGCGCGCGCCTCGTGTGTGTCATTCGCCTCGTTTGCTACGCGCCGGTCTTGCTCTGTTTCTCCGCGCAGGTGCGTATTGGTGCGTGTGTGGGTGGGGTGTGTTTGGGTGGTTCTCCATCTGCGCGTGCATGCGAGGGGGAGGAGGGCGTAGGTGGGGGGCGGGGGGGGGGGGGGAGTCAGTGCGTGGTGGTAGGGGTGGCAGCGGTTTGGATTCGAGGGCGCCCCCGCCTGCTTATGGCTGCGCCTGCTGTGCGCCACGCCGTACGGGAGGCGCGCGCGTGCTGGGGGCGGCTTGGAGAGGGGGGGAGTGCGGCGGTTGGCGCCGTGGCCGCCCCCTTCCCGCGCGCACGGCGGCGTGGGTGGGCCGCCCTCACACAGGACCGCAGCGTCGACAGGCTGGCCGCGCAGGCGGCCGGGCGTCGGTGGTGATGGGCGGCCGCGGCGGTGGCGGCGGCGGCGGCAGCTGTGGCAGGCGCGGCGGCGGCGGTGGTTGCGGCGGCCGCGGCGGCGACCGTTTATCAAGGGTGGGGGGGGGGGCGGGAGAGGTAGGTGGTGCCTACGGCGGGCACCGTGCCGAGCGTCGGCACTTTCCGGGCTGGACCGCATCGCGGCACTGTCGAGGTCCTTGTCCCCTGGCGGCGTCGCTGCCTTCCCCCTTCATTGCCGCCCGGCGGCAGCCCCCTCCTCCCCCCGATTTCGCCCCTCCTTTTCCCTGCTTTGCTTCCCTCCCCCCCCCCCCCCACTCCATGGGCGTGTCCCGCCGGCCGGCGGCGGCGGTGGTGGCTGCCGCCACCGCCGTGCTGCTCACCGCGCTTACCCTCTGCGCGCCCGCGGCGGCCTACTTCCCCACCAACACGCCGCTGCCGGTCGCGCAGATCCTGCTCAACCCCGCTGGCTACCACACCACCCCCGATGGGCGGCAGTTCAAGGCGCGGGTGTACCAGGTGAATGGGTGCCAGTCGACGCCGGGCAACGAGTCGGGGCACTACATGGGGATGGGCCGCACCATGTTCAACATCATCAGCACCGCCGCGTGCACGATGGTCGATGACCCGGTGACGGGGACGCCCACGTACACGGCGTTTCAGGCGTTTCGGATCAAGGCGAACGGCTTCCGCTTCTACGCCACGTTTACGATGGAGGACATTGACGCGGAGCCGGCCCACTCGGGCAACTGGACGGACGGGTGGCGGGAGAGTATGACGGCGATTGGGCTGGCGGGCGGGTCGATTGTGCGGCCGCAGTTGTGGGTCAACACGCCGTCGCTCGTGTCGGTGCAGGAGCAGGCCATCTCGGGGGCGGCGCTGGCCGAGGTGGGCTGGCCGGGCTTTGGGGACACCCCCATTCAGGGGGTGGCGTACGAGAGCACGACAGACATGCGCAACATGGGGCCATCTGACATGCGACTGGGCGACGGGCACGTGAACTTTGGCACGCCTATCGAGGAGCTGCTCATCATTTCCGCGCTGAGCCAAAAGAACCGGTTCCAGGACATGTACACCAACAACTGGGTCACCGCCATCTACATTGACTGGGGGTGCATCTGCCTCGCGAGCGCAACGTACAACCGAGACACGATCGCGCTCATTGACCCGGCGGTGCCCGGGAAGTGCAACATCCAGAGCCTGACCAAGACCCCCCACCGGTGTGACTTTGCGGGCAACCAGTGGTGCCGCACCGCCGACGTGACCTCGTGGTACCGCACGTCCTTCTACAGGGCGGATATGACTTGCGACTGTGACATCTATGGCATCCGTGTCAACCGCCGGTCGACCGCGTACACCCCGTCGTCCACCTTCCTGGACGACCCGTGGTAGGCGGCGCTCGGTCGGCGGCGACGACGGACAGCGAGTGGGGGCTCCGTGCCTCAAAAAGAAAACAGAAAAATCAGAACGATGCCGATTGGTCGCAAAATTTTTTGCCCATTGCACTTGTCACCGATGCCCCTTGTCGCTCTGTTGTTTGAGCATGCACCCAGAGCTGTTTGACTCCAGGGGAGGGAAACCACTTGGAAGAATATGGGGGGGGGCGTTGGAAAAGAGGAGGTGGGTGGACCACACCTGCTGGGAGCTGCCCCGCCTCGGCAAAAAGACAACAAAAGAAAAAACAGTACGCAAAGACGCACTGAGTATAAAGGCAGGGGGGGGGGCGGTTCTGCCCCCCCCTCCCTCCCTTCCTGTAACCGACCTTATCAATCACCGTCCCTCCCCGCCTCACCGCACCCCATCCATTCATCGCTCCCCTCAGTCCTCTGCCGCCTTCCCGCCCTCGCCCACCCCCCAGTCCCAACTTCGCCGCCATTGCCCATTGCCCTCCCTCACCTCTCCGCCAGCGGCCAGTGTGAGTATTCCTTTCTTGGGGAGCAGCCTCGCTCGACCGCTCGCGCCCTAGTCGATGTCGCAGTCCCGCAGGCGGAGGGCGTCCATGAGCACCGAAAACGACGGTAGCGGGCCGGCTGCCGGCACCATTGACGGCGGCGACAGAGAGGCGGACACCGGCGGAGTCGGAGGGGCGGCTGCCGTGGTCACCATTGTGCCGGTGGCCGATGCCGTGACCACCTCGGTCGGGCGGAGGGGGGCACCGCGCGGTGGGGGGGGGCGCATCGGCACCCTACCGCCGCGCGACCCGCCGCTGCCGTGGCGGCCGCTGCCATCGCCGCCGCCGTCGTCGCCACGGCCGCCGTTGATGCCGCAGCCCATCCACGCCGTGGGCGGCGCCGCCGCGGTTGCTGGCCGGACTACCGCGCGGATCACCCGTCGCGGCGGCGGCGGCGGCGGCGGCGGCGGCAGCGGCGATAGCAGCGGCGGCTGCAATGGGGAGGAGCGGGGGGTAGACCAGCCTGGGGGCGGACCGCCACGCCGCACCACCGCCGGCGGGGGTGCCCAGGTCTGGGGTGGTGAGCCCGGCCTCGACGGCGAGGTTGTGGCGCCGGCTGCCGCCAACGTCGGCGGGGGGGACGTGCGCCCAATGGGACTCGTCGCGGCCCCCAGCGCGACGCTGTGCAGCGGCGGCAGCGCCGTGGGGCCACCCCGGCGGCCGACGCGGTCTCCACCGCCGACGTCGGCTGTTGCCATGGCGGCTGCCGCGGCGGCGGCGGCGCCACCGCCGTGGCCGCCGCGGGAGTGGGAGCGGGCGCCGCCGCCGCGGGGTGGGTCACGCCGGCGGCGGCTGATGGGGGTGGGCTTGGCCACCCCGTCCAAGGTGGGGGGGGCTTTGGCCCGCCGGCGCGGCGTAGCTGCCGCCCGCTTCAGTCGGATGCCACAGGCTGTGGGGAAGGGGCGACGGAGATGGAGGGGGCACGAAGCAGTAGAGCCGTTGGGACCGAGGAGGGGGAGGTGGCGCGTAGGTAAAAAGGGACGGCCACGTGACAGGGTGGGGACGTTAGCGATGCGGTTTTGTGTCCGGTCTGGGCGCGCTCGCCGCCTCATACTGCTCCCCAATCTTGTGCCCTCCCTGCCGTCCGAACCGTGCGCTTGGCTGACCTGTCCCTTTGCCGTCCCACCCATCTCAAAAGACCGAACAGACCAACAGTTCGCAAAAGAAGCAAGAGAGAGAACCAAAACAAGAACCAAAACAACGTACCGTTGCACAGGGAGTCGAGGTCCCGCAGGCCACTCCGCCACTGTGTCGTCTTGCGCGTGCCGCATTCCTCGCACGTCCGCGGGTTGGACGGGCCGTGGCCACGCCTGTCGGCGATGAGGGAGCGGAAGCGGCCGTTCCCGTCGCGCAGGCGGGACCCGCCGCCGGCGCCGGCGCCACCACCACTCCCACCCCGGCCGCCGCCGCTGCCGCCACGCTCGCCTCCGCCGCCCCCGCCGCCACCGCCACCACCGGTGCGGCCGCCGCCACGGTAACCGTTGCGGCACCCACCACCGCCGCCGTCTGTGTCTGTTCCCGTGGCGATGGGGGACCCGACGGACCCCGCCGCCGACACGGGCGACGGCGTCGGGGGCGGCGGGGCGGGCGGGCGCACCCACGGCGCCGGCGGCGCGGGGGGTACCGTCCACGGTACAGGCGGTGGCGGCGGATGTGGAGGGGACGGCGGGGTCGGGAGACGCCGGCGGTAGCCACGAAAGGGGTCCATCGCCCACGGGGCTGCCGCCACCGCCGGCGTGACGGTGGGCGGCACGGCGCCGAGGGGCGTGCCGCCGGCCAGGTGTTGGGGGCGCGGCGGCGGGGCGACCCCTTGCGCCAGGGCCACGTGCGGTGGCGACGCTGGCCATGATGATGGGCGTGCAGCGGGACCGGGGGGGGTGGCTGGGCAGCCGTTCCAGGCGGTCAGCGGGGTGAGGAGGGGCGGCGGTGGCAGGATGGGCGGCTGCGCCTTGGAGACGTGCGGCCGCACGGCCGGCGCGCCCGTCGAGGTGAGGGAGGCTTTCATGGCGGCTTCCTCTTGAGCGGGCCTCGTCGGACGGGGAGGGGACGGTGGCGGCGACTAGGGGGAGCACGGTGGGGCAGGATGACGTGCAGGGCCAGGTGTGTCAAGGTCTCCGTCGCGACGTCGACGTCGTCCCTGTGAGAGTGGTTGCTCTTTGGTGGGTCAGAACCATGTGCTATAGACGCAGGGGCAAAGCGGAGCGAGGAGGGGTGACGTTGCTCTGCCCCAACCGCCTGGAGAGCCAGCGAGCGGGAGCAAAGGCGGGGGGTATGCACAAGTGCGCCGGAGCGTGGGGTGACCACCTCGCTTGGCGTGCCTGCACCTTGTCGACGTAGACCGCCGCGAACCCTCTCGCCGACCGACCCACACCGACAACTGACGACCGGCGGCCGGCGCCCCAGCCACGATCGTTCGCACCCCCCCCACCCGGTCGCGGCCGGCCACTTTATACGCTCGCCGCCGCCCCGGGACCCGGGCGTAGGGGAGAGATGCGGCGCCGCCGCATGCGGCGGCCGCCGCCGCACGCGCCCGCCGACGCACACGCGTGGGCCGCGTGGAAGCCCGGCCGAGCGGTCCCGCCGCAGGCACCTGTGGCGGTGGGCGGGCGGCGACCGCCGGCCCAGCGGGGAGCACTTGCCCCCTCTCCTCCTTCTGTTCCCCCCCCCACTCGTCGCCCCCCGACCGTTGGGCCTTTTTGAAAAGAAAGAGAAGCAGCACCGACCAGAAACGGGTGGACCAGAGGCCCCGCGTTGCCGCCTGCCCTTCCCGCCCCCCCACCTCCCTCCAAGCCTCCGTCTTTGACAGGCCACGAGTCGGGGCAAGGGAAACCAGCCAGGGACTCTGAGGGCACTGCGGGGTGGGGGGCCGCCGGCAGGTCCCACCGCTCTTGTTCACAGGTGCGCACGGTGATGGAGGGCAACAGATAATAGAAACAGCGAAAGTACGACCACTGGACGGAGGGGTTGGAGGGGGCGGCGCTTGCGGCGCCGCTCCCGCCGCGGTCGCTGGTTGGGCAGCGCCTGTGAGGGTCGGCGCGCCTGTCGCTGCCAAAACAGAGCAGGGCGGTGGCAAGAGGCAGCGAGGGGACGAGGACCCGGGGGGTGGCGCCACGCGGCCACTGTCCAGTGACGTCTTCCCGCGTGGGTAGCAGCCAGAGGCGGAGCGGATTGTCGGAGGCGGGGACCACGCGGCGCGGCGTCCTGCCGCTGGGAAAGCACCGGGCCGCTGGGACCGCGCGGTGCGGCCGCCTGTCGTGGGGAAAGCTCCGGGCCGCTCGGCTGCGGAGGGAGGGGTCGGCGGTTTGGGTGGGTGTGGGTTACGCTGCGGCACTCCCGCACACACCCCTGGTCACTGACGTCAGAGAGAGAGACCGGGGTGGGGATGGGCGGGGAGGCCCAGCTGAACGCCGTCGACGGGTTTTCTGCTTGGACGAGACGGCGGACGAGGGGGGAGGGGGGGCGGGGACGCGGTGGCGGCCCCGCGGCGGCCGGCGCTAACTGGCGAGATGGCATCTCGAGAACTGTGGGGGATTGGCGGGGCGGGGGGGGGGGTGGCGTCCTCTCGGCGGTCTGGGTGCGGGCCCCGCCGGTCGAGCCGCCGGGCCTTGTTTGCGCGGGTCACCGCTCGACGCGCGTCGCGGCAAGCTGAAAGGAGGGCGGGCGGGGAGGGGCTGGGGGGGGGGGGGTGGGGGGGGGTTGGAGCCGGGCGGAGGCGCCGTGGCTCGTATGCGAGGACCTGACAGCGGCGGACACGTGCAGGGGCGGAGGGGGCGGCGGGCGCATGGATCACCCTGCAGTGGGCCGCCACTACCCTGCTGGCGCCAAGCCGCTACTGGAGGTGTGCGCGATCATCGTCGCATGATGTGGCCCAGTGGTGGCCACGAGCGGAGGGAGACTTGCGCCAGCGCACGCGGCCACTTGCCGTGCACGTGGGCGGCGGAGCGGCGGCCGGCAGTTGGCCGGCAGTGCGCGCATCAGAGGGGTGGTCTTTGGCCTCTTCGCGGGGGTGAGGGGGGTTCTCGCGGCGTCAAGGATCGACCAGTGGCCTGGGGAGGAGGCGCGGTTCAATGCGGGGACAGGCTACCGACGTGGCGCCCGTTTGGTGGTGGTAGGGGAGCCCGACGCCGGGGGGCGGGTGGTGGCACCGTCGGCGGGTCCGCCCCTTGCCAGTCAGTCTCCGTGGCGCTTGGAAGGGCGCCGGCTGAGCGGCGCTCGGCAGCCCCGGGACGTGTGTCTAGGGGGGCCCTGCTGCCAGGACGTCCGGCGCTCGACGCCCGGCCGCCCGCCAACAACCCGCCCGCCGTGGCCGTCTGGCCCCCCCGAGGCGCGCAATGCCAATCTGCGAGCGGGCGGGCAGGCTGGAGAGGGCCGCCGGCCCCCCCCGCCGCCCACCGTCCACTCGAGTGGGTCTCACCGCCACGCTGCCCAGCACACTCCTCGAGAGTGGCGGTGGGGGGAGGGGGCGACGTGGGCTCCCGGGGGAGGCTGCGCTGGGGGGCCGATGGGCCCGTTGGCTCGCCTGTCGCGTGCCCGCGACGGGGCCCGCCTTGTCGAGGCTTTGCCGCCACCGTGCTCGCCCCAGCCGACACACGTCGTCACGGGCTTTTCGGAAACAACATAGGGGGGGTGGGGGGGGGGGGGGACGGTCCACGGCAGGAGAGGAGGAGAGGCAGGGGACGGGTCGCTTGTAGGCAACGGCGGATGCGGCCAAGGTCCCCGGAGTTTCACTGCCAGGCTTGACCACTCCCGCTTTCAGTGGTGGCGGCCGGCGCGGCGCACCTACACCGAGCTCTCTCTCGTGGACCACTCGGGCGGGTCCCCCCACCAGTGGGGCGCTTGGTTGGCCGCCCACAAACAAAATCTGGGGCGCAAGCCACGGCGCAGCACCCCTCTCCCCCCCGCGTCGCTCCTGTTGCCGGCTGGAGAGACAACGTGGCTGCGGCCGCCACCGTACTCGCACCGTCAGCGGAACCGAGGGGACACGCCTCCAAGTGGCGCGCGCTCCTACCACCGCCGCCCCCGTTGCCGCCGCTGTCGCCGCCGTCGCTGCAGCCGCCGCCACAACCGCAGCGGCACCCCGTTGCTTGGGACAGCTGGCGTCGTTCCGCCTCCCCACCGCCTCGGGCGGGGAACCCGACGAGCCGGGGCACGGACGGCGTGCGGACCGTGCGGCACGCGGCGGCGCGCGGCGGTCCCTGAGCAAGCGCGCGACCAGTGAGGCCTGTGACGGGAGCTGCTGGAAAAGGCAGGGGGGGAAGGCGGTCCGCGCATCACAGCGCACATGCAGTGCGGAAGGGTGGAACGAGGGGGGGGGAGGGTGGCGTAGCGGCGTGCGCACAGACGGGGTGAGCCGAACGGCATGTAAATCTGCGGGGCAGCGCGTGATACAAATTCGCCGAGATTTCGCTGATCACTCGACGGCCCCCCCGGCGTGGTTGGTAATCGGCCGACCGTCGCGGCCGCTCCGCATGGCAAGGGAAGACGCCGGCTGACACTGGTGCCCAGCGGGGCAGGGACGCCCCCTGCACTCAGATGATGCCACAGTCGCAGCTACAACCACACCCCCCCCCGGTGGACAAGAGGAGATTGGGAACCCAGTCGGTAAGTGCTCGACGGCATGGTCATGTTGGGGTGGACCTGACCATGAAGGTCAGTGACGGTGGACACAGCAACTTGACGCGGAGCGCGCATGCAACTTGGGAGGCGGCGGTCTACTGGGGGGCGAGAGAGACCTGCCTCCTGCTTCCGTGCCTAAAGGTTGGTCGCCGACGCCCCTCAGCACGCGGCTGGTCAATGCCTGTCGAGCAAACGCGCTAGCTGAGGCATGCTCGTATCGCGCAGGCGCGTCCGAGCGATGGTCTTCCGTCTACGTTGTTTGCGTTGCTGTTCCTGGCTGGCAGTACGAGGACCGCCTGCACGGTTTAGTATCGCCTTCCACGTACCCCATCTTTCCAGCACCAAATCAGTCGCGGTCCCCAACCAGTTGTACTCCATAGCCAGTACCGTACGACCGCTCGACGCCGGTGAACTCCTCACAGCGGGGACTTCAGGCTGGCGCTCACGCCTACAGACGACGGCTGCATTTGTCGCTGTCGAGCATTGTAACAGGGGCTGGGGTCGACTGAGAAAAAGACGGCGGGTGCTCGACGGCGCGGTCAGTCAAGGACACACCAATACCACCTGGGGAGCTCTCTTCCATCACAAAGTGCGTGGTACGTTCAAGCCACCCAAGCTGGTGGTGGCGACTCGTCTCATTGTGAAGACGGCTAGTGATGTCGGGGGGATGGCCCGCACCAGCTGGGGCACCTGTCTATCCGGCGTAACTCGCCTGCGGCAGGGCCAGCAGCCGGACATGCGTCCCAGCGTCGAGGGGAGAGAAGTAGTATCCACTCGGCCCGAGGGGACCGCCCCCCCCCCTGGATTGCCTGGAATCGGCCCCCCCCCTGGTCCCCTGGGATCTGGCCTCTAAGCGTCAGGGGACCAGCTGATTCAAGTCCATATTAGCAAAGGATTTGGCCGTACATCGGAACATGACCCCTCCAGTCCCGCTGTGGAGCCCGGGGCGTCGCGGGTGTCCAACAAGTGCGACGAGCCGACTGTCCGGTGCCACGAGGCTCCCGCGTAGGCTGGTCTGCTGGCGTTGTCTGCACCAAGGCAATAGCTGGTTCTGGCCACTGGGGGGGGGGGGGGCTTGCACAGCTCCGCTCTCGGCCGTCTTTTCCCCCTCCCCCCTTCGTCTGTGCGCTCGCCGCGCCCTCGCCGCGCTGAGGAACGTGGCACGCCTCCCCCCCCCCGGGGGTCCCCGGCCGAGTCTCACATTCCCCCCACCCCCCCCCCGCCGCCCCCCCCCCCGCGGGCCGGCGGGTGGGCGACGAGCGGCGGGAGCTCCGCGGCGGCTGCCTCGGCCGCCGTCGCCGCCGGCGACGCGGCCGCCAGCCGCTCCACCGCCCCCACCACCGCGGCCGTTGCGGCGACCTCCTCCTCCCGACCGGAGTGGGGTGTTGCGGTGGGTGGTACGGGGGGGGGGGTGGCGGCCGTGGTGGGGGTGAGGTGGGTGGTGGCCGTGGCCGACGCGCCGTGACGGTACGGTGGGGGGGGGCGGGGGGGGGATGAGGGGGGGGCCGCGGGAGAGGAGGGAAGGATGGAAGATGACGAGGGGGGGAGGGGGGGGGGCGACGCGGCCGGTGGGGGGGGCTGACGCGGGGGGTGGGAGGGGGACGACGCGGGGGGGCGGGGGGTTCACGCGGAGGGTGAGGAGGGGTCTCCGCCTGGGCCGTTTTCCCCCGCCGTCTGCGCAAAGGTCGCATATACGTTCGCCGCCGGCGACGGCGGCAGCGGGCCTCGGTGGCGGCGCGGCGGGTGCCGCCGGGGGAGTCGGCGGGGGAGGCGGCGGTGGCGGCGACAGAGGCAGAGGTGCGGACTTTTGGGGTGTGGCCGGGGGGGGGAGGCGCTGGGGGGGGGGTGTGGGGGGGGGGTCGCCGCGGTGGGCAACGGGGAGCTCGCGGCGGCCGCGTCGCCGCCGCCGCCGCCGCCGCCACCGCCACCGCCGCCCCCACCGCCACCGACTGCGGCGGTGGCGGTGGCACCGGCGGCGCCACTGACGACACGGGCGGCGCGGCGGCGTGGTCCGACGGCTCGGCCGAGGTGTGGGTGCAGCTGCCGCTGCTCCAAGCCGGCGTCGACGAGTACGCGTCTGCCGCGGACTTTGCGGTGCAGGCCGTCTCACGGCACGAGGCGCTCGAGGCTGAGTGGAACGCGCTCGGCGTCGCGTCGCAGCTGGGCGACCAGCTCGTCGACGCGGAGAAGGCGTTTGAGCGCGCGGCGGAGGCGTTCCGTCGCTGCAGCCGACGCAAGAGGAGGGCGAGCCGGAGGGGGAGTGGGGGGCGGGGGGCGGGGGGGGGGGTGCCGCCGCCGCCGCCGCCGCCGCCGCCGCCACCGCCGCCACCGCCGACCGCCCGCGCTCCCCGCCGTCGGCGGCGGCCCAGACGCCAGCGGCCGCCGCCGTTGCCGCCGTCACCGCCGCGCTGGCAGCCGCGTCGGTGAAATCACCGGCAGGGGCGGCGGCGGCCGCCGCCGCCGCGTCCACCGGCGCCGCCGGCGGGGCTGCCCAAGGCGGCGGTGACCCCCCCTCCCAACCGGCGGCGTCCCCCCCCCCCCCCAGGCACCCCCCCCCGCCACCCACGACGGACAACATCCCCGGCCGGCAGGCGGTCGAAGATGCGGCGGCGCGGTCGGCGCTCGCGGCGGTGTACACCAACCTGGGCAACCTCCGGCGGCAGCAGCCCGGCCGCACCGCCGCGGCGCCGCGGCGGCGGCGAGGGAGGGGGGGCGGGGGGGGGCGCCGCGCCGCCCGCCTCGCGGCGCGCCTCCACTGGCCGAGCAGTGGTGGCCGACCGGCGGCCGCCGCGGCCGGTGGGGAGGGGGGGGGGGGGGGCGCCGCCGGTGGATGTGCCGGCGTCGGCGTTTGAGCGCGTGCTCGCCGCGCAGGGGGAGGTCGGGCCGTGCCCGGCGGCCAAGGCGGCCAAGGCGGGCGCGTGTGGGGGGGGGGGGAAGTGACGGCCAGGGGGGGGTGGCGGTGAGGGGGGTGAAAGCGCCGCCGCGACCGCCGCGCTGCCACCACCATGGACAGCGTCCCGGCCGCATCTGGGCTAGGCGGGGACGCCAGTGGGTGGCGGTGGGCCCCGTGGCTGGTCGTGCCGCCGCGTCCGCCTCGGTCGGACGTGGCCGTACGCCACGGCGCCACCCCCAGCAGTGTACCCCGCCGCCGCCGTCTGGGTTGTCGCTGTGTGGACATGGCAATGGTGGTGCGGCTGGCGCCGGCGGCACGCGTCGCGGAACGGCCGCATGCACCATATCGCTAGGGACGGGTGGACCGCCGCCGCCGCGGAGCGGCGGCTACGCTCGCGGATGCCGGCGACTGTGGACGTCCAGCGGTGGTCCCAGACATGGGGCGGCTGCCGCTGCGGCCGCCGCGACCCGCCGCGGCGCCCACACCCTCCCGCAGCACCAGCGCGGCAGCTGCGGCGAGACCTAGCCGCCCCTGCCCGCCACCGCACCAGTGCCCGGTGCTGCTGTGGCGGTGATGCTGACCGTGGCGGCACCGGCAGTGGCGACTACCGCGGCGACACGGTCACGCTGGCGGCGGCGACCGCCGGCGGTGGCCGCGGCGGTGACCGGGCGGGCGGGCTGCCGGGCGGGCGGGCGGGCGGGCCGTGCGGGGGGTGCGTCGCGCCGTGCTCTGGCCGCCACACGGCGGCGGCCAGCGCGGACGCGTCGGTGGTCGCGTGACGTGTGGTCTGCGGTGGCCGTGATGAGGGGGACGGTGGGGGATACGGGCGGGCCGGGAGAAGGGAGCCGTCCGACCGACGCGCTCACGCCGGCCGCGCGAGGGGGGTGCGGGCGGAGCGACGGCACCCACCGGCGGGCTGCACGGGTGCGCGCGGTGGAACACCAACAGCAGAGACCAACAAAAAAACAGGCGGGCGCCACGGCGGCGGCGCGGCCGCCGCCGGCCGCCGCCGGCCCCGCCGCGCCGGCGCCCGACGCCGGCGCCCCTCCCATGGCGTGCGCCGGCGGCCGCGCCGCCAGGGACAAGCGCGCTCTCGCCGTCACCGACGGCCCCGCTGCCGCCACCGGCGTCGCCGTCGCCACCGCCGCCGCCGACCGGGCGCCACCGCCGCCGCCGCCGCCGCCGCCGCCGCCGCCGCCGCCGCCGCGACCGCCGCCGCCGCTGCCGCCTGGCAGGCGCCCGTCCAGCACTCCCCCCCCGCTGGTCGCGGCGGTCATGGCGGACTCCCGCCCCGGCACGGGCGTGGCGGTCTCACAAAAGAGGTTCCCGTCGAGCGTCGGGTCGGCGCTCGGGTCGACGCGTCCGCCGCTGGCACCACGATGGTGCGATGCGCCACTGAGGAGGGTGCGCTTTGGTCCCCTCCGGTCCCCTCAACTACGGTAAGACCAAAATTTTTTTATCATCGCTCAGGGGACCAGACACGTGGTCAGGGGACCGCGTGCGAACGCACGTGTCAACTCCAGGCCCCCAAGAGGGGTCAAGGACTGCCCCGTGAGAGGTCAACTTTGGGGGAAGGTCCCCTGAAAAATTCATGAGCTGAGCGGTGCCAGACTTATGTGAATCCACTAATATAACTCCCCTCCAATAAGGATGGCAATGAAGATCGTTAAGAAATCTCTTAACGAGTTACCGACTCGTTAAACGACATTAACGACTTCGTTAAACGAACTAATTAATGATGTAGTTGGACGTAGAATTTGTTCTTGGTACTAAATATCCAGGAAGGCAGACACAGCCGCGTTTTGTTACATGGTGACGCCAGTCTCTGAGCAGAAAGACGCGACATCCTCGTCCAAAACCACCGCATTCGACGCGGCTGCGGCGATCCGGCTGCTCCCACCACGTGCCGATGCAGCGTCCTCTCCTCCCACAGATCTGCGCACGCTCGCAGAGTCTGCGTGAGGGAACCGCCGAACTTGCGGCACCATCTTGTCACGACGGCCGTGTATCGGCTCGGCGGGTGGCACCACCGCAATCTTAGCTATTGCCTCCTCGTCTTCATCAAAAGCCTCAACATCCGCCAGGTACCGCGCGCGCGCGTCTTCACAAGCGACACAGTACGCCACCCAGTAGTTGGTCGTCCTCCCGCGACCGTCCTTGGCACGATCCGTTCTACGGCGAAAGGCGGCCCAAAGGTCCATCGCTGTCTGACGTCACCAGCGGCTTCGTAACAATGGAGCACACGGCCGGGTGCACGATTGGCGTCACGACTTGTCACGTGTGCTGAGGCTGCGAGTTCTTTCGGTGCGGCAACCGGGGCCAGTGTGCGACAGATTTTGATAGTCCTTGGCGCTATCAATTGCGCGCAGCATACAATTGGACGTACTTAACGACCTTAACGAGGTCCGTTGCGGAACCCTTACCGACTTTAACGATCGTTATAACGATCGTTTAACGACTTTTTTTAACGATATATTTAACGACTACCAACCTTACCTCCAATGTTTCTTCCTTCCCCCCTACTAACCGGTGGTCCCCTGTGCGCGGTAAGCCCACACGTGTCGTCAGCCACTACGTCATCTTCCCCATCAATTCTCACAAATATAGAGACAGTTCCAGCCACCGAGTTCTTTTTAAGCACTGACTGCCATTCAATGTGCCGTCGCACAATCGAAACTGTAAGGTCCTTGGCTTTGATATGCGCCGTGCCACGCGCGCGGAAGATTCAACTGTGTTGTGTCAGTCAAGTCCATGGTGCCAGCAGAATCGAATGAATTCGGGCGAGGGGTGCGCCAATCAGAAGCGCGTTCTCCGTACCGCAACTACGCATCCGCATCACTCCACAGATGGGGCTGGGAGGCGTGGCGGCGGGTCTGGGGCGGGGGCGAGGAGGGGTCTGCCGGAGAAACGAGTCCCGCACCTCGTGTGCGCCAGCCCAGACCTGTCTGGCCACCCGCGCACCGTGCGGGAGAGCCTTGTTGCTCCGGTCCCGACACCAAGCGTTCCGGTCGGCGCCGCCAGCGCGGCCCAGCTCGCGGCCACCCGCGCGTGCACGCCGCGCGCGCCGCGTCTCCGTGCATGGCCCGGGGCAGCCCCCGTAGGCGGTGTGCCGACCATGCGTGATCATGAGCACCTATGTGAACAAGTTCTTCTCCGCGGTTGGCTCGGCGCTCGAGTTCAACGCCGCGACGCTGTCGGGGGCCATCGACATCATTGTGGTCGAGGACGACGATGGCGTGCGGCGGTGCTCCCCGTTTCATGTGCGCTTTGGCAAGCTGCAGCTGCTCAAGTCTCGCGGCATGGCCGTTGACGTGTGGCTCAACGGCGTCAAGACGGACCTGACGCTGCGGCTGGGCACGGCCGGGGAGGCCTACTTTGTGGCCCCCGAGCCAGACACGGTTGCGACCATCACCACCAACCGGTCGCCGCGCCCACCATCGACAGATGAACAGGGGCGGCCCGCGTCACCGGCGGCACACGCCGGGGCCACGTCAGGCTCGGGGGCTGCGTCCGCGCTGGTGCCCCGAAGGCGGGACGAGACGGTGCTCGCGGTGGAAGGTGCCAGCGCTCACTCGGACGTGGCTGTGGCCGGCCATGCCGGCACAGATGGCACTGCGGGGGCAGGCACGAACGCCAGTGCGGACGCGGCCGCGGATGCGGGCGCGGACAAGGGCGCGGACAAGGGCGCGCCCGCCAGGGCGGACGCCAACACCGAGGGTGTGTCTGCGGGTACCATTGTGGATGCGCGTGCGGGTGCGAGTGCTGGCTCGGAAGTATTGTCTGACGTGGGTGGCCAAAGAGGTGCCGACGCGGGACCCGGCGGCGGTGGCCGTGCGGACAATGATGTGCGTGCGGAGGCGGCTGCTGACCGTGCTGTTGGCCCGGCGGTGGACGCGGCTGCCGAGGGGAATGGCACCGGTGCGGCTGCTGGTGCTGTTGCCGGTATCCGGCTTGATGAGGCGGTGGGTGGTAGGAGCAGTGGCGCCGCTGTGGCCGATGGCGGTCGCTGCGACGATGGCGAGGAGACACCCGATATTGAGTTGAATGAGAGGGTCTTGGCGCCAAGCGCCGGTACTTTGGGAGACCATCCCTCTGTGCCGCCCGGCCGTGGCGCCTCGGGAGATGCGCCGACCGCGCCCTTACCGCCATGTCCAGACGAGGGCCCGTCTGCGCATATCCTGCACTTCCAACGCAGCATGCGCCACCGGAGTGCGTCCAAGTCGACGAGCAGGAGGAGACGAAGGCGGCGGCGGTCGCTGTCGCAGCCCGCGGTGCCTCGGTCGACCCTGTTGAGCCAAGCACCCGGCGAGCACACGCGGTGCGCGTCGAGCGTGGACCCGTCTGGTCGGGGTGTGGGGCTGAGCGGGGACGAGCGATCCGAGTCGCTGGCGTCCCCGCTTTCCCGACAGCTCTTCGTCCGCGACGCGTCGTCGAGCTCCCTGGTGGTCCGGGACGTGGTGGAGCAGGACGCGGACGAGGGGAGCCAGGGCTCGTCGTCTGGCGAGGACGTGCTGGCGCTCTCCCTGTGTGGCAGCCTCATCACCCCGGGGCTGTCCCACGAGGAGGTGATGGCCATCTTTGAGCAGCACCGCGTGGCCTACTCGGAGTTTGCGGCGTCGCCGTCTCGGATTTTCGCCAACGCGGACCTCCGCTGCATGGTGGACCGGCGGCTGGTGCCGTGGGCCGTCGCCGCCCCGTACATTGTTTCGATGCTGGCGTACGGGGTGCCGCTCGACCTCGATCGGCTGACGTCCCCGTGCGGCACGGGCGCGACGGCGGACGTGAGCGAGGAGCGGCGGGCCGTGCTCGAGGCGGAGGCCAAGGACGCCGCGGCGGCGGCCAAGGCGGAAGCCGCCGCCGCCACGCCGTCGGCTGCAGACAGGGAGGAGCCACGTCGCCGCTTTTCCTGGTTTGGGCTCCGCTCCTCCTACTCCCAGTCGGACGTTGCTCGCGGCGCCGAGGGTGGCTCGAGCGCCGCCGCCGCCGCGTCGGAGCAGACCCCTGCGCCCGGACTGTGGAGCAGCGTCACGTCGGCAGACGAGACAGACCGGTCGTCTGGGGAGCGCCTGGTCGTCCAGTCCGCCTCTCACTCGACGCCGTCCCCACTCATGGACGACGACGAGTCGTCAGAGGACCTCGACGGTGGCGGTAGCGGTGGCATCCCCGACCAAGGCCACCGCCGGACGACCAAGCGGGAGGTAACGGGTGCGGTGGCGGCGGCGGTCAAGGGCGCGGTGACCCACCCGCTGCACCCACTGGGCGCAGCCGACGCCGCGGCGACGGCGGTGGAGGTAGCGGTGGAAGGCGGGGAGCTGCTTCCCCGCGGGCGCCTGTCCATGCGCCCCTCCGCGGCGGAGCTGTCGGCGCTGCCCCTGCGGCCGGGCGACAATGACGTGCGGTTTGTGGTGCGGTCGACGCTGCAGGGCATCCAGGAGGTGTCTGCCAAGCTCTTCCTCTGGCACGCCGACGACCGTGTGGTCATTAGCGACGTGGACGGCACGATCACGCGGTCGGACCTGCTGGGCCACTTGCTCCCGCGCGTCGGCCGTGACTGGTCGCACTCGGGCGTAGCGGGCCTCTACACGCGCATCGCGCGTAACGGGTACAAGATTGTGTACCTGACGGCGCGGCCGATTGGCCAGGCCGCGTCGACGCGCGCGTTCCTCGCGTCGCTGACGCAGGCGCGGGGGCGGCAGCTGCCGCTCGGCCCACTCGTCATGTCCCCCGACCGGCTGGTGGAGAGCCTCACGCGGGAGGTTATCCGGCGGACGCCGCACGAGTTCAAGATCGCGGCGCTCCGCGACATCCAGCGCCTGTTTGTGCCCGACGAGGAGGACGACGCCGCGGCGGCGGCGGTCGCCGCCGCTGACGACGAAAAGGCGTTGGTGGTAAGGGACGGCGGGCGTGGCCACGACGACGGCCGCGGCGCGTCGTCGCAGCCGCCGCCGGCCGACGCGCCGCCTGGGGGCACGCCCGCCGACGGCGCGGCGGCGGCGGCGGCGGCGGCGGCGGCGGCGGCGGCGGCGGTGTCATCCCCCCCTGTGGCGAGGGAGGCACCACGCCCGGGCGTCCGGTCGCGTGCCACGTCCGCGACGGGCAGCGGCGCGGCGACGCCCGAGCGGACGGGCGGCAGCACGTCGCTGCTGCGGAGCCTCTCCGAGGGCCACTATGGCGTCAAACAGCTCGTCTCGTCCATCCCCGCCATCTCCCTCGGACCCGCCTCCCCCGCGACCGCCTCCCTGGCGGGTAGCCGGCTCGCCGCCGGCGCGGCGCCCGCCGCGGCAGCGGCGGCCGCCGCCAACAACTCCCTCCGCTCGTCTGCGACGGGGCCGCTGCCGTCGTCGTCGACGACCAGCACGGGCGTGGCGGGGGGGGAGGGGGGGGGTCCCGCCGCCGCCACCGCCGCCGCCACCACGGCCACCGCCGCCGCCCCCGCGGCGGACCGTCGGGAGTTGCGGCGGTCTGGGTCGGCGGCGGCGGCGGCGGTGGCGGCGGCGGGCGGCCCGCTGCCGCGGCGGTCGTCGACGCCCTTCCACGCAGGCTTTGGCAACCGCGCGACGGACGAGCTGTCGTACCGCACGGTCGGGCTGCCGCCGCAGCGGATCTTTACGATCAACCCGGCGGGGGAGCTGGCCGTCATGAACGCCCTGTACGAGTCGACGTGCAGCTACAGCAACCTGGAGGAACTCGTCGAGAGCGTCTTTCCAGACGTGGGCGTCCGGCCGACGGCAGGGGGAGGCGGCACCGGTGGTGGGGGCGGGGGTGGCGATGGCAGCGGCGGCGGCGGCGGCGGCGGCGGCGGCGGCGGGTGGTGGGGGGGGGGGGGTGGCGGCAGCAGCGGCGGCGGCGGGGGGGGCGCGGCCGGCGACCGGGACGCCCCGCCGGCGGTGGTGGCGCGCGCGGTCGCGGCGTCCGACTCGTACAACGACTTTCACTATTGGAAGCCGCCGCTGCCGTCGGTGGCGGCCGACGAGTTTGACAGCCTGCTCTGAAGCGCCGACCGCGCGCGCGGCGGCGGTCGGCGCCGCTGATCTGTGTTGGTCCCCTAGTCCCCGCGTCCCTCTGCTTTTTCATTCTTGGCAGTGCGTGTGTGCTTGCGTGCGTGCCGTGCTTCCGCTCTCTCCCCGCTCGCCTGCCCGTCGCTTCCACACAAACCACCGCGGCGCGCCTTGCCCCTCACCGTCCGCACCCCCCCTCTCCCCAAGTCGGTCCGCACTCGGACGCCCACAACCAGCCCCACACCACACCAGTGCCACGCCGCTCGCGGCGGCGGGCAGCCCCCCCGTCGGTCCGGCCGGACCGGCGGCAACATCAGCCCACCCGACGGCGGCAGCCGCCGCCCGCGGGCACCCCCGCCCGCCCCCACCCCCCCCCCCCCCGTCGAGGCGCCGCCGCCACCGCCGGCAGCGGCGGCGCGGGCCGCGTCGCCCACACTGGGGCGCGTGCGCGGGCGGCGCCGCGAGCGGGGGTGCCCCCGCCGGTCGCCCGCCGCCGGCCGCCGCCGCCACCGCCACGGCGGCGGCGTCGGCGGTGGCGGCGGTGGCGGCGGCGGCGGCGGTGGCGGCGGTGGCGGCGGCGGCGGTGGCGGTGGCGGCGGTGGCGGCGGTGGCCGTGATGGCCGTGGCCGCCGCGTGCGCCCACGGGCGCCGCGGCGGCGTGCGTGCCACGGCCGGCGGCGGCGCGTCGCGGCGCATCGCGGCGCTTCCCCTCCCCCCCACGCTCCCCCCCCCGGGGACACGTCGTCACCAGCAGGCCACCCTGTCCACCCGTGGGTCGGATGGGGGAGGTTGGGGGCGGGGGGTGCGAGGGGGGGGGGGGTTCAGCAGCGGCATGGGGGGAGCGCGCCCGACGGCCCCGCCCGCCCGCGCGCTACCAGACCGCCCGACCCCCGCGACGGCGGCGCGTGCCGACAGCCGCCGCCCCACGGCGGCGACCGCCTCACACGGGAGGCGGGGTGAGAAATGCGGGGGGGCGGGGGGGGGGGGGGGGGGGGGGGGAGCCAGCACCTGACGGCGGCCGACCGACCAGGGCCGCGCAGCGCCGCCGCACCGCGGCACCGTCGGAGCGGCGCGCGCGCGGCGGCGGGGTGGCGCGCGGGTGGGCAGGGGGCGGCAGCCCCGTGCGGCGGCGGCCGCTGCCGTCGCCCGCTCCCCCCCCCCCCCTTCCCCAGCCCGCCGGCCGCCCCCCCACAAGTACCATCCTGCCATGGCAGTAGCAGACGCAGGTGGGCACGCACCTGCCGCGGCCCAACCGTGGCGGTGGGGTGCCAACCCGGCGCCGCCTAGCCGCGGCGACCCGCCGCCGCGCCGCCACCGCCACCACCACCACCACCACCGCCACCACCACCGCCACCACCACCGCCACCGCCGCCGCCACCGCCGCCGCCACCGCCGCCGCCACCGCCGCCGCCACCGCCGCCGCCGCTGCCGCCGCTGCCACCGCCGCCGCCCATGGCGGCAACGACCGCGTCGCCGACGCGGGTGCGGACGACGCCCGGGTCCGCCACCCCCCCCTGCACGTCGAGCACAATCTTGCCGTCGGCGGCCAGCTGCAGCGCCGCGAGGAAGCGGCGGCAGACGTCCACCTTGGGCGCCCCGCCGACGACGCCCGACAGGGGGGTCTTTCGCGTGCCAGGCGCGACCGCGGGGGCGTCGGGCAGGCGGCCGCCGCCCGCGCCGTCGCTCCCGTCGTCCTCGGCTGCCGCCGATTCCGCGTCCGACCCGCCATCGTCGTCACCGTCGCCGGCAGCGCCCGCCGTGCCGTCCACGTCTTGGCCATCCGCGGCGGCAAACGCATCGGCGCCCGGCGCGGCCGCCCCCCCCCCCCCGCCGCTTCCGCCGCCGCCGCGGCGGCGAGCGTCCCAAATCGGCACAGCACGTCCACCCCAACCGCGGCAATGTCAAACGGCGGGCGGCCCGCCTCGGCGGCGAGGGCGGGCGTGACGCGGGCGGCCCATTCCGACACCCGCGACGCGAGCGCCGGGTCTGCCGCGTGGCGCTCCCACGCCGCCGCCGACTCGGCCACGTAGCGGCGGCACGCCGCGTCGTAGGCGGCGGCCAGGCTCCGCACCGCGTCTTCCGTTTCGTCGGCGGCGGAAAAGTCAAAGTCGGGGGCGTCAAACGGGTTGGTCGCCGCGGCGGCGGTGCCGTCGGCGGCGCCGCCAAACGGGGAGCCCCCCCCGCCGCCGCCGCCGCCGCCGCCGCCAAACCCGTCCACCCCGCCGCCCAGGTCGTCCCCGTCGTCACCCCCACCGCCGCCGTACCCGCCCCCCTCCCCCCCGTACGCGTCGTCATCGTCGTCGGCAAAAAAGTCCGCCTCCTCCAGCCCGTCATCGCCGCCGCCCGCCGCCGCCGCGTCGCGCGCCGCCGCGGCTGACGCGGCCGCGGCGGCGCGGGCGCGGGCGAGCGCCACCCGCCGGCGCGACGCGGCCATGGCCGCGGCGAGAGCGCGGGCGGCGGGCGCGAGCTCCGCGACGCCCACCCAGCGGGGCCCCCGGGCGGTGGCGGGGGGGGGCGGCCCCAGCGCCGCGGCGAGGAGCCAGCCGGGAGAAGTCATGTCCGCCGCGAGGGCGCCCAGGAGGGACGGCACCGGGGGGGAAGGGGCGCCGTCGGTGCCGCCGCCGCCGTCGAGGGGCGGCCGCTTGTACGTGATGGCCCGCCGCAGCGGGCGGGGCGGCGCGGCGGGCCGCTCGTGCGGGTCGTAGAGCCGAAAGTCCGCCGCGGGCGGCCGCCGTGGGAGCGGCGGGGGAAGGGGGGCGCCGGGGGCGGCCGCGAACGCCGCCGCCGTCGCCGCCGGGTCCGCGTCGGCAGCCCAGCCGTCGGCGGCGGCGTCGACATCCATGGCGGTGCCGTCCTCGTCGCCACCGCTGCCGCCGCCGCCGCCGCCGCCGCCGCCGCCGCCGCCGCCGCCGCCAGGGCTGCCGCCAAAGTCGGCCGCCCCATCCTCGTCGTCGCCGCCACCCCAGCCGCCGCCGCCGCCGCCCGCGTCGCCGTCAGCCGCGACGGCCGGGTCACGGAACGCGGCGCCGCCGCCCATGTACCAGCTGCCACCACCGCCAGGGCCACCACCGCCGGCGGGGGGCCCCAGGCCGCCGGCCTCGCCAACGTCCTCGTCCAGCAGCAGCGCCCCCGACGGGTGGACCGTCGCAACGTCCATCCGAAAGTCGCTGCTGCCGCCCCCCCCACCCCCACCCCCCCCCCCCCGGCGGCGGCGGCGGCGGCGGCGGCGGCGGGGGTGTCCCCCCCGCCAACCACCCGCTTAACAGGCGGCGGCGGCAGCAGCGCAATCGGTACGACGGCGAGCACATAGTCGCGGCCGAGGGTGGACACGGGCTTGGGCGGCGGCAGGTCGAGGCCGTCGCCCGCCTGTGGGAGGACCTCGTCCAGGGGGCCCCACTCCACCTCCACATCGTACAGGTCACCCGCGGCGCGGCGGTCCCTGCCGCGGCCGCCGCCACCACCGCCATCGTCGCCGGCACCACCACCGTCCGCGCCGCCGCCGCCGCCGCCGCTGCCGTCGCCGTGGGTGCGGAGCAGGTCGAGCGCGCGAAAGACGAGCGAGTAGAGGTGCTCTACTTTGCGCGCATACACGCCCGCCGAGCCCTGCACCAGCAACGCGGCGGTGGTAAAGTCGGTGGCGGAGAGCGCCGCCTCGGCCGCGTCAATGTCGTCGAGGTACGCCTCCAGCTCCGCCGCGACGTCGACCGCCCAGTTGGCCGCCACGTCGCGGATGGGCTGGAGGAGGTGCGCAAAGCGGCTGGGGGGGGGGGGTCCACGCCGCCCGCTCCGCCCGCGCCGCCGCCCCCGCCGCTGGGGGGAGGCATGGCGCGGGCCAGGCACCCCGGGGAAGGGGGGGGGGGAGGGCGGAGCGGGAAGGGCGGGCGCCGCGGCGGCCAAGGCCGACGAGGCCGACGGGTGTGCTTCCCACTTCGCGCGCGCTTGGCCTCTGGGCGCGCGCCCGACCGAGGGCGCCAGAACCGCTCTCGAGTTTGACCAGAAAGACTTCTTCAACTCATAGTAAAACCCAATGTATTTCTGATGGACAACTCGGCCTCGAGAACTGCCACGTGTGAGTCGACAAACAGTGTTGGGGCCTAATTGTACAGCAGTGACCAGTGCGTCTCGACGCCAAAGTGGGCTACTGGCCGGACACAATTCGCCGTGTCTGTACACGCAGCCCCTGCCTGGCCCGAGCGAGCTGCATTGCTGGGCTGAGCAGCAACTCACCCGCAGACGCGTACGCGCCTGGCCCGGCCACACTACCTGAGCGGATGACGACGCACGTGCGTCGCCCTCGTGGACGTCGCCGCTCGGCAGGGACCACCGGCCGTCGGTCGACGGTGCTACCTCACGTTGACTCGTAGCGGCAGTCGGTTGCCTCGTCCCCGTGAGCGTTGCGGCCTGGTTGCGCTCCCGGCGGATTTGGCGCCTCCCCCTCCCGCCGCCCCCGACCCCGCCGCCGCCGCCGCCCCCGCCCCCCGCCGCTGCCGCCGCTCCCGCCCCCGCCGCCGCCGCCGCTCTCCCCACCCGCGCGCCATGAGCGCCGCGGCGTGGCCACCATGCCTCGCGCCCATCGGCCGATACATTGCGCGGGCGGCGGAGATTAAGGATGTGCAGCCCGTCGTTGCCTACTATTGTGCGTTGGCGGGGGTGTACCCCCTGGGGGTGCTGCTGTCTCTGTTGCTGGGACGTCTTGAGCGGTGACCGCCGCTACTTGCCCCCCCCTCGCGGCAGGGGACGGCTGCTCATCGCCCGTACCCGTCGCGTCATGGGGTGGGTCCGACTGAGGCGCGCCGGCAAGTTGTGTCTCCTCCCGCGGCAGCCGTTTCTGACACCCGGTTCCCGTGGTCGGTGCTCCTCGTTTGCCGTGTATTTTTTTTAATGACGTGGCCGCCCCCCGCTTTCTCTGGCGCGTTTTCACGCACCCCCCCCACCCACGTTTGTTGTGACCTGGCTGCCCTGCTGTTTGATCTCCCCCCCATAGGCCATCTGTACGCTCTGCAGCTGGGCCTGGAACTCCGCGAGCCGTCGTCCAAGCCCGCTACCGCCGCCCTCACCGCCCTCCTCGACACCATCTCGGCGCTCAACAAGACCCTCCACATCTCCCCCGCGGACGCGGCGGCCAACGCGCCGGTCGTCCAGGACTTTGCGTCGGCCGTCTTTGACGCGGCCGACGCCGAGGACCGCGACCGCGGCAGCGACCGCGGCACGGCGCGCGCGTTTTACGCGGCGGTCTGCTTTTTTGAGGTGTGTGGCTACTTTGGACCGCTGCCGACGCCGCTCGCCGAGCGCCTCGCGTACGCGCGGTGGAAGGTGGCGGATATCAGCAAGGCGGTGCGGGAGGGGCGGGTGCCCCGCAAAGGGGGGCCCGCGGACTGGCAGCGGGAGGAGGCGGCGGCAGAGCGGGAGCGGGAGGGGGGGGGGGTGGGGGGGGGGGGGGGGCGACAGCAGCGTCGATGGTGATTCCCGGGGGGGCGGGGGGGGGGGGCACCACCTGCCGCCCCCGCCGGCCAGCCCGCCGCCGCCGTCGGGGCCCGCCTACCCGTCTGTCGGGGGGGGTGGGGGCGGGGGGGCGTACGGGGGGTACGCCGGCCAGTCGGCCTACCCGTCGGGCAATGGAGGTGTCGGCGGCGGCGTTGGCGGTGCCGGCGGCAGCGGCGGTGGTGGCGGCGGGTACGGTAACGGCGGCGGGTATGGGGACGGCGGCGGGTATGGCGGCGCCGGGCCCCCCCGGTCGCCGCTGCCGCCGCCGCCGCCGCCGCCGGCAGAGCCGTCCCCCCCACCAAGCCCCGTTATCCGAGGCCACGATGGCGGTTACGGCGGCGCCGCCGCCGGTGACGACGCTAGCGGCGGCGGCTATGGCGACGGTGGTGGCGGCGGCGGCGGCGGCGGCGGTGGCCGTGACCTCTATGGCGGTGGCGGCGGGTCTGGCGGCGGCGGGTCTGGCGGCGCCGCCGCCGCCGACGGCCACGGCAGCGTCCCGCGGGGCGGCGTCGACGCGGCCGAGGAATTCCCGTCGGCCCCCCCCCTGCCTCTCTACCAGTCCCTCGCGACCATGTCGATGGGCGACGGGTACCCCGGCGGCGCCGCGGCGGCCGCCCCGCGGCTGCCCACCGTTGCCGAAGACGCGCCTGCGGCTGCCGCCGACGCGGACGCGGCCGCCGCGGACCCGGCGGTGATGGGGGCGGCGCAAAAGCTGGCAAAGAACGCGGCGAGCGCGCTCGACTTTCAAGACGTGCCCACCGCGCGGCGGGCGCTCGCCGACGCGCTCGCGCTGCTGGGCGGGCCGCTGTGATGCTGGGGGGGGGGGGGGACGGGGGGGGGGTGTGGGGGGGGGCTTACTGCTTGATGGGGGTCGGTGGGGGGGGATCTGCTTGGCGGGCAGAGAGGCGGGTGGGGGCGGTGGCCGCTCGGTTTGGCGGGGGGCGGGGGGAGTTGGAGGGGACACGATCGGCCCCCCCTGTCCATGTTTTCCTCTCTTTTCCTCGTTTTTCATTGCGTCCTTTTCCCGCAGAGCCCACCCCGCGCGCGTCCGTGGGGCTGCCGTGGCGCTGCTCCCGCCTTGTCGGGGGGGTGTGTCCCCCAGCAAACGGGTGGCATGCCCCCTTGACAGTGTCACTCGTCTGGCCCGTGTAGCGGAGTCCCCCCCGCACGCCGCCCCTCCCCGCTGCCGTGACGTGTCTGTGGTGCCCGCGTCTGCCCGCACAGGTGCCGGTCTGCCGCCACCAAAGCAACAGCCGCCTACGTCACGGGCGTCGGCGGCGGCGGCCGCGGCGGTGGCAGCAGCCGCGGGAGCCGAAGCGGCAGCGGCGGCGGCGATACGTACGGTCCGCCGCAGGGCCGAGACAGGGAAGTACCCCCACTTCCCCCACCCCCTCCCACTGGCGCCACCGCCGCCGCCGCCCCCGCTGCCGCGCCCGCCCCCACTGCCGCGCCCGCCCCCACCGCCGCCGCCGCCCCCACCGCCGCCGCCACCGCTACCGCCGACGCCGCCCCGGCCGCCGCCCCCCCCAGCCGGTCTGGTCGACGGGCCAGGGGCGGCGGAAAGGCGGGGCGCTCGAATGGGCGCTCCGGGTCAGAGGCGGCCTGCACTAGCCAACTGCCCCCTGCAGTGTGCCAGCTGGCGCAAGGGGTCAAACGCAGTCGGGTGAGGTGCCGCGGGGTGCGATGGTAGTGGGCGGGTGGGTGGGTGGTGACGGGGAGGGGGGGGGAGGGTACAACGCGAGCTGTTGCAGCGTGGCCCGCCGTCACCCCAGCAGTGGCACAAAGGCCGCGCGCTCCGCCCAGCGTCACAACCAGCTCCATCAGCACCGCGTCGCGTCTGTCTCCCCCAACGCGCGCGTTTCCTCGGCCGCGTCCTCACGGCGGGCGGCGACCACCTCCGCGCCCCCCTCGACGGTGGACGCCAGCAGGGACTGCCCAGTCTCGTCCAGCGCCGTACACACCTTCCCATACGACAGCACCCCCGCCTTGGGCAGCCCCCGCACCGCGTCGCGGTGGCACCCGTCGGGGCTCACGACCAGCTGCCCAGAGGTGCGCCCGCGTCGGGAGCCCATTGCCGATCCCACCAGGCTCACCGCCCGGGACGCCACGCCCCCCGTCAGGCAGACGCCCAGGCCCACCACCGCCCGCGCGCGGCGGAGGCTCGTGCGTCGGCAGTCGGTGAGGGAGGGTCCACCGATTGTGAGGGGAGCTTTGCCCTTGTGGAAGAGCTGTCAGGGGCTTGGACCTTTGGCAAAGTCTCGTACAAAGCGTCTCTGAACGACACACGTCCCCAGACAACTCTTCCATACGGAAACGGTGACGGCCGGTTGGGTGGGTGGGTGGAGGACGAAGATCCCCCTGTTGTGGGCGGGTGGGCGGATGGGCGGGTAGGTGGGTGAGTGGGGGACGAAGATCCCCCTGTTGTGGGCGGGTGGGCGGGTGGGCGGGTAGGTGGGTGAGTGGGAAACAAAGATTTTCCCTGTTGTGGGCGGGTGAGTGGGTGGGTGGGTGGGTAGGTGGGCGGGTGGGTGGGTAGGTGGGTGGGTGGGTGCGTAGGTGGGTGGGTGGGTGCGTAGGTGGATGGGTGGGTGGGTAGGTGGGTGGGTGCGTGCGTAGGTGGGTGGGTGGGTGCGTAGGTGGGTAGGGGATAGAGATCCTCCTGTTGTGGGCGGGTGGTAATAACCGGGGGGGCCGGGGGAGGGGGGATGGGGGATGGCGCGTGGGGTGGCCGGGGGCCCGTGTCGCCACACAGGCAGCGGAGTCGGTCAATCCGCTTAGGTGGAGGAAGTGAAGGATAGGGCAGAAAATGAGGGGTAGAGGGACAGGGGGAAGCGGCGTCAGGGACGATGGGGACAAATGGCGGTGGCCGCTCACGGAGGGGGGGGTGAGAGAGGGGACGCTGCCACCCAGATACGCCCCGTCTCGGCTGACGGTGTGAATGCACGGACGGGGGACGGCGTCGCCCGCCGCCGGGGGCGCGGCCGCGCAAGCTGCACGCCGCCGCTGCGCCGCGCCCACCGCCCCACCCCGCGCGACCCCCCCCACCCACGCCCGCCTGGCCAGTGACCGTCGCCCGTGGTGCCGGTGGCAGCGGCTGCGGCGGTGGCAGCACCGCAGCGCCCGCCGCGGCGCGGCAGTCGGGGCGTCTGGTCAATGGCGAGCGTATCTACAGGGAGCGAGAGGGGATGTGGGGCGGGGGAGTCGCGCTGGCTGTGGCGGTTGGTGGCCGCGGCTGTGGCTGCAAGCAGAGCCCGCCAAGGTGTGGGGTGGGGGTGAGGGGAGGAGCGGAGCGTGCCGCGGGTGGCGATGCGCGCGCGGCGGCGGCGAGGAGGGGTCCCTGGGATGGGTGGCGGTGGGAGCCGGCCGTCCCAGGGGGAGTGTGGCGCGCCGCCGCCAAGTAGGGGGGGGAAGCGTGCGCGGCGCCTGGAAAGACGCGCCCGCCGGCTGCCCACAGCGGCACGCCGCCGCGGCCGGGGCACGGCGCGTGCCCCGCGCGCGCATGCCCGCCTTCCCTCCCGCCCGCACGGCCCGCCCGCTTCTCGTGCGGCCGCCCCCCCCGCTCGCCGGTATTCGTCGGCCGTCCACCAGGCAGGCGGTCTGGCGCGCGGCGGGCACGACGGCTGCCGACGGCGCGGGGCCTGACAGCCACCCGCGTGGATCGGCACGCACACGGCTCGCCGTGGCGGCCGTCTCCCCTCCCCCCCAGCTGCAGGGGTGACGAAAAAAGAGGTGTGGTGTGGGGTCCAAGAGAGGGGACGAAGAGGAGGAGTGCGGCCCGCGGAAGGAGACCGGGGAGCGGCGGGTGGGTGGTGAGTGTGGTCGGCGCTGGTCGGTGCTGCTGCGCTGCTGCCGCGACGGGTGGTGGGCGCGGCGCGCCGTCGCGGCTGCGCGCGGCGGTGGGTCGCCGCCGCCGCCATGGGTGGTGGCTGTGCGCCGCTGCCGCGGCGGGTGGTGCGAGGTGGACGGGCGGGCGGGCAGAGGCGACGTGCGGCCGCGCAGTACCACGCCCGCAGTGCGCCCCAAGCGGCCGCGCTCCTCCTGCCCTCCCCCGCCCCCTGCCGCCGCGTCGTCGAGCTTGTCCACGGCGCGGGGGGCGGGTGGGTGGGTGGGGCGACCCCACCCAACCGCGGCTGCCCCTCCTCCCGCCGCTCCTCATTCAACGGCGTCTGCCTCTTCTCCCGTCGCTCCTCACTCCACGACGTCTGCTCCTCCTCCCGGCGCTCCTCGCCCCCCCCCCCCCCCCCCCGCCCTCGGCCGTCTGAACCCCGCGGCCGCCTCTCTCTTCCCCCTTAACCGTCCTCAGCGTGCTGTCACTGCCACGAGGCCGGGCAGGCACGCTGCCCGGGTCTACCCCCCGCCGCCCCACACCCCCTTCCACACCCCACCTCCACGCCGCCCAGGCCGGCCACCACCCCCCCCCCCCCGCCTCCCCCACCCACCCCGGCTCCTCCTTCGTCTCCCGCTCCCCGCCCGGCTGCCCCGCGCGCCCGCGCACCGTCACGCCGCGGCTGGTGCTGGGGCGCCACGGCTTGTGCCCGGGGGTGCCCCCCACTGCAACGCCGTCACGCCCGCGGCGGCCGCCGGGGGGGGGTCGCCGCGGCCACAACGGTTGTGGAGGTGCGGGCCGGGAAGAAGGGCGGCGCGGCGGGCCGGGCGGCGCGGCGGAACAGGCGCGGCTGACTGTCCCCCCTGCCCCGCGCCCCTCGGCCCCCCTTCCCGCAACGCGACTGGCCGCCGGCCGCGCCGGCCGCGCCGCGCGCCGCGCCGCCCGGCGGCGCCATTCCCCACCACAGGCCGGGCGGGGGGCGCCCCCCTCCTCGGCGCCCGCAGGCCGAGCCCCCGTCCGCCGTGGCCGCGTCGTTGTGGAGGCAACGACGACGCGGCCGTCTGGCGGGGAGCCTCTCCATTTGCCCTGGTCCCGCCGTCCGTTCCCCCCCCCCCCAACTCCCCCCCCGCAAAGAGGGCGGCGCCTCCCAAGAGGGGGCGACTGTTCTTCGCGCCCCCCCTCTCTGTTCCGCCGGCCAGCCCCGCACCCCCCCCGCCCGTTCCCCGTGCGGCGTCGGGCTGGAGGGGGGTCACGCGAGCGACTCCGCCTGCTGCTGCCGCTCTCGATGCAGCTGTGCTTGCCCGCCCCGCCCGCCGCTTCTTTCCCGGGTGAGGTTGGGTGGTGGGCATGCCGGTGCAAGCGGGTCTCGACAAGGGGTGGCGGGGGGCGGGAGAGGCGGCGAGGGAGGGCGGAGACCCCTCCGTTGATCACCATGAGAGACGTGCAGCACACGGGGAGGAGGGCAGGGGGTTTGCCAAGCGGGGGGCCACGGGAGGGCAGCGGGAGCCACGTGAGCACGACAGCGCCTCCGTGCGCGCCCGAGCTCCATCCCATTCCACTCCGTGGCCGTGCGGTGCATGGAAAACGCCGCGCGGCGCTGTGCACCCCCTGTGGCCAGAGGAAGGGAGGAGGGGGGAGGGTGCGGTGGGGGGTAGCTCCGTGGGGGGGGGGGGGGTTGAGGGTATGAGGCGGGTATTAATAGACCGCGGGTCGTCCACTCCCCAGTATCGTCGAGTCGAGGAGGCCATCATCTCGCACAGGCGCAGCAGCCGCATCGTCATCTCCTACCCCTCGCGTCGCGTGTCTTTTGCATCTCCCCATCAAACGGCCTCCGTGGCCGTTCGTGGCCCCTTGCCCGTCCGAGGCTGCTAGGAGGGAGGGATCTCCTGCCCCCGTCTCTCCGCGGCGACTCGCCTGTGCGTGAGTTAGCCTCCCGACGCCCCTGCCCCCGTCCCCCCCCCCCCCCACGCCCCAGCGCCACAGGCGCTCTGCCCTCTGACAGACTGATGCTCGGCACACCCCCAACCCCTCCCACGCCCACGGCACCTCCCAAGCCCGCGGTACAGCCCCTGCCCCCCACGCCCCTTTCTCGCTCCTGCCACGCATCCGATGTGGCAACGCGGCGTTGGTGCTTCGTCGGCACCCGCGCCACAGCCTGGGGGAGTAAAGGGGGGGGGCCAGGGGGCAAATGAACGGCGACTCGTGCGCGAGGCGTGGACGCTCCCGCAGTAACCAGCCGGCTGATTGGCCGACACTGGCGACAGCAACGTCAAGAGAGCAAGAGGCGGCGGAGGGGGGGGAGGGGGGGGGGTGGCGGCGGGTCGCAGCCGGCGACAGCCGGCGTCTGCTGCCGCCATTCGCGGGTTGGGCACGTTGTACAGACGGCCGGCGCAGTTGCCTCCACCGCGGCTTGCCGCGGCTCGTCTTGATGAGCCGCGGCTCGTATTGATGAGCCGCGGCTGGTCTTGATCAGCTGCGGCCAGGGGCGAAGTACAGACCGTCGTGGTGCGCCCCCCACCGGCAGCCGCCCGCCAGCACACACCACGAGAACACACGTGTGAATGCGACCCTGTGGTGGTGGTGTATCCACACCTCTGTGGCGGCCGCGACGCGGTACTGCGGATCAGCCGACACCGCTCTCCCCCTGATGGAGGGGGGGGGGGGGCGCACTCACAAACACGCGGCGGGGCGGGTGCAACTGGCTCAGCGTCGGGAGGGATCACGAGAACCCTTCCGGGAAGGCTGAGAAGAAAGAGCTCGGCGTGGCGGGGGAGGGGGGTGGTGGGTGGGGTAGGGGGCAAGGAAGGGGGGGGGTGGGCGGCGGTCAGGGCGGGGACGAGACAAGCGCCAAAAAAGGCTCGCGGAACGCCGCGGCGCTTCGACAGGCAGACACGAGGCGTCGCGGGGGTTGTGCGGAGATGCGACGGAGGCCGCCATACCCCCCGCGAGAACAGACACGCCAAACCGCGTACATAGTCAATATTTTGATGGGAGATCGTTAGCGCGGATATGTATCACGGGGGGTCCTTAGTGCGGATATGTATCAAGGGGGGGTCCTGAGCACGGAAATCGAGATGAGATTGTAGAGCGCTTGAAACAAAACCAGCGGCGCATCACGATGAACCGTCCACTCGTCAGCACTCGCCCACACGGTTCAGCTTGACTGGAACCGTTTGTGGGTTGCCCGGGGGGTGCGGCGAGGGGGAAGCGGCGGGGTACGGCTTGGGCGGCCGGCAGGCAATCGGCCACCGTGCCACGACGTTGCAAAGAAAGAAATTGACGCGCCCGAAAATGGGATGGCAGCCGTCTGCAGAGGCAAGTCGAGGCCGCCACGCGTTGTCAGCCCGGGCCGTGTCCCCTCCCTCCCCCCCTGCAGGGCAGCTGCCCCCCCTCCATTTTGGCCACCGTTAGTGCCAGCGCGACCTCCCTGTGCACGAGTACCAAGAACAGCACCCGTTTCTTTCGCGACCATTGCTGTCCGTCGGCCGACACCGAGCCACACCCGTTCCGCCCCGCGGGGCCACAACCGAAGCGGACAGTAAGAAACGCTCCCGCCTCCCACCAGGTCGGTTTTGGCGCGCGGTGAGGAGGGCAGACCAACCAATGGGGCGTGCGCCCATGCCCCAACCGCTCTCCGCCTTCACGCCCGTGTTCAATAAATGAAGGGGGTGTGCTCCTCGCGGACAGACCGAGCGTGAGATGCGACACACCGCGCCTGCCCACATCCACGCCGGTTGGCGAAGAGGGGCCATGTCTCGAGACCTGCCTGGAGGCGCTGTTTAGCGTCGGGTAGGGACGGGGGTGCACCGAGGGCGAGACCAATGGGAGGTGGAGAATGGCCGTTTCAATCAATCACTTGTGGCCACGCCAACCGCGGGCGCCCCGCCGTGCGGTCAATGACTCTCGTCCTCCAAGCGTCTGCGGTCGTGCCGCCGCGGAGATGGAGCGGATACGAGCCCTCGAGGCGGCGGTCATCCCTACGTTCGGCCACACAAGAAAATTCACGAACAGAAGCCGTGGTCTAGACAAGCCCGAATGTGCGGCGCAATAGGTGGCAAGGGTAGCAACAGGTAAACGCCTGCGGAAGGCGCCCCCGCAGTACAAGACAGAAATAGTGCTCATGAAACAGTACAGCAGCTTCTAGAAGCAGGCCGCCGTCAACAGGGAAAAAGCTGACTGATGGAAACGTCACTATTCAGAATTTGCTTCACTCTGAACAGCTCGTCTTGGGGAACCAGTTTGAGCGATTGCGTCGACGCTTCGTCAAACAGTTCCAACATGAGCTTCGAAAGAGTTGCACAATTTCGAATGTTGTCGCTCGATGTCCACGTTGTGCGCATTAATGCAAAATATCGCATTGACGACCTCGTCAGCCCTCGCTGCTGCACCTATTGTGACGCACGCCGAGGTGGCTTACGTCACACCGTTTAAGGAGCGCACTAACTGTACGCGCTGCGCAGTTCACCGGCAGGGAGAGCGCACGCAGTAGCCACAATCGCCTCCGCCGCTACCGTCTGCGGCTCAAATTTGTCTGCGTTCGTTGGCGCCGCCGCCACACACCCGAGCGGGGACCATCGCCCTCTCGATTTCTGTCTTGGCTTTGTCGCCGGTCACATGAGGTGTCCCGGCCGTCACCAACCTCTGCACTGTAGCCACCGCTGCGGCCAACTATCATCGCGGGTCCTTTGATGGAGGTGGATGCCACATGTGCGCCATGTTGGTGACACTATCGGAATCAGCAGCGCTTAATGGACGCCGGGGAGAGATCGAAAAGCACTGTTCCACGAGGTTTAGAGTCGGCCATACAGGCATGCGCACCTGAAAGTGCTGCGCCTGCGCCAAGAGATTCTGCGCGCACAACGCAAGAAACACTCAGGCGTGCGCCGGTGGGTGCTAGTCGTCGCGGCGGTCGAGCGCCGGAGAATTCTGGTGCTAGTGGCGGCGTCAATTGGTCTTCGCGGGAGGCAGGGAGGCCGAAGACACTCGCGCGCTTCGTGACATCGATAGGCTGCCGACTGTGGCCAGGGAAGGTGGTAATGGTGCCGTCGTTGGGCTTCCGTCGGTGCTTGGTGAAGCGTACATCAGCATGTAGCACCGTGGAAATACTACTGTAGCCAGACTATCCGTTTTCACTTGGCACTACCGAGGGCCACTTCTCGGCGAAATCGCCGAAAGCTTCTCCCTCGGCACCTGTCTAGGAGCCGAAAGAGCCTGAGAACCGTTCAACTTGGCAGGTAGGTTGAGGGCAGTTGGGGCGGGTCTGGTAGGTGTTGTGGCATATATACGCCTGGGGGGCGCGCAGGGGCCGTCCACGGCTAAGTGGACGGCACGCGCCGCAGCCCCACGGGCGGCCACACCCGCCGAGGGCGTCGTCGCAACCCCTCTCCCCGACCCCTGTAAAAGGGTCGGGCGGCGCACCGGGCCCGAACGGTCGCGTCACGGGTGGGGCTAGCCCCCCCCCCTAGGTCGCTTGTGATTGGGTCGAAGGCGTGCGCCGGCGGGCGATCCTTCGACCCGAGGGACAGCTCCCGGGCCGGAGGAGGACGGCCGCGGGAGCTGGATCGAGTACTCCCTGTGACGATCGATAGGATCGACCTATCGATTGTGGTACGCCCTTTCGGGGGGTACTCACCAATTTCGCATGCAATTATCGTCTTGGAGGGATTTCGCTTCTATTTCTTAGGACAGGTCGACCCTGCCCGGTCGACCTGTCCGATCGAGGGTTGCGGCGGGCGCGCGCGTGCCTCTTCTGGGCACGCGACGGCGTTCTCGCCCCGCTTCTCCCTGCTCCTCAGGTCTAAACGTATCCTTCTTTGTCCCGTTTACTTGCCATAGTTTTGGCACTGCGGTTACGGGTTTGTGCGTCAACCCTCCCCCCTGACTACGGTACCCTGTGGACACCCGACTTGCCACATTTGGTGGAGCAGCAGGGGATACGCAGAAACTCACGGCCCTCGGCCGTGAGGTGGACGTGTATCTCCTTATCTTTTACGGCTAAGACGGGTAGCGGTGTCATCGTGGACTTCGACTTGGGCGGCCGGAGCGCAGGGCGCAAACGGACCCGGGTCAAGGTGGTGGTGAGCGGGGCTCATCACGTCAAGGGGTCGCCACGGGCCGTAGCCCCGTGGACGACAGCGATCGCCGGTCCTCGACAGGGGAGGACCTGATCGGTCGGGCAACATGGATCCTCATCTCCCGAAGGACTACGTGCCCCCCGATGGGACGCGCCGAAAGGGCGTCTCCACGAGGTCTTCCTCTACCACTCAGGCCCGCAACGACCCCCCTCCGCCTCCTCGTCGGGCCCCGTCGGCGCACGCCGACGTGGACCCAAAGGACGACCCGCTGACGTTCCCAGCGGCCTCGGCGTCGGCGGCTGGGCCGACGCCTACCGCAGAGGCGGAAGACGACGGCCGGACTGCCGCCTATGAAGCTGCCCTTGCTCAAGCGGAGCAAGCTTTGAATGACGAGCAGACCACGGTAGCCGAACTGACGCGACGTCTGCAGCAGCAACAAGATCTGCTGGTTGAGATGCAGAAGTCTGCTCAAGGGAGCAGATCCGCCAGTGGCTCCATGAAGAAGCCCCGACCCACCAAGAAGGGTCAGCCTAAGGATCGCAAGCAGCCGACACCTGAGCCTGTCAAGGAACAACATGACACGGCGGAGCTACTTGCGGGACTCCAGGCTCTCCTTCAAGTGTACGGTGAGCGCCCCGCTCAGGGTACCCCCGAGCGCGGCCGCCGTACACGCAAGGGCCCTCGTCACACTCGACGTGACGACGCCCCTTCCAAGTCCCGGTCATCGACGGCGACGGACCGATCTACTTCGTCCGATCGGTCATCGTCGTCATCGTCGACATCGGGGCCCCCGACCCCTCCTTCTCCGCCGTCTTCCCCGTCGGAATCTTCCGACGAGAGCACCACGGACGAGGAGGAAGCTACGCGACGCCGACGCGGGCTCAAGTCCAAGCGATCAAAGAAGAACGAACACGAGGTGTTCGACCGTCGGATGGCCATCCATGCACCCAACCGTCGTTACCGACGTCTGTTGTGCTACAAGACGTACTTCCTGGAGGATACGCGCCTGGCGTATCCACCCCGTCTTGTCAGGAAAGCACATAAGCTGAACAAGTGCTTGGACGGGCCGTTCCAAGGTCAGGCGCCCTTCACTGGGAAGGACCCACTCGCCATCTTCGGGTTCTTGTCTACGTTCAAGAAAGCTTGTGACGCCGCCGGAGCGTCACACGGACAAGCACTGCCCCTCCTCGGCTTCCGCCTGTCGGGATCGGCTAAGCTGTCCTTCACCTCCGCCGTGTCCAACAGTGGGACACGGGACGCGCACGCCATCAAGACGTACGGGGACGGAGTGAACTGGCTGTTGCAGAAGTTTGCAACGCCGGACAAGTTGAACGAGGCCTACACCGAGGTCATTTCTGCTCGTCAAGAACAAGAGGAAGCACCTCGAGCGTTCGGCGAACGGCTCGAGCGTATGTGCGACCGCCTCGTCGGCTTGTTCAACAGCAGCGATCTCGTTGATACGTTCATCAACGGACTTCACGACGCGATCAAGGCGCAGGTTGTCATGTTCCAGATGACCAAGGGCCGCGTGTCGCTGCCGGAAGCGATCACCACCGCGCAGATCTACTGGACGGGCGTCCAGAAGGTCAAGGTGGACCTGCGTCGACACATCCGGAACACTACCTCTCCAATCCGTGTTGGAGCCGTCTCGGAAGCCGTCGTAGCGAATGTCGCGGTCACCCCGCCGCAACCACCACGTTTCGCGCGAACGGAACGCAACGCCACACCGGCATCGAGGTCCCCGTCCCCGCGTCGAACTGCAACTTCGACGGACGAATGCTACAACTGTCACCGGTTCGGGCACTTCTCCAGCGACTGCCCCGAACCTCGACGGGAACGCCGACGTTCGTCAACGGACCGTGCCGTAACGGCCTTCGTCGACACCGACGACCACCCTGCCACGCTCAGGGAAACTGAGCGTCGGTCGCGTGAGCCCGGCGCGGCCGACCTTCCCCCTGACCGCGGCAAACCCCAACCAACACCTCGGTGTTGGACGTCGATCCTCAATAAGGCGTACCGTCACTACACGGTTCCCCTGTGTCTGGGGCCTGCCCAGAACACATGCGTGCGATGCGGCCCACGCTGGATACAGGGGCGGGTCTCAACCTCATTCGGGTTGACCAACTTCCGGCGAACTGGACCTCGTTCGCGTCCAAGAATCGACGGACGCCCAAGGTGGTTGACGCCAGTGGCAACCCCCTTCCCATCCTGGCGGCGATCAACATCATCGTCGACTCCGGGCACGTTAAGATGGTCTCAACGTTCCACGTCGTCAAGGAGTTGGCCGTCCCGGCCATCTTGGGTACCCGGTTCATCAACCAGCACGTGGAGGCTATTTACCCCACGTCTCAACAAGGTGTACTGGACCGACCCCAGTTCACCTGTCTCGGTTTGCATGCCCATCTTGGACACGCACTGCGTTCAACGGCAACAGGGCAAGGTCCGTCTGGCTAAGCGGACGACCTTGCCGCCGTTCACCGAAGTGTTCGCGGCAGCCAACAGCGACATCACCGGGTTGATCCATGTGACCACCAACTCAAGATTGCACCAAGGTCACCAAGTCATCTTGGCGAATGGGGTCGCCTGCACCTTGCCTGCCGTGCCCTTCCAGGTACGATTGTGCAACGTCGGCGCGACAACCAGGTACCTCAAGAAAGGTACCGTCCTCGGGTCAGCGGAGATGTACGAGGGACCAGTCATCGCCACGGTCGATGAGAAGCCCCAACCTCCGCAAGATAAGCCCGCACCGTCGTCGACTCAGTCGACCTCGCGGACGCTCCGAAGCACCTCCACAAGCGTATCCGGAGGATGCTCGAGCAGCATCAGGTCATGTGGAGCGGCAAGCTGGGGACGATCCACGCCACCGTTCATCGGATTGAAACCGATGACAAGGTCATCCCGATCCACCAGGCCCCCTACCGGACGGGCCTGCGCAAGAGGGAGATCATCACGGACTGCATCAACGCCATGCTCAAGCAGGAAGTGATACGGCCAAGCCACAGCGACTGGTCAAGCCCAGTCGTGGTCGTGCCCAAGAAGAACGGCAAGCCGAGGTTCTGCATCGACTACCGACGGCTGAACGCCGTCACCAAGAAGGATACCTATCCCATTCCTAGGATGGATGATTGCCTCGACTCGTTGGGCGAGGCGCAGTTCTTCTCGACACTTGATTGCACAGCCGGTTACTGGCAAGTGCCACTCCGAAAGGAGGACCAAGAGAAGACCGCCTTCGCATGTCACGACGGACTCTTCGAATGGGTCGTCATGCCGTTCGGGCTGACGAATGCCCCGGCAACGTTCCAGCGAGCCCTGGACATCATCTTGTCTGGCCTCAAGTGGCAGATATGTCTTGTTTACCTTGACGACGTCATCGTGTTCTCCAAGTCCGCCGAGGAACACGTCCGCCACCTGGACGTAGTCTTGACACGCCTACGTAAAGCAGGCGTCACACTCAACCTTGAGAAGTGTGCCTTCTTCAAGAAAGAAGTCGAGTACCTCGGTCACTTGGTCTGCCCCGGCCAACTCAAGGTGCACAACAAGAACACCGAGGCCCTCAAACGGGCCACCTTCCCCAAGACGAAGACCCATATGAAGAGCTTCCTCGGCGCCTGCAACGTCTACCGACGCTTCGTCAAGGACTTCGCCAAGAGAGCGAGACCATTAACCGAGCTGACCAAGAACGACGTCGGCCCGGATCTGCCTGAACCAACGGCAGAGCAACTCGCGGCGTTTGAAGACCTCAAACAAGCCTTGGTGACACCGCCGGTGCTCACCATCCCGCACCCCACCCGTCGATTCGTGGTCGACGTCGACGCGTGCGCGGACCAGCTCGGGTGCGCCTTGTTGCAAGAACAAGAAGATGGACAGCTGCAACCGGTGGGCTACTACAGCCGCACGCTGAAGGCGGCCGAGCAGAACTACTGCACGACGGAACGCGAATGCCTTGGACTTGTGTGGGAGTGCTGACCTTGCGGCACTTCTTGGACGGCAACAAGTTCACGGTGCGGACGGACCATCAGGCACTAAGGTGGATCTACAATACCACCGACCCAAGCAGCCGGTTGATGCGATGGCGCCTCCGCTTGGCCGAGTTCACCTTCGACGTCTTGTACAAGCCTGGTGCAAGTCATCATGCACCCGACTTCTTGTCACGGACGCGCACCGGCGCCCTTGACGACTCGGATCTCGACGACGAGATCCCATGCTTGGCTCTGGCCGAGACGGCCAGAAGCTTGCAGAGGGGGCGGTACACCCACGCGGTACGGCTGACGCCGGTCGCGTTTGAGGACCTAGTAGCGGACCAGGCTACCGACGCCTTGTGCAAGGTCATCCGCAAGAAGATGGCCGCAGGCAAGGCCCCCAACTTCTCGGTGAAGGACGGCGCGCTCTACCGAGAGGGCCTCGACGGGGACCAGCTTGTGGTCCCGCACAAGCATCGGGCGAGGTTGCTCCACTTGGCCCACTTCCCGACCACGGAAGGACATCCGGGATCGAACCGGATGTACTACTCCATGCGGCGCCGGTTCTACTGGCCGTCGATGGCCACCGACGCCTACGGAGTGGTCACGCGGTGCGCCGCATGTGCACAGAGCCGGCTTGCGTTGCGACGCCACACGGCGCCGATGAGGCTGTTCCCGGCGACCGAGCCGTTGACGGAAGTCAACGTCGACATCCTCGGGCCGCTGCCTGTCTCGTTGACGCGCAACAAGTACGTGTTGGCATTCACCGACCGCTTCTCCAAGGTTGTCCGTTGCGTCGCCCTGAAGAAGGTGACCGCTGTCACGGTAGCCTCGGCGTTGGTGGAGGTATGGGTGGCCAGCTACGGGCCACCCGACGTGCTCCTGTCGGATCAAGGAAGCCAGTTCATGTCGAAGTTCTTCATCTCCGTGTGCCGGACCCTTGGCATTGAGACAAGGGAGTCGACGCCGTACCACCCGCAGACAAACGGGCAGGTGGAGCGGTACAACCGCACCATCGTCAAGCAGCTCCGGCACTACGTTGCGGATAACCCGCAACGGTGGGATGAGCTCCTACCCATCCTCACGTACGCGTACAACACGCAGCCGCATCGATCGACGGGCGTGGCACCGTTCGAGCTAGTCATCCCCAGACGGATCCCGAACCTCACGGTGCACAGCCCGCCACCCGGTGTGTCTATCCAGGCACACGGCACCACCAAGGACGGCTCGCCCTTGTCGGTCAAGCGCTCCTTCATGGCCCGGCTCCGCAAGACCATACCCAAGGTGGCCGAGGCTCTGCGCAAGACGCAGCAGCGCTACAAGAAGACGTACGACAAGAACCTTGCCACCCGGAACAAGGATGTCAAGATCGGCGACTACGTGTACCTGAAGGCACACCAACGCGAGCACAAGTTGTCCAGCCCCACAAACGGGCCGTTCCTTGTCGTCGACCTGGACGACAAGACGTTCGTTGTCCAGGTGGGGGACGAGGAGAGCAGAGTGTCATGGGACCAAGCGACGCCAGCCCCAAGACCCGATGCAGCCGGCGAAGCCGACGCCACCCCTCATGCCCTGCTCAAGGACAAGGTGAACTTGTCCGACCGTCCATCCGTGATGGACGACTACCTCATCGACAAGCTCGTCGGGTATCGATGCGTCGACGGGGAGCACCAAGCCAAGGTGCGGTGGTGGGGGTACCAGAGCAACGACGACGTGTGGACGCCGCTCGGCGACCTGCCGAAGCACTTGGTCCTGCGGTACCTGCGGAACCAGAACAAGCAAGTGCCGGGGTACGAGTGGTCACCAACTAAGATGACACTCAGGTCGCAGAGCCAAGGCCTCCCACACCCGGACGCCCGCGTGAACGCGGTGACCCCCACCGTCAGGTGGGTGCCAACCATCATCGCCTTCCACCAGTCGCCCGACGGTCACGTCCAAGCGCGACTCATCTGGACCCACCCGCGCGGGCAGGTGGGCGAGGTCATCCCCCTGTACTACCTACGCAGTACATTCCCCACGAACTTCCCCCGTAACATACCGGAGCGGGCGGACTGGACGGCTCCCCGAGCAATCGTGGACCGGTTGGAGAAGCTCCACGGGCCTCACACCATCGACTTGTTCGCCACTCGGGCGAACAAGAGGTTCGAGCGGTTCGGCTCCAAGGAGTGCGAGCCCGGGGCCGAGTGGCGTGACTCAATGAGTCACGACTGGACGCCCCACAACGCGTGGGCGAACCCCCCGACCTCGCTCCTCCCGGAGATTGCCGAGCGACTGGCAAGTGGCCCTCCATTGGCCCTCACCCTCCTCGCTCCCCGGTGGGAAGCGCAAGAATGGTTCAGTATCTTCATGAACCGATGCTTCGAGTACGAGGAGTTACCCTTGGAGTGCTTCCCCCGCTCGCCCGCGAGTCCCGACCTATGGGTGGCTGAGCATCCACCGGTCTGGACCACGATAGTATTTCGCTTTGAGCGAAATCATGCCGGCGAGTAGCAGAGTAACAAGACGATTCATGAGTACCTGGGCGTCCCGATAGGGCTAGCCCCTCCCCCTCCTTCCCCACCAACTTCACCCGACACGCGGGAGCCTCCTACACCCTTCACTCACCCCCCTCACCCCAGATGTCAGCCACGTTGAAGCGGCCCGATGACCCCTCGCCGGGGTCATTCATCACCTCATCCAAGGCGGTGCGGAACCGGTCGTACAACAACGACCGCGACGCCGCGTCCAGCGCGGCGTCTGCCAGGGACCGCGACGCCACCTCGAAGGTGGCGCCATCCAGCCGGTCCACCTCCAAGCGTAGTGCCTGCTGCATCACGCGTACCGTCTCGCACCAGGCACGGTTGATCAGACGCGCCGGGAGGTGCATGCGCTTCAACTCGCGCAGGTCCTCCGAGCGGAAGAGTCGGCGGAACGCCGACTCGTCCGCCGGCGACGCGACCAACGGCACCTTCCCGGGGCCAGCTCTGTACCCCTCCGGGGTACACGACCGATACCGGGACCCCGTGGGAGAGAGCGACCGCGAGGCGTGGCGAGACCCGCGCTCGCGCCGACGCCGAGACGCCGAGCGCGACGACGACGGCGACGAATGCCGCCGTCGGTGAGTCGACCGCGTCTCCGCCGTCGACTCCGACCCGTCCTGCTGTCGGCCGGGACGGCGAGAATGACGACGGCGGCGTGAAGATCGCCCCCGCGCACGGCTCGGGGTCGCCGGTGAAGGCGACCGCTCACGTCGACCGCGGCATGCGCTAGCCGTGTCCTCAGAACGGCTGTGCCGGCGGCGCGGACGGGATCGGCGGCTCTCGGAAGCGCCCGGGCCCGAGGCGTTGCCGCGGCGACCCCTCTTCCCGCGGACGGGGCTGCCAAAGTCCCCCGCCCCGGCAGCGTCCCCAGCCGGAGGACGCTCGCCCGGCCCCCCTGCCGTGCCCGATGGGGGAGGCCGGCCCCGACCCGACGTGTGTGGCGCCCGGCCGCCACCCCGTCCGCCCCGACCGCGTCCGCGGCTACGCGCGGACCCTTCGTGCCGGGAAGACCCCGGGGCGTCTTCGTCCCCGCTGGTGGCCCAACGACGTTGTGCCTCCGCCGCCGCCTCTTGCTGCGCCGCGAACGCCGTAGCGCGCTCGCGGGCCGCGCTGGCAGCCTCGGAGGCGTGCTCCGCTGCCGCTGCCTCGGCCGCCTTCTCGGCGGCCGTCGCCGCAGCAGCCGCCTGAGCCGCCGCAGCATGCGCCGCCTCATCGTCGTCTTGTCGACGACGATCCGCGTCCGCCGCCGGGACGCCCGCGGCCCCTGACGGTGACGCGGCGGTAGGCCCGCCCGCCCTCGGCCCGGACGAGGGGCCCGCCGCCCCCCCGGCCCCGATGGGCTCCCCAAGCGGATCCTCCCGACGGGGGGAAGGAGGCACGGAAGCCGGCCGCCGACCGAAGCGGCCCGCGTTAAGCCGGTCGGCGTCCCGCCGACCTGCGGCGGCGTCGCGAGAGGGACCCGCGGACGACCCACGCTGGGCGCGTGCGCGGGCCGCTGCCTGCGCTGCGCGGTTGGCGGCGCGAGCGCGCTGCCGCCCCTCTTCCCGCTCCTCCTGCTCCGCCGCCCTTGCCGCCTCCAACCGCTCCTCCGCCCGCATCGCGCTCTCGCGCAACGCCTCTTGGCGCCGCCCACGGGAGATGCTCAAGGAGTGCGCGAACCTCGTCGTCGGCGCCCGCGCCGACGTCGGGCCACCCGTTGCCTTCGCACCCGCCGAAGGAGGGGCGTCGCCGCCATCCACGTCAATGGGCGCCTCCGCGCCCCCTGACGCGTTGAGGTCCGGGCGACGTAGGGGACCGTCGCCCTCCAACTCGTCGGCCTTGGGGAAGCCCGGGAGGGATTCCAGGGCCGCGAACCCGTACTCCTGGTCTGGCGTGTACTGGACCAGCACCTCCCGGGCGGCGTCCCCCACTCCCCCAACGTCCACCCACGCGGTGACGTGCGACCAGGGGAACGCCAAGGCCCCCGTGACGCACCGACTGAAGGCCAAGGCGGACCCAGGGGGTGACCCCTCTTGGAGATCGTCCAACGGCAACCGGGAGAAGTGCTCAAGCAGGGTGCGCTTCAAGCGCACCAGCACTCCCCGCTCCCGGAGGGCTTGGAACCAGACGGCGGCGTAGTCGAGCACCATCTCCGTGGACACTATGGTCCACGCGACGTGGCTTGCGTCCTCAAGGTAGGAGTACACGTACTCCGCCAACAAGGGCATGGCCGGAGGGGAGCTCAAGCCCGCGTCCACGAACAACTCGGGCAGGGGCACGAGTTCCTCAGCCGCCGCGGGTCGGGTGGCATCTAACCACCCAGCCCACAAGGGGCAGAGGAACCCGCAGGCCGTCGCCACCACTTGGCGACGGCTGACGATGCTGGACGGACGGCGGCGGCCGGCTAGGTAGCCCCCGCCGCGCACCGACATGTCCATGTCGACCGGGCAGCTCTCCGAGTACGACACCGTGGCGTGGTGCCGTAGGAGGGCACTCAACCCGACGAGGGCGGCCCGCGTGGCGGATGTCGGGGTGTACATCATGTCCAACCCCTCGTAGAGATCCCCCTCTACGAAGCGGGCCCGAGGCCACTCCCGCCGCAGGCGGTCGAACGCCAGCGCGGCCGCGTGCACCGGGGAGGAGTGCCGCCGCTCGTAGTGCTTGCACGCTACGAGGAAGAGGTTGCGCACCCACGGCTGCAGCCCCTCCTCGCGCGTCTCTTGACGGAGCACCTCGTTGGCAAACGCCAACGCCATGAAGGTGACCGCCTGCACGCCCGGCTGCCCCGTGGACGGAATGCCGTGCACGTCATGTAGGCGGACGCTGTCGTACGTGGCGACGTGACCCGAGGTCGTCACGTCGACAAACCGGTCCGGGAGCGCCCACCCGGCCTCGGCCACACGGCGGAGGCACGCACGATGATGCTCGCGGGCGACGCGCAGCAGCTCCGCGTTGATGAACGCCGGCGACATGAACCCCGGTCGGGGCACCCACTCCGACAAGGGGCGGAAGACGATCTCCCCCGCCATGCCGCTGCGCCACCGGTGCGGTACCGGCATCGTCCGTCAACACGACGGACGAAGCAACTTGGTCGCCGAGGGACGGCGACAAGCTAACACGGGGGGTATGTGGCATATATACGCCTGGGGGGCGCGCAGGGGCCGTCCACGGCTAAGTGGACGGCACGCGCCGCAGCCCCACGGGCGGCCACACCCGCCGAGGGCGTCGTCGCAACCCCTCTCCCCGACCCCTGTAAAAGGGTCGGGCGGCGCACCGGGCCCGAACGGTCGCGTCACGGGTGGGGCTAGCCCCCCCCCCTAGGTCGCTTGTGATTGGGTCGAAGGCGTGCGCCGGCGGGCGATCCTTCGACCCGAGGGACAGCTCCCGGGCCGGAGGAGGACGGCCGCGGGAGCTGGATCGAGTACTCCCTGTGACGATCGATAGGATCGACCTATCGATTGTGGTACGCCCTTTCGGGGGGTACTCACCAATTTCGCATGCAATTATCGTCTTGGAGGGATTTCGCTTCTATTTCTTAGGACAGGTCGACCCTGCCCGGTCGACCTGTCCGATCGAGGGTTGCGGCGGGCGCGCGCGTGCCTCTTCTGGGCACGCGACGGCGTTCTCGCCCCGCTTCTCCCTGCTCCTCAGGTCTAAACGTATCCTTCTTTGTCCCGTTTACTTGCCATAGTTTTGGCACTGCGGTTACGGGTTTGTGCGTCAACCCTCCCCCCTGACTACGGTACCCTGTGGACACCCGACTTGCCACAGTGTACAGGAGGCGCGGTGAAGCGCACGAGCCTTTGTCGTCGCTGCCCAATTGGTTTGCAACCTGACAGGCGAGACCTCCCTGCGTGTTGTCCAGTATGAGTTTGTGCCGTGCTACACAGCTTGTCAGACGCGCCCGTCCTGGTGAGCTACTCTGGTGGGTCCAGCATGTCGGGTGCTTCCGATCCGGTCCTTCCGCGTCGTCTAAGCAGAGATCCGGGACGTGTTACGAGCTCCGCTGTCACCCCACGCTTCCGGGTCTCTGTGAATGCTCTCTCGGAAGGCAAGAGATGCGAGTGCGAGCTCTCACGTGCAAGCCGTTACAAGGCCCCGGAAAGGTAGCAACAGTTCGGAGCTGGGCTCCGAGTCTGCAAAGGGTGACCGGGATAGGAGCTCCCGTGCAACGAACTGGTCGTATCCGACTTGTTTCCTTTCGCCTGCTTACTTCCGCAGTCCTCCGCAGCACTCAGGCCATGTGCGCAGGTCCCCGGCTCAAGGCATGGTGGCCTCCGGCTCAGCAGCGAGTCGCAGCTCCGCAATGCGGTTCGACATGGTCTCCTCCTTGGTGACCAGCTGAAGGAGCACCGACAGGTGGAGGTCGTGCGGTCGGCCCTGAAGCACGGTGTGTCCTACTGGTGGTTGGTTGCAAACACTTCACATTTCCTACACAGGTCTTAGATGACAAGTGTTTCGCCTGTCTTGAAAAGCATCTGCCTGTGCTGTTGGAGCAGAAGATGATCAGTGCCATATTGACCAGTCGGCTCGACACTCCGTGCTGCAGACGGCTTATGAAATTGAGCGTATGAGCTTCACGCCAATGACCATTCGGGCATCGTTTCGGTCTGTTGGTCTTGTACCGTGGGACCCCGCGCGCGTGATGCACTTGGCGCGTGTCAACTTGGGGCTGGATCTTCCTTCTGAAGGTGTGGCGGACGACGCGCGGGCGGCGGCTGCAGCGGTCATACGTCTGGCGCACGACCGTAACGCTGCGGATCAGAAAAGTGTGGTCGGTGGTCGCGCTGTCATCCTGAAGCGGCGCATCTAAAGCGCCGCAGACCTCCTGGACGCCGACCGAGCTCGAGTCCCGGCTGAAGCCGCCGCCGCTAAAGCCAAGGCCGCAAAAACAGCGGAAAAGGAAGCGACCAAGGAGCAGGTTGCGCGTGACGAGGTTGACCGTGACGGACAATGCCTACTAGCCACCTGCCGGGCGTGCACGTCACATGTCCATCGCGGCGGCAAGCGATGGACTGCCTGCGTGCGTGGGGGTTTTCGAGTGTGTCCAACGTGCGCGAAGGAGAGTGTGAGCATGGCTATCATGGCCGCTCATCTGATGGAGTGCTCTCGGCACGTGCGACAATATTCTTTATACGTGCATGATCTTGTTTCTTTTTATCTCGTGGTCTTCTGTCTCTCCTTGTTGCTTTGAGGAATTGCGAATTGCTACCCTCAGGTGCGAATTACTGCCCGTGACTCAATGCAAGCGTTGGGCGACATGACCACGCAAAGTGACATTTGAACATCGTACAATCGAATGATTCGCAATTTTTCAAAACCAAAAGTCCCTAATATGCCGCAATTGGGGGGCAAAATCTTCACTTATTCGAGAAAAGCGATCCAAGATGTACTCACACGGAAAACATGAAAGATACTGTGAGCAAAGCGGACCCTGGACGACACGTGATAAATCGTGCCTCAGACGTTTCGGGAGTCACAGCGTGAGAACGGATCGAGATGCCAGTCGACCGCTCATGCAATTGTAGCCTTAGATCGTATGCATCAGGTTCCCGCTTGAACGCGCGCCTCGGTTCCGTGAACGCTTGTCCGACATGAACATGTCTTGGAGTCGCAAATTTCCACCGAAAAACAGGCCTGCGCGTACCACGCGTGCTCTCTCTCAAGAGCGCGCTTCACAGCAGAACCCGCAGCTCCCACGACAATCCTGAACGCGGTGTTGTTCGAAGCACGGCTCGCCCATGCGACGATACGAGTCGCGGAACGAACCAAGCGTCGTGCACCTCTCCATCCGAATGCACTGTCGGTCTTCGTGAGGCGATGGGGGTACTGGACACTGCCCTGACAGTAGTAGCACATCTGGTATAAATGCGCCTTCAACTGGCTCGGTATTAGAGCTCAGGCTGCGTCTGACAAAGAGTTCATTACGCGTGCGCATATTGGAGCTGACAGCGGTGTCACACTAGCGCACCGTCGGAGCGAAATTTATACGCATGCATGATTCACAGTTTGGCGGTCTGTGCCACATCCAGCGAATTTGTATGTTGTGGATTCGTGGCTTGTCGTCATGTTCGTCGTTCGTTTTGGCGGTCAAAAGTTTTGTACAACTTTTCATTCCGGGACTCACTGACGGAGCAGGAAATTGAACGGTTCGTGTTCGGTATCCACTGCCGCAGCTTCAGAATACAGGCGCAGTCGCCGACGCGCACGTGAGAAGGGCGCATGCGCCAAAAAGCTCCACCTTGCACAGAAACAGCTAGAACCATGAGAGTGACCGGATTACCGGGACAAGAGAGAAAGTCTGCGCTAGCCTTCACACCAAGACGCAGGAGGCTGCGCGGCATCGGCCAAGACCGCGAGTGGCACCGGCCACGACCTCAAGCAGCAGCGGTCGCTAATCCATCTTCCAGCGCACGCCACCAAGACGGTTCGAAAGCGGCGAACAGGCCGAGAAGCACGTAAAGCTGTCGTAGTTGTATCGGTCAAAGAGTCTTGAAGGTGTCGCGCCATGGGGGCTCCCATCGTGTACACATCGGCCTGGTTCCGCCTGGTTCTTCCTGCTGTGTTCCGCACACCGAGTGATCATTCGTACTCTTCATTTGACAATGAGTCAATTGTTCACTTCCAATATTCATTCTTCTGAGGAAGGCAACCGGACGGCACGAAAAATCCCAATAAACTAAGAGTACGGACGACAGCGAACTATCAAAAGTGACAAACACTCCCCCAGTTGAAGCTCGAGTACCGATAGCGACAGTCAGTTCACAGGTCGTGTAGATCAGTCCATGCACGCCAGACGATCTGTATGCAAGGCCAATTGGGAACGAGAGGGCGGCGCGCGGATGAACTTGGCGTTCTCCAGTTGCATCTCGCACTGTGGCTTCGTTTAGTGTTACCTCTATCTCGTCATCCCCCAGGACGCTCCGCAACCCTCCACTTGCCGTCGACGTCTGCGGTCCCCCCGTTTACTGCGACCGCCATTTGATTGGCGCACAGGGGACGGGCGCCTGGCGACCGCTCAGCAGCATTCCTTCCCCCCCCCCCGCCTGGTGTCGCGTCAAAGCGCCACGCCGCCTCGCGCACGCACTCGCGGGCCTACTCACGGCACGCCGGGACAACCAGTGCCGAAGGCTTCCAGACGCGGGTCTCGCCCGCCCGGCCCCCCCCTTCTCCTCTGCGCGTTCCTTGAAGGTGGGGCGTGCGCCCGGCGGGGAGGGTGGGCCGGCGTGTGGGCGGGCGGAACGCGCCTGTGTGCGGCCGTGCTCCAAGCGCCAGGCGTGTATTTTTAGGGCGCTGGGCCGCTTGTGGCGCCGCCGGATATGCGCGGCAGTCGGGGAACCCCGCCGCGCATGTATCGAGTGTCCGCCCCCGGGCAGGCGCCTGGGCGAAACCACGTTCACGGCACTACTGTGGCCGCTCCCCCCCCCCTCAGGCCGTGCGTGGGGGCCTTGACGAGGCCACGCCCGGCAAAAGCGACTGGCCCGGCTCCGCCTCGTCGCTCACGTCCAGCGCGCCCCCCGCCCGGCCGCGCCCTCACTCGAGCCGGCACCCCTTTCCCCCCCCCCAGCCGGCCGTGTGCGTGTGGTTTGTTAGACCGGCCCGGGATGGCACCGGCCGTCTCTGTGGGCACAGAGTGGGGGGTGTGCGCGGCGCGGCGGTAAGGCTGCGTGTGTGCGACGAGCCCGTGTTCCCGCTCAGAGGCGTTCATCATTCGACTGACGGCACGTTCAGCGTCGGGGGGCCGCTTCGCTAGGCTGGTACAAGAGCCCAGGCACCGGCGACGTCTCGGCTCTTCCAAAGCCAGCCATCCAGAGCACCTTCTCCTCACCAGCCTTCCTCATCAACCAACTCTCCGCCTGCACCACTCTCCACCTGCGCACCGCCTTCATCCGCTCCAACTGCCAAGTCGCTCTCGCAGCCGCAGCGACCGCTTTCCGCCTTACGCCTGCCGCCGGTTTCCCCCCCCCCCCCCCGCCACCATGATTTCCGTGTCGCCGTTCAACAACATCTTCACCTTCTTCTCCCGCTACGCCACCAAGGGCAACACGCTCACCCGGTGATGGCCTGCGCGGTGGGCACCCACCTCGGCGAATTCTCCACCGCCTAGCAAGCTGGTACTTCCCGCCATTCGCCGTGCACGATGGCAGCCACTGCCGCTGCACGGGCGTTACCACGCGGGGCCGCACGCACCTGGCGCCGTCCCAACGCCACGCCGCAGCTGTTTTGCGACGCAAGGCTCCTGTGCAAGGCTTCCTGGGCAGACTGCCGCGGCCCGCCCTCGGCGGCGGGCCGCAGCAAGGGGTGACCTCCACCACCCTGGATTGAGCGCGACCTGCTCTAGTCCCCTGCCGCGCGGCATCTGTGACCGAGCGACTGCCGGCCGCGACGACGGTCGCTTGGACCGCGTCGCGCGCCACCAAACGGGCCTCTGTGAGGCCCGGTCAGCTTGCTAGACCGCCGCCTAGCGGCTTTTCGCCCTCACGACTGGCGACAACGCCAAGGAGGTTTTTGTACAGTGTTCACGCTATCTGCTTTCGCGACCTGCATGGACAGCCTCTGTTCGGTGAGAGAAAAATAATGAAAGCACTTTTTATTTCAAGCCCCTGTTGCCACTCGCCCGGTACGACACCAACTACCAACCCAGGCACGCGGGCTCCACCACCAAGGCCACGACCGGTATCCATCCAACCCCTCGTGTTCCCGTGCAAGGCACCTGACCTGAGCTGTGGGGCGCACTCAAGACCTCGCTTCGGACGACCCTGGCGCAGCTGCTGGCCGCGACGACCGCCTCGACGAGGACGCAAAGACAACGGCGGCGAGGGCAGCGGCACGAGCGACCCCAAGCAGCGCCCCTCGGCAACCCTACACAACACGTCTCTGCGGCCCCTGTGCAACGGCCCTCTACGCAACGCCCTTCAACACCACCTCGACGCTGGCAACGCAAGCGGCTCCGCGGCGGCGCGTCGGCCGCAAAAGAACAAAGGCCCCACCGCGTACGACCACTCTTGTCGGTCCAAGTCAAGACTGTACGCGCCATGACGCCACCCGCGACGGCTCAGGCGTACGAGCCCATGCATCCAACGCCGGCAGCGACGGTATCCCCTGGACGGCTTCATTGGGACGACCGGCCGACCCAAGAGTGCTACCGCAGCAGGATGGGGTACACCGGCGGGACAAGCAGCGGCGCATCTATGTGACGGCACCGCAACGACCACGTCACGCAGAACCTTCCCCCGACAAGTCCAAAGCAGCGGCGCGAGGACCGTGGGTGCGGTCTGCGCTTGAGCTCGTGCCCCACCTTGGTCTCCCCGCGTACCGCGAGCAACGTGGTCAGCGTATGCCGACGCGAGCGAAGCTTCTCCAAGGACGCAGCTCGGGATACCTCTCAAGCGCAACCGGTCCGTCACGGTCGCGTACAAGCGCTACAAGGCGCGGGGACGAGAGCGGGAAAAAGACAAAAGAGAGCACAAGAAAAGTCTCGCCCGCGCTGTAGCCCCAGCTCGCAAGACCAATATTGCACCAGCACCCCCAAGCCTGCACAAGACCGCGTCCACGGCAACAAAGGTGGCAAAAACCAAAGTGCCACGGCGCATGGAATGGGGCGCAGCAAAAGCCGCGAAAAAAAGACATGAAGAGTGAAGCGGGGTCAGCACGCACGCCACGCACGACCGCAGGTACCTCAACGCACATCGCGCCAGTGCCGTAAAAAGCACCCGAGCGTCCGACGCAGCCGTCAGCCGAGTGGAGGCGCGGCCGGCGTTGGAAATCACGAGCGCAAACATCGCGTACAACCCCGGTGTGATCGGATACGCCGCGCAAACTCCTGGGTGTCGGTACAAAGCAAGCGTGACCGTCATCTCAGCACCTTCCCGACCAAAACGGGATGACCCGGCCAGGTCGAAAGGCACAACATGAGCCAAAGCACACGGAGAGCGTCGCCCAGCTAGACGCTTCAACAGATGGAAACCAACCGTGGTCCTTGTCTCTGCCGCCTCCGTGTTTGGCCGCCACAATGCCAAGAACCAAGCACTGTGTGCAGCCCGTCGTCGCGGGAGCAGAAGTCGCGCTCGCCAACAAAAGTGCGGGACAACGCGACCACCGACGCGTCGGCTTTGGCGTCCGCCGATGCGGGAAAAGTCCATGCTGTAGGTGTTGCCAGGAAACCGCTGCCGCCGCTGCGGGTAACACCCTTGACAGCCTCGCCTGTGGTACAACGTAACGCCACCGGCAGCGGCTCCGCACGCCTTGAACGTCACGCACCATCTGCGAGCGGTAAGGCGTCCTCATGGTGAGACACACCGCCGCTGCGTCCAACAACCCCGCCAACGAGCGCACGTCACCACGGGGATCACCGCAGTACAGATGGAGCCGAGGGGACGCGCCAGCCGACAATGTACCCATCGCTATGAACGTGTCCTTGATGAGCCGTCGCCACACAGCTGCAGCCGCAGCACCAGTGCAACGCACCGCGCTGCCGCCATCCTCTCCGCACCATCCAATGCACGCACCAAATGCATACTCGCAAACCCCGGGGGGCGAGCCAATGCAGCAAGGATACGGAGGACCGGTAGAGGCGGCAGCGGGACGAGCGCGGACAGCGAGGGCAACGGGAGGTTGAACAGGAGGCCCGACGCAGAGGGAAGACGGGACGTGTGGTGGACGAGGAAGCGCGTGGTGTCTTGGAAGCGAGGGCGGTGTTTGGGGAGGAGCGAGGATGGAGAGGGGACGAGAGGGCAGACCACGCAGGACGTGCAGCGACCAACGGACGGCGCCGTGGCGCGGGGGATGGGAAAACCCCGTGCGGGCGGCAGAAACCGCGCACCAGGACGGCACGGGCCGCTGCGGCAGACGTCCCAGCCGTTGGCCCCCCCACGCCCACTTGACGGCGTCGCAGCGATCCTCTTCATCAGACCTGCAGGTGCATGAATGCTACGCGTTCGCGTCCCTTCGACCACCGCGTGCGTCCCCCACGAGAGCTCAGCTGCGACGCCGCGGATCCAACCAGCGCCCGATTCACACGATCCGGCAACAAATACTGTAGTTCGTCCGATAATATCTTACAGAGGCGTGGCACGTGATACAAAAAATCTCCATCGGTGGTGGCGGTTTGCCTAACGCCGAGGCAGCGCTGCTCAAGTAACCTGGATTTGAAAGCCGCCGTGTGCAACTGTACTTCTTTTTGTGCGTACTTTTTTTTTCTGTTTTGCGGCTGCTGCTCACTCGGTCGTGCCCATCGTCAGCGCCTTCTCGCCGTGACGGCACTGCCGCCTCCAGCTTGTCCCAACTGCCAGTGGCGGCGGTTCTGCCGCTCCACGGGAGGCGGTTGTGATGCTTAACCTTGACACCCGGGAGGAACGGACCCCACCAACCCCTTACCCTCCTCCCCTGGCCCCCCTCTGTCTACCCCCCCTACGTCCACGGCGGCGACAGGCGGTCGGCGGCCGCTACCACACACTCGTCTTGCCGCCATCTCGCTCGTTCAAGCGCGGCACACCCGCCGTGTCGGTCGCCCTTGTTGCGGCAGCCGCTCCCATCACCACCGGCGAGGGGGCCCGCGTCGCCCACCTCCCCAACGCTGTGGGTTCGGCGTCGACGCCGCGGCGGGGCCGTCGGCCGCCTTTGCGCTGGCGGGGGGGGGAATGGGGGGGACCGGCGTCGCGGCCGACGCCCCCCCTCTCCCCTTCCGCTCCCCTCCCCTCAGCGGGCAGTACGCGCCGGGTCTGGGGGGGAGCGGTGCCTGCTGGCAGCGTGCAGGGGGGTGTGGAGGGGTGGGTTGCTGGAGGGGCGGTTGGAGCGGCGGTTGGGGGGGGGCAGGGCTTGCGGGGCGGGTGGGGGGTGAGCTGGAGGAGTCTATGAGGGGGGGGTGGGTGACCCAGGCGGGCGTCCCGCCTAACGCGCAACGTCCTCGTCGGGGTGAGGTGGGCGGAGCGGCGTAGCGGTGGACGGCTGGCGGCCTGGCGAGAGCGGCGCGGGGAGGTTCTTTTGTGGCCACAGCCGGGGCGTGGCGGTGCTCTCCCCTTCCTGGGTGTGTGTGTGTCCGCTACGCGGCCGCCCGAGGTCACCGGCCGCGCAGCCGCGGCGCGCCGCGTTGGCAGCCGCCAGCCCCTGTTTGATGGCGCCGCGGGCACCGCCGCCGAGACGCCCCACGCCAGCCCCTTGCGTCGAGGCGCGGGGCGTCGCGGTTCGCCGCGGCCCCACCCTACGCAGCGGCCGAGGTCGTCCCGCCCCCGAGACCACCGCCAACCTCCGTACAGCAGGGCGGCAACGGCGGCCGCGGCGGCGGCGGAGGGTGACCGCCCACTCCTTGGCCGCTCACCCGACGCGCCCAGAAAAGACGGCGTCGCGATGGCCGCCCGCCCGCCGCGGAATCCCCCTCTCCAGACACGGTCGCGCGGAGAGTGGATGGACAGAGGGAGGGGGGGGGGGGGGGGGGCGGAAGGACGGCGGGGGACTCGCACGGCAACGTCGGTGCCAGCATAGCTACCCCCTCCGCTCCCGTTCCGCGTCGCGGACTTGTGCGCGTGCGGTGGTGGGGGCGGAGAGGTGACGCCGGCGCGTGTGCACGGCGACCGGGCGCTCGATGGGCGGGCGCGCCCGGCGGGCCCGCCACCGGGGCCATGACGCCCGTTATGTATTTCTTTTTGGCCCCTGGTGTGGTCACGCGGCCGCCGCGGCCGGGGGGCGTGCGCCGCGGGATCTATATGGTGCGGCCGGCCATCACGGGGGCGGATGGCCCCCCGTAACAGGCCCCTGTGGGGCGCGCACGAGGGGCGTGGGGGGGGGGGGGGTGCGATGGCACGGGCGGGCTGCGCCCCCCCTGCCTCACCCCCACTCTCTCTCGCGACTGGCCGCCACGCCGGGGCCAAACGGTGTACATACAGTGTACGGTACATCCACGGCACCAGGCGTGTGGCTGTCGACGTGGACGTTGGCGGCCGCCCCCTGCCGACGCACCCCGCCCCGCGCTGCCCGCACCCCCCTCTCGCTCCACCCCCCACCTACGGCCGCCACCGTGGAGGCCCACACCCCCCCTCGCTGCTGCCGCCATCCCGGAACGGTGGCACCAGAAGGGGGCGGCCCAGGACGGCGGCAGCAGCGGGCCGTCCCAGGACGGCGGCAACGGCGGGGGGGGGGGTGGGCGGGGATACGGAACGCCGCCCCCCCCGTCCGCGCCACGCCGCCACGTCGGCGTGGCCGCCGCGCCGTTGCCGTTGGGAGGGGCGTCGGCGTCGCGGCGGCCCCCGTCCCGAGGCGGCGGCGGCTACGCCAGACGGGGTGTCCCCGCGACCACGCACGCGCGGGCATCGTGGCGGGGCGCGGCCCGACCCCCCGCCGGTGGGGGCGGACCCCATCAGCCCAATGGTACGACGATGCGGGACGCGGACCCCACCCTGGCCAGGCTAGCAAGACGCGGGACGGACCCCGCCTCGCTCCTCGCTACCCAGACGCGGGACGGACCCCACCCCACCCGCGGCTGGCGAACCAGGCGCGGGATGGACCCCACCGCCGCCTCCCAAACAAGACGCAGCCGCCGTCCCAGCAAGATACAACAGCCCCTAACCCGGGGGGTGTCTGCCACCACGGTTTTACTTACCCGCGAGGGTCGTCGTCGGCGCCCCCCCCCCTGCGCCTCCCCCCCCCCCCCCCCCCCCCGGGTTCGCCCCCCCCCGCCAACACCGCCTCGGCAGCCGCCGCGACGACCCCCCCCAGCCGCGCGTGCTCCGCCACGTTCCGCCCGTGGTCCCCCCCCACGGCGGCCTCGATCAGGGACGTGCTCCCCGCCGCGGCGGCGAGCGCCGCCGCCAGCCCCGCCGCGGTCGTCACGCGCGCAAACGGCAGGCCAAACGCGGCGGCGAGCGACCGAAAGTCCGCGTCGTGGGGCGTGGAGAAGGCGCGGCCAAAGACCGCCGCCGACGCCGCGATGGGGAGGAAGGAGAAGATGCCGCCGCCCCCATTGTTGACCACCACCGTGCGCAGCGGGGGGAGGGCGGCCGCGCCGCTGCTGCTGCGGCTGACGCCCCGGCTGCTGCCGCCGCCGGTGTGTGCCGCCGCCGACCCCACCCCGCCGCCCCCGCCGCCCCCGCCGCCCCCGCCGCCCCCGCCGGCCGCCGCCGCCGCGTTGGCGCCGTACAGGTGAAAGCCGCAGCCGTCGTGGAGCAGCGCCATATCCCCGACGAGCAGCGTCGTCGGCGCCCCAGACCCCGTCGCCCACCCAATCGCCGACGACACGATGCCGTCAATGCCGCTGGCGCCCCGGTTGGCCGCCACCGTCGCGCCCACCCAGCCCGCCGCCGAAGCGTCGCCGTCGTTGCTGTCCGCGATGGGGGGGGTCACGGGGCGTGGGGGCGCACCCGCACCCGCACCCGCACCCGCACCCGCACCCGCACCCGCACCCGCCGCCGCCGCCACCGCCGCCGCTACCGCCGCGGCCGCGGCGTCCCCCCCGCGGCCGGCAAACGCGTCCACGTCGCGGACGGGCATGCTGTTGGAGAGGAAGAGGGACTCTCCCGGCGGCACGGCCGCGGCGACCAGCCGCGCGACGAGCGGCTCGGTTAGGCGGCCGGCGGGGGCGTCGGCGGCGGCGACCGCGGCGGCAACCTCCCGGTCCAGCGCCGCCGCCGCCGCCGCCGACAGGTCAACGAGGATGCCCAGGCCGGGGGGGGGCCCGCGCCCGTCGCCCGCGGCCACGCGCCCACCATCGCTGTCGGCCGCGGCGCCGCCGACGCTGCTGGCACTGCTGCTGCTGCTGCTGCTGCTGCTGCTGCTACTGCTGCTGCTGCTGCTGCCGCCGCCGACGCCGCCGCTGTCGACAGCCACCCCGTTGGGCACCCGCGCCGGGCGGGCGTACCCATTGCACAGCGGCACCGCCGCCGACGCCGCCGCCGGCGCCGCCGCCGGCGCCGCCGCCGCCACCGACGGCGGCAGGGACGGCGACGCCAAGGGCGGGCACGGCGGGGGAGCCAGCGGCGGCAGCGGCGCCGCGGGCGGCAGCGCGAGCGCGGCGACGAGCGCGGCGGCCGACACGGCGAGCCGGTGCGTCACGGCGGCGTGGGCGTCGTGGCGCCCGCCCGCGCCGCCCGCGACGACCACGTACGCGGCCGTGGCGGCGGCGGCCCAGGCGGCGATGCGCTTGGACACGACCCGCCCGCCAACGTGGAGGACCACGTCGGGCGGCGCCAGCGCCGCGGCGAGCGCCGCCGACGGCGCCCGACCGTCCGCGGCGGCGCCCGCGAGCAGCGGGTCGAGGTGTTCGACGACGCCCGTCCGGGGCGCCCCCCCTCCCCGCCCGCCGCCGCCGCCGCCGCCCCCGCCGCCGCCGCCGCCGCCGCCCAGGCCGTACGCGCGGAGCCCCGACGCGGCGTCGGCAACCACCGGCCATCCGAGCCGCGCGGCGAGCGTCAGCACCGCAAAGCGGTCGCCGCGGCGGCGGCACAGGCCGCCGCCCGCGAGGACCACCCCGCGGGAGGCCCCGCGGAGGCGCGCCAGCAGCGCCGCGTCGACGCCCGCCACGGCGGCCGCCCCCCCGACCGCGAGGCGGCCGCCGCCGCCGCCGCCGCCGCCCCCCCCCGCGTAGACCGTCCACGGGGAGCGGGAGCGGGCCCAGCGGGCGGTGCCGGCCAGCACCGCCGCGGCGGGCCACGCCACGGGCGCCGGGTGGAGGGGCTCCCGGAACATGCAGTTGAGGTGCACCGGCCCCGGCTCGCCGACGCCCGCCACCCCCACCGCCGCCGCAACGGCAGCGTCCACATCCGACAGCAGCCGCCGGAGGGGCACCGCCGCCGTCGGCACCGGCACATCCCGGAACGCGCGGAGGAGCCCCCCCCCCGCGGAGCCGACCCCCCCCCCCCCAGCAGCCCCACCTGCTCGATCGTCTGGTTGGCGCCCGACCCGCGCGCTTCCGGCGGCCGGTCCGCCGTCAGCAGCAGCAGCGGCACCGCCGACGCGGCGGCTTCCACAACCGCCGGCAGAAGGTTGGCGACCGCCGTGCCCGACGAGGTGACCACCGCCGCCGGGCGGCCGCCGGCAGCGGCGGCGGCGGCGGCGGCAAACGCGGCGCCGCGCTCGTCGTGCGCAATGACGACCGCCGCGTGGCGGGAGGCGGCGAGCGCGCCGGCCAGCGGCGCCGACCGCGAGCCGGGGCAGACAAAGAAGGGGCCAACGCCGAGGCGGACGAGCTCGTCAACGAGGGCGGCCGCCCAGAGGGCGGCCAGGTTGGGCGCCGCTGCCAGGTTGGCGGGGTCAAAGGGGGTCAGGCCTGCCGGGGGGGGCGTGGCGGGGGTCGGCTGGGGGGGTGGTGGGGGGGGCGGGGGGGGCGCGACCGCGGCGGCGGGTGCCACCCGACCGTGGCCATTGGCGACGGGGTCCCTGGGGGGGGGCGCCGCCGCCGCCGCCGCCGCCGCCGCCCCTTTCCGCCGACCGGCCGCCGCCGCCGCCGTCACCGACGCCGCCGCCACCGCCGCGCCCGCCTCGTCCGCGGGGCGGCCGCCGCCGCCGCCGTCACCGTCGCTGCTCTCCACGCCGGCAGCGTCGGCAGCGTCGCTGCCACGGGCACCCCCCCCAGCCGGCGCACCCCCCCCCGCCCCCGCCCCCGCCCCCGCCCCCCCCCCCCGCGACAGCGCGTCGACCGACACGTCCGCGTCCACGACCGTGCACACCCGGCGGTGCGGGTGAAATAGCTCGGTAAAGGGCGCCATCTTGAGCTCCGCCTCGTCCCACTCGGCACGGCAGGAGGAGCCCGCCACCACCCCCGACCCCGCGTACGCGGTGACCGTGTCGCCGGCCACGTGGGCGGAGCGGAGCGCGACGCAAAAGTCCGACGCGGTGCGGGAAAAGGCGCCCAGCGGGCCCGCGTAGAGGCCCCGGTCAAAGGGCTCGAGCGCGCGCAGGCCCGCCTGCGTGACCGCACGGGGGGTGCCGCACACCGCGGGGGTGGGGTGCATGCGTGAGAGGAGCGCGTGCGCCTTGTGCGACGGCGCGGCGCCACCGCCGTCGTCGTTGCCGTCGTTGTTGCCGTCGCCGTTGCCGTCGTCGCGGTCGTTGCCACTGTCGACGCCGCCACCGCCGCCAGCGTCGGCAAAGCTCCCACTAATCTGGGTGGACAGGTGCAGCAGCTGCGGCAGCCGCACAATGACCGGCCCCGCCGTCGACACCGTCGCGCCACAGTCGCCCATCGCGCGTGCCACATAGTCGACCACGTACGCGTGCTCCGCCCGGTCCTTGCGGCTGCCCAGCAGCGCCCGCGCCGCCGCCGCCGTCGCGGCATCCACCGCGCCGAGCGCCGCCATCGCCCGCCGCGCGACCGCGTCGTCCCCCCCGCCAGGTGCGGCGGCGGTCACGGCGGCGGCGGTCACGGCGGCGGCGGCGGCGGCGGTGGCGGCGGCGGTGGTCGCGGCGGGCGCGGCGGCGGCGGGGCTGGCGGTGGGCCCCCCCCCCCCCCCCCCGGGGAGCCCTCCGCGGGCGCACCCCCGCCGCCGGCACAGCGGATGGTACCCGCCAGCGCCTGGGACGAGATGCGCTCCCCGTCCAGCCGGAACAGCCGCTCTGGCGTGCACCCCACAAACGCCGACCCGTCAGCCAGCTGCAGCACAAACAGGTACGTCCCGCGCGTCGCGGCGGCGGCGGCGGCACGACCGCCAGCCGCCACCGCCGCGGGTGCCGCCGCGGACGCAGACGCAGACGCGGACGCAGACGCAGACGCAGACGCGGACGCGGACGCGGCGGCGGTGGCGGCGGCGGCCGACGCCGCCGCCGCCTGCCGCGCCTCGAGGGCGGCCGCCACCGCCACCGCGTCTGGCGGCGTCGCAAAGCGGAACGCCTTGCGCCGCGCGAGCACAATCTTGTCATACGTGCCCGCGCGGATCGCGGCGAGGACGGTCGCCATGGACGACCGCCACTGGCGGTAGCCGTCCACGTCGGTTACCGACGCCGCGCGGGCGGTCGTGTGCGGGGGGCCCCACGCGACCGCGGGCGCCCCGTCCGTCGCGGCCGCCACCGCCGCCGCCGCCGCGGCAATGACGGGGGGGGACGCCGCGACGATATTGACGGCAAGGACCGCACGCGCCCGCGGGGGGTCCCCGCCGTGGAGGCGCTGCAGCTCGAGCGCGGGGAGGACAAAGGTGTAGCCCCGAAAGGCCGACCAGTCGCCGGGTCCGCCCGCCCCGCCACCGTCACCGCCGCCACCGCCGCCACCGCCGCCGCCGCCACCGTCACCGCCGCTGCCACCGCCGCCGCCGCCGCCACCGTCACCGCCGCTGCCGTCACCGCCGCCGCCACCGTCACCGCCGCTGCCGTCACGGCCACCGGCGTCGCGGGCGCCCCCCCCCCCCCCCTCCCCCCCTCCCCCCCCCCCCGCGTCAAACCGGATGCCCCCATAAAACCGGGCGAGCGGCGCGCCCGGCGGGAGCAGCTCGAGCAGCGCCGCGTGCGCCGCCGCCCCGTACGGCCCGTCGGCAGACGCGGTGACGGCAAAGCCCGCGGCGGCGGTCTCGGCACGCCCGTCGCGGCAACGAAAGTAGAGGCGCTCCCGGGGGGGTTGGTCCCGCAGCCACGCGAGGGGGGGGACCGTCGGGTCGACGGGGAGCTCGAGGCGCGCGACGGGGCACGCGCGTGGGGGGTGGGGGGGGGGGGGGGGGCGCCGCTGGCAGTTGTGGTGGTGGTGGTGGTGGTGGTGGTGGTGGTGGCGGCGGCAGCAGCGGCGGTGGCTGGGGGGGGTGGTGTGGCGGTGGCGGTGGTGGTGGCGGCAGCGGCGGCTGGGGGGTGTGTGGCGGTGGCGGTGGGGGTGGTGGTGGCGGTGGCGGTGGCGGTGGCGGTGGCGGTGGCGGTGGCGGCGGCAACGGCGGCGGCGACGGCGGCGGCGGTGGCGGCGTCGGCGAGCCAGTCGGCCGCCGCGGAGAGCGCGAGCGACAGCGGCAGCGGCGGCGCGCCCGGCGGTGGGCGGCTCACCGCCCCCGCCGCCGCGGGCGGCGGCCGCCACGGGCCACCACCGCGGCCGCGGGCGGCGGCGACGCCGGCGGCGGCGGCGGCGGCGGCGGCGGTGGGGGTGGCGGCGGCGGTGGCGGTGGCGGCGTCAGGGCCGCCGCCGCCGCCGCCGCCGCCGCCGCCGCCGTCGCCGCCGCCGCCCGTGGCTCGCCGTCGGTGGGCCACCATCCCGCCGTCGCATTGACGGCGGCACGCCGGCCGGCGGGGAGGGGCGGCGGCCAGGGCAAAAAAAAAAAAAGGGGGGGGGGGGGGGGGGGGAGGGGAGGGAGGGGGAAAAAGGAGAGGGGGGGGGGGGGGGACGCCCAGGGGTAGGGGGGGGGGGGGGGGGGGGACCGACCCGGCCGCAGCAGGCGTGGGGGGCGGCGATGGGATCGAGGTGGGTGGCTGGAGGCGGCGACCGCCCGCCGCGGCTGCGGACCGCGGTGGGGGGGGAGGGGGGGGGGGACGCGGCGGTCGGGCGGGCGGCGGCGGGCGGGTGCCCCGCGGCCGCGGCGGCCGCCCGTCGACGAGCGGGGCGCTACTTGGCGCAGGATGAGCTCCGCGGCACCGCCCCCGTCGCCGAGGTCACGGCCGACCAAACGCGGAAGGGGGCGGGCGGATCATCCAATGGCCGCCACGGTCGGCCGGGTTGTGATCGTCACACAACGCGCGGTGGGCCATCATGGCATCTCGCCGCGCCGCTTCCACAAGTCACAGGAATGGAACGTGGCATTGGAGGGGTCTGGCGCTCACCCCATTGGGCAATGGACGCGCCCAATGGGGATGAATTGAGTACATGCATACCGCAATCCTTTGCGTCGGCCTGAAGAATTGTCAGCACGAAGATGTACTTGTGGTGCTCGTACGTGTGAGCCACTCAAGTGACAAAGTTGGTCTGCACGTGCAGCGGATATCTGAAAATGCAATTTTCGATAGATCCTTGGAATTTTGGCTGTGGCTCAGTCGCCAACCACAACGGACCGCATCCGTTCCGTCCACGTCCGCGGCAGCTGTGGCCGCCACACCAAGGACGGGGACCAGAGCCCCGTTTGCATCCTCGTCGTATGGCCCACGAGCACCAGACCGCCTACGTGAAGGTGGGGCCTTCCCCCTGCCCCACCAATCTGGCAGACGGCGATCGCCGCCGTCCCGCCCGCCGCGCCGTGCGGCTCATCCGACCGACGCGCCGGTGGCGCCCACGAGCAAGGGTGGTCGGCGCCCCGTCGCAGACAGCCAAGGACGGGCGGCAGCGCCTGTGGCGGCCGAGACGGCAGAGGCGGCTGCGGCCGAGGCGGCTGCGGCGACGGCGGTGCGGGGTGCCAAGCCGGGATGCCGGCGGCCGGTGGTCGTCTTTCCCCCCTCAGCGTCCACCCCCCCGCCTCCCATCCCTTCTTGTTCGACACAAAAACCTCCCCCCCTTCCCCCACCCCATGCCGTTTCGCGCAGGTACCCGCAGGCCACCGGGATTTGGGGGCGTTGAAAGGGAGCATCTCCCCCCTGGCTGGGTGCCGTGCGTCGCGAACGCACGGGGGTGGTGGCGGCCCGCCAGAGGCTGTCGAAATCCGGGCGTCGGCAGACGATGCGACAACGCGCGGTGGGGAGCAGTCGCCCTGCCACACAACCGTCAAGGACGTGGTGGGGTCGGGAGGGGGCCGACGCCCAACCCGCTCGAGGACGGAGTGGGGGGGGGGGGGCGGCGTCGGTGGTGCCGGCCCACCGGCCTCCCCACCACCCCCCCCCGCTGCAGAGAAATCCGCCGCCACGATGGGGAGACAGGGGGGAGCGGCCGGCCGCGACGTGCGGTCTGCGCTACGCGCATCGTCGACGGCTGCCGCGGGTGTTGTTGACAGGCGGACTGGCGGCGCGCGCGACGCCGAGGCCGTGGCGGGAGAGCCGCCGCCGCTGCCACCGTCGCCACCGCTGCGCGTGTCGCAGGGGCCACCCACTCGCCACCCTCCTCTCTATCGGGGCCCCCCTGCTGTGGCTGGCTGTCGGGCGTGGCGAGCACAACCATTGGCGGCGGCGGGGGAGGTGCACCTCCCCCGCCCAACGCGGCGTGACCCGTCGTTGCCGTCACTGCGGCAGCCCGCGTACGCGCTGCAGCCGCCCTGCCGCAGTTGCCGCCGCCGCCGCCACCGCCCGTCAGGTGGTGTGCGTGCGAAGACCGCGCGCGTCGGTGGGAGGCTCTGTTGGAGGCGGCCGGCCGCTTGGTCGCCGTGCGGCCGATGGTGGTCGCCCATACGGACAGCGAAGGTGGTTGCCAGAGCCGCGCTGTTCCCCCCGCGCGGCCAGTTGATGCGCGCGACGGGGGGGGGGGAGCTGCACACCGCGCCGCGGCGGAGGCTGGAGAGGCGGCGAGCCGGCAGCCCGCCCGCCGCCCCCACTCCACCCCCCCGACGGGTGGGGTGGGGGGGCGCCCCCCCCCGGCGCACGCCCCTCGCACGGGCACGACGTCCGAAGGAGGGGCCCGCCCGCGCCATCCATCGCCCGCTCGACGCACCACGACCACCCCCACCCCGCCGCAAATCCTCCTCCCCGCCCCCGCCCCCCACCCCGGGAGGGATGGACGGCCCTTGCTTCACGGCGCCGCCTGCCACCCGGAGCCGGCACAGATCCGAGGGGTGGTCACCTGTCGACACGATGCACACCGCCAGGCGGGGCCTAGCAGCCGCCGCGCACAGCGAAGGAGGAGGTACTGTACGCAGATACGAGACGGTCGGGTCCCGCGCCCCGCCGAGCCGCGCGGTTCCTCCCCCAGCCGCGCACTGCCAATGAGGGGGCGGGCCGGGCCGGGCCGGCCGGTAGGGTGGGCCCGCCAGAGGGGGGGGGGCAGAGCAAACGGGGAGGCAGGAGTGGGGGTGGCCTCGGCGAGTGCATAGGCCGCATGGGCGGCCGGCGTGTCGCCGGGGGAAGCCGGTTGGTTGGCTGGCAGGTAGGCGGGGACTGTCCTGTCGGCGGCCGGGGCAAGCCCAAGGAAAGAAGGGCCGCCGCGGCGGAGTGGAGGGGACCGGCCCGAGGCGGCCTTGGCGCCGGGAGGTTTCCTCCGCGGCCACTGACGCTGAGCGTCTTGCTCCGCCGACAGCGCTCTGCCCGCACCCCACACACACAACCCGTCAAAGGAAGACGCGGCGGGGTGGCGCCGCCCCTCGGCCTCCGGTTTCGGCGCGTGTTGCAAGCGGCAGCAACCGCACCGACAGGGGAGCAGCAGCGGCCGCGAAGGGGACCGGGGGACTGCGATGCAGAGGGTGTCTATCACGGGAAGGGTGGCGGAGTGGGCAAAGTGCCGCAGCTGGGCGCCTCCCCGCTCCCCCCCCTCCGCTCCTCGTCCGCGTTGGCGGCGCCGGCGGTGCCGGCGGCGCCGGCCACGTCCTTGTCGTCCCATGCCAGCAGACGTCGGCCAAATCGACTCTGCTTCTGCCGTCCGCCCCCCCCTCCCGCCACACTTCCCAGCATCCATACCCTCCCCCGCCGGCGCCGCCGCTGCGGCGTCCCCTCCCCGTGACGAGCCTTGTCGACGCGCCCGGTTGGGACCGGTGGACGCCGACAGCCGGGCGGTGTGCTCGCGCGCCGGTGGATCGTTGACGGCAGTGAGGGTAGCAGGCAGAGGGAAGGAGAGCTGGAGGGTGGGATGGTGAGGAGGTGGAGCCTCGAGCGGAAGGGGCAGCCGGAGGGACCGCGGCAGAGGTTGTCTGCGGATTCTCGCTCCTCGCGTTGTGTTGCGCCCTCGCCGCCCACCCCCACACCGTCGCGCACCGGCCCCACCCCTTCCCCCGTCCGTTCACCCACTCTCCCGTCCGCCGGGCGGCGGTGCCCGACACCGGCGCCGGCGGCCAACGCCCCCGCCCCAGCCCGCCGCACCGCTGCCTCCGTGGCCAACGGGACCCGCCGCTGCACCCCCGCCCCGCCACCCTCCCGACCGCCACCCGGGGAGCGGTGCCGCGGCCATCCGGCGTTTCGCCGTCGCTAGCCCCCTGGCCCCCTTTGCCCCGCCCCGCCCCATGCCCTACCCCACCAAGCCGCCGCGACGTGGCTCCCCCTCCCCTCCCCACCACACCGCCCCACGCGTGACGCGGCGGCACCTCAAAAGTCCCCACCCCTCCTACCTCCTCGCGCGGCTTCTCCACCCAGCAGCAGAGCTGGGCGACGGTCAACAACGACGAGAGTTCCCCTCCTCGACGGGGTGTCGACCGCTGTCCAGTTCAACCGGCGTGAACGCTGCCTTGGCGGCAACGGCGGCGGCGGCGGCGGCGGCGAGGCGGCGGCGGCGGTGACGGCGGCGGCGGCAACAGTGGAGGCACGCCGCGGCCGCGACAGTGAGAACTGCAGCGGCGGCGATGGCGGCCGCGCCCGTCACGCGCACCGCCGCCGTGCCAGTCCCAGTACGATAGTGGCACCAACGGCTGGCGGCGCGGCAAGGAAAACGGACGAGAGGGGGTCGGAGGGGGCAGACTGGTGGCGGCTCCGCTCCTGCCCACACTCGGCGCCCGTGCCTTGCCGTGTCACGACAGCGGTGGCGGGGCGGCGTACCGTCGATCACCCCTTCCGGCCAACCCCTCTCCCTCGGTCGTGCACTCTCATTCTCTCCCCCTCGAGTGGTGATGGTGTGTGCGGCAACGAGTGCCGCCACAGCAGCTCCGCCCCAATCCGCAAGCACCCCCCGATCCCGAAAAACCTGCCGGGCGATGACCCTTGCACAGCCGCCTCTCGCCTCTCCTCTCTCTGCAGCACACCTGCCAACGTGTCCGGGGGAGCCACTCGCGGCAGGTGGTGCAGGGCGGGAGGGGGGGACCGGCACCGCCCTGCCCATCGACGAGTGTCCCCTGCGTGTACTTTGGCTGGTGCGCGGCGCCCTCGACAGAGAGCACGAAGAGGGGGCGGAGCGAGTTGGCTTGTGGGGCACACGACGGCAGCAGTTGGCGGGTGGGATTGCTGGTGCGCGCGCGGGGAGGAGGGGGCGCGCGGGCGTGCGCGCGGGCGGCCGCCACGGATACGGCGGGCGCGGCTCCGCCACGGCGGCGGCGGAGCGGCGGGGCAGCATCTCGCCCCCCGTACCCCCGCCACGGCCGCTCCTGGCCACAGGTGCGGGTGCGTACAGTGCCGGCTGCCGCGACCGCCGCTAGCGCGGCTGCGCGGCCGGTCGGCGGCCTTTCGGATGCGGTTGTGGTTCCGTCGTTGTTTCGGGCGAGGAGTGGCTGCGGGGGAGGGCGAGGGGAGAAGAGTGGTGGAGTCGGGCGGGTTGGAGCGTACACGGTGAGGGGGCACGGTGTGTGGCCCGCTGCGAGCAGGGGGAAAGCCCCGTCTCGCGGACGTGTCTCGTCGGGGAGTGGCCGACGCGTTTGACAGGGCGCCGGGCAAGGGTGGGTGGCTGCAGCCGGTGGGCGGGCATCGGCCTGGTGTGAGCCGTGCGATGGTGGACAGCGCGGGGCGCGCGCGCGCAAACGCGCGCCGGTGCTGACCCCTTGCTGCGTGGGCGGGTGACTCACAGGCACTGGTGGCCGGCCAGGCGCCACGTCCCCCCGCCGTCTGTGTGGCGGGCTGAAATGCCTGTCGGTGAGGCTCCGAAGTCGTCTCTGTGGAGGGTGGCACGGCGTGTCGGTGCCACCTATGCCGTCCTCGCCAGGCGGCCACAGCCGCCGAGGCGACAGCGTCACACACCCGGTTTGCTGTGCTGGGGTGGGGTCGTGGCCACGACCTTGGGCACTCCCCTTCTCCCACCTCTGGGGTGCACTCAACGCTTGTCTGCACTTTCTTACTTTCGTCTTTTTGGGGGTGGTCCACATAGCCCCGCGCGACGCTCCGTCCCGCCGCGCCTCGCTTGTGTGGGGGCCGGTGGCTGTCGGGGTTGCAGTGCAGGGAGACGTCCGGACCCGTGACCCAGCTGAACGGAAAAAAATAGCAAAAACAAATCTAATCTGGCCACTACGGGGCCCACGGGGGTGGCGTGGCGCACGAGACTGTCCACCATAGTCATCAAAGGGGACTCAAAATGTGAGGCGAAGAGACGGCTGAGGGGGCGCGCGCGTGTGCGCCGTGGGTACCTGCGCGACAGTCGCGGTGGAGGACCACACACAAAAAAACACTATCACGGACACGGACATTCAGACGTGGGGTCAGGACTGACTGGCCGCTGCGGTGACGGGTTGAGTGGCCCTCGCGGCGAAAACAGGCCACTATCTGGCCCACAGCACACAACGTCGGGACTATTTAGGCTTATATGGGCTTGTCACAGCGGGCGCAGCAGGAGAGAGCAAGAAAGTAGGTTCGCGACGCAGGAAGGGGTCGTAGCCCAGCATTGGGGGGCGGTCGCGCCAGCCGCAGGCTATGGAGGATTCTATGATGGATGGATGCGGCGCGGGGAGGGCTCGACACCTGCTGCTTGATGCCGCCTTGGAAGCAAGAGACGGCGGACACTCTCACACCACGGGCGCCCCCCTGCCTTTCTGGTTTGTCTTCCCCACCACCCTCTGCCCGCGTGTTGGCAACTGGCTGCCATCCTATGTCGGTTTTCCTGTCTCACCAGTGCACGACCCCTGGTCTCTGTTCAAAGGCAAGTCAGTGACCAAGGGAAGGGCGGCCTTGTGTACTCGTAGTGGAGGCGAATGGGAGCTGCGGAAGACTCGGCGAGACCGCCGGTAGCCTGTCACGCGTCTCGCGGGCTCCGATCGCCAACCAGTGTCGCAGATTGGCGTGACTTCGTGGCATTATCCGGCCTCGAGTGTGTTTGGAATATCAAAGTGAATGCCACTTTGATCGCTTGTAAATACAATTATGTATTGGAGCCTTTCCGTCGTCACCGTCTACGTATTTACATGGGTGCAGAGAGAAAGCACGAGGAGCTTCATGTTCTGTCCCACACAAAAGAAAACACCTGTAGCCTTGTAGGCTACTCGTTCCGTAGCAGCCTGTGTCCTTCTCCTTACCCTATATCCGATGCGGCGTGGAGGCTTGTTCTCTATGTGCCTGTTGTCAGAGCAGCGGTGGGTGAAAGCCGGCGGCACCTCCCCCCCCCACATCTTGAGCTCAGCCAACGCGGAAGCAGCCCGCCCGTCTGAGGGGGCCGGCGGCACCTGCCGGCACCCCCCCCCCGCGGAGTGGCAAGGGGAGTGCTGTCGACGCCTTCCATCTCGCTGATGGAGCGCTACGTCAGCTTCTCCCCTCGCCTCCGGCCCCGGGTCCGAGCTGATTCTCCTCTCCCCTCGGTTGGCCATCTCCCGCGTGTGGACCACACCTGCATGGCTGCTTTCCCTCACGACATCAGGTGTACTCGTTGACGCCTGTTCGTCCCATGCCCCACCGCACACCGCTGTCGTAGCCTGCGGGTGGCAGCCAGACCCGCTTGCACCCTCTTCGTGCTTCCCTTGCTCCTCCTACGCGTCGGTTCTTGTTCCACTTCCATCCTAGGTTCATTCCCCTTTGGGGGCGGATGTTGTTCCCCGGGAATGGCAAGCTGAGCCTCTCAACCACTGTGCTGCCGGCGTGACGCTGTCCGGGAGTTTCTTTTTTCGCAGCAGTCGAGAGCTCCCTTTGCGCCCTCACAACGAGAACAAGAAAAACAGAGGCACGGGGGCATTGCGTCCCAGCCGCCACCCCGCATGCCGCAACAAGCACCACCGGCCAGGCAGTAGCCGAGGAGAGGGCACTGGCGCTCCGCCACCACCGCGTTTTGGAAAGCGTAGCGCGTGGGTAGGCGTGGTGGTGACGGCCACAACGACCCCCGCCGGTACCTGCAAGAGGGACACCTGGCAAGCAGCCGCCCGAGACGACCGCGGGGGCGTGCGTGTGAGCGCGACACGCAGTCATCCCGTGGCGCGAGTCCCAGCCAGTGTGGACGAAAACGGGAGCAGGGGGACGCCACCCCCGCTGGACCGCCATCTGCAAAAGGGAGCGCGGGCTGTACCGGCGCCGGGCGGTCCATCCCCACCAGACCGCCCCCGGTGGACGGCGCGGTAGGCAACGCCCAGCGACGGGGGACGGCGCGGGGTTGGCAAACGCGGGTCCGTGGTGGTGGGGGTGGGGGTCGACGGCGGGGAGCGCCACTGAGGCGCAGCGCGGAAGGGCGGCAGGGGGGGCAGGGGGAACGTTAGCCATGGCGCCAGCCCCCCCCCCCTCCCCCCAGGTGCCGCTGCCGCGCACCTCTGGGTGGCGGCGGTGGGTGCGGGCGCGCCGCCGGCGCCGTTGCCATGCTCCCATGACGCCACTGGCATGGGCGGCAATACCAGCGACGCGGCGCCCGCACGCCATGCTACTCCGTGGCAGCGGCGTTGCCCCCCCCCCCCCCCCCCCCCAAAGCCGCCTCCGCCCCCACGGTGTCCCCCCCCCTCCATCAGGGATGCGGCCGCCACAACAAGGGCGCCGACAGGCGCAAGGCGGGCGGACGAAACCGTCGACGCGGCCGGCCACCCGCGGCACCGTTCGACGTGGCCGCCGGCACCAGTGCCGCGGTGGCGGGCCGCAACAGCGCGGCGGCGGTCGCCGTCCTGCGGGGGGGTGACGCGTCACCGGCGCGGCGGCGCCCGCTCGGCCGCCGACGCACCCGGGCCAGAGGGCGGGCCACCACGTTTGGGCGGCGCTCCGCGGCGCCGCCCCCCCTCGCCCCCCCTCCCCCGCGCCCCGCCGTCCCGTCCCGTGGTGCGGCGGCGCCGCGTGGTGGCCGCCGCCGCCACCACCGCCGCCGCCGCCACCACCGCCGCCGCCTGAACGGGTCCCGTCTGGCACCCCCCCCCCCCCCCGGACCGGCACGCGCCACCGGCGACGGCCGCACCGCACCCGCCGTGCCGACGGCACGCCCCCTGGGAGACGTGCCGGGGTGGCCGCCTCGCCCCGCCTCGCCATGGACCTGGCGGGGGGGGGGGAGGGGGAGTGAGGTGGCGTGCCCCCCATCCTCACAATGCCCCCCGCCGCCGCCTCGCGCCGCCGGGCTCCCGCGGAGGCGGCGGCAGTGGTGGCAGCAGGTGGCGGCGACGGCGGCGGCGGTTGCGGCGGTTGCGGCTGCGGCAGCGGTGGCGGCAGCGGCGGCGGCGGCGACGGCGGCGGCGGCGGCGGCGGTGGCGGCGATGGCGGCGGTGGTGTGGCAGTGTCGGCCACCTGGGCGAGGGGGCGTTTGGGGAGGAGTGGGGAAGCAGGGGAAAGTGCCGGTAGGGGACAAAGGAGGGAAAGTGCCGGTGACGGTTTGGTCTCCGCGGGGGAGGCGCGGGCCGCGGCGGGGGTGGCGGGGCGGGCTGGTCCGGATCTAGCCCCCCGCGGCAGAGCCCCAAACGTGCGCCGCGGCGCCCGCACCCCAGCGCCGCGCGTCGTCGCCGGCGGGGCGGCGGCACGCCACGGCCGCGGTCCGCGGCGCATCGTGGGACAGGGACAGCGGCCCGTTGGGGGGAGAGGGGGGGGGGGAGGGCGGAGGGGGGGGGGGGGGGGGGGGGGTGGTGCCGGTGAAACGGGCGGCCGCCGCCAACAGCGGGGCGCTCGTGCAGCGTGCAAGGGCCGCCGCCGGCCGCCGCCTGCCGCCGCCGGCAGCGGCGATCCCGTGAGTGGCCCCCGCGAGGGCGGCGGGTGAGGGGGCGCTGACGCCGCCGTGGCGGATGGTTGGGGTGGCGGCGTCTGCTGGGGGTGGCCCCCCCGGCGGGCGGGGGAACCCGCCCGCCGCCGCGCCGTAGCGGTCTTGCGCCGCTCTCCCCTCACGCGGCGGCGGCGGCCGCCGCCGCCGCCGCCGCCGCCGCTGCCGCCATCCCCGTGGCCGCCCCAGCGGTGCGTGCGGCGCTGGGTAGCACCGCGTCTACCCGACTGCCCCCCACCCCCGCCTGCATCTTGTCCGCCCCAGCCGACGGCCGGCCAGCACCGGATCGCGGGGCCGCCCGCCGTGCGCGGACGAGGAGGGCCACCGCCGCCCGTCGGGCGCACTGGACCGCCGCCGCCGCCGTGAGCGGCCCGCACCCAGCCGCTGACCCCCCACCACACATGCCTGCAGAGGCACGAGCGCGTACGGCGGCGGCGCGTGCCGCGCGTGCCGCTGCGCCGCTTTTGACGGGGGGGGAGGGTGGTCCGCTGCGGTGGCGGCGGCGGCGGCGGCGGCGGCGGCAGCGCCAACAGTAGTGGCGACAGTGGTGGTGGCAATGGCGGCGGCGGCGGCGGTGGTGGTGGTGGTGGTCGCGGTGGCGGCGGCGGCAGACGCCAGCGCGAGTGTCGACCGGAGGTGGGGGGGGGGGAGTGGCGGATGGGGGGGGGAAGTGTCCATTCACCCCGGGGAGTTGGCAGCGGCGGCGGCACCAGCGGCGCCGCGGCGGCGACCGGCGCGGGCACAATGGCGGTGCGCCGCCAGAGGGGGTGGCGTGGTACTGGCGGAAGGTGGAGGCGGGCGGTTCCCCACCAGGGCCGGTGGCGAGGAGGCGGCGGCGCGGCGTCTTGTCCAGCGGGTGGCGCGTCGGGGAGGGGCGGGATGGATGCAGGCGACGGCGTTCGTCTCTCTGTCTCTTGTTTTTTCGTCGTACTTTCCGTCTGTGCCGCGCGCCCATCGGAGGGGGCGGCCCGTCCGACGGCGGGTGCTTGCAAACACACTCCCACATCACGCATCCACACACCACGCACACCACACACACACTCACACGCACACATACACGCACACACGGCCACGTTCAGCCACGCACAGCCACACGCAACATCAAAAATAAAAAGTGATAGCATACAGTCAACTCCCCCGGCCCACGACGGGAGCGCGCTGGGGAGCAATAAATAAAACGGCACATACATAAATAGACTGGCAGGTGACACATACAGCCAGGGACACAGACAAGCACGCAGAGAGAAAGAGAGACAGATGTAGACAGGACCGCAGGCTTGCAGGACACCATCCAGTGTCTTGAGTACATACACGGGGAGGGGGCGCATCAAAAGTACCCCAACGACGGGTACTCGTACACCGCGCCGTCGAGGCCCGTATCGAGCGTCCGCAGCCAGTCGGCCGCCGGGTCCGCGTCGCCGCCCGCGGCGGGCGCGGCCGCCGTCCCAGACGGGCCCGCCGCGGCGGCAGCGGCCGCCGCCGCCGCGGCCGACAGCGCCGCCACCGGCACGTCCATCTCCACGTCGGTGAGCGGCCGCGGTGGCGGCGGCGGCGGCCGCGCCCCCACATTCGTCCCCGCCGCAGACGCCGAGGCGGCCGCCGGCGACGCCGCCGTTGCTACCGCGGGCCCTGGGGACATGGACGCCAATGGCAGCGACGGCGACGGGGGCGGCGGCGACGACGGCGCCGCCGCCGCCGCCGCGGACGCCGCGGACGCCGCAGACTTGGCCGTCACGACGGGCACGCCCGCCCCCCCGTCGGCAGACGGAAGAAACAGCGTCTCCGCGTCGCGCCCGTACACGCTGATGGGGCTGTATGTCTCGGGGGTACACGAGTAAAAGAGCGACTTGACCGTCGCGGCCGCCTCTTCGGTGCGGCACGCCAGCGGCGACGACGACGACGCAAAGACGCCGGCGGCGGCGGCGGCGGCGGCGGGGGAGGCGCCGCCCTTGCCGCCGCCGCTGCCGCCGCTGCCGCCACCGCCCATGCTGGTGCCCCGAAGCAGCGCCGCGCCGGGGTCCGCCTTGGCCGCCACCCCGCCACCCGCGAGGGCGCCCAGGTCGAGGCTAAACGACTCGCTCCACGAGGTGGTCAGTGGCGGGGGGGGCGGCGGCGGCGGCACCGGCGGCGCCGCCACCGCTGCCGCCGCGCCCGGCCGGGACTGCCGCCGTGCCGGCGGGGGGACGGGGTAGCGCCCCCCCCCCAGCCCTGCCGCCGCCGCCGCCGTGCCCGACGCGGCCCCCCGCGAGGGCGGCAGCCGCGCCCGCGGCGGCGGCGGCTCCACCCCCCCGGCCCAGCCGACACCGCCGCCGCTACCGCGGCCGCCGGCCGTGGCAGCCACGCCCGCCGAGCCGCCGCCGCCGCCGCCAGCCGAGGCGGCGTGGTAGGCGGCCGCCTGGCGGGCGGCGCGGATTTGCTGCTGCCGCTGCGCGGCGGGCACCCCCGACAGGCGCTGCGATGAGGACGCCGCACCCCCCGCCGACCCCGACGCCGCCGCCGCCGTCACCGACGACGACGCCGAGGCGGGCCCCCGTGGGGCGGGGGGTACGCCGCCGGGCCCGTGTGAGGGTAGCGGGGGGGGCGCCCGCGGCGGCGGCCGCGGCGGCGGCCCCGTCGGCGGCGGCGCGGTGAGCGCGGCACGCATCGCCGCCTCGCGCGCGAGGACGGCGGCGTGAAAGTCGGCGGCCAGCCGCGGGTCCCCGCCGCCGAGGCCCGCCGCCGCCGCGCCGCCGAGGCCGCCGCCGCCCATTCGTGCCGCCATGGCCGCCGCCGCCGCCGCCGCCGCAGCGGCGGCTGCGCCCATGCCCGCGCCCGCGCCCCCCCCGCCACCGCCGCCGCCGCCGCCGCCCCCCCCGCGCCGAGCCCTCGTGCGGCGTCGGCGCCCTCTTGCCGTGCCGCCCGGAGCACCGCGTTTTGGTGCGCCCGCTTGTGGTGGGAGAGGCTCGACCCCCACTTGAAGCGCTTGCCACAATTCTCCACCGCACACACGTACGGCCGCTCGCCCGTGTGCCGCCGCATGTGCACCCGCAGGTTGTACTTGCGGTCAAAGAAGCGGGCGCAGCCGGGGTGGGTGCACACATAGTGGACGGCGGGGGAGGAGAGGACGATGGGGGTGTTGATGGCCGCGTCGAGGGGGGGGGGAGCGAGCCGGGGGGGGTGGGGGGGGAGCTGGGTGGGGGGGGGGGGGAGCCCGCGCCGGTCCCCGTGACTCGACTGTTGCCACCGCCGCCACCGCCGCCGCCACTGCCATGACCGCCGCCGCCGCCGCCGCCCTGGCCGTTGCTGCCGCTTCCTCCTCCGCCACCACTGCTGCCGCCGACACCGCCGCCACCACCGCCACCGCTGCCGCCACTGCCGCCATTGCCACCACCACTGTCGCCACTACTGCTGGCGCTGCCGCCACCGCCGCCGCCGCCGCCGCCGCCGCCGCCGCCGCGGGTGACAGCGCCAGAGCCGTCGCCGCCGGGGGTGCCTCGTGGAGGGGCCACCGTCGTAGTGGGCGGGGCCAGGGCAGGCGCCAACATGGTAGCCGCGACGGCCGGCAGGGGCGGTTGGCCGGCGTGGGCGGCGCGACCAGCGGGGTGGGTGACGTGGAGTGGTCCACGGCAGCGACCGCGACGGCACCGTCCACGGGGAGAGGCACCGACGCCTGCTGCAGCCGGGGTGGCGAGTGCCGGTTGCCGCCTGCCGCTGCCGTGGGAGGAGTGGCGGTGCTGGCGGGCGGATAGTGCAGGGCGCCCGTGCTCACTCGGTCGTCGCACCCGACCGCAAGACGTGTGGGGTGGCCAGCGCCGCCCGTCCAGTGGGGCTGATGTCGTGTCCGCGGTGGATGAGGGGTAGAGTCGGAGCGGGAGGAGGGTGAAGGGGAGGAAGGGGAGGGGGAGGATGGGGCGGGCCGTCGCTGCAACCTCACCGCCTCACCGCTTCAAATAGGGCACGGGGGGTGTCGGCGAGGGCGCGGAGGGGGAACGGAGGCACTGGCGACCCGCAATGGAAATGCGACGGTGTGATGAGCGCTGACGCCTGGGCCGCCGCTCCCCCGCCGCCGCGGCGCCCCTATATACCGCCCACCGCCACGCGCGCGCGAGGGGCGGGGGGGGGGGGGGATCCGGCCGCCGCACGCGCCCGCCGCAGCCGCCGCTTGGCCCACGCTCCCCCCCCCCCCCCCCCCCCCCCCCCCCCCCGGAACCCATCATGGGCGTCGGCCGGCCGGCCCGCCGGCCGCACCCAGCGTGCACGGAGCAGCGCACGCGGCGGCCGTACGCTCTCCACCCAGCACGCCCCTCCCCCCGCCCCCCTCCCGCAGTGCCCCCCCTCCCCCCCCCCCCAGCACCCCCCCCGCCCGCCGCCGCCACGCACGGCCCGGCTGCGCCCCGCCCGCGGCGCGGCCGGCGACGGCGCCCCGGCGTGCCGCGGCGCCCGCCGCCGCCGGCCGCGCGCCGCGGCCGGCGGGCCGGCCCGCCGGCCGGCCGCGGCGGCGGGGAGCCCCGGCGCGTGCGGGGGTGGCGGCGCCGGCCGAGGGGCGGGGGAGGAGGGAGGGGCGGGAGGAGGGGGAGGGGGCGCGGGGGGGTGGGGGTGGGGGGGAGGGGAGGAAAGAGGCGGCGGTGGTGGCGGAGAGGGGGGAAGAGCGGGGGAGGGGGGGGGGGGGGGGGGCAGAGAGGGACGGAGGGAGGGAGGGGCGCGGGGAAAGGAGGGCGCCAGGACTGCCGCGTCGTCACCGTGGGCATGGCCGCGGGCGCGGCGGGGGGGGGGAGGGGGGCGCCGCCGACGCGGCGCCGCCGCCGAACGTGGGGCGGCGCGCGGGGACCCATGGAGCGCGCCGCCGCGCGCGGGCGGGGGGCCTCGGCGGCGCGGCCGCCGGCGCGGCCGCCAGCACAGAGGGGGGGGGGGGGGGGGGGTGGGGGGGGTGGGGGGGGGTGGGGGGGCCAAAGCGCTCGATCGAGGCCGGCTCGGGGGGGAGGAGGGTGGGTGGTGGTGCCCGGCGGTGGTGGGGGGGGGGGGGAGGGGGGGGGAGGGGGGGGGTTGGCGGCCGAGGGGGAACGCCGCGGACCCCGGCCGGCGGGGAGCAGAGGTGGCAGCAGCCGGGACCGCGGCTCACGCGAGCGCCGCGGTGGCTGCCGAGAGACTCGAGGCGCCGCGACCGCGGACGCGGGGGGGGGGACCCACCGCCGCGGCCGCGGCGGCGAGCCGGCCGGTCGCGCACCCGCCACCGCCGGCGGCGGCCGTCGGGGGCGGGTCCCCCCCCCCCCCGACGCCGACCCACCCGCGGCAGCCAGCCACCCACGCCGCCCGTCGCTGCGACGGCGGCGGTGGCGGCGGCGGCGGCGGCGGCGGCGGCGGCGGCGGCGGCGGCGGCGGCGGCCGCGCGCGGCGAATCCGCGCCGCCGATTGGGCGGCGGCGGCCGCGGCGGGCGGCGGCGGGCGCCCCCCGGGGCGGCGGCGCCCCCCCCCCCTCCCCCCCCCCCTCTCCCCCCCCGCCCCTCGTCGCCGCTCCCGCCGACGGGGCACGGCCCATGGGCGCCGCTGCCGCCGCGCAGGCGGTGGTGGCGGCGGCGGTGGCGGCGGTGGTGCCGCTGCCGCCGGTGGTACCGGTGGTGCCGATGGCGCCGGTGGGGTGCCACCGTGGCGGTGGTGTGGCGGGGGCAAAGGAAAGAGCGGCGGCGCGGGCGTGGGGGGGGGGGCGCCCGCGTCGCGGTGGGGCGGGGCCCTGCCTGCGGCGGACCTCCCGCCGCGACCCGCGCCGCCGCTGCCGCCGCCGCCGCCGCCGCCGCCGCCGCCGCCGCCGCCGTCGCCGTCGCCGCCGCCGCACGCGCGCCGGCCGCGCTCGGGCCGCGGCGGAGCGGCCGCCGCGACCTCCGCGACGCCGCGACGCCAGCGTCGTGCCGCGCCGCGCGACGCCGAGCCGCGCCGCGCCGAGCCGCGCCGTCCTGCCGGGGTGGCGCCGCCAGTTTGGGCTCCCGACCGCCCCTGGTAGGATGAACCCCCCACGGGCGGCCGCCGGCCGGCGGCTGCCGCCGGCCGCCCGTCGCTGGCTGCCACCGCCGCCGCCACCGCCGCCACCGCCACCGCCACCGTCGCCGCTGCCGCCGCCGCTGCCGCCGCTGCCGTCGGTGCCTCCCTGGCGTCGCGGCTGCCTGTGTGGCGCCGCCGTCGCCGTCGCCGCCGTGTGCGCGCGCGGGGCGTGGCGCGTCGGCGCGGCGCGGCGGCGGGGAGCGGCGCGGCGGCGCGCGTCGTGGCGGCGGGTCGTGGTGGGGATGGGGCGTGGCGGCTCGTGGCGACGTGGGGCGTGATGCGGCGGCGCACGCCGGGACGCACGACGACGCATGCCGCTGGGGGGGGGGGGGGGGGGATGGCGGGAGCGGCGGCAGGGGCAAGCGGCAGGGCAGGGAGCTGGGGGAGAGGAGAGGCGCACGCCGGTGGGGGGTGGGAATGGGGGCTGGGAAGGGCGGCGTGGACTGGAAGGGGGAGGGGCGGTGGGGTCGGAAGGTGCCGACGCCGCGTGCCGTGGACGGTGTATCCGCCCGACGGGGGACGCGCCGCGCGGCGTCGGCGGCGCGAGGACGCACCGGCAGCGGTGGAAAAGGCTGGAGAAAGAAAGAAGAGAGGAGAGAAAAGAAACAAATAAGCACTTGGATGCAGGCGCGAGGGCGGGAGGGCGGTACGCGGGTCAATGGCGGAGCGTCGGACCGATGTGATTGTGGTGCAGCCACTCGGCTGCGGTGGTCACTGCCGAGCCCCCTGTGCCGGGACGGTACGCCGTGCTTCCTAGCCGACTGCGGTTCCCGCCGCCGGTCGTACGACGGCTCCACAGCCCTCCCAAGGTCTCCCATTCGCCGTCGCCCAGCGACCTGCCGCGATCATGCCTTCTAAAGACGCCGGCAGCGGCGTCGCGGCCACCGTCACGGCCGCGCAAGTAGGAAGGAGAGGTAGGAGTGGAGATGGGGCGGTTCAGGGTGGGAGGGTGCGGTGATAGAACTCGCAGCGTGGACGGCGCTGCACGTGGTTACGTTTGGTGTTTTTTTTTTGGTGGCTGCTCTGTAGGTGGTGTTGACCACTGTGCCGGTGGGGACGGAAACGGCAGCGTCGGCAGACGACCAGTGCCGCTCGGAATATGGGCGCGGGCGGGGGACGGAGACGGACAAGGAGCGGGTCTGCCCCCCTGCTCGCGCGCCCGCGTGGCCCTGTCCACCGCCTTCTGCCGCGTATGGCGGGTGGACGGGTGCGGGACGGACATCCGTGACCCAACCCCCGCCATGATTCATCAGCGTTCATCGCGTCGGCGGCAGGGGGTGCGACGGGCACCGCCCGCGATGAGTCATCGGCGGTCATTGCCTCGGCGGCGGGGGGCGCCACGGGCACCGCCACCGGCGCCACCGGCGCCTTCCCTGATGCAGAAACCATCGACCAGACCGCGGCGCCGGCGCAGCGGGGTCGTTTTCCGCTCGCCGCCGACCGTCCCACCCCTACGTGACATTGGGAACCCCCCCCACCGCACGCCGCACCGACGGTCGCTGCAGCGAGCGGTGGAGCGGCTCCAGGTATGGCAGTGGGTCTGGGCGTCCCCGCACCCCCGCCGCGTCTCCCCCCGCACCCCGTCTCACCCTCCCTCCCCGTAGGTCCCTCCCACGCCGACCCCCGGCGGCGGCCGCCGCGGTCGTCTACACCCGGTGTGTACTACGAAAGGCACTGTCTGTGCCCCCCACTCTGCCGACACCCATTTTTTGTTGGGTGCAAGGCGTCTCGTCTAGCGGAAGAAGGCGTGAGCCGAAAGGGGGGGGGAGGGTTGGATGGGTCGCCGCAAGTGGCCGCCGTAAGCGAGCCGCGGCGCCTCTGTCGCCCCGCGCGGGTCGCTGCCGTGCACAGCAAGGGGACAGGCGTGGGAGGGGGAAAGGGGACGTTGGGGGGACCCGCGCCATTGGCCGCCACGGCGGCGGACGGATCCGTCCCCTACCCCGCGGGGCGGCCCCAAAGTGAGGCGGCGATGGGTCGACGCCGGGGTTGGGGGACGCGGCGCGACTGGCGGACTGGAAGCGCCGTGGGGCACCCACCCGGGCGCCTGCGCGAGCGCCGCGGGCGGCAGCGCGGCGTGATCTGCCTCCACGTCGGCAGGCGCGTCGGCGGGCGGCCCCGGCCGCGGCGGCCGCGGCGGCCGCGGCGGCGGCGCTGCGGGAAGGGTGCACGCTGGCGGTACGCTGGCGGGGCGGTGCCTCGCCAGGGCGCACCGGGTGTACCAAGAGGGCGCTGCCTGCCGTCGCGCGGCGGGCCACACCCGAATCTCGGCCGCCACCCCTTGCGCGCGCGCCGCCGTCATGGTGATGGGCAGGCTGCGCCACGGACGCTGCCAGGCGGGAGCGGCAGCAACCGCGGGGCACGCGACGCAGCCGGCGACGGCGGCGCTCGCGACGCGCACGCACCACCCACAGCGGCACGCGGCGGCGACCCGGGCTGCCGTCAACCGACTCTCCCAAGTCGCGTCTGAGGGAGCGGTCGCGGCGGGCAGCGACGGCAACGGATTTTTTGTTTTCCGTCTCGGCCATGATGGCGTGTGCGGCCGGCGTGTCGCCCGCCCCGCGCCGCCGCCGGTCGCGCCGCGGCGGGGGCGGGCGTGCGGCGGGCGAGCGCCGTCGGCGAGGCGTGCCGCGAAAATGGGCCCCACCGCCCCGTGGTGCCCGCGCGTCCACCGCCGTCCCTTTCGCACAGGGCCTTGCTTGCCGACGGCACCTTGGGCAGCGGCCGCGGCGTGACCGGGTCGGCCAGCCCCTGGCAAGCCTCCCCAGATTTGCCATCAGAGCGGCGCGCGTCGAACAAAGAAAAGATACCTACTGTGGGAAGGGTGAGGGGGGGGAGGGTGAGGTGGCGGCGCGGACACGGCGAAGGGAAGGGAGGGCGGCGGAGGGGGGGGAATGGCGGGGGGGGGGGGTGGGGGGGGCTTCATTCTCACCCTCTCTCCGCCGCCCCCTCCCGGCCCCCCGCCACAACCCACCTTCTTCCCCGGCGACTTCTTTCTCCCCCCCCCCTCTCCTCGCACGCCGTGCGCCGCCCGGCTCTGCGGGGTATGCCAACGCCGGTGGACCCACGTTGCGAGAGCTTGACGCCGCCAGTAGGGGTGGAAGGGTGGATGGGGGGGGGAAGGGGGGCGCGCCTCCCACCCTCGCCGCCGCGGCACCGGCCGCGGCCGGGCGCGCGCGGTGCCGCCGTCACGCACGCGCGCCGCGACGGGGAGGGCGGGGGCGGCGGGGGCGGCGGCTGGGTAGGTAGGTAGGTGGGTGGGTGGGTGGGTGGGTGGGTGGGTGGGTGGGTGGGTGGGTGGGTGGGTGGGTGCGCGCGGTCTCGACGGCACGCGCCGGCGGCGCCGGCGCCAGCGAGGGGTCCTTGCGAAGCGGGGGGGGAGGGGGGGCGAGGGCCGGGGTGCGGGTCTGGGAGGGCCGCCGGCCAACGCGTCGTGCCCGCAGACACACCCGGACGGGCCCGGCGGGGGAAATGACGGCCACCGCAGAGGCGGGCTCGAGGGGGGAGCGCTCTCGAGACCGTGCACTCAACGCACCGTCGACGTCAACGACGAGCGAGGGGAGGGCCGGCGGGCCGGGGCTGGGGGGGGGGGGGGGTGGGCAGGGGGTCCGCGGAGTCGGGGGGGGGGGGAGGGGGGGGGGCGGAAGGGGAGTCGTGGCTGCGCTTCTCGGCGCCCCCATCACGAGCGCTGATTGGTAACAGACGAGGCGCGGCACGCCGCAGAGGCAGACGCGGGACGACCGGCCGGCGGCGGCCCGGCGGCCACGGCCGACGACCACGACGACCCGTTGGTGGGGGAGGGTTTCGCTGGGGGGGGGGGGCGGGGGGGGGGGGGGAGGGAGAGGGGCGTTCGGAAACTGTTGGAACCGCGTGACCCCGGCTTTTTCGTGTTGTTCCCGCAGCGTCTGACGGCCACTTTGCGTGGCCACGGCGCGCCCACGCCCCGCGCGCGCCCGCGGCGCACGTTTGGGGGGCGCGGCCGGGCGCGCCGCGGCGGCGGCCGCGTGGGGATGCCAGGCTGACGTGGGTGGGCCCGTGGGAATAGGCGGGAGAGGGGGGAGGGGGGGGAGGTGCTTGCACGGTGGCAGCTACCTTGGCGCGCGGCCGCGGGACGCGGCGCCCTTTCTCTGCGTGGCCACGCAGAGATGGAAAATCCACGGGAGGGGGGCGTACGCAGGGAATACAATGGCGGATGGGGCGCTGACACGGATACCTACTTACCTTGGCACTCACAGCGGTCGCTTCGGCCCATCCCAAAGGACGAACGCTGAGCAGGAGTCGGAGATAGGAGCAAGTGGCAGGGAAAGCAGCAGAGCAGGGTGGACGATATGGACAGAAAAGGGGAACGTGCATGCGTGACCAGTGGTTGCCCAGGGGGGCTCTTGCCCACAGCGTCCACGGTCGCAGCGTGTCGGCCGAGCAGAAGGGGGAGGGGATGGCCCGGGCCGAGATGAACGGCGGCGCATCCATGAGGCATGGACAACACAAGACAACATCAAGAAGATTGATGAGCTGCATGCAGAGAGGCCCACGCCCATGGCAAACAAAGGCGAGCAACAGAGCTCCGCACAGTGTTCGACACATGGCCTGTACACGGCCTAATGATCCAAACAGGCCGCCACCCGCCAGCAACTGCGCCCCTCCTCGCCCGTCGTTCCTACCAGCCGACGCCCCCCCCCCCCCCCCGCCTTCGACCAAGCCCCTACCGCCTCGACTCGCGGCACCCGCCCTAGCCAAAGCCCTGGCGTCCGCATTGGCCAACCACCGCCCGCAGTCAAAAACTACCCCCATGTCCACCAGCGCCTCCCACGCCGTAACGGCCATGGCCACAGACCGCCGCCGTCGCCATTGCCCCAGCCGACGCGGCCGTGCCCGCCGCCGCCGTGGCGGCGCTCCGCTGCCACAGCACCCACCGGCAGCATCACCGGCAGCATCCGGCGGCAGCGGCGGCAGCGGCGGGGGCGGCGGCAACGACAGCGGCAAGCCTCTGCAGCGGGTGGCGGGCGTTCGGACGGACAAAGGTTGCCCGCCTCACCCCCCCGCACAGCCCGCGTCGCGCCCCGCCTTGACGCCACCGCCGACCCACGTGCTGGAGGCGCCCTCCATACCCGTACCCTCCGGCGCGGCACTCAGCACCCGCAGCGCCTTTCAGAGGGGCCGCTTGGCTTGCCAAACTGCACCGTGCGATAGGGCCGCCGCGTGCGTACCGTCTGCCGCCGCCGCCGCAGCTGCTGCTCAACCGACGCCGCTACCGACGTTGTTACCGCCGCCGCTACCGACGCCGCTACCGCCGCCGCAGCCGCCGCGGTGTCAACGCGCGGCGGTCGGAAGCGGATGAGGAAGAAGAGCGAGCGCCGCCGCCGCCGGCGCCACCCCCGCGACCATCGTCGACCACCGCTACCGGCCGACGCGACGGCGGTGGGGGTGGCGGCAACGGCCGTGGCAGCCCGCCGGCGTCAGCTGGGCAACGGGGCGTCCAGGCGCACCGCGGCTGCCGTACTTATCACGGTCACGCCAATGACCGAGTACGAGCCAGCAGCCTTCGTCCAACGCTGACCCCATCGCCCGTCGGGACAGTCCTGTAACGGTGGAGCTTGGACGGTCTTACCTGAGTCAAGTATTCAGACAACAAGAGGAGGAATTTGTTCACCATTCACTTCCCATAATTGAAGTTTGAATGTTGACGTATCCGGTTTGGTCCGCTCAGCGATCGTGTCCATTCTGGTGCGTCCATTTGCAGTGGGCCGGCGCGGAAGATCTCTTGACTACTCGTACGCACCGTGATGGCTGACCTCACCACCATCTGTATCACCTGCGGTCAGGACGACAAAAAGGGCGAACCAAATTAAGACGAGCGTCTGTACGTAGGGACACGGCGTCATGGAAAGGCCATTCAAAAGGAGTGCTCTATGCTCGAAGCCCTCGCAGCCCTCAGAACTACTGATCGTTTGTGTCATTCCGGACCTACTGACGATCCACAAGCCTCAGGCACCAGTCTGGTAGTGCACCACAGACAAACGACCGCTGCCGTTCGCGGTCTGGTCAAGAACACTTCATGGTGGCAAGGGGTCAAGACGCCACAGTAAGCGTCCCAAGCAACCTCGTCGCTCCTGTACCAGCTTCCCGACGCTGGAACCACGCAGGCCCTTTCCTTTCTCTTTTTTTTCTCATAGCTCAGCTGCTCAACCTGCACACTCGAAACAAAAAGACTCATAATTTCGAGGTGTCCTCCAGCTGGACCCCACAGAGTTGATCGGCCGCCCCCCGCTGTCTGGTATCTACTTTTTTCATGGTTTGTTGACTGCGCGACGTCCCAACGGCTCCCACCTTCCCGCCATTCGCGGGACCGAGGCGACTGTCGACCACGACAGCTGTGCGGGGCGCGCACACCCCGCAGTGCGGGCGGGGCCCTCGCACTCCTGCAGCAATGACCGTTGCGTGGGACGACCACCCGGCGCGTCGGTCACGGCCCATCCACTCGTGCTAGGTCGTGGGCGGACGCGCGGGGCTCGACGCTCCACCGCCACGACGAGGGTGCTGTCACACGCCCCTGCCTGTTGCAGAGCACCGTCGGCACTCGGGCGGGAAAGAGACGGGAGGGGGCCCCTCACGTGTCTGCTTTCCCTCTCACGCCCCCTCTGCAATCCCCGCGTGGGAGGGGTCAGCACATTGGCGGCCCTCCACCATTCGGTTTCCAAGACCCCCCACTTTGACCCGCCGCCGCCACGGGGTTCCTGCCCGCGGCGGTGCCCTCACAGCCAACACACAGAGTCCACACGGTGACCTCTTTTTTCAGGGTGAGAGCTGTTGACGCGCCCGCGGCTCGTGGTTGGCGAATGACCACCACCCGATCCGACTGCCGTGTCCGCTCCACTTCTGGTCTCTCAGAGGCGCAGAGAGTGAATTGGAGAGACATGCTCCGGTCCGCCACCGCCAACCCACCTACATGTGCGCACGTGCAGCTTCGACGTCCGCGAAACGCTCCTTCGAGCGCCGCGCACCGTCAACCCCCATCCACACAGTTCGTTTCGATTGGACGAGGGGCGGCATCGTGCGCGCTGGCAGCCCGTGGAACGGCACGTTATCCACCGGGCCCTTCCGGTGGGTCTTGAACCCTCCGCCACCCCAGTAGTCCAGGCTGTCGGTGTGATGGGTTGCCGCCCTGTGTGGAGACTCTCTTGCAGCCGCGCCCAGTTTTACTTCGGGGCTTTCCAACACGTATCATCAGCCGACCTGTGTGGGACCACCACGGTTCACAAGGCGTCGCGCGGGCGTTGATCCGACCAAATCCCGCAGCTCATCTGTGTACCTATTCCTGTCTCCGGCAAGGGATTGGCTCTCGGCTCGTGTGCCCCGGTGGGCTGTTGGGCTTGCCCAGTGCGCTCTACCAGTACGACGGCGCACTCACCCTGCCCTGACCCAGTTCGTGCAGGTCCCCTCCTTATCTCCTGCCCGAGACCCTCTCCCGAGCAGCGCCCCTCCCCCCCACCGAAGCGTGCCGAGCACTGGCTGGCCAACACCAGGTGTTGTTCCGCCTCCAGATGGTCCTCCCTGGGTGCACGAAACCTCTGCGGCCGCCGCCACCGCCGCCTCACCCCAGCCGACCGCTGGCGACCCTTCTCTGCAACCAGCGGGACACGTCAGAAGCCTGGTGCTGCTCCTCCGCGGTGCTGGGCGCGCGACCGGCCTCGGTCGCGCCTGTCTCCGCGGCGGGGTGCCCCTGAGCCGTATCCGTTCACCAAGGCTCGTTTTCCCTTGACAGCGCGTGGGACCATCCATGCCATGCGGGTGGCCGCTTCGTTGGCCGGCTGTCGTTTTCCCAGTCGACCCCCCCCCCTGGGCACCGGGACCGACTTGTGCGGCCGGCGGGATCGACGAGCGTGCGCGTGCACGCGGCTGTTTCGGCGCGCAGCCCGCCGTGCTTGCCTCCCTCCGCCGCGGCCGTGAGCAGCCGAAGGGACCACCAATGGTGCCCAGGAGGGTGCCGGCGTCGCAGCCGTCAGGTGATGATGCCGACCCGCGGCTGTCCCTCAACTTTCTTCTCAACCAAGATGGGACTGCAGACGGGTCCAGGGTGCCGCCTACTCCGGAAGCTGTACAAGACGACACGACAAGGCACCCACCTACCATGCCACCGCATCCCGAGGCACGCGCACCACTGCACGGGGTGGACTACCACGTGGAGCGCGGCAGAGCGACGGACCGCGGCGTCGTCCTGACGGGCACGGGGCCGCACCTGCCGCTTCCACCGCCGCCCCGACGAGAGGCACCCGAGGCACCCGTGACCATTGCGCCGCTACATGAGCACTTCCCTCCGTCGCTGCCGCTGCCCCCACTGAGGCCACCGACCCTGCCACTGCCGTCGCCCCTTCAGCTACCTGTACAACCAACGCTGGCAGTGACGGCGACGACGGCTGCGACGCTGGCGCCGGCTAAGGGGCAGGGTCATGTCGCCCCGCCCTCGACCACGTCGGGGGGCGAGGTGACGGCGACGCACGGGTTCGTAAGGCACGGGGTGCGGTGGAATGAGGTCACGGGGCGCTACGATGTGTCGCCGACCGAGGCAACCGAGGCACGCGCAACCGTCACTGCCAGCGCACGCACCGGCCAGGGGGCAGGACGAGGTGACCAGCAGGTGCGCCAAGGTGCTGCCGCTGCAGTGACGGAGACGGCGGTGACGGCGTCTGGGACAGATGTGGGCCCGCCACCCCCCCTCCGACACCCCGTCAGTCTGGCGGCGCCCATTTCCGACCACGCAAATACCATTTTGCCCACGCCAGAGTCGTGGGCTGCTGGCCCGATGGGCGCTCACGCCGCCCGAGGCGGCCGTCCAATGGAGGCCGTCACGTGGAGCACCGGCGGCACGCACAGCGGCAACACGGGAGGCAGCGGCGACCGCAACGGCAGCAGTGACAGTGGCGGCCTTGGCGGCGCCGTCGGCGCCGTCGGCTCCCTTGGTACCCGCAACAGCCGTGGCGGCCGCGGCGGCGGTCGTAGAGGTGGCGGCGGTGGCGGCTGGGGACGCTCACGGCGGGGGTCGGGCGGCCGCCCGCGCGTGCCGTGCTCCCGCGACGGCTGCACGTCGACGTTTGCGCAACGGGCGGGTACGTTGGGAGGCGGTCAGGACCGTTTGCCCTATATTGTGCTGGTTTTTTTTTTTTTTTTCACCCAGCCAGACGGCCTACTCCAGGGCGGGCGGTGGCAAGTGGGAGCAGCTCGGGGTTGGAAGGGGTGAGCTCGAAGGGGGGTGGGGGGGAAGGCCGGGCTGCCATCTATACCGCCGCACCTCTGACGCACGCCCCTCCAGCAGTGGCGGTCGCCAGTCCCGGCAGACGACGACGCCGGGCAGCCACCAGATTGCCGGCGATGGTTGACGCTAACCCCTCTAGCCCCGCGGTCGTGATCCCGCCTCGCTGGCAGCCCTCATCCCTGTGCACGGCCTTCTTTTTTTGTGGCTGTCCCGCTCCCACCACTCGGGCGGGCTTGTGGAAATTGGCGGCGTCGTCGTGCGGCCTCGTTTCTATGCTTCTTGGTGCTCGGTGCCTCGTCGCCTCCGCAGACTGCCAGTACGTTTTCCGTGTCTCGCTGGGGACAGCTGACGGAGGGGGATTCGTGCGGCTGGATTGGATGGGCGGGAGGGGTCCCCGCGTCCTCCGCCACCCCCATTGTCCGTTCCTGCGGCGGGGGGGTGGCTTGGTGCGTTTGCGTTGCGAGCTTCTTGCCTCGCCTCGTCATTCAGCGGTGGCGGTGGTGGAGTGCAGGGGGGGCGGGGCGGCGGGGGGGAGGAGTGGGGGGGGAAGGCCGCGCCGCCTGGCATTGGCGGGGAGCTTGCAGTGAGGGGCGGTGGGGGGGTCGGAGGGGGGGGGAGGCGGATACGCAGCGGGGACGAGCCACCCCCGTCCAGGCCACTATCCGCTCCCCGGCTGGGCGCTGCTCCTCGTGCGTGAGCGTTCGCCGGCAGCGGCTTGTCTCGCCAGCCGCAGCGGCACGAGCGACCGGCAAGACGCGTACCTGACGCCCCCCCCCCCCCTTCTCGTTCTGTGTTCCTACATGTCCCGGTTGCGCCACGCTTGTGCTGCCTGCCTGCGCGGCGCGCGAATCTCCTCCCCACTCGTGGGTGGTCCACCGTGTGTCTGGGTGGGTGGGTGGGCGGTGCGGCGGTCCCACCTTTCGCGTCGTGGCCGTGGCCGCCACACAGGAAGCACGAACGTACCGTGCACGACAAGGCGCGGCCGTACGCGTGTGACCTGTGTGACCGGACGTTTGGCGAGGTGAGTGGCAACGGCGAGTGGTGGCGGCGCGGAGGTGTGTCACGGCGTGCCATGGCAATGGGCGACAGTTGGTGCCGCTCCGGCTGCGCTTGGTGGATGTTGAGCAGTGGCATCGCATTGATGGGCTGGTGCTGACGAGTCTGCTCGTGAGTGCATTCACTTCGTACTGTGTCTGTGCGGTCGCCCTCTTCCTCTGCTGCCGACGGGCCATCACCCTCCCGACATGTCCGCGTGCGCATTGTGGCTTCTGCTTCCCCCCCCGCTGCCTGCTTCTCAACACCCTCTCACAGGTGGGCAACCGGTGCGTTTGCGGAGGGAGGGGAGTGCGAGGGGGCGCGCCGGGTGAGGGAGGGAGGTGCTCTCCATCGGCAACCCGCGTGTGGGTGGTACCGTCCGCCGCCCGCGGGTGAGGCACGAGCGGGCACGCCGGGAGGAATGCGCATGGGGGAGGTGGCTTCGCGTTTTGCGAACGGGGGAGTGACGGTGGGAGACATGAGTGTCACGCCGTCCCAGCAGAGGGGATGGGGAGTACGGGCTCGTCGCGGCGGTGGGAGGAGCCTTCCGCCCGTTCCCGATGGGCGACCAGGGGCCGTTAACGACGGCTATTGTCGACCGAGCGGTGCCACAGCTGGCGTTGAGGTTCGGCGTCTGTTGACGCACCCGCTGCTGTCAGTTGGTGCTGTGCACTGCAGGATGCACTGTCGCTAACTGTTCTGCTTGCTGGTGCACTCTCTTCCGAACGTTTGTGTGCGGTCGTCCGTTTTTGTTGTTTCTCTGACGGGGTACCCCTTGCGTGCGTCTATTTGCATCTATTTCCCCCCTGCGGTCCTCCTCCCCTTCTCATCTTGAGCATCTCTGCACAGGAACAAGCACGTCCGCTCCGTGTACGTAATCGCTGCTGGAACGGAGGAGCTGAACGTGGGGTGAGGAGGGTCGTGCGGTCGATGAGAACGATGAAGGGTGACTGGCGAAGGCGTTTGGGGTTGCCTGCCGCCGGCCGGCGGCCACCCTCATCTGGGTTCACCCGGCTGCATGTGACGGTGGCAGCCAGCGAGCAGGCCCGGTCTGTCGATGGTACTGACAGCTGCCGATGCGTTTGGTTTGGTGCCTTGCCACTCAACGGGTGTCCCTCGCGGCGCGCGCGGTGGCGTGCAGACACAAGCAGGAGCGCAAGTTCCCGTGCCCCTTTTGCGGCAAGCGCTTTGCCTTTAAAGACGGCCTGGAGCGCCATTTCCTCGTGCACCCCCCGTACGAGTGTCCCATGTGTGCGCGGGTGTTTTCCACCGCTGCAGAGCTGCAGGTATGGAAGTTAGTCGGGGAGGACGCACAGGTGGTCGCAGTATCTGGCACTGGGAGGAGAAGGGGGGGGATGGGCAGAGAGAGTGGAGTAGAGAAAGTCGCCATCGTTTCCCCTTGTGTCCAACCTCCAAGGGCGAGGATACACACCTTCACTTGCAGTGGCAACCTTGTGGGTGGTGAACTGACGTTTCCGGCCGGTGACGCTGCATAGTCTCTGGTGTGTGGTGCTGGGTGTCCCGGCCGTTGGCGGCGTAGGAGCACCAGGCAATAAGCCACCCGCGAGGGCCTTCGCCGTAAGAGTTGCAGCAGCAATTATGGGTGGCTGGGACCGGGAGAGAGAGGGAGAGGAGGGTATGTGCGCGTACTGCTTGAGAGGACCGACGGGTGCGGACCTCAGCGGCATTTCTTGCTTGTTTGTACACTCAACATCCTTTCTTCTGGTGCGGCGGTAGAGGCTCTGCCCCAGGGGTGCCCAACAGGTCCACCTCGTGGGTAACAGTGTGGTTGTGCAAGGGAGTACAGCACGCTCTTGGCAATGACCGCGAGCGAAGCACCAGCGATGGCGGCAGAGGGGTGCATCCCGTACGGGTCCTCGCGGGACGCTCGTCTAACCGCCACCGCGGCGAGATGACGGAGCCAGGAGCAACACTGTACGAACGCCAAAATCAGATTCATCAAAATCCTGCAATAGAAGCCAAAACCGTATACTTATGTGTGTTTGCGTACGATTAAGGTGGCGTTCAGGTTCACTGTGACAAACCTTGGGGCCGGATAACGACCATGGGGCGTCGTGCGGCAGCCGTAGCCTGCCAGACGCGTGACAGGCCATCGGCGTCTACTCCGCGTCTATGCAGGTTCCCAGTCGCGTGCGCAAGGCGGCGTCACCCATCCCTCAGCCATTGACTATCCTTCCAAACAGACCGAGGAGTTGTGCCTGGTGGGCACGGAAAGCAATAGAGGACCGACACGAGCAGTAGTCGAGCAGCCTGGTGTCTCAAACATAGTAGCCATCAGCAAAGGCGGCCTATGGTCCCGAAGAGTGGCGGAGAAGTAATTTCTACCCAGGCAGGAGGGCGGTCGTGGCGTGAGGGCCCGCACCCTCTCCTGCTTGTAAGGAGGCACCGCGTGGTGGTCGAGGCCACTTTCCGCACCCGCCGCCCATTGTAGATGGCCCGAGCTCCCGTGGCTGGCGTGGTCGTGCTTCCATGCTGCGCTACGACCCCTCCCAGTGTCGTTGGCTCCCCTTTTTTGTTCACTTTTTCTTCACTATTTCCCGATTGGGCACATGAGGGCGTTCTTTTTTGCTACGAGCGCCGCACAGCCGGTCCTCGCGGCGGCCGCGTCAGTCCTCGTTAGTTGACGGTCCCGCGCACAGGGGTGGGCTTCGTGTGCGGCCCCCCGCGGCGGGTGTGTCCCACCGCGCTGACGGGCCCACGCCCGACGACGTTTCGATTTCTCTACTGTGTTTTTTCAAGAGCGCCCATGGACGACGATGCCCGGCGCAGGCAGCTAGGCACACGCGCGCGTGCCTGCCGCCGTGTGGTCATCGATTGTTTATGCGCGTTCAGCAGTGCGAAGGGGCCTTGGCGGCCTTCTCCACCCAAACGCCGACGCTGAGCGGCGCCCACCCGAGCGTGGCGCGACGGCGAGTTGCGTCGCGCCGGGAATTGGTATTGAGGCCTATCTGCACCCCCCGAAAAAGACAAAAGGACTAACTTAAGAACAGACTGGGCGGAGCCAGCACCGGGGGGGGGATGCACTCGGGGAGAGAGAGGAGCGGTCGTGCTCGTGGCCACATCCTCACTCCCTGGCAACGTGAGCCGGGCGCGAGAGGGGGTTGCCGCGAGGGCGGCGGCTGCCAGGCGAGGAAGGCGTGGGGAGTGCCGGCACGCCCTGCCGCTCCCACAGAAGGGGCGCGGGAGCCACACCAAACCCCCTCAGCCCTCCATGCCGACGGCGTTGGGGCGCGCCGCGGCGTCTGGCCGTCCGTGGCCGCGTGTGGGACCCCCTTGCCGGGACATCGTGGGGTCAGCACGAGCGCGCGTGCGCGCGCGCGCGCGCCCCGCGCGGTCCTCCCTCCTCGCACGGCGTACACCTGGCCGACGTGCCGACGGCGGCCGCACCCAGCGGACACCCGCCGCCGGTGTCCCGTCCGACGCGTCGGCACCCCCCCCAAATGAGACACATCTGCGCGACACACCCCACCAGTGACGGACTGCGGGACCCACGCCACGCCGCCGCTCCCATAGCCGCCCCCGTCCACTCCCCTTCCGCCCCTCTGCTCCGCCCACCCCGATGCGTCGCGCCTCTCCCCCCAATGGCCGCACCACCTCTGACCGCGTCCTCGTTCCAGGAGCTGCCATCATGGCCCACAGCCCCACCACCCTTTCCCCCCTACCCTGTCTGTCAGCGAGGAAGCCTCGCCGTGTGGGCCATCGGGTCACCCGCCCCTCCCCCGTCTATGTCGTGGCGTTTGCCCCTCGGGGGGGCCACGGCGTGGCCACCGGCGCCGACAGGCGGCTGCACCTGTTTGCCCTGCCCGCTGCGATCCGCCTGCCCGCGTATGGCGGCCACAACGGGGCAGTCCACGCGGTGGCGCCTTCCCCCAACGGGCGGCTCCTCCTGTTTGGAGGGGGCGACCGCACCGCCCGGCTGACGGACGTCGCGACGGGGGCGACGACGCGGCAGCTGGGGGAGGGGGGAGGCGGGCACGGCGGCCGCATCGATGGCGTGGCCTGGGGGGGGGGGGGGGGGGGGGGGGCCACCTGCCTCACCGCGTGCTACGACGCGGCCGTGCGGGTGTGGGACGCGCGGGTGGGGGGGCGCGGCGGCGGTGGCGGCGGGCTGGTGGCCACGCTCGGCGGGTTTAGGGACTCGGCGCCGTCGGTGGCGGTCGCCGGCGACGCCACCCTCACCGCCTGCGTCGACGGCCACTTGCGCGTCCACGACGTGCGCGCCAGGACGGTGGCGGCGGCGGACGTTGGCGGGGCGCCGCCGCCGTCGCCGCCGTCGTCGCCGCCGCCACGGGCGGCGGCCGGGCCGGGCGGGGCCGCCCCTGCCGCCGCCGCCACCGCCACGTCCCCGCGGCGGCTGCGGCGGCGGCGGCAGCGGCGGCAGCGGCGGCGTGCCGCGGGGCTCTGCCGCCATTGGCGGCGGCGGCACGCTGCTCGCGTCCACCCTCCGCAGCGCCATTGTGGGCGTGCGCGCCGACGGGGGCGGCGGCGTCGCCGCCGTGTACGGCGGCCACCGCACGGAGGTGTACGCGGCGGCGGTCGGGGTCGCCCCGGGGGGGGGCGCCCTCGCCGCGGGCGGGGAGGATGGGCGGCTGTGGGTGTGGACGGCGGCGGGCGGGCGGCCGGCCGGGGCGGGCGGCCGCCGCCGGGGGGGGGGGGGGGGCGGAGCGGCGGGGGGGGGGGCGAGCGGGCGGGCCCGCGCCGCCCGCCTGGGGGGGGGTCCCGCCGGCGGCGCCGGCGAGGGGGGTGGCCGCGCACGCGGGGCCGGCGGTGGCGACGGCGTGGTCGCCGACGGCCACGGCGCTGCTGTTGGGCGGCCACGACGGGTGGGAGCGGCTGTGGGGCAGCGCGGCGGAGGCGGCGGCGGCGGCAGCGGCGGCGGACGGCGGCTGAGCGGGCAGCACGGGTGACGGCGGGGGCGCGGCCGGCAGCAGCGCCCGGCGCGGCGTGTGGCTTGTGCGCGGCGCGGGGGGAAGCGTAGGCGCCAGTGCAGGGATTGACGGGGGGGGGGTGCACGCAGGTGGGGGGGACACGCAGTAGGGGGGGGGGTGCGCGCCGCCGGGCGGCGACCGTGAGCGGGTGGGTGCGCCAACCGCGGGCGGCCGCAGCCCGCGCGGCGACGCGAGCGTGTCGGGTCGCCGCGGCCGGCCCGCCCTGGCACGCGCCCGAGCCGGTGGCGGCGGCCGCCCCGCGGCGGGTGCCGCCCCGCCGCGCGGCGGGTCGCGGCGGCGGTCCGCCCGTGCCGCCGACCGGACGGCGGTGGCCTCGGCGGCGGCCGCGGCGGCGGCCGACGCGCGGCGCGCGCGGGCGGCCGCGGCGGGCGGTCGGCCAGCCGGCGCGGACCGGCTCGGGGCGGCGACGGCGGACGCGGCGGTCCGGTCCCCCCCCCCCCCATCCCCCCCCCGCACCGCCGGGCGCTCGCGCCCGTCCCCGGCCGCGGCGCCGTCGCGCCGCCCACGGCCGCGGCGCGTCGCCGTCGGCTCCGCCGCCGGCACACGCTCCCGCCGCGTCCCGCCCCACGAGGGGGCCCCAGCGGCAGCCCTTCCCCCCTGCGGCGCACCCCCGCGCCTCTGTAGGGGCGCCCCACGCGGCGGCCAGCTCCGCGCGGCGGTCCACCACGCACCACACGGCGGGGCGGCCAGCGCGGCGACCGCCTCGGCCGGGTCGCGCACCACCGCCACGCCGCGGAGACCCCCCCCCCCCCCCCTCCCCCCTCCCCCCCCACGCCGGCGGCGGCACCCCGTGCCGCCCCCCGCGCACCCCCGCCGCCGACGCCGCCGCCGCCGCCGCCGCCACCGCCGCCGCCGCCGCCGCCGCCACCCCGCACCGCTGCCGGCGGCGGGGCCGCCGGCGGCGGCGGCGGCAGCCAGCCGCCGCCCGCCACCCCCGCGAGCGAGCACCACCGTCGGCGGCCGCGGCGGCCGCCGCAGCGTTGCGAGCGCCACGGCGGGGCGCCTCTGCGGGCGCGAGCAGCAGGGGGAGGGCGGGCGGCGGCGGCAGCGCCTGCGGCAGCGCCCGCGCCGCGGCCGTGGGGGGGCCCGCGGCGGCAGCGGCGGCGGCGGCGCGCCGCCGTCGCCGCCGCCGCCGCCGCGGCCGCCGCCGGGGGGGGGCGCCAAGGGGGGGGGGTGCGGATGAGCGTGAGCCTGTGCGTGGGGGGGTGGGGGGGGGCGGGAGCGCCCACGGGAGGGAGGGGGGGAGCGCCATGGCGGGCCGGGCGGGGAGGGGCCGATGGGGGGCCGATGCTGGGGGCGAGCGCGGTGGGTTGAAGAGCACGAGTGGGGGGCACGTCGAATCACGACGGCATGAAAAAAGACAGATGGTCTCTTTTCGATGCATAATTCCGACTTGGGAGCAGTCAAACTTCGGGACGGTCGACCGCCAATGAGAGCCACGCCATGCGGCCCGACATGCTTGCCGTGTAGGGTAATCGTCTGGCAGCAGGTCTCGAGATTGCGGCGTGGTTCGCGTCGGGCAATGGGCAGCCACGTGCGATTCCCCCATCGTCCACCAAAGTGGCCCACGCGAGGACCCGGTCGACCGCTTCGACAGCAAAAGTGGCCGCGACCTGGACAGCCCTTCGTTCTCGCGCCATCCCCTCCACCGCGAACGTCACTGCCGCTCCGACACCACGACCTGCCTCTGCCCGACAAGCAGGAGCCGATGTCGCCTCGGTTCTGCGCTGTGGCCGCTGAAGTCATCCTGTTTGGCCGGTGGCGTGGCGTTGACTCTGCAGCAGCGTCGACGGCGGTGGCCCTGTCTCCCTCCTGCGCGGCGGGCGCGCTGCCCGCGGCGGCCGTCGGCGCGGGCGCGTGGGGGACGGACACCCCCCCCATCCCCTCCTTCCCCTCGTCCCGCCCCGCCGCCTTCCTGGCGGTCGTCTTCCGGTCGGTGGTGGCACGCCTGGCGGCCGAGGCCCACCGCGGCGCCCGCGACCCCGGCGGCCCCGCCGCGGCGCCCGCGACCCCGGCGGCCCCGCCACGGCGCGCATCCGCGCGTCGCTCGACGCGCACCTGGCGGCGACGCTGGGCGGGCTGGCGGCGGTGCCGGACGCAGGCCGCAGGGGGGGGGGGGTGTCACCCTGCGGCTGCAGTTTTTCTTCAAGCTGGCCGCGACCGTGGCCGAGACGGACTGCTGGGTGTGGCTGCGGTCGCCGCCGTCGGCGTCGGCGCTGGGGTCGGGGGCGGAGGGGAGGGGGGGGCGGGAGCGCGCAGATTGGATCGGCGGCAGCGGCGGCGGCGGGCGGGGAAGGGGAGCCGTGGCCGTGTCTGCCGCGATGGGGAGGACCTGTCCGCTGCACTCGGAGAGCGGCGCGCAACGGCGGGCGGCGGCAGCGGTGTTTGGGCTGCACGCCGGGGGGGCGGCGGGCGGCGATCGCGCCGGCGCGGTGGGTTGAGCCGCCGGTCGGGGCGTTGGCGGTAGCAGTGTGGGTGGTGCGCGGGCGCGTCGTGGACGACCCGGACGGGGCGGGGGGGGGCGGCAGGGCCGCCGCCACTATCCCCGTGGGGGGGGAGAAGCCCTTCAGGCGGCCCGACAGCCGCGCCGCCGCTGCCGTCGCCGGCGGCGGCGCCAGCAGAGCTAGCGGTGGGGACTGCCGCCTCCGTCGCCGCCGCCGCCGCCGCCGCCGCCGCCGCGGCCTCCACGGGCGTGCCCGTCGTCGGCCGCTGATGGCGTCCCACCCTTCTGTGGGCGGCACGCCCCCCTCGGCGGCCATAGCGAATGCCCCCTCAGAAACCGCCGCCGCGCTGCCGCCGACGTGCGCCTGCCGAGCCGACGTCGCAGTGGCGGTGGCGTTGGCAACGGCCACGACGGCCACCGCCGCCGCGCGGCTGCTGTCCGGACCTCCGCCGTCACCGCCCTCACCACTGCACTCACCTCCTGCGGTGGCGCCCGCCGTGACCAGCAGCCGGAGCAGCAGCCGCCCCTAACGCAGCGGCGGGGCGGGCGCAGCCGCCGCCAACCACGCCTCTCCCACCTGCACCCCCCCACCTCCCTCCCCCTCCCGTCGGTCCCGCTTTCGCGGCCGCCCGCCGCGTAGGCCACCGCCACGACGACCAGCGCGCCGGTCATGGCGGCGCCGCCGCCCACCCGCTCCAGCGCCCCGTCTGCGGCAGGGGCGGCCTCGTCCCCACCGCCGAACCTTTGCCAGAGTCGATGGCGATGTTCCCACTGCACGGAAGAGCAACCAGGTGTGACTTTGTCTCTGTCCCTTGGGCACTGTTGTGGACGGCGCACGGTTGTATGCACTGCCCAATTGAGGGATGATCGCACTCGACGCGCGTTGCGTGCACCCCCTCACACAGAGATACGGCGCTGCACCGCACCCGACGCGCACGCGGCCGTGGGCGCTCGCAGCAGGTCCGCACGAAAGAGACCCCAGACACTCCCTCGCACCACAGCATCAAGGAACCCGCTGCCCCGATCTCGGCTGAGCATGATAAGCCTGCAAAAATGTCTGACTCCACACACACACGCCCCGGCACACCATGGCCTTGTCGCTCCTGCTGCCTGCCAGCACATGACGGAAACGTGCCGTGGATATCCCGGTCTCCCAACGCAGGCCATGACCGCGTTGCGGTCAGCTTCCCATCTCTGGACGATAAGGAACACTCCTGCAGACGCATCAAGGCCATGATGTTCCCTGCGACACTGCCAAGTTTCGCCAGGCTGGCTGCCACCCTGGACGTGAATCACCACCCATGAAGAAAATCCTCTGCCCGGCAACGATCCGTGGCCTTGGTATGGTGCTTCCTGTAAAGAAATGGATGTTGACGGTACGTGAAAGCAGGGTTGTTACGTTCCACCCTAACGTGCCCCAGGTTTTCTGCTTGCAGTGAAACGTGCGAACCGAACCGAACCGAACAAAGAACAACTTATAGAAATAAGTCTATGTTTTCGCGCACTTATGTTGCTGGGAAGGCACGATTTGAGGAAGTAGCGGATGGTGCAACGAGTCGATAGAGCCACGCACAGTCTGAACTGGTCTGTCCACACAGCGCATCGCTCCGTACGCTGACGACGAGTCTGGTGGCCGGCCACGCGCCGGGGTTCCGCACCCCCGCACGGCCTCAGTGCGCCCACGCGCCGAGGCGGCGCAACTGTCCACGGTCAACGAGGGAGACGACGGATCGCGCGGTGAGCCTTCATCGAGCATCGAGACACCAGGCTGAACATAGTTCAGTTGGACGGGACTCACATATCAAGTCTCAACAAAAATACAGTTCGTGCATCACTCACATCAATCAGTTGGTAAGTTGAACCACGTTCAGTTCGGTCCCTACTCACGTTGCACACGTTCCACACCAATCTGAACGTATCCGAACCGAACCGAACCACCCCCCGCCCAACCCTGCGTGAAGGTGCATAAAATCGCTGCCTGGACCAATGAATCCACATCTGCAGGTCCGAGCAACATCCACTTTTTAGCGGAAGCACAGTACTGTACCTGGCTGTCTGCACCGTTCAGCCACTACAATCATGTCTCGACAGAAGCGCGGCCACGAACGGCGTTCCAGAGTCGAAGCGGACTGCACTGGGGCGTGCAGGCCACTTTTCCAAAAATATGGCCCGAAATGGCTAGAACAAGGTGGCACTGATCTTGAGAACACACACTGTTCGTGACAGAAGTGCCTCAAGCAAGCACAGACACAACGCAACAATGGCGCGATGCACTCGCCCGAGTGCCGTTAACCACACACGTCATGCCATAGCTATCCAGCGCAATTGAGCTCCCGCGGGTGACGTTGACCGCGCACTTCGAATCCAGCGCACATCCTGTCCTTCCCGTCCTGCTGCGTTTCTTGGCACGCGGTTGGTACACTTTGGGCGCACTGTAGGCGCTCGCAACGCAATCGCCTGCAATCGCTCATCCACTCCTTGCGGTGAGCCGGCGGGAAGGGAGAACCGGGCGGCGGCGCCCCGCGGCGGGCGCCGCCAGGACGGTGCGGAGGGCGCGCTCATGCGTGGGAAGCGCCCCACTCGCCCGTGGCGCGGGGGGGGGGGGGGGGGGAGGGGGGGGTAGGGGAAGTGGGAAGGCGTGGAAAAACAAAAGAAAAGGGGGGGAGGTGGTCGTGGGCGGTCGGAGAGTAGGGCGGAAGGGAGGGGAAGAGGCGCAAGCGGGGGGGGGGGGGGGGGGGGGGGGGGGGGCCAGCAAGAAACGAGGAAGCGAAAAGCGAATGCGTCAGGGGGGGCGAGGGGGGTGGGGTAGGGTGGGGGGGGGGTTTGGGTGGTGAACACGTGAAACGTGACTTCCCAATCATGTAAAGGGCATGACAAACCCGCCAACAATGCGGAAACTGTCTTGAAAGGCGGTTGAATTGTGATGTGCTGACTGTAATGGAGTAATGTGCATGAGTACTGACGACCGCCTGCTACTGGCCGTGGGAGGCCTTTGCTGCGAGTAGCCACGTGGACTGATTGGCCAGCGGGTTGCAGTAATCACGCTGTCTTGCGCAGAGTACTACTTTATGTGTATGTTCTATAAGTGTCCCGATACGCAGAGTTTATTTGCGTTAAATATGACCACACATTGTGGCGGTGCCACTCCTGGCACCGCCGAGCTAGGTGGGTGGACGGGAGACGAGCGTCGCCGACCACACAAGCGTTGCACGCGGGCGCGGCGGCGGAGGGGGTCGGGGGGGGGGGGGGGGGGGGGGGGGGGGGGGGGGGGGGCTGGGGCGGGAGGGGGAGGGGGGGGAGGGCGGGGGGACGTTGGTGGGTGGACGTGGAACAAGCGTCTCCCGCCGCACAATTAGCGAGCGGTGCACGCGGGCGGGGGGACGTTGGTGGGTGGACGGGGGACGAGCGACTCCCGCCACAAAATTAGCGAGCGATGCACGCGGGCGCGGCGGCGGAGGGGGTCGGGGGGGTGGGGGGGGGGCTGGGGCGGGCCGGATCGCATGGGATCTAACACCAGAGGTCGTGAGGGGGGTTCGATACCAGGGAGGGTGTTATCCAGATATCAAACCCCCGTCACGACCTCTGGGGGGGGGTCGGATAACATGTTATCCAACCCCCCCCCAGAGGTCGTGAGGGGGGTTTGATAACTGGATAACACCCCCAGCTGTTATCATCAAATCCCACTGGGGGGCGTTTGATCCCATGTGACGCGGCCCGCCCCCCCCCCCCCCCACCCCCCAATCGTCCCCCCACACCCCCCCCGCCCCCCCCGCCACCCCCACCCCCCCCTACCCCCCCCGCCCCCCCACCCCCCCCCCACCCACCCCGACTCCCCCCACCCCCCGCCGTTCCCCATCTCCCCCCACCCCCCCCCGCCCCCCCCCCCCACCCCCCCCACCCCACGCAACCCCCCCCCCCCCCCCACCCCCCCCCACCCCACGCAACCCCCCCCCCCCCAACCCCCCGTCCCCCCACCCCCCGCCGTTCCCCACCCCCCACCCCCCCCCCCCCCACCCCCCCCCCACCCCCCGACACGTTGAGGATGGTGTGGTTCCCGTCGGGGCCCAGCCCCGGCGCCGGTGCGGACACCACCGGCGGCGTCACGCTCGGCATGCCGCCACTGTTGAGGTTGCCGTTGGGGTCGGTCGGCGACGCGTCGCCCGAGCGGCGGCCTTCCGCCGAAGACCCGCTGAGCGAGCGGAACACGCTGTACGAGACGAGCCCGTGGGCTGCGGCAAAGACGAGGAGCCGACGCGGCGCGCGTCGTTGCCGCCTTCCACGAAGTCCTCTGAATGACTGAGCGGGGAGGAGGAGGAGGACGGCCTCGCGGATCACCAGATGCTTTACTCGGCGGGCCGCACTGGGGGGGCCGGGAAGGCGAGTGGCGGGTCGGGCTCGCTTGGCACTGGCAATGTGCTCCACGGCGCGTGTGGACGGTGCTGCTGCTGCGGGCGGCGTCCGGCGGCCGCTGCGGCGCCGAAGAAGGGGGGCAGCGATGCCCCGACGGCGGCGGCGGCGGAGGCCGCCGCGTTGGAGGAGAATGCCGCGGTGGCCACGGCGGGGCAGGCGGCCGCGGCGGCGGCTGCCCGCCGCGAGGCAGAGCGGGACGCGGCCGCGGCGGCCAGGGAGGCCAAGGCGGCCGCCGCGGCGACGGAGCGGAAGGCCAAGGCGCAGGCCGCCGCGGCCAAGAGGGCGGCCAAGGTGCAAGCCGCCGCGGAGCGGCGCCAAGCAGCGGCGGCGCGGCGACCCGCCACGGAAGCGGCAGCGGCGAGCACGACGGCGGCCGCGGCGACACAGGTCGACAGACCAGACGCTGCTGCGGCCGACGTGGACGCAGTCGGCCACTCCGCGCCAGTCGCCGCCGCCGCGGTAGCGGGGGACGGCGGCAGCAGCCCGGGGTGCGGTGCCGCGACCCCGCCCCCCCCTCCTCCACCCCCTCTCCCCTTGCCTCCTACCAGCCCTGCGTACGTCCCCCCCCCGCCCACCTCCCCTGGTCTGTGGTTCTCCACCAGCGACGTGACCGCCGCGTCGGCGGGCGCTCCCGCGGCGCCCCGTGCGCCGCCGACGCCGGCGGCGGTGCGCCCCTCCCCCTGCCGTGCTGCTGACACCCAGTCCGTGGGGGCGCGTGGAGTGGGCGGTGACGGAGGCGATCGGGGTTGTGGGCCTGCTCAGCCTGCTTGGGCTGGGGACTCTAACCCGTCTGGAGGTGATCGGCAGCAAGTGGCGAGCGTCGACGCTACGGATTGAGACGACCGTGGCCTCCAACCTGACAGAAGAGGCCTACACTTCTTCCTTCGTCGTTGACTACACCGGCAGGCTTGTGATGTACTACGAAACCTTGCTCGTGGTGGCTCGACTCGGCTACCGTCCCGTCCTGGTAGTGCTCCTCACCGCAGGCGTCGCCATTCTGTATTGTGTGCTGGGCGTAATGTGTATTCTCATCGCCCTGCGCCGCGGTACGCCGCCGAGCAAGGCCCTCGCAACAGAGGAGGAGCTGGGGGACACTCTGCGAGCAGCTGAAGCGGCTGATGCAGCAGACGAAGCGGCGCAAACTGGGACGGCTGACGGCGTGGTCCGCCACAGCGGGCGCGACGGCGGGTCCCAGGTGCGGAGCCGTTCCGGACCGTGGGAGGACGTGAACGGCTGTTGAAGTGAGTCCAAAACGCACCCCCGAGGACGACGCCAAGAGGTGATATCTGTCTGCGTAATCGCGCCCCTCCCCCGCCCAGAGACCGTCCTCGGTCCCTCGCTGTACCTCTAGCGTCCCTTTTCGTACTCCCCATGGTGCGTTGCCGTACTGCCCCCGTTGTTGCAACCTGCCCCACTCCCATCTCACCTGTGTGGACGCCTCCCTCGTCGTTGCCAACCACGAACCCGACCTGGTGTGCAAGCTGGCGGCGGTGCTGGCGCTCCCCCCTCCCAGCGTGCCCCGAGCCGGCGGCGCCGGCGGCGGCCACGGGGTACGCGCCCTCGAAGCTGACCGGCCCCTTTTTTTTTTTTCACCGGCGCGGCGGGGGCCTCCGCACCCCACACCACGGGGGCGCGGGGGTCCCAGCCACCCCCACCGCCGCGCGGCACGTTCGCCGTCTCGCGCCTCCCTCCCTCGGGCACTCCCATTGTGTGGGTCTGCTTGTTCGTCTGCCTGCGTGGGGAGCCCTGCTCTCCCCCTCTCACTTGCGTTGGCGCGCTCCCGTCTGGGACGGCACGCCGGCTCCCCGCCCGCGTGGCCAATTGCGTGACGTAAATGTTCCCGTCAATAGGCGTCCCCAGTTCCCGCCGCTGTCACCCCCGCTGACCCCCGCCCCCGCGCCCGTCGGCCCGTCCCTGCCGCGCGTCTCCGCCTGCCCGACGTCGCCGCCGCTCCCGCCGCCGCCGCCGCCGCCGCCGCCGCCGGCAGGCACCACCCCCGGGGTGCTCCCCCTCCCCCCCCCCCCCCCCGCCCCCCCCCGGACCTGCCCACCGCAGTCAACCTGGGCCCGCTGGACGCAGCGCCCGCCAAGGCCGCCGCCGCGGCGGCGCTGGGGCGTGGCCGCCCCCCCGCCGTCGCCCGCGATGCGCCGGTGGCGGCCGACCGCCAGGTGGCGGCGGCGGCGGCGGCACGCCCGGCACCGAGGCGGCCGTCGACGGGCGGCGGCGGCGGCGGCGGCGCCAGCAGCACCAGTCGCGGCGCGGGGGCGGCAGCAGCGGAGACGTGCCGCCGCCGCCGCCGCCGCCGCCGCCGCTGCCGCCGCCGCCGGCGCAGCCGCCGCCGCGTCCGCCGCGTCCACCGCCACCGCCGCGCGGCCGCCGCGCGTCGCGTGCGGCGGCAGCGACAGCGGCGCCATTGCCGCTACACTTGCCGCGCTGGCGGGGAGCCCCGTCGAGGAGGGCGGCGGCGGCGGCGGCGGCGGCGGCGGCGGCGGCCACATCAACGACCCCACGGTGGGGCAACACGCCCGCCGCGTGGGCGGCCCCGCGGCGATGACGGCCGCCGCCGAGCGCGGGGGGGCCACACCTCCACGGCAAGAGCGGAAAAAGAAAGACAAGGAGGAACAGGCGCCGCCCGGCAAGCACTACGACCCCCGCGTGCGCCACCCCGCCCGACGCAGCCGCCCCCCGCCGACCCGTGGCGGACGGACCGCGGCCGTCTGCGCCCGCCCCAGCAGCGCCCCCCACCGGCCGCGCACCCCCCCCGGGCGCCTCCGTCCAGCGTGAGCCCGCCGCCGTCCGGCGGCAGCGCGGCCGCCCCCCCCCCCTGCCCTCTGGCGAGGTCGTAAAAGTGGTGGCCACACGCACACGCGCGGAGGCCCCACGCGCGGCAGGTGAAGTGGGGCGGCGGGAACGGGCGGCGGGTGGCGCGGGCGACCGCCCGCCGCGGGGCCTCCGCCGCAAAGAAAGTGACCAGGCACACCACCTGGACACACGCGTACGGGGGGAAGCGCGGGTGACAAGAGGGCGAGGTTAAGATGGAGGGGGATAAGGCGGCGGCGGGGAGGGTGGCGACGCCGAGCCGAGGGGGCGACACCGCGGGGGGGGGCCGCACCGGCAGCCTGACCAGTGGACCAGCAAGGGCGGCCGGGGAGGCGGGACAAGCCACAAACGCCAGCAGCAGCAGAAGGAGCAGCACCAAAACAGACAACAGCAGGAAGAGCAGGCGCACGCGACGCGTCAGCAGGCAGACCCCCGCAACGCAGCACCGCACGCCGGCGGGCAGCCAGCGGCCGCCCCCCTCCCAAAAACAGCAACACGGAGGGGGGAATAGCGGCAGCCTGCGTGACGTGACGCCGCCGCTCGCATAGCCGCCCCCGTCCACTCCCCTTCCGCCCCTCTGCTCCGCCCACCCCGATGCGTCGCGCCTCTCTCCCCCATGGCCGCACCACCGCTGACCGCGTCCTCGCCACAGGAGCTGCCACCATGGCCCACAGCCCCGCCGCCCTTTGCCCCCTACCCCGTCTGTCAGCGAGGAAGCCTCGCCGTGTGGGCCATCGGGTCACCCGCCACGATGGAGGTGCGGCGCAAGACCCGGCCGCGGCCCACCGTCGGTCGGCCTTTGAGGCGGCGCACCCGGCGGGGGAGGACGCGGCCTCGTCTCGGCGTCGGGCCGGCTGTCGCGGCCTCGCACTCGTCGCAGCTGCGGCCGCGCGTCGACAGCGGCTGCAAAAAATGGATGCGACTGCTGGTGAGCAATGGCAGCAGGGGCCGCGGCGGGCGGCCGAGGCCGAGCGGTGGAGCTTGGATGCCCCCCCACCCGCCGCTCCCTTCCAGTCGTTGCGGAGGCCTCGCCGCCGCCACCGCGGCAGCCGACCGCACACACCCCCCACCCGTATCTTCTACGTGAGGCTGGGGTGAACGGCGAGCGGGGGGACGCCACCGGCACTGCCGCGATGGCCATGGTGGCTCGTACTCGGCGCCACCAGACGTGGGAGACGACCGGTGGTCACGGGAGAGGGCACAGCCACGTGGGTTGAGCGGGGAGGAGCGGACCGTCCCCACCCCCTCTCCCTTTTTCCCCCGCGCCCCCTGGCCCCCGTCCCCGGCGCGCCGCCCACCGCCACCCGCCCCCCATCCGCCACCCGCCGCTGGTGCCACTGCCTGACCGCCGTCAGGACGTCGGCGGTGAACGTAGCCGGCCTGCCGCTGCCGCCGCCGCCGCCACTGCGGCCGAAGCCGTCGCGGCCGCCGCCGTCGCGGCCGCCGCCGCCGCGGCCGCCGCGGCCGCCGCGGCCACCAACGCCAACGCCGCCGTGCCGCCGCCCCCGGTGAACACGACGTCGGACGGCGGCGGGGTGGGTGGGGAGGGGGGGCTCTCTGTGTGGTGGGAAACACACTCTCTGCTGCTCGGTGGAGGGGCGGCGTTGAGGGGCGGGGGGGGGAGGGGCAGGTGCCGGCCGTCCGATCCGGCAACTTACACACTTTTCAGAAACTACAGCACTTGGTCAGTACTGAGATTAACGGAAAGATTTATAGTCAATCACCAATCCATTGTGCTGTGAGATTTGCAGACTGGCTATGAATTTTCACCTTGAATGAGGGTACTGTCAACGTGTCCGGTCCCACGTCGACCACTCCCGTTGGCGCCAACACGACATTGCCACCGTGACGAGATTTTTGCTAGGGAGCCAATGCAAGTCCCACGAAACCGCCTCGCGTGCGGTGGCCACGGCGCGCTGGCGTGCGCCAGCGGGCCCCGCCCGCGGGAATTGCGGTGGCGCGGCGGGAGCGGCGGCCTGCCGCCGCCGGCGGCCCGCCGTGCGGCGGCTCGCGCAGAGGCGCCGCGTGCGCGCGCCGCCAGCGGCGGCCCAGCTTGAGCCGCCTGCCGTGCCGTCGCCGCGGCAGCCGGGGCACACCCCGAGCGCTCCCAGCAGACGCGCCCGCGTCGCGGCCGCCCGCCGCGGCAGCCGCGCGTCGGCCGCGCCGGCCGCCTCCCCCCGGCCGCACCGCGGCCGCCCCCCTCGCCCAGCCACACTCTGTCTTTTTCCCACCTCGCCACGGCCACCGCCGGCCGCCAGACCCCCCCCCCCGCCAATGTACCCCTGATGCGTGACACCCGGCCGACCACGGCGTGGGCGCGGGTTGGCGCGGCCGGGGTGCGCTGGGATGGGCCGGCCTCCCACGTATCGGGCGGCACCACAGTGGTATATGGGGTGGAGCGACGACGCCGCCTCCATACCGGCCACCGTCCGTGCGGGGTCGGCTCACAGCCAACAGGTGGGGGGGACGCCGACCGCCGGCCACCGCGTGGGGCGGGCCCCTCCCCCAGCCCCCCCCCCCCCCCCCTCCCCCGCGCCCCCCACACCCAGCGCAACCTCTCACCACCTCGGTCGGCGCGAGAGCGCGGCCACATGCCTCACGCCCCCCCCCCCGCCCCCCCCCCGCTGTACCTTTTTTTGGAGTGCGGCACCGGTGCCGGCCGCGCGTGGGTGCTCGCCCCACGGAATACACCCGCACTTCCACGGCCAAACGGGACCCGCGGGGCGGCCGCGGTCGCCGCGCGCGGGTAGGGCGGCCGCCCGGTGGGGGTGGGTGTACAACCCCGCCCGCTCCCTCCCGTCTCTGCCTGCCAACGTCATCCCCGCCCGTCCCCGTCGGCGCCGGCGTCGGCGACGGCCGCCACGGCCGCGCCGCCACCGCCGCGGCGGCCGCCAAAAGGGGACACCGCGTCCGCGCCACCCCCCCCCCCCCCCCCTCCCCCCCCCCCCCCCCACCCCCGGCTCCCTATTGCTCTGTCCGCCCCCATGCTGCCTGCGCCGCCGGCGGTCCTCTCCCCCTCCCCCCCCCCCCCCCGCACGCGCGCGCACACGCGCGTCCCGCCGCGCCGGCGGGGGGGTCCGTCGCGGCGGGCGGCACGAGCACCAGCCGGGGCTGTCGGAGAGGGCGCGGGGTGGCGGCAGGGGTGGGGTGGGGGGGCGTGTGGCGGGCACGCGCGCGGCGGTGGACTGGCGAACCGTCGGCCGAGGAGGGGGGGCGCCCGTGCCCGCGGATCGCCTGCACGTTGGGGACGGGCGGGGGGGGGGGGGGGGGGGAGGGGGGCGGCGGCGGTGGCCGCCGAGCTAGCGGCGCCTCCCCCCCCTCCCCCCCGCCTACCCAACCCCCCCGCCCACCTCAGCGCGCCCCCCCCACTGCCGCAACCCCCCCCCAGACACCCCTTCGTAGGACATACCCCCCCTCCTTCCCCCCGCCCGCCCCCCCCCCCCCCCCCCCCACCTTCCCCTCTCTATTCACGCTCCCCCTTTCATCCCCTGCGCGCGCCGCCGCGCCGCGCCACTGCCGTGCGTGGCCGCCGCCGCCGCCGCCGCCGCCGCCGCCGCCGCCGCCGCCGCCACGCTCGCGCGCGGCGGTCACCGCCCGGGGTGCCCCGCGCAGCGTCCGCGGCGGTCCGCGGCGGCCGGCCAGCCCGCACGCCGGGCGGTGCGCGGCGGCCACCGCCGCGCGGAGCGGTGGGCGGCGGCGCCGCGCGGCCGGGACGGTGCCACGGTTTGCGGCGGTGGCGCCGAGCGGCGGCCGCCGCCCTCAGTGGGGGGGCGGTAGCTGGTGCGGTGGGAGCGGCGGCGGCGGCGGCGGCCACGCGCACTGCGGGTGCGCTCGTCACGCACGGTGTCCCACTGGTGGCGGCCATAGCTCTGGGGGTGGTGGGCCGTTGGGGCGGTTGTTGCGGGCGGTGGCAACGGACGGGCGCGGCTGCCCCGTCCACCTTCCCCCCCCTTCACTGCTGCTACGTGGGCGGCCGCTGTGGCCGCGTACCGGCCGCCACCACGGCGTCCTTCCGGCCCGAGGGGGTCGAGGACGCCCCCGTCCCCCCCCTCGGCCCCCTCTTCTTCGCGGCGCCGCTCAAGCTCCCCCCACCCCCTCTCCCCTACCTCTTCCCCGTCGGCGTGACCGCCTCCCCTCCGGCACCTCCCCCCCCCACCTTGCCGCAGCCCCCTGTCCTCCTCGTGCCGTACCTCCTGCCACCCGCGCGGCCACCGCTCCCACCCTGGGCATGCCCGCAGCCGGCGGCGCCTTGTGGCTGGTGCACCCGCCCGCCTCCTCCAACGGCGGCGGCACCCCGCCGCGCCGTGTGGCGGGACACGGCGCTGCGGGGTGCCGCGGCACGGCTGCTGGGCGGCATGGAGGCGTTCCTTGCCGACCCGGACGTCGGCGCGTGGCTCCTCGGCGGCGGCGCCAACGGCGGCGGTGGCGGTGACGGCGGCAGCGGCGGCAGCGGCGGCGGTGGCGGCGGCAGCGGTGACGCTGGCAGCGGGACGGTGGCAGGAGCGGGTGCCGCCGCCCCCGCCGCCGCCGCCGCCGCCGCCGCCGCCGCCGCCGCCGCTACTGCCGCGACCGCGGGCAAAGGCGCACCCGCAGACGGGCTGGGCGTGTACGTCTCCCCCCCCCTGCTCGCCCAAGCGCACGTCCAGACCGTCCGCGTCAGCGCGCCGTCGGCGTCGGCAGCCGGGACCCCCCCCGCCGCTGGGGCACCCGCCGCCACCGACGCGGCGGCGCTCGAGTGGGTCGACGTGCGCCTGCCGACGCGGTCGGTGCGGGGCTTCCTCCTCGGCACGGGCGTGCGGGTGGGCGTACCCGCCGGGGGGGGGGGGGCGCGCGTCGACGCCGCCGCCGCCGCGGCGGCCGCGGCGCTGCCGGCCGCCGCCGCGGCGTTGGCGTTGCCGTTGGGGGGGGTCTGCCGGTGGGCGGCGATGGCGGTCAACGCGCCGGCCGCCCCACACGCGCAGCCCGGGGGGGGTGCCGCCGCGGGGGCCACCACCCCCGCCGCCGCCACCGCCGCCGCCGCCGCCGCCGCCGCCGACGGCGTGGGCGTCGTGCTGTGTGAGTTTTGTCGGACAACCTCTGCCGCCGCCGCCGCCGCCGCCGCCGCCGCCACCGCCACCGCCGACGGCGGCGCCCCGTCCCGCCCCAGTGCGACGGCCGCCACGGCGGGTGCGCCCGGTGGCGTCGTCGCCGCCGCCGCCGCGCCCGAGCTCACCGTCCGCCTCCACCAGTGGCCCGCCGGCGGCGGCGCGCCGCGGGTGCGCGTCGTGACCTTTGCCGGGGTGCCCCTCGGGGAGCTCCCCACGCCCGCCGCCGCCCACTCCATCATCACCGCCGCGCCGGCGACCGGCCGCGGCAGCGGCGGCAGCGGCGGCGGCGGCGGCGGCATGGACACTGGCAGCAGCGCGAGCAGCCGCAGCACGGGCACGAGCGGGTGGAGTACGGGCAGCAGCCGCAGCAGCGGCGTGGCCGACACGAGCGCCGCCCGTGGTGGCGGCAGCAGCACCGCGCGCAAGCGCCGCCGGTCGACCGTCTTTGGCCGCCCGTCCGCGGCGGCCACCCGCCCCGTGGCGCTGACGCCCGCACGGCTGCTGGCGCTCATCACGCCGGCCGGCGGCGCGGCACCGCCGCCGCCGGTCGCCACGACCATCCGGCTGATGGACGCGCAGCGCGGGCGGCGGGTGCCCGTCGCGGCGGCCGCGACGCCCTTGCTGCCGCCCCTACCGTCGGCGGCGGCGTCTGTGGCGCGGCCGCGGTCTTTGGCATCGTCCGTGGCGAGCAGCCGCGCGGCGGCGGAGGTGCGCGTCACGTCCGCGGTGGATGACTGGGCGACGGCGCCCGCGGGCGTCGCCGCCGCCCTCCGCCGCGCGCTCACCGCCCTCGGCTGGGCGCCCGCCGCGGTGGCGCCGCTCCTCGCCGACGCCGAGGCGACCGCCACGGTCACCGCCGCGCTCCGCCGGGGGCTGTCAGTGGAAGTGACGGCGGCGGGGGCGGGGGGGGGGGGGGAAGGGGGAAGGGCTCCCCACGGCAGGGGGGGGTCGCCTCGGCGTGGTCAGACGTGTCGGACGTGACCGCGTCGGTGGGGATGGGGGGGGGGGGGTGGGGGGGGCGGGAGGCGGTGGGAGGCGTGGCCGCGCTGCGCGGGGGGGGGGGCGCCGTCGCCGCTCGCGCTACCGGCGCTGCCGACGACGGCGCCGGCGGCGGGACCGCCCGGCGTCACCGCGCCGTACGTGGCGGGCGCGTCGGGCCGGGGTGGGGTGGCCGCCGCCGCGGTGCACGCGGGCGTCGCGGTTGGGGGCGTAGCCGGCCCGCGCGCGGGGTGCGCCCGCCAGCCCGGCGGTGCGCTGCCCGCGCCGCCGCCGCTGCCCGTGGCGCTGGCGCCCCCCGTGGCGGCGTCCCTTGTGTCGAGCGGCTCGCCGCCGCGTGGGTCGACGGTGGCGGCGTCGGCCGCCGCGGCGGCGCGGCGGTGGGCCCACGCGGGTGGCAGCCCCGGCGCGGACGCCACGCGCCGGTCACCCCCCTTGGATGGCTATTCCCCCCTGGCGGTGGCCGCCGCGGCCGCCGCCGCGCCGCTAGTAGCGACGCCTCCCCCGCCGCCGCCCCTGTCGCTGCCGCCGCCGCTGCCGCAGCCGCCGCCACCGCCGCCGCCACCGCCGCCGCCGCCGCCGCCGCTGCCGCCGCGGAGCGGCGCGGGCGGTGGGTCATAGGCGTAGGCCACTCCCACACGTGGCCGTGGTGGCCGCACACGCCCCACTGGCCGGGAAAGGGGGGGCGGGGGGGGGGGGGGGGGTCGACTCGCGGTGCCCCGCGCGGCGGTGGCACGAGGTGCGGCGGCCGCCGCCGTTGCGGGCGGCAGCCCCTTGCCGCTGACTGCCGGGGTCCAACGCTCTGGATTCGTCTTGCGCTCTGGTGCCGCTGTGATGCGGGACGCGTTGGTACGGCGGGGGGGAGTGGATAGGTGTAGTGTGAAGGCGGGGAGGGGGGGAAGGGGGGGGGGAGGGGGTAGGCGCGGCGGGCGGATGCCCGTCCGGTGTAGGTGTATTTTTTTTTATTGACTTCACAATGCTCGCGTGGTATGTCTGGGGGAAACGGGCAGCGGCAGCGCCTCCCACCTCCCGTGTCCCCCTCCGGTGTCCCGCAATGTCGGACACGACGACTGGTCCGCGGCATACAACAACGGTCCAGCCGACTTGCGCACCCGACGGTGGTAACGGGGAGCACCCACAAACGTCATGCTGCCATCAGAACCCAACCCTCCCAGACCCCCCCCGCCGCGCCGCGTGCCAACAGAGTACCGGCGAGAGAGACACCCACACACGCTACGCCCGCCGTGCCCACGGCGCCGGCAGCGCACGCACGGACGCCACGGTGCGGCGGCGCCGCGTGCCTCAACGGCGGCGGCACCCGCCTACCGACGCGGCGGCCGCCGCGACAGCGCCGAGGACGGACGGGCGAGCGGGGTGGCGGGCGGTCATACAAGGGAAGAGGACGAAAACGAATTACAGCGCCGGCCGAGGGCACCGGACGGGGCGCCAGTGGCGCACGCGTCCCAGTCCCGCAAAGGCCGGCGCATCAACTTGCCGCGACCCCCCCCTCCCCCTCCTGCCGCCAACCACAATAGCGGTCGCGGCTGCTAGAGAGCACCCCCCCTCCCCCCATGGTCGCCGCTCGTCCGCCACTGGCCCGCACCACCCAGAGTCACAGAAAAAACAGCCCCTGCCGGGTCGCCGCCACGCCGTGACAGCTCCCCGCTCCACAGGCTCGGCCAAACCTGCTGGGCCTCCCACGCGCTGCGCCAAAGCCGCCATCATGCGACGCTACGCCACCAACCCCCACCTGATGCAGCCTCCCCTTCATCCGTGCCCCCCCCTCCCTCTCCCACCCCCACCGCCCAAATCCCAGCAGTAACACCACAGCCGCAATGGCCTCACCACCACCCCAAAATAAACAGGGGCCCCACAGCAGCCCAAGCCTGCCTTCCGTCGGCACTCCTCTCCCCCCCACCCCCCCCCCCCACCGCCCAAACCAGCCCCGTTACACCCCCCCTTGTGGCAGCATCCCCTCCACCTCCTTGCGGAGCACCTCCAGCTTGCGCGCCGCCTCCATCACCGCCGCCTCCCCCCCCGCCACCACCCCCTCCCGCTCACGCAGGCGGCCCGCCCGGTCCACCACCGCCCGCGCGTGCGGCAGGTTCAGCAGCGGCCCGCCGCTGCCGGCAACGTCATCGCCAGCGCCGCCCGCCACGGCGGCGGCACCCCCCCCACCACCCCTGGCGGGGGTGGCGGCGGCGGCGGCGGCGGTGGTGGCGGCGGCACCACCGGCGGCGGGGGCGGCGGCTCCCCCCCCCCGGCCACCCCCCCCACCGCCCCCCCCCCGCCACCGCTCGCCCCATCCACCGCCACCGCCACGGTGCGGCGCCACAGCAGGCGCGCCGCGGCGGGCGGCGCGAGCGCCGCGACAATCACCGCCCGCCCCGGGAGGGACGCCAGCACCCGCGGCGCGGCGGCGTGGACGCCCAGCAGCAGCGTCAGCGCGGCGAGGAAGGCGAGCGTCGGGTCGGGGAGGGCGGTGATGGCGCTGCGCGCGCGCTCAATCGCCGAGGGGGGGGGGGGGGCCGCCGCCCGCGTGGGGGACCCGCCGGTACCGGGGGGGGGGGGGGACCGGTGGCGGCGGAAGGGGGGGGGGGAGGGGGGGGGGGGCGCCACTGGGGGGGGGATGGGACGCCGCCGCCGCGGGCGCCGACGCCCGGGATGGGTTCATGGTAAGCGCGTGAAGGGGGCAAAAGTGGGGGGGGGGGGGGGGGGGAGGGGGGAGGGACGGGGTGGGCGGAGGCACGTCGAGGAAGGTAGGAGGGGCAGTGGGTGGCAGGCGGGGTGGATGGCGGTGGCGGCAGCCGCCAAGGGGGGGGCAGCGTGGTGGGTTGTGGGCGGCGTCGCCGACGAGAGTGGGGGGGGGCGGCGAGCGGGGCGGGGAGCGGAGAGGCGGGGCGGGCGCGCGAGCGCGGCGGGCGGGCGACACCGCCCGTCGACCGACCCTTCCAAACGGCTTGGCCGGCGGTCGCGGTGCCGCGCGGCGGTGACGCGCCCCGCGCGCGCGCCCGTTGTGGGCCAGTCGGCAGCGTAGGCCGTGTCGGTCAGCCGATGCAATCGGGAAGGGCGGAGCGAATGTGTTCCGTGACTGCACCAGTACTTACGACGGGTACTGTACCAAACTGTACTGTACACCAGGGCGGGACCGACGCACGGTGTCTGGGTGCGCCTTGCCCAGACAACCGTACCCACGGACGCCTGGAGCACAATCGGCCAAGACAGAACAACAGCGTGACCCTTCTACGGGCGCGCGGTCGTCACCCCGTCCTCCATCCAAACGCTGCCTCCACTTTTGACGCCGACCCGGCAGCTGCGCACCCGTCCCGATTTATCCCTCCCCGCACCGCCCCCCCCTCCCTCCGTGTCGCGTGTGTCGCGTCGTCGCTCTCGGCGCAATGTCCGCCGCCACCCCCCCCCCGGCCGACGACCCCGCGGCCGCCACCACCGCCACCGACGCGGCGTGGTACAACCCCACCGAGGCTGGCGCGGTCATCCCATGGCTGTCCACCGACGACATGGCCGCGTCGCTCGGCTTTTTACGTCGACGCCCTCCACTTTTCCATCCGCTTCACCGCCAACGCGGCGCACGTCAAGCGGGTGCCGCCCGACGGGTACCCGCGTGGGGAGGTGGCGCTGGCGATGCTCCACCTCGGGCCGGCTGCGCTGCTGCTGCAAGCAACGCCCATGGTACCCGCCGCGGTGCGCGGCGGGTGGGGTGGTGGCCCCGACGGGGGGGGCGACGCTCGCACTTCCCGTGGGGAGGGGGCGGCGGCGGCGGAGGCAACGGCCGCGGCGGCTGCCGACGGCGTGTCCCCGGGTCACCGGGGGGCGGGCGTCAGCCTGTACCTGCTGGGCCTAGACCCCGACGGCCTGCTGCCTGGCCTCCCCTCCGAGGTGCGCGTGCTGCAGCCGCCGGTGACGCAGCCGAGCGGCATGCGGGAGGCGGTGCTGGTCGACCCCGTCAATGGCTACGTGATCACAGTGTCCAAGAGCATGGGCCCGGGGGCGGGGGGGGGGCGCGACGCCGGGAGTGGCTGACCGCCGGGCTCGCCTGGTATATATGCGGGGGGGGGGGGGGGGGTCGGAGGGGGCTCTGGGGTGTGAAGTAAGGAGAAGATTGGCATGGGGAGACCGCTAATAGACGCACAGCCGGTGGTCCAGCGTGTGGCGGGGTGCCGACCTTTTGCCGCAGATGCGGACAGCAACCCTCCAGCCTGTTCGCATGTGACTGCAACAGGCGGCAGATTCCAAAGTGCTCCTGTTGTGGTGCACGCCTCATACGGTCCCACACGGGCGGACAGTGTCAAGGGTAGCAAGTGGATGGAGGCGGCACGGATGGCGGTGCTCGGCGCCGACGCCGACCGACCCATGCCGGGCGTGCTTGTCGTCCGGGATGATCGGGCCGCCGATGCATGACTATCTCAAGAGGAAAATGAGTCGGGCCGCGACCACGTGGTGTTCAGTACAGTACGTGCCGTGACAGCCATGCAACCACACTGGGGGGAGGCGGGGAGATGAGAGGAAGGGGGTGAGGATGGGAGGTGAGCACGTGCACGCCGCCCTGAGAGAGTGAGAGGTGGGCGACTCACGGTCGCCGCCGCTGCCCGTCCAGGGGGGTGACAGCTGGGTGTGCGTGTGCGGGCGGGAGAGCCGCCGTGTGTCTGTGCTCCGAAATCGCGACGCGTGGCGCGCCCGCCGCGAGGGTGAACGACTGAGTCGACCGCGCTCGCTCTTGTCCGTAGGGATCTCGTGACCGTCTCGTCGGTTCCGTTGACCCCGCGGCCCCGCCCGCTCCCCTGTCCTGCGCCGCCCACTCCTCCCTCGCCCTCCATCCGTCGGCCGCTTCGCCCCCGTCCCGTAGTCCGTCCCTCCCTCGCTTCCACTCCCCCACTCTCCACCCCACCCCCTGGCGGCAGCGACGAGCACCGCGGGCGGAGCGGAACGACCCCGCTCTGTAGACAGGACGCGGCCGCCCACGCGGTGAGCGCGGTGTTGGCCACGGCGCTCGCGCGGGCGTGCACGTGGGTGGCCGCCGCGGCGCGTGCGGTCGGCCGCTGTTGGAGAGCGGGCGACGGGGGGTGGGTCCGCAGCCACCATCCTGGCAGCGGGCATCATGGACTGCTCTGTGGCGGCGGGGGGGGGGGGGGAGTTGGGGAGGGCGGCTGCCTTTTTCCCCGCCACCTGCGGGAGGGTCCAATGAGGGGAAATGGGGGGGGGAAGGGCTGAAAGGGGGACGAGGGCGGGGGGGGAGAAGGTCGTGGAGGGAAGGGGGGGGTGGGGGGGTGACGCAGACGAGAGCGCCCCCGCTGCGGGAGGCTGTGGCTGCGTCGCACGTGCAAGCGGGCGGACGGGCGGGCGGGCGGCGCAGGGGAACGTGGCGGCCGGGAAACCGCCGCCGTCGCAGCGTCTACGCGGATGGTCGTAGCGAGCGCGGACGCAATGTCCAGATCCGTGGCGAGCTAGCCCTCTTTTGCCAGCGCTGCCGCCGTCCCCTGCCACCACCGCCAGCCGCCCTGCTATCCGCAACGGGGGGGGGCGTAGACGCGCCCTATCCCGCCCTGTCGGCGCCACCCGTTCATGGGGGCGCCGCCGCGGAGGGGTGCCAGCAAGCACTTCTCCCCCCACCTCAAGTGCCTCTCATCGCCCCCCTCCCACCTTCCCCCCCTCCCCCCCCCCCCCCCCGCCCCTCCGCCCCCTCCCCCCAGCGACACCCGTTGGGCCTCCCCATGCGGCGTCCGTTCCGAGGGCGGTGGCCACGAGCGCCTTCAGACACCCGTTCATGGTGTGAGGTGCGGGTAGGAGAGGCGGTGGGGGGGGGAGGAGTGGGGAAAGCGGGGCGCAAGAACGGGTCTGTGGCGGTGAGGAAGAGCGGGTGGAGTGAGCGACGACGGGCGGGTGGGCGCCGCCGTGAAAGAGGTGCTCGGCCGGGCGAGTGGAGGCGGGCGGGTGCGAGTAGACGTCGCCGATAGGATGGGGATGTGGATGGGACGACGGGCGGGGCGACCCAGGGCGTCCACTTTCTCTACCGCCCCCCGCTGACACCCCACCACCCGCGCGGGCAAGGGCTGACCCGCCAGTGGAGGTGCCGCGAGCGAGACGCACGAGGGGGTTGAAGGGGAAGCCGCGGTCGCGTTGCCGCGCCACAGAGGCGCCGTCACGGTCGGGCGGCCACGGCGGCGCGCAGCCCGGCGCGGCGGCTTTGCCGTACGCCAAGCGGGCGCTCGGTCGTCGCCCCCCCCCCCACCCCCCACGACCACCACCCCCCACCTCCACGCGGCAGTCCCCCTTACCGTCACCCCCCACAGTCCACTACGCAGACCGCCCTCCCGGCCAAGTCGCGGGCGGGACACCTCGAGGCGCGTGCCGCCGCGGTGCCAGTCAACGTCACCCCCCCCCCCCCCTGCGCCCGACGAGCGTGCACGCAACACCCCCCCTGCAAAAAGTGCACGCGCCGGCGGCTCCCCCCCTCACCCCCATCGCACACAACGCCGACTGCAGCGGTGGTACCCCCACGCCGCGTGCCCGTGTGCCGGCGGGGACACCGCCGACCCCCAGCGCTCCTCTTTCTCTTGTTCCCGTGTCCTCTGCGACACGCCTCCGGCGCGCCCCCGACCGGCAGGCGGCCGCGGCACGCGCAGCGGGGGGGCGAGCCACTCGCGGCGGCCGGCTTCCCATCAGCGCCAGCCGTCGTGCGACAGCCGGTGGAAGGCACGGCGGCGTGGGGGGCACGGCCCGTTGCCGCGTCCCGCCCGCCGCCCCCTCCCAAGAGCTCCCAGTATTCACAGCCCCTGGTGCACCACCCAGACAAGCACCCGCCGGCGACCATCCGCCGTGTGCACCCGCGCGTCAGGGGCGGAGCCGTGACCACAGCGGCGTCGCGGCGGTTGCCGCCAACTCAGGGAGTAACCACCGAGGCCACGACGGGTGGCGGGGGAAGGTGGCGGCCATGCGTCGCGGCCCACGTGCAGGGTGGGCAGACGGGGGGGGGAAAGCAGCTGTGCCGCCACCGTCAGCCCACGCGCACGAGCGGGGTGTGCGGGCAGCCCGACGCAGGCACGGTGAATACACGAGCCCGTACGCCCGGCCGCCACCGGACGGGCGTGCCGCGACGTGCGTTGCACGCGCACCCCCCCGCCGCCTCAGCCGCCAGGCCCACTGGACGGCACCGCCGCGGTCACCGTGCCACCGTCAGTGCCCGGCAGCAGCAGCCCCCCCCCCCCCCCATCCACAGCAGGGGTGCTCGCGGCAGCCGCCGCCGTCGTGGCCGCCCCATCCTCGGCTGCCACTCCCGCCGCGGCCGCTTCCGCAACCACCGCTTCCGCCACCGCCGTGTCCGCCGCCGCCGCCGCCGCCTCTGCCGACGCCGCCGCGGCTGCCGCCGCGGCCGCCGCGGCGGCCACCCGCGCGGTCGCGGCGGCGGCGGCGGCGGCGGTCACGGACGGCGCGTCGGCCCAGGCCGCGACGGGCGCGTTGCAGCACGGGCAGACTGGCCGGCCGCCGCGGGTGAGCCACCGCGCCAGGCACGGGGGGTGGTACGCGTCGCCACACGGCAGCCGCACCAGCGGCGTTGGCGGGGGGGACGGCGCTGGGGGGGGGGGAGGGGGGGGGAAGCGGCGGCGTCAGCGTCACCGCCGCCACCCCCAACACAAGAGGAGGGGGGGGGTGCCGCCGCGGCGGGCGCCGCGGCCATCCCGTCGGCGCCTGGGGGGGACGGAGGCGACGACACCGGCGGCGGTCGCCCCTTGCCACCGAGCCCTGCTTCCCCGCCCGCCACGGCAGTCGTCGCCGCTACCGTCGCGCCGCCGCCGCCACCCCGAACACTATCATCACCGCCGCCGCCGCCTCCACCACCACCGTGGACGCCGTCGAGGCAAACGGCACACACCCAGTCGGCCGGCACAACCTCCCCCCCACCTCCCCCTTCCCCTTCCCCATCCAGCGGCATCACCCACACCTCGTACCGGCAGAGCAGCGCCGCAACCGCGGCGCGCCCCAGGCGCCCTCCCCCCCGGCGCCTGCCGCGCCCCCCCCCCCCCCCGCCGCGGCCGGCGGCAGCTGCGGCGGCGCGACCCAGCGGAGCGCGTCGGTGGTGGCGGCGGCGCTGGGGAGGTGCTCGCCACCCCACCAGCCGCCGGTGAGGGCGGCGCGCACCCGCTGGCGGCGGCGGCGGCCGCCGCCGCCGCCGCCGCTGCCGCTGCCGCCGTTGCCGTTGCCGCCGCCGCCGCCAACGACGCACGAGGCGATGAGGGTGACGGCGACACCGAGGAGCACCATGCCGGTGAGGGCGGCGATGAGGATGCCGACAATGGCGGCGGGGGGGATGCTGACGCGCAGCGTGAGGATGGGGAGGCGCCCGGCCGGCGCGCCGGCGGCGGGGGAGGGGGGGGAGGGGGTCATGCGGATGGGGGGGGGGAGGCGGGTCCTTCCCCAATGGAACCCCTGAGCAGCGGGTAGAGGAAAGAGGGAAGGAAGGGGGAGGGGAGGGGAGGAAAGGACGAGGGGGGGAGCAAGCAGGAGGGGGGTGGGGGGAGGAAGAATAGCATCGAGGGGGGGGGACGCCCGCCTGCTCGTGCTGGCCAGCCCGCGGGCACCACCCCGCCAGGCGGCTGCCCCCCCCGCCCACCCCTCGTCGCCACCGACCGACCAAAGGCGGCGGGGCGGCGTCACACGCAAAGGTCGAGCAAGGGCCCAAAAAGAAACAAAATAGGAAAAAAAAAAATAAGCGGCGGGTGGAGCACCGCTGGGGCCATCATCCATCACCGCTGTGATGGTGGGACAACAAACGACGCAAGAGAGGGGAAGGGGCTGGCATGTGCCCAAGTGGGTACACCCTGTATACGCTGCTGTACTGGACGATCTACGCTGTCGCAAGCACCGTGGGGATCAGAATTCTTCCAGATCAATTCCTCCCTCTCACACAACAGCACCGGGAATGGGGCCAAAGCCATTGAGGGTGGAGAGGTGGAGCCGACGTCAAGTCGTAGCCACCGTTCCCCATTTGCTGTTCAGCAGGCCCCCCCCGAACGTTACGGTCGGACACCATTCGCCCTCCCCCGTTCTGACGCCGCGTCCTGGCGTTTGTCCTCTTTGCCGCCGGCACGGCTGTTCCACGCCGCCCCCTCCCCCCTTCTGTATCGCAACAGCGCCTGGCCCTCCTCTACTGGCAGCCGAAGCCCGTGTCGGCATGGCGCCACGCCGCACCTCTGACGGTGGTCGTCATCCCCCCTCCTGTTCCGCTTCTCCCTTGCCGTTCACCCGCACCGCCCTGGCAGCGGCGGTGTCGGCCGGCACGATGGGCGTCGTGAGGCGGACACCATAGTCCCTTTGGCTGGCCCTGCGCTCCCGTGGCTGTCACCTCATCACGTCGGACGCTGTGCAGGACGGTGTCCGAGATGGCCGCCCACTGCTTCGGCGTCGCGCATGTCTTCATCAACCAGACCTTGTTGGTTTTGACGCCGAACGATTTCCGTGCTGTCGTCAGGGCGTGCAAGGGGCTGTTCGGCGACGTTTGCACCGTCGTCCAGGTGGTGCGCTGAGCGAGTCGTCAGCGCACCACCGGTTGGTGGCGGCTGACGCGGTCCGCTACGTACATCTAGGGGAGGAGGGGCTCCGTGTTTGGGGGCGATGAGGGGGGAGGGAGCGGATGCGCCCGCCCGCTATGCCGACGTGTCGGCGGTGGGGACGTTTTCCGGCCGCCACCGCCGCCACGGCTGCCGTGTATTGGGGCGTCCCGCTGGCAGTTGTGTCGCGCACGCCGGCCGCAGAGGCTGCCGACGGCGCCGTTGACTGCGGCGCCACCGGACTTGGGAGTTGTCTTCTTGGCGAGTCGGTGCAGGACGGACAGTCTCGCGTCGAGCACCGCGACAAGGGCGACGACGACATGGCCGCCTTCATGGTGTCGGCGCTGGTGGGCGCTTTAGGATTGGTGTTCCCGTGACAGGTGGGAGGCTGGCGCCGAACATCTCGCGGGCTGTGAGGCTGATGGAGTGGCGGCACACTTGGAGGTGGAGCGAACCGTTACTGTCGCGGTGCAGGGGGAGATGAAGCAAAGCTGAGGGTGGCTTCCGGTGCGCCTAGGCGAGGAGGATGCTGCCCGGGGGGGGAGGGGGGAGGGGGGGGGGTGTCGGCGATGCTGCCGGGAGTGGAACGAGGGCAGGCGAGCTGCATTGGAAGTACGAGGGTACCTATTCTCGGTGTTGGGTCGACGGTTTGGGGGAGAGCGGTTAGTGCTGTTTGGGAGCAAAGATGGGGCGCGGCACGGCTGGCCAGCAAGCAGGAGTGACCTGGCCACCGCGCTTCCGCCTCGCAGAGCAGGACAGGTTGTGCATAGATTGGACATCCGCGGGTGCGCCAACTCCCGGGCGCGCCGTGTCCACCGCGTCGCCACCCGCAGCCCCGAGCGGGGTGTACCCGCTGGCTGGACTCAGACGTTCCCCCCGCCTGGCCTCCCCCCCGGGACCACGCCTCCTCCCGTCGGTCCGTTCGTATGCAAGTTCGCGGGCCGCGGCGTTTGGAGCCATCCACCTGCCAGCGCATCAATTCCGTCCCTGCCTTGTTGCCCGTTTCCCCTCCTCCCTAGGAGTGGCGGCGCGCCGCGGGGCCGTCGCCACCCGGCCACGGCGGAAGCTTCTGGCGGCGTCAGCGTCGGGGTCGTGCGCGGCGGTTCTCCTGTTGCCCCGCCGGCTGTGAGATGGGCTTCCCCGGGAGCGCACCGCCGGGCACTTGTCCGTGGGAGACCGTCGGGGGGGCCCCGCGGTCTCCGCACGGGAGCGTGTTGCCCCTCGAGGCGTCGGTGTCGGGGTTGGTGGGCGGCGGCCTCCACCCGCCCCCTGCTGTGTGTTGCTTGTCCGGAGCGTGGCGGTAGCCGTCGATAGGCTTCCGCGGGGGCGCGCCGAGGCCTCCCCGTGGGGACACGGGTTCCCCTCGAGGGGTAGGTGCCGTGGTCTTCCACGGCTGTCCCTTCCTTTCACCCTCTGCTGTTCTCTCGTTTTGTGTCCCGGAGGGGCCAACCGCCGGGCAGCTGTCGGCGGGCGACTGCGGGAGTGCACCGTGACCTCCCCTGGAGGAAAACAAGCTCCTCGGCGTGAGTGTCAGGGTCGTGCGCGGCGGCCCGCTCCCGCCACCTGCCGTGTGTTGTTGTTCTTGAGTTTCCTGTTTACGCCTATGCGCTCCGGGGGTGCTCCCCCGGCAACACCCCGGGACCGAGGCGCGGGCGACCACGGTCGGGGTGGGGCTCCCCCCCCGCGGTGCGTTTTCTTCGCCGCCGAGGTGCGGCGGTCGTGCGTTGCCCATCCAGGCGTGGGCTGCCGCGCGCACGAAAGCCACGCCCTTTTGGGCAGAGGTGTCCCCCAACACGGGGGCCGAAGCGCCCTGACCACGCGCCCCTCAAAGCCTCGTGTCAGCCCCCCGGAAGACGCGCGGATGCTCTTCCTACGACCATCCGAGCGTGGGGCAGGTGCTGGGGGCCATCACTTCTAGCGATGTTGCGGGGGTCTCACCCGCCAGCGCGGACAATGCACGGCGGGAGGAGGCAGGGTCTCTGACGAGAAACGGAGGGAAAGACGGCTGCTGCCATCCCCGGCTATGCCGTCCGATATCGGCGGATGGGCCACGGCCCTCCCCTGGGCACCACCGCACTCAACAGGCCACCTGTCCAAAATATCCATACGCGGCGGGGCACAGAAGAAAGAGACAGAAGAAGAGAGCCCGGGACGGCAGAGTGTCAATAGTCGCTCATAGCAGCGCTGGGCTTTCAATGTGGGGCGGGCGGCCGACGGTTTCGGCGGTGGAGCGGACCTTCCTGCGATCTGGGGACCAGGGGTCGTGGAGGGCACGGGCGGTCAGCGTCGAACAAGCCAAGACGAGGTGCGCCCAAGTCACGTTCATCCCACAACCGGAGGACATACGCTGCGAGCTCGCCGACCCAATTCTCCTTGAAGCGCCTCGGCAAGGAGCCGGCGGGGAGGGACTCCGTATGGTTGGATGAGGCGCCCATGGGGGGACGCTCGAGCGTTTCTCGCGGCGTCGAGGAGACCACACAGGCGCGGCGCGACAGATGGACCGAGCCGAGGCGGAGACCGCAACTGCCTGCACCACCAGGACACAGCCTCTGCGCCTGGAAAGCGCCGTCGAAACGATCACCTCGCCGGGTGGCCTGGCCCGCCCCCACAGCGGGCCAACGGACCCCGGGAGCAGAACCAATGGGCTGAGGCGAAGGACGTGTGGAAGCCAGGTGGCAGCAGCGCCAGCTCAGTGGGCCACCGTACGCGCGTCGGGAGTGGCGTGTCGCATTTACATACACCTTCCCCTCCCCGCGCGGCCATGACCTGACGACGAGTCATCGCGCTTCTCGTGGCGCCGTGTGTCCCCCCTCTTCCGAATCACAACGCCCCTACTCAGTTTTGCAACAACGCGTCTGGCGCGCGGAGGAAGGGACCAGCAGAGGCCAAGGGCGGGAGGGGATCGTGGTGCGGCCTGTGGCGGGTCCACCCTCGTCAAGAGAAATCTACGCCCAAATTTCGGACGGGATTTTCCGGGCAGACCCCCCCCCAGGTTGGCCCATGCACCGACTGCGCACGGGTTGGAGCGGGGGACGAGCCGGGGCGCGCCCTCTGTGGCTGGCGAGTGGCTCCAGCGCGACGGGCTGGCCACTGGCAAGCCGTTGCGGCACGCCGTGCGCCTCGCCGATCTGGACCGCGCCGGCCCAGTCGTCTCCTGGTGCAAAAACGGCAGCTGTCCTGCCGTCCTCTACCAGTGGTCCGCTCCTGACAACCCAGAGCGGGCCCCTGCCAGCAACGCCAAAGCGGCAGCGCGTGGGCGATTTTGTGGACACGCCGACGCGCGGCGGCTGATCCAGTCCCCTTCTACGACAGGTGTGGTAAAAATAAGGAGGGGGTGGGACAATTGCGCACGGGGGGCTCAACCCCCCCCCCCAGCCACACAAAGGGAGAGGAGCCCTCACAACCCTTTCCGTGTGGGGGAGGCACGCAGCCGGGTTTTTATACAACAGGGACATGAGCGAGCGCTGTCCGCCACCACACGCCCCCGTTGGCCCGCCCCCCCGCCACCACCGTCCCCCCACGGCGCGGTGAGCCCAGCACAGGTGGCGGACAGTAAACACATGCACGCCACACAAAAAGCAAAGCGCATCTACAGGCTCGCGCGGAAGGGTCCCGCTCCGCCGCATCAGCAGGAACCCTTTCCCGCTCCCCATCGATTCATGTGCACCAGCTCACCGTCTCTGGTTATCACACGACCGCGCACGGGTGCACAGGCAAGTCCCAAACGTGCAAAGGAGCGCTGGTGCCACCGCCTGTCCAAAGAAGCCCTTCCCCACCCTTTGCCGCCGCACCCCCCCCCGCCAGCGCAATCGCATGCCTGCGTCGCGTTCTGGCTCTCGACGCCCCACTTGCCCCACCCGCGCCCCAGGCAGGGGCGCCAAGGTTCGTCTTGCTAGCCGACACGACCCGGCGGCGGGCACCGCGATGCCCACCAGCGACGGGCGTCGCGGGTGTGGGGAAGGGGTAGGGGGGGGAGTGGCGCGCGTGTCACTGTCCGCCCTTTGATTGGGCTGGAAGCACTTGGACATAGCAGCAACATATAGGGACAGGTAGGCAGGGGGGCTGCTGAGCGCGCATCGCGCTGGCGACTCTAGGGCTGAGTAGGTCGAACCACCACGCGCTGGACGAAGCCGACGGGGCGGCAGAGGGGTGCGCCTGCAAGGCACGGGAGGCGGGACATGCACAGCCACACCCAAACGCCCAAGCGCCCATGCGGGCGGCGGCGCTTGCGTGCAGGAGGGGGGGTGCGTCCAGGGGAGAGCTGGGGGGTGCCCGACGCACAGGAGCGTGCCGTCGAGAGCTCATAAATAGGCGCACCCCAGCGACAGCTCCCAAGCCCGAGAGCCGTCGTCAGCAGCAGCGCACCCCAGCCTCTGCCGACCCAGCACACAGCCGCGCACCCACCCCGACACCCTCACCTTTGGATCTTGACCTACCCATCGCGGCCCACCCCCCCCCGCCCCCCCCTTTCGCCACTAACCCCTTGCTTTGTGCCCCTGTGCACGACGCGTACGCAGCCATGGGGATCACCAAGGCCACAACGACGACGCTGGTGGTGCTCGCGGCCGCCTCCTCCCTCGCCTCCGGCACCGTCCTCCCCGCGGTGATTGGGGACAAGACCGCTCCCCCGGCGGGCGCGTCGACCGCGCCCGGCGGCAAGGCCAGCGCCCGCGTGGGCGGTACCGCCGGCAACCGCCGGGTGGCGTCCAAGAGCGTCAAGGCGCGCACGCTGACGGCGGCCAACAAGCGCGTGGAGGCGTGGCTCGGCAGCACCGTTCGCACGGGCAAGACGGCGGACAGCAGCTCTGATAGCAGCAGCAGCGACAGCGACCGCCCGGGCGTCGTCCGCACTGGCAAGAAGAAGGACGACAGCAGCAGCTCTGACAGCAGCAGCAGCAGCAGCGACAGCGACCGCCCGGGCGTCGTCCGCACTGGCAAGAAGAAGGACGACAGCAGCAGCTCTGACAGCAGCAGCAGCAGCAGCGACAGCGACCGCCCTGGCGTCGTCCGCACTGGCAAGAAGAAGGACGACAGCAGCAGCTCTGACAGCAGCAGCAGCAGCAGCGACAGCGACCGCCCTGGCGTCGTCCGCACTGGCAAGAAGAAGGACAGCAGCAGCTCTGACAGCAGCAGCAGCAGCGACAGCGACCGCCCGGGCGTGGTGCGCTCTGGCGAGGGGAAGAAGAGCGGCACCGACACGGACAGCAGCAAGAGCAGCAAGAGCAGCAAGAGCAGCAGCAGCAGCAGCAGCAGCAAGAGCAGCAAGAGCAGCAAGAGCTCGGGCGACGAGCACTACCCCGTCCACGCGGCGGTGCGCAACATCCGCCGCCGCCGCCTGACGCGCATCCCGATGAGCAACCCCTTCCTGGCGGGGCCGCCGCCGAGCACCGCCTGAGGTGGTCCCCTGGGGCGACGAGGTGGCCACCCAAGGGGGGGTGGAAGGGGGATGGCGCGGGGTGGGTGGGTGCGCCAAGGCATCCCTCCCGGCCCCGCTGCCGTTGCCGTGCGCGCTGGTCGCGTCACTGGGGATGACAGACGATGGATGCATTGATCGGATGGAGACAGCACCCTGTGCGTGCAAGCTCCACAATTGATACTTGACTGTACTAAATGAGGTGACCGGTAGTGCGTGACCCTGTTCATATAAATACCTGCTTGGCCCGCGCCTTTGGCTCTGTCTCGGGCAGCCCACGTGGACGGCCGTCGTGCGGGGGCTCTCCCCGCTCGGATCCCGCCTGCACACAACAATGGCGGTCACCGGCACCGTCGCAGCACGAGGACGGGTTCAAGTCCCGCCGCGGCCACCTCAACCTGCCCGCCCTTCTCGTCGCTACCCCCTGCCGCCACGCTGCCCGGCGACGGCCCCGCCCCGCGTGGCAGCATGGCCGCCACGCGGCCGCTTCCGGCGCCGTGGGCGCTTCCCGGCCGCCACGACTGCTAATTTCTGCGCTTCTCTTGCGCAGCACCCCCTCCTTCCCCCCCCCCCCCCCCCCCCGAAATGCACCGTGGCAGCGGTGATGCACGGTCGAGTGGGCTCGGCCCTTTCCGTCCTCTGCCTGCCCCCTCCGCCGTCGTGATACTGCACCCGATAGCTGCAGGGAGTGGAGGAGGCGGGGGACAGAATTTCCGCACCCGTAGTTGCTGCGGTGCGCGGACGGGCTGCGGCTGCGGGCTGTGTCGCCGCCCGCTCTGCAGTTCTGCCGGCTGGCTGTCTGACGCGGTCTGACGCGGGGGAGTGCGCACGGCGGTGGTCATAAGCGCTCCTTGTCGTCTCGCCTTGGTCGTTGCCAGACGCGCAGGCACCATCGCGCTTCCCCACCACCCGTCTCGCCTGTTTCCGTTCCGCTCCCCGCGCCGCTACTACCTGCTTCCGTGGCCTCTTTCTGGCCGCCGTTCCTCCCCCTCCTTCTCTGCGCCAGCTCCTCCCTCTCTCCTCTCTTTTTCCGTGTTGCACGCTAAGGCCGTCAGGATGGGCTACACGACCACCGCGACGACTACGCTGCTGGTCCTGGCGACGGCCACCTCTCTGGCGGGCCACACTGGCGCGGTGCCGCCGTTTGCGGCCGACGCCGCTGGCGCTGCGGCGGCCGCGCCGGCGGCCGCCGTGCCGGATGCGGGCTCGCTGGCGGCGGCGGCCGCCGTCGCACCCGAGGCGGCGGCGGCTGGCGTCGTGCCCGATGCGGCCGCTATCAATGGCAACGCGCTGACGCCGCCCCCAGTGCGGGTCGCGGTGGACGGTGACGCGGCGGAGGCCGCTGCGCCCGTGGAACGGGAGGCGCCTGCCGATGACGCCTTGGCCACAGACTCTGACGATGGCGCTTCGTCCGAGGACGAGTCGGACGACGACGACGCGGACCTGGACGACACGGTCGACCGCCAGGCGACAGACTTGGACGACGCGGATGACGACGTCACTGACGATGACGGGGACGGTGGGAGCACCGACGGAGAGACGGAGGACGAGGCTGAGAGTGATGCGGGCGACCTCGATGGCCTGGACCGGGTGGAGGAGCAGGAGTGGGAGACTGCACACATTGCGGAAGAGGTTGCCGTCCATGAGGCAGCCGACGAGGACGCGTCTGACTCGGATGTCGACTCGGAGGGCAGCAGCGACGAGGACGATGACAACGACGATGCGACCGAGAACGACGACGTGAACGTTCCCTCTGTGCGTGCGGCGGGGGGTTCGGACGACATCGAGCCCGTTGACCACGCGGACGATGGCACGTGGGAGGACATGTCGTCGGACGGCGACGCCGAGTCGGCCAACGACACGGACGTGGACGCGTCCGACAGCGAGAACGCGACGGACCTCTTTGGCGAGTCTCTCGCCGCGGGCGTGGCGGACGCGGGTGTGACGGCCTGGGCCGCGCCCGCCGCTGGAGAGGGGGCCGACCAGGAGGCGGTGCGTCGTGTCCAGCTCGGCGACTACGCGCCGCTGTCGGCGGCTAGCCCGTTTGTTGTGGGGGACGCGGACGAGACGAAGGCCTGATGGCGCTCGCGGGGCGAGACTTAACAGACACCGATACTGATAGGAAGACACGGCGGGCCCAGGGCGGGCGGGGGGAGGCTCGGCCGGTCACGGCGACGGTGGGAGCCTTCCTTGGTTATCGTAACTGTAGGGCCATACAAACACAGCTGAGCACGAACATTGCAACGCCCTTCATTCTGTCACAGTACAGGCCCGACCCAAGATGAGCTCGGGCTGCCAAACGACCACGACAGGCGGCGACTCCGTTTGAGAAACCTCAACAGCCGAGCGGAGAACAGAGTCACAAGATGGAAGAAACGTAGAGTCATGACCCCGAGAAATATAAGACAAAGAGGAGAGCGGCATCCAAGAGATGAACAAAATAGGCAATAGAAATGGTGGGGGCTCTTCGGAACGGGCAGCCCGCCAACCCACGCTACGTACACCACAAGTACACACACACTCTCAACGCAGCTCTGAGACTGTGCACTGTGCACCCTGCTAATGGGACGCGGGGAGTGGCGACGCACTGCAGCGGTACGAACCCGGCCTGACTCGACGTCGCGTCGCGAGCCCGCCCCCCCCACCCCTGCCCCCCCGCCCCCCCCCCTCACGCAAACGTAAAAAAGGCGCGGCGGAAGCGCATGCGAATCGCCGCTATCCGCCGGCGGACCCAGCGAAGCCAGCTGAGGCTCCGCGGCAGCCCGAGGCCGCCGAGCGCGCGTGTCCGAAAGTTAAACGCCGCCCGCAGGTAGTGCCCGTCCCGCGTCGCCGCGTTCGACGCGGCCCACGACCAGCGGCACGCCTCGACCCGCGCCGCATCGCCGACGCGGCGGCGCAGGGCGGGCGACGACACGAGGCGGGAGATGTGCGCGACCGCCGCGTCGGTCGACGCCGCCACCGCCGCGACCGACGGGGACGGCCCGGCGGCGGGGAAGAGGTAGCCCGTCACGCCGTCCTTGACCACGTCCCGCAGGCCGCCCGCGGCGGCGGCGACGGCGGGCACGCCCGCGGCGGCCGCCTCGAGCACCACAAAGCCGAGCGTCTCCGACTCGGAGGGCATGACAAACACGTCGGCCGACGCGTACGCCGCGGACAGGTCCGCACCAGTCAGGATACCGGTGAACACGGTGGCGGTGCCCGCGAGGGCCTTCTCCACCGCCCCCCGCGCGGGGCCGTCGCCGACAATGGCCAGCCGCGCGGCGGGGAGGCGCTCGAGGACGCCCCGCAAAAAGGCCAGGTTCTTTTCCGCCCCGATGCGGCCAACGTAGAGCAGCAGCGGCGCGTCGGGGTGGCCGTCGGTCAGCCGGCACCGCATCGCCGCGGTCGCACAGCGCGGGTGGAAGAGCTCCGTGTCGACGCCCTTTGGCCACAGCGCCGCCCGCTGCACGCCGTGGGCGGACAGCTCCTCCACCAGCTGCGGGGAGGTGGCGAGCGTCAGGTCCGCCCGGTTGTGGCACAGGCGGATGAGGAGCCACGCAAGCCCCACCAGCGGCGACAGCCCGTAGCGGGCCGCGTAGACGGGGAGGTGGGTGTGGTAGGACGCGACGAGCGGCACGCGCAGGATGCGGGCAAACGCGAGGACCGCAAACACGAGCGTCCCCGGCGTGGTCAGGTGGATCACGTCGGGCGCAAAGTCCCGCAGCAGCCGGTACACCTTGGGGCCCCCAACGCTGAGCCGGATGGCGGGGTAGAGGGGGAAGCGGAAGCCCCCAATCGAAGCGACCGTCGCGCCCGCGTACGAGGTGGGCGCGTCTTTTGAGGAGTCGGGCGTGATGACGAGCACCTCATCCCCGCGGGAGCGCAGGTGCTCCACGAGGCCCTTGTAGCGGTTGGCGTAGCCAGACACGTGGGTAAAGGGCGTTGGCTCCACCACAATCGCCACCCGACGGGCGCGCATGCCGGCAGGAGCATCGGGGGCACCCGCAGCAGACGTCCTTGGCGTTGTTGTTGCCGGTGATGCTGCCGTCCCCGCCGTTGCCGCTGCCGCCGCCGCCGCCGCCGCTGCCGCCGCTGCCGCCGCGGCCGCCGAGGCCGCACTCGACGAAGAGGAGCCGCCGCGCCCAAAAAACCGCATCGACACGCCCACCGCTTCAGCCGGCGTGGACAGTGGGGCGGCGGGCGCGCCGACGATGGTCTGGCGGCGGCTGGGCGCCGCCGCCACCGCCCGGCCCGGCAGGGCTGGGCGGCCGCGGACGACCGCCCGCCCCGCGGCGGCAGCCGACGGCCATGGTACGGTCGGGGCGGCAAAGCCGAGCGCCACCCCCGCCGGCCGCGGCGGCGGCCGCCAGGACGCGGCCGGGGCCACAGCCGCCGCTGCGGGGGTGGGAGGGGGGGCGGCACCCATGGGGCGGTTGACGGCGGGGGGTAGAGGAGCGGGACAGCGCGGGGCGGCGGGGCAAGGGTGAGGAGGTGAGGGGCGGGGCGGCAAAGAAAGCAACGGGCACGAACGCAGCGAGGAATGCGCAGGGGGGCAGCGCCAGTGGGGCCCAGGCAGAGGTGCAGGCAGCCGCCACGGACAAGCCGCCGTTGACAATGCTCACGTTCGACGAGGAAGCTGCGTCCGTGCTGGCGCGCCCAACGGCACAGTGTCTGGCCAGGCCACGCGGGCCGCGTCCACCGCCTCGACTTGGCAAGCGCAGCGGCACCCGCGCAGGGGGCCGTCGAGAGACCGGACCCGCTTGGCCAGGAGCAAGGGCCCCACGTCGCGAGGCAGACGCAGCGCATGCGCAGCCGATTTGGGGCGACCCACCGCCAACGCCACCGCTGTGGCCGGGGTCTCTGGCAGGGGTGCCCCAGAGGGACCCGAACGGAGGGGGCTCCTTACAGTACGTCGATGCGATTCGGCAGAAGGAATCGAATCGGCGACCAGGGCCAGAACTACATCACCGAGTATTGCCTATCCGCCCCAGTCAAGCGGGAGCGTCCTCGCCCGCGCCGTGGGCGTCGTCCCCTCTCCTCCTCCCAGTCACGCGTGCGTGTCCGCGGTGGCGTCGCCCACCTGGCCGTCGTCCCCTTCCTCGATCACGCGCGAGCGTCCGCTCCGCTCTCGCCCACGCGGCGGCCGTCGCCTCCCCCAGGTGCCTCCCGCAGCAGCACGTGGTCCACCACCACCTCCACGCGGCGGCTCAGCAGCTCCGCCGCCAGCCAGTACGCCCACGGCACGAGCGTCGCCTCGGCGGCCCAGTACGCGGCGGGCCCCAGCAGCCAGCGCGCAACCGGCGGGCCGCCCCCCGCCGGGGTGGCGGGCTCCACCAGCAGGTACTCGTCGTCGGGCAGAGCGGGGTCCACGCCCAGGCTCGCCGCCCGCACCCAGCGGTCGGCCCCAGCCTGCACCTCCGCCCAGGGCGCCGACGCCGCCAGGCCCGCCGTGACGTCGACGGCGGCGGCGGCGGCGGTCGGGGCGTCGGCCCAGCGGAGGCGGTGGCGGAGGATCAGGCGGACCGGCACGGGCGGCGGCGGCGGCGGCGCGGCGGCGCCGCCGCCGTGGGCGCGACGGAACCAGCGGCGGAGCGCCGCCATGGCTGACGGCGGCGGCGGCGGCGGCGGCGGCGGCGGCGGCGGCGGCGGCGGCAGCAGCGCCAGGTCGAGGCTACTGCCGCCGGGTGCATCCACACTACCGCCGCCGCCGGCGCCGCCCCCCAGGGAGAGGGCGGTGGCGCCATACGCCACCTCCCTGGGCGGGCCCGCCGGCGGCATCAACGCCGCCGCCGGGGACGACCGTGGCGGCCGCGGCGGCGGCCGCGGTGGCCGTGACGCGGCGGCCGCCGCGGCCGACGGTGGCCGGCCCGGCGTGACGGGCGCCACCGCGACTGGCCGCGGCAGCGCGGGCGGCCAGCCGGTGGCGAGCCCCCGCCCCTCCACCCGCAGTGTGGCGATCGGCAGCCGCCAGACACTGGCCGCGGCGCTGGCGTCGTCGCCGGCGGCCTGCTGCCGCCGCTCCCCCGACGACACGGTTAGCACCACCGCCGCGGGCGGGGGTGGCGACGTGGTCGTCGTCGCCATCAAGGTGGTGGCGGTGGCGGCAGCCGCGACGGCCGCCGCCGCGGCGGCGGGTGACACCCAGCGGGCCTCCCACTCGGCGGGGGACCCCCCCCCGGCGAGCACTACCGCCGCACGGAGGGCGTAGGTGAGGAGGATGACCAGCGGCGCGAGCAGCAGCAGCGCCCCCGACGCATCGGCGGGGTGGGTGGCGAGGACGTGGAGGATGTGGCCGACCGCGGCGTACGCGAGCACGTACTGGGCGGCGAGGACCGCCGTCGCGGCGGCGCGGGCGGCGGGTGCGGCGAGGCGGTGGGTCCAGCCGGTGTGGCCGGGCGGTGGGGGGGGAGGGGGGGGGGCGAGGCTGTGTACGAGGCGCCGCGCCTCGGCGGCGGTGGCCGCCTCGGCCGAGAGGGTGGCGCCCATCGGTGCCACCGTCGTGGTGCGCTGGAGGGGGGGGGGGGTTGAGGCCGCACAAGGGGGAAGGGTCGAGCGTAGTGGCAACGGGAGCAGAGTGTCAAAACGCGGCAGGGTGCGGGCGGGACGTACACACCCTACGGCAAATCCTACACCCGGTGCAACAGCCCGCGAGCGGCGCGCCGTCCGCGAGCCGTCGCGCGCAGCCCCCGCCGGGCGGGGGGACCGGCGGGCACGACCCAAATCGGGACGCACCGGTCCCTGCCGGAAAAGATGGCCCCCCCTTGAACGGGGGCTGAATTGGGCGGTTTGGGCAGCGGTGGTCGTCGACCAGTTTGCACGTGGCCGTTGACCAGGTCGCGCGCTCGCGACCGGTACTGCCGACGGCGGTCCCTCCTCTGCGCCGGCTGTCTCCACAGCCCCCCCCCCCCCACAGGACCCGCCCCTCACTCGGCCCGCCGCGTGACGACACGCACGCGCCCGCCGGCGTCCACCACAATCCGCGTCGCGAACACCCCGCCGGTCAGCACCAGCCCCGCGTCGGCGGCCGCGTCCGCCCCCTCCTCCCCACCACCGCCGCCGCCGCCGTTGCCGTCGCCGCCACCGCCGCCGTCGCCGTCGCCGTCCCCCCCGGCCGCTGCAAACGCAAACGCCCGCCGCTCGGCGGCCGCCGCGGCGGCCGCCGCCGGCGGGATGCTCCCCCCCCTCCCCCCCCCGCGCCCACCGGCCGCGCGTTTGCCCACACCGCCCGCGCCTCGGTCACGAGCAGCGCCGTCAACCCCCCCCCCGCCCCCCCCCCCCCCGGCCGCCCACCCCGTGCCACCACCGCCGCCGCCGCCTGCGCGGCAGCAGCGGCGGCGACGAGCCCCCCCACGCGCGCGCCCCACACCCACCCCCGCACGCGCACGTGCCAGCCACCGCCCCCCCCCCCCCCCCCCCGAATCCCCCCCCCCACCGTCGCCGCCGCCGCCGCCGCCGCCGCCGCCGCCGTGCACCCACACGGGCGGTGATACGGCCGCGGCGGTGGCGGCGGCGCCGCCAAACGCGCCCGGCGCGAGGATGGGCGGCACGTCCGCCCCCGCGGCGCGCGGCGTTGCCGCGACCGCCAGCACCGCCGCGTGGAGGGTGTGCACGTCGCGGACGATGGTCCCGCCGCCGCCGCCGGCCGCCGCCGCGGCGGCGGGCGCGCCCTTGGCAGCTGCGGGTGGCCCGGCCGGGGCGACCGCGCCGTCGGCGGCGGCCGCCTCGGTGGTCACCCCCGCCGCGGCGAGCGCCGCGACCATCGACCGCCCCGCGCCCGACAGGACGGCGTAGAGGTCGTCGGGGGTGGCCCCCCCCCGGCCGGGTGGCGACCGCGTCCAGTGCACCGCGCAGGTGGGGAGGAGGATGGTGAACGCGGGGAGGGTGCCCGCGCGGTAGCGGGTGTAGGCGGAGCACGCGGCGGCCTCCCAGTCGCCCAGCCGGGCGGCCACAAAGTCGAGGAGCGAGCCGGGCGGGGACGCCCCCGCGCCCACCCCGCCCGTCGCCGTCGCCGCGCCGCCGCCGCCGCCGCCGCCACCACCGCTGGTGCCGCCGCCGCCGCCGCCACCCGCGCGGCCGCCTGCCCCCCCCACCGGCGGGGCGGTCAGCGACGGCGACGCCGCGGCCGCCGCCGCGGCGGCGGTGACCAGCGGCCCCCAGCGGGCGCCCACGTCTGGCGGCAGCCCCCCTGCCGGGTGCACGTGCACGACGAGGGCGTCGGCAAACGCGCGGCGGGCGGCGGCGAGCGCGGCGGCGGCGGCGGCGGCGGCGGCGGCGGCGGCCGATGGGGGGGCGCTCCCTCCCCCCCTGGCGGTGGTGCGGGTGGGGGTAGGGGCGGCGGCACGTCCAGCGCCGCCACCGCCGACTGGGGCTCCCACGCCGGCGGCGCCGCCGACACGAGCGTCAGCCCCACCTTGACCGCCGCGTCCGCCACCCGCGTCGCCCCCCGCGGGAGCGTCGCCACCGCCTCGCCTCGGCCGAGCGCCGCCGCCGCCGCCGCCGCCGCAGACGCCGCCGCGGCGGGTGGCGGCCCACCGGGCGGGCCACCCCCCCGCCGGCCCGCCGCCGCCGACGGCGCCCGCGCCGCCGACGCGGTGTCGTTGATGCGGGCCCAGAGGTCGTCTGCCGCGGCGGAGCCGCCGAGGAGGGTGTCTGCCTGGGGGGTGTGCGACGCGTCGAGGAGGCCCAGCACCGACGCGTGGGGAATCGCGCCGCCGCCGCCGCCGCCGCCGCCGCCGCCGCCGCCGCCGCTGCCGCTGCCGCCGCCGCCGCCGCTGCCGCCGCCGGCGGCGCGGCCACCAAAGCCGGTGCGGTGGCGGGGGGGCACCGCCGCCGCGGCTGCCGCCGCCGCCGCCGCCGCCGCGGCCGACGTGGCAGCGGCACAGGCGGGGGTGGAGGCGGCGGCGGCGGCAGCGGGCGGGCGGCGGCGTTTCCGGGGGGGGGGGGGGGGGGGGGGGGGAGCCGCCGCCGCCGCCGCCGCCGCTGGCACCATTGGTTGGGGGGGGGGGGGACGCGGCCGCCGGGCGCCCCCGGAGGGGGGCGGCATGACACCGCCGCCCCGCAAGGGGGGGGGGGGAGGGGGGCAGCGGGGGCGAGGGCTCGCTGACTGGCGGCGGCGGCGGCGGCGGCGGCGGGCCGACCGGGCGACGCGATGGGAGAACACACAAGAACGTCAAGAGGGGCGAGCAACAACGGGAGGAGGACGACCAGAGAGCAGCAACGGGACAGTGCAGAGAGGTGACAAGGAGGGGGGTGGGGGGTGTGGCTTGGTGGCGTCCAAGGGATGGGGACGGGCGCGCGTCGGCCGGGCAGGGGCACGAGTGCGCGACGATGCAGGGCGCGCGCGGCCGACCGGGCGGGGGCGCCTCCGCCACGCCCCCCCCCCGCCGTTCAAACTTCAAAAGTAAGTTGCGGCCGAACCGCCGCTCTAGGACGGCACAGCTCGTACTTGATTGGTGGGTGGACCGCGGCGGGGGGGCCGCCGGCCGCGGCGGTGGCCACCGCGGCCACGTGGACGGTCCGGCCCTGCCGCCGGCCGCGCCGCCGCCCTTTCCCCCCCCCCCCCCGCCCCATCCAGCGGCGGCAGCGCGCGGCGCCCCTGCCATGCGCCGCCACCGCCCGGCCGCCGCCCCCCGACCATGGCCGTGCGCCTGCAGCGGGTGCTGCTGCTGATGCGTGATGTCAGCGCTGGCGTCCGCTTTTACCGCGACGGCCTCGGCTTGAAGGTACGTGCCGCGGCGGGGAAGCGTGGCGGGGTGGGGGGGGGGGGGGGGGGGGGGCGCTGGTGCCCCAGCCGGTCGCGGATGGGCCGGGGGGGGGGGGGGGGGGGAGGAGGAAAGGGAGCGACCGGGCGGGAAGCTTGGCCGCCTTTTGGGGCTCGGGGGTGGAGTGCGTGGGCGGCTGGTGTGGCGTGCCCGGCAACCGAGCGGGTCTGGGGGGTGGGGGGGGTGGGGGGGGGGAGCGGGGCACGCAGCCGGCGACCTGACCACCGCCGCCCGCGCCATGGCCGCCCCGCCCTGCCCGCCTGCACGACGCGTGAGCCACTTGGACTGCCGGCGCAGCTGCGCACAGAGACGCCGACGTATGCGTGCCTCGACGCGGGCGGCGGGGTGGACGTGCACCTCAAGCTGGCGACCAGGTGCGCCGCGGCGGCGGGGCCTACCGTTGCTTTTCTTTTTTTTTTCTCTTTTTGGGGACGGGCAGGTGAGGGTGGGGGGGGGGGGGAAAGAGGTGTTGAGAGTGGCGGTGAGAGGTGGGGGGGGGGGGGGGTGTCGACCGCAGCGACCGACCGCGTGGCGGCGCGGCGCGGTTGGTGGCGCGTCGCCGCCGCGGCCGCGCGGGCGGTGGCGGCCGCCGTTTGCGCCGGTGTGGTCTGGGTGGGAGCGCGCCGCGGCGGTGGGGGGGCGGGGGTCAGCCGCGGCGGTGCGGCGGCGGCGGCAGCGGCGGCGGCGGCGGCGGCGGCGGCGGCGGCGGCGGCGGCGGTGGCCTCGGCGCGCGGCGGCGGCGGTGCCGTGCGTGCCGCGTGTGGCTGTGGTGTCGACGGGGCGTGTGCTGACGCGGCTGGCGACGGCCTTGGTGGCTTCTTCACCCGCCCCCACTGGGTCTACGCGGCAAGAGTACCCTCTTTTCTGTTCCCCCCCCCCCCCCTCCCCCCTTGGCCTTTGTTGTCCTCCGCACCTCGGTTCATCTCCCGCGCCCCCACCTCCCTCCACCCTTCATTCCCCCCCCCCTCCCCCCCCCCGCCCCCCCCGCTACGCAGTGAGTCCCAGGTGTGCACCGGCTACTCCCCCCTCCTCTCCTTCACCGTCGATGACATGGACGCGGCGGTGCCGCGGCTGCTCGGCCTCGGCGCCACGCTCGACGGCCCCGTCCGGCACCACCTGTACGGCGCCGTCGCGGCGGTGCGGTCGCCGGATGGCCACATGGTCGGCCTGGTGGAGGGCGCGGACCTGCCGGGGGGGGGGGGGAGGCGCTCGCCGCCGCCGCCGCGGCGGCACGGGAGAGCGCGTGACGGGACGGACGGGCGGGGCGGCGTCGGGCGGGAGGGTGTTGTCGCGTCCTACCCGGTTTGGTGCCGCCCGCCCTGCCCTTGAAAAAAAAGGAGACCACAAGAGCGCCGCGGCTGGTCGCCACTGCCGCTGTTTGTCGTGCCCCCTGTGTGTCGACGCGGACCCGCGGGCGGGGCGGCCCGTCTTGGCAACCACGCCGCGCCACCCCCGGCCCGGCCGCATCCCCCCCCCCCCCCCCCCGCCCCCGCGTGCATCACCCTCCGCCCCCCCCCCCCCCCCTTGCGCGCGCCGCGGCGGGAGCCCCCGTGCGCGGCCGCCCTCACCACGGGCACACCCGCAGCGCCAGCCCGTGGGGCACCAAAAACACGCCGTCCGCCCGCGGCTCGGCGCCCGGCACGAGCGCCAGCCGCGCGCGGACGACCGCCTCGGCGAGCGCCACCTTGACGTGCAGCGTCGCGAAGCGCTGGCCAATGCACCCGCGCGGGCCGGCGAGGAAGGGCAGCCACGCGCGGGAGCGCCGCAGCCGCCCCGCCGCGTCAGCGTCGGCGGCGGCGGCGGCGTCGCCGCCGCCGCCGCCGCCGCCGCCGCCGGGCGGCTGTGGGAGGTGCCGGTCGGGGCGGAAGCGGGTCGCGTCGGCGCCCCACACCGTCGGGTCCCGGCCGAGCGCCATCATGGGCAGCGAGACGATGGCGCCCGCCGGGAGGGGCACCCCCTCCACCACGTCATCGTGTACCACCCGCCGGGCGGTGATGTTGATGGGCGGGTACAGGCGGAGGGACTCGCGGACGGTCGCGTCGAGGAGCGGGAGCCGGTCGAGGACGCCCGTCCACTCGGGGGGGTCCGCCGCCGCCACGCGGCCGCCGCCGTCGCTGTCGCCGTCGTTGCCGTCGCCACCGTCGTCGTCGCCACCGCCACCGCCGCCGCCGCCGCCGCCGCCGGCCGCCGCGGCCGGCACGGCGGGGGCGGCGGCGGTCACCCCCCCCCCAGCTGGCGGAGGCTGCGGAGCCCCCCCCCCCCCCAGGCACCAGCGGCGCCAGCGCGGCGAGCACCTCGGCCCGCAGCCGCGCCTGCACCGCCGGGCTGCCGGCCAGGTGGAAGAGCGCCCACGAGATGCCAATCGCCGTCGTTGCGTGGCCGGCGGCGACAAACGTCAGCGCCTGGTCCACCACCTCCGCGTCGGTCAGGTAGGGCGGCGGCGGCCGCCGCGGCCGGGGTGACCGCGGGGGGGGGGGGCGCCGCCGCCACCGCCGCCACCAGTGCGGGGCGGCGGCGGCGGCGGCGGCGGCGGCGGCGGCGGCGGCGGCGGCGGCGGCGGCGGCGGCGGCGGCGGCGGCGGCGGCGGCGGCGGCGGCGGCGGCGGCGGCGGCGGCGACCCAGCCGCCGCCGCCACGCCGCGCCTTGCCTCCCGCCGACGGCAGCGCCAGGTCCAGAAAGTAGTCGATAAAGGGGCGGCCCGGCGGGTGTCCCGCCGCCTCCCCATCCGCTTCGCCGCCGTCACCCCCCCCCCCCCTTCCGCCGCTGCCGCTGCCGCCGCCGCCGCCGCCGCCGTCGCCGCCGTCGGCCGCCGCCGCCGCCGCCCCTCCCGGCGGGCGGCGACCGCGGCGCGGACCCCCCCCCGGACGGCGGCGAGCCGCGCGACGCGCGTCGTGATTTCCGGCAGCGGCAGCCGGTGGGCGACCGCCGGCGCGAGGAAGATGGCCATCAGCGCCCCGTGCGAGACGGTGTGGTCGCCCAGCACCCGCCCGTAGGCGGTGGTCAGCGCCGCCGCGGCGGGCGTGCCGCCCAGCGCGGCGCGGCCAATCGCGCGCAGCGTGGATGCCGAGATGGACGCGTACGCGTCGGGGAGGGTGACCCAGCCGGCCGCGGCGGCCGCCGCGGCGGCGGCCGTGGCGGCCGCAGCCGACGCGGGGGGAGGGTGAACGGGGGTGGGGGGGGGACGTTGTTGCAGCAGCGGCCGCAGCGGCGGTGGCCTCGCCGTCTGCGCTGGCGGCGGGGGAGGCGCCAGCGGCGCCCCCCCCGTCCAGCCAGCCATCGAGCAGCGCGCCCGCGTCCGCGGCAAACCCCGCCCCAAACCCCCCCACCACCCCGTGATGAAACAGGGGCGCCAGCGCGCGCCGCTGGCGGGCGTGGACCCTCCCCTCGGCAAGGACCAACCCCCCCCCCCCAGGAGCCCCCGCAGCATCGCCACCGTCATGCGCGGCTTGACATAGTTGACCGGCCGCCGGACGAGGACGTGCGCAACGGCGGCGGGGGTGGCGAGCATCACCCGCGGCTCGCCCGCGTAGAAGCGGTACCGGTAGGCGGGTGGGTGGTGGAGGGCGGCGGCGGTGGTGGCGAGGTAGGCGGCGGCGGCGGTGGGCTCGGCGAGCGGGCTCGCCCCGCCCCGCATGTGGCCGTACAGCCAGTGGGCGGCGCGGGTGGCCTCGGTGGGGGGGGGTTCGGGCAGGTGACCGAGGCGGGGCCACAGGGTGAGGGCGGGGAGGAGTAGTTCGCGGGTGAGGAGGAAGAGGAGGAGGGTGGCGGCGGCGGCGGCCGCCACCGCGACGGCGGTGGCGGCGGCGCGGGCGGCGGGGGGGGCGGCGGCCGCCAGGGCGGCGGCGGCCGTGGCGGCGGCGCTGTGGAGGGAGACTGTCATGGTTGGGGGGGGGCAGAAAGGGGAGGTGGGGAAGCGGCCGGGTGGGCACGGCGCCCCGGGGAAGAGAAGGAGTGACAAGGTAGAAAGACGGGGGGGGGTGGGCGGGGGACGCGCATGCCAGCACGGCAGAGTCTCTTGTTGTTGCTTCAGTGGAGTCGGTCGGTAGCGGCCAACTCGCGCATGAGCGCCACGTGGCAGTGACGGGGTTCTGAACCGGCTGTGGATGGCACCAGCCATGTACATGTGATCCTGTACCGCTGCCCTGTCCGGTACACATCGGCGGAGGGTCCTGGATCGAGGGGTCACGCGACCAAGGGTGAGAAGGATGCACCACATCAGATCAGACAATACGGAATTACCCCCGGCGGTGTGTCGTCCACCTCTGTGAGGGCGCGGGTGCGGCAGACGGCGCGGCAGGCCTGCGGCGTGTGCCCCACCGACGCGGGTGCGCGCGTGCGGCAGAGGAGCGGCTGGGTGGCGGTGGGGGGAGCCCCCCGCGCCGGCTGGCCGCCTGCTGGTCGGCGCGCGGGGGAGCGGGCGGGCGCTGTTGGCGTCTCACGGGCGGCGCCGGTGGCGCCGCACCGGGGGCGGGAGCAACCGTAGCGGGCATGGGCGGGGCGGCCGCGCCGCGACCACCCCCCGCCAGAGGAGGCAGCAGCCGGTCAATCCAACGACAGGGAGACGGCGGTCACACCGGGACCAGGCGGGGCGGGACAACGTGCAGCTGGGCGGGGCTGGGCGGAGCGGGGGGGCGGAAACGGACCGGTGGGTGCACAGGGGGGCTTGGGCGACGGCGGGCCAGGGCGCCACGCCACGCCCGCGACGCGTCGCCCGTCGACAGGCGTTGGCGGCTCTGCGGGGACACCCGCCGCGGGCACCAGCCGCAGCACCGCAACGCGGCCCCCGCGGATGGGTGTGCAGGTGAGCGCCGCTCTTCTTCTCTCCGCGCCTGCACCGCTGCCCCGTCCACGCGCGAGGGGGGCGCCACTGCCCTGACCGCGCAGCCGCTTTGGGGGAGTGCGCGCCGGGACCGCAAATGGGGGCAGAACGCGGGCGGGGGGGGGCGGGGGCTGCGGTCACGGGTCCCTTGCAAAGGGGCGCCGCCGGCACCCGCCCACCGCGCATGGGCGGCGGTGCGCCCGCAGTGCAACCGTCGTCGGCGTGGGCGGGCCGGGCCCGTCGTCGGGCGGGGCGCCCCACGGCGAGGGCACCCCACAGCGGGCAAAGCTCGAGTCGCCACTCGACAGGCATCACCGCGCCACCCACCCACCACCCACGCCATCAACGCGGGGACCAGCACCTCCCGGCACCCCACCCCCCACCCCCCACGCCCCTACCCCCCACCTCTTCTCTCACTCCTTCCCCTCAAAAGAGAACTGGTCGACGTCAAAGCCCTCCCCCGTAAACACTTCGATGCGGTCCCGCAGCAGCCCGCCTACCGCTGCGGGCCCCGCTACGACCGTGTCGAGGTGGCCCGGCACCCCCCCCTTGCTCGTGTACAGGTGGAACGTGGGTAGCGCGGTCAGGCCCGCCGCGCGCGCGAGGCGGCCCGTCCCCGCGGCGGTCACGTCCAGCTCAAAAAAGTGCACGTCCCGGCCGCCATACTCCGCGGCCAGCCGCGACACCCGCCGCCGCACCGCCAAACACGAGCGGCAGTGGGGGGCGGTGTAGCCGACCACGACCAGCCCGCCGTCCGCGGCGGGCGTGCGGAGGGCGGTGCGGAAGGCGGCTTCCGTGTCGAGGCGCGCCATGGGCACCACGGGGGGGGGGGCGCCCGAGGCAGCCGCCGTCGCCGTCGCCGAGGTCACCGTCGCCGCCGCCGCAGCGGGGTCGGCGTGGGGAGACGCGCCCATGCGCGGCGGGGGGAGGGGAGGCCGGCTCGTACAGACGCGGCCGCCGCCAACGGCAACGCGGCCGCCACCCCACCGGCCACCACCCGCCGCCACCGCCACAAACGCCACCGCCGCCATGAAGCAAAAAAAAAGGCAAAAACCACTCCCCTACCAACCAAGGGAAGAAACAGCACCAGCGCGCCCAACTGTCACGATAAAGGCGCGTGTGACGCCGCCCGCATCCGTCGGGCCGACCGGCAAACGGCGCCGGCGTGGGCGGTCGCGGGCGGTGGCGGCAGCCGCCGTCCCGCACGGGCGCCCCCCGCCGTCGTGGGGAGGCCGCGCGTCCGTAGCGGGCGCGACGTGCTCGGCCCAGCGGCCGTGGTGGCCGCGGCGGCGGCGGCGGTGGCGGCGGCAACGGCAGCGGCCGCAGCAGAAATAGCCGGTGTGGCGACCACCGCAGCGGAAGTGGCGGCGGCGGTGGAGAAGGCGGCTGTGGCGCGGGCACGTGGGAAGAAGGGGTGGACGGCCGTCGAGGGGGTGGCCGCGGCCATCCGCGGCGGTGACGGCGGGGGACCAACCCCGCGAGCAGTGGGGGTGGGGGAGGGGGGCCCGCCGGGCAATGGCCCAGCCACCGTCACCGCCGAAGGGAGAAAAACCCTACTGGCGGGGCAAGGCGAGGGGCGGGGGAAGGGCCACCAACCGATAGGCCAACCGACTGGAGGCGTGGTGGGGGTTGTAGGAGATGCCGCTGCGGGCAGCAAACCCCAGCCCAACAGGTGAGCACGAGCGTGATGGCCGCCTGCATAGGCGCGCGCTGGCACGGCCGCGGGGGAGAGGGGGGGGAGGCGGGGGAAAAGGAGAACCTCCGCGCGGGGCACGTCTGGCGGGGGAGCGGCGGACCTCCGGGCGGGCCGTGCGCGGCCGGCCAATGACGTGTCGCCGCCCCGCCGACGACGGCGACTGGCGGCGGGCGGTCGCGCCGGCCGCAGCCAGCGGCCCGGCGGCGGCGGCGGCCGCGTGTGTCGGCCGGTTTTCTCCCCCTCTCCCTCCCCCCTCTCCCCCGGGCAAGGCGGCGGCCGCTCTGCTGCATGGGGAAAAATATCCCCAGAGCCCATGACGGGTCGAGCCACGTTGCGTCCAGCCAGTGGAATGCACGACGGCAACCGGGCAAGGGCGCGAGGTGCGAGTGTTCCTCGCAACGGGTTCGGCCGAAAGCATGGAATTGAGCTCGCCATCGGTGCATGAGGCCCCCACGGCCTGACAGTTGCACATGGCAGCTCTCCAGCATGCAGTCCACTGTGGCTGCCAACAGTACAGAGCAAATCCTGATCTCCCACGGATTCGTGCCGAATGTTCCGCACGCAACGCAAACCGCTGTACATCCCATCCGTTCCTGCCGGCGACCGAGTGGTTGTCTGCCCGTTCACGCGGACGCCGCTGCGACCGTCATCGCCGATCCGCCGCTGCGACCGTCATCGCCGATCCGCCGCTGCGCCGCGCGGCCGTCCCGTCCGCCTGTGCGGGTGGGGGGGTCGGCGCGTCCCTGCTGCCGCCGCTGCGGTGGCCGCTTGCCGACGACGGCACCGCTCCGTCCCGACGCGAGTCGCTTCTCCATTCCCGCCCCCCCCCTCTCCCCTGCTCTTGGCGTGTCCACCTGTGTTGGGTTACGCCGCCGCGAGGACGCGACGCCGCGACAACGACATCGTCGGCGGCGACCGCTCAAGAGCCCCAGGCGTGGGGTATGTTGGCGCGATGCGGGTCCCGTCCGGCGCCGCGGCGTGCGGTCGGGCGTGCGGTCGGGCACGGCTCAGCGGGCGCCGCCGGCCCGCCAGAGGGCGCCGGCGGCGCGGAGGGACCATGAACAGGGCGACGGCCGCCGGGGCGGCAGTCCAAGGTAGGCAGACTCTATGTGTATGGCACGCGACCCTTCCCCGCCTCCCCTCGTCGTCGTCTTGAGCCCCTCCACGCCCCCCCCCCCCCCCTCACTTCATGTGGTGGATGCGCTTCATCAGCTTGAGGCCGAGCTTGCCCTTGCCCTTCTCCCGCACCCCATCCACCAGCTCGCCGCCCTTGCCCCTGTCCCGGCCGCCCTCCCCGCCCGGCCCGGCCCCGTCGGGAGCGTTGGAGATGGAGCCGCCCGCCCCGCGGCCGCCACCACCATCGCCCCCCCCCGGCCGACCCGCGGCGGCGGCGTCCCACGGGCTGGGGCTGGGGCTCCGCGTCGTGAACGCGCCCGCCAACCCGCTGGTGCTGCGGGCCGCCAAGCCGCCGCCGCCGCCGCCGCCGCCGCTGCCGCCGCCGCCGCCGCCGCCGCCCCCCCCACCACCGCCGCGCTCCGACGCCGCAGGGCCGCGAACGCCGGGGGCGGGGGTGACGCGCCCGAAGGCGTGCGTTCCGCGGATGCTCGCCGTCTTGACCAGCCGCCCCGTGGCGGGGTGGTTGGATGACGTCCGGCCCGCGGCGGCGAGGGCGCCCAGCGGCCCGCCGGCCGGTGCCCCGCCGGGGCCGCCGCCGCCACCCCCACCGCCGCCGTCGGCTGCGGCAAACGCAGCCATGGCGGCCGCTTCGGCGGCGGCGGCCATCGCCTTGCTGCCCCCCCCGCGGAGCTGCTCCGCCGCCGTATCGCCAGCGCCGCGGCGGACGCGCCAACGGCCGCTGACCGCGGCCGCGGGGAGGCGAGCCGGTCGGGGGTGGCGGTCGCGTGGTGGCCGCGGCCCGCCTTGGCGCCGCCGCCCCCGCCGCCGCCGCTGCCGCCAAAGAGGACCGAGTCGAGCGCGAGGGCGGGGCGGGAGAGGGCGCGCGCGCCGAGACCGCCGCCGGCCTTGGCCTTGGAGACCCCGCGCGGCGGCGCGGTGCCCGTCTTGGACGCTGGCGATGGGGGGAGGCCGCGTGGCGCGCCTGGGGATGGCGGCAGCGGGGACGGGTCGCCCCCCGAAGACGTCGCCGCCATTGGCAGCGCCGACGGCGGGCGGGCCCGCCCGTCGGCACTGCCGCTGCCGCCGCCACGGCCGCTACCACTCCCGCCGCTGCCGCTCCCACGCCCGCTGCCACTGCCGCTGCCGCTGCGACGCTTGGGTGCCGCCGCCGTCGCCGCGGCGGCCGCGGCGGCGGACGTGAGCATCAAACCCCCCGCCCCAGCGCGGCTGCGGTCGCGGGGCATGCAGATAAGGCGGCGCTCGGCCAGCTCTGCCCGCCGCTCCGCTTCGGTGACGGCCGCCACGAGGATCTCCTCCCGTGCCATGGCCGACTGCGCCACGTGCCGCCGCGACGCGCGGATGCGCTCAATCTCCACGAGCAGCCGCTCGACGGTGATGCCGCCGCCGGGGGCCTTGCCGCCCGACTCGGCGGCCGGTGCGGCCGCGGCGGACTCGGCCTGCTGCGACGCCTGCACCGACGCGTCCACGCGGGCGTCCATTAGCTGCTGCTCTAGGTCGGCGACCGCGGCGGTGGCGGTCGCGAGCTCCCGCTGCAGGCGGATCGAGCCCAGCCGCTCCCGGTCGAGCGCCTCGTGCGCCGCCCGCACCTGCGACGCCATGGCCGCGGCGTCACGGCGCAGCGCGGCCGAGACTGCACCGCCGCCATCCGCACCGTCACCACCGCTGCCGCCGCTGCCGTCGGCCGCGTCGCGGCGGTCGCCGCTGTCACGACGGCTGCTGCTGCTGTCGCGGGCGCGGGTGCCGTCACCCGACGAGCTGCGCCGGTGCTCAGTGGCAGACGCGTCGCCGCCGCCCGCCGCGTCTCTCCCTTCGGCCAGGCGGGCGGTGAGCGCCTCAATGTCCGCCTTGAGCGCGTCCTCCCGCGTGGCCGCGGCGGAGCGCTCGCGCACAAGCTTGGCCCGCAGCATCCGGCGGCCCGCCTCGGCGTCGAGGTACTTTTGCTCTGCAGCCTCGGCGTCGGCACGCCGGGCCGTGTCGGCGTCTGCGTCCGCCTCTGGCCCCAAGACGGCGGGGGTGGCGGCGGCTGCCTTTGCAGCAGCGGTGGCTTCGTCAAGGGCCTGCTGGAGGGCGGCCACCTCGGCGGCGAGCCGGTGGTTATCCGCGACGCTGCTATCGACGAGCGCCCGCAGCTGCGCCTCTGCCGGAGGCATGCCATCGTCGGCAGTGGCCGGCGCGCGGGACGCGGCCGCGAGCGCCGCGGTCAGGCGCTGCTTGTCGTCGAGCGCCTCGGCCAGCTGCGTCCGCAGCCGCGCCTCAGCTTCGGACGCGCCCGTCCCGTCGGTCGCCCCCGCCTCTGGCACGACCGCCAGCGCTGTACGCGCGCCCGCACTGGTCGTGGCCGCATCGCCAAGGCCGCCCGGCAGCGGCGACGCCAAGCCTCGCTCCCGCGCCTCGAGCAGCGAGATGGTCGTCTCACAGTCGGCCAGCACGGTCGCCACGCGCTCCCGCGCACCCACCACCTGCCGCTGCAGTTGGACGTGCTCCGTCCGCAGCCGCCGCTGCTCCGAGTCTGACCCGTCTGACGTGTACCCGTCGGCGTCTGTGGCGGCGGACCGTGCCGACAATGGCGGCGGCGGTGCGGCGCCGCGTGCAGGGTCACTGGCCAAGGGGGTGAGGGGGGCGCCCCCCGCGGGTAGCCCCGAGCGGCTGCGCTCATTGAGGAGCCCTTCCAGCGCAGCCAGCACCTCGTCCCGCTGGGCGGTGGCCTCGGCCACCTCCGCGTCGGCCGCGGCACGCACATTGGCAATCGCCACCAGCGACGCCTCTGCGTACAGGTTGCCGTCCCCACCGTCACCACCGCCGCCGCCGCCACTCCCGCGGCGGTCGCCGCCACTGCCCGACTGGCGGCTGTTGTTGGTGGCAGATGAGCGGCGGCTCGACGCGTCGGACCCCCGGCTGGCGAGGCGCGCCTCTGCAGGCGCGGCGGAGCCGTCGTCGGCGGCCGCGTCGCTCCCTCTTGGGCGACGAGCCGCCGCCACCTGGCGCAGGCCCGACGCCGTTGCCTGCAGCGCCACCCACATGGACAGGAGGGTGTTGGCCTGCTGCCGCAGCGACGGGTTGGTAGCCGCCGCGGCCATCTCTTGCAGCGCCGCGATGGGCTCCTTGGCGCCCTCTACAATCGACGCTGCACGCCCGCGCCTGACGCCGCCGACGCCGCCGCCGCCGCCGCCGCCGTCGCCGTCGGCGCGGTCGCCCCCCCCGTTGGGCGCTCCCGGCACCGCCGGCTCACCACCGGCGCCCCCATCCGACGACGCCTCGGCCACGGGCGGCGCCGGCCGGATGCGGATGGACGCGCCGCGCGGCAGCGGTGGCAGCCGCCGCAGCTGCGACGAGTCCACCACCACCGACCCCCACAGGCTCTCCCCCGACGCGGCGGTCACGTCCACCACCAGCCGCGCGGCGCTGCTGCCGCCGCCGCCGCCGCGGCCAACGCGGCTCGCACCGCCGCCGCCGCCGGCGCGGGCGGCGGTAAAGCGGCTGCCAACGCCCGCCGGGGTGGCCGCCATCCCGCTCGCCTCGTCAATGGGGGGCATGCCGATGCCGGACGCCCGCCTGCCCGTCGCGCCCGCGTCCGCCGCCGCCACGCCCGCGCCGTCCCCAGCAGCGCCGGCCGTCGCCCCCTCCTGCGTCGCCGCACCCGCCCAGGCTTGCCACGCGTCGGGGATCCCCCCCTCCCCCGAGCCCATGGCGGCGGCGGCCGCGCTTCCCGCGTCGCCCCCCCCCCCCAGCCCCCCCTCCTCCGCCTCCCCTTCGGCCGCCGAATCCGCGTCGCTGATGGTGTACGACGAGTTGGACGAGGACGGCACGCCCCCCCCCCCCCCCCCAGCGCGCGGCTCGACGGGAGCGCCCGCAGCCCGACCGCCGACAGCGGCCGCGCGCCGTCCACCCACACCCCCGCCGCGTCGAGCGCTTCAGCCGCCGCGACCGCGTCGGCGAGCGCATTGTCCGCCGCCTCCCCCGCCGCCGCGTCGGCGGCGATGGCCTCTTGGAGGGCGGCCAGCTCCGCGGCCGCCGCGGACGCGGTGGTGGCGGTGGAGCGGCGGCGCGGGCGGCGGCCGCCGCTGCCCCCCCCACCGCTGCCGCCGCGTCTGCTGGCATGGGAGCTCGTCCCCCGGCCCCGCCGGCGACCGCCGTCGTCCGACGACGGCCGCCCAAAGCCGAGGTCGTAGCCCGCCATGCTGTCCCGCCCGCCGTCGAGGTCGTCCTCTGACTCGACGTCGTACGCCACGTCGCCGGTGGTGGAGCCGAGGCCGGCGCGCTCGAGGAAGGCCATCGCCTCCTCGTTGCACTTCGCAAGGCGCGCCATCGACCGGCCGCCGGGCGTGGCCGCCGACCGCAGCAGCCGCCGCGCGGCCGATGAGGCGCGCGCGCGCAGGCCGCCACCGCCACCACCCCCACCGCCGCCGTCGGCGGCGGCCGCGGCCGCGGCACCGCCGGTGTTGCCCGACAGCGGCGCGCTCTCCCGGTCCTCGGACGTCACGCGCTGGAGCTCCTGCCACGTTGCCCGCGGCGTGCCGTACGGCGGCGACTCCCCCTCATCCCCCCCCCCCGGAACCATCGCGCCGCCGCCGCCTGCGGCGGTGAACCGGTCGGCGCCCGCCATGCGCCCGTTGGCGAGCCCCCCCCCCCGCCAGCCTCATACCCGTCGCCGCCGCCGCCGCCGCCGTCGCCCCCCCAGCCGCCGCCGTCGTCTGCGTCGCGGCCGTCGGCGTACACGCCGCGGCCGCCCACCCCGCCGCCGCCGCCGCCGCCGCTACCACCGCCGCCGCCCGCGTCGCCGTCGGTGCTGTCGGTGACGCGGCTAAAGCGCGGCGCCTCGACCGCCGCGTCCACGTCGGTCGGCCGGTCGGGCCGCCCGCGGACGGCGGCGAGCACCGCCGCGACGCCGTGGCCGGTGGCGGCCGCGTCGTCAACGACGTCGGCCGTGCGGCGTCGCCGCGACACCATGCCCCCTTCTCGTCGGCGTCACTTGCCGTTGGAGGGGGTGGGGGGAGGGGGGAGAAACAGGCGCAATCGACGGGGCACACGACGGGGGCCAGCGTGTAGGGGAGGGTGGGTGTCCACAGAGGGCGGGGCGGGGGAGCGCCGCCGCCCGGGTCTATGCGCTGAGCTATGGCAATGGCGAGCGCCACCCTCACCTCCCCCACCCCCCCCCACCCCCGCACCCCACTCCCGGGCGTGCGCGTCAACGCGGATGCCTCGCCGGCGGGAGGCGCACGCCGCGGGGCCGTGGCGCGGCGCAATCGCGCCCCCCCCGCGCCAGCGTCACCGCGCCCCCGCGCGCCCTCCCCGCCGCCCACGGCTCGCCGCTCCCGTCCGCCAGACCCGCCGACGTGCCGCGACGTCCGCGCGTCCGCGTCGCACGCGGCGGCCGCGTGGACCCAACCAACCGCGGGAGGGACGCCCCGCCAGACGCGTGGGCGGGGCGGCGCGACACGGCCGCGGGCGGCCAGCCGCCGGCGCCGCCGACGGCAGCGGCCGCTGGCGTGAGCGGTGGGGCCAACGGCGGAGGGAATTGGGGTTGGTGGCTGGCCGCGGGGGCGACGCGTCCACCGTACACAGAGCGCCGGAGGTGGGGGGGGATGCGACAATGGGCGGGGAAACCCAGAGCGGGGCGGAGAGGAACTCGGGGAAAGGGGCCAGAGCGGGGAACGAAGGGTGGCAGAGGACTGGAGTTTCAAAGAGAACAGGGAGGGGGCGGCGGCGGGTGCGGGGGATGACAGACCGACGTCGCCGCGCACGCATGCGCTGGGGCAAGTGGGTGGGCGGCGTCTGGCGGTGGGAGGGGGGCGAGGGGGGGGGCGGGCCTGCACCCCAACGATGTCCGCGGGAGGGGCGGACCTACGTCCGCCCCTCTGGAAGACAGAACGTAGGTGACGTGTACGCCGACGGCGGCCGACCGCACGGCGCGCGCTTTGGCACACGCCGCGGCAAGCCCCACCCACAGCGCACCCCGCCGGTCGCCGCTCCCCGCCCACAAGGCGCGCGTCGCGCAGGGCGGGCACGGGCCCGGGCGGTGGGGGGGGAGGGGGGCGCAGGGGGGCCACGCCAGCGCCTCGCCGCGCCACCCTGCGCCACGCTCTCGCTTCAAATCCCGCCGTGACCCGCGTCACCGGGGCGGTCCCGCCTGACGGGAAGACGCGTCACGTTTCACGCCTGGCCTTGCGGCGGCCGGGCCGGGCCGCGGCCCCGCAGCGCATGGTAGCGTTCCCCCCCTCGCATTGTGCAGCGGGGGGGGGGGGGGGGGGGGGGGGGAATGCCACACCACTCCCCCACCCGTCAAACTGAAAGAAGTTTGTCCGGCCGTCCAAAATAGTGCCGGCTGGCCCTGTCAACAAGGCCGGCCTGTGGCTCCCCCCCACTCCTCCCCCGCGAGGGGCCCCCACCACGGGACGCCCCCAACCCCTCGGCCCGCCACCACGGATTGGCCGCCGGCGCGGGCCCCACTTCCGCATGAAATCCGGCCTCAGGGGCACGCGACGTCTCGTCCGAGGCGGTGCATCGCAGGCGAGGCTGACGCGCCGTGGAAGGACCGATCGTGGGGCAGTGCGCATGCATTGCTGGGAAGAAAGATTTTCTTTTCAAGCTTGGCACAAAATAATGCAACCGTAAGAAGGATAAAATTGTGGGGCAACTAACTACTAATGGTTCTTGTCGCACAACTTTGAGGTCCTCTGTGTGTCGCGGACAGCTCGGCCACGCGCGCCGCGTCACGTCGTCATCCCGCCTTCGTCGGCCGTCTGCTCTCCCACGACCAACGACTACAAACTCCTGCCCGCCCCGCCCCATGCCATCCCCCTCACTTCCACCATGGAGGCGCTCGCATCCTATGGTGAAGCCAGCAGCAGCAGCGAAAGCAGTCGAGGGCAATCCCGCTCTCCTGCCCCGCCGCCCCCCCCCCCCCTCCGCCCCTGCCCCGTCGGTCGGCGGCGCCCGCCACGGACATGCCCGATACCCTGCCGCCCGCTCACCCGTCGCAGGTGACACCCGCCTCCACCACCACCCCGCTCTATGTCAACACATCGTACGCGGCGCTGTATGGTAGTGACGGCGGCGGTGGTGGTGGCGGCGGGGCAGTGGTGGTCCGTCGGGCCGGCGAGGTGATGCCCCGCGCCGAGCGCAACGTCGTGTCAGGCCGGGCGGACGCGGTGTCCGTGCCGGCGGGCGCGTTTGACACTGCCTACAGGGAGGTTGTGTACGCGCCGGGCAAGCGCCCGCGGGTGGGCAGCGCCGCCGCCGCCGTCGCGGCCGCCGCCGCGGCAGCGGCCGCCGGCGCGTACGCGGGCGTGCCTGACGGCACGACCGGCAGCACCGGCGGCGGCGGCGACGGCGGCGGTGGAGGCGGCGACGGCGGGCGGGGCAAGCGGCCCAAGGCGCCCGCGGCGGCCCCACTGGTGCCGACGTGCACCTTTCACCTGCCCGAGCGGGAGCGGCTCGACTACCAAGGCCGCTCCTGGGTCGTCCCCCCTTCGGGCGCCCTCCCCGCGGACCCGCCCGAGCCCAACTACGCGCCCAAGAGGATCGTGCACACCTACGACGTGTGCGACCGGGGCGTGGCGGCGGCGGTGCGGCTGCCGCCGGCAGGCCACCTGTTCCTCGCGGGCGGCCTCGACGGCGGGATTAGCGTGTGGGAGGCGGCCGGCGCGCGTCGGCGGGTGCAGTCGTACGCGGGCCACACGGCGGCCGTGCGGGGGCTGGCCGTCGAGGCGGACGGGGGGGGGCGCCGCTTCCTGTCCGTCGCGTTTGACCGGGGCATCCGGCTGTGGGATACGGAGACGGGGCGGGTGGTGGGGTCGTTTAGCGTGGAAGCGATCAGTGGTGCTGGCGGCGCCGGTGCCGGTGGCGGGCCGGTGGCGGGGGGGGGGCGCCGCGTCATTGGCATCACGTGCGCGGTGTGGGGGCAAGGCGGGGGCGGCGTGGCGGCCGCCGCGGGCGTCGCCGCCGCCGACACGCCCGCGCCGAGCAATGGCGAGTTTCTTGTCGGCACCGCCGACGGGCGGGTGGTGCAGCTGGACGCCCGCGCCGGCGACGGCGTTGTGCAAACGTACGCGGGCCACATGGGCCCCATCAACGCGCTCGCGGTCATTGACGGCGGCCGGCGGTTTGTGTCGGCGGCGGATGACAATAGCCTGCGGGTGTGGGAGTGGGGCATCCCGGTGGTCATCCGCTACGTGGCGGACCCGTCGGCGACGGCGGTGGGGGCGCTCGCACTTCACCCGGGCGGTAAGTGGGTGGCGGCGAGCCGGGCGGACAATCAGGTGCTGGTGTACGGGGCCAAGGACGTGTTCAAGCTGCGCAAGGGCAAAGTGTTCCGGGGGCACATGAGCGCGGGCTACCAGGTGGGGCTCGGCTTTTCCCCAGACGGCCGGTGGCTGGCCAGCGGCGACGGGATTGGCCGCGTGTGGGTGTGGGATTGGAAGAGCGGCCGGGCGGTGCGCAGCGGAGTGGGTCACAAGGGCGTCTGCGCGGGCGTGGCGTGGGGGGCCGGGGGGGGGAGTGACTTGCTAAGCTGGGGCTGGGACGGCTGCGTCAAGGCGTGGGCGTGAGGGGGGTTGGGCGGGTAAGTGGCGTGGCCAGTGAAAGTCACCCTGTTGCTGCCCGTTCGTTCTGCGCGTCTTCTCTCATGTCCAAGCTCTCAGTGCTGAGTGCCGATGGCGCTGGCCGGGCGTGTTGAGCTTCGACGTTTACCATGCGGCACCTGCACTGGCTGCGCTGCAGACGATCACAACATCGCATAATTGCACTTCCAAGTACAACACGACGAAGACTGTGTCTTGGCCTCACTGACACGATGCTGCCGGACGCTTACAGCCGACCGCTGCACCGCCGCACCGGTTTTTTCCCCACCGGGAGCGGCTGCGGTGGGCGCTCCTCTGCGAGACTGTCCGCAAGCCGCTGCCGCTGCTGCCATTCGCTGCTGCGCACTCCGCCGCACGCGCGACGTGCGGCGGGCGAGGCGGGTGGGTGGCCGGCTGCGTCGGCGGCGGTCGGCGTCCCGAAGCGTGTGCTTCTGCTCCCGCCTCGCCCCGCCCCACCCCGTCTGGCATTGTCTCTAACCCTTTCTTATCCAACGTCCCCCCCTCTACCCCTATCCCCACCTGTCTTCCTATCTGGTCGCGCGCCAGGGACGTCCAGCGTCGTCGAGGCGTGGGGCGGGACCGCTGCCCTGCAGGCGCGGACCCGTGCGCCGCGCCGGCGGCGGTCGACCGGTTGCCATGCGCCGGCCAGTGGAAGCCGCGGCCCAGTCGGTGGAGGCGGTGGCGTCGGCAGCAGCGATGGCGGCGGCTCCGTCGCCGGCGGCGGCGCCGAGGTGGCGGCGGGACGCGCAGCCACGGCGGCGGGCGCGGCTGCCGTCCAGGACGGCCGGCCGTCGGCGGTTGGTCCCCCACCTGCCCGTGCTGGTGGCGGCGGCGGTGCTGGCAGCGCTGGCCGTGACGGCGGGCGTGCCCGCGGCGGCCGCCGCAGACGCCGCGGCGGCGGCCGCCGTGGACGATCTGTCGGCTCAGTCGACGGAGCAGCTGCTGGCGCTGCAGGCGGACCTCAAGAGCAAAATCGCGGTCGCGGACGCGACGGTGGCCACCCTCAAGACCTCCACCGCGGACCTCCGCAAGCAGCAGGCGCAGTTGACCGACGAGGCGGACCAGCTGCTCGGCGCCGCCGAGTGGGAAAAGTCTGAGTACTCGGCGCGGGAGAAGGAGCTGGCCGACGCCAAGGCCGACGTGTTCGCCAAGCAGGCGGCCATGACAGAGATGCTGGCCAAGGTGGAGGCCCTCAAGGGCCAGATTGGCTCCCTCCAGTCCACCCTGGGGGTGCTGGAGAGGGAGCGTTCCGCGACGGAAGCGCGGTACGCTGCGCCGACGCTGGCCAACGTGCTCGACCACAAAGCCGCCCAGTGGGGGTCGGTCAGCCGGGGGGTGTACAACAAGACGATGACCAACATTGTGCCGGCGTTCAATTCCGCGTCGGAGCAGGCGTCGGAGCTGCGGCAGCGCATCAACCGGTCGTCGCGCGGCGGCGCGATTGCCGCTTCGGTGCTCGTCTATGGCTTTGCGCTGCTGTCCGTGGCGGGGTGCCTGCGGGTGTGGAAGCGGGTGCGCGGCAACCTCACCGTTGCCCGGCTGCTGTTTGTGGGTGACGCGTTTTGCGCGGCCTTTTGGGGGGTCGTCCTCGTTTTGTACGTGGGCCTCGGCGCGGACCCGCTGCTGGTGCTGCATGAGCGGACGCCCGGCCTCTTTTTTGTCTTCCAGCTGGCGTCCCTGTGTGGCTATGTGGGCTACGTCCTCCTCCGGGTGGTGGTGCTGGCCGCCCACCTGACGCTCTCCGCCCTGGGCGAGCTGCTGAGCGTCATCATTGTGGGCCACCACTTTTACATCCGCATCTTTACGCCCGCCGTCACGGACGCGTACGTCCACGGCTCTGCGGTGTACTACGTGTGCTACGGCTGGCTGTTTGCGGCGTTTGCGTACAGCCGCGTGCACGAGTGGGCGCCCCTGCGGCAGGTGCGGGGAGAGAAGCTGGGCGCTCTCACGTCGCTGCGCGTGGCGTGGCGCCGCTTCACCCGCAGCAGCATCCCAGAGGGGGAGGTGGACCCGTCGGTGCAGGGGGTGGATGAGGACCTCGGTGGGGGCGACCACAACGCGTGAGCATGGGTCCGGGATGGGTTGGGGAGGGGGGGGTGGGTGGTGTGATGAGAGCAAGGTGGGGGGCGTCATGAGTTGAGAGGCGGCCCCTGGGTTCCCATCGGCCATGGCATGTGGTAATTCTATTTTCTGTGGTGGCGAGTGTCGAGACGTCTTCATGGGAGCACTTGCGAGGATGTGGTTGGTGTTTGTACTCGTGTGGCCGACCATTCACGCTGCCAAACGGTATGGATAGGGCGGCTCATTGGCCGGTGCGGCCTCTGCCTGGTGCTGCGGTCTGTGGGGGAGCGCATTGTACGTCCCACAATATCCACGCTGTCTTGACTATTGAGAGCACGCAACTCTTTTTCAATCCTTCTTACCCCTCGGACTGCTGAGACTGCTCTAAGGGTTCCTCCATGTATGACGTGAGCGCGGCAGCGCAGGCCCATTGAACGTTTGAACCAAGGAGCCTTGTCTGTACACCTTGTTGACCGCAGCCATGACAGCGTGTACCGTGTCCGCCGCAGCCATGACAACGCGCCCAGGCGGATTGCACTCGTCACCTGCACGCCGCGCGGTCCAGTCATTCATTCCTTCCGCTGACCCTCCGCCCCCGTGCCCACTGTCTCATTGCATTCAAGCGTCGGCCAACAGCTGCTCCATCAGCTGCTCACACTCGGCCTTGACCGCCGGGTCCCCAAATAGGTTGAGCTGGTTGAGCCGCTCGTGCAGGTCGTACAGCTTGGCACGGGCGTCAAAGCCCGGTGCCCGCGGCACCGCCGCGTGGTAGACCTCCCAAAAGTTCGTCTCGTCAAACCCCCCGTACAGGCGGCAGAGCGCCAGGTCGGCCTCGGCGTGGCCAAAGTAACACGCCGGGTCAAACACCACCGGCCGCGTGCCGGCGCCTGCGACGGCACCCGCGTTGCCAATCCACAGTGCGCCGTGCAGGAGCGACGGCCGCAGCGTGTCGGCAACGCCCTCAAACCAGCGGCCGTCGCGGACGAGCGCGACCAGCTGGCGCCCCCGCTCTAGGAGCGTCCCGTCCGACACGGGCACCGGCGCGCGGCCATAGCTCTTTTCTTTGTACACGCCGCCCACCTGGGCGGCCAGCCGGCGCGCGAAAAACGACGGCCAGTCGGCGACCCAGCGGTTGTCCTGCGGCGTCAGCGAGTGAAAGTTGTTGGTGGTGAAGCCGTACCGCCCCTGGTGTAGCGACGCGTGGCTGGTGTCGGTGTGAAGGGCGGCGAGACCGGCTGCCAGCGCCCGCTGCACGTCGGGGCGGTTGGCACCAAACGGGACCAGCTCCAAAAAGGTCAGCACCATAAACGCGCCGGGGCCGTAGTTGCCCACCCGCGGGAGGGCGCCGACGTGGAGGGGCCGCGGGACGGGGAGGGTGGCGGTCTTTTCGAGCGCGACCAGCCCCACCGCCTCGCTCATGAACACGGTGGTCGACTCGACGCGGTTGAGCTTGATGAAGAAGGGGCCAACGTCCGTGTCGGCGCGGAACGCCTCGTTGCCGTTCCACCGCGAGTCGAGCAGCGTCATGGCCGTGACGGTCGTCGCCCCACAGATAGACGTGAGCGCCGCAACAACGGGATCATCGGGTGACAGGGAAGGCATGTAGCGCAGGACCGGGTCGGCGGTGCCGGCCGCGGCCGCGGCTTCGGCATCATCCGTGGGGAGGGAGCGCGCCAGGGCCGCGACGCCAGGGCCGAGCTCAAAGGCGGGCTCTTCAGCCGGCGGGGGGGGGGCACCAGCCGCCGTAGCCGGGGGAGGAGCATCGGCGGTTGCCAACAGCCTGGAGCGGCGGGCGGGCCGCAGGGACGTGGGCGCCGGCCAGCGGCGGCCAGAGGCCAGGCAGGACGATGGGCTGGACTGGCTCCCACAGCCCGGCAGGGCTGTCGACGGAACGAACAACATGGTTGCGGCGTGGCGCAAGCTGCCAGCCTTGGCGGTCAGCATCGCCCCCGACTGACGTCGTCTCGGTGGCGGTGCAACAGGTCGCTGAGCTCTTCCGTCGCGAACACGAGGCCACTGCGGGGATGATCTGCGCCAAGTTGACCAAGACCGTCTTCAGGTCACCTTTGGACTGTCACAATTCTGGTGAATCCTGAGCTCTCTCTCCATTTGACACGGAAACGCAGTTGACTCACGGATCAAGAAGGAATGCAAGGCACAGCGGCTGCGGATGTGGCGCCTCGCTGCCGTCGCTGGCGATGACGCTCCACAAGGACCGTTTTGGAGGGCGAAGGCACCTCCCACGTGAGGCACCAACAGACTAAACTGCAGGCGAACTGTGAGGCGCTGTCACTATGAACAGCAGCGGCTGCGACCGTCGGCGCCACAGCCGCGCAGGTGAACAAAGGCTGGCGGTCGGTCGAGGGTGGCATGGCGCAACTGGTTTAGCTGTCTCGCCATAGCGAGCACCCCTGCACATAGAAAGAGCTACTTTTCCCCAGACGGTCGTCACGCCCGCGTCAACTCCCCGCCCACAGCCCCCACCATGCACATCCCCACGCGTGTGTACAGGGTGCCCTCGGCCCGCCCCCGCCCCCCGCCCTCCCCCACTCGCGCACACAAACGCCCATCCCACGCCTCACTCCTTGGGAAACATGGCCTGCGCCTGGGACTCGAGCGCCGCCAACGACGACGCCGTCGTGTCGCGCGGCGTCGGCTTGACCGTCTTCATCGCCACCGACACGCGCTTCTTGGCCTCGGGCTTCATCCCCGACAGGCCGAGGACGCCATCGTACGCCTCGGCCGCGGCGCGGCGCGAGGCGGCCGTATCCTCTGGCGGGGGGGCGTTGAGCGCCGACACGAGGCCCGCCCCAAACTTGAAGATGACCGACCCGACCGCGACCGCGACGGCGACTTCGGCGGCGGTGAGGGCGAGCGAGGCGGGGTCCACCTCCCCCAGCAGCGGCAGCGCCACCATCTGCGGGGGGGGGGGGGTGCCGGCCCGCCGGGACCGGCCCGCCGCCGCCGCCACCGCCGCCGCCGCCGCCGGCTTGGCGCACACAAAGGCGGAGCGGCTGGCGGGGAGGCACGGCGCGGCGGCCACCGGGACAAAGGCCATGGTGGGCGAGGCGGGAGGAGGGAGAAGAGGAGAAGGGGGGGGCGCTTGACAGGGCAGGGAAGCTGCAAGGGACTCTGGGGTGAGACGGTGGGGAAGGGCAAGCAACGGGGCAAAGGCGTGGGAAGGCACGGTCCAGGCGGGCGGCGCGTGCGACCAAGCCAACAAACCAGGAGGGGGGCGTGTCCGCAGCGCTTCCTGGCAGCGTGCGCCTGCAAGCCAACCGCCCAGCCGACAGAGGGGACACGCGGGTGTGAGAGCCAGGGAGCACACCCCCTGGTCCCCACAGCTCAGCGTGCCAGCTCCGCCACGCCAGGCCACAACGGAAAGATTCTGCACCTCCCCCACCCACACGCACAGCTGCGGCCGGGGCTTGCCCAGATTTCCCGTTGACGGCCCAACGGGCGAGACGAGCGGGAGCTGCGCAGCCGGCACACGACGTGCGGCGGCCGTGCGTGGGCGCGTCGTGCGGGCGATGCGCGCCGCGGGGTGCCGTGCGAGGTGCGCCGAGCGCGCGGGATCTGTGGGAGGGCGTCCCCGCGGGGTGTGCCACGCGTTGACAGATGACGGTAAGTACATTTGAGGAGCAAACGGATCGTGCCGGGGCGTGAGCTCCCAGCACACGCCTGCCGAGTTTGGCGCGAGCTGTTGGCTGCACGGAGCGGAGCCTGCTGCCGCCCGCGCCCACCCCGCCAACGTTGCCGCCATGGTCGCGACCACTCCCGTCGTTTGACAGACAGCCGCCGTCAACGTGGCGGCGGCCGAGGATGGGGGCTCGCCTGGCGGCGGCGGCGTGCCTGGCGGCGTCGGCGTGCCTGGTGGCGGCGCCCTGGCGGCGGCCGGCCGGCGCGTCGGGCGGGACGTCATTCATCCTCCGCCGGTGGCGCGTCGGCCGCCGCTGCGGCGGGCGGTGGTTCCGCCGCTGGCGGCGGTGCGGGCCCGCGGTGGTGGGTGGTGGCCGTCGTCGCCGACGAGCGGCGTTTGCCGTGGGGGGTGCTCGTGGTGTGGGCGCGCGCACTGGCCGTGCGGTCCGTGCGGTTCTTGCTGGTGCTTTGGTGGGGGATGGCCGCTTCCCCCCCTCGCCCCCCCCTGCCCCCCCCACGCCGCCCGGTCCGGTGCCCTGCTGTCTGATCGGCCGGGTGCGGAGGGCGGGAGCTCCCGCGGGGCGCCGCCGCCGCGTTTGTTCACGTCCGCCCCGCCGCCGACCGGCGGTGGGTGGCCGACCTGGTCAACGCCACCCAGCGCGGCGCGGCCGCCCCCCGAACCGCCCAGCGTCCCCGCCCGCCACCATTGTCGTTGCGCTGTCGGCCGGTGCGTGCGTCGCGGCGGCCGCCGCGTCCGCCGCGCCGGTCCCGCCCCCGCCGCCACGTACCGCCGGTCCCACCGTGAGGAGCGCCGCGGTCGCCACGACCGGTGCACCAGCGTCCCGCCTTCGGACGGGCCGGCCGCTCGTCGCGTGCCCGACGGCGCGCGTGGGGGGGCGGGGACGGGGTTGCTGTGGCACGAGCTGGCCACCTGGGCAGTGCAGCGCTGCCTTTTGTTTTCTTCTCCGCCCATCGTGGGAACGCCCCCTGTTTGCCTGGGGAGCCACAAGCGGATGGACCACGCGCGACAAGGGCAACAACAACAAAAACAACAAAAACGCAGGCGGCGCAAGCGCCCCCCTCCTCGGCTGGCGACTGCCCACCTCCCCCCCCAGCGTCCCGCAGCGGCCGCCATCCCGCGCCGCGTGCTCACGGCGGCCAAACCACGCCGCCCCAGACCTAGAGCGCGGGAAAGGGGGACAGCGCCGCGGGCGGGGGACGTCCCCCCCGCCCCCCCACCGCCTCCTTGGCGGCCGGCCGACACCACGGAGCGCCGCCCCCCCCCCCCGCGCAACCGCCGTCGGAGCCCCGCCCCAGCCACGCCACGCGGGCACACGTCGCGGGCGCACCCCCCCCCCCCCCCCCCCCTACCACGGTGTGTGCGGCACACTGTGTGCGGGCGGGCAGCTCGCTACCGGGACGGCATAGGGCGGCGGCCGGCCCACACGACGGCGCTGCCGGCGGCAACGGCGGCCGCCACGCCCGGTCCGGTCTTGCCGACTCTGTCGGGGGCCACCGTCTGGCGGCAGTCCCCCCGACGCTCGGGGCTGCAGCGGCAGGCGGCGGCCCCAGACGCGGTCATGAAGCGCCACGACCCCCAGGCGCTGGCCTCCCAGCGGATGGGTGGCCACGCCGACCGTCGGCCAGCACACGCGGGCAGTGCCCAACGGGCCACGACCGCCCGGCCCCGTGACTCCCCCGCGCTTCCCCGCTGGCCGGCTCGCGCGTCCGCGGCGCGCCACCCCTCACGTTCAGGTGCGGTGGCTGTCGACCGCCGTCGCTGCCGCCGCCGTCGCCGCCGCCGCCGCCACCACCGCGGGCACGGCCGTCGTGCCGACAGACGGGGGCACTCCCCACCGCTCCGTCTACTCGGCCGCGGCCAGGTCCGCCTGCGCCGCCGACAAGCCTGACCAAAAGGAGGGCCCCACGCTCGCGCCCAATCCCCACACACACCATCCCGCCGCCGCCCCAGCCCCCACCCCGAAACGCTGCATGATGACAACCCCCCCCAATCGTCGGCGCCGTGCCCAGCCACCGCCACACGCGCCCCCACCTTCCCCCCCCCCCCCACCTCCTCTCGCCGCAGCCCACCCCCCAGCTCGCCCCCCTCACCGTGCGGTGGGCGGCACCCCCCCCCCGCCTGGGCCCCGCCACGCCGCGCCGCGCGCAGCGTCGCGTCGGCCGGCGCGGGGCGGAGCAGCTTGGCCAGCGCGGCCGCCCGCTTGGCAGCGCCCAGCTGGTGGAGGCCGTCGTAGTAGCGCCGGCGGGCGGCGGCGGGGTCCCGCTCGCGCCTGCGGCGCGTCACGGGGAGAGGGGCAAGAGGAGCAAACGAGGTGCGCGCGTGCCGCCGATGCCCGTGAGGGCCATCGAGCGCCAACGAAACAACAAAGAGGAGGGGGCGGGAGGAGGATGCAAGCGGAAGAACGGCGCGAGCAGAAAACGCAGGGTGCAGATGCGAGGGGGGGGCCGACGAGGGGGGAGAGGAGACAGACCCGCACCCCGCACCAAACGCGTCAGAGCGACAAGGAAACGAGTTAGCCAGACTCGGTGGATCAAGTGCAGACGCACCCCCCCCTCCCCCCACCCCCCCACCTCTCGCAGACCAATCACCATACGACGGACGGCGGCCGCCCCCACCAGCGTACAGGGCGGCGCGGTAGGCGGCGAGGGTGACGGTGGCCGACGGCGCCGGCGGCGGCGCCGCCGCGTGCGCGCGCAGCAGCGCACGGTAGAGCTGCCGCAGGTCAAGCCGCGTGATGGGGGATGGGGGAGGGGGTGCCATGGGCAGAGACGCACGAGGGGGGGGGCGCGGGGGGGAAGGATGCCCCACCGCGGAAGAGGGAGCGCGCGGCGGAAACGAGCACGAAGGTGACGGAGGAAGGGGGGGGTGAAGACGGCACTCGTTCAAGGTCGTGTACAGTACCGAGCACTAATTTGGCTTGACCCTCGAATTTTGAAAGAACTGAAAATCAAAGTATATTGCAGAAAGAGACTTGTGGCGGGTGACAATAGAATTCTTAATTTTAGGGAGCAAGGTCAAATCGAGATACGGGCCTTCAAAGATTGTGTGCTCCAATGTCACCCAGATCGACATGCGCCAACGGCCCAACACAAGGGTGCTTCACAAGAGCGTCTGCGCAGAGTTGGGTCCGCATGATCCCCCCCCCCTTCCAGCCACCCTACTGATAGCGGGCTTCTGGTACCCCGAAGATGAGCGCTCTTTCGTCATTTGTGTAACCTCTTCGTGTGGAAAACAGCAGCAGTGACTAAACGCGAGGATGAGAGCACAAAAAAAAAGACGGACAACTGAAACGGCTCGTCGATCTTCATCACTTTGTTCAAAAAATCGCATTTTTTGGGTGCGTCACTAATTGAATCGTCTATGGAAGACCACCATGGTTACGGATATTTGAGAGCTTCAGCAGGTACAGATCTCGGCAAGATCTCGTTGTATGCTTGACACGTTTGCCACGTAGTCTCCGCTGAACGAGGTCTGGTGAGGAAAAAACCCTTACGTGGCCCCGTATAACGACGTGGATCTCGGTATGGGGAGGAGGACACGTGTGGTGCTGAGCAACAATTGTTGGCGGCGAACGGCGCTGCGTCGCGCCCAGTCCAGCGACGCGCGGTAAATCGAAGTGGCGAGGTCCGACGAGACACAATCGCCTCACGCTGCCTCCTCCGCCAGTGTGCCCGCCCAACGCCTCCGCACCACGCCTGTCTCCCGCTGCAGGACCTGTCCTTCTTGGCGACGCAATGCATTCCTCGGCGGGCGACCGATCTGGGGCGGCTCCCTTCCGGCAGGGACGTGCTGTTCGCTCCACGTTTCATGTCAACTACATCCACGCAACGTGGAGTTTTCCATAACGAGATTTGGTACCTGCTGAAGGTCCCGCAGCCTCAGTTCTGGTAAGAAAAGTCTGCTGCCACGCTACCGAGAAATTATCGAGATCTCTTGCCAGATCCTTCCTGCTGAAGCTCTCTGTTTGTGCCGCCCGGATGGGTGGATACGCCGTGAAACTTTTCGTAGAGGCCCCGTCTTAATGGCACTTTCAGAAAGACACTCAATGAGATTGACCGCCAGACCACATAGTAAGCTGATTATTGTACAGTGATTTTTTTCTAATCGTCGCGTGTGAGCGTCTTTGGCCGAGCGGTTAAGGCGACAGACTCGAAATCTGTTGGGTTCATCCCGCGCAGGTTCGAAAATGAAAGTGACTCCTGCAGGACGCGAAGGCTATACACCGGACAACAGTGTCGTTTTGCATTTCCGTCCACTTGAAGGTGGGGAAACAGTCGTCCTCCGTGTACCTCTCTGCGCACATGTGCAAGGAGCGCGGGAGCGGTGCCGATCGGAGGCTCGACAGCTTCCGAGGTGGACTCCCAAATCTTGCTTTTACAGCCGGTACGTCCAGTGAGGATCCGCGCTGCGGGTCGTCTGCATCGCCACAGATTGATCGTTGGTGGCGCGCTCGGAACGAGATCGAGAACGAGTTGCCAAGTTTTGATCCGGCGGCCCACTTGCACGCACGAAACATCGTTCACGTGCGCACACACCGGCGTTTTTTCACGGGCCGACGGCTATTTTTATCGACGGGGCGGCCGCGACCGTAGGGCCGCCCCGCGCCGCACGGGCCCGCGCCATCTCCACTCGTATCTCGTTCACCGCCCGCAACCATCCCCCATTGTCCGCCGGCGTAGCGAGGCCCGCTCGGGGTGGCACAACAGCCCTGCCCCCCAGACCCGTGCACTGCCACAGGTTGTGTCGGCACGGGCAGAGGCGCGTCCAGTTTGACCAGCGTTGCAATCGCCGGGCGCCGACACCGTGCGCACCCGCCCCTGCCGCGTCTGGTACCCCGCACGGCTTGCGCCAAAGGTTGGTAACGAGCCACAGCCGGGCTCAAGACACACCTACAAGCGCCTCTCCCCCCTCACCCCCCCCCACCCCCCCCCCCCTTCTCCCCCTCCGGCTCAGTCCCCCCCCCCTTCCGCCCCCTCCCCCCCCCCCCACCGCCGCGACGAGCGCGTCCCGGTGCCACACCACCCGCAGCAGCCCCCCCGTCGGCCACCCCCCCACCACCCCCCCCGCGAGGTGGCCGACGAGCAGCTCCTCCTCCCCCCCCCCCCCCCCCCCCCCCGGCGGCGGCGGCGGCGGCGTCACCCGCACCAGCCCCCCCCCCGTGTGCGGCGCGACGCGGCGCAGCGGGCTGCCGCCGAGCAGCACGCGGGCCCCCCCCGTGGGTGGCCCCCCCTCCTCCCCGCCATCGTCATAGTACCCGCCGTACGCGTCGGGGGTGGTGCCGACCGCCGCGGCGGCCGCGGCGAGCGCCGACTCGTTGTGCGGCAGGCCGGGCGCCTCGATCGCGGCGGCGGCGAGCGTCGCCGCGTCGAGCACCACCCACCGGTCCACGTCGGCCAGCGGCCGGTGCGCGCCGCGGCCGCCGCCCCAGCCGACCGTCAGGCCGGGCAGGCCGGCGCCAGCACCACCCCCACCACCACCCCCGCCCGCATCGTCATCGTCCTCATCGCCCATGGCGGGCGGCCCGCCCGGCACGGTCGCCAACGAGCCCGGCACGTAGCCCAACAAGAACCGGTCCCCATCCCAAAACCGCCCGTACGGCGTCAGCAACAACGCCGCCGCCGCGACCGCCGCGCGCCCCCGCACGCGGCGCCACGCGGGCGCCGCCGTCCACAGGCCGGAGACGAGCCAAAACTCCGCCCGCCCCCCCGGCGACGGCCGCCGCAGCACGATGAGCGTATCCCGGTGGGCGACCGCCGCGAGCGCCGACCCGTCCGCGCCTGTCGCCAGCGACGGGAGCGGCGCGGGGGGGGTGCCACCGGGCGTCACCCGCGACCAGCCGCGGCCGGCGCCGCCGCCGCCGAGGCCGTAGCGCCAGAGCGCGAGGCCCGCGCCGCCGCCGGCGCCGTCGCCGGTGGAGGGGAGGAGGAGGTAGAGGGAGCCCGAGGCGGGCGCAAAGACGAGGACCGCGCCGGGGGTGCCCGCGCAGGGGGCGGCCGCGGCGTCGGCATCACAGGGGGGGGCCGCGGCAGCGGCGGCGGGGGAGGTGCCGGCGAGGCGGGTCCAGCTGCCGTCGCCGCCGGCGGGGCCGGCAGGCGTGTACTGGTAGAGGCCGTCGGAGGGGCCGTACGGCGGGGCGGTCCGGATGCCACCCCACAGCCACAGCCGGCCGCCCGCAACGCCCGCGGCGTCCCCCGCGGTGGCGCCGCCCACCACCGCCGTGGGCGCAACGCGGCCGTGCCCCCCCCCATCGACGGGCGCCGCCCGCCTGCCCGCGCGGCCGCCACCGCCGCCGCCACCGCCGCCGTCATCGCCGACGCCGCCCGTGTTGGCCACCCCCACCGTCGCCCAGTACCCCTCCGCCGGCTCCCAGCGGCGCAGCTCCGACGCGCCCGGCCGTTCCGCCGGGTGCAGCAGCGCGTAGAGGCCCGCGGGGGTGGCCCACGACGCGATGCCCCCGTCGCCCGCGGCGGGGGGGGTGCCGGGCGCCGCGGCGGCGGCGAGGTCACCGCCGAGGTACTCCCACGACCAGGGGGCAGTGGGGGTGGGGCGCGCCGCGCCGGTCGCCGCGGCTGTGGGCGTGGCGGTGGCGGCGGCAAGGACGACGCCCGCGGCGGCGGTGGCGGCCGCCGCGGCAAGCCGACGGCGGGGTGACGGCGGCGGCGGTGGTGGTGGCAGGCGCTCAGACGTCATGGTGGGCACGGCGTGCGGCAGAGGGGGAGGGGGCGTGAAGCACAGGGCGGAGAGACAGGAAGAGCGCAGCGGGCCGGCAAGACCGCGGGTGCACACCAGAGGCCCGGCAAGAGTCCACACCGGTGGCCGTGCGGGGTTAAGAAGGCGGCGGCGGGCGGGTCCCCGCGGCCGCCGACCGCGGGTGTCTGGCAGGGCGAGCCGGCGGCAGCCGCCGTCGCCGCGGCCGCCGCGGCGCCGGTGACCCCCGCCGTCTGGGTGTACCGCAAAAAAAAAAAAAAAAATGAACCGCCCCGCGCGGCGGCCAACCCCGCCCCCCCCGCCCCCCCGCGCGCCGTGGCGGCAGCGGCGGCCGTTGGCCCAGCGGCCACGCGTGCCGCCCGGCCGGCCGGCAGTGCGCCCGCCGTCGCGTGGTGCGGGCGGTCCGCCCGCAACGGCCGCGCGCGCGGCGGCGGCGGCGGCGCGCCCCGTCGGCGCGCGCCCCGTGGTGGCGCCCGTGGCCGCCGCCGACGCGGCGGTGGAGGAGGGGACGGACGCGAGGTGGGCGGCGGGGTAGTGGAGGGGGATGGCGGGTAGGGGGCGGGGGTTTGGCCTGTGGGGGGGGGGGGGGGGTTTGGCTTGTGGAGGGGGGGGGGGGGGGGGAGGGGGGGGAATAGTAGGGGTGCTGACGGGGGCAGGGAGTGGGGGGGGGAAGAGGCGCCGCCGCGCCGCGCGGCGCCCCACACCTGTCGGCGCAGTGCGCGTGGCGGGCGGTCGGCCGCGGCGGGAGCCGGCGCCCGCAGTGGTGGCGTCTGGTGGCCCGCGGCGGCGCCCGCGTGCGGCCGCGCCGCGGCGGCCGCGGCGGCCGCGGCGGCAGTGGGTTGCCCACCCCGGCTGGAGACTGGTACGAGGCGGGGGGAGGCGCGCCCCGCTCCTCAGTGGGCACGTCCCTGGCCTACCCGCCGGGCGGCGGCGGCGGCAGGGAGGCGGGGAGGGCGGGGGGGGGGGTGGCCGCTGGCCGCGCGGGGGCGGCCGGGTGGTGGGCGCCGCACGCGGCCGCGGCGGAACTGCCGCAGCGCCAGCGGGGGACCAACCCCGGGGATGGTGGGTGAGGGAGATGCGCCGTGGCTCGTTTGGCTGGGTGAGTGGTGCGCCAAGGGGGAGGTGGCGGGCAAGGGGAGGGGGGGAGGGGGCGCGTGGGCGGTGGAAGGAGAAAGTCAAGGGTCACGACCACCTGTGAGCCACCAAAAAAAGAGGTGCGCGGGTGGGGGGGGGGAGGAGAAGCGCTGCCGCGGCTCGACCCGACGGGACGAGCCGCGGCGCGCCGGCCGACGACTGATCACCCAGTTCCGGCCGGCCGGGCCAGTCGGCCCGGGGGGGGGGGGGGGAGGGGCGCCGCGCAACCGACACTGGCCGCGTCGGCGGGAGGAGCGCGGCGGGGGGGAGGATGGTATCGGCGACAGGCGCGCCCGTGGCCGTGGGGGGGGGACGCGGGTGCGCTTGAGGGCGGCCGCCGCCGGTCTGTCGCTCGCGGCGGCCGCCGCCGCCGCCACGGCAGGGGGGCGGGCGGTGAGCCCGGCCAGCGTGCTGACGGGGACGCGGCGGGCAGGCGGCCAGGCGCGGCGCGCCCGTGGCCCACGTCACTGGGGACGGGGCGTGGCGGTGTGCCGGGCGCGGCCGCCGCCCGCACTGGTTGTGCGCGCGGTGCGGGCAGACGCCGGTGCGGCGGCGGCGCGGCACGGTAGGGCCGCCGCGGCAGGCACGCAGCGGCTGGGGGCGGCCGCACGCGCGGGGCGTGGCGGTCGCACGCGCGGGGCGTGGCGGCCGCACGCGCGGGGCGTGGCGGCCGCACGCGCGGGGCGTGGCGGCCGCACGCGCGGGGCGTGGCGGCCGCCGCGTGGGGGTGCGGCGTGGGGTGTGGCGGTGCGGCGGCGGCGCTTGCTCTTCTCTTTGTTTGGCGCAGCGCGTGCCCGCAGAGGCGGGCAGCCGCGCATCCTTTTTTGGCGCCTCGGCGTGCACGCCCGCGAGGGGGGGAAAGGGGGGGGGAACTGCTGCCCGTACGGGTGCGCGTGGGGTGCCGCCGGCAGCGTGCGCGGCTCGTCGCGGCGTGGCTGCGCCTGTGCTGTGGCGCGGCGGCGTGCACCGCCGCGCCCCGTCCGCGGACGCCCTGCCGCGGTCGGGGTCGGTGGTGGGGCAGCGCGGCGGCCGCGGCGGTGGTGCGCAGTGCGTGCGCGCGCCGCGCGGCTACCCGCCCAGTGTCTCTCGTCCCCACGGCAGACGACGCGCACGCCCGGCATCTGGGGGCGGAGGCGTCGCCTCGCTACAGAGGGCAGTGGCCGCGGTCGGCGGCGGCGTAAATTGGGTGCCATGCCGAGCCGCCCGCGCCCCGCGGGCCGTGGGGGGGGCGGCAACCGCCGCGCCCCCGCCCCGGTGCGCGCGCGTGCGGCGACGTGCGCGCGCGCGGCGGGTGTCGACGCGCCGCCGGCGGTGAGGTCAAGGCGCCTGCCGCGCACGCCCGCGGCGGTGGGTGTGCGGCAGCGCGCGGGGGGGTAGACGCCGGGCGGCCCTCTCTCTCGCGCGGTGGCACGACCGCCGGGTGTCTCTGGGTAGGTACAGTGGGGAATCGGGTCAGCGGTGCGGGCGCTCAGTGCCGACGGCGCGGCGGCGGCGGCGGCGGCGGTCACCGCGGCGGTGGCGTGGCGGAGGGACGCGCTCCCACCGCAGCCGTCGCCGCCGCCGCCGCCACCGCCGCCGCCGCCGCCGCCGCCGCCGCCGCCGCCGCCGCCGCCACTGCCGCCGCTGACGGCGCGGGCAGAGCATGACCGCACGCCCGTGCCTACCCCTGCCGGGTGTGTCGCGCACGCACGCACGTGCCGCGGCAGAGAGGGTTCTTTTGCAGCGGCGGAAAACGCCCGCCGTGGGAGGGGGGAGGTGGTGGGGGATTGCACGCGCCGCGGCCGCCAGTGCCCGCACGGCGGTCGCGGCCACACCGCCCGGTGTGGGGACGGGCGGGCATGGCGAGGCGCGCCGCCGCCGCCGCCGCCGCTCTCCGGGTCACACGCTAGGCCAGCCGCGGACGCGGCCGCCGCCGGCGTGGCGGCCCGGGGGGGGAGGGGCGGAGTGGAGTGGGGGCGCGCCAGCCCCCATCGGGGGTTGGTGACGCCGCCCTTGCTCTTCTCCTCCTCCTTGTCCCCGCGGCTCCCTCAGTCTTGACGGCGGCGCCTTGGGTAGCGTACAGACACAGAAGCAACCGGGCGGCGGGGGAGGGTGATGGCACGGGAGGCGGGGAGGGGAGGGCAAGGGCGGAAGGGGGCGGAGATTGCATGGGAAAGAAAAAGAAGAGAACGGGACAAAAGGGCGGAAAAAGGGAAAAGGGTAAAATGAGGATATAGAAGATATGGGAAAGTGGGAAAAATGGGAGCAAGAGGGGGAAAAAAGGGCACAAAAAGGGGGGAAAAGGGATCAAAAGGGGGAAAAAGGAGGACGAGAAGACAAGGAGAGGGGGGCAGAGGAGCATGGAAGAGAAAGGGGGCGAAGGTAGAGCGTTGTAGGCGTGCGTGCTTGTGGGCAGAGGAGCTGGAAGGGCTACCCGGTCGGACTGCTACACGGCCGGACTGCTACACGGTCGGACTGTGTCACGCGGCCCCGCGGCACCGGTCCCGTGCGCGACTGCGACCTGGCAGACGACAGACGCGTCGGTAGGGAGCGCTGCGAGACGGTGCGGAAAGGCGGCCGACGCACCACTCAGTCCTGGACACCGTCTTTGGACACACGAGTGTTTCGCTGGGGAGCCCTGCCAGTGGAACACCTGCTGCCCCGCCGGCGGCGGGCGTGTCCAAGACGCCCCAACGCCGCCGCGCGCCTGGCCGGGGGGGGGGAGGGGGCAACGAGCAATGCCCAAGGCGGGGAGAGAGGGCTGGGGGGGGGGTGGGCGGGTGAGCGCACGACGGCACTGTAGGCTGCACGCGGGCACCCCCGCGGGACGAACAAAAAAAAAAAAAGGGGATAACAAAAAATAAAGAGGCGGGCTCGTAGCGCCGGCCGGGCGGCCGCTGGTGGGGAACGGGCCCTCGCCGTACACGCCCGGTGGCGTGCCGGCGGCGGACCGTGACCACCTCGGGTCACGGCCGTGGTGCAGGCCCCTCCCCCCTCCCCGCAGCTCACCCAACGCCAGCCCCTCTCCGCTCCCCGCTTCCCCCCTACGGCCGAGCCGGGCCAACACCCCCCCCCCGACCACCCCAGCCGGCCGCCGCCGCTTATGCGCCGCCACCCGCCCATCCCTTCTCCCCCGACCCGTGCCCGCGCGTTGTGGCCACACGGCGCCTCCCCCCCCGCGGCGGCGGCGGCGGCACCGTCGCCACCCGCCCGTGGCCGCGCCGCCGCCGCCGCCGCCGCCGCCGCCGCTACCACCGCCGCCGCGCCACCCCCGTCGCGAGCATTGCCGTGGCCGTGGCCGTGGCCGCCGCCGCCAGCCGGCGGCGTGTCCGCCTCCCCGCTGCTGCCGCCAACGCTACTCCAGCTGCCGCTGCCGCCGCCATCGGGCGACGACGCGTCGGCGGCGGCGGCGGCCACGCCCGCCGCCGACCGCGCCAGCACCGACGGGCGCGACAGCCGCGCCGCCGCGGCGGTGCGCTTGGCGCCCGCCACCCGCGGCGGCGTCGGCCCGCCGCCGCCGCCGCGTGCAGCCGCGGCGCGCGCCGCGCGGCGGGGCGTGGCGGGCGCGGCGGCGGGGGGGGGCGCCGCGGCGCCCGCCGCGACCGCCGCCCGCCCGTCGGCCGCGGCGCGGCGGGCGGCGCCGGCACGCGCGCGCGCCGCGTCGGCGGCGGCCGCGCGGGCGGCGGAGGAGGGGGTGAGCGTCGGCGGGCTGCCGCCGCCGCCCAAGGGGGCGCGCCGCCGTGGCGGCGCGGGACCCGCCGCTGCCGCCGCGGCGGCCACGCCGCCCGGCGACGGCCTGCCGGGGGTGGGGAGGGGGCGCGCCGCCACCGCGGCCGTGGCGGGGGTGGTGGTGCAAGGCAGCGGGCGGGGGGGGGGGGGCGTCGACGCGTCTGCCGCGGCTGCCCGACCGCCGCCGCCGCCCACATGGCCGAGTGGAGGGGAGGTGCCGCCGCTGCTGCCAGGGGTGGTGGCGCGGCCGCGGCGGGCGCCGCCGCCGCCGCCGGTGGTGGTGCGCCCGCCGCGGGCGGCGCCGCGGGTGCCACCGGCGGAGTCGCGAGCTCCATAGCCGCCGCGGCTTCCGCGGTCCCCGCCGCGGCCTCGGCCGGCCTTGGCCGCCCCGCCTCGGCCGCGTCGGTCGGCGTCAGCCCAGACGGCGACATGGCCACCGTCATGTTGGCGTCTGGCGGGCTCGGCGCGCCGCGCCCCCCCATCAGCAACACCGCCGCGGGCGACATGTCCTCGGTCATGTTGACGTCCCCGTCATCTGCGGCCGCGGCACGCACGCCAAACGCCGCGGCCGCCGCCGCCGCCCCTGCGGCGGCCGGCGGGGTGCACTCGGCCATGGGCGAGCCGCCGCCGCCACGGGCGGCGGCGGCGGCCGCGGCGACCGCGTCGGCCAGCGCGTCGGGGTGGCGCACGCGGAGCCACCCGAGGAGCCCCCGCGCGTACGCCGGGTCCGCCTCGCGCGCGGCGGCCGCGCGCGCCGCCGCGGCGGCGGCCGACTCCAACGCCCCGACCCGGACGGTCGCGTCGGCCGCGGCGGCCGTCGCGGCCGCCGCCACCCGCTCCTGCGCCGCCCGCCCGTCGGCCGCGACGCGCGCCGCGCGCGCCGCGTCGGCCGCAGACGACGCCGCGGCGGCGGCCGACGCGCCCGCCGCGGCCGCCTCGGCGCGGCCGCCACGTTCCGCGGCGAGCTCCGCCACCGCCGCGGCCGCGGCGGCGCGCGACGCGTCCGCCTCGGCGCGGAGCCGCGTCACCGCCGCCGCGGCGGCGGCCGCGTCGGTGGTGCGCGCGGCAACGGCGGTCGCGGCGGCCGCGCGCGACCGCTCCGCCGCGGCGGTGGCGACGGCGGCACCGTCCCGGTCCGCCGCCGCCGCGCGGCGCGCCGTGTCGGCCGTCGTGGCGGCCGCCGCCGCCGCGGCGGTCCGCTGCCGGTCGGCCGCCGCCGCCGCCGCGGCGGCGCGTTTCCGCTCCGCCGCGGCGCGCTGCCGGTCCGCCGCGGCGGCGCGGCGCTCGTCGTCGGCCGCCGCGGCCGCCGCCTGTGCGGCGACACGCTCCCGGTCTGCCGCGGCGGCCGCCGCGGCGGCGCGCTGCCGGTCCGCCGCGGCCGCCTCGTCGGCGGCGACCGCCGCGCGCTCCGCCACGGCGAGGCGGTCGCGCAGCGCCTGCGCGTCGCCCTCGGCCGCCGCTTGTGCCTGGCGCGCGTCGGCAGCGTCGGCAACGGCCGCCGCGACGGCAGACGCGGCGGCGCCCGCCTCGGCCACCGCCGCCTCCTCCACCGCGGCGCGCGCCGCCTGGTCACGCGCGGCACCGTCCGCCGCGGCGGCGGCCGCTGCCCGGTCGCGGTCCGCCGCGTCGGTGGCGGCTGCCGCCGCCGCCCGGTCCCGCGCCGCCGCGTCTGTGGCGGCGCGCAGCGCCTCCCGGTCGCGGTCCGCCGCGTCAGACGCACTTGCCAGCGCCTCCCGGTCCCGCGCCGCCGCGTCGGTGGCAGCCTCCGCCGCCGCCCGGTCCCGCGCCGCCGCGTCCTCGGCCGCTTGCAGCGCCGCCCGGTCCCGCGCCGCCGCGTCCGCCGCGGCGGCTGCCGCCGCCCGGTCGCGGTCCGCCGCGTCGCACGCAGCTGTGCGCGCGTCCCGGTCGCGCGCCGCCGCGTCCACGGCCGCCGCCGCCGCCGCGCGTTCCCGGTCCGCCTCTGCCGCGGCCGCGTCGGCCGCCGCCCGGTCGCGCGCCGCCGCGTCGGTCGCGGCGGCCGCCGCGTCCATGGCGGCGGCCACCGCCGCCCGGTCGCGCGCCGCCGCGTCGGTCGCGGCCGCCGCCGCCGCGCGTTCACGGTCCGCGTCGGCCGCGGCGGCGGCGGCCGCCGCCCGGTCACGGTCCGCCGCGTTGGTGGCGGCGGCGGCCGCCGCCCGCGCGGTGGCCGCGTCGGCCACCGCCGCCGCCCGCTCACGGTCCGCGGCGTCCATGGCGGCCGCCGCCGCTGCGCGGTCGCGCGCCGCCTCGTCCTTGGCGGCCGCCGCCGCCGCGCGGTCCCGGTCCGCCGCGTCCGCCGCCGCCGCCGCCGCCGCGCGGTCCCGGTCCGCCGCGTCCGCCGCGGCCACCGCCGCCGCCCGGTCCCGGTCCGCCGCGTCTGTAGCGGCCGCCGCCGCCGCGCGCGCGGCGACCGCGTCGGCCACCGCCGCCGCGGTTGCGGCCGCCGCGGCGGCGCCCTGCCGCTCGGCACCCTCGTCAGCGGCGAGCGCCGTGGCCGCCGCGGCGGCCGCCCGCTCCGCCGCCGCGGCGGCGGCGGCGGTCGCTGCCGCCACCGCCCGCTCCTGGGCGGCCGCGGCGGCCGCGGCGGCCGCGTCGGCCACCTCGGCACGCCGAGTCGCGGCGGCGACCGCGGCCGCGCCACGCCGCGCGTCGGCGTCGGCCCGCTCGAGGGTGGTCCGCTCCCGCTCCGCCGACGCGGCCGCCGCGGCGGCCGCGTTGGCCTCTGCCCGCTCTTGGGCGGCCGCCGCGGCGGCCGCGGCGGCCTCGGCCGCCTCGGCCCGCCGGGTGGCCGCGGTAGCCTCCCCCACCGCCCGCTCCTGCGCGGCAGCTGCGGCGGCAGCCGCCGCGTCAGCCACCTCGGCCCGGTGGGTAGCAGCGGCGACCGCGTCCGCACCGCGACGGGCGTCGGCGGCGGCCCGCTCAACGGCGGACCGCTCCCGCTGCGCCGCCGCGGCGACCGCGGCGGCCGCCTCTTCCTGCGCCCGCTCTTGGGCAGCCGCCGCCGCGGCGGCCGCCGCCTCGACCGCCTCGGCACGCGCAGTCGCGGCGGTCGCTTGCCGCACCGCCCGCTCCTGCGCGGCCGCCGCGGCGGCGGCGGCCGCGTCGGCCACCTCGGCACGCCGGACGGCGGCCGCGGCCTCTGCCGCGCTCCGCCGCGTGCCAGCGTCGGCCCGCTCCCGGGCGGCCCGCTCCGCGTCGGCAGCCGCGGCGGCGGCGGCGGCCGCCCCCGTCTCCACCCGCTGCCGCTCTGCCACCGCGGCAGCCGCCGCCGCCTCGGCCGCGTCGGCACGTTGGGTGGCAGCGGCAACCGCTTTGGCGGCAAGCCCGCTGTCCTTGTCGGCCCGCTCACCGGCGGACCGCTCCCGCTTTGCCGCCGCGGCGGCCGCGGCGGCCGCCACCCCCTCCACCCGCTCCCGCTCCGCCACCGCAACGGCGGCCGCCGCCTCGGCCGCCTCGGCACGCCGAAGAGCAGCCGCGGCCTCCTCCGCGCTGCGCCGCGTTTCATCGTCGGCCCGCTCCCGGGCGGACCGTTCCCGCTCCGCCGCCGCGGCGGTCGCGGAGGCCGCCTCCGCCTCCACCCGCTCACGTTCTGCGTCGGCAGCTGCAACCGCCGCCTCGGCCGCCTCGGCCCTGCGGATGGCGGCGGCGGCCTCGTCCGCGCGGCGCCGCGAGTCAACCTCGGCCTGCTGCCGGGCGGTCCGTTCCCGGCCAACCGCCGCGGCGGCCGCGGCGGCCGCCTCCCCCTCCGCGCGCTCCCGCTCCGCCACCGCCGCGGCGGCCGCCGCCTCGGCCGCCTCGGCCCGCTGGGTGGCGGCGGCAACCGCTTCCGCGGCACGCCGGGCGGCGTCCTCGGCGCGCTCGCGGGCGCACCGGTCCCGCTCCGCCGCGGCGGCCGCCTCGGCGGCCGCCTCCCCCTCCACGCGCTCCCGCACGGCAATGGCAGCCGCCGCCGCCGCCTCGGCCGCCTCGGCACGCTCCATCGTAGCGGCGACGCGCTTGGCGGCAAGCCGCGCGTCAGCATCGACGCGCTCGCGGGCGGTCCGCTCCCGCTCCGCCGCCGCGGTGGCCGCGGCGGCCGCCTCCGCCGCGACACGCTGCCGGTCGGCCACCGCGTCGGCGGCGGCCGCCTCGGCCGCGTCGGCCGTCTGCCTCGCACCCGCCGCCGCCTGCTCCGCCGCCCGCGCGGCCGCGTCGGCCCGCCGCCGGGCGGTCCGCTCCCGCTCCACCGCCGCCGCCGCCGCCGCCGCGCCCGCCCGCGCCGCCGCCACCTCCCCCGCCGCCACCGCCGCCTGCTCCGCCGCCGCCGCCGCCGCCCGCTCCCCCGCCGCCGTCGCGTCGGCGGCGGCCCGCCGCGCGGCGGCCGCGTCGGCCGCCGCGGCGGACGCGCGCGCGTCGGCGGCGGCGGCCATGTCGTCGGCACGGACGACCGCCGCGCGGGCGGCGGCGGCGGCGGCGCGCTCGCGGGCGACGGCGGCCGCCGCGGCGGCCCGCTCTTTGCGCAGTTGGCCCGGCGGGGGGCCCGCGGCGGCGGCGGCGGTGGCGGCGGCGGCGGCGGCGGCCGCCGCCGCCGCCGCGCGGCGCGCGTCGGCTTCGCGGCCCGCCCGCTCAGACGCGAGCGCCGCCGTGAGGTCCGCCACCTGTGTCCGCAGCGCGGTCGCCTCGTCGGCCGACGCTTTCGCCGCGGCGACCGCCTCGTGGACGACCACGTCCCGCTCCGCCTGCGTCGCGGACGCCACGCGGAGGGCGTCCGTCGCCTCGTCCAGCCGCGTCTGCAGCGACGAGATGCGCGCGGCGGCGTCGGCGGCGGCGGCGGCCGCCTCGGCGCGCACCACCTCCTTCCCCGCCGACGCGCGGCGGACAATCGCGGCCGCCGCCTCCGCGGCGCCCGCCACGCTCGCGTCCTCCCCCGAGCAGTCGGCCAGCGCGGCCGCCGCGGTGGCGGCCGCCTCCTCCACGCGCGACCGCAGCGCGACGCCGCGCTCGGTCGCGGCGGCCGCTTCCGCCGCCGCCTCTTCCGCTTCCGCCTCGGCCGCGCGCTGCCTCCTGGTTAACGACGCGATGCGCGCGTGCTTGGCCGCCACCGACGTGGCGGCGACCGAGGCGGTGCCGACCGACAGCAGCTCGTCCTCATCGTCGCCGCACACCGCCGCCGTCGCCGCCGCGACCGCCGCGGCCGCCGCGGCGGGCGACACGCCGAGCTCCACCTTGGCCGCGTCGGCGCCCCAGCGGAGCGACGACGCGGTCTCGTCCGCCTCGGTCGCTTCCGGCGCGACATTGACAAACAGCAGCGCCTTGCCCGCGGGCCCGAGGCACCGCGCGAGGAGCTTGGTCAGCTGCGAGTCGCGGTAGCCAACGTACGCGTCCTTGGACGCGAGCTGCTGGAAGAGCTTGCCGAGCGCCGACAGGCTGCCATTGATCGCGACCGACTCGCCCCGCCGCACGCCCGTCGCGGCGGTGCGCTTGTTGCGCTCCGACCCCGCCAGGTCGACGAGCACCAGCTGCCCCGCGGCGGTCTCGCCCGTCGCCTCGTTGTGCGAGTGCACGTCGAGGACGACGAGCAGGTGCGACCGCGACGACACGTCGTTCATGCGCGTCGCCGCCGACGCGCGCGTCGCGCCGGCGATATCGAGCAGCCGCAGCACCTCGGGCGGGCTCGACACGGGCCACACCGACGCGCCGGCGGCGACCCAGCTCTTGCCCCGCCGGGACGTGTCGAGCGTCAGGTCGAGGCCGCGGGCGCTGCTGCTGCTGCTGCCGCTGCCGCCGCCGCCGCCGCCGCCGCCCATGGACGGCCGCCCCGCCGCGGTGCGGCCGCGCGGCGGGAGCGCCGCGCCGCCGCCGCCGGCGGCCCCCCGCCGCGGCCGGTGGACGGGCACGCTCGCCGAGCGCGGCACCCGCGGCGACGGCGACCGGCCGGCCGCTTTGGTCGTTGCCGCCGCCGCGGCCGCCCGCGGGGTGGTTGGCGCCGCCGGGCTCGCCGCCGCCGCGGCCGCCCGCGGGGTGGTTGCGGTTGTTGCCGCCGGGCTTGCTGCCGCCGCGCTCGCCGCCGCCGCGCCTGCCGCCGGGCTGGCCGCCGCCGGGCTCGCCGCCGCCGCGGCCGCCCGCGGGGTGGTTGCGGTTGTTGCCGCCGGGCTTGCTGCCGGCGGACCCGCCGCCGCCGCCGCGCCTGCCGCTGGGCTTGCTGCCGCCGTGCTCGCCGCCGCCGCGTCTGCCGCCGCTGCGCTTGCTGCCGCCGTGCTCGCCGCCGCCGTGTCTGCCGCCGCTGCGCTTGCTGCCGCCGCGCTCGCCGCCGCCGCGTCTGCCGCCGCTGGGCTTGCAGCTGCCGGGCTTGCCGCCGCCGCGCCCGCCGCCGCCGCCGGCGACGGCGGCTCGAGCCGCACGCCCGCCAGCAGGTCCCGCACCGTCTCGTTGTACACCTCGAGCATCTGCACCGTCATGCGCGCGGTGATGGCCCGCTGCGCGGCGAGGTCAAACAGGTCGGTGAGCGCGCGGCCGACGACGCCCGGCTCGCCCGGCCGCCCCATCATGGTGTGCGTCTTGCCCGAGCCGGTCTGCCCATACGCCATGAGGCACACGCTCGCACCACTGAGCGCGGCGCCGACCACCCCCCCCGTCGCCTCGTACACCGTCGCCTGCGTCGTCTCGGCGGGAAAGACGCGGCCAAACTCGTACGTGCCGCGGCCCGCCAGGCTCACCACACACCGCGTCTCCTCCGACCCCCCCGCGGGTGGCGGCGGCACCCCCACCGCCAACGCGGCGCCCGCCACCGCCGGCGGCCGGACGCGGCACAGGACGCGGACGTTGCCGCGGAGGTCCTGGATCGCGCCAAAGCACCGCCGGCGGTCCTCAAACGCGCGGAGGTAGCGGCGTTCCGCGGCGACGCGGTCCGCGTCGGCGGCGGTCGCCTCGGCACGGGTGCGCTCGGCCACCTCGTTGGCCGCCGCCACCGCCGACAGCCGCGCCGCCGCACGGGCGGCGGCACGGGACGCGGCGGCGGCGGTGGCGGCGGCGAGCTCCGCCGCCGCCGACTGCTCGGCTTGGACCATCTCGGCGGCGGCGGCGGCAAAGCGCGCGCGGAGGGCGTCGACGACGACGGCGGTGTGGCGGCGCTCGGCGGCAACCTCGACACGCGCGGCGGCCGCGTCGGCGCGCGCCGCCGCGACCGCCGCGGCAATCGTGTCGTCCGTGTCGTCGTCGGCTGGGGCGGCCGCCGCCGCCGCCGCCGCCGCCGCCGCCGCCGCCCCGTCGGCGGCGGTGGGTGACGCGGCGGTGGGGGCGGCGGCGGCAGCCGCGGTGGCATCGGCAGTGGCGGTTGGCGTGGCGGTGGTGGCGGCAGCGTCAGGGGCGGCAGGGTGGGCGGCGGCGGTGGCGGTTGGCGTGGCGGCGGTGGTGGTAGCGTCGGCGGGGGTCGGGTGGGCGGCGGCGGTGGCGGTTGGCGTGGCGGCGGTGGTGGTAGCGTCCGCGGCGGACAGCGGGGAAAGGGCGGCGGCCGCGGCAGCCGCCGCCGCCGCCGCCGGCGCCCCCCCCCCCCCACGGGCGGCGTCACGACCGCGTCGGCCAGGCGGTGGGTCACCCACGCCCGACCCGCGTCGTCGTTGGCGGCGGGCGCGACGCGGGCGCCCTCAAACGGCCGGTCCAGCCGCCGCCTGCCGGCGGCGGCCGCGGCGGCACGCGCGTCGGCGGGGGCGTGGCCAACGGCCGCCGCCGCCGCCGGCGCGTCCGCCTCTGTCTGGGCGTCGGTCTCCGCCGCGCTCTGCCCTTTCCCTGCCGCTGGCGGGGGGGCGTCCGCCGCGGCCGTCTCGCCGGTACCGTCACCAACGGCAACGGCGGGCGCGGGAGGGACCGCCGCTGCCGCCGCTGCCGCCGCTGCTGCTGCCGCCGCCGCCGCCGCCGTCGGCCGCGTCCGTGCCCCCCCCCACCAGTCCTCGACCACCTGGTCCGCCGGTGCCCCCCCCCCCCCCGGGCGGCGACCATCATCGACCGCCGACCACGCGGCTCATGCAGCCACCCCCCCCCCCCCCCCGCCCTCCGCAGCGCGTACGTATAGCCAACGGGCACCTGGTGGTAGGCCGGCAGCCGCACGGACAGCGTGACGGCCCACACCCCCCCCCCCCCCACGGCGGGTACCCACCGCAGCGCCACCGCGCGGCCAACGTCCCAGCCGCCCAGTTCCGGGAGGGAGCCGAGCGCCGCAACGGCCGTGACGGCGCCGCCGCCGGGCGGCGGCACGCCCCGGAGCGTCAGGGATAGGCGGACGGTGCCGGCGGCGCCGCGGCCGGGGGGGGTGCATGCGCCGGCCGTGGATGCCACCGCCGCTGCTGTGGTGGCCGCGGCGGCGGCGGTGGTGGTGGTGGTGGTGGTGGTGGGGGTGGTGGTGGTGGTGGGGGTGGGGGTGGGGGGGGGTGGGAGGGGGGGGGGGGGCTGACCAGGGCGGCCGCCGTAGGGGTGACGCCGACGGGGGGGGGGGCGCTACCGTCAGGGCGGAGGCGCGCGTGGTAACGCCCATCGCCGCCGCCGCCGACGCCGCCGCCGCCGCTGCCGCCGCCGCCGCCGCCGCCGCGGTAGCGGTAGCGGCAGCGGCGGCGCGCCCCCCCCGCCCCCCCCCCCCCACCCCCCCCCCCGTCACTGCCGTCGTGGCGGCGGCGGCACGCGCGGCCCACACAAACGGCCCCCCCCCCCCCCCCCCCCCCCAGCCCCCCCCCCACCCCCCCCCCCCGGCACGAGCGGCACGACCGCCGCGCACCCCGCCGCCCGGGATAGCCACACGGGGTGTGGGGTGGCCCAGACGACGCCGCCGCCCTCGCCGACCGCGACGGTCGCGCGGTGGAGGCGCCAGCCCTTGTGTGCCGCCCGGCCGCGGAGGGTGAGCGCCACGCCGGTGAGGCGGCCAACGTCGGCGGTGGTGAGGGTGGCGGTGCGGAGGGAGCCCCGGTCGGGGGAGGCGGGGGGGGGGGGGAGGGGTGCTGAGGGGGGGGGGGGGGGTACCGTGGGGGGGGGCATTGCTGCTGCTGTTGCTGCTGCTGCTGCTGCTGCTGCTGCTGCTGCTGCTGCTGCTGCTGCTGCTGCTGTTGCTGCTGCTGCTGCTGCTGCTGCTGCTGCCGCCGCCGCCATGGAGCGTAGGGTCACCCCCGGCGGCGAGGTCGACGCCGTCCTCGGGGGCGGCGAGCTGCACGACCGCCCCCACCGACCGGTACACCGTGCCGAGGAGCGCCACCTCCACACCCGCGGCGGTGCCCGCCCCCCGGTCGTCGGCGGTATGAAACGCGAGGCGGTAGGTCAGGCGGGGCGTGCCCGCCGGCGGCGGCTCGACGGGCAGCGGGTCGGGGAGGACGCCGACCATGGCCGCCGCCGCCGCGGGCAGCAGCGGCGGCGGCCGCGGCGGCGGCGGCGGCGGCGCGGCGGCGACGCCGCCGGGCGCACCGCCGCCGCCGCCGCCGCCGCCGTGGCGGCGGGTGCCAACGGCGGCGCCATGGACGCCCCGCGGTGCGGGCGGGGGGAGCGGCGCCGCCGCCGCGGGGGGAACCCCCGCCGCCGGTGGCGTGCCGACCGCGCCGCCACACCCGTCGCCGCCGCCGCCGCCGCCGCCGTCGCCGCTGCCGTCGGCGTCGGCGGCGGCAGCGGCAGCGTCGGCGGCGAGGGAGGACGCCGTCGGCGGCGTGCGCGCCATGACCGTACCGGCTGGCACCAGCGGCGGCGGCGGCGGTGGCGGCGGCGGTGGCGGCGGTGGTGGTGGTGGCGGCGGCAGCGGCCAGCCGCGGTCGACCGGGGACGGCGGGGACGCTGGCGACGGCGGCGTCGTGCCACCGCCGCCGCGTCGCCACCCGCACGGCGGCGCCAGCAGCGGCGCCTTGCACCGCGTCACGGGGGTTGGCGGCGGCGGCGGGGCGTCCCCCCCCCGGCGACCCCCCCCCCCCCCCCCCCCCCCAGTCCCCCCATACGCGCCCGGAAACAGCAGCAGCGGCAGTACCGGCGTGACGGGCGAGGCGGCCGCGTCGGGGGGCCACCTCCCCCCCCCCCCCCGGGCGGGGGGGCGGCGCCCCCCCCGGCGGCGGCGCCGGCGCGGACGTTGAGGGCGGCGGGCGTGAGCGGCCCGCCGAGTGGCCGCCGCGACGGCCGGCGGGGGGTGCCAAACGCGGGGGGCGGCGGCGGCCACGGGCGGCGGCGGCGGGGGGGGGGGCGGGGGGGGGGGGGGGGGGCACCACCACCGCCGCCCCCCGCCGTGGGGTGGTGGTGGTGGTGGTCGCCGCCGCCGCCGCCGCGGTGGCGGCCGCTGGGGTGGTGGCGGTGGTGGCCGCCGCCGCCGCCGCGGTGGCGGCCGCTGGGGTGGTGGCGGTGGCGGCGGGTGCGGGGGTAGCAGCGGCAATGGTGGGGGGGGGGGGGGGGCCGAGGTGCCAGCCAAAGGTCGGCCGGCTCGGTGTGGGCGCCATTGGAGGGGGGGAAGGGGGGAGGGGAGGGGAGGGGGGCAAAGGGGGGGGGGGGAGGGGAAGAAAGGGAAAGGGGAGAGAGGAGGGGGCGACGGGCGTCGTCCCAAGGGCGGAAGGAGCAGAGAGGGCGGCAGGTGGGAACGGCCGCCGCCAAGTGCTGGAGGGGGGGGGGGGGGTGGGGAGCGGGAGGACGACGCCGCCACAGCCCCGATGAGCGGCGCGGCGCGGCGGCGGGCGGGATGCACCCGCCGCGGCGGTCGCCAGCCACCGTCGTCACCCGGCAGCGGTCGTCGCGACGGCGGCGGGTGGGGTGGGGGGGGGGGGGGGGGGGGGACGGCAGGGGGCGCGTCTTGAAGACCGCCGCGGGCCGCGCCGCCGCGGCGGCGGCGGCGTCCCCCCCGGCCCCGCCCCGTGCCGCCGCGGCACCCCGCACCGCCACACGCACGCGCGGCCGCCCCCCCACCCGCCCCCCCCCCCCCAAACGCCACTGCCAAGCACGGGCGGCCTCTGACCGCCGTCGGCGCGCCGCCCGGCGCGCACCCCCTTCCCCCCCGGCCGCGCCGCTGCGCTGGCGCACCGCCGCGGCCACCGCCGCGCCGCGCCGCGCCGCCGCGGCGGCGGCGGCCCAATCTCGTCCACACTCGCTCCCCCCCCCCCCCCTCTCCCCCCTCCCCCCACCCCCCGCCCACCCGCGCAGCGTGCGGCGGCCGTCACGGCCGCCGCGGGGTGGGTGCCCCTGCCGCCGCCGCGCGGGAGCGCGCGCCAGACGCTGCCGCCGCGGCGGCCGCCCGCGGCGGCGCGTCGACGGCGCCGCGCTGGCAGACGTGACGGGGGGAGGGGGGAGGGGGGGGGGGGGCGTACACATCATGCGGGGATTGGGGGGGGGGGGGGGGGGGGGCAGGGGGGTGTGCCGCTGTATGCGGCGTGGTGCGGCGGCAGCGGCGCCGCGCGGGGGCGCCAATGCGGGGTGGGCGGCGGCGGTACGTAGTGCGGCAGCGGCCGGCCGGCGGCGCGGCCGGCCGCGGCCGTCGGCCTGGCCGCCACGGGCGGCGCGGCGCCACGCGCCGCCGGCGGTGGCGGTGCGGCCGCGCCGCGCGGGCGGCGGCGGCGGCGGCGGCGGCGGCGGGCGGGCGCGGCAACCGCTGCCGGCGCGGCCGCTCCCATCGCGCCTTTAAAATTTCAAATGGCTGTCGAGGCGGGGGGTCGTCGCCCCCCCGCCGCGGTGGCGCGGGTGCGCGCGCGTCGTGGCGGGGGTGGACGCGGGTGTCGCGGGACGGGCGCGGCCAACGGAAAGGGGGATGGGTGGGCTCCGTGCGCTGGGCGCGGGCCATTGGCCAAGGGGTTGGGGGGGGGGGGGGGGGTGGGAACTGTCAACGCTGTATTTTTGGGCGGCGGTCACCGGTCGCGCCGCGCGCGTCACACAGCTGCTGTGGCCAATGGGGGGGTTGGTGGCCACTGGAGTGGCACCACTGGCCAATGGGGCCCAGCTGTGCACGTCCATCTCTGACATGGGCAGTCTTGGCCTGGGTCATCTGTCAGAGGCGGGATCCGCGACGACCAAAGGGGAGAGATGTGTTTTCGATAGCTGGTGGACAAAAATAGTCATGCTTTCTTGGGTTTTGGCGTGACGGGCCAATTCCGCCACCGGGATCCAGCACTCGCACAGGACGGACTTGGGTCTGCGAACAAGTACAAAGAAAGGTGCACCTCCGAAACCAGAACGTTGACCTGTGAACAGAAAGTGGGTGCACGACGGCGCATCAAGACGCGCTGCGTACGAAACCGAGTGCCGCGCACACGTGTCAGTGGCGGGTGCATCCCATTCGACGCCATCCAAGTGCAAGCAGCGCCCTTGCTCTTCCTCCCCGCGCAACAACCTGGCGTGCCCGTTTCCTACGCCCCCCCCCCCCCCCCCCCCCCCCCCGCCCTCGTTTCGGGCACCACCCGCGGGCCCGCTGCGCGGTCGCCGTGGGCCCTCCGTCTTGTATTTTGGTTTTCCCTGCCGCCGCCTTGCATCCGGCCGTCTCCCCCCACACCCCCGCCTCGCTCTGCTTGCCCATTGTGTTGGGGGCTCCCGCCGCGGGGGCCCGCGTCGTTGCCCTCTCCGGGCGGGGCACCACCCCCCGCCGCCATGTCCTACGCCGACTACGCGGCGCGAGGGCGGGGCCACCCCCGTGATTGGGACGATGACAGCCATGACGACGACGCGGGCGGCGGCGGCGGTGGCGGTGGCGAGCGGCGGTACGGCAGCCGCGGCGGCGGCGGCGGCGGCCGTCGGCACGCGGCGTATGGGCGGGATGACGACCACATGGCGCGCGCACAGTCGGCGCGGGACCGCCAGAGTGGCAGCAGGGACTATGGGCCACCGCCCCGCCGGCCGGGCGGCGGGGCGAGCCGCGACCGCCGCTCCCCGCCGGCCAACCACCCCGACCGCAGCTGGCTGTCGGACGGGAGCGACGGCTGGGGGGGGCCCCAGCGCCGACCCAGCGGCGGGCGGGAGCGCGCCGGCGGGTGGGAGCGCACCGGCGACGGCGGCGGCGGCGGCGGCGGCGGCCGGCGGCAGCACAGCGGCGGGCGGGAGCACAGCATCGGGCGGGACGGCCGGGCAGGTCGGGCGCGGTCGCCCGGCCGGCGCTCCCATTCCCGCCGCGGCCCAGTCGACGACGACGACGACTGGGGCGGTCGTGGGGACGGCAGCGGCGGCGGCGGCCGCCGCCGCCGCCGCCACCGCAGCAGCAGCCTCAGCAGCAGCAGCAGCGGCGGGGGCGGCGGCGGCGGCGGCGGCGGCGGCGGCGGCGACCGCCGGTGGTCCCCGCCCCGTCGTGGCCGCGGCGGTGGCGGCGGGGACGCTTCGGCTGAGGATGAGCCGTGGCGGCACCGGGAGGCCGCGTCGGGCCGGCGGCGAGCCGACGGCGGCGGCGGCGGCGGCGGCGGCGGCGGTGCGTCCGCCCGCGGCCGCGGGGACGGGTTTGCGAATGGCGCCGCCGGCGGCGGGCGTGGCAGGAGTGTGGGCCGGGGGCTTGGTGGCGACGCTGCTGCTGCCGCCTGCGTCACCCCGCCCCCGCCCGTCGACGGCGGCGGCGGCGGCGGCGGCGGCGGCATGCCCGTCCGGATTTTTTGTGGCACCTGGAACGTGAATGGGGGCCTCCCCGCGATGGGGCTGGACCTGCGCCCGTGGCTGACCGCCGCCGGTGCGCCCCGCGCGGCTGGCCGCGGCGGCGGCGGCGGCGTGCACGACCTGTACCTGGTTGCGTTCCAAGAGGTGCAGCCGCTGTCGGGCCGCACCGCCATCACGACCGACACGGAGCGCGGGCGGCGGTGGGAGGCGGCGGTGGGCGTTGCGCTCGGCGGCGCGGACGTGGTCACCCGCGTCGCGTCGCGGCAGCTGGTGGGCATCCACCTGGTCGTGTACGCGTCGCACGCGCTCGCGCCCGCCGTCTCGCACGTGCTCGTCACCGACGCCGGGGTCGGGCTGATGCGGGCGGCCGGCAACAAGGGCGCCGTCGCCGCGCGGTTTGTGCTCTACGGCACGACGAGCGTGGCGGTGGTGAGCTGCCACCTCGCCGCGCACGACCACGCGACGGAGCGGCGCAACGAGGACTACCACCAGGTGCTGCGGGAGGCGGTGTTTGTCGAGGGCGGCCCGCGGTACGAGAACGCGGACTGGGGGACCCTCCGGGCGGCGGTCAACTCGGGGGTGACCAAGGCGCGGTCCAAGGTCCGCGCCGCGGGCGTGGCGTACGGGCCGTCGGGGGGGCCGTTTGGGGGCGGCGGCGGAGGGGGCGGGGGGGGGGACGACCTGTACACCCCGGGCGTGCGGCTGGTCGAGGCGGACGCGCTGTTTTGGCTGGGCGACCTCAACTACCGCATCGACCTCCCCGCGGACGTGGTGCTCGACTGCATTGACAAGCGGGACTGGGCGATGCTCCGGCATGCCGACCAGCTCACCGCCGCCCGCGCCAGTGGCGCGGTCTTTCGGGGCTTTGCCGAGGGCGTCCTGGACTTTGCGCCAACGTACAAGCTCGCGACGTACGGCGACGGGTACGCGCTGCACGAGGAAGGGGGGGTGAAGCGGACGCCCGCGTGGTGCGACCGCATCCTGTGGCGCGCCCGTGACGGCAAGGCGGGGGTGGGGGGGGTGACCCTCCACGCGTACCGCCGCCACGAGGTGCTCTCGTCGGACCACCGGCCCGTGTCGGCCACCTTTACGCTCACCGCCCGGCTGCCGCCGCCGCCGCCGCCCGACCGGGGCGGCCGGGAGCCCCGCCCTGCACCCCCGCCAGTCACGGTCGTCGCGTCCGTGGCACCGCCGCCCGCGGCGGTGCCGACCTGGTCCCGGGACGCGCTCGGCGGCGGCAGGGCGGCGCCGGCGGGGGCGTCCAAGGACAGCGCGTTATTGGCCATGCCGCGGTCGCCGCCGGCGGTGGCGACCTCTGCCGACGCCCGAGCGAGGGGGGCGGGCGCCGCCCCTGCACGGGACCCGCGTGCCGCACCGGGGCGAGAAGTGGCGCTGTGGGGGGAGGACCCCTTCCAGGGGCCTGGCCGCGGCGACCCGCCGCCGGCACGGTCGCCGCCGGCGCGGTCGCCGCCAGCGCGGTCGCCGCGGGCGCGACGGGACGACGCCCGCAGTCGGGGGCGCGACGGCCCCTCCCCCGGGCGGGACGGCCCCTCCCCCAGACGGGGGCGCGATGGCCCCCCGCCCGTAGTGGGGATGAGCTTTTGGGAGGAGAGCAGCCGCGGCGCGGCGGCGCGGGACGCCCACATGCCGGCTGGCCGCGGCGACGCCCGCCCGCCTGGCCGCGAGGCGGCGCTGTGGCAGGACGCGGGCCCCCCCCCCCGGTCGCCCGCGGCGGTCGCGACGCTCCCGTCCGCCCTGCGGGGCGCGCTGCCCTCCTCCCCCACGGCGCCCCCCGGCGTGAGCGTGCGCCCCCCCCGGCTGCACGTCGGCCGCGTACGCTACGGCACCCCCGCAACGGGCAGCCTGTCCCTGCTCAACCGGTCGGGCCGGCGGGTGTGCCTGCGCCTGTCCGCCGCGGATGTGCCGCCCTGGCTGCGCCTCGCCCGTGTTGGGGGGAGCGCCCTCTTTGGTGCGCCCGCCGGCGGCGGCGGCAGCGGCGGCGGCGGCGGCGGCGACGGGCCCGCCGGGCCTGAGCCGACTGCGACGCTGGTGGTTCTTGCCGGCGGCACCCTCTGCCTCTCCGCCACCGTCTGTGTCGACGACGCGTGTGGGGCGGGGGTGGCCGCCGCGCTGGGGCGCGGCGCCACCCCGCTCGTCGCGTCGCTGCCGCTGCGCTTTGTGGACAGCGGCGGCGGCGGCGGCGGCGGCTCCCCCGCGCCGCCCACCCTGCTGGCGGTCGTCGAGGGCGACTACCCCCGCACCGCCCTGGGCGGCTCGGCGGCGGGCCTCACCGCGGACGCGTCCCCCCGTGGCGGCCCGCCCGCCATCTACCCCCCCGAGGTGCGCCGCCTGTGTGACCGCCTCGTCGACGCGTCCCGCGCGGCGCTGCCGTCGGTGCGCCGCGGGGCGGACGCGCGCCCCGCGGCCGTGGCCGCCGCGCTGCGGCTGCCGCCGCCGTGCCCCCCCCCCGCCGCGGCGGTGACCCTCCTCGACGCTGCCGACGCGGCGCGGCCCTTCCCGCCGCTGCCCCATGACAGCCGCGAGCCGTACGCGGCCGCCGCGGCCGCCGCGGCCGCCCTCTACACGCTGCTCCGCAGCTTGCGGCCGCCGCTGCTGGCCGCCGCCGCCGCGGCGCCGCCGCCGGGACGCGCCGACGCGCCGTCGTGGGCGGCGCTGCACCTGGTCGCCGCGGCGGCCAAGCGCGTCGCGGTCGACCGCGCGCGCGCGGCGGCGCCGGGCGACGCGGACGCGGAGCTCGGCGCGGTCCGTGGCGCGGCGGACGCGTGGGTGGACGCGCTGACGGGGGGGGGGGCGGGGGGGGGCGGCGGGCGCCGCCGCGCCGTCGCGGCGCTCATGGAGATCCTGCAAACGTCGACGCGGCGGGCGTCGTAGCGTTCCAGCGTGCGTGGGGCAGCGGCGTCTGGTTTTTTTTTCTTATCGTAGGGTGCGCGTAGCGTGGGTGGGCGAGTGACGGCGCGGTGGCCCCCGACCCACGACAGGCGGTGGGTGTCGCGTGGGGGAAAAGGGGGCAGCGGCGGGTGGGGGAGGCGTCTCCTGCCGCCGCGCCGTCCTCGCCCGAGGGGAGGGCACCCCGTCCCCCGCGCTGGGCACGGCCGCCGCGGCGGACCAAGCCGGCCGCGCCGCCGGCCGTGCGGCAGGCGGCCGAGACGGTCGCGAGCCGCGGCTGGTGCCGCCGCCGCCGCGACGGTCGCGAGCCACGGCTGGTGCCGCGGCCGCCGCCGCCGCTGCCGCCGCCGCCGTCGCCGCCGCCGCCGCTGTGGACGCGACGCCCGGTCGCGTGCCGGCCGGGCTGCTGCCTGCCGCCCGGCTGCGGGTCGGGACAAGGCGGAGACCAAAAAAAAAAGGGATGGGTGCCCGCACCCACCCGTGTGTGTCGCACACCCCCCCCCTGCTCCCCCCCTGTCGCCCACGCCCACGCTCCCGCCCACCGCCACCCGCTCCCCCCCCTTCCCATCCCCACCCCTCCTCCTCCTCCCCCGTGCACCCACTGCGCCCCTCTCCCCGTCTGGTATCTGCCTCCCACGATGGGGCGGGTAGCTCGGGCAGAGGCGTTCACCGCAGCGGCTCTGCCGCGGGCGCCCGCCCCGCCGCGGCGCCGGCGCCGGCGCGGGCCCTCCCCCCCCGCCTGGCGACGCGGCCGCCAGCTCCGCCTCCTCCTTGGCAATCAGCGCCTCGGCGGCCGCGACCTGCGGCGCGGCGGCGGCCAGAAAGTCGGCCGCCACGTCGGCGAGCAGCTCCGCGTGCTGCACCACCCACGCCACGTCGGGCGTCGTGTTAAACAGCCGCGCGTTGTGTACCAGCAGCCGCATGTCGTCCATCGCCGCGGTGGCGGACGTGTACTGGCCCTTGCGCGCCTTGGAGCGCACCAGGTTGAGGTGCATGGGGCGCTTGACCACCTCCCGGTAGTGCGGGACGGACTTTGGGTTGACGGGCAGCGTAAAGTCGAGGCCGGTGCCGGCGGGGCGCGCCAGGTTGGCCGCCGTGTGGCCGGGGGGGGGGGACTCGCCGGGCGCGAGCCGCTTGATGACCATCGTGGGCGTCTGGGTGGCGATGTAGCCCTCGGCGGTGCGGACGGCGGTTTCCATCCGCTCGAGGAGGTTGTTGAGGTCGACCACGCCGTGCCGCTGGGAGCGGCGGGAGGTGGCGAGCTCCGCGGACGTGCCCGCCGCGCCGCCGCCACCCGCCGACGACGCGCCGCCGCCGCTGGCGCGGCCCGCCGCCACCGCGCCCCCCGCCGCGTCGGCGCCACCGCCACCACGCCCGCCGGCGGCACCCCCCCCCGCCGCCCCCCCCGGTCCAGCCAGCCGCCGCGACGGCGGGAACTCCTCATCGTCCCCATACTGCTGCCGCCGCCGCCGCGCGTCGGCCTCGGCGGCGGCCGCGTCAATCTGCTTGGCGTTGATCTTGATCTTGGCAATCGCCCGCTTGGGCGCCGGCGGCGGGATGACGTGCGCGCCGCCGCGGGGTGGAGGCGGACGGAACGTGCCCCGCGGCCCGCCGCCGCCACCACCACCACCACCACCGCTGGAACCACCACCGCCACCAACGCCGCCACCGCCGCCACCGCCGCCGACGCCGCCCGCCGCCGACGACGCGCGGTCGCCGCCGACGCCGCTGCCGCTGCTGCGCTCGCCGCCGCCGAGGCCGCCGCCGCCACCCCCTCCGATGCCGCCACCTTCATCGATGCTGCCACCGCCGCGGCGGCGGGCGGCGCCGAGGCCGCCCAACCCGCCCAACCCCCCACCCCCGCCGCCCAGCCCCGACAGCGCGGGCGACGGCGGCCGCTGCGGCGGCCGCGCCTTGGGCCCCCCCACTGCCCCCGCGGTGAGCGTGTTGACGTTGATGGCAATTTTGAGGCTCCCCTTCTTCGACACCGCCGCCGCTGCCACGCCGGGCCGTCGCGGCGCGGGCGGGGCAAACGACCGGACGGGGGTGAGGCCGGCGGGGGTGGGCGGCGCCTGCCGCCCGCGGTCCCCGCCGGCACCGGCGGCACTGCCCGCGGCGCCTCCCCCGCGGTCCCCGCCCCCGCCGCTGCCGCCGCCGGCCTTGCCGTCCCCGCCCGCGCCCGCTCCGTCGGCGTTACCCCCCGCCGCGGACGACTTGCGCCGCTTGTCCCGCGCGAGGATCCGCTCAATCTCTTCTGGGTCCCGCACGTACGTGACGTCCTTGCGCTTCTTGCCGTCCGGGTCGATGAGGGTCTTGGACAGCTTGAGCCGCGCCTGCAGCTTGACGCCCTTCTTCTTCTTGGGCGTGTCGCCCGCGGCGGCGCCGCCACCGCCGCCGTCGCCGCCGCCACCACCGCCGCCACCGCCGCCGCCGCCGCCGCCGCCGCCGCCGCCGCCGTCAACGCCGTCGCCGTCGGCGGCGCCGTCCTTCGCGTCGGGCGAGCCGGTGCCGTCGCCGGCAAAGCCATCGCGGGGCGTCCGAGGGGCGACGAGCGATGGCGGGCGCGGCCGCGCGGGCCCACCGGGCGCGCCGGCCGGGCTGTGCGGGCCAGCCAGCCCCACGGGCACCGCCGACGCCGCGTCCTCCTCGGCCGCGTCGGCGCCCTTTTTCTTGCGCCGCCCCTTGGTCACCCGCCCGCGGCCCTTGCCTTCCCCCCGCCGCGCCTTGCCCTTGGGCGGCAGCGCCCCGTCGCCGGCGCCGCCCTCCCCGTCGCCCCCCCCATCCTCGACCCCGTCCGCAGCGGCCGCCGCAGCCGCCGCCGCGGCGGCCGCGGCGCCACCGCCGCGGCCGCCCTTGGCAATGGGCTTGGCCGCCACGCCCAGAGCCCCCCCCGCGCCCTTGCGTCCCCGGCCCGTGCCGGCACTGCGGCGACGGTTCTTGGGCTTATCCTCCCCCGCGCCGCCCCCATCCGCAATGCCACCGCCCCCGCCGCCACCCGCCCCCGCCCCGTCGGCCCCGGTGGCCATGCTGCCGCCGCCGCCCCCCCCCACCGACGCGCTACCCGCCGCGGGCCGCGGCCGGATGACCGACACGGAGACGACGCCAAAGCCCGCGGCGGGCGCCGCCTTGGCCGCGACCTCCGCCTCGGCCGCCACCTCGGCGGCCAGCGCGGCGGCCGTGTCGCGGTCGCGGGGGAGGGCGGACGTGTCACCCGCCTCGAGCGCCGCCCGCTGCAGCGCCAGCGGCAGCAGCCACTCTACCCCACCCGCCGTGGAGGAGCCCCCCATCGGGGGGCCGCTGCCGCCACCCGCGCCGCCGGCGCTGCTGCCGCCACCCCCCCCGCCCCCCCCAGAGGCAGACGAGGACGCCTCCCGGTGGCGAGCGAGCACCCCCCCGATAATGTCGGCATAGTCGCCGCGCGCCGCCTCGGGCGGGCCCCGCGTCGTCGCCACCTGCCGCAGCAGCGCCTTGCGCGCCGCCACGTCCGCCGGCACCTTTTTCGCCGGCACCCGGTAGTGAGCGGTGAGGAGGTGGAGCGCCTCGGGCGCGGATGTCTGCAGCAGCCGCGCGTCAAGCACCGGGCCGCCCGCCGCGAGGTCCCGCAGCGACCGCGCCGTTGCCAGCGACGATAGCAGGTCCTTGCGCTGCGCCTTGATCGCCCCCAGCAGCGTGGACGTGCGGTGCCACGGGGTGGCGAGCAATAGCCTGCGGATGAGGCACCCCACCGCCTGCCCGTGCGCCATCGTTGTGCGGGCGGCGGCGGCGAGGAGGTTGCCGTGGCTTGCTGGGTAGGTGAAGAGGCTCACGCCGCGGCTGAGGAGCGTCGCCACACCCGCCTCCATCGCCTCAAACGCGCACGACTCTTCGGGCGTGACTGTGCGGAGGAGCTCCGCTTCCATCGACGCAAACCCCCGCGGCGGCTCGTTGATGACGTACCGCCCCCGCTCGTAGCTGGTGAGTTCCTTGAGGACCCTGAGGAGGGTCGTCTCGGGAAAGGAGCGGCGGCGCCAAAAGTGCCGCAGCAGCTCCTCCTTGTCCACCGACGGCCGCTCCACGGCCTTTTTGGTCAGCCGGCTAAACTCGCGGAGCATCCACAGCAGCACCCGGTCACGGGCGTAGCGCTTGGCGCGCTCCGTGCCGGGCGCCATCGCGTCGACACGGGGCTCGGTCACGCCCACCGACACCACCGAGTCAATCTCCCGCACCGACAGCTTGTTGCCCCGCTTGATGACCAGAAAGTCACAGCCCGCGTGGATGCCACTGCTCCCGCCGCCGCCACCGCCGCCGCCGCCGCCGCCGCCGCCACCGCCGCCGCCGCCACTCCCACCCCCCGACGCCTTGGACGCGGGCGCCGCAAACAGCCCACTCTCCACCACCACCAGCGGCGGGCCGTCTGGGGGCAGGTCCCCCGCGGCGAGCGGCGGCGGCTCCTCGGGCGCAAGGAACACCGTGTCCGCGTCGGGCGTACCCGCCGCCGCCGCCGCCGCCGCCGCAGCCGCCGCGGCCGTCGACTTGCGCGCGTACGTGACGAGGCGGCACGCCATGCCCGGCAGCGGCAGCAGCGTCGGCTGCCGCTCGAGGGCGTACTCAAACAGCGCCACCCGGTACGCGTCGCGCGCGGCGCACGATAGGTCGCTCTTGTGCTTGGGCATCTGCCCCGCAATCTGCGCGGGCCCCTCCTTGGGCCGCTTCCGCCGGATGGGCACCAGCGCCTGCCCCGACGGCAGCGGCGACAGCACCCCCAGCCGCGGCCGGTGGAACGCGACCAGCTCTGCGTCCGACACGACGGGCGGGATGGTGTAGGCCTTGGCGGCGTGGGGGGCGTGGTTGAGCCCCCGCAGCGGCGACGGCCGGTTGGCGCGGCGGGAGAGCGCGCCGCCCCCAAACTCGCCGCCGTAAAAGACGTCGTTGGACACGTTGAGCGGGTCCGCGACGGCCAGGACACCGCCCGCGGCCGCCGACGCGGCCGACGCGGCAGCGGCCGCCGTCTCGGCCGCCGCCGTCATCGGCGGTGCGTCCGAGGCGAGGAGCACCCGCGCGCGCGCGCCGGCGAGGACCACCTCCTTCTCGCCGGGCGCCATGCCGCCGACGCCGCCGCCACCCGCCGAGCTACCGGCGGCCGACCCGTCGCCGCCGCCCGCCGCCTCGTCGGCGGCCGCGGGAGTGGCGGCCGCCGCTGCCGCTGCGGCGGCCGCAGCTGCCGCAGTCGCTGTCGCCGCGGCGGCGGCAGCGGCGGCGGCGGCCGCCTTGGACCGACCTGGCGTGGCAGCTTTGGTCGCCGCCCCCCCCCCCCACGCCCACTTGCCGGCCGGGCCTCCCCCCCGCCCACCTTGTCCACCAGCTCCGCCAACATCGACCCGTCGTCCTTGCGGAACAGGTCGGCAGGCAGGTCCGCCACGGCCGACACGTGGGCCGCGGCGGGCGAATACAGGGCGTTGCGTCGGCGGGCATGGAACACCATGGCCGGGTCGTTGAGGTCCAGGATAAGCCGCGAGAAGCGGGACCGCAGCGCCCGGGATGCCGCCGAGCCACCCCCGCCGCCGCCGCGGCCGCCGCTGTCGCTGTCATCCTCCCCCCCGAGTCCCACAGCACGTCGTCCATCCACACGCCGCTGGCAAGGAATTGGTTGGGCTCCAACGGCCGCGCCACGAGCGACCGCGGCGAGACGTCCACAACGGGCTCCCACACGGGGACGGGTGGAGACGGCGGGCCGCCGCCATCGCGGACGTCAATCTCTGGCACGGGCGCGCCGGGGGGGGTGGCGGCCTTGGGTGCACCGCCGGTGCCAGCCGGCAGCGGCTCAGCGGGCGCCTTGGCCTTGGCAGCCGCCCGCGCACTCGACGGGGGCTTGGCGCCGCTGGGCAGCGCGGCTGCCAGCGGCTTTGGCGGGGAGCCAGACCCGCCGGGCGCGGCCGCTCCGGCGGGGGTGGTGCCGGCAGCGGGCGCCGCCGCCGCTGCAGAGGGAACGGGGGGGGGTACCGCGGCGGGGGCTGACGGGGGCGGGGGAGTCGGCGCCGCCGCGGACGTGCCGGGCGCCGCGGGCGCAGCGGCAGGCGGGGGGACAGCGGGTGGCGCATCATCCTCCCAGATGATCCCGTCGTCCTCGTCCGAATCGTCATCGTCATCGGCCTTGTCTGCCGCCGCCGGGGATGGGGGGCTCGGCGCGGCCGGGGCGCCACCCGCGGCGCCCGTGCCGGGTGCGGTGTCGGCTCCTGCTGGGGATGGGCCGGGCTTGTCCCCGCCACCAGGGGCAGCGGCGGCCGGCGCCGCGGGCGCGGGAGGCGCGCCCCCGCCCCCCCCAGAGCCCTCCCCCGGTGGCGGCGGCGGCGGCGGTGGCGCCGCATCGTCCTCCCAAATAATGCCATCATCCTCGTCGCTGTCATCACTGTCGGCGGCGGCGGCTTTGTCGTCGTTGGCGGTCGTCGTTGGGGCCGCCGCCGAACCGCCCGCAGCAGCGGCAGCCCCACCGCCGGCGGGCGTCGACGGCGGGGCTGCTGCCGCGCCCCGACCCCCAAGCGGAAACTCCCCCTCGCTGTCGCTGTCGTCGCTGCTGTCGCCACCCCCCCCCGCGCCGTCCCACTGGATGGCCTCCTCCCACGCGGCCTGCTGCACCATCGCGTACGCGGCCGACTCGTCCACCGCGGGTACCAGGGGGCCGCGAGACGCGTCGAGCGGCTGCGCGGCCGACGCGTCATCCTCCTCCTCCTCCTCCTCCTCTTCCGTGCCTGCCACCCCGTCGGCGCCCGTGTCCATCGCGTCACTGCCGTCGCCGGCAGCCGCCCCCGCCTCGCCTGCCGCCTCCCGCCCGTGCGCCGCCCCCGCGGCAGCCTCTGTGGACAGAAAGACGGTGATGGTGTCGAGCGACGGCGGCGGCGCGGGCGTGTGCAGCAGCTCCATGTCGTCGGCCGCGAGCGGCATGCCGCCGCCCCCCCCGCCGGCGCCACCCCCGCCACCGGCCGCATCGCCCGGCGGCGGGAGGAGGCCCAGCCGTTGCCGCCGCGCCGGCGGTGGCCGCTTGCGCGGCGGCGCGGAGAGGACGATGGAGAAGCGGAGGGGCACCCGCGGGTCGCGCGGCGGCACGGACGCGGCAGCGGCCGCCGCCGCGGCCGCGTCGGCGGCCGCGTCGGGGATCGGCGTGCCGGACGCGGTCGCCGCCGCCGCGGCCGCACACAGGGCGGCCTGCGTGCGGGCGGCCGCCTCGAGCGCCGACGGCGGTGGCGGCTGTACCACACCGGCGGGGGGGGCGGCCGCCACCGCCGCCGCCGTCCCCGCGGGGGTGGGCACACCGGCCGACGCGCCCACGCCAGGGGCGGCGGCGGCCGACACCACGCCAGGGGCGGCAGCGGCCCTCCCCCCGCCGTCACCGTCATAGTCCTCGTCGTCATCGTCGCCGCCGCCGCCGCCGACGCCGCCCGCGGCCGCCCGCGGGCCACCTGCCGCGGCCGCGCGAAGCGCGGCCGCCGCCAGTGCCGCCCGCGTGTCGGTGCTGGCAGTGAGCACGTTCTCCTCCTCCGCCGCATCCTCCTCGTTTTCATAGTCGACGGCTGTGGTGGGTAAAAAACGGGGGGAAAGGGGGGGGGGGGGTGAGTTAGACAGGGGGCATCCACCGGGAATGTGCGGGGAACAAGGAGAGAGGGAGGAAACGCCAGGGGTGATGGCGGAGTAAGGTTGTCCAAGAAAAAAAACAATAGCATACGAGGAGGCAATGGATTGAAGTGAATGGAAGGGATGCGGCCAGAGTCAAACCCGGAGGGGGAAGAAGCAATCACGTATGCAGAGGCGAGAGGGGGGTGGAGGGGGGGTCACAGGCACACCATCGAGACGCAGACACCACAGCAGGCGACGCACAGCAAAAAAAACAAAAAAAAACGAACGAGTGAGAACCCCGCTGCCAACCCCCCCCCCCCGCACGCCTTCTGCACGTGCCTCCCCCGCCCACTCTGCCTTGGCCGGCGCAACCACTACCCACCACAACCCTCTCGCCACCGACCCGCACCAACAACGACAACGCACCTGCCTCGTCATGTGCCGTGCCGCCGCCCCCCCCCCCCCCCCCCCCGCATCATCATCGTAATCCTCGTCGTCATCGTCACCGCCGCCGCCGCCGCCACCACCCCCGCCGCCCGCCACGGCGCTCTTTCGCGCCGCCGCGGCGGCGGCCACCTGCGCCAGCTCCTCGGACCGCTCTGCAATGGACGGCGCAACATGTCCCAGCTGCTCCTTGGCGTCCTCCTCCATATAGTCCGCGTCCTCGAGCCGCCCGCGGCGGTCAATGTTGCCAAACAGGAAGGAGCCATACCCACCGCCGCCGCCGCCACCCCCACCGCCGCCGCCCCCGCCATTGGCCTGGCGGCCACCCGAGGGGGAGTGGTCGGCCATGGCGGGCGGCCGAGCGCCGCAACCACAAGGGGAGGCGCCGCGGCGCGACCGCAACGCCAAGGCCGGCGGCTCCCGCGCGGGCGGCCGCTTGGGTGCGAGTGCCAGCGCGGGCGACGCGCACGAGGAGCGCCACGAGGGCCGCTCACGGTGCCTGGACGAACACGTGTCACACACAGGGGAAAGTACCCATGTTATGTCTGTCAAGTACGCTCGGGGTGCAAAACCAATGTCCCAGATTTTCGTTTCAGAGGATCTTGATCCATACAGATCCAGCGGGACTCCCGGATCTCTTGACGTGATGCAGCAGCTGCACCTGCACCTGCTGCATGCGTCATTGGCCAAGCCCTCCTTGGTCCGCGCCCACGGCGCTGCCCGCGCCAAGCCACTGTCCTCCGTCTAGTTTTGCCTACACGTGATACACCCGGATATATGCGTGGAGCTTGTGGCGGCTGCCATGGTGAGGGTGGGGATCGGCGGGGCGCAGGGGCCAAGAGGAGTGGCTGAGGCCTGGGCGCGGCGTGGTACCTGCGGCGGTGGCGACCTGTCCGACAGTGCCGTACCACCAGGCAGAGGGTGGTTTGCCAGCCGCGCGTTCACCAGAGTGTCCCTCCTGGTGGCCAGTCTATTCCTATTGCCCCTGTTGCCAACTGACACCGGTCGTGCCTCTGCTCTGCTGTCCCCTTGGCATCCGTCTGACCGTGCCGAGAGCCATGTCGACTGCCCGTGCGGCGAACGCTCTCCCCCCAGTCACGTCTAGCGTCTCCCTCCGACCCGCCCTCGCCATTGGCAGTCGCGGTGGCGCCGCGCCCACCCGCAGACGGCGCACGGAACCAAACGACAGACACTACGACACGAGGGAAAATACGACAAGAACATCAGGAGGCTTTAAAAAAAAAAAAAAAAGAAACACACACGCGGGGAAATACACAGGTAGCGGGGCGGACCCAACCCGCGCGCGCGCACACGCGGCCGCGGCGCGCGTGCGCGTGCGCGCGCGTGGGGTTAGGCGCGCTTCCCCTCGGCGGGCCCGCTGACCGCCAGCTTGCGCAGTAGTCTGCTAACGCCGCTGGTACCGCTCGCGCCCGCGCTGTGGCCACTCCCCAGCGACTGCAGCCGCCCCGACGCGCGGACGGCGCGGCGGCCGCCGCCCTTGCCGTCGGGTCCCAGCGCCGCGTCGCGGAGCGACTCGAGCGTCGAGATGACCGTGTCCCAGTCGGGCCGCTTGTCAGGTGCCGCGTCCCAGCACGCGGCGAGGAGCGCGCGCAGCTGCGGGTTGTGGATGCGCTTCTGGGAGGGGCGCAGGCCCTTCTTCACCACCCCAATCGCCGCGTGCATCGGCAGCAGGTGCCCGTACGGACGCTCGTCCGAAAAAATCTCATTGACGAGGATGGCGTAGGAGAAGGTGTCGGCCTTGGCCGAGTAGGTCGTGTGGCGCACCACCTCGGGTGCCATGTACAGGTAGCTACGGGCAGCGAAAGCAGCAGTACGGCAAGCAACACAGGCGGGGGGAGAAAAGGGAGCGGGGAGGCGACAAGCCCACAGAAAAAACGACAGAAGCAACCAGCGCAACAGGAGCGCGCCATGCAACACAGAACTGTGAGACGCCACACCCAACAGCAGAATACGACGTGTGACGGTCTGCACCCCGCCCCAGCCCCAGAGGGAAGCACTCCCACTCGGCAGTAGGGTGTGGCCAGCAATTAAGCCACCGCGGACGCCCCGGCCAATGGCGGCGACAGCAGCTCGGGAGGCCAAGTAGGGTCCCCCCGTGCCGTGCCTGCCACCACCTCCGCGGCATCCACGCTCGGCAATAGCAGCCATCCACCCATACACGGGCCACACCCACCCGCCCCGTCCTCTCCTCCCGCTTATGAACGCAGCTGCCATACCAGCCCCTCCGCCCCACCACCCGACACCGTCATCGCCGCACGCTCCGCACAGCCACACAGAGTGGACCAGCGCCACATCGCCGCACTCACCCCCCCCCCTTGCCGACCACGGACCCCCGCCCCCTCGCCCCCCCACCCCCCCTCCGCCCCGCAATGACAAGCCCGCGCCGACCAAACGTACCTGCCCGTCTCCCCCGTCATGTCGCCCGACACGTCCACCATCCGGCTAAACCCAAAGTCCGTCAGCAGCGGCTCCCCGTTGGCATCGAGCAGCACATTGGCGGGCTTGATGTCCCGGTGGATGAGCCCGTTGGCGTGCAGGAAGCTGAGCCCCCGCGCCAGCCCGATGGCCACCTTGTACCGCGCCGCGTCGCCGCCCTTGCGGATGCTGTGCTTTTTGTACAGCGCGTCGCCCAGCTCCCCGCCCTTTGCAAACGCCGTCACGAGCGCCGCGGCGGGCGGCTCCATGCTCAGGCACAGACCCCGGAACGACACGATGTTGTCGTGCTTGACGCGCGCCATAATGTCCATCTCGTTCTTGACCGACACGGCATCGTTGCGGAGGATGGCCACCGAGTAGGCCTTGATGGCCACATCCTCCCCGCGGAGGCTGCCCATGTAGGTGACGCCCGACGCGCCGCGGCCGAGGACTTGACCAAACTTGAGGTCCTCCTGTGGGATGAGCCACCCTTCCGCGGCGTACTTCTTCGACAGGTCCGCAAACTTTTCCATGGTGGTGAGCGCCAGGGGGGACAAGCTAAGGAGCAGCAGGTACAGTGGGTGGTGTATCAGGGAGGGCGACAAGGGGGGGGGGGGTGGGGGGGGACAAGGAGAAGGCGCGCGAGCAACTGGAGGGCGACACACCGGGGGGTGCGAGGGAAAGGGACGCCGAGGGGGTGGCCCGGCGATGCAGCCCGCCGCTGATGACCCGCCCCAGCGCCGTCGGCCGCACCGCGCGGCGGCGGCGGCAGCGGGACGGCGGCCGCCACCGCGGCACACGCTGCCTGCCGGGGACGATGCGGCGCGGCGGCCGCGGCGGCGGCGCGGCGCCCGACCTCGACACGCGCCGGGACCGCAGGGTCGCGGGGGGAGGGGACACCCGCGGGTGCACGCCAGAGGCCGCGGGCGGCGCGCACGCACACGTGGCTCCACTGGCGAACGCACCAGCGGGCGGCAGTGTCTTGTAGCGCGGCGTCGACGCACCCGCCGAGCCGAGCGGAAAACCCGCCCAAAAAATCCCACGTGCGCGGCCTCCCACAAAGCCGCGGGAGAGCTAGCCAACCGCGCTGCAAAAAGCACCCAGGTCTTGGAGCACAGAAAAAACAAAATCGTCACGCGCGGGGCCTTGGCCACAGCGGGCGGACCCTTCCCAGCGTTGCACAGCAGTGCCACGACCCCTTTCCGCCTGGGAAAAAGGGAACTTTCAGAACGGAGGGATCGAGCGCGAGAGATACAAAAAACCAAAAGAGTCGGAGGAACCCAAACAGACAGAGAGGCCCGGGGGGGTGCACTCTCCCCCGAGGGGATTGCAGCTTCCACGCACGTGCCGCCTGGCGAGGGGGCGGGCCGCGGCGGCGAGCGCCCCCCCCCCGCCACTGTGGCCGTGCGGCCCGCGCGGCGTTCCCCGCGTTGATCGGCGGCCCGGCTGTCGGCGTGTCTGCCGACGTGGCTTCCCAGCACAAGACAGAGATTCGTCAGCCACGGTGTGGGAGATTCCCAAGATCCAGCCTGCTGACTTTGGCCGCGAGCTGTGCCGGCCGTCATTCTTGTGTCGCCGCCGTCCTCTTTTTGGGGTGTGGGGGAAAGGAGGGACAAAGGGGCGGTGGGGTGGCCACGGCCAGAGCGGTGGCGGCGTCGTCCCGTGGCTACACCAGCGGTCAGAGGGATCAGCGGCCAAGGCGTAGGCACGGGGTGGTGTGCTGACCGCCAGGACACAGCGCTGGCCGTCCGCGCTCTGCCCATTCCCGGGCAAACCCACCCGCCAGTGTCCGTGGTGCGCGCACGCCAAGCAAGCAAAAACAGTCATGACGGGCCATCTAGAACACTCGAGGCGACGCGGCCCCGTCTACCCTCTCGACGCCCAAAAGGTCTGGGCATCCTGCCTTGCGGCCCATCGTCCCGCCCCCGACCGGGCCGCGCCGCCCTTTCGGGGTACCCCCCCCTACCGACAGCCCTCAGCCGAGCGCCGCGAGCGCCGACGCGGCCGCGCCGCGCCCCCACTCCCCCCCCTCCAACCCCCCCCACGCCCACCCCACCAGCCCGTACAGCCGTGCGGCCGCGGCGAGCGCCGCCCCCGCCGCCCGCCCGCCGCCGACCGCCGTCGTCAGCGCCGACACGTGGAAGCCGTCGACGAGCGGCTCGCCGGCGAGCGTGTGCGGGTGGTACAGCCCGGCCGCGTGCACGCGCGTCACGGCCGTGACGGGGGCGGCGACAAAGCCGCCAGAGGCGCCGCCACACGCCGCCGCCGCCGACGACGCCGTCGCGGTCGGGGCGGCGGCGGCGGCGGCGGCGGCGGCGGCGGCGGCGACGGTGCAGGTCGCGTCGGCGGGCGGCGCGACGGCGGCGAGGACGTCGCCAACGACGACGGTGCCCGCCGGCACGGGGACCCCCCCTACGTATACCAGGTGGCCCGCCGACAGCGTCAGCGAGCCGTGGCGGGCGGTGGACAGCCGCACAAACGGGTGCCAGCCGCCCGCCAGCCGGTGGCTCCACAGAAACACCTTGGACACCCCCACCGACGGCGGCGTGCCCGGCGCGCCCGCCGCGGTCACCGCCACCGCCACCGCCGCGCCCGACGGCAGGTCGCCCAGGGCGGTGACCGCTCCCCCCGCGGTGACGACCGTCGCGGCGGCCGGGAAGCACAGCGAGTTGCCGTCGTCGTCATCGTCGCCGCGGCCGCCGGAAGAGCCCGCCCCGTCCGACGACCCCGGCGGCGGCGCCGGCGGCGGCGTCGGCGGCGGCGTCGGCGGCGGCGGCCCGTAGCAGCCCGTCACGCGCGTGGCGTTGCTGCCGGGCTGCACCGGCCGGGCGTTGCCGCGGCCGCCGCCGCGGGCGGCGGTAAAGGCCGCCACCTGGGACGGCGTCACGCCGAGGATGGTGGTCTGGAGGAACCAGCGGATGCCCTCGGTGCACGGCGGGGTGGTAAGGCTGCCCGACCAGGTGCAAAAGCCCGACTCTGGCACAAGAAGGGTGGCCATGTCGGCGGGCGCAACAATGAGGCGGCCGCCATTGTCGTCTGCCTCGATCGCGTCGACGAGCGCGTCGACGAGCGGGTGCGGCTTGACGGCGAGGGAGAGGACGACCGCCAGGCGGACCGCCGCCCCCGACGGCGCCGTAAACGCAAACTGCACCTCCATCGCGTGGTTCACCCCGTCGATCGGGTGCTCCGCCGCCGCGTGCACCGCAACGCCCGCCAGGCCGTAGGTGCGGCCGTCCCACGACAGCCGCCCACACCCCGCGGTGCACGAAAAGATGACGTTGTTGGCCACCCGCCGGGTCGTAAACGTCGTGTTGCCCGCCGACCGGACGAGCGTCTCGACGGTCGTGCCCGCCGCGTCGACCGCGGCGCCGACCGTCGCGACGTTGACCGGCGACTGCGCGTTGCCGGTATCGCAGACGCCGTACGCCGCGGGGTTGAGCGTGTGCCACGTCGCGGGGCCGGTGGCGCCGCCATAGGACCAGGTCGGCACCGGCTGGTCCCGCCCGGCCGCCGCGGTTGGCGTCGCGGTCGCCGCGGCGGGGGTGGGGGACGTCGGGGGCGCGGGGGGGGGGGGTGACGACGCCGCCGACCCCGCGTCGGTTGTCGGCGCCTGCGCGGCGGCGCGGGGGGCGACGCCGACCACGACGGCCGCGGCGGCGGCGACCACCGCCGCGGCGGCCAGCCGCCGGGGCGTGCAGCGCGCCATGGCGGCGGGCGGAGGGTGCCGGCGGTGGTGCCGCGGCCGACGGGACTCGGCGTGCGCGCGGGGGGGGGGCGCACCGCGGCGCGTCGGGCGGCGTGACGGCGGGTGGTGGCGGCGTCGGTCGACGGCGGTCGGGCGACGGGCGGGCGGCGGTTGCAGCCGGCGGCGCCCTTTGTACGGTTCCTCTCCCCCGCCGCGGTCGGCCCACCCCGGCCTCTTCCCGCGCCAGCGTGGCGACAAAAGGGCAAGGCCGCCCCGGACCCGACAGTCCCCCTTATCCTCGCACCCCCTCCCCCCCCCCCTCGCCGCTCTCCTGGCGTCCCACGGGGGGGGCCGCCACGAAAAAAAAAAAAAAAGCGCGCGCCGGCGAGCGGCGCGGCGTGGCGCGGCGGCCAACACCCCCTGTCCCGCCACCTACGGCGCGTCCGGCGCGGGACGCCCTTGAGCGTCAGGACAGACACCACCGGGGTAGCCGCGCAGCCACCGCCTCCCGTCCATTCCGACTCCCGCAAGACTCCACCCTGTACGTGCCGGCCGCCCCCGCCCACCCCCCCCCCCCCCCCGCCCCGGAGGTGGAAACAGCGGCAGCGGGGGTGGTGTCCCGCCCAGACCAGCGGCAGCCGGCGGAAACGGTAGGGCCAAGTCCGCGCAACTGCCCCGCCGTCACGCTCTTGTGTATTTTTCTTTTGTTTTATTTTTTTCCTCGCCCCACCGCCAGCAAACGAATGGGGGGGGGGGGGGAGGTCGACGGGGCGGCCAGCCCGCGCCGCCGCGACAGTGGTGTGCGCGGCAACGATCGCGCCACAGCGGCGGCGCCGCCGCCGCCGTGGCCGCCGCCGCTGCGCCGGCCCTCCCGCCACGCACCGCCCGCGACGACACGCGCGCGTCACGGGATCATTCCCCCCCCCCCCCCCACCACGCGTCGGCCGCCGCTGCCGCTGCCGCGCGGTGGCGGGTGCGCACCGTCGCTTCCCCCCCCCCCCCCCCCCTTCCCACTGGTGGTCGGGGGTGGCCGGTCGCAAAAAAAAAAACAAGGGGGGCGGGGGGGGGGGGGCAGTGGCGGAGCCAGTCGGCGCCCCCACCACCCCCGCCCCCCGCGCCGCCGCTCGCGGCGACGGAGCCAGCCGCCGGCGTGGCCGGCCGGCCGGCGTGGCGGCTGCGCGGCGCGGGGCGGCCAGCCAGGGTGGCGGCCGGCCGTGGGGCGCCGCCGCGGCCGCGCCGCGGTGCTGGCTGGCCGGCCGGCCACCGCGGCGGCGCCCGGCTGGCGCCCCCGCGCCGCCGCCGTGCCGCCGCCGCGGCGGGGCGCGCGCGCGGCGCGGGGCCGCTCGGCGGCCGCGGCGCCGACGCGACGCGACGGGGGGGGGCGGCGCCGCCGATCGGTGGGCGGCCAGTACCGGATCATTCCCCGCGTCACCCGTCGCACTTGATCGACGACTGAATGGAATTGATCTGGGTGGCGCGGCCGCGCGACGGAAGCGGCGCGGCCCGATGCAAACCGCCGTGCGGGTCCGCCCATGGGAAGGCACGTGCAAGCCCGTGGCCGCGTTTGCACGCGCTTCCCACCGCCGCGCCGGCTGCAGCTATCGCCCGTCCGCACGGTGGGGGTGGATGGGGTGGCATGCAAAGGCTTCACCAACGTGGCACGCTCGAGCTCGCGACGGCCGCCCCCTGGAGGGCGTCTGTGAGCAGTGTTTCGTACAAGAGCCATCCAACGTCTCTATGTTCTGACGACTGGTCGCGGTTGCATCTACTGCCTGCTTGCGACCCCCGCCTGTGCTCTCCCTCTGCTGCTTTTTTTCCGTTTTCACACCCCTCTGAGCTCCCGTGTGTGATTCGCGTGCTCGCCTTCCTCTTACCCTATCCAACACCCCTCACCTCCTACGCACCTTCCCCCCCCTCCCCTTCCTCCGTCCCCCCCCCCTTCCTCCTTCCACTCCCATCCCCTTCACCATGCTGCGCACCAGCCTCGCCCGCCTGTCGGCGGCGCGCCCCCCGCCCCCCACCGGCGGGGGCGTCGTAGACTCGGCGAAGGCGGCGGGCGAGGCGGCGGTAGCGAGCGCCAAGTCGGCGGCCGCGTCGGTCGCGTCCGCGACGCGCACGGTCGCCGACACGGTCACGGACGCGGCGGCCGACGCGCGGGATGCGGTGATGAACGCGGCCGCGGGGGCGGCCGACACGGCCGGCGACGCAAAGGACGCGGCGGCGGAAAAGGCGGGGGTGGCGGCGGATAAGGCGGTCGACGTGCGGGACGCGGCGGCAGACAAGGCCGCCGACGTGCGGGACGCGGCGGCAGACAAGGCCGCCGACGTGCGGGACGCGACGGCAGACACGGCTGCCGACGTGCGGGACGCGGCGGCGGATAAGGCGGCCGATGCGGCCGAGGTGATGGGCGACGCAAAGGACGCGGCCTCGCCGGACGCGGCCGCCGCACGGGACCACGCGTCGGACGCGGCGGGCGCCGCGCACAGCGCGTCGGCCGAGGCGGCCGACCGCGTGGCGGCAGATGATGTGGTGGACCGGGCGACCGACGCGGTGGCGGAAGGGGCGCAAGCTACCAAGGAGGCGGGCTCCGCCGCCGTCAGCGCGGCGTCGGACAAGTGGGAGCAGGCAAAGGGGGCTGCCAAGAGTGCGGTCGACTCTGCCAGGTCTTGAGTGGGAGTGCCATTGCTTTCGTGTTGCTCTAGGGGTGAACAGGCGGTGGGGTGGCGGGGGGGTGGCATCTGGACAGTGCCATGAGCGGTGCTCCACAGAACGGAGGTGAACGCGCATCGATCGTTGAGGTGCAGAGGGACAAGGTGGACATACCCAGGCATCCAACGTCTTGGCACCATGGTTATTATTCAAACCCTGCTCCTAATTTTGGTTGCAAAAACTTCAAAGTCGGCTTCGTTCCGCCTCGAACGACAGACAATCCCACGGCAAACGTGAGCCACCAAAGTCCGCGACCGCTGATGAGGCACTGGATTCAGTCCACATCGGGCGTGACCTCTTCGGCGAAAGTGGCATCGTCGAGCGCCATATCGAGCGCACGGAGCACGTTCGTGCCCGTCTTAGCCGCGTCCTTCGCGGCCGTCTCCCACCGCGCAGACGGCGTATGGACAAACCCCGCGCCGACACCGCCCACATCCGCTGCATACACACTCCGAACAGCGCACAGAGGCGGTCGTTAGTCGCTGGCCAAAGGCCCAACAGCGCACGCTGCACTCCTCCCCCACGACACATGGGGAACTCGCGCCTCTCACGCACGGGAAGCTCCCTCCGACAGCGGCATGCTGAATAGCAACCACCTGTAGAGGTTACCGCTCGTGGGCACCCACTCCGCGCCCACACCTGCCCAACGCGACACGCCGCCCCCCCACCCACCCGTCCTCCCTCGCGGCCACTCTCCCCCCAACCCCACCACCGCGTCCAGACAACCCAACGTGCCCCCCCACGGCCAAACAAACGTACACGAAAGGTCTGGAGGCTCGGCCCAAAGTGCCGCAGCACCCGCCGGTCCACCTCCTCCACCTCCTCCCGCACCCGCCGCAGGTGCCCCCGCGCCGCCGCCCGCGCGCCGGCGCTGCCCTGCGCCGCCGCCGCCCGCACGTACGCCTTGACGGCGGCGCCGACGCGCGGGGGCAGCCCCCGGCGGGCGCCACTCGTCGCAAACGCGCGGGCGGCGAGCGCGGCGACGACCGCCTCGACGGCGGCGAGGGAGGTGACGTCCGCGGGGGTGATGGCGACTTCGCTCACGTGGACGGTGGAAGGCAGGAGGGGGCGCCCGGACAGGGGGGGGGGGGGGGGGTGCCGCCGTTGGCGCCCAGCACGGAAGACGTGACGGAGAGGTCGGCGCCGTCGGCGAGCCGCACCCGTCGGAGGCGTACGCCCCCGGGGGCGGGCGCGTCGGTGGGGGCGGCGGCGCGGGGGGGCACGCCGCGGTGGCCGCGGCGGGACGGCGGCGGCGGTGGCGGCGGGGCGTCCGCCTCCTCCGCGCCTCCAAACCGTTTCGCCGCGGCCGCGGCGAGCCCCCCCCAGTTGGACCGCGTCAGAAGCAGGTTGTCGAAAATGAGGAACGCGTGCGGCCGCACCACATCCACGTCCATGACGCGGCCACGCGCCGCCCCGACCGCCGTGCCGCCATCGTCCGTGGACAGCTGCACCCGCAGGGCGGGCACGCGCAGCGCTACCCGGTCGGCGTCGTCGTAGAGCACCACGTCGCGGACGCCCACGGCGGGGCCGCCGCCACCGCCGCGGCGGCGCTCCTCCTCTCGCTCGTCTGCGCCCCCCCCCGCCCCAACATCGGCGCGGGCGCGGCGGAGGCGGCGGCGGCGGCGGCCGAGGAGGTCCACGTCAATGTCCACTGCCCCCACCACGATGCGCGCGCCGACGACACGCGACGCGACCACCGACGCGAGCCGCGCGCGGCAGACGTACGCGGTCGTGCCGGCGGCGGCGGCGGTGACGGCCGTCGCGGCGAGCGCCGCGGACAGCACCGACCGGCCACCGCCGCCGCCGCCCAGCGGCCGCATGGTGTCGGGGGAACGGGGAGGGCAGAGGGGCGCGCGTTCACCACCGCTGCGGCCGGTGGGCCAGCAGCGAAGTGGAAGGTAGGTATGTAGAGGCGCTCTTGCACGGTGCCTGAAGCGTGGGAGGCTGGCGCGGCGCGACCGGCCAAAGCCGCTCTTCTCCAGGTGCGACCGACCACAGCCGCTCTGCTCCATCTGCGACCGCTCCCGCACCGTGGTGGGCTTACAGCGTCCAGGACCGCACGGTGACGGGGGTGGTTCGACCGGCCACTTGGCGCGCAAACACAGCGCACAGACAGGCTACGAAGCCACCTACCGCCACCGGCGCGTGGCCGTTGACGCGCCGCAAACATAGGCGCACACGCGCGCGTTGAGGGACATTGTGCATAGCGCTTCCCGCGGGTGGCCGCGCTCATGGCGGAAATGCATTGCGCCGGTCTGTCGCTGCATTCCTCTTCCCCTGCGCGACCCGCCCCACGCTCGCGCCCAGGCCCACGCGTAAAATCAAGGTCCGCGATCATCAGAGGCTCCCCTCACGAAAAGATCCGCTTCCATCGCAGATACATAAGCACGCTGCGGAAGACCACCGCGGCCACCCCCGCGGAAGCGGCAGACACCACCCAAAACGCGTGCGGGTCTTCCTCGAGCCCGCTGAGCAGGTTCATGCCAAAGAGCCCCGCAAAGCACGCCGCCGACGCGACCGACACGGCACCCAGGTTCAGGAACACCTCCAGCCGCAGGATGCGGTTGCGGCTCGCGTCGAGCCGGATCTGCGTCACGTTCTCCGTCGTCTTGACCGCCCGGAGGAGACGCCCCAGGTCAAACACGACCGCGTCCACCTGCTTGAGGTACCCTTCCACCATCATCTCAATCTCGTCGTGCTCGTCGACGCCGCGCTCCTCCCCCGTCGCGGCCTTCCAGCTCAGGTACATGTCGCTCATGTCCTCGTCGCTCATCAGCACCTCGTTGAGAGCGGTGCGGACCATGCCAACGCTGCCCGTCAGCTCGTTCAGCGCCATCTCCAGCGGCAGCAGCGCGTCGAGTCCCTCGGTGATGCCGCGCCCGCCAAACTCCCCCTCCTTGCTCATCACGTGGAGGGCGGCCTGCACCTTGGGCTTGAGCCGCGCCACCTCCTCCCGGATCCCGCAGCACACGTCCACGAGCACGGCCTCGAGGGCGCGCATCTCAAACGGCAGCGGGTGGGTCGCGTCGAGGAGGCGCGCCCGCAGGCGGGGCGTCAGCGCCGCCACCGCCGGGTGGTGCGGGTCAAACAGCAGCACCCGCGTGGCGGTCACCAGCACGCGCACGTGGACGAGGTGGATGACCATCGCGGTGGGCCGCGCGAGGATGACGGGCGACTCGTTGCGGAAGGTCGGGTCCACCACCCGCAGGTCCCGCAGGTTGAGGGACAGCTCCAGCGCAACGTCCGCCTTTTGCACCTGCCGCGCCGAGACGGTGCCGTCGGGCAGGATCTCCAGCGCCGCAAGCGGGATGGTCGCCGGCGGTTCGGGCCTCCGGGGAGGGTGGGGGGGTGGCGACCCGCCGCCGCCGCTGCTGCCAGGCGACCGGGGGGTTGTAGACGAGGGGGTGCCGGTCCTGGTGGTGGGCGTGGCGGCGGTGGCGGAGGCGCCGTCGGTAGCAGTGGCCGACGGGCCAGACCGGGGGGGCGCAAGCGGCCTACCGCGCCCCGACGGCGGTCGCCGCTCAGTCGGGATGGAAGACAACCGCGCAGCCGCGGGCGGCGGCCGACCAAGACGGTGCAAACAGGGCTCCCGAGGGAGAAGACAGCACAGGCCCCGCTGGCTGCCACCCGTGTGGGTGGCCAACCGCAAGGGAGCACCCCCCGGCGGAGGCATTGCCCCCAGCGCGACTGGCGGTGGTAGGACGGGCGGCTGCAGCGGCCAAAGACATGGCCATGCAGCACCACCCGTCCTCGCCGCAGGGCCGCACGGGGCTGACGGGCGCGCCGCCTGGGGAGAGCGGCGACCGGCGACCGGGTCTCCAGCCCGGCGTGACACGCCGCGGAAGAGGGTGGCGGCGAGGCGCAGGCCACGCATGGCGGCGGGAAAGCACGGTTGTAGAGGGGAGGGCGGCCCGACTGCTCTGACGCAGCCGGCGCCGCCTCATCGACGAGTGCGCGGAGAGAGAGGACGACGGCCTGCTGCAGCATGAGGTTGAAGGGCATCGGGACGGAAGGAACTCGGCTTGAAATGAGCAAAGGTCGAGCCGCCAGCGGTTGAAAGTTGATGAAATTGTTACGAATCATGAAAACTGTATTCGACAGAGCCGCAGCGGACGGACGGCAGACTACACAGCTGCAGCGAGACAGGGTCCCCGATCGACGACGCTGCAGGCGGCTGGTCTCTCGTGTCTATAGCCGCTGACTTTCCGCGGCGCTACAGGCGCATCTGCTGCACCTGCCTTCCACGCACGAGTATATACATATATGCAAGGCGCAGAGAGCGCAGACATAAATAATGGGGCTAGATGCGATGCGACGGTGCCTCAGCTCCTGGCCGGCGATGCCACTTGCTGGCGATCCCCCCATGCCCCGGCCACCTAAAGGTGGATTCCATGTAACGAGACGGATGCAAAAAACAGCGCAGGAGTGCAGTGCGAGCACCAATCGCGCTCAAACTTGGCCATATCAGTCTATGGTGCCTCCCGACTGCGTAGAGAAAAAAAGCAGCTCGCCAAACGCTGTTGTTGTTGTCCATGCGTGGGATATAGGAGAAGTGCACCTTCTCTCGGTTGATCCGGCACCCGTTCTCAGCGATACATCGCCCCCATCCGACGTGATCGCGGCCCCCTGCGCAGTGCACATTGCACCAGGATCCACCTCACAGCCTCTCCAAGCCGGAAGGCGTTGAAGCAGCCTTGAATTTCCTTGAAGAGGTACCTCTTCAAAGCGCCGCGCGCACCGCGACACGGCCAAGTTAAGGTCCGATCTTCACACTTAGTGGCGTAGCCAATACAAAGAAGTACGATACTAAGGTCGAGCTAGGCGTGCGTTAAGGAGGGCCCCAGTACATTCCAACTCTTCTTAACTCTCCATGTCAGTCCCCATCGGCGCGAGAACCTCTGCCCGATTGCGGCCGACAAGAGGTCCCAACCCCCGGGTTGGAGGCGTCTGACGGAACCGAGCAAGGCGACACGGCCCCGGCCACAACCCTGGCCTGTCCCACGTGCTTCGGTCATCGCCAAGAGAGCGAGCGACACGATGTCCGTCACACGCGCACGGCCTATTCACCAGTGTCCTGTATGCCCCCCCCGCACTTCTCATCCCGTTCATTCCGGTGGCAAACGACCGCTTTCCGTTTTTGGGAAGCCACCCTCACCGCTGACGCCCTCCACTTCCCCGCGCATCGGGCGGAGTGAAAGATTGGGGGGGGGAGGGGGTTTGGCGAGAGAAAGGGGCGCCGCAGGCAGGCATGGGGACCGGGAAGTTTGGCGGGGGGTGGGTGCGGGAAGAGGTGGACGCGCCAGGGGAGGAGGTGAGCGATGAGGGGCGTCCGTGACGGCCAGGAGGGGGTGTTTGGGAATGGAGGAGGAGGCGTGGCCGGAAGGCATCGGGACGACGAGGGGGGGGGGGGGGGGGGGTTGAAGCGGAAAATTCGCGGTCGCGCCAGGGGAGGAGGTGCGCCATGGGTAGGCGTTGGTGCTGGCAAGTGCGTGGCAGCTGAAGCAGTTGCCTACAATTTACGGAGCAGATGCTCAGGTGTCCGTGAGGAGAAGGCTGGGGGGGGGGGGGGGAGGGGGGGGGGGGGGGGGCAGAGACGTAGGCGAGTGTGCACTGAAGCTGCACGCGACACAGTCCTCGGCACGCTGGTGCCGGTTCAGGTGACTCCGCCGACCGAGCCAGCAGTGCATGCCGTAGCCAGACTGCTGCGGCATCAATGAACCCATCCAGCGTCGGGGAAGGAGCATCAGAGACTGCACGGTCGCGTACTTCGCTGTCCATTTGATGGAAGCAGTCCACAGAGACTCATCAAACAAGCGAGATACAGGGTGTATCACTCGAGATCAACTCCGTTGAGCTTCGCAAGTGCCCAGAATCAAGGGCATAAACCCGGACTGCTTCGGCACACGAGCGGTCGAAAACCGTGCCGAGTGACGTACTTGGGTTAAGAGAGGCGCGATCACGACCTCTTCAAGCGGAGAGCGGGACGCGACGCCCTTAATCGATCGGTTGAATTTTGCTTGAATTTCCTTGATAAAACGCCAAACTCTTCTCGGTGCAGGCTCTTTCTCACGTCTCTGTATAGCTCTGTCTCTGGCGCACCTTGTGGTACCTCGCACGTCCTCGTTCACGTCCGCAAAGACGTTCATATCAAGGTTTATCAAGATCACTTCAAGGAATCGTGCCCTACGGTGCTTTCAGGAGGGGGTCTTCAAGCCTCCGGGCCCGATTTCCGCCCGGATCAGGCCTTGAAGAGGCTTTGAGGTGGATCCAGGTCCAAGCTGCACTGCGCTGCTCCCATCCGACATGATCCCAGCCCTCAGCTCATTTGTCCGAACAGATTCCCGCGATTTCAACTCGCGGAAATCGATGTGAACGGGTGTTTCTCTTCACGCACCTGCGCTTCCGGCCGAGTCCCTCCAGTACTGCTACGACGGAAGGAGGGTCTTCTGACGGTCGGAACACATTACCATATGCATGTTGACACTTTTTGCTGCAGCGCCGCGAGCCAGAAGGCTGACCTGCGCCGCTGCTGGAGAAAAGCATCAGAAAAAGTGCCTCTGTTTTGGAGCTCGCACGCGCTATAATTGTTCTCCAGCTGGGTACGTACGAGCGCTGCTGCAAAAAAGTACAGATATATTATCTTTCTGAGGTGGACCATGTCTGTGAGAAGACATAACAGCAAAAGAGGCTCATGCGGCAGAGCTGTGAGGGGTCGAAGTTGGCTCCTGCTCATCCGTCTCGTTATATGGAATCCAACTTTAGTCGTCGTGGGAGACCGCCTCAGTCACCCACGCGCCGTTCACATACTTGGTAAGGAACTGCTCCGGGATGGGCGTCTCCTTGATGTCGTCACCAACGGGCACAATGAGGTTGATTGCCGCCGACTTGCTCGTAATGACGTGCGCCGTCTCAAAGCTCTCGGCCGACAGATAACACGTGATCGCCACACAGCCGTCAATGTTGATGCTCGGCGCTGTACCCGTGCACTGCATCTGGACGTCCTTGCTATTGACGATATCGCACGTGGAGAGGGCGTTCTCAAAAACCACGTCCACCTGAAGGAAGTGACAAGGGGGAGGGACCGCGAACGGACGGCGACAGACAACAAGGGTTGAACAGAGCAGGGAAAGAACAGGGAGGATCAGCATACGCGGTTACAGCGCGAGGCAAAATGCCTGAGCCGGCCATGTAAGGCCATCATTGTGCTAGCACAGCGACCAGCGCACCACAAGACGGCCGTCACACACGCTGATGTCCAAACGTAAGGCGTCCACATCCCAGACAGCACACCCAGCGAGCCACCTACCTTAGAGCACCCGTCAATGCAGATGCTGTTGGGCTTGCCCTTGATCTGCAGCGTGCTCTTGTTGCACTTGTAGACATAGACTGCCGCGAGAGAGCGGGAGAGGGATCGAATGGGGAAGCAGCGGCGCGGCGGCGCAGTCGCAAAAACGCAGCAGTGACGTGTCAGTCGACACTCGCCGCCGCGTGTGCCTGCTCGCACTGCAACGCGCCCGACCACAGGGAATAGACGGGCAGTAAACGCCATCGCCGCGGCCCAAGCGAGCCCCCACGGCCACGGCAACCCAGGCGTCACTCGCCCCCCCCCCCCCTCCAGAAACGTACCTGATTGCTTGATAGACGTCACCTCCACGACCAACTCTTTGGCGCCCTCCTGGTACTCGACGGCCCACTTGTTACCAGCAAGTTGGCACTTGGGCGGGTACGTCTTCTTGGGCGCCCCCCCGCCAGGCGCGACGACCGGCTTGGCCGCCGCCGCCGCCGCCGACGCCGGCGCGGGCGCCGGCGCGTCCGCATTGACGGGCCCCTTGGTGGCCTTTTTCAGCCCCGCCCGCACGCCGTCCGAGCCGAGCGCGTTGATCGACGCAAAGAGCGCGGCGGCCACATCCTCCCCGCCCCCGCCGCCGCCGCCGCCGCCGTCGGCAGCGGCCGGCGCGGGGGGGGGGGCGGGGGGGGCGGGGGGGGGGGGGCGCGCCAACCATGGTCGGGACGAGCGGAAAAAGCGGGGAGATGCAGGCGCGGGGTGAGCGTCAGAGCGGCAGCCGGGGGGGAGCGGGTGCGTGATGGCCGTGGGGTGGTCGGGTGCGACAGCGGCGACGGCGACCTGCCGCTCGTCGGGCCGACGACCTGGCCGCCACGTAAATACGGGCGTGCATGCCGCTGGCGGACGCCCCCGGGCGGGGGGCAGGAGGAGGCGGCGCCGCCAGCCCGCAGCCCGCGGGGCGGCAGCAGCGGCGCCCGCCGCGCGCCGTCGCGGCTGCCACGACCCTGCCGCCCGCGAGGCGTAGCCCCCAGCCGAGCGCCGCAGCAACAGGGACCGCAGCTCAAGGGCGTGCAGGTGGAGGGGGTCGGGGAGGTGGGGGGGGGGGGGCTGTCAGTCACCCCCACGCCGGATACGCCGTGTTCATCAGGGACGAGACAGACTGGGCGGGCGTCCCTGCGGAAGGTGGCGCCGAGCTCCGGGACACCACGGTGTTTGTGCCGGCCCGAGGGTCAGCAGGCCCTTGCACGATCCTCCTCGCATGGGTGAGGTGGATTCGAGCTGTCCCGTTGAGCGCGAGATGGATCAGGCATCGAGACCAGGGGCTTTCAAGCGTATATTCACAACAGAGAAAGTAATTATACGCTCGGCTGACGCTCCAGATTCAAATACTCGCGGATGCCCTCTGTGGGGGGGTCGGACCAAATGTGATCAAACGCCTCCCAGAGATCGTGCGGGGGATTTGATAACAGGGGGGGTGTCATCCAGTGATCAAAAGCATCGAGACTTGGGTCAGTACATGGAATTTAGAACGAATTGGAGCATCAACTGAGAAGAATTATAGGTGAGCGGCAGGTGTCTCTTTTGCTTACACATGGCGGTATTGGTCCCTCCTTTGGAGCTCTTGCCACGGGATGCCACCAAGTCGGCACATCGTTCCCACACCACGACCGCCCGCTGTGACTTTGCGGCACCGTCTCGGACCTACGGGTCTCGCTCCCGTCACCTCCACCCGCTCCCGTCTCCCCCTGTCTTTTTCCCGCCGCCCCACCATGTACTCGTCTGACGGTGGCGCTGGCTCCACCGCGGCACTCCCTCCTCCCCCCCCGGCCGCCGCCCCCCCCTCCCCAGCGGCCGCCCCGGCGGCGGCGGCGGCGGCAGCGGCCTCGCCGCGGGCGACCACGCCCGCCCTCACCACGCGGCCCCCCCCCCCTCCCCCCCCCCCCCTTCCTCGCCCGCCCCCTCCCGGCAGCGGCGGCGGCGGTACCCCCTTCCCCGGGCGGCGCTTGCGCACGCGGCGCGGCACCCCCCCTCCGGCGGCCGCCTCGCCACCGCCCTCCTCAGCGTCCGCACGACCGTCGGGCCGTCGCGGGCGGCGGTGCTGCGGCTACTCGCCGCCGCGCGGGGGGAGGCGCTGGACGGGGTGCTCGCGCGGTGGCGCACGGCAGCGGCGGCGGATGCGCTCCGCCGCTTCTCGCCGGTCGCCGCGGAGGGGGCGATGGCCCGCACGTTTAGCCGCGGGCCGTCGTCGTCGGGGGGGGGGTGGGCGGGGATGGGGGAGGGGGTGGCGTTGGTGGCGGTGGCGGCGGCCGCGGCGCGCGAGCAGGGATGAGCAAGGCCGAGCGCTTTATCCGTGACGCGCTGGCCGTGGCGGGGGAGGAGGAGGAGGAGGAGGAGGCGGCGGGGGGGGGGGGAGCGGGCGCGGTGGTGATGGGCTTGGGGGGCGCTGGGGGGGGGGCGCCCCCGTCGCCGAGCCCGGTGGCCAAGTCGCCGCTGCGGGAGCGTGGGGAGCACACGCACGGCGCGTGGGCGGCGGCCGACGCCGCTGGCGATGACCTCTTTTCGTCGATTGGCGCGGTCGCGATCGAGGAGGAGCTCACCCACGCGACGCCCTACGCGGGCGCCCGGTCGCCTGGGGCGGGTGCCGTCGTTGTTGCGGGTGGCCACGGCGGCGGTGGCGGCGGTAGCGACGGCGGCGGCGGCAGTCCGTCGCCGCACCGCGGGCGGCGGCTGTACCGGAGCCCGTCGATTGGCGCCGCCGCCGAGGCGGCGCGCCTGCGCGCCAACCTGGGCCTCCACGTGCACACCCGCTGGCTGCGGCTGCGGCGGCAGCACGCGCCCGACGGCGGCGGCGGCGGCGGGCCCGGCGGCCCGCCCGACGCGTCCGCGGCGGCCGCCCCCCCGGTGCAGGTGCACCCGCTGCTGGCCGAGGCGGCCGACCTCTACGCGTCTGCGCTCGCCGCGTTTGCCGGCGGCGGCCAGGCGGTGGAGCGCGCGACGACGCTCATCCACATGGCGTCGGTGGCGGCGGACGCGTCGCCGCCGCGACCGCCCGCCGAGGCGGGCCGCCACGCGCGGGCGGCGCTCGCGGCGCTCTCCCGGGACCTCCACCCGACCGTCTGGGCCGACGCGGCGCTGTCGGTTGCCGCCGCCGCGCTCTTTGAGGGCGACTATGGGGCGGCCGCGCCGCTGCTGTGGGAGCTGCTGGGGCCAACGGGTGGCGGCGGCGGTGGAGGCGGCGGCGGCGGCGGCGGCGACCGCGGCGGCGGCGTCGGCGGCGGCGGCGGCGGCGGCGGCGGCAGCGGTGGTGGCGGCGGCGGTGGTGGTGGCGGGGGTGGCGGCGGCAGCCGCAGCAGCAGCATTGGCGGGCCGCTGGCGGCGTCGCCCGTCGACACGGCGCACGCGCGGCTGCTGGCCGCGCACGCCGCCGCCGCCGCGCTGGGCGGCATGGCCGGCGAGGGCGTCGGCGGTCTCGACGCGGGCCTCGCCGCGTGCGAGGCGCTGCTCAGCGGCGTTGCCGACGAGGGGGGCGACGCGGCCGGAGGCGGGGGGGGGGGGGCGTTGGGGGCGGCGGCGGCGGCGGTGGCGGCGGCGGCGGCGGGGAGGAGGAGGGGATGGCCATGGCGCGGGTGGCGGCGCTCGCGGCGCGGCTGGTGGACGAGCGCGCGCGGGTGTACGGGGTGGGCCTATCGGCCGACGCGGTGGAGATGTACATGGCCGCCGCGGACGGCCTGGGGGACGACGCCGAGGCGGTGGCGGCGATTGACGAGCGCGTCGACGCCATCCTCCGTGGCGTGGAGGACGAGGGGGGGGGGCGAGGGGGGGGGGGGTGGGGACGGCGGCGGCTGACGCGCCAGCAGACGGCGGCTAACGCGCCCACTGCCGGTGGCAGGTGCCATCTCCGGCGGCGGGTGCGGTCACCGACGGTTCACTCGGAGTTTGCGGCAGCTGCCGGCGGGGTCCCCAGTTGGGCGAGGGGCACGCCCGGCGCGTTGGACGGCACGCGGCCCGTGCACGCCGTTGGCGTCGCAACCGGAGCGCGACGTGCGGCCGGCGGGGGACAGGCCGCTCGCGACTCCTCCCCCTGGCAGGGACGGACGATGTGAGCGTCACGCGGTGCGCCTGTCTGCCGCCGGCCACAGCCAACGAGATGGAGGATTGCGACCGGCGCCAGAGGCTGCCACGGAGGTAGGGACTGTGCCCGACCGGGGGGCAACGCCCGAGGCGCCAGCAACACGGGACGAGCGCACATCAACAAGACCTACCAAAGAAGAAGAAAAGTACACACGACTCGGCCACACGAAGGGGTGGCCACAAAAAAAAGGAAAAAGACACATGGAACAACGAGAGAAGGTTCCGGCCCCGCCCCTGGCCAACAGTCCGAAACGGTGGCAGCAATCTACCAGCCAAAGAAAAAAACCGCAACACGGCGGGTGGTGGGGGGGCGGGGGAAGGCGACACCGCTCGCGCGTTTCACCCTCGGAAGCAACCCGACGCAGAGCACCCGCACAAGCACCGCGGGAGCCGGGAAAACGCGGCGGCACAGCGCTCCGGCCTCCCCACCCAAAAAGGGGCAGACGCGCACAGACCCCGTCCACACATTTACAACACTGGACTGGGGCGAGTCCCCAGCGCCCTCACCACCCACCGCTGGGTGGCGGTGGTAGGGTGGGGGGTCCACCGGGTGACCACCCACAGCCCCCGGCGCACGCGCGCGCGCGCGCCATGCCAACCCCAGCAGGCCCTTACTCCACCACCAGCGACAGGCCCAGCTTCGGGGGCCCCTTGGGCCCGTCCTTGAGCCCCACCCGGGAGGACAGCACCATCGTCGTCCCCGGCCGCACCTCGTGGATGAACGCGAGGGACATGGCGCCGAGCGAGTCGAGCTTCACCTTGGCCCACCCGCCGCCCGGCAGCGCCGTCTTGGTCCCCGCCGTCACCACGCACTCCTTGGTTGGCTGGTCGTACGCAAACTGCGCGGCAACCGCAAAGCCCGGGCGCACCATGTGCGAGTAGGACACCACCGCCGCGGTCGCCTGGTTCAGCAGCGTCGCCGTCACCTCGCTCTCCCCGCCGTCCGCGTACGCGAGCGTCGCGTTGGCGCCCGTCAGGCCCTTGGCCTCGGTCGCAAAGCTGGTCGTCGCGCCCAGCCGCCACCCGGCGTGCGCAATCACCACCGACGCGTCCACGACGGGGGAGGTGGTGAGGGAGGACTGGAGGGTGACCGACACGCCCTTGTTCATAAACTCGGCAGTGGCGAGGCCCGAGATGGCGTCATGCGCGAGGGCGGCCTTGAGCTTGAGCGCTAGGCCGTCCACGCCCAGGCGGTCGAGCGTCGTCTCGGCCGTGGCCTTGCCGCTGGTGAAGAGCTTGGTCGTCACGCTGTTGCCACTGATGTTGGCCTTGACGGTCAGATCGCCGTCCATCTCATCATTCTTCGCAGACTGCACGCCAGTGGCGGTGTAGGTGACGCCGCTGGCGGTGGTGGTCTTCACCTGCAGCTTCCGGTCCGCAATGTAGTCATCGTTCAGCAGCTCTGTGGGGTACCGACAGCGACGCGGGCAGGCACAACGGTACGGGCAGCAACAGTCACGACAGATCACACACACAACAGGCACACGAGGGAGGGAGGAATCACAGGGGCACACACACAAGGACGACACAAGCTAACGAGTCAGTATGCGCTGTCACAGCGGGACGCAACACGTCCAGGGTAGCACAGCCCCTGGATCCGGCGCGCATTCAAACAGGCCGACAAAAATGCCCAGACGGGCAACAGTGTGGAGCGGACCACAGCGTGGAAGGGAAACAACGGGGAGCGAGCCAAGGGCCACGTCCAACACTGGGAGCTGCCGACTGGCCTCGACGGCCACGCCAGCCTGGCAGTGCGATCCCGCCACACTGGCGGCCACGGGAGCGTGCGCAGGGAACAGCCCACCGCCAACCCCACCCGCCAGCGACGATACACCAGACGTGAGGCCGTGAGGGGAACGGATCGCCGCCTGGGCGTGCCGATGACAGCATCCAACACTCAGCACAGCGGATCAAGCCAGTGCGTGCGCCAGGCGAGGCGACCAGACGACGACCCCCACCCAGTCATCCAGCCATCTAGTCGCCCGATCCCCACTAGCCGGTCGGCCGCATCTCCCCCGCCGCAAAACGCAGGCGCGGCGCCACCAACCTACTCTTGGCAACCTTGCCCAGGTCCGCGTACAAAATCGGCATGATGACAGGGAATCGGGGGCAACCGGTGGGGAGCACACAAAGTCACGCGCGCACGGGCAGATGCAGGCGGCCAGGGGATGGGGACCTGCGGGGAGGGCGGCGCCGGTCAGAGGGGCACGGGCGGGGGGGGAGGGGACGGGTGGGTGGAGCGGCGGTGCGTCTACGGCTCTCTCTCGGGCTTGGCCGTGAGCGTCGCCGCGCCGCGTCGCGGTAGGTGCTGTCGGCGGCGGCCAATGCCGGCTGCCCCCCCGCCCAATCAGCGTCGGCGGGCCCAGGCGGCGTGGGCGCTGCAAAAAAGGGGCGGCATCGCCCAGCCTTACACTGCGTAGCCGTGGTGGGCCAAACGGCGGTGGCGCACACAGTATGATGCGTGCCATTTCCCTCACGAGGATGGAATTGTCAACGACGTAGGCCGCGCTCAGCCGCGTCGTCCCGCCGAGTCCCCTTCACACGTGGTGATCTCGTACTGCCCTTCTCCACTCTTGTCCCATGGTGGAATTTCGATGACAGCGGCTGTGGTGCTGTCAAATACAATCGGTTGGAGTTTGTCTGTCCTCTCCGCAACTCTGTTGCTTGCGCTCCCATTTCTGACTGGCAGGTGGAAGTCTGACGATGCGCTTCACATCGCACCCGAGCACCAAGAGCGCTCCCGTCCGACAGGCTAGCAGACCACGGGCACGGTGAGGCCCACCCACGCCCACGCACCGTGCCCGGTGACTGTCGGCCGCCACTCCCGCCAGTGCCCTCCCCCTCGCCCGGCGTATGGCACGCAGGCGGCCAGCGCACGTGGCCGCCTCCGCCCTCGCCCTTGTTCGTTGACGCCTACATCCCCTCCCACCCCCCGCGCCTCCTGCTGCCTCTCGTGAACCGCGTGTGTGCACCCCCCCCCCGCACTTGGCGCTTCCCCCCGCCGCATCCCCCTCATTCTATGAGCCGGCCCGCGCCATCCCCCGCCCATGGGCCACCCTCCCCCGTGAGGGTCCCCCGCGCCGCCCCCTCCACCCGCCCAACCCCCCCCCCCTCCACCTTATCCTCGTGAACCATGGGTGCCTTGCGGCCCGCCCGACCGCCCCCCCCTCCCCCCCCTCATTGCCCATTCAATAAGCCGGCACGGCCCGCCCCATCCATGGGGCGCCCTCCCTCGTGAGGGTCCCCCTCACCGCAGCTGCCGCCCCTGTTCTCCTTCCAACTCACCGCCTCTGCGCCGGTGCACCCCGCCGCCGCTGTCCTCCCCTTCCCCCCTCCAGCCCACTGCCGCTGGCCGCCCCTTCCCCCTTCCATCCGCCCCCCGCCCCGCCTGGCGGCGGCGCAGACCACCCAAACGACGGGTGTGGGCATCCCCCCACCAGGTTTGCGCCGCGGGCGTGCGTGGCGTGGCCGTCTGCTTCTGAGCCACGGCGGGCGGGCGGGGGACAGCACGAGTGGCGTTCCCCGCGAGGGGGGGGTGGCGGGCGGCTTGCCCCGGCGCGCGGCGCGCTCGGACGGCGTCGCGCGGCTGTCGGCGGCGGCGCGGGTACGGGCTGTGCCCGTGCCGCGACGGGACGGCACGTGGGCGGTGCGCCCGCACCGGCACGGGCTGCTCCTCCGTGCCGCGCCGGCACGGGCCGTCACGCCCTCCCGCCCGCCGGCTGGGTGGCTGGTGGGGGGCATAAAAGGGGACCCCGCCCCACCGAAGAGGCTGTTCCCGACCAGAGCACCCAACCCAACCCACCTCACCGCCACTCCACCGGCCACGCCCTCCCGGATAGCCTCGCCCACCTCCCCACGCCAAGCAACCCGCCTCCACACCCTCCACACCCCCGCCAGCGCCGCCGCCTCGGGGCCCAAGCTTGGTTCCGCGCCACCTTCCCCCCCCCCCCCCCGCGCGAACGAACGGGAGGCCAAGATGAAGTACACCACCGCTGCCGCGGCCGTGGCGGCCACGACCATGGTGATGGCGTCGGGCGTGGCGGCGGCGCCCCCCCCGCACCCCGCCATGATGGGCGCACCCCCGCCCGCCATGGCCGCGGCGGCGGCGCTGCCGCCCGTGGCGGCGGCGGCCTACGCCAACTACCCCCGCGAGGCGGAGGAGGCCGAGCACCTGGACACGGTCGCCCGTCAGGCGCAGGGCGGGGAGGGCCCGCCCGCCGGTGGGCGTGGTGGTCCCCCCGCGCGCGGTGGGCCGGGCGGGCCGGGCGGGCCGGGCGGCCCCGGCGGGGACGGCCCCGCCCCGCAGGGCCGGCATGGGCTCGGCTACGGGGGCTGGGGCTGGGGCTACCCGGGGTACGGCTGGGGGGGGTACGGCGGCTGGGGTTACCCGGGGTATGGCGGCTGGGGGGGGTACGGCGGCTGGGGCTACGGCTGGTACTGAGGCGGCCGGTGAGGACCGACGCCCCGCTCCCTAGGGAAGAAGGTGGGGAGGGGGGGGTTGAGGGGGGGGCGCGCAGCCGGCGGTTGTTGCCGGCCATGCAAGCGGCCGCCTTTGGCAGGCGGGAGGGAGAGCGGGTATGGCGGGCAGCGGCGGTGGGAGCCGTGAGAGGATAGCTGTAGACGTACGCTGGCGGGACCGCGTCGGCACGTATATATATTTTTTGGTTTTTTCTTGTGAAGCCGATGTTGTTGAGTGTCGCGCCCTACTGGGTGCGCGTATAGAGAGGTTGGGGTGGCGCCACCGGCATCTCGGGGCGACCACAGAGGCGGTACGCACGGGGGTGCCTGTGACCGCCGTACAAAGGTGCAGGTCAACGGGACGGACGAGGACAAAGACGGTGGACGTGAACACCCTCGCGGCCGGGCTGATTGCTCGCGCCAACGCCTCGGCTTCCGCCGCGCTCCTCCTCGTCGGAGATGGAGAAGAGAAGGCCGCTGCCGCTGCGACGCCGACGGGGGGGGTGCACGTGGGAAGAACAGCTCCAGGACGACAGGCGTTTTGTTGACCCGGCGGGTGGGGCCGCCTGTCGGCGTGCACGCCGCTGCTGCCAAGATCGTGCCTCCGTCCTCCCGCCGGGCGTCCACCCCTCGTACGTAGCTACGGCCACCCAGCTCGCGTGAAAATCGCAGGCTTGCCGCCCGACGATCGTTTCATTCCTCAACAAAGAAGACGCACAGATCGACACAGTGGCGCCGCCCCACCATCCGCACCCCGTTCACCCGTCCGATCGCCGCCCCCACCGTCACCGCCGCCACCGCCAGCGCCCACCCGTCCAGCCAAACCTCTGGCAGCCCAGATTTCCCAGACAGATTGGGCGCGCCGATCCCCCACGCGTCGGTTCGTCACGACGCCGCCACCGCCACCGCCCCGTCCCCCCCCCCCCCCCCCCCGCACCCCGTCGCGGCTCGTCGGCTCCCGCCCCGCCGCCAGCCAACCGCAGCGCCGTCCGGGCGCTCCCACGAGGCGGCACGCGTCCCCCGCCGCCGCCGCCGCCGCCGCCGCCGCCGCCGCCACCGCCGCCGCCACCACCTCGCGCACGGCCGACGGGGGGGCGGCGAGCTCGGCAGCCGCCGGCGAGGAGCGCCGCCGCCCGAGCGCTCCCCGCCCCCCCCCTCCCCCCCGCCCACAGGGGCCGTCAAGGGGGGGGGGGTGGGGGCGGCGGCGGTGCCCTCGACCCCCACCCCCCCCCCCCCCCCCCCCTTCGCGTACGCGGCTGTCCCCCGCTTCTGTCTGGGAGCGCCGGGGGATGACTTGGCGGGAGGCCCACCCCCCCCCCTCCCCCACCCCTTTCTGTGGCGGGACGCCGGGGGGGGGGGGTGCCACCGCCGCAGCGTCCGCACCCCCCCCCCGGTCGGGAGCGCACCTGGCGGGCCGCCCGCGGGGATCTCCGCCCGGTGCGTCTCGCGCGCGCGGGCCGGCCGCGACCCCCCGCCGCGCCGACCGGCGTGGCCCGTCGGCGTGGCCGCCGCCGCCGCGCTCGCCCGCCCCGCCGCCCGTGCGTACGTACGTACGTACGTGCGTACGCGTGTGATCGACGTGTGGTGGCCCGCCACCCGCCCCTTCCCTCCCCCTCGCTCCCGCCTCCCGTTTGTCCCGTCTTGCTCCCTCCCTTCCCGCCCCTGTCTTTCTCCCCCCCTGGCCTGCCTCGTCTTCTCTCTTCCCCCCCCCCCCTGCTCCGGTTTGCTCGTGCCCCTCGCACCGCTTCTTCCCCCCCTCGTCCTCCCTCTGCTCCTCCCCCTCCCCCCCCCCCCTCCCTCCCCCCTCTCTCCCCCTCCCCCTCCGTCCCCCCCCCGCCACCACTGCCTCGTTTGCAATGGGTTTCTTTGGTGAGCGCTCCCTTCCGCCCCCCCCCCCTCCCCCCCCCCCCCCCTCCCCCACCGACCGGCTGCGCTCATCCCCCCCCATTGCCGGCGCGGCGGCCGCCCTCGACGCCTTCACCGCCGCCGTCCGCGGCGCGCGGACGCCCCTCGCCGACGGCGCCGTCGCGCAGGCGGCGGTCGTCTCGGCGCTCCTCCCGCTCGACGCGCTCAAGACGCGCCTGCAGATCATGCACACCACCCGCCCGTCGGTGGTGCGGTCGTCGCTCGCCGCGGCGGGCGACTGGTACGCGGGGCTGGCGCCGGCGGTGGTCGGCGCGCTGCCGTACGGGGCGCTCACGTTTGGCTCGTACGAGGTGGCCAAGGAGGTGCTCGCGGAGCGGGCGCCGGGGCTATCGCGCCGCCGGCGGCTGGTGCTCGCCGCGTGTATTGGCGACGCGGTGGGGAGCTTGTGGCTGGCGCCGGCAGAGGTGATCAAGCAAAAGCTCCAGACGGGGGTGTACCCCAATGCGCTCACCGCGGTGCGGGTGATGGCGCGCTCGGACGGGCCTGCCGCGTTTTACCAGGGGTACTGGGCGCTGCTCGCGCGGGACCTGCCCGCGCGGGCGGTGCAGCTGGGCGTGTACGAGGCTCTAAAGGCGCGGCTGCTCGCGTCGGGCATTGGCGCCGCCGCGTCGGGCGCCGGCACCACCGACGTGGTGGCTGACCGGCGCGGCCGGCCCGCCGGGACGGCCGGCACGGCCACCACGACGCCGCTGTCCACCCCCGTGGCCGTCGCGCTCGGCGCGGCGTCGGGCGCGATTACCGGCGCGGCAACGACGCCGCTGGACCTGCTCAAGACGCGCATGATGGCGCAGCGGGGCGGCGCGGGCAACCTCTACGCCAACCTCCTCCACGCCGCCGTCCAGTCGGTGCGCGTCGACGGGCCGGCGACGCTGTTCCGGGGCGTCCTCCCACGCGCCGCCTACACGGGCGCGTCGGCGGCGTTTTTTTTTGGTGCGTACGAGGCGGTCAAGCGGGTGCACGCGGCGGCGGCGGTGGCGGGCCGGGGGGGGGCCGGGGGCGGGGGGCTGGGCGCCCCGCGGGCGGGAGGGGGGGGGTACCCCGCCGGGTCGCGGCGGTGGCGGACGTGGCCGCGCACGCGGCCACGCCGTGCGCGAGGGGGGGGGGGGGGGTCGCGTCGGCCCGCCGCCGCTCCGTCGCGCGCGTCGCGCGCTTCTACGCCCGCCCGGCGTGAGGGCGCGGCGGCCGCCGCGGCGGTGCGGCCGCGGCGGCCCGTGGGGGGGGGGGGGAGGAGCGCCGGTGGCGGCCGCGACGGCGGGCGGGGGGGTGGGGGCGGCGGCGCGTCGGCGGCGGGTGGCGGGTGGCGGGCGGCGGGTGGCGGGCGGCTGGTGGTGGCGGCGGCGGCAGTGGTGACGGCGGGTGGCGCGGGCGGGGGGTGGGGGGTCGGCCGGCGGTGGTCGGCTGGCGGGCTGGCCTGGGCGGCGGCGGCGGGGTCGCGCCGCGTTTGGAGCGCGGCGGCGGCGGCGTGTGACGATGGGGCGGCGGGGGTGGGGCGGTGACTGGCGTGGCTCGTTTTTTGTTCTTTTTTTTTTTCTTTTTGTTCCTCTTGTTTTGTGTGACAGAGTGGGGGGGGGGGGTCTGGGGGGGGGGGAGGGGTGGCCACGGCGGCGGGCGCCACCCCTCCCCCCCCCTGGCTTGTCTTACTCGTGTGGGTGTGGGTGTGACGGTCTGTGTGTGTGCATGTATGTGTGCGCGTGACGATGTTTGTGTCCCGCGGTGGACCCGCCGCCGGCCGCGACGGCGGATGCGCCACCGGCCGGCGGCAGCGTTTTTTTTTTTTTTTTTTTTTGTCGTCGTTGGCTCTCCCGCCCGCCGCCCCCTACCGCCGCTGCCCCCCCCACCACGGTGGCCCCCCACCCGTGGCGGGGGGAAGAAACGGGGGGGTGGCGGGCCACGCGCAGCGGCGGCGGCGCGCCCGCACACGCCGTCCCACCGTCGGCCGGCGGCGGCGGCAGCGTCGGTGGCCGCGCGCGTGGCGGCGGCGGCGGCGGCGGCGGCGGCGGCGGCGGCGGCACCGCAAGGCGTTGGGCGTTGCGGTTTCCGTGTCCCCCCTCGCTCGTGCCTTGGTGGGTACGAGCAGTGGTGGTCGGCCGGGTGCGCGCTGGGCACCCGCCAGGGAGAGCGATGGGCGGCGCGGCCCGTGGCGGGGCTGTTCCGCTCGGGCCCCACCCGTCCGCCCGCCCCCCCCCCCTGCTCGGACCGTGTCGGTAGGGGCGTGCCGGTGGTGCCACCCGCGTACCCCCCACCGCCTGCCAGCCTTGTCGCTGCGCAGTGACCACCGACCCGCGGCGGGGTATATGCTTGCCGTGCGGAGGGGGTACCGGCCACCGCTGGCACTGTCGCTCCCCGCGGTGGCAACGCCGACAGTCCTGCGCGCCGCCGAAAGAAAGACAGGCGGCCGCGCCCGCCGCGGGTGGCCTCCCGCCCGATGGATCGCCGTCGCCGCCAAACGCCCGCCGCTACCCCCCCCTCCCCCCCCCCCTCTCCCAAGACCCCGACGTAGACAGCGCCCCCTCTGGGTCCTCTCGGCGCTTCCCCACCCACCTCTGTCTGGCTGTCGCCACCTTCCCCCCCCCCCCCCCCCACCCCCCCACCCCCCCCTCCACGCCCTCAACCGCCACCCACATCCCCCACCGCCCGCCACAGCGCGGCGCTCGCCTCCGTCGCGGCCTCGAGCCCCGCCGCCTGTGCCAGCAGCGCCGCCCGCACGCGCGCCACGTCCTCTGGCGGGAGGTCCCCCCCCCCCCCCCCCCCCCCCCCCCCCGCCCCGCTGTGGCGGCCGACGCCGCCGCCGCCGCCGCCGCCACCCCCACCGCCGCGCCCAGCTCGGCGGCGCGCTCGCGGTGCCGCCGCAGCCGCCGCCGGCGCGAGTGGAGGGCGCCCCCCCAGGCGCGCTCCGCCGCCGTCGCGGTGCCCGCCGCCCCCCGCGCGGCCGCCGCCACCGCCGCCGCGCGCGCGGCGAGCGCCGCCGCCGCCGCCGCCGCCGCCGCGCCCCGCGCGGCAAGGTCGGCGGTCGCGGCGTCGGCGGCTGCCGCGGCGGCGGCCGCCGCGGCGGTCGCGTCGACGGCCGCGGCGGCACGGTCGGCGAGGGCGGCGAGCGCGCGGGGCGCAACGCCGGGGGGCGGCCGCACCGCCGCGAGCGTGTCGACGTGGGCCTCTAGGGTGGCGAGGAGCGCCGACGCGGCCGCGCCGCCGGCGGCGGCGGTGGCGAGTGCCGCCGCCGCCGGCGGGCCGCCGCCGCCGCCGTCGACGAGCCGCCACGCGGAGAGGTCGGCGGGGGGGGGGGGGGCGGCGCCGGCGGCGCGCGCCGCAGCAGCGCCCCCGCGGCCGACCCGCCGTCGGGGGCGCCGCTGTCCGCGGCGGCGGCGGCGGCAACGAGCGGCGGGAGGCCCCACGCCGGGACGCCCGCCGGCAGCGCCAGCGGCCCCGACGCGGCCAGGCCGAGGCGCGCGTCAATGGTGACCACGACGGGCGGCAGCGGCGACGGCAGCGGCACGAGGCGGGCGGCGACAATGGGCGGCGCGGCGGCCGCCGGCCGCGGCAGCCGCGTCAGCAGCGGCGACAGCGTGGACGGCGGCGCGGCGGCGAGCGCCGCCGCGTCGGCCAGCGCGGCCGCCCAGGGGAGGTGGAGGAGGAAGGCGCCGCCGGGGGTGGTGGCCACGTACAGCACCTCTGCGGGGGACGGGAGGAGCGTCAGCGTCGGCGGCGGCGGGGGGGGTGCCGCCCCCGCCGCCGCGTCGCCGCCGCCGTCGGCGGCGGCGGCGGTCACGGGCAGCAGTATACGCTCGTACAGCAGCACCGCGGGGGGCAGCGCCTGCGGCGCGTCAGCCGCATCGCCGCCGTCGTACCGCACGCGGCGGGCGGCGGCGGCGGCGGCGGCGGCGGCGGGGGCGTCGCCCCAGCGGTCCGCGTCGGCGGCGGCCGCCCCGCCGTCGCCGGCGCTGTCGCTGTCGGAGGACCCCCCCCCCCCCCCCCCCCCCCCCACCGCCGCCGCCGCCGCCGCGGCCGCCGCCGGCGGCCGCCCCCCCGACCAGCCGCCCGCGGTGACGCGGGGGCGCCCCCCAGCGGCGCCCGGCGGCGGCAGCCGCCACAGCGGCTCGGCCGCCTCGGTCGCGACGAGCGCGTCGACCACCCCGTCGGCGCGGAGGCGCGCCAGCACCGGCACGCCCCGCACGTCGCTGACGTGCAGGGCGGTCCACCGCGGCGGCCCGCCGCGGCGGCCGCCGCCGCCGCCGGCGTCGCCGTCCGCGGCGTCGCCACCCAGGCGGGACTCCTCCTCAATAAACAGGGGGCCCTGCAGCGCCGGCAGCGGCGGCGGCGCCGCGCCGCCGCCGCCGCCGCCGCCGCCGCCGCCGCCCCGCGGCGGCGAGACGGCCACCTCGGCGCCGCCCGCGACGGGCCGACACGCGGTGCGGAGGAAGCGGGCGGTCGCCCGCGCCTGGCGGTCGGCCCACGAGCGGCCCGGTGGGCGGCCGGGGCGCCCCCCCCCCCCCCCCCCGCCGTGGCCGTCGTCGTCGGCGGCGGCGGCATCGGCGTCGCCCCCCCCCAGCCCCCCCCCCCCCCACGAGCGGCCGCGGCGGCGGCGGCGGCCAGCTCCCGCCCCACCCGCGCCGGCAGGCGCCCGCCCGCGACCGCCCACGGGCACACCACCCCCACCGAGCCGCCCGCGTAGAGGACGTACACGGCGAGCCACTCCCATCCGCGGCGCCCCCCAAACGCAAACGCCACCGGCTCGCCGCCGCCGGCGGCGGCGCCCCCGCCGTCGCCGGCGGCGTCGTCGTCACGCCCACCACCCCCGGCGTCACCCCCCCGGCCACCCCCGCCGACAGGGCCGGCACCCACCCCCGCACCGCCGCCGCCGCCGCCCCTACCACCGTCGCCACCGTCTGGCAGGCGCACGCCCACCGCGGCGGCCACCTCTCCCCCACCCCCCCAGGCGTCCCACGCGCGGAGCACCGCGTCAGACGTGAGCGTGACGACCACCCCCGCCGCCCGCGGGTGCCACGCCGCCGCGACCAGCCGCAGCCGCGGGCGGGCGGCAAGGAGCGCGGCCGCCACCGCCACGGGGGTGCCGGCCGCGACGCCCGCGTCCCCCGCCGCCGCCGCCGCCGCCGCCGCCGCCGCCGCCGCCGTCGCCGCGCCGCCACCCGCCGCGCCGCCGCCGTCTGCCGCCGCCGCAGCAGCGGCGGCGGCGGCGGCAGCGGCAGCGGCGGCGGGGCAGAGGGGCACGACGGACACGGCGCGCGGGGAGGAGACGACGAGCGCGTCGCCGCGGGGCGACGCCGCCGCCGCGGTGACGGCGTGGCCGACCGACCCTGCGGGCCGCAGCGGCGGCAACGCCGCCGCCGTCGCCGCCGCCGCTGCCGTCACGCCCGGTGCGGCGGCGCCACCGCCGCCACCACCGCCGCCACCACCGCCCGTGTCGCCGCCGCGGTCGCCGCCGCCACCACCGCCGCCGCCGCCGGTGGCCGCCGCGGTGACGGGTGGCGGGTGGAGCCCCGCGACGTGGATCCCGCCGCTCCCCGACACGGCAACGAGCGCCGGCCCCCGCGGCGTCGGCACCGTGACGGCGGCGACAATGGCGGCGGCGGGCGGCGGCGGCGCGCCGCGGGCGAGGCGCGCCGACGTGGCCGCGAGGCGGTCGCGCCAGTCGGCGAGCAGGCCTTGCATCGTGGGTGGGCGTGGTGGGGGGGGGGGTGCGAGGGTGACGGCGGGCGACGTGGGGGGAGGACCGATGGGGGGAGCAGAGGGGGGACACGGGCGGGGGGGGGGGGAAGGCGCGCAGAGAGCGGCTGATGCGTTCGTCGGACGGAAGCCGCCAGCCGCGCCCAATCCTCTCTCCCGGCTCGCGCGTCGCTGCGGCCACGTGGCTGTCGAGCCCACACGCGGCGCGCTTGTGTGCACAAAGTACATTCCCTGTGCGGAGAGCGCGTTTGCAACACCACTGCCGGGGGAATTGCTCCGAGCTGGGCGGGACAAGCCCAATGTGCGAGGAAAGTGGCACTCGTGCAGTGTCGTCGTCGGCGAGCGAGCGACGGCTCGACATCGTGCGGCAGCGCGTCAAGGCGGGTCACCGTTTTCGCCTGGAAGCCGACGCTGCCGTCTGCGTCGCGCCGGCAACTGCCGCCCGCCGCTACGGTGCCCCTTAAAGCTATCGGCCGTCGACGCGCCCCGCTGTTTCCTGCCGTTGTCCTTTGCCACCTCCCTCCCTCCCCCAACATCCACCTGTTGCGGTTCCATCCCTCCTCCACCTGCTGCGGTCCGTCCCCCCTCCACCTGCTGCGGTTCCGTCGCGCCTTCACCTGCTGCGGGTCCGTCCCCCCCCCCCCTCCCCCACCATGTCCATCACCGCCGACTCCCTCCCCGCCCTCACCTCCGCCATCCTCCGGCCCGGCGCGCCCGTCGCGCATCGGATGCGCGGCATCTTTGCGCTCCGCGGGCTGCCCGCCGGGCCGGCGACGCGGGCGCCGCTGGCCGCGCTCCTCACGCGGGACCCGTCGGCGCTCGTCCGCCACGAGGCGGCCTACGCGCTGGGACAAATGCAGGACGCGGGCGCGGCGGGGGTACTGGGGGGGGTTCTCGAGGACACCGCCGAGGACGTGATGGTCCGCCACGAGGCGGCCGAGGCGCTGGGCGCGATTGGGGACCCCGCGGCGGTGCCGCTGCTGACGCGCTACCTGGCCGATGAGCGGGTGGAGGTGCGGGAGACGTGCGTGCTCGCGCTGGCGCGGCTGGGCGCGGCCGCCGGGGACGGCGGCAGCGGCGGTGGGGGTGGTGGGGCGGCTGCCGCAGGGGACCCGCCGGCCGCCGCGGCGGCGGCGGGAACCACTGGCGGCGGCGGCGGCGGCGGCGGCGGCAGCGGCGGGGCGGACCCCGCCTTCCACTCGGTGGACCCCGTGGTCGTGCCGTCCACCCCCGCCGCCGCGGCGCGCAGCGTCGCGGACTGGGCGGCGGACCTGTCGTCGACGGGTGCGCCGCTGGCGAGCCGCTACGCGGCGCTCTTTGCGCTCCGTGCGGCCCGTGGTACCGCCGACGAGGACGCGGCGGTCGACGCGCTGTGCGCGGCGGCGGCGGACGCGGCCGACTCGGCGCTCCTCCGCCACGAGGTGTGCTACGTGCTCGGCCAGATGGCGCCACGGCGGGCGGTGGGGCCACTGGCGGGGGTGCTCGCGTCGGCGGACGCGCCGCCAATGGTGCGCCACGAGGCGGCCGAGGCGCTGGGCGCCATTGGGGGGGCCGACGTCGAGGCGCTGCTGCGGGGGTACACGGGCGACGCGGAGGGGGAGGCGGTCGTGCGGGAGAGCTGTGAGGTGGCCCTGGATATGAGTGAATGGCTGGGCGACGCGGGGGAGCTCCACTACACACACGTTGTTGCGGAGGGGGGGAAGCCGACGGGCGTGGCGGCGACATAGGCGGGGGCGGCGGACCTATGCGGCGGGGTTGGGGCTATTAGAAGCGAGGCAGGGGATGGGGGAGTGTGGAGCGGTCCGTGGGAGACTTCCATGGCTTTTTGGGGTGTTGCTCGGCGGGGTGCCCGCTTCTCGAGAGGATGGACCTGTCGTGAGGGGCGGTGGCTGCGGTCTGGTGTTTGTGGCCCGGGCAGCTGGCTCGTCGGATTTGGGCGCCCACAGCTCGCACGGGCGGCACGGCGACCATGTCCCGCCGGCGCCAGGACTGGGGCAGGGCGGCAACGCGGCGCGATTGCTGTGCTTTCCACTGACGATGGCGGGAATCCAGAGCACTTGTGCTTGCCAACATCACCGTGGGCACCGTTCGTGTAGCCGCGGGGGGTTGCTGACGTCGGCATGGGCGGTGCTGAGGTCGCCACGCGGACTCTGCGCACACGCACCGTCGGAACAACGAAATAAACGGCTGCAAACGGGACTGGTGAGCCAGGCAGGGCGCAACACGAGAGGAAAGTGAACATACCGCACGACCTGTGCTGACGGAGGGCGGGGCCACACACACACGTAACACAAGAAGTGTGCTCACGCAGGGCGCACAAAAAGGGCGGTGCGGCGCTCCTTAGGGTGGCAACTTGAGCTTCTTCCCCTGCCGCTTGCTGTGGCACGGAAGAGGCGACAGCAACCCAGAGGAAAAAGAGCATCGAGCGAGTTGATAAGGAACGTCAGTAAGACCACCCGAAGCAGCACTCTGGCAGATACACAAGACGCGAGGTTGACCCGGTGAGGCCCGATACATCGCGACAGGGAACGCGCCGGGAACTGGCTCCAGCTCGTAGCTCAGCACTAGCCGCCGTCAAGCGGCTGCGTGCCTGCCAAACGGCTGCAGAGCGCCGTCTGCACAAGGTCGCCCAACCGACACCACGGCCAGCCGCAAGGCAGTCCAGCGGTCCGCCCCGGCCACACATGCGCGCGGCACCCTCTCCCATCCCTCGCCAAGGCGTCCCACACGTACCTCTTGATGTAGTGGTAAAAGAAGTCGGCGTACAGCACCGTCTGTACCACGCCCGCCGTCCATGCAAGCCACTGCCGGTAGCCCGGCTCCCAAAACGCGCGCCACACCCAGTTGACCGCGTACAGCGCGCGGTATGCGCCGAGCGCGGCGATGTAGTGGCTCGTAATGTTCTCCACCTCCCCCGTCTTTTGGAGGAGGAACAGCTGCGGCATGATCGCGACAGCCTCGAGGAAGATAGAGAAGGCCCACACCACCTCGACGACCGTGTTCTTGAGGTGAAAGAGCAACGCCGCGACCGCAGCGGGCCCGACCAAGAAGGGCACCCGAAACGCGTCGGCCGCCGCGTTGTACGTGTGCACGTAGCGGGTGCGCATCTGGTGCACGATGTAGAGGGAGGAGGAGATGAAGAGGATCTTCATGACCGTGTTGTACGTGGTCAGGGGGGACCGCAGGGGGTTGGTGAAGAGCAGGTCCACGTACCGCGTGAGAAAAACAAGGGCGTACAGCTCTTGCGTCTTGAGGGAGATTCCTGAGAGATACAAGGGGAAAGGGGGGGCCGGCGGTGAGGGCCGGTCGGCGAGAGTGGAAGAAGTCCGGACAACGACGACGAGAAGCCAAGCGAAGCCAGTGGTGTCCACGGTACAAAAGACACAACAATTCGTCAGAGTCGACAACCAGCGCAACACAAGCGGACTGTGGCAGCCCCCCACTGCTGCTGCGACCTCGACTGGTAGCCACGACGCCCACCACTACGCCAGCGCACTCGCCCAACAAACGCGGCATCAACCAGTGCACAAATCACCAGGCAGAGCCAGTTGGCGGCCACATTCATCAAAGCGGCACCCCCCAACCCCCCTCTCCCCCCCCACCTCCCCCACCTCCCCCACCTCCCCAACCTCCCCCACCTCCCCCACAGCCCCCACAGCCCCCACAGCCCCCACCTCCCCCACCTCCCCCACCTCCCCCACCTCTTCCCCACAGACACGAGCCCCTCCACACCTACCCGCACAGTTGCGCGACGTCTTCATCTTGAGCAGCAGTATGGCGATGGACGCCACATGGCTCATGTCTCCCGCAATCCGAAAGATATTCATCGCGCCGGGCCGCCAGCGCTGGCGCCCGCCCTCGGCTCCCGCCGCGCGGCCTCGCCCGGCGACGGCGCCGCCGTCGCCGCCACGCCGGCCAAACGGGGGGGGGGGGGGGATGGAAGGGCAACAAAGGCCTGCCGCCGCGACGTGAGAGGCCGGGACGGGGCGGCGTGGGTGGGGACGGGGGACCCGACGTGACGCGGCGCCGGACCGATGAAGGCCGCGACAGGTGCAGCACGGGCGGTAGCGGCGGCACCGCGCCCGTGTCGTGGCGACCCCGAGGAGCGGGCGCCGTGGTGGCACTGACAGCGTGGGGGCCAGGCGCGGAAGAGCCGGCTGTCCAAGGGCCCGTGCGAGGCGAGCGCGCTGAGCGGTTTGGCGACGGGGCCACTATTCCACTTCCATTGGACAGCAGGATGAGGCTTACATTCATGAGAGGGAAATTCGGGTCTGGCTATGGTTTGGCACGTGGGCGTACGGATTTGCTGGTTTTGATGGAGGTTGGCCCACGGGACATGCGTCATGGTGAAAATAAAACCGTGATTGCGGCATCCTACGTGCGCACCAGTGCTTGTTCCTGTGTCTCTGGGCCTATTTGTACACATTGGCCACAGGGACACTGATGCCTGAGTAGACGCGCCGCCACAGGCGGATGGCTGGTCAGGGGCTGACTCCTGGCCTTCTTGATATGCACCACCCGCGGCGGCGTGCTTCCGCTACGGCCTTGCCCATCCCGCAAGCCTGTAGAAAACCTTCAGCCGGCCTCAGCCAGCGCTCTCCTTGAGCGAGTGGCCTTCCAGTGCCACTTTTTTATACCATACGCGGTCCAGAGCGACGGCTGGTTGACCCGATGAGGGATGGGTAAAGAGGGCGTCCATCACCGTGTGCGATACGTACGATGAGCGCCGGTGTGGTGGGAACTCTCCGACGTCCTCACCCGGGCTTTGTCACCTTTTTGCTGCAATGTTGGCTACAGCGGTGGGGTCGGCACTCTCCGTTGCCTCGGTGCACCGTTTGGGTCCTTCCACATCCCCGTGAACAGCGTGGACGCTTTCGAAGAATAGGAAGCTGTCGAAAGTTTTTACCAGAAGTCGAACTTTTAGTAGGTGTCTTGAAGAGTAAACGACAACCATAGACACAGATCCTGTCCACGATTCAGGTAACACGTGGCGGGACGTTCCGGTCCTCCCGACCACCGACTCGCACCGTCGCGTCCACGTCGCCGCGCACTTCGCCCTCTCCGCCTCTGTTCCATGCTCCGATCCCCACGCGTTGCGCGGCCTACAGCCAAACCATTCCTCGTTCCACCTCTTTCCGCCTGCTTGGATGCGTCTGAGCCGCAACTCCCTGGCTGTTCTCCGTTGCTTTCACCGCACGTGACGCCCACGAGACGCTTTCCGGCTCGCCTCCTCACCGTCCCCCCCACTCGCGGAACCATGCTTGCCGCGACGCGCGTGGCGCGGATGGCGGCCAAGGCGCCGGTCAAGGTGCGGGGCCAGGTGGAGCGCTCCATCTCCCCCTACGAGCAGACCCTGTTTGGGGACCTCATGGACGTGCCGCTGCTGCTGACCAAGGCGCGGCGCAAGGTGGAGGACAACTTCCTCTCCGTCACGCCCGGCGTGTTGCTGTTTGTGGGGACGGTCACCTGGGGAAACTGGTACCACGAGAAGCTCTCCCAGGAGCAGCGCTACTGAGCGGCGGTCCCGGTGGTGTGGGCCCCTTTTTTGTCCCGTTGTGCCGGCGGGGGAGGGGGGGGGGGAGGAGAGGGTGGGATAGGGGGTAAGGGGATGCGACGGGCGCGGGTTGCGGATGGCGTGGGGTGCATTACGGGTGCTTGAGGCACCCTCGCTTTGTCCAGCGGGGGGCTGGCGAGGGCGGTGCGGGAGGTACTGGCCGAGCTCTGTCGCACTCGCGGCGCGATCTCTTTGAGCGGCGGGTCTGCACCGGTGGGGACGGCGCCCGGTGCGGCGGACGCTGCATGACGGCCGACGGCGGCGCAGGGGTGGCGTGGCAGTCGAATCTGTGCGTTGCCTCTGATCTGTTGGCCGGTATCGGCGGCGACTGGGGTGGCGGGTTGCAGGGGACTGACGGCGGTGGCGGCGGTGGCGGCGGCGGCGGCGGCGGCGGTGGCGGCGGCGGTGGCGGTGTCGGTGGTGGTGGCGGCGGCGGCGGCGGTGACAGTGGTGGTGGCGTCTTGCGAGGGGATCCCCGTGTGGCACTGAGTGTACTTTCTCTTTTGTTTCCTCTCGTTCTTTCTTTGCCTCGTTGACCCCGGACACAGCCGGCTGCCGCGCCAGCCGGGTAGCTCCTTGCGGATCAGTCTGTTCCGTTGGCTCCCGCCCCTATCCGCGGCGGGTGCTCGGTGGCCGCCGAGCCCCGTGGCGTGCGGCAGTCTGTCTGTACTCTGAGCGCTGGCGGAACCGCCACGGCAGCTCGCCGCAGCGGCGGGGCGGCATGGGAGGAGGCAGCGGACGAGGACGGCTGGGGAGGAACGGGAAACCAACGCAATACAACGGGACGACTTGAAAGGGGAGGGGAGGGGGGGGTGGGGTGGGTGGCGCGTCGGTAGGGGGGGGAACAGGGTTACGACCGCAACGACCAGCAAGTGAAGCAAACGGCAACCCCTAAGACCGCGCCCGCGCGCCCGCGCGCCGCCTCATTCCAACGCGACCTTGCCGCCCAGCGCCTCAATCTTATCCCGGATGCCCTCCGCCTCGGCCTTGGCCACCCCCGTCATGAACACCTTGGGCGCCTCCTCCACCAGCGCCTTGGCCTCCTTGAGGCCGAGGCTCGTCAGCGACCGCACCTCCTTGATCACCCCAATCTTCTTGGCCGCCTCAAACGAGAGCAGCTTGAGGTCAAACGCGGTCTTTTCCGCCACGGGCGCCGCCGCCGCCTCCGCCGCCGGCCCACCGCCCGCGGGCGCCGCGCCGCCGCCGGCGGCGGCGGCAAGCATGGCCGGGCTCATCATCGGCATGGCGCCACCCAGCGCCGCGTCATCAATGCCCAGCCGGGTCTGCTCGAGCGGGCAGCGGTGGGGAGCGCCCGGGGGGGGGGGGCCGCCGCGGGGCGGAGGCGAGCGAAAGAGACCGCCACAAAAGGGGGAGACAGCCGCAGCGGCGGCAGACGGACGCGCGCCACGCGCGGCACAGCGGCAACCGTCGCCGACGCAAGAGGCCACCCGGCAGCCAGACGACGCACAGCGCAGACGGCGGCCGATCACGGCCCCACCGACGCGAGCCAACACGCGCAGCAGCCAGCACGCAACCACCCAACACACCACCACACGACACCCGTACCCGCAGCCCGCCCACCACGATGCCACCGCACCAAGCAAAAAACAAAACAAAACAAAAAAGCAGCGCGTCAGCAGCCGCCACCACCGCGAGCGGGGCTCGCCAAAAAAAAAAAAAAAAAAAAAACACACACAAGCCGCGCATGCAGCGCACGGGCAGACGGCAGCAGCCCGACGCGCGGCGCGCGGCGCCCGCGGCTGTCACTGCCCACGGCGACACCCGACCGGGCGCACCCGCCACCCCCCACCGGGTGCTCGCCGCCGCCCCGCCCCCCAGCGCGCTCCCCGCCTCCACCCGGTGCGCTGCCCCCACCGCCGAGTACGCTCCCCCCCCCACCCGCCCCCCCACCCACCCATCAGCTGCGCTCCGCCTCAACCGCCTACCAACTCCCCCCCCCTCCACCCCCCCCCCCCCCCCCCCACGCCACACTGACCCCCGCATGGTCCCCTCCCTCCCCCCCTACCTACCTTGAGCGCGTCGGTCAGCTCCTTCACCTCGAGCATGTTGAGCCCGACCACCGTCTCCACCAGTGCCTGCACCTTTGCCGACGGCTCCCCGGCGGCGGCGGTGGCGGCGGCCGCCGGCGGCGGCGCCGCCGCCGCCGCGTCGGCCGCCGCCCACCGCACGGCGGCCGCCGCCGCGGCGGCCGCCGCGGCCGGCCGGCCCGCCACAACCGTCGGCCGCGCGGCGGCGGCGGCGGCGGTGGCGGCGGCAGCGACGGCGCGGCCGCCGCCGGGGGCGGCCGCCGCCACGCCGCGGAGCGCGGCGGGGAGCGCCAACATGGCGCCGCGGGGGGCGGGGGCGCGGGCAAAAAAAAAAACAAACAAACAAGGCGCGGACCAAAAAAGCAAAAAAAAGGCCGCAGCAGCAACGCGGGAGGGGAGAGGACCCAACAGGACGCAGGGACCAGCGCAGGGACGGCACGCAGGATGGGAGGGGGGACGGCACAGGTGGGGGGGGGACCTGCGCGGGGCGGCGCGGGGCGACGGCGGCCGCGGCGGCACCCCCCACGACGGCGGGGCGTGGATCGCGGCGGCGATCGCGGCCGCCCCCCCCCCCCCCGGGCCCATTCCACACAAAAAGACAACAACTACAAAAAAAAAAAAATCCAAACCGAAACAGGCGCGGCGGCCAACGCGCGGGGCGGCCAGCCCGCAGCCGCGGCCCGCGCCGCGCGCGGCCGCGGCCGCGTGGCGCCGGCGGCCGGCGGCGACGCCGCCCGCCCCCCGCCGGCGCGCCGCCCGCCCGCCCGCCCGCGCCGCCGCGGCGGACCCCCCCCCCCCCCCCGGCGGCGGCGGCGGCGGCGGCGGCGGCGGCGGCGGCGTCACCCCCCCCCCCGGGGCGTGTACACCCACCCACCCCCCCCCCCCCCCCCCCCCCCCCACCGCCGTGGCGAGCGCCACCCCCGCCGCCGTTGGCGGCGTGTAGGCCACCCGCGACGGCGGGACGGCGGCGCCGAGGACGCCCCAGCCGCGGCCGGCGGCGAGCAGCGCCGCCGCGACGCCGCGGCGGCGCGCGCGGGGGTGCGTCCACACGAGGCGGACGCCGAGCCAGGGCGCGCCGCGGCGGCGGTCCCCACCGCCGCCGCCGCCGCCGCCGTCGCCGTCGCTGCCGCCGCCGTCGCCGTCGCTGCCGCCGCTGCCGCCACTGCCGTCGCCGTCGCTGCCGCCGCCGTCGCTGGCGCTGTCGCCGCCGCCGCCGCCAGCCGCCCGGGGTGCCGGCAGCCCCCCCCCCCCCCATCCCCCCCCCAACAGCCGTCACACCCCCCCCCCCCCCAGCGCCCCCCCCCCCCAATCCCCAGCGGCGACGCGCCCCTCCCCCCCCCCCCCCCCCCTCACCCTCCGCCCGCCACGCCACGCGCGTCACGTCTGCGCGGCGCAGCCGCTCCACCACCGCCACCCCCTCCACGCGCCACCCGCGTGGGGCGGTGGCGGCGGCCGGCCGCCGCCGCCGCCGCGGCGGCGGTGGCGACGGCGGCGGCGGCGGCGGCGGCGGCGGCGGCGCGGGCGTCACGTACAGCAGCAGCACGCCGGTGGGGCCGAGGTAGGCCGCCGCCGCCGCCGCCGCTGCCGCCGCCGTCGTTGCCGTTGCCGTTGCTGCCGTTGCGGGTGCCGCCGCCGCCGCCGCAGGGGGCGCCCCGTGGGTGGCGGGTGAGGGCGGCGGCGGCGGCGGCGGTGGTGGTGGTGGCGGCGGCGGGTGGCCGCGGGCGTGCGCCCCCAGACGGCCCCACGGGCCACCGTCGCCCACCGCCGCCCGCGCGGCGGCGAGCGCGGCGGCAACGGCCGGCACGCCCCGCGGGAGGCGCCCCCCCCGGAGCACAAATACCCCCCCCCCCCCCCCTCAGGCGGCGCCCCCACCCCCACCCCCACCCCCACCGCCGCCGCCGCCGCCGCCGCCGCCGCCGCCGCCACAACACCCCCCGCCGCTGCCGCCGCCGGTGGTGCGGGCACCACCACCGACGCCGCGGCGGCGAGGCGGGCGGCGCCCACCAGCGACACGCGCAGGGCGGGCGGCGGCGGCTCCCCCCCCCCCCCCCCCCCCGCCACACCACCCCCCCGCCCCGCCGCTCCCCCCCCCGCCGCCACCGCCACCGCCGCCGCCGCCGCCGCCGCCGCGGCCGCCGCCAGCGGCGCCCCCCCCCCCCCGCCCGCCCGGCCGCCATGGTACGCCGCGTGCGCCGCCGCGTCCCGCCGCAGCGCGCGGGTGTAGACCATGCCGCACCCCGCACACGCGGCGGGCGCGAGGCCCGCCTGGCCAGCGTCCAGCCGCAGCTGCTCGGCGTGGCGGCCGCCGCTGAGGCGGCTGATGCGGCGGCGGCGGGCTGGGGGGGGGGGGGGGAGGGGGGGGGGGGGGGGGGGCCCGGCGGGGGGGGAAGGAGCAGTGCCGCGGCCGCCGCAGAGGCCGTGGCGGCGTCTGCCGGCGGGGAGGGGAAGGGGGGGGGGGGGGGGGGGTGCCCCGCCACCCCGCCGCGAAGCGCCGGCGGGCGTGGCGGGCGGGGGATAGGGGGGAGGGGGGGACGGGGGGAAGGGGCATGGTGGCTGCGCCGCGGCGGCCGGCCGTGGGAAGGGGGGGGGAGGGTGTGATGGGGGTGGGCGCCGACGGCCATAGGTCAGGGTCGGCGTGGGGGGGGGCGCCGCCGCCGCGTCCATGACACGCGCAGGTTGGAAAGGGGCCAGCGGCGGAGCAAAGGCGGTGGCAACGGCGGAAGGAGAGGACCGGGAGGAAGGGGAGCGCTGCCGCCGGTGCCGGCGCCGGCGCGGCCGCGGCGGCGGCCGCGTCGGGCAACCCGCCGCCGTCACGGGCACCACCGCCACGGCGGCGGCGGCCGCCGCCAGTGCGCCGCCGCCGCGGTCGGCCGGTGGCGAGGGGCCGAGGCGGGTGGCGGCGGCGGGCGGGCGCCCGCGTCTGCCCGCCGCGGCCGAGCCGGCATGCCCGGCGGGCGTGGCGCCTTGCCGGGGCCCGCCCCCTTTTTTGGCGCCCCGCGGTCGGATGCAGAGGTATGATTTCATTCACAAACCCCACGGGATAACAGTTATTTTAAGTCCACCATCTATTTTCAATCGTATGGAGCGATCTTTATCGAACTTATTCTAAATCATGTCCCCTGACTTCAAAGATTATTTGATGCCTCAAATACCTTGCGAAGGTCTCCGCCGCCTCAGGGGCTCCCCTGGATCATCGCCAAACGGGCAGGAGGCACGGACACGTCGTGATGGCCAAGAAATAGGTGGTCGAGGTGCGGCGGCGGCGTCCGTCCCATGTCACCCCCCAGGCTGGCACTCTCCCCTACACCCAGCACCACGGGTCTACGCCGTCCTACCGGCCGTTTGGTGCTCTTGCCGCGGCTCCCATCGCGACGGCCGCGGCGCGGCGGGTGCGCAGGGCAAGAAGAGAAAAAAAAGTAGTCACGCAGGCATCGGCCGCGTGCCGCGGCCGCGGTCGCGGCACCCTGCCGCCGCGATGACCATTTTTTCCGCGAGGGGGACAGCGGGCGGCGGCGCCCGCCGGGACACCCCCCCGCGCGCCGCGGCTGCCGCCCGGGGCCCGCCCGCCCGGCCGGCGCGGCGCGCCCCGGGACACCCTCCTGGCGGCGGACGGCGCCGACGCACCCCCGCACACACCCGCCCCTCCCCACCCCCGCCCGCGGACGGTGTACAAGTGGGGCGGCCACCCCGCTGGCGCCGTGGCGGCCGCGGGGATGCGCCGCCGCCCTCCCCCGACCGTCGTCGCCGCCCATCGCCGCCCCTGGCGCACGGGCACACCTCCGCTCGCCCCCCTCCCACCCGTGCCGCCCCCCCCCTCCGCTCCCCTCACAGCCGCGGCGTGGCAGACGAGCGCCCCCCATCCGCCATCTCCCCCATGAGCGACGCGCCCAGCGGCGGCGGCGGGGCCACCCCCCCGGCCGCCGCGGCGGCGGCGGCGGCGGCGCCCCCCCCCCCTCGCATGGTGGCGGCGGCGGCGGCGGCGGCGGCGGCGGTGGCCGCCCGCCGCCGCCGCGGGCGTACCAGGCGGAGCTCCTCGCCGCCGCCATCCGCGGCAACCTGCTCGTGTCGCTGCCGACGGGGGCGGGCAAGACGTGGATCGCGGCGGGGCTGCTCGGCCACTATGCGCGGGTGGCGGCGGCGGGCGGCGGTGGTGGCTCGGCCGGCGGCGGCGGCGGCGGCGGCGGCGGCGGCGGCGGCGGCGGCGGCGGCGGCGGCGGCGGCGGTGACGGCGGCGGCGGGGGTGCCCTTCCCCCAGCGCGAGCCCGGCTGGGCCTCTTCCTGGTGCCCAAGGTGCCACTCGTCGACCAGCAGGCGGCGGTCCTGCGCGCCCACACCGGCCTCCGCGTCGGCACGTACAGCGGCGCGCGGCGGGTGGACATGTGGCGTGCAGGCCGGTGGGCGGCCGAAATCGCCGCCGTCGACGTGGCCGTCGCGACGCCGCAGACCATCCTCGACGCCCTCCGCCACGGGCTGCTCCCCGCCGACGCGTTTGCGGTCGTCGTCTTTGACGAGTGCCACCACGTGGCGGGCAACGACGCGTACGCGCAGCTGCTGCGCGAGTTTTTCGCCGCCCCGGCGGTGGCGCCGCCGCCGCCGGCCGGGGCGTCGGCGGCGGCGGCGGCGGCGGCGGCGGCGGCGGCGCAGCCGCCGCCGCTGCCGCGCATCCTCGGCCTGAGCGCGTCGCCGCTCAAGCGCGTCGCGGACAGCACGGGCGGCGGCCGCCGCTGTGCCGCCGCGCTCGCGGCGGTGGAGCGCACGTACGGGGCGCCCCTGGGGGGGCTCTCCGCCGCCGCCGCCGCCGCCGTCGCCGCCGTCGCGGTGCGGCCGGCCGAGTCGATCGCCATGTACATGCCGTCCCGGCTGGAACTGCGCCTCGCCGCCGCCGCCGCCGCCAACAGTGGGCCCGGCGGCAGCGGCGGCAGCGGCGGCGGCGGCGGCGGCGGCGGTGGCGGCGGCGGCTGCGGGCGGCTGGCTGACCTGGCCGCCGCGGAGGACCTGCTCGCCGCCTGCGGCGCGTTTGATGATGGCCCCCCCGGGCGGCCGCCCGCGGCCGGCGCGGCCACCCGCGGCGCGGCGTACCACACCGCCGCGGACCGCACCACCGAGTACGTGGTGGCGGTGCTCGGCCGCCGCGCGGGCGAGCTGTGGGCCGCCCACCTGGGCGCCCCGGCGGCGGCGGCGGCCTACGCCACCGAGGCGGCGCTCAGCGACAAGGCGACGGTCGTGCGCGACGCGCTCGTCGGCGCGTTGGACCGCCTCACTGGCGGCACCGCGGGGGGGGCGGCGGCCGCCGCCGCCGCGCCCGGCGTCCTCGTCTTTGTGGCCCGCCGCGTGACCGCGTGGGCGCTGACGGCGCTCCTCTCCACCGTCGTCACCCCCACCGACGCCCGCATCCGCGCTGGCTATGTGGTCGGCCACCGCTCTGGCGGTGGTGGTGGCGGCGGCGGCGGCGGGTCGGCGGCCGCGACGCCCATGAGCTGGGCCGCCCAGCGCGCGGCGGTGGCGGCCCTCCGCGCGGGCACCCTCACCACCCTCGTCTGCACGTCGGTGCTAGCCGAGGGCGTCGACGTGCCGCACGTGGCGGCCGTCCTCCTCACCGACGGCGCCGCGTCGCCGGCCGCGTACGTGCAGGCGCGGGGCCGCGCGCGTGACGCGCGCGCGCGGCTGGTGTGGGTGGTGCCCGCGGGGGAGCCCCGGTCGCTCGAGGCCCTCCCGGGCGACACCGTGGCGGCGTCGATGGGGCTGGCGCAGCGGGGGGCCGCGGCGATGGAGCGCGCGCTGCACGAGCGTGAGGCGGTCGGCACGCCGGCGCACCCGGGGTGGGCGTCCACCTCGGATCTGGGCCTGGGGCGGCCGCCGCGGGAGCCCACCCCCACCTTTTACTCCAAGACGACGCGCGCGCGCGTCAACATCCATAGCGGTGCGTTTTGAGGGGTGTCTGCAACACCAATGGGGGCAACACCCCGCTGCGCCCGCCCGTGCGGCACCCCGCGCGCTCGCACGCCGCCGCCCTTCCCGCCCGTCCTCAACCGCTCACTAACCCACCGCCACGGCGTCGCACGGTCACACATCCAACCCCTGCCACCCATCCCTGGTCTACTTCTCCCGCACGTGCCCCCCTCCCCCCCCCCCCCCCCCCCCCTACCCGTCTTGTCCCCCCCGACCAGCGCTAAGCCTGCTCGCCCGCTACTGCACCTCCCTCCACACCGCCGCCGCGGCGCGTGCCGGCGCCACGCCGCCCACCTTTACCGCCACCACGTGGGCGGTGCGGCCGCCCGGCCCGCCGTTTGCGGCGCGGCTCGACCTGCCGGCGGCCGCGGCCGTCCGGGCGAGGTGCTGCGCCGCGGCGGCCACGGTGGCGGACGCGCGGCGGCTCGCCGCGCTCGACGCGTGCGCCCGCCTGTACGCCGCGGGCGGGTTGGACGAGTGGCTGCTCCCGCGCGACGCGCACCTGGACGGCCTCCTCCGCTGGCACCGGCGGTGAGGGGCGGGGCGGCAGACGGGGGGGGGATTTTGGGGGGGGGATTTGGGGGGGGGGGGGGGGTGGCGGAGGATGGGGGGAGGGTGGTCAGGAGCCGCGGCGCTGGTTTTGTGTCTGGCCGGTCGTGCCTGGAATCTGGTCGACGTGGACTCGGCCCGGGCGGCCGTGCCGCCCGCGCAGTGCTACCAAACCCGTGGACCCCTGGCGAGCGTGCGGGACGTGAAATCAGCACGACTCCGGCCCGAAGTTGTGCATGTGCGGCACGCGAGGCGTGTCAGCCTTCGTGAGCGCCGCGTGCCGCCGACGTGAGGGGGCGTGCAGGAGGCTGCTCCTCCTCGTGCAGCGGCGTGCCTCAATTCGGCATTGCCTGAGCATTTTCGGTCTAGTGTGGGCCAAGCCCTCGAAAGGCACACTGCGACTTGGGCCAGCCACAGCCCAAGTCTTCTGAAGCTGTACTGCGACCCCGCTGCACTTGAGTTGCATTTATTGCCAAGGTCTCCGACAGCACCAGCTTCGCCAGATATATACACTTCATTGTACGCTCACATTCGTCAAAAATGGGTGCCTCATACCAGCCGCTGGTAGCTGCCGCTCCGCCGTCGGGGGTGCGGCGGGGGCCCCGACCCCGCCACGAAGGGGGGACCGGTGGGGGCGGCACCGGCCGCCGGCAGCTGCCGCGCCGTCGTCGCAGGGGACGGCAGGGAGGTCGACCCCGCCGTGAAGAAGAGACCTGTGGGGGCGGCACTGGTCGCCGGCATCTGCCGTGCCGTCGTCACGGGGGAGAGCGGCGGCGGCGTCACTTCGTCGGAAAGACGTCGGAGGAGGCGGCACCGGCGGCCAGGTGCTGTCGCTCCACCGTCGGGCGCGACATGTACTCGTGAGGGAGACGCTGGCCGTCACGTAGCCATTGACAGCAGAAAGCCGCCGGGGGCAGGGGAGGGGCGCCGAGGGGGTGGGTCTGCGTCATCTACAAAACTGCCGCCTTGTGGGGATCTTTTTGATGGGGGAGATGCTTGCGACTCGATGCCTTCTTGTCGCGGTAGGGTCGTGGTCGTGTAACGAGCACGGGCGGTGTCGGGCGGTCGCTCAGACAGAGACGGGTCGCGGCGGTTGGGCCTTCATTGGTGGGTCGGCTGCAACGGCAACGCAGGTGCCGGTGACTTCCGCGTCCAGTCAGTTTGCTACACGAGGTGTGCGTGTGGTGCGGGTGGAGGGGAGTGCCTTCACTTGTTGGGTCGACTTGCGTTTTGGTATCAGGTCACAACAGATTTTGGAAATGGGAGGGTATGACTGTGTGAGGCCGTAAGGTCCTTGCTGATTGGGCAACCGCCGTGCAATGGGCTTCCTGCGTGGGCCATCTGATGGTCTTAGGATCGAGTCAGTCCATCACGTCGGACAAACAGCGCGGAATGAAGGGCTCTCTGGTCGGGTGTACCCAGTAGTTTCTGGAAGGCCTGCTCACATGGCGACGCAATGTCGCGAAACCGTGCATCATTCCGGGTTAAATGTGACCGACTTACGCACGCGTTGCACGATCCTCGGCTGGGCCGCGTGCGGAACTCGTGCATCGCCTGCACGACTCCAGAATAACTTGTGCATCGGCGGCACGAGTTACAGGCGTCCGCGTGCACTGCGATTTGTCGTTCGGCGGGGAACGATGTGCACGCCCTCCGGTGATATGGTCGAGGTCCATCACGAGCTCCAGTACGCCCTCCATGTATGGGTGGAAAAAAAGTGCACCGGAGCCCGTGCACGGACGACTGAGCGGCGCTATAGGGCAGGTGTTGGAAAAATCGGCCTCTGCGATACCGTAGAGGGGGGTTTGCACGCCGCTGCACGCCCGCGCACGCCCGATTCCGGCCAAATTTTGTTCTCCAGGGGTCCACGGGTTTGGTAGCACTGCGCCGTGACCGTGTGCCGCCTGCGTCCCGCCCGTGTCCCCGTTGCCGCCGGGGCGCCCCGTCGGTACGATGGTGCGGGGGGTGCCACCCCCCGCCCCCCCCCCCCGCGGGCCACCGCGTGGCTCACCGCCGCCCATTTCCACCCCGCCGGCGGGTCGTTGCTTGGAATGGACGGACCTCCGCCGCGTGTGGCGCCGCGCCACACGCCGTGGCCGCGTCGGTGCGGGCCGGCCCCGGCGGCAGCGGCGGCCGCGACGGGGTGCGCGCGCCGTGCGGGCGCACGCGGCTGCCGCCGTCAGGTTTGGGCCGTGCCGCCTCCGCGCGTGCGCGCGTCCCGTGCCCCAGCGCCCTTGCCCGACAGGGAGGAAAGACGCGGGAGAACGCACCGCGCCTTTGTATGGGACCCCCAATACGATGGTGACCACGGGGACAGCTGGGGAACCGACAGCGGCGGCGGCCACTGCGGCGGGCGGCGGTGGCGGCGGTGGCGGCGGTGGGGGGTGGTCCGGCGCGGGTGCCCGCGCGGGGGTGGCGTCCCCGTCGCCACGCCCACCGGGCGGTCCCGACGCGGCGGCCGTGACGCCGCGGCGCCGCGGCACGGGGCGGTCTGCTCTCGCCGCGTCGTCGTGCGCTCCCCACACGTACCCATCCCCCCCCTCCCCCCCCCTGCTGCGCTTGTCCATTGGTACCCGGCTGGCGGCGAGGGGCGTCGGGCGGCGGCGGGGCGGCGGTGGGCGGCGGCGGGAGCCCAGCACGCGGCTCCGCCGCGCCTGGCTACCGCGGTCCCCATTCTCCAACGTCGGCGCCGCGCGCTGGACCCTCCGCGTCGGTGGTGCCCGCCACGGTGTCCACGGCGGGCGGCCGTCGCCGCGGCGACGGCCGTGCGTGTCGGGTGTGTCCGTGGCGTCGGCGGCGGCTGTGCGGGTTGGGGTGGGGGGGGGCGTCCCGCGGACCTGTCGCGGTGGCGCCCCCTGCGCGTGCAGGGTGCCGGTTTGCGGTGGCGGCGGCGGCGGCGGGGCGGGTGCGTGCCGCGGGGCGCTGGCGTGGGGTGGGACGGCGGCGGTGCCGACGGTGAGCCCGTGGCGGTGGTGGCTGCCGTGGCCGCGTCCGCGACAACCGTGTGGCGGGCGGCCATGTGGGGCGCGCTCTTCCAGCCCGTACCACAGTGGTTGGGGGATGTGCCCGTGCGGCCGCGGCCCACCCCCGGGTCGTGGGCGTGGCGGAGGTGCATTGGCCGCCTGCGGTGCCGCCAGCGGTGGGACGGCTAGCCGAGCCGCGCGCCTGGCCGTCCAGCAATTGCCGGGGCGCGACCGCTGCAAGCCTGTTGGTGCATGGGAGACAAGCACGGACAGGCGGCGGTCGCGTCGGCACCCGGCCACACTGGTCTCCCGCCGCTGGCGCGCCGTTTTTTCTGTGCTCCTTTTGTTGGGGCGTCGGCCGCGAGCGACGCGCGGTCGGCACCACCGGTCACCCCCGGCGGCCGCTGCTCGTTGAGGTCCCGGTGGGGACCGCGCCCGCGCTGGCTGCCGAGTTTGGGACTGCCCACGCGGGGGCAGCAGCCGGTGCGATTGGGGAGGGGTCGCCACCAGGGGGGGGGGGGGGTCCCACCGCCGTCGCGGCGACCGCCGTTTCCGCGGCGGGTGTCCTCTGCGTTTGCGTGGAGGCGCGGCCGTGGGGGGTTACCCCGTCGCCGGATGAAGCTAGCACGGCGCACGCGGTCAAGGTGAGCGCACCCCGCCGTGCCAGTTGTCTTGTCAGTTACGCGGCCACACCCGCGGCCACACGCAAAACGCAAACGTGCATGGCCCTGCCATCCCGGCCGGTTCGTCCAGCCCCTGCCACGGACAACTATTCAAGCAGCAGCTGTGACCCCAAAAGCAGTCAAACCGCGACACGTACACCACTTGGGCAACCCCCCCCACATTCATACCGCGGCCCCACGACCGCGCGTACCCCCACCCACGCGGCACCGTACTCTCGGTCCGCCCGATCGGCGACCGCCCGCCCCAGCGGAACGTGACGATGATCCCGCATGAACCGTGCGCGCGGGCTCGGGCACCGTTGCCGCTGCGGCGCCCCACTGCAGCGAGTCGCGGTGTGCCGCGCTGCAGGAGCGCTCCGCATGCTGCAAAGAGCGCATGGGGCCGTTGCGAGCATCGCCCCGGGACGGCCGACACGCTCCCGTACCACACCGACTGCCGACCGTCCCGCCCACGTCAAATGCTCAGGCAGCAAACGGTCAGCACCCACGCCATGCGTCGCAGCCGGGTCACGAGCACACGGTGCGCAGGTTACTTTGCGCCACCGCCCAGTCCTCCGGCGCTGTCTCGCGCGTCAACACCTGGAGCGCCCGCTTGTAACACGCCACCGCCTGCTCCACGTTGGCCGCCTTGTCCCCATGCAGGCGGTCGCGGTACGCGTTGCCCATGTTGCTCTGCGTTCTTGCCCACTCTAGTGGCGCCGCTTCCCGCGTCCGCACCGACAGCGCCCGCTCGTAGCACGCGACAGCCTCCTCCACGTTATTCGCCTTGTCCCCGAGCACCCGGTCGAGATACGCATTGCCCATGTTGTGTTGCGTCGCGGCCCACTTTAGGGGCGCCGCCTCCCGCGTCCGGACCTCCAGGGCCCGCTTGTAGCACTCGACCGCCTCTTCCACGTTCGCTGCCTTGTCCCCATGTACGCGGTCGCGGTAGGCACTGCCGAGGTCGTTTTGGGTTATCGCCCACTGCACCGATACCGCCTCCCGCGTCCGCACCTCCAGCGCCTGCGTAAAACACGCGACCGACTTCTCCACATTCGCTGCCCTGTCCCCCTGTACGCGCGCACCGTACGCAATGCCCAAATTGTTTTGGGTCATCGCCCAGTCCTGCGGCACTGTCTCTCGCGTCCGAACTTCCAGCGCCCGCTGGTAGCACGCCACAGCCTCTTCCATGTTGGCCGCCTTGTCCCCGAGCACGCGGTCCAAGTATGCGTTACCCAGATCGTTTTGCGCCGCTGCCCAGTCGAGTGGAGCCTCCTCCCGCGTCCGCACCGCTAGCGCCCGATGGTAGCACTCCACCGCGGCTTCCACATTGCTCGCCCTGCTTGCAGCAATGCGGCGTTGGTAGATCCAGCCCAGACGGAGGTGCAACTTGAACAGCTGCGCTGGCACGCGCCTCACCTTGTGGCCCATATCGTGTCTCACCGCGAGCAGAGCTGTCAATACGATCTCCAAATCAGCCTGGTACGCCAACGGCGAGCACGTTCGCACGCGCGCTGTTGCCCATTGAGGGCATGTCAGCGACAGCAGCATAGAAAGATTCTGGCTCGCAGCAGCGTGGCGCGCCACGTTGTCGTAGAAGTAACCGTCGTCGGCTGTCCGCCAAAAACAGTACCCGCGGTCACCGAGCGTGTCGGGGCCACAGTTGCCCACGCTGCCCATGTAGTCCTCAACCAGGCGACCGTGCACAGCACGAAACTCGTCGCCCAGCAGCAATCTCGCGTACTCGTCCAAGACCGGATGCAGGACTATGCCCGCGACGACGCCCCTCGCATCGTCCGTCATGTGGCGTAGAAGCCCCGCGTGAGACAGCACGTCCACCAGACCGTCCACGCAGCCTCCTACCGCCACCCCACTGGCACCGGCATGGACGCAACTCACCAGCGGCCCATCCACGACAGCAGCACAGTTCAGCAACGGTCGCCACAACCGTCCAAGCACGTGCACGCCCACCTTGACGCTGGTGGGAAGGACGCCGAGAACCATAAACGCCGACCGACTCGTCTCGTCGGGGAGCAGTGCCAAGCTCGCGTCCAGCGACGCGCGCACGGACAGCGGCACACCCAGACGGTCGTCGGGGACAGCAAATTCTGGATCCAGCCACCGCTTTTCCAGCGCCACCATAACCGGCCGCCAAGCCCCGTTTCGGCGGGCAATCATGCGGCCAACGACGTGCAAAGACAGCGCGTGCCCCTTGGTCTTGTCCACCACTCGCCGCACCCACGCTGCTTCCTCAGCGTCGGAAAAAGGGGACTCGCCCACCACCACGTGCTTGCCCATCAGCTTGGCCAGCAGCAGGCGAGCATCCGCGCTGGGGAGGGCGTCAATGGAGACCCGCTGGCATGCCAGGGAAGCCACGACCGACTCGACACGCGTCGTGAAGATGACGGGTGTGGCGCACGGCACGACCCGCAGCAGCTGCGCCAGCAGATGGTGCTTTTTGATGTTCACATCGTCAATGATGACCAGCCACTTGGCGCACTTCCTCGCCTTCGCCGCCGGCATCGCCTGTACGTAGCCCGCGGCGATCCCGACCAAGTCATCGCCCTCCTTGAGCTGCAGCAGCCGCCGGGCTGCGGCCTCACCGCAGAAGCGGTAAACCAACGCCACCACCGCGTCCACCACCGTCCCCGCTGTGACCGCGTCGTTCAGCTGCACCCACGCAACGCCGCAAGAAAACTGCTTGCGCACAAACGCACAGGCGGCTACCCCGATACACGCGGTGGACTTGCCACTGCCCCCAATCCCACAAACGCCCAACCGAGGCGCCTCGCCGCCTCCGCCCGTCGCGTACGCCTGCAGCGCAGATACGATGGCGCGCTCCGCGCGGCCCGGTGTGGACACGCCCGCCACGTAGTTGGGGTCCGGACCGCGGGCGTCAAAGCGCGCCCCGTACTTGGACAGACTCAGCGCACCAGCCTGCTGCCCGCCGATAGCGTCCCCCAATCGCGACACCGTCTTGGCCACGACGACCACCTCTTGGGCAGACGCCCCCTGCGCACACACATCCAGCGCCTTGGTTTTGAGAATGCCAATCTCCTTCTCCCACCCGTCGAGGTCGGCCAGGAGCGCGCCCTTCGAGCGGCCCCAGAAGCGGGAACAGTCTGCGAAAAAGGACGCCTCCACAGCCACCAGCACCGCGTCAAGGCGCCCAAGAACGTCCGACAACTGCTCCACGTGCGCCTTGCAAGACGCGGTCTGGTCTCGCCGTAGCGCCAGGACGATGTGCTCCAGCAAACGGTTCAGCACGCACATGCATTGATCGGTCACGTCCGCGCGGCGCTCAAAGCACCTCTCCTGCAGCACCGCCAGCGCGCCCGCCTGCACAGCGAGCAGAGCCAGGCGGTGGAAGACTGCCCCTACGGGCAACTTGATAGCCTCGTCCACCGCACCCGCTGCTGTGGCTGCCGTGTGGGCCACAGATGGCAGGGACAGCCAATCGGACGCATTCAAAACGTATCGCCCGCCACGGGGACCCAGTGCCTTGGCCACAGTGTTTCCACCGCTGGGCGGGGGAAGATGCGGCTGCAACGACTCCCTCAGCTCCTGCACTCGTGCCGCCGCCTCCTCACCTCCGCCCGATTCTAACGACAGGAGCGTCGGCCACGGGCAGAGCAGCACCTCCGCGGCCGCCGCCGCCCATGTCTGCGCCACTACAGCCGATGGTGCCTCCAGCAGCAGCGTGAGAGCTGGCCGATCCAGGCCGCCCGGCACAGTGCTCTGCTCCACCCCCCTCACCAGCAGCAGGCGGGGTGTGTGGACAACCTTGTTGGCCTCTGCCTCTTCTTGCAGCGCCAAACGCAGTTCCGCACCTCGCCAGTCACGGTCCAGCCGCACAGTCGTTGGGCGTCGCCTAATAAAGTGCGCCACCGACAGAGGCGCCGTGCTCGCCGTCCTGTCCCACACCAGGTACAGGGCGCGGCCGAGGCAGGCGTGCACGAACTTGCGGCCGCCGAGTCGCCGCGCCTGGGACGTGCACGCCGCCACCCGAAAGGTGGCCATCGCAAAGCCCGCGCCCCCCCCCGCGTCATCGGCCGCCACACCCGCGTCGGTGCGGCTGCGGCGGCCGAGGCACCCGCCCAAAACTCCGGCCATCGCGAACACAGGGAGGGGGCCAGGCCCACGGCAACGGGCGCGCACCACCCCGCTCGCCACCCCCCTAGCCTCACACGTCGTTGGTGGCCGCCTTCACCACCAGACGGCCCGCCCAGTGTGCGTCACCCGGCGCGGGTACGTCGACGGCCGCCGCCGGGTCAACCGCCTCCGCGCCGCAGCGCAGACCGATTCGTCGTCGGCAGGCCGACGACGCAGACCAGGGATAGAAACGGGGAGGGAAAAGGAGACCCGACCCCGGCGGCCGCCGTGTGCACCCCCTGGCACCCGCCCCGTCGACAAGCAGCAGACGGAGCCCCGCGTTGTCCGCGCAGCGCCGGTGCTCAGGCCGCGCTGACGACGGGCCCGCTACTTCCGTCCTACACAAGCCCGAGTGGCCGGCAGAGCCCAACGCACGGACAAAACGTGACGGCCCTCCTCATGCCACCCTGCTTGGCATCAGCGCAAGGCCCATCACAGCCACAGGGCGGCGACCATGGCGCCCCTCTGCCGAGGTGGTGCTCGACGTGACCGTACACGAAATGCCTTGGCCCATCCCAGTCATGGGGGCGACAAAGGCCCCCCCCTGCCGGGCCAGCGCCAGCGCTTGGCCGCGACGACTTGACAAGGTCGGCCGTACAGCATGTAGGCAAGGGCAGCCGCGTGCGAGGGGGGCTCCGTCTGTCCCCGTACCGTCCCCCGGGCGAGCACACCCAAGGCCGCCGCACGTCCACACCTCGGGCGTTGGCGAATGGGGTTGCACCTGGGCGACACCGCCAGCGCACGGGAATCACGGCATGTTGCCCGCCTCACCGGTGCGTGCCCAAGAACTGAAAAGTGAAGACGCACTTTTGGGTACACCCTGGCCACATCAATGCCTACTGTCAGGCTCTCGAGTCGCGGCGGGATCACGACAACCTCGCAAGGCGGGTGGCTCGACCGTCGACCGGGGCGCAGCAGCAGAGCGGACCCGCCGGCCCGTTGGCGGCCAGGGGTGCGTTGGCGGCAGCGACAACAGGCGACGATGGCGACAGCGGCAGCGGCAGCGGCCGCGGCGGTTACCGTCTGAGGGAAGGTGCCGCCGGCTTGCCGCGAGACGGCGGTGCCGATACGGACGGCAGCGCCGACCGCGGCGGCAGCCGCGCGCGGTGGCCAAGCAGCTCGGCCGACACGGCGGGCGGCGCCTTGTCCGCACCGCCGGCAGCCACGACGGCGACGGCGCCTGCAGCCCACGATGGCGGTGGGAAGAGCACCCACGGTGGTGGCGTGGTGGGGAGCCCCTGACGGCGACACGGAAGCCCCCGGCGGCGGCGGTGGTGGCAGTGGCAGTGACGATGGTGGCGCCCGGGGGGGCGGAGCTGGAGGTTGTCACCGCCGCCACCGTACCGGCGGCGTTGATGGGGAACGGCGGGCTCGCGCGCGGCGGCTGCGGCGCAGGTTGTGGTTGTCGCGCCAGGCTGCCTTGACGGCGCGGTGCCGCGGTCGGCGGGGTGCCCGCCGGCTGGTGGCGGCAGCGTCTTGGCCAGCGGCGACCGCGTCTTGGCCAGCGGCGGTGGGGGCGACCGCGGCAGCGCGGGGAGGGTGCGCGCGGCGCGGCCGAGGGCGCGCGCCTCGGCAACCGGATCGGGTGGCAGGTTCGTTTTGGACTTTGCCGACTGGTCCTCGCCCAATCATGTCTGTCCATCGCACGATTTTGGTCGAGGGATAGCCCGGCGACCAGAAGTGGATATTTCATTCTGTAGCGTTACATGCCCAATTTTTGCGGTGTGCCCGACTTTGGCGACTGTGCCCTGACGGGATCAGCGTGTGTCAGCAATGTATTTCCTTTGAACGGTGTGTACAGTACACTACCTCGATGACAGAATTACACGGTGCCCAATTTACTGCAGCGCGTCTGATCGAGCACCCATAACGCGCACAACCTCCCCCTCCCGGATGCATCCCATCGATGCCGCCCAATCTCTTGACAGTCACCCCCGGCGCTTCCACCGACCGCCCGCGCCCGGCCGCTGCCGCGGCCGCTCGCCACCCCGCGCATCGTCTCCGACTGGGTCCCCGCGGTGGCCGCCGCGCCGCACGGCGCCGCCGCGGCAGTGCGCGCGTGGGCACCTCCCCCCCCCCCCCCCCCCGCACGCCGCCAGCCGCCGCCGCCGCCGCCGGCCGCGCGTGCGGCCGCCGCCCACTGCCAGTGGCGGGCTGGCAAACGACTGGGCGCCCCCCCCCCTCCAAAACCCCGGCACAGCGCCCGTCAACGGCCGCTGCCGGCGCACCCCCCCCCCCCCCCCCCCCCCCCGTCAGTCGCCGCCGCGCACGCGCGCACGCGCGCCGCCGCGCACCCACCGGCGGCGCGCGCAGCCACCGGCGGCGCGCCAGCACTGGGCGGCCGCGGCGGGTGGCGCCGCCTCCCGCGGCGAGCGGCGGCGGCCGGGGGGGGGGGTTGCCGACGCCGCGCCGGCGGCTGGGCCACCCGCCCGTCCCCCCCCCGCCGCGCACCCGCGCAGCCGGCCGTCCAGCCATGCACAGAGCCGCGCGCGGCGGTGGGGCAGCGGGAAGGGGGGATTGGGGGGGGGGGGGGAGCGTCCCCACCTTGGGGGGGGGGGGGGAAGCCCGCGGTGCGGCGTTGCCACCACCCCCACCACCGCCACCGCCGCCGCCGCCGCCGCCGCTGCCGCCGCCGCCGACTGGCCGCCACGCCGCCACTGTGGCAGCGCCGTGCGACCGCCGCCGCTGGTGCCTGCCCGCGAGCGCCGACCGTCACGTAGTGGGCACGCGTTGGGGGCGGGGGGGGGAGGGGGGGGGGGGGGGTGCGGACCGCCAACCTCGCCGCCGCCGCCGCCGCCGCCGCCGTCGCCGCCGCTGGCGTGGCCCGCACGGTTGGCCGCGGGGCTGGCCGCGCGGCTGGCCGCCGCGCGGCCGCCGCGCGGCGCGTGGCGGGCGGGCACCCCCCCCCCCCACCCCCCCACCCCCCCCCTCCCCCCCCGCCCCCCCCCCGCTCGCCTCCCCTCAACCGCCGGTGCCCTGTTGGCGGCTGTAAGGCGGGCACGTGCGCGCGGGGATGGCGCGGGGAGCGGGCGGCGGCGGCGGCGGCGGCCGTCCGCGGCGCCCCCGCCTCGCCCCCCTCCCTCCCACCGGCCGCCGCGCGGCACGCCGGCAGCGTGCACACCCGCCGCGGCGTGGCGGGCGTGCCGGAAGTGCTCGGCGGCGGCCAGCGTCGGTGGGGGAGGGGGGGGGGGGGGGGGGGGGGCCCGGTGCGGCCGGGCGGGCGGCGCGCCCCCTCGTTGCGGGGTGGGGGTGGGGGTGGGGGGCGGGGGTGCCCCACGCGGCCGTCACAACCTTTTTGACCACCCCGGCGGGACGCCATGGAGCGGCGGGCGGGGCCGGTCCAAGCCACCCACCCAGCTACGGTCTGCGCCCGCGCGGTCGCCGTCCTGTACCTACCGGGAATCGCCCACCCGCCGCCGCCGCCGCCATTGTCGCTGCCGCCACCGCCGCCGCCGCCACCGCCGCCGCCGCCGCCGCCGCCGCCGCCGCTGCTGCTCCGCGACTGCCGCCGCGCCCCGCCATCGTCACCGTCTTGCTGCCGGCCAACGTGCGCGGCTGTCGGTGCCCCCTCCACTACCCCCCTCCCCCCCCCCCCCCCCCCCCCACTGCCGCCTGATTGGTCCGTCTGCGTGTACCACCCACCCCTCTCCCCTCCCCACCCCTCCGCCCTACCCCGCCCTCATCCTCCCCCCCCCCCCCCCCCCCCGCTTTCTCCCCTCACCATGGGTCGCTTCTGCGCCACCCTGCTTGCCGCGGCCGTCGCGCTCGTCGCGGCCGCGTCGGCCGCGGCGCCCGCCGCGGCGGCCGACTGTGGGGCGCCGTTTGACGTTGCGCTCGTCGGCCGCAGCTTCACGACCGACGCGGCCAACCGGTGCCGCGGCTCGTCGGCCGCGGCGCGCTTCTCCACCATCACGTCGTCGGCCATCACGTACGACCTGTCGACGGCGCGTGGCGTGGCGGTGTCGTCAACGGTGCTGACGTACGGGCGGGAGTGGGTCAAGCCGAGCATCCAGTACACGACCAAGGGCAAGACCGTCACCGCGGGGCCGTGGGGCGCGGGCCGCGCGCTCTTTGTCAGCGGCCTCAGCCGGCTGATTTTGGAGCTGGAGGCCATGGGGGGGGCGTGCACCGCCAACCAGGACCTGTGGGGGGTCGTCAGCTACCTGCGCGTCCTGGCGTTCCAGTACCAGCTGCCGGCCAACGTGTGCCTGTCGTCGGACTAGCGGCGCGGGTCGTTGACGGGTGCTGCTGCCGGGGGCGTGCGTGCGCACTGCACGATGGAGGGTGGTGAGGCAGGGCGATGGGCTTGAGGGGGGGAGCGGACGGTGCGTGACTCGGTTTGTGGGGATGGACGCGGCAGTGGCGCTGAGGGGGTGGGGAGGGCGAGGGGGGTGGCAAGCGGTTCAGGGGGAACAACTCGGGGGTGATGTAGGAACTGGGGCAGGTGGGCCCCGGGGCAAGTCGTGGGGCTCAAAGAGGACGTGCGATGCGGATGCTGTGCCGCGACGGCTCGCCGTCGCCCGTCTGTACGGCCAGTCTTTTCTTATTTATCCGCTGCGTGGCGAGATGGTCCTCGCAGCCATAGCGGGCTGTTTCCCCATTGTCCACCCCCTTCCCGCCGCCGACGGTCATGGACGTTGCCAGTCCGACGCACAAAGTGGCCACGCCGCCAGTCTCGGCTCGGCGTCTTCCCATGGCGTATCCCGCGCAACGCCCTCGGCCACACCCGTCTCGTTGCCGCGTCGGTGCTGCCCTTCCGGCGGCGTCCAGCCTCCCCCACACGACGCACCCGTTGCGGGGTTCTCTGTCTTTTTTCTTCCCTGGTATGCCGTCCCTGCGTTCCCTGCCGCTACCAACGCGTACCGCAGACGGCGCAACGTCCCGTGGCGTCAGGCCGGGGGGGTCCCGTCGCCACCTCGGGCGGGCCAGCCCGCCGCCCACGTCCGTCCGTACGAGACGGTGCCACACCCCACCACGCCAGTCCACAGACCATATCGATCCCGCCGTGTACTGGATTCGCCCAGCGCCCCCGCCGCGCCAGGCGGTGGCAACGAGCGCGCAGCCCATCCAAGGTGCAGCCGCGGCGTGCCGACGCGTCGAGCATCCCCGCGACCGTGGCAGGCGCCTCGCCCCAGCGCACCGCTGCCGCCGCTGCCGCGCGCTGGCGGGCGTGCTGGCACGGCCTACGGCCGTCCCGGCCTTCTCCAACGTCCCCCTCCCCACCCACCCACCCCCCCCCCCTCCCCCCAAAAAAGGGCGGTGCGCCAGCAGACACGATCACGCGCGCCGCCGCGGTACTCTGCCGGCGGCCACCCCCCCCCCCTCCCCCCCCCCACCCCCTAGCCGGCAGGCCCCGCCGGCGCGACCGCCGGCGGCGCCCACCCCCCCCCCCCCGGCACCAGCGGCAGCCCCGCCTCACCACCCGCGCGCCCCCCCCCCCCCCCCCCCCCCACCCCCAGCCGGGCTTCTCCCTTCCCCCCCCCCCCCCGCGGTGCCCACCGTCGCGACCGCCCACCCCACGAGCCACGCAACCGCCGCCGCCGCCGCGGCGACGTGCACGCCCACCCCCCCCACGGCGGGCACCGCCAGGCGTGCGGCGGCGTCACCGCCAGGCGTGCGGCGGCGTGGACGCGCACGCCGTGACCGCCGGCGACACCGCGTCGAGCGACGCGCGCCACGGTCCGGGGGGGGGGGTCGGTCGGGCTGACGGACGTTGGTGCGGCGGCGGCGGCTGCGGTTCCGCCACCAGCCGCCGCCGCACGCGGGCGGCGGCGGCGGCGGCGGCGGCGGCGGCGGCGGCGGCGGTGGCGGCGGTGGCCAGCGTGGCGTCGGCGCGCGGCGGGTAGCCCGCGGTGGGGCCCGCCGCGGGAAGAGACCGTGCCGACGGGGCGAGTCGACGGCGGGGTGGCGCGGCCGCGGACGGCGCGCGGTGGCGGGCGCCTCGCCCCTTCCCATGCGCGGCGGGTGACGGGAAACGCGGCCGCCGCGACGGCTGGGCAGGGGACCGAGGTGCCGGACGGTCGACCCGGCGGGGGCCCCCCCCCCCGCCCGCCGGTGGACCACCCGTCGACCGCACGGTGGGGCAGCTGGCGTCGACGGTGGCGGCGACGCGCCACCACGGGTGCGCCACGAGCGGGCGGCCTGCCGACCCGGGCCACCCGCCGCGGCGAGCGCGGCAAACGGGGTTGGCGGGCGCGGAGCCGTTGAGGACGGACCCGCCCCACTGGCCCACCGTCGGCGCGGGTGGTCTGGTCGCGTGACAGCCGCCACGGGGCGGTGCGGAGGCGGAGCGCGGCGCCAACGTAGAGGCGCACCACCGTGGCCACCACCCCCGGGGGGGTGCCGCGGAGCGCGTGCGGGGCGGGCGCACCGTTCGCCGCCGCCGCCGCCGCCGCCGCCGCCGCCACCGCCGCCGCCGCCGCCGCCGCCGTCGCCGCGTGCTGCTCGCCGGGGGCGACCGCCACGGCAGGGACGTTGCCAAAGACGTTTTTCCAACCTGGAGGGGGAGGGCGGGGGGGGGGGGGAAGGAGGCGCCGCCACGCGTCGCCGCCGCGGTGGGATGGCGGACACCACCCAGACACACCAACCGCGGGGGAGGACGGGCGTGTGTCACGCACGGCACGGGTAGGGGTGGAGGGATTGCTGGGCGGGACGGCCGGCGGCCACCCCAGCGGGGGCACCCCCCCAGCGAGGCGAAAGGGGGCGGCGCAACCGCCCGCCGCACCGCCCCCGCGCACGCACCCGTTGCGGCGCGGCGGCGCGGCCATCGCGAGCGGCGCGGCGTGCGAGCGCGTGCCAGCCGGCCGCGGCGGGTCACGCCGCCGCGGCGGCAACGGCGGCGGGCGACGCGGCGGGGAGGGCGGGGCAGCACCCCCACCCCCCCAGCGGCCCCGCCCGCGGGGGCGGGTGTCGGGTGCGGGGCGCCGGCGATCGCCCGGCGGGGGACGACGCCCGGCCGCCCCGCCGCAACGGGTGGCGGCCGCGGTCACCCCACGCCGTGCCGCGGCGCGCGGCGGCGGCGCCCCCGATGGGGTGCTGGACGCGGAGCTGCCGTCGCGGCGGCCGTCTGGTCGACGCGCGAGCAGCGGCGTCGCTGCCGGGTTTGTCCGTGTGGCCCATCGTGCGTGGGGGGGGGGGGCGTGACACGGTTCGCCGCGCGTCGTTACGGGCGGGAGGGGCGGCGGCGGTGTGCCGTATGGACCTCGGGGGGCGCTCGACCGAGGGCAGCTCCGCCCGCCGCGGCATCCAATGGGCACCGCCGGTGCCGGCAGGGCGCGTGGCCAGCGGGCGTGGGGTGCGGACGCGGCGGGCGGCGGCGCCACCGGGGGGGGGGTGCCCGCGCACCTCGACGGGACGCACCGGCTCGGGCGGCCGCGCCACCCCTACCGGGCGCCCCTCTCGCCCTGCACCCTGGCGTCGTCACGAGGCGGGCAGCCGCCATTTACGTACAGCAAGGGGGGGGGGAGGGCGCCCGCGCGGGGCGGGGATGGATCCGGATGGATGACGAGGACGCGGGGCGGGTGTGGCGGCCAGCCGCCGGCGCCGGATCACCCACCCCCCTCCCGCCAGCTCACCGCGTACGGGCACGGTCCCCCTGCCCTGCTTTGTCGCAGCCGCGCCCCACCGGCAACTCCACGGCGCGGGCGGCGTGGGAAGCAGTGCCCCGGGGGGCGGGGCGAATCGGCCGCCTCGGCCGCCGCGGCCGCGCGCGTGCGGCGCACGCCGCACGACCGGCGCTCGCGACTCCCGGCACTAGCGTCGTTGCAACCGCCGGCGGCGGCGGCAGCGGTGGCCGGCGCCTCCCCCCCCAACGCCCTGCCAGACGTTGGCGCCGCGGCGACGGTGACCCCTATTGCTGTGCGGCGCCTGTGCGGTCATCGCGCGGCGCGTGGACAGCGGGCGGCGGCGACCGGCGCCGCCGCCGCCACCGTCGAGGGTGGGGGAGGGGGTGAGGGCTGGTCGCGGCGGCGCGCCTGGAGAGGTCTGGGGGGGGGGGGGCGGCGAGCGGGATGGCCAGTGCTGGCGGCCGCTCGCGGGTGGGGTGGACGGGCTGGGGGGGGCTTGCGGCCCGCAACAGACGGGGGGGGGGGGGGGGGGGGGAAGAGAAGCGGGGAGTGTGGCAGTCGGGAACGACAGGCCCCTCTCCTTTTTGCGTCTCGGAAATTCAGACAGTCACCTCTCGTGGTTGTTGACCTCGAGCCGACGCTGCCATTCCAATTCTATGCTCTCAGTCCAAGTGTAAAATACACTACCAAGGGCGATGTGAAGTTCTTGCATTTCTTGAATGGCGGCTTGGACTTTTTCGAACGAAACGTGTACGAATGGCATGTCAGCTGGCGCCGATCTCGACTCTGGCCCCCACGTACCGCCGCTGTGCACATGCCATGTGCAGGTCTTGGCCACTTCCCTCGCATCCCCTCCCGTCCCGTCGCCTTGGCCCCGCCCTGCCCCACCTCCCCCTGCGGCCAGCGCTCCCTCCCCACACGGGGCCATGGTCGCCCTTGCCTTTTGTGCGGCGCCGCCGCCTGGCGTAGCGGCGCCGCGCCACGCCGCCGCGGCGGTGGCCGCCCGCCCGGCGGCGGTGGCGCCGCCCGTCGGCAGCCGCGGGTGCCCGTGGGCGGGGCGGACCGCGCCCGGCGGCGCCACCGCCGCCGCTGCTGCCGCTGCCGCTGCCGTCGCCGCCGCTGCCGCCCGCCGCGGTGGCCACGACGGGCTGAGCACCCTCGGCGGCGCGCACGGCCGCGGCGCCGCGCCGCCCCGCCGCCGCCGCCGCCCCCCCACCGCCTCGGCGGATGTCCCCGCCGGCGCGTCGGCCGCCCGTGCGGGCCTGATGCGCCTCCAAAACGGGTCTGACGTGCGCGGCGTGGCGCTGCCGCTGGTGCCCGCCGAGCCCGTGACGCTCACCCCCGCCGCCGCCGCCGACCTCGGCGCCGCGTTTGCCGCGTGGGCGGCCGCCGCCGCCGGCGTCCCCGTCGCCGACGTGACCGTCACGGTCGGGCGCGACAGCCGCCTGTCTGGGCCGGCGCTCGCCGAGGCGACCGCCGCGGGCGTCCTCGCCGCCGGCGCGCGGGTGGTGGACGTTGGCCTCGCCACGACGCCGGCCATGTTCATGTCCACGGTGCTGCCGTTTGGCGGCCGCGCGGCGCCCGCGACGGCGGGGGTGATGCTGACGGCGAGCCACCTGCCGCCCAACCGGAACGGCCTAAAGTTCTTCACCGCCGCGGGGGGGACGTCCAAGGCGGACGTCGCCGCGATCATTGACGCGGCCGCGACGGCGCGCGACGCGCGCGGCGGGCCGCCCGCCGTGACCGTCGACGCGCCCCTGCCGACGCACCCCTTTCTCGACGACTATGGGGTGCACCTGGCGGGGCTGATCCGCGACGCGTGCGGCGCGGGCGAGACCCCGCTGGACGGCTTCCACATTGTCGTGGACGCGGGCAACGGCGCGGGCGGCTTCTTTGCGGGCGTCCTCGAGTCGCTCGGCGCGAATACCGCCGGCTCCCAGTTCCTCGACCCCGACGGCACGTTCCCCAACCACGTGCCCAACCCGGAAGACGCGGACGCGATGGCCGCGCTCGTCGCCGCCACCACCGCCGCCGGCGCCGACCTGGGCGTCATCTTTGACACGGACGTGGACCGGAGCGGGGTGTGCGACCGGACGGGCGGGTCGGTCAACCGCAACCGGCTGATCGCCATGGTCGCCCGCATCGCCCTCCGCGAGGCGCCGGGGGGGGTCATCGTCACCGACTCGGTGACGAGCAACGGGCTGGCGCGGTTCATTGAGGGGCTGGGCGGGAAGCACCTGCGGTATCGCAAGGTACGTGTGCCCGCGGGGGGAGGGTGCGCGAGCGGGGGTGGCCGGCGCGTGCGCGGACCGCGTGGCGGTGGGTGGGGGCGGCGCTGCTCAGCTCGGGGTTGGTGCGCGGCTCGTGCCGCGTGCGCCAGCGGCGGTGGCGGGGCGTTGGTGTGCTGATGCGGCCACTGAGAGTGGGTGGGGTGGAGCGTTGTGCTGGCAGCCTCACTGACGTTGCGCTGCGGGTCTGGGGTGGCCCGCCCTGGCTGGTGTTGTGCTGTCTGGTCGGTTGGGCTCCCTGCCTCTGGCGACGGTGGATGGCGGCGGCGGGTGACGGCGGAGCGGGGGACGTCACAGGGTTACAAGAACATCATTGACAAGGGCATCGAGGTGGACGCGCCGCTGGCGATTGAGACGTCGGGCCACGGCGCAATGAAGGAGAACTACAGTATGCTTGGCGACGACGCTGTGCACGAGCACCCACCCTGCGCCGATGGGGTCGCCACACGCGTTCATGGAGGGCTGCACCGTTGCTACGTTGCGGGAGTTCCCTGTTGTTTTGGTGGTCGCAGCCGCCGTGCGCTGAGAACTAACCATTGCCTGGGCTGTGTCCGTTGCCGTTTCCTTGGCACCTTCCTCTCCTCCCCTGAACCACCACCTTTTCGCCGCACCCCCCCCCTACGACCGCCTTTCTTCTTTCTCCAGTGCTCGACGACGGCTGCTACCTGGCGGTCAAGATCATTGTTGAGATGGTGCGCCTGCGCGCCGCCGGCGAAGAGCGTGGCATTGCCGCCCTCCTTGACGGCCTCAGCGAGCCGCTGGCCTCCCACGAGTTCCGCCTGCCCTTCATCGACGGCTCCGACTTTGCCGCCGAGGGGGTGGCCCTCCTCGACGCCTTTCCCGCGTTTGTCGCCGACACCCCCGGCTGGACTGTCGACGAGCCCAACTACGAGGGCGTCCGCGTGTCAGTGGACGAGGGGGACGGCCGGGCCGGCTGGCTGCTGCTGCGGCAGAGTCTGCACGACCCGCTGCTGCCGCTCAACATTGAGACGGAGACGCCGGGGGGGGTGGTCGCGACGCTCCGCACCCTCCGCGACGGCTTCTTGGCCAAGTTCCCCAACATTGACACGTCCAGCCTGGACGAGTACGAGGCGGCCGCCCCCGACCGTGCTGCCGCGCCAAGCACGGCCGCGGGTGCTTAGGTGGGGGGGGGCGGAGGAGGCGGAGGGTGGGGGCTGGCTGGAGGCTCGTAGGGTGGGCGAGCAGACGCGCAGGACGCTTCCTCTGTAGCCCTCTTTCGCTTGCGCGTTGACAACCGCGCTGCCTGTCAGGGCGAATCGTTCCTCGCCCGACGCTACGAAAAGGGGGGTCCGCCCCGTGGGGGTGTGTCCGCCTTCCCCCACGCCATTCGCGGGGACTTCCGGTGTTCCGCCGTACGGCGGGACTGCCGAGCTGCGGTTCCCGCCGCACAGCGGGCAAGGTGCGGAGCTGCGCGCCCAGACGGCATGCTCCCTACATGTGTGTATACAGTACTGTACTGCATGTAATCCGGCTCGGACGCTGTATGCCGTCTGCCGTCAGGGTGGCGTTGCTCCTCACGCCCGTCAGGCAATCGGCCGGCCGCCCAGTACGTCCCGCCTCGTCCGCACGGCACACGCAACTGGGTGTGTCAACCGCCACGCCCCCCGCGACGGCCACCCCAGCCAACCCGCCCCCCGTTTTGGCGGGAGAGCACTCCCGCCACGGCACAGACGCCTCGGCCAAGGCGGGGGCGTGAGCCAGACGCCTCTAGGGCGAGAGGCGGGGGGGACGGGGTGGCCGGCGCTGCGCAGGCCGAGTCCTGGTGGCGCCTCGGGCCACCTGTTTGCGTCAGAGCGGGGAGTGACCGACCTGCGCCCACGGCCACACCCGCCCCCCCACCCCACGCCACACTGTATGGACGGAAAAAATCGGCCGACTGGCGCGGGACCTTTGCACTCCCCCTCTTTCCACGCCTGTCACCCACACGTCGCCATCTACCTGCGGCCGAGGCGAGCCCACACAGCGCGGCTTGCGCGCCGCGTGCAGCAGAGGCGGAGGGCGGCTGCGGCGGCGCGTCCCACCCACCTCCCCTCCGCGACCCCCACGCTGGGGGCGTGGGGAGCCTATCGACGGGGCGGCACGCACACACACACGCCGCTGGCCGCGTGGCCGCCGCCGCCGCCGCGGTCATGGGTCGCGGGGGGGGCGGGGCTCCACTGGTGGAGGGGCCCTGGGGGAGGGGGACTGTGGAGACGGAACGCGTGTCCGCCCCTGCCGCCTCTGTCGTCGCCTCCCTCCCCCACCTTGGCCTCGTGCCCGCAGGTACAAGAACGTAGGTGAGCTGCTGCGGCATTGGCTGCCCAGCGGGCCCCCGCCGCCGCCTCCCGCCGCCGCCCCTGCCCGCCGGACGCCTGGAATGACAGCCGCGCCGCGTTTTTTTTTTTTCTTGGTGTTCAAAACAGGCGGGGCCCTAAACGGACGAGGCTGTGGCGGCGGCGTGCCGACGCGGCTCCCTCAAGCGGGCGCGCGGCCCGACGGACGCGGACACCACCCCACGCTCCCACCGCTCTCCCGTCTCGTGCGGCTGTGTGCCGGGCGGGCGGGCGGCACGCCCCGCTGCGCTTGTCCGGCGCGGTGCTCCCGCCGGCGGCCCGCGCGTTGACCCCCCGCACCCAGCGGCCCCACCCGCCGTCGCCCCGCCTCCCTCTGCGAGCTCTGCCGCCGCCGCCCGCTGCTGGTTGGCAAAGGCGGGCGCCTCGCGCGGGCGCAGTCGCGCCACGCTCCCCCACACTGGCCGGGCGCGGCGCCGCACCCGCGTGCCCCTGTGGTCAGTGGGCTCACATTCAACGGCATCCCTCTCCTCCAGCAGAGCGCCCCCTCCGTACCGGTGCGCGGGCCCAGTGTACTGTACCCACCCCGACGGCTCGACAAGGTTGACAGACTGACCGAATTGGGGTCAGGACTGGTCGCATTATTCAGACGGACAGATCTACCTGAATCGAGAAACAACATGGATGACTTGTTTATTCCACGTGTAGTTCGAAAGCACTACGCGTGGCGAAATGGAAGACATAGGATCTTTTCCAAAAGAAGCCACTCAAGACTGGCAAAGCGGACGCTTATATGCTGCTGCGGTCGTCCATGAGCCAAAAGAAGAGCGAGAGGAGCGTGCGTCGGTGGATTGAAGCTCGGGGTTGGGGATCTTGCTGTCGCTCCGGGTGTCCTCCACGGCCGTGGCAAAGACACAAGAGAACTTCCGCGGACATGCCAAGCGCTGACCGGTCCGCTCGTCCGCCCCACTCCCGACCAAGAAGCATATGAGCTCAACACGGTGTTCGTACAGATGGGCGCCTCGTTGAGCTTCACTCAGCCGCTCTTCAGGGATCTCATCAGCAGAGACAGATCCAGGCAGGAGAATCTCTCTCTTTCCGTCGTCTTGACAGCGATGGATCCTGCGCCGACCTGCTGGTCGCGAACGGAGCAGCAGGACGCTACCAGAGCTGCAGCTCCAACAGCGCTGCAGCACTGTGGGTTTTGGAAGGATGGGAGGCCAGTGCACCAATGCACAAGCCATGGTAAGGGGCGTCGATGTCGTCCGCCGTCGTCGTCGACGTCTACAGTTGAAGCGGCCGCCGCAGCGTCGCATGCGACGGCTCGGGGATGGCGCTTGCCCGTGCGCCGTGGGCGCCGCGTCGCCCAGCCGCGGCCTCCGCGCTCGCAGGTTACGCATGACGCTTGAAAAATTGTTTTTAAATTTGGAAGTGGTCCTGATTTCCACATGATGTTCACTTTTCTCGCCATCCAGATTCAAGACAACCTGTACCTGACTCAGGATGCGGTTCCGTTTGAGGCCGAGCTAGATTTGTATGACCCACCAGCTGCAGCGTGAGGCGTGGTCCCACGCCGACACGGCACACCCGTCGCACCCCCGCACTCCTAACGTGCCGACGCTACCCCACCGCCAGCTGCCTACGTGGCGCCACTCGGGCTCTACTCCGACCGGGGGAGGCGAAAAGCGCCTGCGCGAGCCGCGCCGCCGCCGCGGGCTGGGGCACTGTAGCGCCAATGATTGGGGGGGCCAACCGCACCACCCCTGGGCCGGGGGGGGTCGTCGCGGGGGGAGGGGGGCGGCGCGGGTGGGGGCAGAGAGGAAGGCGCTGCGAGCGCCGCCGCGCCGCGCGGCCCCGCAACGTTGGGAATCCGCGAGGCCAGCGGCTGCGGCTGCGGGCCCCCGACGGTGCGCACCCCCCGGGCGCGCCCCCCCCCGTCCCCCAACCCCTGCGCGCCCTCCCTCTGCACCCAGAGACGGCTCCGCGGAGCGGTTTGTGGTCCTCCCCACAGCCCGTGTCCCACTGGCCAGCCGGAGTGGCGCCGCTCCGACGGGCGGCACGGCTGCCGCCTGTCATCAGCAAAGGCGCCCCGGCATACCGCTCTGTCACCGTGCCCGTTCTCTTCACCCCCCTCCCCCCCGCAGCGGCCTCTCCTCACTCCTGCCCGTGACGTGCGTCGCATTCCCCATCCCTGGACCACCCTCCCCACTCCGAGGTGCCCCCGCTCCCATTCAGCCCTCGTCCAGTCCCCCCCCCTCCGCCTCCCTGCCTGGCCATCCCCCGATCTTCCCACCCCCGCCCGCTCCCCCCCCTCCGCCCCCGCGCGCCCGCCCGCCATGGACGTTGCCGCCCCGCGCGTCCGCAACGTCTCGCGGCCGCGAGGTGCGAGCCCCCTGCCGCCCCCGCCGGGCGGCCGCCGGCTGGTCGACCGCCGGCCGGGCGCGGCCGCTGGCCCGCCCCGCCGCGGGCGGTCGCGGCACCCACCGGGCAGCCGGATCGACCCGTCGGCGGCGGCGGCGCTTGCGGCGGCAGTGGCGCCTGGCTTTTGTCCCCCCTCCCCGCCGCCCCGTGGGTCGTCCTTGTCGCCCCCGCCGCTGCTGCCGCTGCTGCCGTCATCGTCGATGCTGACACGGACGGCGCTGCCGCCGCCGCCGCCGACGCAGCAGCAACAGGAGCAGCAGTCGCTGCAGCTGCAGCAGCAGCAGCAGCAACAACAGCAGCTCCCGCTGCCCGCAAGCAAGTCCCCATCACCTGCAACGTGGGGCGGCGGCGCTGGCCTCGGCGCGGCGGTCGCGCTTGGCAGCCCCCGGTGGGTGTCGTTTAGCCGGGAGCGATCGACGCGGAGCCGCGACAGCCGCCCCCGCAGCGCCTCTTTTGCCGTAGGCGACGTTTGCGGTGGCGGCGGCAGCGGCGGCGGCGGCGGCAGCAACGGCGGCCACGGCGGTGACGGTGGCGGCGGCGGCGGCGGCGGCGGCCACGCGGCCGCCACCGGCGCGGTGGCCCGCCGCGGGGGCCACCGGACGCCGCGCAGCGCGCCGACGCCCAAGATGGCGGCGGCGAGCGAGGAGCGGAGGCGGCGGCGCGGCCACGCGGCGGCAGCGGCGCCCCGTCACGGGGTAGGAGGTGGTGGCTACGGCGGCGGCGGCGGCGGCTGGCCCGATGGCGGAGACGAGCTGGACGCGACCACCGACGGGGAGGGCTTTGACGGGCCGTCCAGCTTTGGCGCGTCCGCCGCCCTCCTCCGGCGGTGGCGGTCAGGTGGGGCCGACGGCCCCTCCTCAGATGGCGGCGGGAGCACCGCCTGGCTCCGCGGCGGCGGTGGCGCATCGCGCGGCGACAGCGGTACCAGCGGCGACAGCAGCGTGCGGAGCGACACGGCGGGCGGGGGCGGCGGCGGCGGCGGCGCCGCCGCCGCCGCGCCGCTCGGCCGCGTACGCGCGTGGCTCCGCGGCCGCGCCGGCAGCCGCGCCGCAGATGACGCGGGCGGCGGCGGCGGGAGCGGCGCCGCCCGAGACAGCGGCGCCATGTCCGCCTGGGAAAAGTGGAACTGGGACGATGGTGCCGCCGCCGCGGCGGCGCCGGTCGAGCGGCGGCCGCGGCGGGGGGGCGGCCGCGCTACCGCCGCGCCGCCGCCGCCGCCACCGCCGCTGCCGTGCTGTGGCCACGGCGGTGCGGGCGGGTTTGGCGCGCCCGCCACGCAGCCGCGCGGGGGTGCCGACGGGGGCGCGCTCACCGACGGTGGCAGCGACACGTCGGCCGGCGGTGGCCGCGGCGGCGGTGGCCGCGGCGGCGGCGGCGGCGGCGGCGGCGTGGCGGCGGCGGGTGGGGCGGGCGCCGCGCCGCCGGCGGGCCTGGACATGGAGCTCGCCGACTGGACCGACACGGACCGATGGCAGAGCGGCGAGTTGCTCGCCGGCCTCAGCCCCTTGTCGGCGGCCGCCACGGTCGCGACGCCTCCCACTCCATACGGTGGTGCCGGCTGCAACGGCTGTGCCGGCGGCGGCGGCGGCGGCGGCGGCGGCGAGGCCGGCACCGCCCCCGGCGGCGCGCCCACACCCGACCGCCCCCCCTGCCGCGTGCCGTCGCTCGCGTCCGAGCCGTCCATTCCCGCCGACACGACGGACCGGCGCCCCTTTGCGAGCCTCGGCCGCCAGCGGCGGGTCGACGCGGCGGCGTTTGCGCACCTGGTCGACGTGGCCGCCGAGCCGCCATCGGCCGTCCGCTGCCGCGCGCTCTACGACGGCTCCGCCGGCGCGTGGCGGGCGGTGACGCCGCGGACGGTGAGCAGCGACTTTTACGCCGAGCAGCGGCGGCTGGCGGTGGCGGCCAAGGCGGCCGCGGCGGCGGCGGCCGCGGCGGCGGCGGCGGCCGGGCCAGTGGCGACCGAGGGGGGGGGGGGGGGGGGGGGGGACCGCGCTGTGAGTGACTTGGCCAGCCGGTCACGGGGGGGAGGGGGAGGGGGGGGAGGGGGCGCGAGGGACCAGCGCGGCCGGTCGCCGGGGGGGGGGAGGGCCGTCAGTGACCTGGCCGGCCGCGCACCGTCGGGCGGGATGGTACGGTGCGTGGGCTGATAGGGGCCGGCTGCGCGGCGCCGGCTCCGCGGCCCGTACGACCCGGCTGACCGTGGCAGGGACGGCGGGGACGGCGGTCCGCCTGGCGATACCAAAAAGCCCATGTAGGTAGCGTTTTCGAGGCAACGCCCCATGGACAGCGCGCCCGCCCGGCGCGTGCGCCCCCGCACCCGCTGTTCATGCAGCCCCCAACAGAAAAAAAAAAAGAAGAAAAACAGCTTGTTGACGTGGACTCCCTTACGCATCGGCGCGCCGCTTCCCCGCGGCCGCCCCCCCCCCCCCAGCTTGCGCCGCCGCTGCCGCAGCATGTGCCCGTACAGCACCGGCCCCGCAAGGAGGTACAGCGGCAGCCCGCAGCGGACAAATGTGCCAAAGTCAAAGCCAAAGTTGGCCGCGTTGGGCAGCGCCACCCGGTACAGCCCCGCCGCGTCAATCGCCGGCAGCGCGCGGACGTAGACCGCCACCTCGGCGGCCATGCCCAGCGGGTAGAGCGGCAGGAAGGCCGAGTAGCGGGCCCAGACGAGCGCCGCCGGCACGCGCCCGCCGCCGCCGCCGCCGCTGCCGCCAACCAACGACGCGAGGTAAAAGGGGTACCGCACCAGCTCGGCCGCCGTCCAGACGGCGAACAGGGCGGCCGCCTCGGTCGCGGCGGTGGCTGCCGGCAGCGCGCCGAGGACGCCAAAGAGGACGAGCCCCCGGCCGGCGACCTGGACCGCCACGACGGGCGCGCCGCCGCCGGCGAGGCCGGCGGCGGCGTGCGCCACCTCCGCCACCGCCGCCGCCTGCGCCGCGCGCACGGCGGGCGCGGCGGCGGCGACGGCGGCGGCCGCGCCAGCGGGCAGGTGGGCGGCGAGCGCCGCCGCCGCGTACGCCCACAGGCACAGCTGAGTGGCGTTATAGGCGATGAGGTAGGCGCGGGCGAGGCGGCCGAGCGCCATTGTAAGGGGGGGGGGGAGGGGGGGGGGAGGAACCCTTGGCGAGGGGCCGAACCCTTGGGCAACGAGGGGTGCTGCGCAGTGCTACCAAACCCGTGGACCCCTGGAGAACAAAATTTGGCCGGAATCGGGCGTGCGCGGGCGTGCATCGGCGTGCAAACCCCCCTCTACGGTATCGCAGAGGCCGATTTTTCCAACACCTGCCCTATAGCGCCGCTCAGTCGTCCGTGCATGGGCTCCGGTGCACTTTTTTTCCATCCATACATGGAGGGCGTACTGGAGCTCGTGATGGACCTCGACCATATCACCGGAGGGCGTGCACGTCGTTCCCCGCCGAACGACAAATCGCAGTGCACGCGGACGCCTGTAACTCGTGCCGCCGATGCACAAGTTATTCTGGAGTCGTGCAGGCGATGCACGAGTTCCGCACGCGGCCCAGCCGAGGATCGTGCAACGCGTGCGTAAGTCGGTCACATTTAACCTGGAATGATGCACGGTTTCGCGACAATGCGTCGCCATGTGAGCAGGCCTTCCAGAAACTACTGGGTACACCCGACCAGAGAGCCCTTCATTCCGTGCTGTTTGTCCGACATGATGGACTGACTCGATCTTAAGACCATCAGATGGCCCACACAGGAAGCCCATTGCACGGCGGTTGCCCAATCAGCAAGGACGTTACGGCCTCACACAGTCATACCCTCCCATTTCCAAAATCTGTTGTGACCTCATACCAAAACGCAAGTCGACTCAACAAGTGAAAGCACTCCCCCCCACCCGTACCACACGCATACCTCGTGCAGCAAACTGACTGGGCGCGGAAGTCACCAGCACCTGCGTTGCCGTTGCAGCCGACCCACCTATGAAGGCCCAACCCCCGCGACCCGTCTCTGTCTGAGCGACCGCCCGACACCGCCCGTGCTCTTTACACGACCACGACCCTACCGCGACAAGAAGACATCGAGTCGCAAGCATCTCCCCCGTCAAGACCCTCCCCACAAGGCGGCAGTTTTGTAGATGACGCAGACCCACCCCCTCGGCGCCCCTCCCCTGCCCCCGGCGGCTTTCTGCTGTCAATGGCTACGTGACGGCCAGCGTCTCCCTCACGAGTACCTGTCGCGCCCGACGGCGGAGTGACAGCGCCTGGCCGCCGGTGCCGCCTCCTCCGAAGTCATTCCGACGAAGTGACGCCGCCGCCGCCCTCCCCCGTGACGACGGCACGGCAGCTGCCGGCGACCAGTGCCGCCCCACAGGTCTCTTCTTCACGGCGGGGTCGACCCCCCTGCCGTCCCCTGCGACGACGGCGCGGCAGCTGCCGGCGGCCGGTGCCGCCCCCACCGGTCCCCCCTTCGTGGCGGGGTGGGCGCCCCCGCCGCACCCCCGACGGCGGAGCGGCAGCTACCAGCGGCTGGTATGTGGCACCCATTTTTGACGAATGTGAGCGTACAATGAAGTGTATATCTCTGGCGAAGCTGGTGCTGTCGGAGACCTTGTCAATAAATGCAACTCAAGTGCAGCGGGGTCGCAGTATAGCTTCAGAAGACTTGGGCTGTGGCTGGCCCAAGTCGCAGTGTGCCTTTCGAGGGCTTGGCCCGCACTAGACCGAAAATGCTCAGGCAATACCGAGTTGAGGCACGCCGCTGCACGAGGAGGAGCAGCCTCCTGCACGCCCCCTCACGTCGGCGGCACGCGGCGCTCACGAAGGCTGACACGCCTCGCGTGCCGCACATGCACAACTTCGGGCCGGAGTCGTGCTGATTTCACGTCCCGCACGCTCGCCAGGGGTCCACGGGTTTGGTAGCACTGCGCTGGGAGCCGAGGGCGTTGGCCGGCCGCGCGGACGCGAGCTCCTTTCCAGAGCCAGCCGGCGACGCGGGCGACACTGAAATTGTTTCTTCCTGATCTCACCATCAAGTCCGTGTGCGTGGACCAGCAGGGGCGGCGCATCCCGCGCGCCCCCGCCTCGCCCCCGCCCCGCGCCCCCCCCTCGCCCCCGCCCCGCGCCCCCCGCCTTCCCCCCGCGTCCCTCACGGTCACTCAACCCACCTTCCCCTTCGCTCCCGCGTCCCGAACAAGAAGGGATGGACCCGGTCAGACGACGGACGGGTCGTCCGCGGACGCTCCTTCGCGTGCGGAGGATGGGCTCGTCGCCGCGGTCGCCGCGGCCGCCGCGCTGGGCGCGCCGCGCAACCCGATGTGCGTCGTCCTGCCCGGGAGGTTCTCCACCCTCGGGCCTTTCCTTTGTTCCCACAGCTGCTTGAGGTCCTCCATCGCCCGCCCCAGTCGACGGTCGTGGCCCGTCGTAGGGTTCCCCGCCGCACCGTCCGCTGCTAGGTTCCCCGCGCTTTGGGAGCCGTCCTCATCAGGGACCTCTTTCAACTGCCAGTATTCCAGCCAATGCCGGATCTCCGTGTGGACGCGCCTCTCAAGATTCCTCGCTGACACATCGGACGGGGTCGGGGTCTTGTTGTCCACTTGCGCTTCCAGAACGTCGATCAGGGCCTTGCCGAGGCTTGGTTTGGGCTTGGGTGCATCGAACATGTTGGACGCCTGCGCAAGAATAAAGAAGAGGATGCCATATCGTCGGCCACGATCGGCCGCCTTAAAGTGTGCCCATGACTTCATCTTGCAGTTGCGAAGAGAACCCCAGTCATCCTTGAGGTCCACCTCTGCAAAGAACCGGTCGCACGCCAACGCGATGTTGCCGTCAAAGGACCGCGGGAAGGCGTCCTTTGACACAAACTGCTTCAAGTAATCCTCGAAGAAATACAGCACGAGGTCACCGGCGATCACAATGTCCACGGCTACGATGAGCGCGTTCACGGCGTTGCGGCGCACATTAGGACCCCAGCCAAAGGTGGGCGAGGGGCGCGCCACCACATGAGTGGACCGGACGAGAGAGGCCCACCACCGGAACGGATGGTAGTTGCGGTCGAACTTCCGGAGCTCGATCACATTGTACGGGTTGCGCCCCACGGCCGACACTTGCCCCCACCAAGCGACTTGCTGAATACGCCGCGTGTACCGCTCCGAGGGTGCGTCGTTGTCGAGCTGCGATATGGGGTGCATCACGGGCGGCATGTCCTTCGAGAGGGCGTCATTCAGGGCTGTGGGCAGGTCGGATACGAAGCCCCGCAGCACAATCTCCTCTCCTGGGGACGGGCCCCGGCATAGAAAGAAGCACTTGTAGCGGGACGCCCCGTCGGCGGTCGTTGGCGGGGCCGTGAAAAAGCGAATGTCCCTTGTCTGGTGCTCCTCATCTACCGATTCTTCGACCGCCCCCAGGCGGAGGTAGCGGAAGTGGACGTCGTCCCGGTGCAAGTCCGGCGTCCGGCCCAGCAACGATCGGGCACGGAGTAAGGGCAAGTCCGCTGTCACCAACGACAGCACGGCCGGAATGAGGCCCGTGAGGGCGGTGGAGGTGGCGTCGAGGGACACCCGTTCCGTCCACATAAGCACCAGCGGGATGACCGCGCTCACCATACAGCCGACCGCCAGGACGGACATGACGCCCAGGTACAGACCGGGGCGCACCAATGTGGTCTGTGCCAGCTCCACCCACAGGGTGAGGGCCAAAGAGCACGCGACCGCCGACGAAATAATCCCCAGGTCCCAGTACTTGGTGCTGCCGGGACTGGCCGCCCGCACCGCCGCCGCCACGTCCTCCATCAGCAGAGCGTTGGGTTATCAGCAGACGGGAGGAGGGAAGCCACGGGGGTAGGCGGAGGGGGGCAGTCTTGGGAAAGGAGGAGAGACGGAGCAGGACCCGCCGCGGCCACGCGTTGCTGAGAAAAACCAAAGAACGCAGCGGGGGCCCGACGACAGGGGGGGACTGCGCACAGGTGCGACGTAGGGTGTGCTGATGGCGAGGAGGGGGGGGGGGGGGGGGCTGATATGCACAAGCCATGAGCTCCACCAGCGCGTGTGTGCCGTGCGCACGTCCCCTCGCCCCCGTCCAGCACCAAGATGGCTGCGCGCCGGGCCGCACTGGGCTCCCACCCGTGCCAGATTGCTGCTCAACAATGTCCACGAGAACAAAGAGCCGGACCTGCAGGTACCCCCCCAAGAGAGCCAACGGGCACAGTGGTAGGCCCGCTTGCCAGCAGCGGCAATATCCGTCGCCAGCCCGTCTGCATCACGGCACAACGTACCGAGGGGACGCACGACCGGCTACCAGGCCGGCCGCCGCTGCCCCATACGCCTCCTTGGTGGTGGTCTGTGAGAAGAGGGGGAGGGGGGGGCATGAGCAATGGGCGTCGCCCGTCGCAGATATTAGGTGACGCCAGCCGCCAGCACATCGGAGTCTGGTCATCGGCCGCCCGTATCCTACGTCCAGTGCCCAGCGTGGCAACCCGCTCTCCCCGAAGAGGAGTCCGCGGCGAGGTCTGACTCTTATCTGTCGGCCGAGCACCCCTGTCGGATAAGAGTGCGTGCTGGATTTTTCGACAGCGTGTGTGTGCGACCACGCGGCTGTGTCCGACTGCGTACTCTGGCGTCTGAACATGTGTACTTGTACTTACCGATGTTCTCCCAGTCAGTCGCGTGGCCGCAGCCACCGTGCCACGTGCCCGCCCGTGACCCTCCTTCCTGCTGCCGCTCTCGACGCACCGAGTGCGGGCGGTATGGCCCCACCCCCACCTCCCGACCGCCAGGCCCGCCCGCGCGCCCGCCCCGCAAGCTTGCCGACGACAACACCGAGCGCGGGCACAGCGCCCGACGCGTCCGCCGCTCCGTCAAGCCATCGCGCACGCGGTCGGCCGCTGGCCGTCACTCCCGGTCGGCGGTCTGCACCAGACGCCCGGCAGGGGGGCGGATGGAGCGCCGCCGCCGTCACCCCCGCGCCCGGCCAACCAGCTACGACTGCCGCGGTGACAGCGGCGGCAGTGACGGTGGCGGCGGCGGCGACAGCGGCAGCGGCGGCAACGGCGGGGGCGACGCCGGCACGGCGGCCGGGGCAGCTCGGGCGGACGTCCGTTGGCAGCTGCGGCATCGGAGGTGACGGGCGCGTGCCGGCCGCGGCTACGCGCGGCCGGCCGCACCAGTGGGGAGAGCTGACTCCCCTACGCGTGCGGGGGTGCCGCATGGGGGCAACCTAGGCAGTGCCACCTCCCGCAGTCACCAGCGGCCGCGCGCGCAAGGGGGCAGTGCCGCCGCCACCCCCGCCTGTGCGTGGGTCAAACGCGGGCCGCCATGGAACAACCCAGCGACGGCGGTGGCACTAGCGGCGGGCGGCAGCAGGACCGGCGGCGCCAGGCGGGACGGCGCAGCCTCCCCCGCCCCCCTCGCCCTCTTTCTCCGGCCGCACGCTTCACCAAGACCCTACGGCCCCTCGTCTGACCACGCAGTGGCCCGCTCACGGGCGAGCGTAGCGCGCGTCGCGAGCGCCACCGCCACCGGCCCATTCACCCCATCCTGCAGCAGGTCGTCGACGAGCGGGTCCGCCCCCCCACCCGCGCCCCATGCCCGTCGGCGGCGGTCGCCGCCGCCGCCGCCGCCGCCGCCGCCGCCGCCGCCGCTGCCGCCACCAACACCACCACCGCCGCCGCCGCCGCCGCCGCCGCCGCCACCACGACCGCCGCCGCCGTTCCGCGCGCCTTGCTCCGACCCCACTCCCACGCGTCGCGCCCACGCGACGAGCGCGGCGCGGTCGGTCAGCGCGCGGCGCTCCGCGACGAGCCGCTCCCGCTCGGCGCGCAGGTCGCGGACGCGCTCGCCCCAGCCGGGCGCGCCGATGCCACCACCAACACCACCACCACCGCCGCCGCCGCCGCCGCCGCCGCCGCCACCACCGCCGCCGCCGCCGCCGCCACCACCACCACCGGCGGGCGCGTACGCCGCCTCCTCCAGCTGCATCGCCCACAGGCGGGTGGTGTTGGCCCACGTCGCGACGAGCGTCAAAAAGCCAACGACGCCGAGGAGGCCCCACAGGCCGTGGACAATCCGCATTGTCGGCCCGTCGCTGATGGGCTCGCGCCCGGACGGGGGCGCCGCCGCGGCGGCGTCGGCCGGCCCCGCCGGCGGCTGCCGCGGTGGCTCGGACGGCAGCGGCGTCGGCGCACCGGGCGACAGGCCGCCGCTGCAGAGTTCGCCCGGGAAGGCGGGCGCGCGGGCGGCGATCCAGTAGGGCAGCGCCACGTCGGGGGGGCGGACCTCGCGGAGGAAGCTCTCTGGCGGGAGCACCCACGACGAAAAGTTGCCGACCGCCGCGTCGCCCAGGAGCTGGGCGGGCTCCCACGCGGTGCGCAGGCCGGGCGGTACCGCCGGCGGCGCGGGCGTCGCCCCGCCGCCAGTCGGAGTGGGTACCGGCGTGCCGTCCGCCATCAGGCTCGTTGCGTACGCTTCGGTGACGAGCGCGGCGTCCCAGGCGCGGCCATCAATGTCTGGGGTGCCGTACGAGATGTCGGGCCGCCCGCTAATATTTACGCGCAGCGCCCAGCCAAGCGCCGACGACTCGTTGATGCCGACGAGGCCAGTGAACGTGAGGGTACTGTTGGGCCGCATCTCCGTCGTCGCGTTGGTGTAGAGCGCTGCAGACAGCGGCGCTATGGGCACCTCCTTGCCATCCTGTGCCGGTCACTCGGGGTGCGGGCAAAGAGGCGCAGGGTTAAAGCGGCCATTCAAGCAGCAACGGGGCACAAAAGGAGTTGGGATAGGCCACGCGCAGCGGCAGCTCCTTCATGTCAGAGCGCCGACCTTTTGCACGCACCCCCGCGGTGGCCCGCCCCCGCGCGTTCAAACCCGCCCAAGACAACACAACAGGGCTCGGCCGGGGAGCGCAGCGGGGCAGACACGCCGTCGCTCATGGAGACGCCGACCCCAGGCGCCGTCCCCCCCCCCCCCCCCCACCCCTGCCAACCTCCAACCCGGTGTCCCCCAAACGTACGATAAACAGGTGTGGCCTCGTACAAAAGCACTGCATCTCGACAACCGCGACGCACGGCCCGGGGTTGAGGTCCTGCCGCGCCGCGACGGACCACCGCTCTGGCTCGTCTTGGCCGCGCGCACCGCCCGCGGCGGCCAGAGCGGCAGCCGCCGCTACGAGCGGCACCAGCCACCGCGGGCGGCGCATCGGTGGCGTCGCCGCGCGCGGCACAGCGCAGACGCCGCCGGCACGGCGACGCGCGGCGCGGCAGACGCTGCCGGCACGGCGACGCGCGGCGTGGCAGACGCTGCCGGCACGGCGACGCGCGGCGCGGCAGACAACGACGGCGGCGGCGGCGGCGGCGGCGGCGGCGGCGGCGGCGGTGGCCCCCCGCGGCCTGCGCGGCGGGCGCGGCGTGCGCGTGCCACGCGCATTGGGCCGCGCACGCGCGGAGCCGCCCCAGCGGAAAAAAAACAGTGGCCGCCGTCGTCGCGCACGGAGGACGCAGCGAAAGAGCGGGGATTTCGCGGCGTTGAGCGGGGAGGGGGGGGGGAAAGCGCTCGCACACCGCCGCCCAGTGGGCGCACGCAACGACCGCGGCACCCGCCCCCGTCCACAGACGCGACGGGGACGTCCCGCAGCAGCGGCGGCAGGCCGCCGCGCGTCAAGCCCACGCCGGCCAAGCGCGTTCTGGATGCGCATTCACACAAGGGGCGATGAGAGGCGGGCAGGGGTGCGGGCCGTGGGGGGGGGGGGGGCTGGGGAGGTTGCTGGGGACCCCCCCAACATGTTACCAATGGGTGTTGCCATCGGGCCGGCGGCTGCCGCTGACCAGACGTCCACAAGAAAGGGCGGGTGCACCCCACGCGTGGGTCAGCCAAGAGGCAACGGGGCGCCGTTTGACCGCACCACCCCGTTTCGGCGACACGGGCCACTTGCCCGCGCGGACCGTCTGCGTGCCCATTGCACGTGAGAAGGCGAACAAAAAAGCGCGGGGGACGAGGACGCCCACAGACTGCGGCGGGGGAGCCCAACCAGACTCTGACGGGTGGACCACTCGCGGGTAGGCGGCCTACCCGGGCGGTCCCGCCAAGAACGCTGTTGCCACGAGGTGGAGGGAACGGCGGTGGTGGCGGCGGGGGTGGCGGGGAGCGTCGCTGTTCTGGGGGCCCCGCCCGGGTGTTGGGAAGAATGACCGACTGTATCGGAAATACACACCGCATACAGCGCATAGGTCCGGTGTTTGTGTGACCCGATGGGGTGGTGGCGGCTCGCGCTCGGCCGGCAGCCAGGGCCGCTGGTCTTTGCGCACGTGGGCGCCCGCCTTGTTGCCGCTGACAGAGGACATCGGGCGGGGGGGGGCGTGCAACAGCCAAGGCCTTGCAAGGCGCGGATGATTGGCTTTGAGACGGTCCAGCATTCATTGCATTGGCGCCCGCCCTGCGCAGGCGCCGGCTGGTTGCTGAGGGCAGGGGGCACGTGTGCGTTGCGGGCGGGCCGGCGGCCCAGTCCCGGTCAGCGCGAGATTTCCCGTCGCTTCCGTCGGCTCACCCAGTGGCGCAGCACGCAACAAATGGGTCTGGCCGTCAGTCCACATTGGATGTCAACAGATTCCACTCACAAGGCTCGGCCTCTCGTGGGACTTGAGAGGTCATGTCAAATCTCCATCTCAGCGCCGCCACTACCCGTGTCCTTGTGCCCATCGTCTGCACGGCTATGCGCGTCTCATTGCCGAGATCGCAGCTGGCGGGGGGGGGGGGGGGGGGGGGGGGGGACGCCGCGCGTCGGCTCTGTCGGATCCCGGAGCCGTGCGCCCATTGATTGCGGGGCTGCTGCCCCCCCCCCCCCCCCCCCCTCCTACCCAGCCGCCGCCCTTCCCCCTCACCGCGGCTGCGGCTGTGCCTGTGGCGCTTGCTACGTGAAACTGCCGTCGTCACTGCCGCTGCGGCCGCCTCGGCGGGCGTGGGGCCCGGCGCTCTCCGTCTCCTGTCCGTCTTTCTACTCGTTTCTTTCCCGCCCTCGCCCGACCTGCTCCCCGCGCCGCCCGCTGTTCCCTGCCTAGCGTCCGCCCCCCCCCTCGCAGCCTGGCTCTCCGCCCTGCTCCTTTCCCTTTTCATCATCACCCTGTCTTCTTGCCCGCGGCTTCCGCCATGAGCGACCCACCGCGCGCCCCCTTCACCGCCCTGTACCTCGCGGCGGGCCTCTCCTCCCGCTTTGGCTTCCGCGTCAAGTGCCTGCAGGAGGTGGGCCGCTCTGGCGAGACGCTCCTAGAGCTGTCTGTCCGGCAGCTGCTGCCGCACGGCGTGGGCGACCTGGTACTGGTCGTCTCGTCGGGCACGTACGGGTCCATCCACGCGGTGGTGGGGGACGTCTTCCTCGGCCTCCCCGTCACGTACGTGTACCAGGTGACGCCCGAGTACCGGAAGAAGCCGCTCGGCACCGTCCACGCGCTGCTAGCGGCCGAGGGGGCGCTCGTGCGCCCGTTTTTGGTGCTGAATGGGGATACCCTGTACGGGGACGCGGCGCTGGCGCCCGTGTGTGCGCACCTGACGCGCCAATGTGGGGGCGGCGGTGACCGCGGCGGCGCCAATAGCGAAGGGGGTGGCGACGCCTCGGCCGAGGCGTGCATGCCCGGCTACCCCCTCAAAGACGTGCTCCCCCGCGCCGGCCGGGTCAACCGGGCGGTGATCCAGGTGGGCGGCGGCGGCACCCTGGACGCCATCGTCGAGCAGTACGACATTGGGATGGCGGACGTGGAGGCGGGCATCTACTCTGGGGCCGAGCTCACGTCCATGAACATCTTTGCATTCCCCCTCCCCGTCGTTGCGTTTGCGCGGCGGAAGTTTGACGCGTGGCTCGCCGCCCACGCGACCGAGGAGGTGGCCGAGTACATCCTGTCGACGATGCTCAACGACCTGCGGGCAGAGACGGGGATTGCCACGCGGGTGGTGGCGGTCGGCTCGGCGGTGCCGCTGGAGCTGACCAACCCGGATGACCTCGCGTACGTCAAGAACAACCTGCAGCTGGTGGGGCTCTAGAGGTGAACCCGGTGGGGGGGGGGGGGGGAGGGGGGGGGCCGGGGGCAGAGGAGGTGGCGTCTCGGCTGCGGCTGTGGCGAGGGCAGCCGGGGCGAACGCGGCCGGTTGCTGGGGATGGGCGTGCGCGGAAGGGACGAGGGGGGGGATTGAGGTGGCGGCCGGCGGGAAGGTGTGGCACAAAGCCGTGTTTATGGAGGCAGTGTGCTATGGGCAGGCGCAGGGGACACGTGAATGGGTGGGGCGGCTGGGTTTTGTTGTTTTTTCTCCCTTTTTTTTTTTTTTTCCTTTCTCTGTGATGGCGCCCGTACTTGGTTTTGTTTTTCGGCCACGGCGACCGCAGCTGTCACTCCAGGGGGGTGGTGGCCGTCTCGGCGAGTGTTCCTTTTTCCGCTCGCCGCCCCCATTGCATTCCGGTTGGCTGTGTGCGCGAGGGGTCTGCCACCCCGCCCACGTTCGTCCGCCCCCCCCCCCACCCGACGCCCGAGCCTCACTCCCCGTCACTCCCGTCGGCCATGGCGTCCTCCCCCACCGCCGCGGGCGCGGGCGCGCGGACGACCTGCCCCCCATTCCGGCGGCGGCGCTTCCCCCCCCCCGCCGCCGCCGCGCTGGCGTCCACCCCCCCGCCGCGGTCCCCCCCCGCCGCCGCCCCTGGCAGCGGCTGCTGCCGGTCCACCAGCACCGGCCGGGCGGCGGCGAGCGGGTGCGCCGGCGCCGGCCGCCGCGCCGTCCGCGCCACGCTCCCCGCGCCCGCGCCCGCGACCGCCGCCGCCGCCGCGGCGGCCGCGTCGTCCACCGCCCGCTGCGCGGCGCGGGTCAGCGCCCGCACCCGCTCCGCCGCCGCCGCCGCACACGACACGAGCAGCGCGGGTGGTACGGGCAGGCCGCCGCTCTTGACCAGCCCGCACACCTCCCCGTGCGCGTTCATGGTTAACGACAGCGTGCCGTCCGCGGCGGCCTCCTCCTGCGCCGTCGGGTCCACCGCGACGAGCGCGCCGCCGCCGCCGCCGCCGCCGCCGTCAGCGGCAGCCCCTCCCCCCCCCCCCCCCCCCCTCCTGGGTCGGCAAACAGCGCAAACGTGACCGCAAACGGCACGTGCGCGACCGGCAGCGGCACGCCCTCCCGCTCTTCCGGCGGGTGGATGGTCGCGTCCCCCCCCCGGACGCTCACGTCTGGCCGCCGCGCGCCGAGCACCGCCGCCACCGCCGCGGCGGTGGCAACGTCCCCCGCGTTGCCCGCGTCGGCCACGACCGTCACATCCACGGTGACCGCCCAGACGAGCGTGCCCGCCACGATGCACAGCGCCTCCGTGTCGAGCGCGCGGCTGCCGCGGAGGGCGCCCTCGACGAGCCGCACCGCGTCGGGGGTGGCGGCACCACCACCACCACCACCACCGCCACCACCACCACCACCGCCACGGCGGGCGAGCGCCGCCGCCGCGGCGGCCTCGGACGCGGCCGCGGATGGCGTGACGGCCACGGAGAGGGTGCCCTCCGTCGGCCGCCCCGGCCTCGGGGCGGTCGCGCGGACCGACACGGCGGCGGTGGCGAGCGTGTCACCAAACGCGGCGGTCGCCACGCCGGGCGTTGTTGGGGACAGCGCCAGGCGGACGCGGCGGCCGTCGGGCGGCCGCCGGCCGTCGACGCGCGCGCCGGTCGCGAGCGCCGCGACCGCAAACGCCTTTTCAGGGGCGGAGAACGCGTCGGGTCCCATCGCTGGGTGGGTGAGGCGACAACAGAGGGGGGGTACAGCGGGCGCTGCCAGCGGGTGGTGGACGCCGGGAAGGTGCGCAGGCGTCGAGCTGTCGGGAGGCGGCGGCGGGGGGGGGGGGGGGGGGGGGTAAACGGCCGGCGCGGTGGGCGATGGCCGCCGCCTCGTCCGGGGATCCCGTCCAGCCGCCAAGAAAGCGGCAAGTCGGCAACGTGTCCCGCGCAATTCCACCGGGTATCGTCGCGTGCCAACAGCATTCAACCAGGACTTAACCAGCTGGAGCGTCTGCACAACGCGTCCTGCCGCGCGGCCCGCGGGCCGTGCCCAGCAGCGGGGCTTCCGCGCTCGGCACCCTCCCCTCCTGCGCGGTGCTTCCACGCCCGCTCGGCTGCGTCGCGGCCACCACCGCCGCCACCGCCGCCACCGCCGCCACCGCCGCCACCGCCGCCACCGCCGCCACCGCCGCCACCGCCGCCACCGCCGTGGCGTCGCCCGCCGCAGTCACCGTCCGTGTCTCCTGCCCCGCGCCCTCCCCGCCCCATCATCCCCAACCGCCCACCCCCCTCCCCCCACCCCATCCGTCTACACTCGCCACGTCCGCCCTCCTTCCTCCCCCCTCTCCCCCACGCCCCCCCCCCCACCCCCCCCTCCCACGGCGACACGACCAACCCCCCCAATGTCGCCCTCTGGGGAGCGCACGCCGCTGCTCCCCCCCCCCCCCCCCGGCCGCCCACACGGCCACCCGCCAAGCGCGGGCGCCCCCCCCCGGCCTTCCCCCCCCCGCCGCCGCCCGCCGGCGGCGCCCCCCCCCCACCCCGGCGGTCGCCGCTGCCGCCGCTGCCGCCGCCGCCGCCGCCGCCGCCGCTGCTGCCGCCGGCGTGGGTGGACCTGCTCTACTGGCCGAGCCGGCTGGCGCTCGTTGCGCTCGCCGCCGCCGCCGCGGGGGCGGCGGTGGGGGGGTTCCCGCCGCCGGGGGGGGGGCGCCCGCCGCGCTTGGCGGTGGGGGGGGGCGCCCGCCACCGACGGGAGCGGGTGGGGGGGGTGGCCCGCCCGTGGGGGGGGGGGGGGGGACCCCCGCCCGCCGGTTGTGACCGCCACCGCCGCCGTCGCGGCGATTGCCGCCGCCGTTGCCGCGGCGGCCGCGCTGAGCCGGTCGCCCGGCTTTCCCTTCCCGCGTCCCCGCCTCCCCCCCAAGGGGGACGGCGGCAACAGCGGCGGCGGCAACAGCGGCGGCGGCGGCGGCGGCGGCGGTGGCGGCGGCGGCGGCCGCCACCGCCGCCGTGGTGCCAGCCGCCGCCGTGCCGGCGGCGGCGCCGCGGCGGTGCGCGCGCGCGCGCGGGGCGTGCGCGGCGTGGCGGCGGTGCTGGGCGCGTCGCGGGTGCTGCTGGCGAGCCTCGTGGAAGGGCACCCGGCGCCACTAGGGGGGTGGTGGGGGCTCTCGGGGGGGGTCGCCGCCGCCGCCCGCGCCGACGCGGCACGCCTCGTCGCGGCGCGCGCCGCCGCGGCCGCCGCGACCGACGCGGCCGACGCGGCCGACGCGCGGGAGGGCGGCGGCGGGGGGAGGCGGGGGGGGGGACGGGGGGGGGGGGGGGGGGGTGCCGCCGCGGACCGCCTCCACCGCCTGGCCAGCGCGGTGTACTATGCGCGCTACGCGACGGCGTCGTATGGGTGGCTGCTGCTGCGGCTGCTGGGCGGCGCCGGCCTGGACGGTGGCGGCGGCGGCGGCGGCGGCGGCGGGGGGGGCGGCGGCGGTAATGGTGGGGGTGGCGGTGGGGAGCGGCCGCGCGCCGCCAGCTGGGCGCCCCGCGGCATGAGCGCGCTCGAGGTGGTGGCGGCCAAGACCGGCGCCACGGGCGCGGCGGTCCTCTACGCCTACCTCGACGGTGACGGCGACGCCGACGCCACGGCGGGCGCGTCGGCCGCGTCGGTGGGCGGCGGCGGCGGCGGCGGCGGCGCCACGCCCGCCCGCTCGACCGAGTCGGTGGGGCGCGCCGCGCCCGCCGCGGGCGCCTCGGACGATGGCCTGCTGGCCGCCACCGCCGCCGCCGCGGCGGGCAGCCGCGGCGCCGCGCACGCGCCGGCGGGCGCGGCGTCTCCCCCCCTGCCGGCGGCGGCTGCTGCCGGGGGCGGGGCGACCCCCCCCCCCCCCCCCTCCTCCTGGAGGCCCCCCCCGTGGGCCCCCTCCCCCCCCCCCCACCGTCCACGGCGGCACCCGCCCCGTCGTGCTCCCCCGCTTCTTTGTCGCTGTCGACGAGGAGCGGCGGGTGCTGGTCGTTGCCATCCGCGGCACCTGGTCCGTCGCGGACGCGGTGCTCGACATGACCGCCGACGACGTGCGGTTCTTTGGTGGCTGGGCGCACCGGGGGATGGCCGACGCCGCGCTCGGCGTCTTTGACATTGTCTGGCCGGTGCTCACCGCCGCGCTGCGCGAGCGCGCGGTGGCTTCCGCCGCTGCCGCCGCCGCCGCCGCCGCCGCGGCGGCGGCGTCGGCGTCGGCGGCCGGTGCGGCCGCCGCCGCCGAGCCGGAAGAGCCGTGGGGGGTGGTCGTGACGGGCCACAGCATGGGCGGCGGCACCACGTCGCTGCTCGTCAAGCTCCTCCTCGCCGCCCAGGCGGCGGCCGCCGCGACCGCCGCGGGCGACGCCGCCGCCGCCGCCACCACCGCCGCCGCCACCACCATTGACGGCGTGCCGTTTCCCGCGCCGGGGGTGGTGTCGGCCCTGTTTTACGTGCCGCCGCCGGCAGCGGCCGCCGCCGCCACCGCGGCGGCGGCGGCGGCCCCGCCCGCCGGCGTGCCATGGTCGTCAACGACGGCGGCGACGACGACGGCGACGCCGCCACCGCCGCCGCCGCCGCCGCCACCGCCGCCACCGCCGCCTCGGCTGCTGACCTTTCCCGTTCACGGCTACGCGCTCGCGCCGCCGCCCACGTTTGGACCCCTGTCCGCGGTGGACCCGGCGTGGGCCGCCGCCGTCACGGCCGTCGTCCACGACGATGACCTCATCCCGCGGCTGAGCGTGTGGTCTGCGCGGGCGCTGCTGCGGACGCTGTCCCAGCGCGGGGGGGATACCAAAGAGCCGGACCACCGTGACACGGCGGGGGGCAATGGAGACACGGGCCGCGACGGCGGGGGTGGCGAGAGTGGGAAGGGCGACACGCGGCACGCCGACACCCGGGGGGGGAGGGGGGGGGGGGGGGCACGCCCCTGGTGGGCGCGCTTCCTGGGGCCACTCGCAGGACCCTGGGCGGGGGAGGAACGGCCGGCACCGCCTGCCGATGTGGAGGAAGGCGGAGCCGGGCAGGGGGTGCCCGCCGCCTCGCCTGGCGCTCCCACCACCGCCCGTGCTGGCGGCGTCCCGGTCCCGGTGCCACCGGTGCAGCGGGGTGCCGCCGCCGACGGCGTTGCTCGCCGAGACGACAGCGACGGCGGCTCCTCTGACACGGACGACAATGGCGACGGCAGCGGTGGGGACGACGGGGGCGGCCGGGATGGCGTGCCACCGGCGCGTGACCCGCTGGCGGTGTGGGAGGAGCGGCTGCTCGCCGCCCTCGCCGCCGACAGTGACAGCGACGGGGACAGCGGCGACGGCGGGGATGGCGGCGGCGGCGGCGGCGGCGGCGGTGGCGGCCGCCGTCCGCCCGCGGGGGTGACCTGCGCCGCGCTGCCGGTAGGCCCCCGCGGCGGGGACGCCCGCGTCGTCGGCCACGGTGTCCGTGACGGGGGTGGTGCCAGTGCCAGTGCCAGTGCCAGTGCCGGTGCTGGTGCCGGTGCGGGTGCGGGTGCCGGCGCCGGTGCCGGCGGCGGCGGCGGCAGCGGCGGGCGGCCGCCGGTTTCGGGCGGCGGCCGCCCGCCCAAGCGGCCGCCCGTCCGCGCGCCGCGGCCACGGCGGTCGGCCGCGGCGAGCGCGCCCGACCTGCGGTGGGACCCGCGGCTGGCGGGTGGGGGGGGCGTGCCGCGGGGGGGGCCCGCCGCCGCCACAGGCGGTGGTGGGCGGCCCGCGGCGGCGGCGGCGGCGGCGGCGGCGGCCGACGGGGCCACCGGCGGCAGCGCCGCCGCACCGGCCGACGCCACCGCCCTCACCAATGTCGCCGTTCATGGGGGCGGCGTCGCGGCCGCGTCGGGTGACGGCGTCGCCGTCGCCGCCGCCCCCGCCGCCGCCGCCACCGCGGCCGCCGCCACACCCGGTGGTGGCGCCGGTGGCAACGGTGCGCCCGGCGGCAAGGACAATAGGGACGTTGCCGCCGCGCGGGCGTCGGCGGTACCCCCCCCCCCCCCGGCGCGCCCACCGCGTCTGGCTCCCTCCGCCTCCGCGTCGGCCGCGTGGACCGCCTGTACGTGGTCGGCCGCATCCTATGGCTCATCCCCACCCCAGCGGCGGCGCCGGCCGCGGCGCCACGGCCGCCCAGCCGCCGTGGCAGTGACGCGGTGGCCACCGGCTGGGGCGGCGCCACCGACGACGCGGACGACGCCGCCGCGGCGGCGGGTACGGCAAAGGGTGGAGGTGGGGGTGAGGGTGGTGGCAACGGCAACGGCGTCGACGTGGGCGCAGACGGCGGCGCCGCCGCCGCCGGGGACGGCGGTGGCGACGGCGGCGGCGCGGCGCGGCGGCAGCGGCGGCAGCGGCGGCGGTACCGGGCGGTGCTCGTCCGTGGCGACGGCGCGGCGCTGGAGCGGATCCTCGTGACGCCCACGCTGTGGGCGTCGCACCTGCCCAGCGCGTACGAGGCGGCGCTCGACAGCCTCGGCCTGGGCGCCTACTTTGACGCCGTCGCCGCGGCGGGCGACGACGCCGCCGCCGCCACCGCGCCGCCGGGGGGGGGGGGGGGGAAGGCGCGGCCGGAGGGGCGCCCGGGGGGGGGTCGGGGGGGGGGTGACGGGCTAGCCACGCCCCCGATGGACGCGCCGCGCCGCCGCCGCGGGTGCCGCCGCCGCCGCCGTGCGGGGCGCCACCGCTGCCGGTCGGCGCGGCGGGCTAGAGGGAGCCGACCGCGTTGCGGTCGGCGCGCACGGTGGGGGGGCGGCCGAGGGGGGGGCACCCCGCCCGAGGGGGCGCGCGGGTCCCGCCGGCGCGCGCCGACGCGCGGCGGTGCGCCCACCCCCAACGCGCCCGGACGGTCTACGGGCGGCGCGCGGGCGGCGTGGCGGCGTTACCCCGCGCGCCCGTGATGGCCACAGCACGGGCAGCGGGGGTAGGAGCAAAGAACAAACGTACCATCAACGAAAAACGTACATGGCGGGCACGATGGAACGCGTGGCCCTCCCTTCCCCCCGCACCCCCACGTCCGCAGGTAGGGAACATGCCGCCCCAGCCCCTCGCCCCCCCCTCCCTCCCTCCCCCCCCCTCCTCTCTCTCTCACACGAGAAACCGCACCCAGTAGCGCACCGCCGCGTCCCCCCCGTACCAGGTGTCCCGCCCCCCCGCGGCGAGTGCACCACCCCGTCGAGCACCACGTTGCGCGCGCCGGCGAGCCCCGCCACCTCGAGCGGCACGATGCCGTCGCCCACCCCCCCCCCCCCCCCGGCCCGACGGGCCGCCCCGCGGTGAGCTCGTAGCTCACCTTGGCAAGCCACTCCCGCCGCCACCGCCGCCACTCGGCAGCCGCGGCGGCGGCGGCGGCGGTGACGACCGCGCCCGCGCCCGCGCCCGCGCCCGCGCCCGCGCCCGCGGCGGTGGCGGTGGCGGTGGCGGCGGTGGCGGCGGCGGGGCCCCCCTCCCCCCCGCCCCCCCCCCCCCCCCCGCCACCACCAACGACGACGCCACTCCCACACACGCACGTGTACGCAACGGTGGGGAGGGCGGCGCCCGGCGCGGCGGCGTTGACCCACCCCATGTTGGCCGCCGTCACCCACTCTGCCGACGCGTGGGGCGTGCCGAGCGTGATCAGCGCCGCGACCGCCGACGCGGCGCCGCCGCGGCGGCCGCCGCCCCACCCGCGGCCGTCGTACAGGGCCACCCCGCCGGTGGGGACCGTGGCCGCACCGGCAGCGTCCGCCGCTGCCGCCGCCGCCGCCGCCAAACCACTGGCGGCGGTGGCGGTGGCGGTGGCGGTGGCGGTGGCGGTGGGGGTGGCGGTGGGGGTGGCGGTGGCGCCGCCCGCGGCCATCCAGATGCGCGCCACCCACCCCCCCGCCGAGTGGCCGACCAGGTTCACCCGCCCGTCCGCACTCGCCGCGGCGGCCGCGTCGATCGCCGCGTCGACGAGCGCCAGCACCGGCGTGACGGGCCGCCCGCCGAGCGTCGCCGCCCACGTGCCGCGTGTGACGGGCACGACCGACACGGGGGTGGTGGCGGGGAGGAGCGACCGCAGCGCCGCGGCCATGCCGGCATAGTCAGACGCGGGCGCGCCGTAGCCGGGGAGGATGACGACGGGGCGGGGGGTGGGGGGGGCGGTCGCCGCCGCCGCGGCGGCGGAGAGGGGGGGGTGGAATACGTTGACGGGGGGGGTGGCGGTCATGGGGGGGGGGGGGGGGGGGTCGCCGGCTGGTCGGCCGCCAGAGGGGGGGGGTGGGGGGGGGGGCGGTCCCGCCACGCGCCCCACCGCCGCCGCCCGCGGCGGCACCCGCCGCAACCGCAAGGTAGGGGGCGGCCGCGCGGCGGCGGCGGCGGCGGCGGCGGCGGCGGCGGCGCCACGGCAGACGCTGGCGGGCGGCCGCGGCGGCGGCGGCGGGAGCGCGGCGACAAACGCCATGGCGGGGAGGAGGGCGCACGACGGGGGGGGGGGAGGGGTGCGGCGGTGGCAGGGAGGGGGGGGGGGGGGGGGTTGGGGGGAAAAGGTGGAGCGCACGTGGGGGGCGGTGGGAAGGAGGGGGGGGGGGGGGGGGTAGCGCCGGCGGCGGAGTGCCCGACCGCTGCAGTGACGGGCACCGGGGGCGGGACGGACGGTGGGGGGGGGGGGGATGTCGGCGGGTGCTTCCACGGCCCGCCTGGATGATTACCGCGCGCAAAGAGAGATGGACGCGCGGGGGGGATCTCGCGCGGCTGGGCCCCACAGTCTACGCCACAACCGCTTGCACCTCGACCTGCCCTGTCCTCCAGTATGTATCCCGTCTCTTTTGTCTGGGGTGTCCCCCTGCGGGGGAGAGGGGCCCACAGGCGAGCGCAGGCGGCGGATGTTGCCGCCGCCACCACCGCCGCCGCCACCACCGCCACCGTCACACCGGTGCGACACGGCTGGCGACGCGGGAGCGTCGGCGGACGGGGGGGCGTACGCGACCGTGACGCGGCACCGCCGGCGGGACGACGCCGGCGGCGGCAACGGCCGTCTGTCCCCGGCAGGCGGGCGGGCGGGTGGGCGGGTGGGCGGGCGGGCGGGCGGGCGGGCGCCCGTCGGGCGCAAACCACCGCCGCCGCCGCCGCCAGCGGCGCGCGGCGCGCGGCGGGGCGTGACCGCCGCGCGCCGCGCCGCGGGTGGTGGGCGCGGACGCGCCGACCGCCGCGGCGGTCGGCGCGGCGACGGGCGGCGGCGGGCAACGCGGGCGCGGCCGGCGGGGCGGGGTGGCGGTGGCGGCGGCGGCGGCGGCGGCCGCCACCGCCGCCGTGATTGCAAGTGTCGCCGCCGACGGCGCGGGCGGCCCTACTGGCCGTCCGCCGCCGCCGTCGTGGGCGGGGGGGGCGCGGCGGCCGCGGCGGCCGCGGCGGCCGCGGCGGCGGCCGCGTCGGGGGCGGCGGCGGCGGCGGCGGCGGGCCGCGCGCCCCCCCCAGCCCCCCCTCCCCCTCCCCCTTACCCACCCCCTCCTGAATAGATAGGCGGTCCACCGCCGCGGGCGCCCCCCTCCCCTCCCCCCCCCCCCCCCCCCTCCATCCCACGCGTGGCGGCGCCCCCCCCCCCCCCCCCCCCCCCCCCCGGCGCCTCCCCATACAGCGCCGCCGCGGCGAGCCGCCCCGCCACCGTGCGGTACGCCGGGTGGCTCCCCACCCCGTGCCGCGCCGCGTCCACGTTGGTCACCCCGCGGACGCCCGCGACGCCCGCGACGCGCCACTCGAGGCCGCCCAGCCCGTGGGCGGCCTGCAGGTACCAGTCGGCCGCCCACGACGCGTTGATGACGGGGCCGACGCGGCCGTCGGCCGCCGGTGGGGGGGGGGGGGGGCGCCGCCCGCACCGCCCCGCGGCGGCGACGCGCCCGCCGTCGCCGCCGCCGCCGCCGTCGCCGCCGCTGCCGTTGCGGTGACGGCCACGCTGCCACTGCCGCTGCTACGGCCACGGCTGCCGCCGTCGCGCCGGTCCGCGCCGGTCGGTGGCGGCGGCGGCGGCGGCGGCGGCGGCTCGTCGTCCACGCCGTCCCGGTCGGTGGCCCAGCCCAGCGCCCGCGCCGCCGACCGGACGGCGTGGGTGGAGCACGGCGCGCCCATCACGACCAGCCCCGCGACGCGGCCGCCCACCCCCCGCCGCCCCAGCTGCCGCACCGCCTCCACCACCGCCGTGCCACCCACCCCATACCCGACGAGCGTCACCGGCACGCGGCCGACGAGGGTGCCCGCCTCGAGCGCGTCGGCCAGGACGCCGCCGAGCGCCTCGGCGCGGGCGGCGGCGGTGCCCCACGCGTTGTCCACGACGCCCTTGACGCCCGCCACGACCGACAGCGGCAGCGCGAGCGCCGCCGCCAGCGCCGGTACGACCGCCCCCGCCGCCGCCTTGGCGGCGGTGGAGACAGCAAAGCCGCCGACGAGCGCGTGCATGGCGGTGGAGAGGCGGCGGAGGAGGGCGGGCTCCCACCGCAGCGCAACGACGGTCGTGCCGGGGGGGGCCGCCGCCGCGAGGGCGGTGAACTGGGACGCAAACGCGCCCGCGGGGACGCCGTCGGGGCACCCCTTGTCCGCGGGGGTGGGAGGGGGGAGGAGGCCCGCGACGGCCAGCACCACGTGCACCCCAGGCGTGGGGGGGGGTGGGGGGGGGGGTGCGTCCCCGCCGGCCGCCGACGCACGGGCGGGGGCGGCGCCGCCGCCAGCCGCAGCAGGCGCGGCGGGTGCGGCGGGGGCGGTCGCCGCGGCGGCGGCGGCGGCGGCGGCGGCGGCGCCCCCCCCCCCCCCCTCCCCCTCCGCGGGGGCGGCCGCCTCCGCCGCCAGCGGCGGGCGCACCGCCTCGAGGCTGACCGCCCCCACCCCCTGCGTGCGGCGCATCATGGCCCCCCCCCCCACGGTGGCCCCCCCCGCGGCAAACGCCCCCCCCAGCAGCACCCCCCCCCCGCGCCGACCACCCCCGCCGCCCCCCCCCCGCCACCGCCGCGACGGCCGGGACCAGCACGGGCGCGAGGAGGCCACCCGACAGGCCCAGCGCGAGGCCACTCGCCGCGGCCGTCGCGCCAATCGCCCAGCCGCGGCGGGTCGCCGTCGACCGCGCGCGGGCGGCCGCGTCGGCGGCGGCCGCCGTGGGCAGCGCCGGCGTTGGGGGGGGGGGGGTCCCCGCCGCCACCGCCGCGAGGCGCGCCTCGGCGGCGGCGACCGCCGCGGGCGCGCCGAGGGCGCCGGCGGTGCGGGCGGCCGCCGCGCGGACGCGTGCGTCGTAGATGGCGGTGGGGAGCTCGGCGTGGATGACCGTGTAGAGGAGCGCCGCCACGTCTAGGACGGGGAGGCGGTTGGCGCCGCCGGCCTTGCCGTTGTCGCCGCCGTCACCGTCGCCGTCGCCGTCGCCGTCACCGCCACCGCCGCCGTCACCGGCGTCACCGTCGTCACCATTACTGCCCCCCCCCCGCGTCGTCACGTCCAGCAGCGACGCGGCGGCCGCGTCGCCGAGCGCCGCGTCGGCCATGGCCGCCTGCGCGACGAGCGCGTCGACGGCGGCGGGGCGGAGGCACAGGGCGGTGCCGGCGCGGCGGAGGAAGGGCTCCCGCCAGCCGTCGGCGTCGTCGAGGCACGCCGCGTGGGCGGCGAGGAGCGTCGCAAACAGCCACGCTACCTCTGCCGAGGGGGGCGGGGGGGACGCCGGCCGCGCCACCGCCGCCGGCAACGACGACGACGACGGCGGCGGCGGCGGCGGCGGCGGCGGCAGCGGCGGCGGCATCGTGCCGGCCAAGGGAGGGCGGCGGAAGGGGTGGTGGGGGAGGAGGGAGGGGGAGCCGCCCGCGGGTGCGGACGGGGGGGCGGGGGGGGGGTCGCGGCCAGCCGCGGAGCCGGCCGCCGCGGGCGCACAAGAGCGGGCGGGCGGGCGGCGACGCCGGCACAGCCCGCCAATCGGTGTCCCTGCGGGTGGCTGCGCCGCGGCCGCGCCGCTGCCCGTCACGCCCATTCCGCCGGCAGCGCGACACGCCGCCCGCGAAGCGCCTTTGCACACGCCGCGACAGCGGGGAGCGGGAGGGAGGGAGGCAGCGGGCGGCCGCCAGCAAGACGCGGGGCTGCCACACGCGACGCGCGTGCAAGTGGGTCTGCTGTGCACGCGCCAGCAATGGATGAGTGGAACGCTTCTCACGATCCATCTTGTATTGACAAATAATTTTGTGCTAGTCCATACGAATGGTGATATAACTACAAGAGCAATATTGTGACTTTGGAAGGGCCTTTTGAGTCGTCGGTCAGTGTCGTCGCCCTGCCGCGTGGCTGCGCGTGCCCGATGGCGCCGCTGGCAGCCGCCCATTGGCCAGGGTGGCGGCACCCCTCCCAGCAGACGCCGTCGGCACACCCCCCCCCCCCCTCTGCGCGTCGAATCCCATCGGCGGTGCCGCTGCCCAGCCTCCCGGATCGCCGCCCGTCACTCGTCTGTCTGTCAGGGGAGCACCCCCCCACCCCCCCCCCCCCCCCCCCCCCCCCCCCCCGCCCGCCCCGCGCCTCCCTCCTCCGCACGCGCGCGGTAGGTGGGGGGGGGGTGGCCAGCCGCGCGGCGGCGCGGCCGCGCCGCGGCGGTCGCGGTTCCGCCCGCGCCGCGCGCACGGCCGCCGCGCCTGTACGGCCGCCGCCTCGGGGCGGGGCGCTGCACCGCCAGACGCGTGCCGCCGTCCCCCCGTCCCGCCGTCGTCTCCCCCCCCCGCGTTCCTCTGGACGCGCCCGCTGCGTGACCCGCCCTGCCGTCTGCTGTCCCCGGCGGCTGGTGGCGCCGAGGCGCGTCCCGCGGCGGGCGGCCGCCGCTCCCGCCCCGGCCGGCCCCGTTGGCGGCGGGTGCGGCGGGCGCGGTCGCCCTCCCCGCTCCCCCCCTCCCTCCCCCCCCCCCCCCCCACGCCGCCCCTCCTACCCGCGTCCGCCGCCGCCGGCCCTCTGGGCCGACCCGTTTCTCCATGGCGGCGGCGGCGCGGCGGTCTCCCCCCCCGCCCCCGCCTCCGCCCTCCCCGCCGCCATCATCCCTCCCCCCCCCGCTGCCCCCACCCGCTGCCGCGGCGGCTGCGGCCCCGTTGGCGGCGGCTGGCCACGGCCGGCTGTTGGCGGCGGCGTCGCCCACCGCCGCGGCGGCGGCGGCGGCCGCCCTCGCGCCCGCCCCCGCCGCCGACGCCGCCGCCGCCGCTGCGCCCGCCGTCGCTTCTGCTGCCGCGGGCGTGGCCGGCGCGGGCGACGCTCCCCCCCCCCCCCCCTCATCCCCCGCCACCGCCCGCTGACCGTTGCCTACACGTGCAACGCCAAGAAGCAGGCGGCGTTTTTTAGCGACCTCGCCGCCGCGGCGCCCGCGCACGGCATCACCCTCGTCCCGGTGGGGCTGGACGCCCCCACCGCCCCGGGCGTGGCGGCGGCGGCGGGGGGCGCGCCCGCCGGGGCGGGGGGGGGGTACGACGCGACGCTCCACAAGCGGACCGACGACATGGCGCTGCGGCTGCGGGGGTGTGCCGCTGCGCCGCTGTTGCCGCGGCCGCCATCCCCGCGCTTTGGGCGGCCGCAGGGGGACGACGACCCCGCTCGTTTCCCGCCGGGCGCGCCGCTGCCCGCTTCCCCACTGGGCGCCTTGCGCTCCCCGCCCGCCCGAGATGCCAAACCCAACGCTGAAGGCACGGGCGTGGCGGTCAGGCCGGCGACGGCGGCGGCGGCGGTGACAGCGGAAGGGACGGCGTCAGCGGCGGCGGCGGCGGCGGCGGCGGCGGCGGCGGCGGCGGCGGCAGCAGCAGCAGCATCAGCAGTAGAAGCAGCAGCAGCAGCCACCGCCCGGGTGGCCGCGCTCACCGCCTGGGTCGCCACCCCCGCGGCGGGGGTGGTGGTGGACCCGCTACCGGGGGTTTGGCGGCTGCTCGACCGCTTCGCCCTGTCCTCGGCAGTCGACGCGGCGCTGCGGCGGCTGCCGGCCGCCACGCGCGCCCGGTTTGTGCGGCTGCCGTGGGCGTCGGCGGCGGCGGTGCTGGGGGTGGGTGGCCCGTCGGCGGCGGTGGCAGCCGCCCCTGCCGCCTACCCGCCGGCGACGGCTGACGCGGCGGCAGCCACGAGGCGGCGCGGCGACACGGGCGGCGCGTGTGGCGGGAGCGCCCGGCGGTCGTCCCCCTCTGGTGGCGGCAACGGTGGCAGCGGCGACGGCAGCGACGGCGGTGATGACGCGGTGGCAACGGCGGCGGCGGCGACCACCCCCCCCCCGGACGTGGCGGCCCTGCGACGGGGCCCGCTCATCCTCAAGCGGCGCGAGGCGTGCGGCTCGGCGCCCAGCCATGAGATGGCCACCGCCGGCTGCGCGGCGTGTGCGGCGGCCGCGGTGGGCGCCCGCTTTGGCGGCCCCGCCGGCGCGGCGGACGTGGCGGTGCAGCGGTGGGTGGCGCGCCACGGGCGGCGGCTGTGGAAGGTGTACGCGGTGGGGGGGAAGGCACTCGCCGTGCAGTGCCGCGCGTCGATTGGGGCGGGCGCCCTGCCGGTGGGCGAGAGGGAGGCGGAGGGGAAGCGGCCGGGGGAAGGGGAGGGGGAGGGGGGATGGGACGGGGAGGTGGACGAGGATGAGGATGAGCAATGCCCGCGGGCGGGGGGGGTGGCGGCTGCACGCCACCGGGGCCGCCCCGCCCGTGGTGGCGGCTGTGGCTCGTGTGGGGTCGGCTGGCGCTACTATGACGAAGCGGACATGGCGGCGATGAAGCGGACCAAGCCGCCGCCCGCGGTGGCTACCGGCAGCGGCGGCGGCGGCGGCGGCAGTGGCGACGGCTGCAACGGCGCCGCCGTCGGCGGTAGTGGTGGCGCCAACGACGCCAATGACGCTGACGACGCCGACGACGACGACCAAGGCGACGACGACGATGATGGCGATGGCGGCAGCGTGGGCGGGGCGCCGCTGACCCCGCTCGACACCCCCACCGCCGCGGCGCTGGTGCGCGTCCTCTGCGCCGAGCTCCGCCTCTCCCTCCTGGGCGTGGACGTGGTCGCCGACGCCGCGTCGGGCGCCCTGTCGGTCGTGGACGTCAACTATTTTCCCGGCTACAAGGGCGTGCCGGGCGTCCACGACGCGCTGCTCCGCCACGTGCGGGCAGTGGTGGAGGACGGGGAGCGCCGCGGGGTGCGGGCGGAGGGGGTGGCGGGGGATGAGGGGGGGGAGGAAGGTGGGGGGGTAAGGGGGGGCGCGGCGGTGGAGTGCCGCCCGCCTCGGCGTCGGTGCCCTGTCGGGGAGGCCGATGGGAAGGGACCGCACTAACTCTTTTTTTGGGCTGTGGACGACAAAGCGCGTTGGTCCCACCCGCCCTTGGGGGCGGGGCAGGACTGTGGGGAGGGGGAGGGGGGCGACGCGCATGCGCCCGCGCCACCCCGCCACGCATGCCGCGGCGGCGGCCAGTGGCCCGCCCTCCCCCCACTCCTCTGCCGCCGCCCCCTCGCCGGCGGCCACCCCCACAGCGCCATGGCGGCGGCGGAAGGGGCGGCGGCGGCATTCCCGCCTCCCCCACGCCCCCCGTCATCTCCTCCGCGGCTTCCCCCGCGAAAAGAGGCGCGCAGTGCCCCCCCTCGTCAGTGGGGCCAACAAACCGCGAGAAGCCGCCCCCCTACTGGCGACGCCCCCCCCCCAGCTGGTCCCCCGAGTCGAGGCGGAGCCTGTCGACCGCCACCCCCCCACGCGTGCGACAGCCCGATGAACGCGCACCCCCCAATGTCGAGCGCCCCCGCCAGGAGGCAGACCGCGACCGCCGTGACAGCCCGGACGGGCGCCCACGCCGGCGATGACACGGCGGGTGCCGCCCTGTCGACCACCGCATCGGTCATCACCGACGGGGGCAAAGTGTGGGGGGGAGGGGAGGGGGGGGGAGGGAGACACAGCAGCAGCGGGACGGGCGGCGCCGAGGCGCCGATGGAAGAGCCGCAGAGGGACAAGCGGGGACGCGCCGTTGCCGACGATTTGGCGAGTCGGCCGGGAGTGGCGCAGAGTGCCCCCTCGACGGCCGTCCACGATCCGTGGCGAGGCGATCCACGAATGTGGTCCACTCTCTGTCGCTGCTGTTGTCAGTCGTCAAAAAAAGTCGCGAAACGAAAACCGTGAAACAATCGATTAAAAATACAGGTATTAAATTGGGATCACAGAAAAAAGTCAGTAAAAGCGTTACCTCCACTTGCTTGTTCGCTTAAACGAAACGGGTGCTAATCGACTTAGGTGTCCCAAACGTGGCGACTGTCCAACACTTCAGGGTCTAGATTGCAACCTGCTCTGCTACCGAGCGGTTGCACCAGCGACCGAAGCCACCCGTCCGGGCAGCACCGGGGTTCCCGTACGTGGCGCCGCTTTCAACCAATCAGCGACTTGATGGGTGACGCACCCAGAACGAAGGTGAGCCACTAATCGACCATAAGGGTGTCCGCGTTGTACAGTAGCTTCGCTAGCAATTACAGTCTGTTCACCATCGTCTTTCTTAACGACCGTATACTGTACTGTGGCTGAAGACTCTCAAAATAGCCCAGTATCTTGATATCCACGGAGACGACAGCCTGATAGGGAGCACGGCCAGTCATCGGCCACGGGCGCGGGCGGGACTCCGTTTTGACACCGTTGGACCAACGTCAACAGCCACAAAGTCCGGCTGGGTCACCCCCCCCGCTCGACGGCGCCCGCCCGAGTCCTCGATGGGGGGGTGCGATCAACGTTGGCCACTTCACGACCGTGTTCTACCGCCCGCCTGGGTCCCGTGCTGATGCTACCAACCCGGTCCGGGCGGGGCCCCGCCCCCACGCCTCTGCACCGCAGCCCGGCAGGCCGAGAGGTTCGTACACTCCTCTCTTCCCCCGTGGCCCATCCGACGGTGATGGCAACCCCGAGTGGAGGCCGTGAGGACGAGGGGGCGAGGACGGGTAGTGTCCGCGGGGCCGCCCGCGCGGGGTGGGCGCTGGCTAAACTGCTCTGGCCGCCGCCGCCATCCCGCATTGTCCATCCCGCCCATGGGTGCGGCGGTGGCTCGGTGCGCGGCCGCCTACGCGCGAGCCCGCGCACAACAAGGCAGCCGAGTGTGCGGGCGAGCGGGCGGCGGCGGCCTGCCTCCCCGCCGCCTCTTCCTTCCACCCCCATCCCGCTCTCCTCCTCTGACCGGCTCTACGGCACTCGACCGCCGCCCCTGCACGCGCAACGGGCGCCTCTTCTCTGTGGGCGGTGGCCATGGCGGCACCGCGGCAGTGGAAGCCAGCGGCAGCGGCAGCGGTCGTGGGCGTTGCGGTGGGGCTGCTGGTGGGCGCAGCGGCGGCGGCGGCAGCGGCGCCCGTGGCGGCGGCGGCGACGGCGGCGCGGACCATCCCCTTCCCGTCCCCCCCCCCGGGGTCCCCGTCGGCGGGCCGCTTCCACACCCTCGGCGCGCTCCAGTGCCGGCTGCACCCCCCCCCCACCGGCGGCGCCTCCCCCGACGCGCACGCCGTCGCGTCCTCGGCCCGCCGCGGCGACACTGGCTGGACGCTGCGCGCCAACCGGTCCACGCCACCCGTCTTTGTGCCGTACGCCCCCGGCACGTGCGCGTCGCCGCTGGACGACGCGGAGCAGCTCGCCTTCCTGGCGTCACCCGCCGAGACGGCGTGTTCCAAGACCGCCGATTGGTGGCGGCGCGCGCCGAGCACGGCCGTCGCGTCGGGCGGGGACCCGGCCGCGGAGTTTGAGTGGGCGGGCAACTGGCTGTACACGCTCGCCGCGGGCGCGGCGTCCAAGGGCGCCCCCGTTGGCGGCATGATCTCGGCCGAGTGGTTCCGCCCGCACCACTGTGCGACCGCGCCGGGGCGATCGGGGCTGGTGTGTGAGGAGGAGGTGGCCCGCCTGCTGACGCTGCAGCGGAACCAGCGGTTCGGGGCCGTGACGCGGCAGACGAGCGTCTACGATGTGATGTCCGTGACGCGGGGGACGATCGGCATTGCGCTCAACCGGCGGCAGCAGCGGCTGGTCATCGCCGCGGTGGACACGCTGTCGAACGGCTCGTACTCCACCCGGTCCTTTACGTCGGTGCTGATGTACACCCCGCGCGTCGGTCCCAGGCGGCCCGTCCTCGTCGGCGAGTCGGCGCTGCTGTCGCTGGGGCGTGGCGTCATGGCGGACTCATCGTGGCTGGGCGGCTCCTTCCCCAGCGGCCTCAACGCCAACGTGCGGCTCCGCCGCATCGTGCGCGGTACCTCGGATCCACCGTCCGAGGTGTCGTGGCCGTTGGGCAAGGGCTCTGACAACACCAACAGCTCCCTGTGGCTGCAGCGGCTGGCGACGCTCTTTTGTCAGCCGCCCGCCGGTTCGTTTGTGTCGGATAGCGGCCTGTGCAGCGGCGTGGAGCTGCGGGAACCGTCTGCGCGAACCGAGCTGCTCGCCGGTGGGCAGCCGGTGGGGTCCGAGCTCGGTCTGGACGAGGGCGGATTTCTTCGCGTGCCGCGCGAGACGGTCCGGTGGAGCTTCAAGCGGGCTGCCAAGATGCCGCGAAGTACGCCGTGTCCGTCCTTTGATGACCTGGATTGGCTCATGCCGCTGCGGCAGCCTATCTGGCTGCTGGGTCGCAAGTCAAGGGAGATACACGGCGCCGGACCTGGGAGCGAGGTGGAAGTGGACTTGGCCGCGCGGCTGTCCTCCTGCTCCTTTGACAAGTACAAGAGACCAAAGGCCAAGACGTTCTGGCTGTCGCGCGTGGAGGCCTTGGTGGCGGCCCTCTCCGACAGCTACCGCCGCGCGGATTTTCACGTGGACGCCCCGGCGGATCCCGTGTCCAACTCGGAGCTGCTGCTGGCGGTGCTGGTGGTCGTCCCCGAGGCCGCCACCATCGTGTTGCTGTTGATCCAGCGGCGGCGGCAGCCGCCGCGACGGCCGCCCCGCTGGAGCTGGCGGGAGGGGCTGATGCTGGGCCTGGCCGTCGTGGCGGGCGCCGCCGCGCTCATCGCGGTGGGCTTTGTGGACTGGCAGGAGCGCCGCGGCGCCGCGTGGCGCGCCGCGACGACGCGCCTCGAGCTGTCGCTCCCCGCGAGTGACAAGGAGCTGCTCCGCGGCTTTGACGCGACCGGCCGATACGTGACGCTCGTCGAGTCGCTGCTCCTCGTCGCCCGCACGGGCTACCGCCCGCACCTGACGCGCCGGCTGGCGGTGGGCATGACCGCCGCCTATGCCGGCCTCGTCTTGGCGGTGCTGGCACGGGTGGCCACCGCCGCCGTTTGGCCGCCGCGCCCGTCGCACGACCACGAAGCCGACGGCCCGGCCAACGACGCTGGCGGTGTCTTGTGGGGCGACCTGGCCGACGGGAACCCGCTGCTTCCGGGCTGGCGGCAGCGGTGGCGGCGGCGGCGGCTGCGGTGGCCACGGATCCCTGCCCCGCGGGGGCGGCGGGGCACGCGCGAGTCGGCTGCCGCGGCGGCGGCGGCCGCCGCTGCCAACGCTGACGCGGCGGGCATGAGCAGCGGCAAGGGACCCGTCGCGCCAGACGCGTGGCGGGTCGAAAAAGCGGCCGACCACGGGCCGTGGCTGGACCCGCCCCCGCCGTGAGCGTCGCGGATTTTTCGCTACGCCGCGCACACATGGGCACCCGACCAGCTGTGGGTGTCTGCCGAGACGGAGCGCCGCGGTGGGTCGGGCCGCCGCCCCCGCCCCCGCCCCCGTCGCGCACCCGCCATTGCAACAGCGGCGATGGCGGGAGCGATCGCGGCGGCGGCGGCGGCGGCAGCAGCAGCCGACGGCGCAGCGTTTTGCCGTTTCCCGTCGTCCTCGCCTCTCGCCGCGTCGTGCCGGCCAGCCGTTGCCGCCGTCTCCGACGCCACCCCCGCCCGTGCCGCCGACGGCGCAGCCGTTCACGACGCCAGCGCCGATGCCGCCGCCGCCGCCGCCGCCGCCGCCACGGCCGCCGCCGCCGCCGCCACCGCGGGGACGGGCCAGCGCGTGGCCGGGCAGCCACCGCCGCGGCGGGCGTGCCCCCCGCCGCCACGCCACCGGCGGCAGCGGCGGCGCGGGATCCGCGCGCGTCGGCTGCATCGCTACCCCCCCCCCGCCCGCCCCGTGCGCGCGCCGCGCCCGCCCCTCCGCGCGTCTCTGCGCGGCCGCCGCGGCGGCGGCCGCACGCGCAGCGCGTATGGCGGGCACGCGCAGCGCGGCAGCCGCGCCGCGGCCTGTTTCTTCCTCTTTTTTCTTTCGTTTTTTTTTTTTTTTTTTTTTTTTTTTTTTTTTTTTTTTTTTTTTTTTTTTTGGTTGTGCCTGGAGCACCGCCGCCCTCCCTGACCAACCCCCCCCCCCCGCCTCCCACCCACCCACCCACCGCCACCACCACCACCACCACCGCCGCTGCCACCCGCAGCCGGCAACGTGCCAGCCACGCGGCCGCCGCGCAAACGACCGGCCGCCCACCCACCCGCGGCGGCCGCCGCGCCGCCCGTCCCAGCGCGGCCGCCGCGCCGCCCGTCCCAGCGCGGCCGCCGCGTCGCGACAATGGCGGCCTGCGCGCGCGGTCGCGGGGCACCACCCACACCCACCACCCCCCCCCCCCCCCCCCCCCCCCCCCAACACGACGCGCCTGCCCACGCGGGTCGGCACGCCATCCCCACCACACGCCGCCGCCACACGCCGCCGCTGCCGCCGCCATTGTGGCGATCCACCCGACGCCGCGGGCGGTAGCGGAAAGAAAAAAAAAAAAAAACAGAAAAAAAAGACAGAGGGTGCCACCCCGCGGAGGCGCCGCGGCGGTGCCGCACCCACCGCCAAGCCCGTGCCGCCCACCCTTTTTCTGGCGCTCGCAGAGGCGCCGCGGCGGCGGGCCGGGCGGTGTCGGTGCCACGGCGGCGGGGCGGGCGTTGGCAGGTGGGGAGCGCGGGCGGGGAGCGCGGGCGGGGAGCGCGGGCGGGGAGCGCGGGCGGGGAGCGCGGACGGCAGCGGTTGGGCGGGGGGGGGAGGGGGGGCGGCGGCGACGGAGGCGCGGCGCGCAACGGGCGCCGGTGCCGCGGATCAAGCCGGCGCGCGGGCAAACGCCCGCCCCGTCGCGTCGGCGCGGCGCCCACAAATCCCCTCCCCGCTGCTTTGGCCCCCCCACACCGCGCCCCCCCCCCTACCACACACCCCATCTCCGCCCCCCACCCAGGCCGCCACCTCTGCGGCCACTCCCCCGCTTCCCCCCCCCCCCCCCCCCGCCCCCCCACCCCCCGACAATGCGCGTCGCGGTCCAAGGCTGCGCCCACGGCGAGCTCGACGCCATCTACGCGACCATCCACGCGGCAACGGCCGGCCGCGGCGCCCCCCCCCCCGACCTCCTCCTCTGCTGTGGGGACTTTCAGTGCACCCGTGACGCCGCGGACCTTGCCACCGTCGCCGTGCCCGCCCGCTACGCCCGCGTCACGTCGTTTGCAAAGTACCATTCGGGGGCGGCGGTCGCGCCGGTGCTGACGCTGTTTGTGGGCGGCAACCACGAGGCGTCGGCGGTGCTCGCGGCGCTGCCGCTGGGCGGCTGGGTGGCGCCCAACATTTATTACCTGGGCGCCGCGGGGGGGGTGCGCGTGGGGGGGTTGACCGTGGGGGGGGTGTCGGGTATTTGCAAGGAGGGCGACTACCGCCGGCCGCGGGGGGAGGTGCTGCCCTACTCGCCGGGCCACCTGCGCAGCGTGTACCATGTGCGGGAGGAGGATGTGAAGGCGCTGTTGGCGACGTACCGGGTGGATGGGGGGGAGGGGGGGGGGGGGGGGGCGACGCTAATGGCCGTGGCGGCCGTGGCGGCCGTGGTGGCGGTCGCGGCGGCGGCGGTGGCGGCGCGGCGGCGGCGGCGGCGGCGGCGGCGGCGCGGCGGCGGCTGGACGTGTTCCTGTCGCACGACTGGCCCGCCGGGGTGACCGCGTGGGGCGACGCCGCCCGGCTGGTGCGGTGCAAGCCGTTTTTCCGTGACGAGGTGGCGCGCGGCGCGCTCGGCAGCGCGCCGGGGGGGGTGCTGCTCGCCGCGACGCGGCCGCGCTACTGGTTTGCGGGCCACCTGCACGTCAAGTTCGCGGCGCTCGTGCCACACCCGCCGCTGGGGGGGGGCGCCGCTGGTGGCGGTGGCGCCGCTGGTGGCGCCGGCGGTCGCGACGGGGACGGCGGGTCTGGCGGCGCACCCGCGGCGGGCGCGGGCGCACCCGCGGCGTCCCCCCCCCCCCTCACTACCCGCTTCCTCGCACTGGACAAGGTGCTGCCCAACCGGGACTTTCTGCAGCTGCTCGACATCCCCGTCGAAGGCGAATCCGCCACCACCCCATCCGGACCCACCGCCGCCGACACGGCCGCCGCCGCCGCCGCCGCGGCCGCCGCCGGGGGCGCCCCCCCCCCCCCCCCCCGCCACCACGACCGCCGCTGACCATCACGCGGGACCCCGCGTGGCTGGCCGTCCTCGCCGCCGGCCGCGTCGCCGTGCCGCCGTCGGCGGCCGCCGCGATGGCCGCCCGCCTCGCCGCGGCGGGCGTGCCGCTGGCGCCGCCGCCGCCGCCGGCGGGGGCACCGCCCGAGCGGCTGGGCGTGGCGGGGCCCGACGGGCGGGTGGTGCTCGGCGCGGAGAATGCGCGGCTGGCCGCCGCCGCGGGGATTGTGCTGCAGGGGGTGTCGATGCCCCGCGTGGATGGGGGGGGGGGGGGCGGGGGGGGGGGGGTACCGCCCGGGGGTGGCGGGGGGGGGGGGGCGGTCGCCCGGCCGCGCGGGGGGGGGTGGCGCCCGCCGACGCGGGTGCTCCCGCCGCCGCGGGTGCCGCGGCGCCGGCGGTCGCTGCGCCAGCGCCGGCGCCGACGCCCCCGCCGCCGCTGTCTGGGCCGGTCGGTGAGGGGACGGGCGACGGCAGGGTGGGCGCCGCCGCAAAGCAGGCGCGGCTGCTGCCGCGCGCGGTCGTGCTCGGCGCCGGCGGCCCGGCGTCGCTGGCGGCACCGGCGCCGGCGCTGGCAGGAACGCCGGCGGCGCCGATGGCACCGGCGGCGCCGGCAGTGACGCCGACGGCGGCTGGGGCGGCGACGGCACCGGCGGCGGCGGCGGCGCCTCACGCTGCGACCACCGCCGCCACTGCCGCCGCCGCCGCCGCGACGACTGTGGCCGCGGCCGTGGCCGACGCCCTTGCCGGCACGCCGCCGCCGGAAGTGGGGGGGGCGGCGTCCCACCCAGCCGGCGGGCCGCCGCCGCCGCCGCCGCCGCCGCCGCCGTTAATGAGCGCGCCGGCCGGGGCGCCTACCCCTCCTCCCCCCGCGCCGGTGGCGACGACCCCCGCTGCCGGCGGTGGGGTGTCACTGTCCGCTCCTCGCCCCTGGGGGGAACAAGGGCCTCCGCTGCACGCCGTTCCGATGGCCGCGGTGGTCAGCAGCGCCGGCGACGGCGACACGGGCGGCAGTGGCGGCGGCGGCGTCGGCGGCGACGGCGGCGGCGCGGACCCCCCACCGGTGGGCGCGCCCGCGCCCACGCCCGCCGCCCCCGCTGCGGCCGCCACAGTCGTAGCCGCACCACAGGCGGCAGCGGCCTGCACCGACGGCCGCGACGGCGTCGACGAGCCCCACCGTGGGGGGGGGGAGGAGGGGCGGAGCCCAGATGCCAAGCGCCAGCGCACGGCGCCTGCGCCGCCGCCCACGTGAGGTGGCGGGGGGCGGGTTGCGTAGGGTGGTGGCGGCACCTGCGGGGGTGGCGATACCCGTGGCGGCGGCGGCGCCTGTGGCTGTGGTGGTACCAGCGGTCATGGCGATACCAGTGGAGGTCGTGTTGGCTGTAGCGGCGGCGGCGGCTGCGGCGGCGGCGGCGGCAATAGCAGCGACGGCTGCTCCACGCCTGGCGGCGCCTGTGCCACGGGCCACCGCGGCACCGGCAGCGGCCACGGTTGCGGCGACGGGCTGGGGGCGCGCTGCCGCCGTCGGAGCGGCCTCGAGCGCCTGGGCAGCGCGGCGGAAGGGGCTGTAGGCGGCAACGGACACCGGCTGCGCGCGCCGTGTGCGCCCGAGGTGAGGCGCCCCCCCGCGGCCCGCCCAGATCAGCCTGGCTGGTGGGCGTGGTCTGCGGGCACACACAACAACGAAATAGAAACAAGGGTGGTTGCGGCCTCGCGATCGAGGGGACGCTGCCTGTCCTAGCGGCTGCCTACCCTCCGCGCACGCCGCCCCCCCGTGGTGGTCGACGCCACCGCCCCACGCCCCCCGTTCCCCTCTACGACGACCAGCGCACGCCGTGGCTCTCTGCCAGCTGGTCGCTGTTGGCCGGCCCGACCGACCCGTACGCGTACCCGTCGGGCACGACCGTCGCGTCGGGCGCCTCCATGGCCTCGAGCGCGGGCGTAAACAGGTCCCACGCGATTTCCACCTCGTCGTCGCGGATAAACAGGCTCTTCTCGCCCTGGATCACGTCCAGGATGAGCCGCTCGTACGCGTCGGGAATGTCCTTCGACTCCTCCCACGCGTGGCGGTAAAACAAGTTGAGCCGCGCCTCCTCCATCCGGCTCGTCAGGCCCGGCACCTTGGACACGATGCGCATGTAGATGGCCTCGTCGGGCTGCACGCGGATGACGAGCTCGTTGTTGGCGAGCGCCCGCGCGGGGCGGCCGCCAAAGATGTCCCCCGCGACGGGCTTGAACTGCACGCGCACCTCGGCGACGCGCTCGTCGAGCGCCTTGCCCGCCTTGATGAGGATGGGCACCCCCGCCCACCGCGCGTTGTTCACCTTGAGCACGCACGACGCAAAGGTGGGCGTCCGGCTGCCGGCGGGCACGCCCTCATCGTCCGTGTAGCCCGGCTTGCCGTCGGCGGTGGCCTCGTACTGGCCCAGCGCAAAGTCTGTGGCGGCGAGCGGCAGCACCGAGCGGAGCAGCTTGACCTTTTCGTTGCGGATGTCCTCGGCGTGGAGCGACACGGGCGGCTCCATCGCGAGCAACGCAAACACCTGTAGCAGGTGGTTCTGCATGATGTCCCGCACGATGCCAATGTTGTCAAAGTAGCCGGCGCGGCCTTCCACACCAAACGGCTCCTTAAACACGATCTGTACCGACTCGATGTGGTGCCGGTTCCAGATGGGCTCAAACACCGCGTTGGCAAACCGCAGCGTCATCAGGTTCTGCACCAGCTCCTTCCCACAATAGTGGTCGATGCGGTAAATCTCATCCTCGGACAGCACCGCGCCCAGCGCCGACCGCAGCACCCCGTACGACGCCGAGTCGCGGCCAAACGGCTTCTCCACCACCACCCGCGTCCAGCCGCTGCCCTTGGCCCGCGCCGCCGTGTTCACCCCCTCCGCCGACGGCGCAAACACCGACGGCGGGACGGCGAGGTAAAAGAGGCGGTTGGGCGGGTCCGCGTCGGCGGGGAGCTTGCTCTCAAAGTTGTCCACAATCGCCGCGTCGAGCGTCGCAAACGTCTCTGGGTCGTCGTACGTGCCCTTGTGGTAGAAACACCGCGGCAGGAACGCCTCCATCCGCTCCGCGCACCGCGCACCGTCAATAACGCGGCAGGTGAGGGTGCCGAGGATCATCTCCCGAAACGCCTCGTCGCTCATGTCCCGCCGCGCAAAGCCGTACACGACGAAATCGTCGGGGAGAAGGTCGTGGTAAAAGAGCGAAAAGATGGCGGGGAAGGTCTTCTTCTTGGCAAGGTCCCCCGACGCGCCGACGACCACCAGCGCCAGCGGGCCGTGGCGCGACGAGTCCACCCGCACGTGCACCGAGTCCATGAGGCTCGGGTCCGAGCCGGGCGCCACGTGGATGGTCGGGTGCGACGGCATGTGCTCCGCCGCGGGGTTGGGCGCCACGCTCCCCGCCGCCGCCGCCACCGCAGACGGGGCGGCGACCGCGGGCGCCGGCGTCTCCCCATTGGCCGTGGCCGCCACGGCGCCCGCGTCGGCCGCCGACGCGGCGCCCGCCGAGGCGGTGAGGGGGGCACGACGGGCGGCAGAGGTGGCAGCCGGTGCGCCCAAGTCACCACGCCGCCGCAGCCGCACGGGCGCGCCGCCCGCCCAGCCGCCGCCGGCAGCGACGGCGGCGGCGGGCGCGGCGAGCGGGCGGCGGGTGAGCGCGTGGCGGCCGCGGCTGGCGCCCGCCGGGACGGCGGCTGCGGCCGGGATGAAGGCGGCCATGGCGTCTGCGCAGTAAGGGCAGGGGCGGGGGGGGGTGGGGGGGGGGTGGGGGGGGGAAGCAGGGGGGTGGAGGGGCAGCACAAGGGAAGGAAGCAGCCGGAAAAAAACGATACAAGCGGCGAGGTCGGGGCAGGGACACGGCCAGTGTAGACAGAGGGTGGAAGACGAGAGGTGGTGGAGGGAAAGGTGTCTTCACGGGGTGTGAAGAACGGGGGGAAGGGGATGGAAGGGTAGCCAGCGACACGACCGGCCGACCAGGTGCCGTTCGTGCCGACGGGTGGCAGCCGCGGTGCGGCGACGCGCACGCGCCCACCCCCCCTCCCTCCCTCTCTGCGCGGATCAGGCCGGGCCGCCAGGCCAAGGCCGGGGCGGCGGGTCGAGGGCCAACGGGAAAGAGATTTTTTCGCGCGATAGATCCCGTCACTGGGGGGTGGCGGCCCCGCGAGCAGCCGCCGCCCGACGCGTGCTGGCGGCGGCGCTGGCGCGACTGACTTGTCCCGCCCACTCGTCGAGGTCCACCCGACCCAGGCGGTCGAAAGTCTGGGTCCTGTCTCAAAAGGCGGGACGACGCACTATTGCACGTTTTTCATATTTTGACACTTTGTTTGTTTTGGTATCTGTTGCGTCTTCTGGTCATCCGCATCGTTGTCTCGGCCAATGGTAGGTCTTTGATGGTGTTCCAGCCAATGAAACACAGTTAACAAACAGATTGGTCCTGAGGTCGCCCCCAGATATCCTCGAAACAGCTCAGGGGCAATGGATGTGTCAAAATTTCCGCTTATATTTTCAACGAACGTCCACATCGTCAGTGGTTGGTTGGCCAACTCTCCCGCGCAACAAAAAGAACAGCCGCACTCTACCAGCGACGCGGTCGACTACTTCCGTTTCGCAGCACGGCAGGAATGAAGCTCCAGGCGGCAGGCACTCATGATCACCCATCAACCCAACCCACCCACACGCACCCCCGTTGACTGTCCACACTCTTCCCCCTCCATGTATCCATCCGTCTTCCTTTCTACCCACCTCCGGGACTCACCTGTCCTCTCCCCATGACGGATTCCGCTTATCACAACGGCACACCGTGGTGGGATGGGCAGTCGTCGACGACTGCCGGCAAGCGCGAGGCGAGCTGTGGGGCAGCGCCCGGCGGCGCGCACGTGCGACGGCCACAACCGCTGACCGGTGCGGCCTCCACCCGCCCAGCCGCCGCTGCCGTCCCCGAGAGACACAAGAAGCACAAACCTCGCAAACCACCGCCAGACCTGGTCGTTGCCCCCGCCCCCCCCCCCCCCCCACCGTCCATGGTTCCCGCGCTGCTACCTACCCCCTCAGCGGCGGCGCTTCCCCCCCCCCCGCCCCCCCCCTGCGCGAGAAACGCCCACTCGACGGCCACCCCCCCCCCCATCGCGGCGGCGAGCCCCCCCCGCGCGGCGGCGGCGTCGGCCCACGCGCCGTACGCGAGGAGGCCGTAGCCCTTGGCGTAGCCCGTCCGCCGGTCGAGCACCACCGCCGCGCGGCCGACGCGCCCGTACGCGCCGCCCGCGTCGGCCAGGTCCTCCTCCGTCGCCTCGGCGTGGAGGCCGCTCACAAACAGCACCCACCCTTCCACGCTGCGCGCCGGCACGGGCCCGCCACCGCCGCCGCCACCACCGCCGCTGACGCCACCGCCGTCCCCGCGGCCGCCGCCGCCGTCGCTGTCGCTGCCGCTGTCGCTGCCGTCGGCCGACGACGGCGACCGGCGGCGGCTCTTGCCCAGGCGTGAAAAGACGGCGGGCGCCGCCGCCGCGGCGGCCGCGCCACCACCGTGGGGGTGCCGGCCGGGATCTGCCACCCGCCGGCGGCGCCCGCCACCCGCCGCTTCCCCGCGGGACCGTAACGGGGGGGCGGGTGGTGGGGAGCGCGGCGACGCCGACCGCCGCCGCCGCCGCCGCCCGCCGCCGCCAGACCACCGCCCCCCACCACGCCGCGACCGTGAGCGGGAGCGGGAGAGGGAGCGGGAGTGGGAGCGGGAGCGCGAGCGGGAGCGCGAGCGGGGGGAGGACCGTGACGCCCGCGGCGCCGAGGATGACCCCGACGCCCCCGACGACCACGACGCCGACGACCCAGACGCCGACGACGTGCGGCCGCCCCGCCCGCGCCCGCGGCTGCGGCTGCGGCTGTGGCTGCGGCTGCGGCTGTGGCTGTGGCTGCGGCTGCGGCTGCGGCTGCGGCTGCGGGTATGCCGCCACCGTTGGCGGCGGAGGGGCGACCGTGGGCGGCGGGTGGCGCCCCCCTGCGCGAGCGTCCCGCCGACCGCCGGCACGGGCGGCGACGACGGCCGCCGCCCACCGCCGCGGCTGCGGCTGCGGCTGCGGCTGCGGCTGCCGCTGTGGCTGTGGCTGAGGCTGCTCCCGCGGCTGTGGCTGCGGGTGCGGCCGCGGCCGCGGCCGCGGCTCCGCCCGCGACCACGGCTCGGGTCATCCCCGCTGAGGCGGCTGCCGTCACTCCCGCCGCGGCTGGCACTCCCACCACCACCACCACCACCACCGCCGCCGCCGCCGCCGCCGCCGCCACCACCACCACCCCGCCGCCCTGCACCCCCCCGGCCATCCCCGTCACTACCGCCGCTGCCACCGCCGCCCCGCGACCACGACTGGTGCGGTAGCCGCGCCGCCCCGAGCGCCCTGCCGTCGATGCTGGCCCGCTGCCGGCGGCGACGGAAAGAGCCCGACGAGTCCTGTGGGTGGGGAAGGGGGGGGGCGGGGGGGACCAGATAAGGGCAGGGGAACCAGCAGCGACCCGAGCCGAAAAAAAAAAAAAAAAAAAAAAGTACCCAGCAACAGGCGTTTGGCGCACCCAACACCAAAGGGGAAGAGGCGGCGGGGGAAGGCAAAGCGGGGGTGGGCGGTAGCACAAAAGCGGGCATTCCACACGACCACGGCGGGCGTTAGTGTCGGCAGGGTGGGCGGACAGCGCGGCGGGCGGCGAGGGCGGCGGGGCGGGGACAGCCGTGGGAGGGGGGGGGAAGGGGGGAGCACCAACGGCAGCGGCGACGGCGGGGTGCTGGGCCGGTGCGCCCGGCGTGGCGCACGCCGCCGACGGGGGCGCCGCGGCGCCGCCCGCGGCGGCCGCGCAGCGCCAGGGGGGGGGGGGGGGGGACGCCCCGCGTACCGTCATGCGCGCGTCGCTGTCGTCGGCGGCGGCGGCATGGTCGGCCATGGCCACCGCCGCGGTGCGACGAGCAACGTTGACCACCGTGGTGGCAAGGTAGGGGGGGGGGGGGGGGGGGGGGGGGAACAGGGGGGGCGCGGGGGGGGGAGAGAGGGCGGAGCGAGTCCTGGTGGGGGACAGCTGGGGGGTGGGGGGGGGGGGGGGGGACCGTGCCCCAGCCCAAGCAGCGCGCGCGACGGCGGCGCGACCGCCGCCGCGGGTCGCGGTGGGGGCGCCGGTGCGGTTGGCGGGTGGCGGCCGCGGCCGCGGATGGGCGGGGACGGGCCGCCGCGGGTGCCCGCCGGATTGCGCCCCGTCACTGGTTGCGCCCCCTGGGGCGGCCGCCGCCCAGGGGGGCACGCGGGGGGGGCGGCCGAGTCGCGCCCGGCGATAGCCCCCCCCCCCCCCCGCCACGCGGCATCCGCCGCTGCACGCCGCCGCCGGCGACGGCGGCGACAGCCCCCACGCCCCCCCCCCCCCCCCCGCCCGCGCGTCGTTGGCGTCCCGACCGCGCCACCCCACCACACGCACCCCCCCTCCCCCCGACGCGGGCACCCCCCCCCCCCTTCCCACTTGTCGCGGCGAGCCCGTCGTGTGGCCACTCGTCAGCGCCACGCTGGGGCTGGTGGTCGTACCGCTACTGCGGACGGTGCTCGGCGGTGTGGCCGTGTGCAGCGCGTGGGGTTTGTGCGTGGGGGAGGAGGGGGGGGGGGGGGGGGAGGTGGGCGGTGGGGGGGGTCCCCGCCAGCGCACGCCATGTCGGACTGGGGTACGTAGCGCGCGCCCCGGGGGGTCGTGGCGCCGTGAAGAAGGGTGGAAGGAGGGCGGGTGGATGGGGTGGTTGCCATTGTGGTGCTGTTGTTGGTGGTCCTTTTTTTTTTTTTCGTCTTTTGTTGATGGGGGGGGGGGGGGGGGGGGGGGGGGAGGGGTGGCCGTTGCTGGTGGAGCGAGCGGCCGCCGCGGTGGCGCGTCCGTGTGTGTTGGCCGTGCGGTTGAGGGGGGGGCGGGGGGGGGGGGTGGGGGGACTGACGCGACGGTTGTGGTTGTGTCTGCTTTGTGGTGTGGGTTGGTTTGCTCGGCGGCCGTTGCGCCGGGTCTGCGATGCGGCGCGCGGGGGGCGGCCGGCGCTCCTGCTATGTCGCCCCGTGCCGCTGCCGTGCGCGGCGGCCACACCCTGGTTGCTGCTCCTATCCACGTCCCCTGCCACCGCCACCACCACCACCGCCACCGCCGCCGCCGCCGCCGCCGTTGCCCCATTGTCGCTGCCGTTGCCGCCGCGGTCCCCGCCGCCGCCGTCGCGCACTGCCGCCGCCGCCGTCGCCGTTGCCGTTGCCGCTGCGGCCGCCGCCACGGTTGCCGCCGCTGCCGCCGCGGCCACCACCCCCCGCTGGGACCGCCTCCCCCGACAGAGAATGACGATTGGGAGCCGGCGGTGGCGGTGCCGGCCGAGGTGAAAAAGGCGTGGGAGGGGGAGGACGCGTCTGAGGATGACAAGCCGGTACGTTTTGTTTTTGGTTTGTTTGCTTGTGCGGCATTTGGGGGGGGGGGGGGGGGGGGGCAGGGGGGGACGCGATGAGGAGGTGAGGGTGGCGGGGGGGGGGGGGGGGGTAGGACTGGCGCCTGGTGGGGAGGGGTCGCCGCTCCGTATGGGGAATCGCCGGGCAGGTGGAGGGGCGGCGTTGTGGTGGCCACCGGGGGGCCGCGTGCGCGTGCGTGCGCTGGTGGTGTCGCGCAGCCGCGGCAGCCCCGTGCCTTCCGCGGCCACCTGGGCGGCGCCGCCCAGCGGCTGCGCGTCGGGATGCCACCGCCGCCACCGCCGCCGCCGCCGCCGCCGCCGCCACCACCGCCGCCGCTGCCGTCGCTGCGGCGCCGCCCCCACCCGCGCGGCCGACGGCGGGGAGGGGTCGAGGGGGACGGGTGCGGCCGCCGCCGCGGCGGCGACGGCGGCCAGTCCGCCGCCGCGGCGGCGGCCGCCGGCCGCGCGCCGGGGGTCCAGTCGCGCCGCCGGTGGCGGCGGCAGCTGCCACCCCCTGCGGTGCGCGCGCGCGCCGCGGTTCCCTCCCGCGCCGCTGTGTCGTGGCGGGGTTGGGGATGCGGCGTGGCCGCCGCCTCGACAGACCCGCCGTGGGGGCGGTGCGGCGGGCTGCCGCGGCGGTGCCCGCGCTGCCAGCGGGCGGCGGCGACGGTTTTTTGTGGGGTGTCCCTCTGCAGTGCATCCGTTCCGTTGTGCCCATCGGCTGACCACCCCTCCCCCTTTCGAGGCTGCTTTTGGTTGTGTCTGTCCTGCGCCACGCCCTTCCCCCCTGCCTCCCTTCCCCGCTGTCACCCGCTTTTCCGTTGTTTGTCTTGCTTGTATGTGCCTGACCGCTGTTCCCGTCCCGTGACGCAGCAAAAGGAGGAGGGCACGACGACCGAGACGACGACAGCTGAGCAAAAGGCTGCCGCCGCGGCGGCCGCCGCGGCGGCGGCGGCACGGCCCAAAAAGAAGCGCGCCGCGCTGCTGCGCGAGAAGGAGGCGGCGGCCGAGGCGTCGCGGCTGGCGGCGCTGGACCTGGAAGACGAGCTCGCCGCCCTCACCCCCGCCGAGCGCAAGGCGCGGCAGCAGCGGGTGGTGGAGGAGGCGGACTTTGAAAACGCCAAGGACATGTTTACCACCCGCCCGGCCGCGGGCGGCGGCGCCGCGCCGACCGACTCGATCGACACCTTCCCGCGGCCCGTGTCGGACGCGGACCACGCCGCGTTTGGCGCGCTCGTCGGCGCCAAGGTCGCGACCGTCCTCGTGCCGCGGCGGTCGTCCAAGTACGTGGGGATGCTCAAGGGCATCCTCCGCACCGCCGTCGCGGACCTGTCGGCAGACGACGTGAAGGAGCTGGTGTCGGTGTGCAACGTGCTGGCGAATGAGAAGCTCAAGGAGCGGTCCAAGGCGGACAAGGGGAAGAAGAAGAAGCCGGTGAAAAAGAGCCTGCAGATGGAGCGGGGCGACTTTGACGGGGGGGCCCCGTCCTACGACGATGGGTACGACGACTTTATGTAGGCGCCGGCCGGCGGCGGCGGCGTGGGTGACCTCGCTTTTTTTCCATTCTTGTTTGTTGCCCACACTGAGGGCCGCCCGCTTCTTCAGACCGTTCCAGGCCCGTGGTGGGGGGTGGGCGTGGCTTGCCCGCTCCGGCTGGGGGGGGAGGGTGCGTCAGCCCCTGACGCTCTCTGCCAGTAGGCCGACGAGCACGCGCCCCCCGCAACGCTCCGCCACGTCCATCCCGCCCAGCTCCGCCCGGCGGTCACAGCCGTCGCGAGAGCATCCGGATGCCACGCCTGCCTCCCGTGTGGGCACCGGCCTAGCACGCCCGTCGTGGCGGCACCGCCACGGTGCGCTGCCGCGCCGTAACCACCTCGGCCGACACCTCCGGACGGGCGCGGGCGCGGGCGCGCGCCGGCCGCAGCCCACCCAGCAACAATCCGCAGAGCGAGAAAAAAAAAAAAAAAAGTCGACACTGCACATCACCCCAACCCAGCCCAGTACACACACGCGCGCACACACCCCTTACAACAACGACCCCCCCCCCCCCCCCCCCCCCCCTCAGTGCTTAAACGTGCGGAAGTCACAAAACACCATCGCCATCCCCCGCTCGTCCGCCGCGGCAATCACCTCCGCGTCGCGCTTGCTGCCGCCCGGCTGGATCACCGCCGTCGCGCCCGCGTCGGCGACCGCGACAAGCCCGTCGGGAAACGGGAAGAACGCGTCGCTCGCTACCACACTCCCCGCCGTGCGGGCCCCCTCCGCCTCGCCCGCCGCGCGGCCCGTCTCGGCCGCCTTCCACGCCGCGATGCGCGCCGCGTCGACGCGGCTCATCTGGCCCGCGCCGGTGCCGACGGCGCGCCCGTCGCGGGCAAAGAGGATCGCGTTGGACTTTACGTGCTTGACAATCCGGTTGGCAAAGAGCAGGTCCCGCATTTCAGCATCGGTCGGGGCGCGCTTGGTCACCACCCGCACGCTGTCGGCGGTGGCGACGGCCGTGTCGGCGCCCTGCAGCAGGTACCCGCCCGAGACGGACTTGAGGCACACCCCCGCCGCGGCGGCGCCACCCCCGCCGCCGCCGCCACCGCGGGGCGGGAGCCCCCCCGTGAGGAGGACGCGCAGGTTCTTCTTCTTGGCCAGCACCTCGGCCGCCGCGGCCGACACGTCCGGCGCGATGAGCACCTCGGCAAACAGCCCCGCGATCGCCTCGGCCGCCGCCTTGTCCACCGCCACGTTGAGCGCGATGATGCCCCCAAACGCGGACAGCGGGTCACACGCGAGCGCGCGGGTAAACGCCGCCGCGGCAGAGTCGCCGACCGCCACCCCACACGGGTTGGCGTGCTTGACCACCACCGCCGCGGGCCCGTCGGTGGCCGGGTCAAACTCCGCGGCGAGCGCCCACGCCGCGTCCGTGTCGCTAATGTTGTTGTAGCTCAGCTCCTTGCCCTGGATCTGCTCGGCCGACGCGACGCCGCGGGCGCCGCCGCCGCCCGACGCGTCGGCGTAAAAGGCGGCGGCTTGGTGCGGGTTCTCCCCGTACCGGAGCGTCTGCTTGAGCGCCCCCGCCCAGGTGACAACGGGGGGAAACGCGGTGCCGGCCTGCTGGTGGAACCGCCGTGCGACGGCCGCGTCGTACGCGGCCATGGCACCGTACGCCTCGGCGGCGAGGCGCAGCCGCAACCGGCTCCCCGTCGCGCAGTCATTGTCGGCCAGCTCGTTCAGCACCGCCGCGTACTGCGACACGTCCGTCACGACGGTCACGTGCGCGTGGTTCTTGGCCGCCGCGCGCACCATCGCGGGCCCCCCAATGTCCACATTCTCCACGCACTCTGCCCACGGCGCGCCGCGCGCGACGGTCTTGCCAAACGGGTAGAGGTTGACAATGACCAGGTCGATGGGCAGGATGTCCGCGGCGGCCATCGCGTCGACGTGGTCGGCGCTGTCGCGGATGCCGAGGAGGCCGCCGTGCACCTTGGGGTGCAGCGTCTTGACGCGCCCGTCGAGCATCTCGGGGAAGCCCGTATAGTCGGCCACGTCCACGACGGGCAGGCCCGCCGCGCGGAGAGCCGCCGCCGTGCCGCCCGTCGATAGCAGCTCCACCCCGTTCTCCGACAGGTACGTGGCCATGCCGACGAGCGACGTCTTGTCCGAGACGGACAGCAGCGCGCGGCGGACGCGGACCATGGTCGGCGCGACGCGCGAGTCGGCGGCGGCGGCAGGCGGCGCCGCCGCCGCCGACGTTGCTGCCCCCGACGACGGGGAGGCGTCGCCGGCGGCGGCGGGGGCGGGCGCGTCGGACGGGGGAGGGTTGGTGGACGTCATGGCCACGGTGGCTGCGCGGCCGGCGGCGCGGCGGCCGGGCAAGGGCAGCCGCCGCCGCGCGGCGCCGGCAGCAGGGGCCGCGGTGGTGGCCCGCGTGGGCGGGAGGCGGCGGGTCGGGAGGGCGGCGGCGGGTACAAACGCGGCCATGTGGGGTGGCACGCCCGTCAAGGGGGGGGGGAGGGTGGCAGGGCGGCAGGGGGCGGAGGCCGAGTGGTCGAGGGAGGGAGGGGGGAGCGGTGGCGGCGGTCGAGCCGGCGGCGGCGGCGGTGACGACGATGGCGGTGGCGGCCGCGATGAAGGAGGCGGCAGCTCGAGGTGCGGCGGCTCTCGCCGCCTGGGGGGCGCAAGCGGCCGCGGCCGCCGCCGCGGCTTCTGGCCGCCCACGAGAGGGGAGCGGGGGGCGGATCACGCGCCGCCCGCGGGCGCCACCGACAACCGGCCGACGGCGGGGCGTGGAATGCAAACTGAATTATACGTACGATGGGTACTTGTGTGGAAAACACAGCAGTAGAAAGAAGGTTGTTTACCGAAAAAACCCGAAAGCGGAGGGTCAATCCCACCCCCCCCCCGCACGCACTCAACCTCGACCACAACCACAACGGTCAGGAAAAGGAGGTGGCGACCACCCCACGCCCGCGGCGAGGCGCGGCGCAGGCCACGGCCACGCGACAAAGCACGCGACACGCCACGGGAAGGCGCCCGCAGGCACCGACACTGTACAGCAATGGGCGGAAGATGCCCGCCCGACGACGAGCCGTGGCGGCTCTGTCCGCAAAGCGACGATCGCCCGCCATCCCCGAGAGCCCCACACCGCGACGGCCGCGTGGGCAACGGCCCAGGGGGGACCTCGGCACGACCGGCCGCCACTCGACCCGACGCGGCCACGATGAGGCGGTGCCAATGCCAACGACATCAAGGTAGAACGCAGGACAAGGGCAAACAGCAGCCGCCGAACGGCCCCCCACAAGAGTGCAAGAGGGAAGGAAAAGGGACGGAAAGGGAAGGAAAGGGAAGGTTGGCACAAATGGGGAAGGCCGAGGCCGTCCGCCCGCCACAAACGCCGCGGTCGGTTGCTCAAGAGCTGACGCCCCCCGACAGCACCTCTGCGCTGCGGCCCAGCAGCCGCAACGCCGTCGCCTCAATGTGGCTCGCATTCAGCCCCGCCTCCTCGTACTGCTGCGTCTGGCTCCCGTGGTCAATGTACCGGTCGGGGAGGACCATTGGCCGCACGCGCAGGTCCCCCCCGTCGAGGAGACCCTCGAGCGCGAGGAAGTGCAGCACGTGGTCGCCAAAGCCGCCAATGCTGCCCTCCTCCACCGTCACCAGCACCTCGTGGTCTGCCGCGAGCGACCGGATCAGCTCCGTGTCGAGCGGCTTCATGAATCGCGCGTCCGCGATGGTCACGTCCACGCCCGCCGCAGCGAGCGCGTCCGCCGCGTGGACGCACTCGAGCAGCCGCGTGCCAATCGACAGGAGCGCCACCTTGCGCCCGCCAGTGCCAGACGCGTGGCGGATGACGCGGCCCTTGCCAATCGGCAGCGCCCGCCCGCGCGCCGGCATCTCCGCGCCGCGGTACCCAAACTTGGAGCGCAGCGTCTCGAGGCCGAGGCCGTTACCCCGCGGGTACCGCACAACGGTCGGGCCGTCGTCAAACGCAATGGCCGTGGCGACCATGTGCTGGAGCTCCACCTCGTCCGACGGTGCCATGATGGTCATGTTGGGCAGGCAACCCAAGTAGGTCAAGTCAAACGACCCCGCGTGTGTGGCGCCATCGTTTCCCACCAGCCCCGCCCGGTCGAGGATGAAACGGACGGGCAGCCGCTGGAGCGCCACGTCGTGCACGACCTGGTCGTAGCCGCGCTGGAGGAACGTCGAATAGATGCAGCAGACGGGCTTGGCACCCTCCGTGGCCATCCCCGCCGCCAGCGTCACCGCGTGCTGCTCGGCAATGCCCACATCATAGCACCGGTTGGGGAAGCGCTCGCCAAACAAGTTGACGCCTGTCCCCCCTGGCATGGCCGCGGTGATGGCCACCACCTTGCGGTCACGCTCCGCCTCGGCAATGAGCGCCCGCGCAAAGACGCCCGTGTACGAGGGCGTCGGCGCCACCGTCTTGGCCTGCTTACCGGTGGCAACGTCAAACTTGGCCACCCCGTGGTACCGGTCAAAGGCGCACTCGGCGGGCGCGTAGCCGCGGCCCTTCTCCGTCTTGACATGCAGCATGACGGGCTTGTTGCCCGGCAGGTCCCGCACATTCTCCAGGATGGGGATGAGCGTGTCCAGGTTGTGCCCGTCAATGGGGCCAATGTAGTAAAAGCCCAGCTCCTCAAACAGGGTGCCCCCGCCGCCGGGCGACACAATACCCCGCGCGTACTCGTCCACCTTGGCGGCAATGCCCTGCACCTCCTCGGGGAAGAGGCGCGAAAAGTCCTTGGCCGCCGACCGGACGTCGGAAAAGGGCTTGGACGACAGCAGCCGGCTGGTGTAGTTGGACAGCGCCCCCGACGGCACCACCCCCGCAGCCGTCTGGGTGCCCGTCGGTAGGCTCACCTGCCCATTGTCATTGAGCACCACTATCACCCGGTTCTTCAGGTACCCCGCGTTGTTCATCGCCTCGTATGCCATGCCACCCGTAATGGCGCCGTCCCCAATCACCGCAATGCACTCATTGTTCTTGCCCGCCAGGTCCCGCGCGACCGCCATGCCCAGCGCCGCCGAGATGCTCGTGCTGCTGTGGCCCGCCCCAAACGGGTCGTACTCTGACTCGGTGCGCTTGGTAAAGCCCGACAGGCCGCCGCTCTGCCGCATCGTGCCCATCGCTCCACGGCGGCCCGTCAGGATCTTGTGCGGGTATGCCTGGTGCGCCACGTCCCACACAATCCGGTCGTGGGGCGTGTTGAACACATAGTGCAGCGCGACAGTCAGCTCAACGACGCCTAGCGAGGCGCCCAAGTGGCCGCCCGTCTGCGAGACGGACCGGATGGTGTCCCAGCGGAGCTCGTGCGCGAGCCGCTTGATCTGCGGCAGCGCCCAGCTGCGGTAGTCGGCGGGCTCGGCAATCCGGTCCAGCAGCGGGGTGCTCTTGGGCCCATTGTCGTGCGACGCCGCCGCCGCCGCCGCCGCCGCCGCCGCGTCGCCCGCCGCGTACGAGGCGCCGCCGCCCGACCGGGACGGCGGGACCGCGCCATTGCCGCCACGCGCGTTCATGCGCACCGCCGCGGGCCGCGAGGCGGCCCCATCCGGCGGCGCCGCCGCCGCCCGACGGCGGCTGGCGGGGGTGGTGACGGCAGAGCCGGCACGGGCACCGACCGCCGCCGCTGTCAGCGAGGCCGGCGACGCGGCAAACGCCGCACGGGTGCACGGCGCCATGGCTGCCACTGCCGCAGGGACCGGAAACAGCCGAGGGATGGGGGAAGGGGGGCAGGGGAAGGTAGGGGGAGGGGGAGAGGGATGCAATACGGAGGTGGGATGCGGGGTGGGGGGGGGGGGGGCGACGTCGATGGCAGCCGACGGGGTGTCAGACGTACGAGGATGTTGAGGCACGGTCGCCAACCACGACGAGCACGTGGAACGGCAGCCCGCGACCGTGGGTGCCGCCGATGCCGATGGGCAGGCACACAGCGCGACGGCCGTTGCCAGCCACCCACCGCTACCGCGCCAGCGCCTGACGTGCTGTTTGCGGCGCGCACGCCGTCCCCGCCGTCCACTCGGCCGCGGACACCCCCCCCCGCCGCATCGCATCGCGTGGGCGGCGGCGGCTGCCGGGAGGCGGTTGCCGAATTTGCGGCCACGCGGCGCCGGTGTCCCGACCACGCGGCGGCCCGCGACCGCCCGCAGAGGATGGGGTGCCGACAGCGGGTCCAGCGGGGGGGGGTGAGGGCGGGAGCACTGTGTGTGATCTGGGAGAACGTTGGTGGCGGGAGAACAGGCTGGGAGCGCGGCGGGCGTGGTCACGCAGGTCCCCCCAGCGCCCTCCACCGTGCATTGCGCGCTGGATGCCATCGCAGGCGGCACACGGGCTCGCCGATTGGGGCAGGTGGGTGGTCCGATGGACGCCCCCGGCGCCGGGGCTACTTGTGTCTGACGGTGTCGGACGGTGTCCGCCGGCACCCAATCGGATGCGCGCCGTCGAGCTGTTGTTCCAAAGGGGCCTCGTCGCCGGCGCGGCGCATCGCCGCGACGGCGCATCGCTGGCGAGGTGGTGGTGCCAACCGCCTCCCCCCCCCCCCCCCCCGCACCGGCTGCGCGACGGGCGCTGTGGATATTATGCATGCTCGCCCCATATCGTGCGGGCTCTTGCGTCTGCCGCACTGGCCGCCGGGCCGGTCGCGCTCAGGGACGCTTCGTTCGCGTCCGCCGTTGGCCCCGGAGACCAGCGACGTCGCCCTTGCGACCGCCGGTCTTGCCCGTCGTCGTACGGTTGTTTTCTTGTCTCCGAGCCAACCGCCTCCATGGCTACCGGCTTGGCTTGCCGGGTACAAGACCGTACAAGAAAGGTCTTCTGGGTGCGCCGCAACCAGTGAGTTCCTCCGAAAGTAACATGCGGGCGCGTCTCCGAGAGACGCATACACCTGGGGAACGTTTGGCCGAGACAGGAACACAGTATCACCCATCCACAGGTGCTCCATGAGCTCCTATTCCTTATCGTGTTATTCAATGCTTTCCTCCTCAAGACCTCATCGATCACCAGACCTCCAAACCCGTACGACCGGAAATACCGCTCCGTAGGTGGGCTTGGGCAGCGCCCACGCGGAACCACCAAAAAGACGTAGGTGGTCACTGAAGAAAGGGACGCAGCTGAGCTGTAGCAGAGACAAGACCCGCCCAGCGGCCGCCCAACTGGCCGTCAGCACGCCCGGCGGGGGCATCCCCTCCTCTCACCGCAACCGCCCGCACAGGCCACCTCGCTGTTCCCCTCCGGCCCGAGCGCCATCCGGCAGTCGACGCCGCGCATGACTAGCGGTCCCAAAAACCCTTCATTGCCACCATTGCCATCGCCGCTGCCGTCGCCGCCACCGCCGCCGTCCGCTCCCTTTTCGCTCGCCGCGCGCCCACCGCAGTACCACCCCCCGCCGTACACGGACGGCTCGAGGAAGAGGCCCACCGCGTGGCGGGCGTCGCCATAGTAGCACTGCTCCATCGACGCCAGCTCGCGCCACACCTCGCGCGCAGGCGTCTGTCGGGAGTGCGGCCGGGAGGGGCGCCGCGCGCCCCGCACGTCCGGGCCCACCGATGCATCCCGCGGCGGGCACGGCGCGGTGACGGTGACGGGTGCCGGCTTCGAGACGTTCCCATCGAGGCCGACGGGACTGGTGGTCGCAAGCCCCTTGTGCGCTCCTCACCTGCCCGCCCAACTGGACCCGCCAGCATGTCGCCACGCCACCTCCTCGGCGCCCATTGGAACTCACGCACCGGCTGATGGGCTGCCTTCAAAAGACCAAGATGTCCCACATCCTCCTTCCTCACACCCAACTGGGAGCGACCTGACGCCTGCTCCCTTTCCCCTCTGGCCAGTCCCAGCTGGGACTCCGACCGACGACACACGAAGATGACAAGTATATAATTTACAATTGCGTGTCTGAAGAGTATTTGTTGCATCGGGATTCAGCCGGCGGCTTGCACACTTATGTCGGCGCACAAAGATCATCGAAGGACCGGCTCAAGTCCCAATAGACCAGGCCAGCCGTCTTGGTCTGCGCCGCCTCAACGTCGAGTGGGCGGACGACACTCGGCAGGCGTCTTTCTCCCTGGCCTATCAATGGATGGTGGCCAGGAGGTGAGACGCCTGGCTCGTGGCTCGTCGTACGGGCGCCGCGTTGCCGCTTTCAGAGACGAGGACGCCGCGGCGGTCCAAAAGAGAACGAAGACCCCACGGTGTTCGCTGTTGTAGGATGTCACACAGCATGACGACAGCCGCCGTCGGCCTTCGGTGGCTGTCCTTGTGCCTGCCACGAGCCAGCCTCCGCCGAGTGAGACGCCACGGACGCCACGAGGCGGTACGGGAAGGCGGTTGACGGCGGGAGTGGATTGGGTAGGGGGGATGAGGATTCAGGGGGACGCCCCCGACCGCCTTCGTGTACCCCCCTCGGGCAGGGGGCGGCGTTCACGAAGTCCTTCGCTGGAGCGAGCGCTCGCAAGAGCGAGCGCTCTTTGAATGGAGCGGAAATCGGGCCCCCTCCATCACCGCTGGGACGATTGTCGGGGAGGCAGACCCGAGGACCAGGGCGGTGTGTGCTGGCTGGCCGCCAACGGGGTGTCGCCAATCAATGCACCTCCACGACGCGCGTGTCCGCTGATTCCCCCCCTTTTTTTTTTGGTTTTTCCCTCCCGACCCGCCGACCGCGCTCTGGACTGCGCAACGGTCGCATCACGACGGCGGCCCTCCCTGGCGCCGCCGCTGGGGCGTGGGCGGCAGCCCGTGGTGCGGGGGGCCGGCTGAGGCCGGGCGCTGGTAGCCAGAGCTGTCAGTGGTGGGCACCCGCGTGCACGCCCAGTGTGAGCCGCCAGCGGTCTGTAGGGGGCGCGCCGGTCTGTAGGGCGTGCGGCGGGGTCCTAGCGTGAGGGTGAGCGAGTTTTTCTAGTCTCCAGAGAGGACGACGGATGGGAAGCGATCACCACCGCCGTCTGTGGTGCGACGGCCGCGGCGACGCCAGCCGTGGCAGCGACGGCAGCGGCGGCAACAGCGGGGACGGTGGTGGTGGCGACGGCCTGGGGTTCCGTCTAGCTCCGACGTGGCCCGCCATGATGGGCGTGCCGCGACGGCGACGCGGCACACACGGACACCGGCTGCGGTGGCCTGTGGCCGTCGCCGCAGCCGCGGCGGCCGCCGTGGCGGTGGTGGCGATGTTGGGGGGACGCGACGCGGCGGTTGAGGCGTGGCCGGCGCGGCCGGCGGCGGCGGCGGCGGCAGCGGCCGCGGCAGACGGCCGTGCCACGGCGGCCGCGGCCGCGGCCGCGGAGTCGAGGTCGGCGTCGGGCGCGGCGGCCGCGGTGCGGCAAGTCGCGGCGGCGCCGGCGTGTACGGCGACCGTGACGATCCAGTTCTTCTACACCCAGATGCGCGTATTTGTGGTGCGTTTGAGGTGGTGACGGCGGGCGGGGTGGGGAGGGATTGTTCTGGGTGGGTGTGTGGGTATGGGGGGGGTGAGGCGACACGCAGTGCAACCGCCGCTCTCCCATTTGGATGGCGCGCGAACAAGCTATCGCGGCGCTTGGTAGCGGCGGCTCTCACCTGGCTTGCCCTACTGCCGCAGTTGCGGGTGGCGCTCCCCCACGGGGGCGTCAGCCGCATCTTTCCCAGGTGACTTGCACTAACTGCTGGGGTTGTCATCTCCACGCTTCCGCCCCGCCTACTCTGTTCACCTCTGCTGGCCCCCCGCTGCCGCCCCCCGCTTCTTCCACCACAGGACGACACGCTGCTGTACGAAAAACCCGCGACCAACACCGCCGTCACACACAACATCACCGCCAACCTGCCCATCGGCGCCCGCCTGGGCCTATCTGGCCACCACGACGTTGCGCCCGACACGCACGCGGCGGCGGTGAGGGTGACCTGGGCGGCGCCCGGGCCGCTGCCCGCCGGCGCGCCGCTCCTGTCCGGCTCTGCCTGGCGCGGCGCGCCCGTCTCGGACGCGTTTGCACGCACGTTTCAGGCCGCCACCGCCGCCGGCACGCCCGCCTGGGCGCCCGTCGTGGACGTCCGCGACGCGGTCGCGGCGCCCTTCCTCGGCACCGCCCCCCCCGGCGCGCGCCACGTGGCGGTGCCACCCCCCGTCACCGTCGACGGCACGCCGGCGCCGCGGTTCGCCGTCGCGTTCCAGTCGCCGCCCATCCCGGCGGGCGCGTGCGTCGCGGCGGCGGCGCCGCCGGGCGCGGTCGGCGGCGACGGCGGCCGCGGCGGCGGCGGGGACGGCAACAAGGGCGCGCCGCCCCCCGCCGACACGGCCGGCACGCCCGCGGAGCAGCGGGGCGCGCCCCGCCACACGTCCGTGGCGGTCATTGTGGGCGCCGCGGCGGGCGCCGCGGCCGCCGCGGTGTTGGGCGTGGCGGGCGTGGTGATGGTCGTCGCGCGGCGGCGGCGGCGCCACGACCACCACCCATGCGACGGGGCGGCGGGGGGTGCAGTGGCGGCGGGCGGCACGCGCGCCGCCGCCGCGGCGGCGGTGGCCCCACCACGGCCCGTGGCAAGGGGTGGGGTGGGGGTGGACGGCGGCGGGCTGGCCGCCGCGGTGGCCGGGGGGGCCGCCGCCGCGGGCCACGGCGGCCAGCGGGTGGGCGCCGACGGTCGCGGCGCGCGCGGCGGCTGGGTCGGCGCGCGTGGCGGCGGCGGCGGCACGGGCGGCAGCGGCGGCACGGGCGGCGGCAGCGACAGCGGCGGCGGCGGCAGCAGCACCTACTACACGGGCGGCACCCCCCCCCCGCCGTGCAGCGGCACCGACACCAGCGGCGGCGGCCGCAGCAGCAGCGACGGCGGGTGGCGGCCGCCGCCGCCGAGCGACGACGCGCACCTCTTCACGCCCTGGTCGACGGTGCCGTCCTTCCGCCAAGACCCGCCGCCGCCGCCGCCGCCGCCGCCGCCGCAGACGGCGCAGACGGCGCGCGGCCGCCGGCCGGGGGGGAGCTGGGCGTCGGCGGCGGCGGCGGCGGTGGCGGCCGCGGCCACGACCGCGGCGGCGCCGCCGTCGGCCGTCGCGCCGCTCTCCCGGGACGCGCGCTGGGGGGGGTGGCGTGAGCGGCTGGGGCAGCGGCGCGCGCGCGGGCCGCCGCCGCCGCCGGCCGGCCGGCGGCGCCGCGGCGGCGGGCGGGGCGACGGCGGCCCACCGCCGTCGGTCGGGACCCGACGTGCAGCGACAGCCGCGGTGGCCCGTATTTTTTTCTTTTTCCCTTTTTTTCGTGGGTCACCACCCCCCCCCCCCCCACCCGCCGTGGTACGCGCGGGTAGGTACTGTGCTTCCGCTAAAAAGTGGAAGTTGCTCGGACGTGCAGGTGTGGATTCATTGGTCCAGACGGCGATTCCATGCACCTTCCTGTACCGTCAACATCCACTTTTTGTAGGACGCACTATACGACCGCGACGCCGAGACGATCCATAAGAGTGGAGCCGGAAACCGACGCCGCAGCCAAATTTGGGGCAACTCTTGGGACACCCGGCGCGCGTCGGCCGGCGGGCCGAGCCGACCGCCACCGGCATCGCCGCCTTGATTGGCCACGGACGCGCGGGTGAATTTTTTTCTTGGGGATCAACCGGCGCGGCGGCACCCGCCGCGGCGAGGCGGATCCGCCGACGCGCGCGCACCCCCCCCCCCCCAACGCGCGGCGAGATCCGCGGCGGCGCCGCGGGCGGCGGCCGGCGCGGGTCCCACCCCCACCCGGCCCGGGACGGTCGGCGATCCCCGTCCTCGGGTCAGTCATGACGCACCAGCCAGCAGCCACAGGCGGAGGCAGCGACGCACGCAGCAGACGCGGGTTCCTCCCCCTCCAGCCCACCCTCCCACCCCCCCCCCCTAAGGATGGCACATAACGATCGTTAAGAAAAACCTTACCGAGTTAACGATCGTTTAACGACTTTAACGACGTCGTTTAACGACTTTAACGACCCACCTTACCGACGTATTTGTTAACTACTTACATTGTACTCCGAAAACGAGTTTGTCACTTGCAGTCCCTCACCCCAACTCTACTGGGTGCGCAGCTCCCGCCAGACTGCTGATAGAACGGACACTTCCGCGGGTGGGGGACCATCTTGTCTCTGCGGCCGTGCACCGGCGCGGCGGGCGGTACAACCGGCAGCTTGGAGAGGGCGGCCTCGTCCCCATCGCACGCCTCCGCGTCCCGCAGGTACTGTTGGTGGGCTGCCTCGCAGGCGCGGCAGAAGGCAACTCAATAGTTGGTCGCCTTTCCATCGCCGTCCAGCACGTGGTCGCTAGTTTTGCGAAAGCCAGCCCACAGGTCCATGTAGCTGCTCAGAGGCGCCCGGAAGCGACGACAAGAAAGAGTAGTGGTGCAGCCTGCGCCGGTGGCCTCGTTGGTCGCAGGAGCGCGCGGAGGGCAGCCGCGCGAAGTCAGCAATCCGGACCCTCAAGTCTTGGACTGAGCGCGCATGTGGCACCGTCCTCTAGAATTGCACTGCCCGAAATGTAAATACACAGGCGCCGGGAATTAACGACTTTAACGAGTTTTCGTCCCTGGACCTTAACGATTTAACGATCGTTATAACGATCGTTTAACGACTTTTGTTTAACGACTTTTCTTAACGACTGACAACCTTACCCCACCCCCCCTCCCACCCCCCCCCCCCCCGCGCAAGGACACGCTACGCCGTCAAAACTGTCAGAGCATCTCCACCAATGCAGCCAAAAGCCAAAAGCCAACTACGTGGCACCCGTTTCACCGGTTTGGCTTTGGCTCTGACTGGTGGGCCGTGTGACGGTCCAAAACTAAGACTGTATCACAATTCTTAATCGCTCTGGAGACCACCTTAATGCGCCTCGAGAGCACTCGAGTTTTTGGCTCTCAACGGCAGCGGAGCCAACCCCCGCGCCAAACGAGCCTTTTTGGCGCGGTGTTTTGGCTTTTGGCCAAACGCGGAGCCAACCTGCGCCAATAGGAAGCGTGACCCGTGGCTTGCAGACAGTCCCACAGGACGCTAGTACGGCGTGGAATCGGCTGCTCTCTCCAGGCGCCCCACTAGGTGCTTTGCTTGAGACGTGACGTGCGCGGCGTTGGCTTCTCGGTTGGAGTGGCCATTCACAGTCGCCCACGTTGCGCCACGTGTCTCGTTTGGGTTGGCTTTTGGCTCCATTGGTGGAGATGCTCTCAGACCGCCTCGATGGGGAAATGGGATCTGTCTCGTGTGTGTTGCGCGCGGCGACGGTGGTGGTGACTGGAGTGTGCCTATTCCGTCTCCTTGGACTGCAGCCTCATCGTAGCCCCATCGAAGCTTCAAGATGAGGATCGACCAACGAGGCGTTGGGAAGATGAGGGTCATCGGCGCCCCAATCGTCACCACCGACTCGATAGGTGCACGATCAAGATCTATTTTTGAGTCCAGCTGTGAAGGTCATACATCAGACCACATACGTGATAATCTATTGGTTGAGCTGCTGTCAGCCCGTGCCGCACGGACAGCGACGGACTTCGCGCAGGTGTGGCGTTGCTCCTCCTACGCCCTCGCTGTCTCCCGAAATGGAGTGCACAGGATGGTCATGACCTGCATTGGCACCCGCGAGGCGCTTCACCGTGACGCCCTCTGCTGGTGCTCCTTTCCAGCTATGCTCCGCGTCCGCCTCTGCTGTAGCTGTGCGCGGCGTCTGTTCAGTGGCGCGGCTACCGTCGCCGGTACTGGGCCAGAGCCAGCCTCTTCCCGGGAATGCTCGCAGTGGGGGTGCGGCGCGCGACAAGCCAGCCGGCCGCCCTGCCGCTGTCGCCCGCCGACCCGCCGCCGTCGCCGCCTGGAACAATCGGTAGCTGAACGCGGGCAAATGGCGCTCGCAGGCACGGCTACAGTTAATGTTTGGACAGAGTCGTGGCACGCTTGAGGACTCAGCGACCACCAGAGCGTCATGGGGACGGGCGGGCGGGCGGGCGGGCGGGCAGGCAGGTGGGTGGGGGCGCGTGCCGGGTGGCCGGCAGTCCGGGCGGCTGGGCTGCCCGTGCAGCCGCCCGGCTCAGAATCGTCACTATTGACCAAATCCGATACGCAAGGCCTACACAGCCTACACACATACACACCCCCCAGGAAACCCTATCCAAGTGGGGGGGGTTCAAGTCTTCATAACGCCGTTATTGATATCCCCCTTTGATAGAATTTTCGGGCGGGGCCCGCATGGCCTACTCGGAGAGTCTTACTGTGCTTCCGCTAAAAAGTGGATGTTGCTTGGACGTGCAGGTGTGGTTTCATTGGTCCAGACGGCAACTTCATGCACCTTCACGTACCGTCAACATTCACTTATTAACGGACGCACTCTAAGTGCTCCGCGCTGGAGCTGCCAAACCGGTCTCCGATTGGCTGCAACGCACGTACAAGTTAATTGTCCCTTAATGAGCACAACTCAGTCACAAGTCCGAGAAATTCAACTGCCTTACAGCTCGGCTGTGGCCCCTCAGAACACCCCAAGCCTTAAGGGGCCTGTCCAGGGGGCCACGTGCGCCTCGCTGTGTCCACTCGCGAACAGCTCGCCCCCACGTGGTGCGCTTGTGACGGGCGACTCCGGGAGCTCCCCGCACTTCGACGATCACGCGGCGGCGCGTGACGCGCCGTGAGGTCGCCGAGTGACAATCTCGGAGTCAGCCAATTCCCGGGGGGGGTTGCAGCGTCAGCACTCTTCATGGAACACTTGGATGCACCCTAAGTAAGGGGCGTCGTGCTTATCAACCAATAGGCAGGTCGTAGACGAGACAAATTAGAGCATGGGTTAGACTTGCCGCCCACGGCTTTGGAGTTGAACACCAAACTCTTCTTCTAGAAGGTCCGTCCTGGAGCGGGCCGTGCTGCGGACTGGTTTCCAACCGCCACTCGCCGTCTCGCACCAAGTCGGCACGGTGCTCCACGTTGAAGCGCGCCTGCACGCACACCCCTCGCCTCTTCCCCCGCAAGGTACTCGACACCCTTCCAATGGATCAAGTCACTTCCCTGTTTGGCGGCACGGCTGCAGATGCGCACGTTTACCTTCGTCGAACCGTGCGCTACGCGTTCATGAGAGATTTGTGATCCAGCGCGTCTTCTTGATGACGCGCCGGAGTCTGAGCAGCTGGAGGGAGCTTGTTCTGGTTCTGGGAGTGCGCGGATCTCTTTCCGTGTCTATATCACGTGCTATATGTGTGGCCGCGATGTGTCTGACTGTATGCTTTGGCCTCGTATCTTGCTATGTGGATTATTCTTGCGTGTGGACCTGTTTTGCATGGATCGGTGAAGAAGACAAGGCATGAACGGGGGCGCTGGTGAAGCTGCGCGGCTGGAGTTGGCTGACGCATCCAGGGGCAAGAAGGGGAGGGATTAGGAGAGAGCGAAGAGCGGTGAGCATGGAAGGCGGCTTCAAGGAGGGGAGAGACAGGTTCATCAGGGGGGTGTGTTGATGTGGGTGAGGAGGATGGGGTGCGGGGAGGTTGGTGGAGAGGCGACGGTCTTGTACGCGCGGGGTGAAGATGTGAGGGAATGCGAGAGGCGAGTAGGTCTCTCCCCCTCGCCACCGTCAGCGGGCTAGGCGCCGCTACCGTGGCGTGGTGTGGGGGGGCGGCCTACGGGGGCGGCCATTTCCGCTGTTTGCACCTACAGGTACAGGAATAAAACGTGGACGTGGCGCCATGTTGAAGCCCACGTGGCGAGGTTCAGAGCGACGTGGCGACCGTGGGCCGTCAGAACACCTCGCTGTGACGCCTCGGGGGGTGCTGTCAGCCTTCTGCAGGTACTGTGGTTGGCCCATGAGTGAACGAAACTCAGTCTCTGATTGGGTGGTTCGTCGAAACAGTCCGCGGAATGGCCCCGTGAGGCATTAGTTCTGACGGCCCCAACTTATCACAAGAATAACGCAAACCCGGTTGCGTAGCAGATTCTGCCAATAGTGAGGATGCCACCGGGCCACGGCTGCCCAGATCCGGCGGCAGTGGCGGTCTGCGCACGTTCCGTTTCTGGGGATCTCGCTGTAATGCAGCCCTAGAGGTCTCTATCAATCGACCATCGAAGGAGACCAACGACGTCCAACGCGCCCCCGCTAAGATGGACTCATCGAGCCACATCGATTTTCCATCGTCAAACCCCCTAAGATGGAGAATCATTGCAAGGAGACGTCGGCAGCCAAAAGCGTCCATGGCCGCGACGTCGTCGGCCGCGGTGCCCCCCGTCGTGTGTGTCCCTGTGACCAAGCGCGGCGCGCCCACCGGGCGCCCCCCCCCCCCCCCTCCAGACGGGCCAAATGCGAACCAGCCGCAGCGAGAATCTGGGCAGGGCCACCACCCACCCACCCCCCCCCCCCCCCCCCCTCCCTCCCACCCCCCCCGCTCTCCCCCCCCAGAACCAGCATGCGCGGCGTGCGTCCCGCCAATCTGTTTCGCACGGGACGCCGAGCGAGCGCGCCCGCCGCCCGCCGCGCCGTGTGTAGGGGCGCGGCCGCGGCGACCGCCGGGCGGCGCCCCTTGGCGGCGGCGCCCCCCATCGCCGTCGCGGCCGCCGTCGGCCGTCGCCGCCGCCCACCGCTGCACACGCTGCCGCCGGCCGCCGCGGTCGGCGTGGCCCCACCGCCGGCCGCCGCGGCGGCGGCGGTCTTGGGACTCGGCCCCCCAACGGCTGCGGGTGCCCCCAAGCGGGGTCGTCGGCGGCCCCTTTGACGCCACCTCGTCCGCTCCCTCCCCCCCCCCCCCCCACCCCCCCCCCCCCCCCCCCACCCCACCACCTCTCCGCTCCACCCCCCCCCCCCCCCCCCCCCACGCCCACCCTCTTTCCCCACCTTCCCCCGCCGTCCCCCCCCCCCCCTCCCCCTCTTCCCTATGGAGGAGGACACGTCCCCCCCCCCCCGCCCGGCGGCGGCGCCGTCGGCATCATCGCCCCGGGGCGGCCGCTCGACCCCGCCGCCGCCGCCGCCGCCGCCGCCGCCGCCACCGCCGCCGCCGCCGCCGCCGCCGCCGCGCCAGTAACGACGGCGGCCGACGCGGCGGCGGCGGCGGCGTCGGCGGCCGCCGCGACGGCGGCGGCGGCGGCGGCGGCGGCGGCGGCCAACGTGGCGGGGCCGTCGGAGCGCGCGCGGGCGGCGGCGGGCGCGGCGCGGCGGCGGGCGCGGCGGGAGTTTGCGCTGCCGCCGCTCGCGCAGCAGCGGTACAAGGTGAACCACATTATCGGACAGGTGCGTTTGGGGGAAGGGGGGGGGGGCGGGGGTGGGGGTGGGGGTGGGGGTGCGTGGCTGGGGGAGTCGTGCCGGCGGTGGGGGGGGGGGGGGGGGGCAATTGGGTCGGGATTCAGGGACGGGGGGGGGGGGGGGAGGGGGAGGGGGGGGGGCCGCAAGGGACTGCTGGGCGGGGACAGAGGATGTGAGCGGGGGCGGGTGGGGGTGGTGGTGGTGGTGGTGGTGGGGGTCGCCGGCGCTTGGGATGGGGGGGTCTGTCGAGAGGGGGGGACGCGGGCGGGCAGCGCCTCCACGCCGGGACCCGGGTGGGCGCGGCTGTGGGTGGCGGCCACCCCCCCCCCCCCGCCGCACGAGCGGCGCGGTCCCACCACGCCAGTGACCGCACACGGCGCGCGCGGCGGCGGCGGCCGCCACGGCCGTGCCGCCGCGTGCGCGCGCGCCGCGCACCCCGCCGCCGTCGGCGGCCGCGGCTGCCCCGGCGGGGTCCACCCGGCTGGCGCCGCCGCCGCCGCCGCCGCCACGGGGCGTCCCCGCCGCCGCGCCGGTGCTGCGCCGCGGCGGCGTGTGGCGGCGGCGGCGGGAGGGCGGGGGGGGGGGGGGGGAGGGCGGCGCGGGAGGCGCGCCGCCGGTGGCTGGTCGCCCGCCGCCGCGGCGCGCGCGCTGTCACCCCGTTGGCGGCACGCCGCGTCGCTGTGGGTGGTCCCGTCGTTGCGTGGCGCCTGGGCGACCGCGGGGGGGGGGGGTCCGTCTGTGTGTGGGCCGTGGCGGTGCGGACGGCGGCGGTGTGGTGGTGGCGCGCGTCTGGTCCGTTGCGGCGGCGGCGGCGGCGGCGGCGTCGCCGACGGGCGAAAGAGGGTTCTCGACTGACTTTTTTTTTTTTTTTTTTTTTTTTTTTTTTTTTTCCTCCTGTTGCCTGTCGCTTGGTTGTGGCACTGGCGGGTGTCCCGCCCGGAGGTGGTTCCCCCCCCCCCCCCCTCCCCCCCCCTCCATTCCCCGCTCCGCGTTGTTTTGGTCTCTGCTTGCGTGCCACCCGCTCCGCTCTCCCTCCTCCGCGACCCATCCCGTGCCGCTCCCCTGCCCCCTCCCCGCCCGCTCCGCCCGCTGCTCCCGACGTGGCACGCCGCCGTGCTCACCCACCCCCCCCGCAGGGCGCGTACGGGGTGGTGGTGTCCGCGACGGACCAACAGACCAACCGGGAGGTGGCGATCAAGCGCATCGCGACGGTGTTTGACTCGATTGGCGAGGCGACCCGCATCCTGCGGGAGCTAAAGTTCCTCCGCCTCCTCCGCGCGCACGAGAACGTCATCTCCATCCTCGACGTGCTGCTGCCGTCGGATACGGAAAAGTTCCGCGACGTGTGCGTCGTCTTTGAGCTGATGCCCACCGACCTGCACTGCGTCCTCCGGTCGCCGCTGCAGGTGACGCTGTCGCCCGACCACCAGCGGTTCATCATGTACCAGCTGCTGGCGGGGCTCGCCTTCCTCCACGCCTCCAACGTGCTGCACCGGGACCTCAAGCCGGCCAACCTGCTCATCAATGACGCGTGCGAGGTGCGGATTTGTGACTTTGGGCTGGCCCGCGCCGCGTTTGCGACGACGCCGGGCTCGGACGGGCGGGACCCGACCGAGACGGTCTTTTGGACAGACTACGTGGCCACGCGCTGGTACCGCGCCCCCGAGCTCCTCCTGTCGGCCTACACCAGCTACTCGACGGCGATTGACCTGTGGTCTGCCGGCTGCATCTTTGCCGAGGTGGTCAGCGGCGGGGTGCCCCTCTTCCCGGGCCTCAACAACCACGACATGCTGTCACGGCAGGTGGCGCTGCTGGGCACCCCCGCCCCGTCGGCGATGGAGACGGTGCGGGATACGGCGGCCAAGCGGTACCTCCTCTCCCTCCCCGCCGCCGCGGGCGGGGGGCCCGGCGCGCTCGCCGCGGCGCTGCCGTCGGCAGACCCCGCCGCGGTCCGCATCATCCGGCGGCTGCTCGCGTTTGACCCGCGCGCCCGCGCGTCGGCGGCGGAGCTGCTCGACGACCCGTGGTTTGCCGAGTACCGCGCCGACGACGTTGGCCGCGTCGCGTACATGCCGCCGGGGTCGCCGCTGCCGCGGGCAGAGTTTGAGTTTGAGCGGTACAAGCTCGACGCGGAGCAGATGCGGTGGCTGTTCCTCAAGGAGATGGCCGTCTACCACCCGGCGCAGGCGCACGTCATCCTCCGCTCCCTTCCCCAGACGGTGGATGAGGAGGAGGACGAGGCGCCGGCGGCGGCGGCCGCGACGGCGCCGACTGCGGGGGGGGGGGGGTTGGCGGCGGCGGCGGCGGCGGCGGCGGCGGCGGTGGCGGCGGCGGCGGTGGCGCCGGCCCGGGTGCCGCGCCGCCGGCCGAGCCGTCGCTCGAGTACGCCGTCCCGTCCGAGGCGGCGCGCTTCCGCGCCACGATGCTGGCGGTGCAGAGCGGCGCCGAGCCGCCGCCGGGGTGGACGTCCCTCCCCACCCAGACCATGCACGGCATGGTCGGCGGCGCCGTCGACCCGCTGCTCGACAGCCACAACCGGGCCGCGCGGGCGCGGGGCGAGGCGGCGGCGGCCAAGGCGGTCGCCGCCGCCGCGTCGGCGGCGGCGGCGGCGGCGGCGGCGCCGCCCGCCACCGCCGCCGCCGCCGCCTCGGCCGCCGCCACCGCCGCCCTTGCCGCCACTGCCAACGCGACGCCGGCCGCGGCGGCCGCCTCGGCGGCGGCGTCTTCCGCGGCGGTGGCTGCCGCCGCCGCCGCGGCGACCGCCCCCGCCGCCACCGCCGGCGGTCTCGCCGCGGGCGCGGTCAATGGCGGTGGTGGCGGCGACGCGGGGGGGGTGGGCGGGATGGGCGCCGCTGGCGCGCCCGTCGACCCGCTCTCCCCGCTGCCGTCCTACATGGACGATGACGGCGGCGGTGGCGGCGGCGGCGGCGGCGGCGGCGGCGGCGGCGGCGGCGGCGGCAGCGGCGGCATGGACGGGGCTGGCGGCGGGGCGGAGGATATGGCGTTGACGTCGCCGCTCGCGGTCGTGCCGCCGCCCGTGTGGCCCGCCCGGGGGCCGTCGGCGGAGCGCGGGGAGGGAGGGGGGGACGACATGGGGAGGGGATGAGGATTCCCGCTGGGGGGCGGGGGGGGGGGGGGGGGAAACGGCTGATCACCTCCCGGCGGGGCAGCAGGGTGGGGCGGGGGGGGGGGGGGGGGGGGGGCGCAGGGGCACGACCTCACGGCCGGCCGGCGCTGCACGCTGTGTGACCGCCTCCGCTGCCTTTCTTTTATTGTCCCTTCATCCATCCCGCCCTGTCGGCCTGCCCGTGTCTGCCGGTTCCCCCTCCGCTCCCCCCGTCTGCATGCCGGTCGGTCGTCGGTCCCTCTTCTTTTTTTTTTTGTTGTGTACGCCACCATCACCCAGACGCATCCAGCGCGCAGCGTCGGCGACGCCGGTCGCCCGCCCGCCGTCGCCGCGCCGTGCACGTGGCGGCCGGCCGCCGCGGCGGCCGCCGCGGCTGGTGGCAACGCCCCTCCCCCCCCCATCCCTGGCGCGCAACGCCACGCACGCACACCCCGCCCGTTCACGCGCGCCCGCCCGCCCGGCCGCCGCCGTGGCGGCGCTCCCGCCGCCCCGCAGCGGCCGCCCGCCAATCCCGCCGCCCGTCCCGGCGGCATTGGCGGCGACCGCCCCTCCCCCCCTCCCCCACCATCCAGCCGGCTGCCGCCGCTCGCGCCACCCCTCTGCCCACCCAACCCTCCATCCCCCCTTCGTGCGGTGCACCACAGGGCACACACCGCACCTCCCTCCCCCCCGCCGTCCACAACGCCCAAGGCGTGTGGCAATCCCGCTGCCGCCGCCGCCGCCGCCGCCGCCGCCGCCGCACTCCCCCCACCCCCCCCCCCCCCTCTTCCGGCCTCACGCCCGCCGCTGCCGCGGCAGCATCACCCCCCCGCGAGCGCCTCCACCTCGTCCACCGCCAGGCCCGCCACCCACCGCATGTGGCTCCGCTGCATGTCGGCCGCCACCGCCCGCACCAGCCGCTCGTCGCGCAGGTGGGTGGCCAGCAGCTCCCGCAGGCGCACCCAGTAGCCGTCCGTTGCGGGTGCTGCGGGCGCCGCCGCCCCCGCCGCCGCCGCCGCCGCCGACGGCGCTGCCGCCGCGGCGGGCCGCGTGGCGGCGGCGGGGAGTGCCGGCGCGGTCGCGGCAGCGGCGGCGGTGAGTGGAGCGAGCGGCCGCCCGCCACGGGAGGATGGGCCCCTGTGGGTGGGGCCAAAGACGACGGGCAGGGCGGTGAGGGCGGCGGCAAAGGGCGGGGCCAGGACGCCGGCGGCGACGCCCTCGGCGTCCTGCGTCACCATGGGTGTGGCACGGCAAGGGGGGACAGGAGGGCGGAAGGTTGGTTGTGGTGCCTCGTCGTGGCCTGATGAGAAGGTGGAAAACGGTAAAGGTGGAAAACGAAGAGGGTCAAGGGGGAAGGAGGGGGGGGAGTGGGGGGGGGGGGGGAGCCGGGGGTGGCGATGCGGGACGGACCGACGACCGTGGCCAAAGGTCGAGTGGGGACGCGGTGGTCAAGTGCTCGACGGAGGGACTGCGCACAGCGCCCCAAAAGTTTACCCGACGGAGTGGCCAAATATACGTCACGCAAAAATATAATCTGTAGTCGAGAGCAAACTTTTTCTGTGTAAAAGTTTGTGATCTAAAATTTAAATCTGAGCATATGTCGTGAGTGAGTAGTCGTGACTATGCATGAAGAATACTGTTTGACATGGACAATGCGGGTACATGCACGCAAGTACACTTCGGATCCTGTGTCTCAAACGTCTTTCATGGTTTTTTCGTGCAAGATGTGTTTTATTGCTATCTGCAGCATCGCCCTGCACTCCCCGACCGCCAAGCACATCTGGTGCAACAAAAGAAAATGGAAGCAGACGAACACGGCAAGGTGACAACAGCAGCGAGACCAAGATGGAGCGAGCATACATCCAAGCGACGCGAGAGGGATGGATAAGGTCAGTCAGTGTCATCACAGCATCTCAGCACAGAGGATGCTCGCAGCATGAGCAAGTAAGCACACCCCGCATCGCCGACGGTACGGCGACCGTTACGACGAGCGCCCACCCTCTTCCCCCCCGATGGCCGCCTGCCCCTTCCGCATCGTCCCCCCCTCGCTGTCCTCCCCCTTCCGCTAGCGCCCGCGAGGAGACCCTGGCCCACGCACCCCTCGCGGCGCGGGCAGCAACCCAGTCGGGCACGCCGCCACTGCAGCAGCGGCCGCCGCTGCCGCAGCCGCCACCGATGTCGCTGCCGCCACCACTGCACGTGACGACCACCACCACCGCCTCGCGGCCAATCCCCCGTTGCGGGTGGACGATGACCCAAAAGCCAGAGGGCGGCCAGAGGGAGGCGGCAACGTCTGCAAGTAGACGACGCCCGAGACAAGGGAATGGGGAAGGGTCGGCATAAGAGCTGGGTACCCACCGAGGTCGGTGAGATGGTAGTGTGAAGAGTGAGGTGGGGGGAGTCAAGCAAGGGGGAGGAGGGGAAGGGAGGGGGAGAGGAGGGAGGGGTGGGGAAGGCGCAAGAGGGGAAGCGGAGCTATGGAAAGGAGGACCAGGTAAAGTGGACACGCAGCAACCATAAGACACGTAAGTTTCAGAGCAGGCGTCAGCGTCATCGCCGCGTTGGGTGTCCGCAGGCCTTCTCGCACGGGGAGCCCCTCTTCACATACATGCGGAGTGGGCTCGCGTCGGCAGTGGATGCATTGGCGACAAAAATAGGCTGAGTCGATGGCGACGGCGGCGGCTGAGACACCGGCGGTGGTGAGCCGCGAGAGAATAGTACCCCTCGCTGCACCCTGGACCTTCCCTCCTGGTCCGTCCCCCATGCCGCCTCCTGGCCGTCCCGCTTCGCCTCCGTCCCACCCCAACTTACCGCCAAGAGCGGCGAACGGCCCGCGTCATGCTTCGCCGCCTTCGAATCGACCACTCGCGTCCAGGCGGGACGGACAGTGCAACGCACAATGCAGAGGGAGAGATGAAGTAGAAGGGGGGGAGTGGGGGGACAGAGCCCATGGCGAGCAGACACGGGGGAAGCAGTGGAGAGGCGCACGAGAGGGGGCGGGAGGGGGGGGTGCAGGATGGCAAGGGCAGCAGGGGAGAGGATTCGGGGAGGTCTGCTCGCACGGGGACAACCCGAGGTGGGGAGAGACGGGCCAGCGACCACTTGCACCGCTGCATTGTCGATTCTCAGAAAACGAGGGGTGCCAATTATTGAGTGCGACTCAACATGCTGACCACCAACCGGCGACTGCGTGTGGTACAGGTGATGGAGTGGAATCTATCGTGTGAAGAGGAAAAAGTGTCGCAACACAACCCTATGGTGGTATATTTGGCAAAATCATGTATTGTTTTACCCCGCTAGTTTCGAAACGGGGTGCTGTGCGGCGCAAGGTGACGGTCGTGGTGGTGTGCGGTGCGAGTCCAGATAATTTGGACGACCGTTCAATTCTCCCGATCCCGCCCGGCGGTGAGATGCAGACGATGGCCAGCGAGCACCGTCCACGTGGCCATCGTGGCCACCAGAACGGGACGCCGCAATGGGCGGCCTGCCACGGCCACCCGCATCGGCCCGTGGCGTCGGTCGTTCAGTCGTACCTCGGACGGACCGCCGTCTGCTTGGCAGAAAGGCAATAGCGCTGGGCACAGGGCGTGTGTGTGTCGGCGACTTCCCGTCTGCCCACTGATGCGCACCGAGTCACGAGCGTCTGGTGGTCCGTTCCGTCGCGGAGCGGGCCTCGTCGTTTCCTCTCCTCTCGCGGGTCCGTCTCCTTTTCCACCGCACGGGGATACGGGGTAGCAACGCAGCCGCCCCCTTCCCACCCCTATGTACACACTGGCCGGGTCACCTCGTTCCTCCCCCCTCCAAAAAAAAAAAAAACAGACGGCCACCGCCGCCGGCGCGCGCCGCCACGCGCGCAGCCCGGGCGGTCACCACCCGCTGTCGGCACCGACGGCGCGGCGGTCCCACCCCCTAAACGAGCGGCGGCTGCCACTGCCGCTGCCACCGCCGCCGCCGCCACCACCGCCGCCGCCAAACGCCACCGCGGCGGTGCGCTTGGCGCGCACCCGGTCGCAGCCACCCGCCGCCCGCGACGCCACCGCCGCGGGCGAGGCGGGCGCCGCCGTCGCCGCGGCAGCCGCGGCGGCGGCGGCCGCCGCCGCCGCCGCCGCCGCCGTCGCCGTCGCCGTCACCGCGTCGGCAGCGCGGCCGTCGCGGTGCCAGCCCGCGCCGCCACTCTCCGCCTGGGAGCCGTCATCGTCATCCGTCGCGTCGGCCGCGGCAGCACGGGCGGCGGCGGCGGCGGCGGTCGCCGCCACCGGTGGCCCAGGCCCCGCCGGCGCGGGCGTCGGCCTGCACGCCGCACAGCGCGCCGCGCGGGGCGACGCGGCGACCCCGGCATAGCCGACCGACGGCGCCACCCCCCCGGCGGCGCACCCCCCCCCCGCCCCCCCCACGCCCGGCGCGACCGGCACCCCCCCGCCGCCGCCGTGCGCGGCCGCGTCGGCCGCAATGAGCGCCTCGACGAGCGCCCGCCACTCGCCCCGCCGCGCGCTCACCGCCGCCGTCTGCACCGGCACCGCGATCGGCACCATCCGCCCCGCGCGGAGGATGCGCAGCCGCCACGTCGCGCCGCCCGCCGCGTGGACGGCGCCAAAGTGGCGGGCAAACGGCAGCGGGGGGGCGCCCCCGCCGGGCGCGTCGGTCGTCGCCCACGGGCTGGCGCCACCGCGGCCGCCGCGGCCGCGGCCGCGACCGCCACCACCACCACCGCCGACGCCGCCGCCGCCGCCGCCGCCGCCGCCGCCGCCGCCACCGCCACCGCCACCGCCACACCCGCCATACCCGCCGCCGCCACACCCGCCGCCGCCGCTGCCGCACCCGACGGCGTGGACGCAACGCGGGGAGTGCGGGTAGCCCGCCGCGTCGTGGCCGCGCGCCACCCCCCGCGGGGACGGCTCGGCCGCGTCGGCGCCCGCCTTGGCCGCCGCCCCGCGTCGTCGCCGCCGCCGGCGGGGCGCCGACGCGGCCGCCGTTGCCGCCGCGCGGTGCCGCCGGCGGCCACCGCACCCGCGCGTCGAGACCGTAAAGATGCCGTCCACCTCGCTCTCCTCGTCCGTGTCGGCCACCCCGCACCGCCCCGCGGCGTGCGGCCACGGCACGCGGCTCGACGGCGCGCGCGCCTGCTCGTCGCCCGCCGCGGCGGCAGCGGCAACGCCGGCGGCGACGGCGGCGGCGGCAGCGGCCGCCACATCCTCCGATACCGCCTCCCGGCCGCCGTCGGCACACGCGGCGCAGCCGGGCGCGTGCGCCAGCCGTAGGGGCGCCCCCTTGGACGGCGGCGCCTCTGACGTCCACGCCGACGCCTCGGTATCAGCGTCGGCGTGGCCCTCGTCCTCAGAGGGCGGACACGAGCGCTCCTCCTGCCCCTCCGCGTCGCCGCCGCCGCCGCGGCGGGTGCGGCGGCACGGCCGCTTGGCCGGGCGCCCCCCCGGCAACGCCGCCGCGCCGTCCACCGCCGCCGACCGTGCCTCACTCACCGCCGAGCCCGACACGGACCCCCCACTGGCCGTTGAGCCCACCGCGCCGCCCACCGCCGCCGCCCCCACCGGCGCCGTCGCACACGACGTGGGCGACCGCGGCGGCGACACCGCCGCCGCCTCCGCCGCGGCGGTCGCCGTCGACGTGGCCGACCCCGACGACGACGTTGCCGCCGCGCACGACGCGACAAACGTCGGCGCGGGCGCGCGCAACTCGGCGGCGCGGAGGAACAGGCGCACCTTGACGGGCCACCCCGCCGGGTCGGCGGGCGCGTCGAGCAGCGCAAACCGCACGTCCGTCGCGACCGCGCCCTGCCCGCCCGACGGCGCGGCGGCCGCGGCGCCGCCGCCCGCCGCCGCCGCCACCGCCGCGGCCGCGGCGGCCAGGCTGGGCGTCGCTGCCGCTGCTGCTCCTGCTGCTGCTGCTGCTGCTGCCGCCGCCGCCGCCGGCCTTGTCGCTGCCGCTGCCGCTGCTGGTGGCACACCCGCGTCTGCGCCAGCGCGGCCACCCCCACCCGCACCGCCCGCGGCGGCACGGCCGAGGCGGGGCATCCGCCGGATGACCGCCACCGCCCCCGCCGACGGGTACCACGCAAATACGAGGAGCTCCCCCGAGCGCAGGTCAAACGCAAACCGCGCCACCGACGGCGACGACACGCCAAACAGCTCCTCGTACGCCGCGCCGTCGGCGAGGAGCACGCCCAGCAGCACCGGCGACGAGCCCCCGCCCGCCGCCGCCGCCGCCGCCGCCGCCGCCGCCGCCGACGTCGTCGCTGCCGTCGCCGCCGTCGTCACCCCAGCCCCCGCCCCCACGGCGGCCACGGCCGCGGCGAGCGGCGACGGCGGCACCGCCGGCGGGGCGGCGGGCCGCTCGACGCGCGCGAGCGGGATGTAGGCCTGCCGCAGCGTCTGCGTCCGCTGCGAGCCGTCGCCGAGCGTCAGCGTGCGCGTGCCCGCCCAGGCGGCGGCGACCGCGGCGGGCGCCGCGGCGAGCGCGGCGCCCGCGGGGGAGCGGTCGAGCAGCCACGCGCGGATGGTCGCGTCGCGCTCCATCGGCGCCGCCCGGGGGGGGGGGGGGGGGCGGCGGTGCCGCCGCCGCCGCGGCCACCGCCGCCGCGCATCCCGCGCGGGGGTCACCACAGGGTGGGGAAGCGCCCAGAACGGAGCTGGGGTAGGGGGGAAGAACGAGGGGAGAGTCAGTGAGGGGGGTGGTGTCGGGGGGGGGGGGGGGGGGGGGCACAGGCGTCGTCAGACGCCGACGAGAAACGGGCGCGGTGGCGGCTGCCGGCGGCGGGGGTAGTGGTGGGGGGGGAAGAGGGGCGTGACGGAGAGGAAGAGTTGCTTCAGTGGGGGACGAAGCGGGAAGGGGTGGCGGCGGCGCGTGTTGGTACGCCTGGCCATGGGGCGACCAAAGAAGCAGCCGCCGGCGAGACAACGCACCAGCACCACCCGCCCACCGCTCTTGACCCGCTGCACGCCGACACACGGCCCACGTCAGCGGCGGGGCGGGGGGGGGGGGGGTGCAGACACCGCCCACTCCCCCCCCCCCCGCCCCCCCCCCGCCCGCTCGCCGGCTCCCTGCCGGCAAGCTTTGCCAGGCGCTGGCGCTCGTGCCGCCCCCACACTGGGATTTGCACGCGAGGCCGCGACACGCGGCCGTGGTGGTGGCAGCCTCTGCCCGCCTCTCCCACCCCCGCGGTGGGCCGACGCCGTCGCCCGTTGCGCCGCCGGCTGGGGCGGCTGCCGCCCCCACACGCTCCCCCCCCCCCCCCTCCCCGCCCGCGGGGACGGGACAGCCCACGCAGGGGCCGCGGCGTGTGGCGCCGCGGTGACCAGGGGGGACCAGGGCAACAAATCTGGGCTTCCAGAGCAGGGGGTTCGTGGGGGTGGCGTGGGGGGGGGGGGGGGGTTGGTGCTCTGGCCGCTTCCCGAGGCGGCCGCGCGCAGCCCCACACACACACGCGTACGAGCAGCTGGAAGTCTGGGTGTCGGATGTGGGGGCGGGATGGGCTGGTTGTGGCGGGGTCTTGTTGGGATGTTCGCGCTGGTGCCGCAGCGGGCGTGCCGGTCTTTGGAAGCGGACAGCGGCGTTTGGGCGGTGCGCAGGGGGGGGTCGCCGCGCCGTCGACCAACCGGCGGAACCGGTCGGCGCCGCCAACCGCCGCGTCTGTGGCCACGCGCGGCCGATGCGGCGCGGGCGGCGGCCGTCGGTGGCGGCGGCGGCGGCCACCCCGCACCGGCACGAGCGTGCGATTTGCGCGGCGGGTTCCACACACAAAAACCCCCACGTCCCTGGACTAAAATATCTGGGGGGGGGGGGACGCCCCGTGGAGTCGAGCGGTTGGGGAGGAGGTGAGCGCAGCGCAGGCGCCCGACTCTTCTCGTCGCCGGCACGCACCACCGGCGCACGAGTGGTGTGCGTTGGGTGCTGTGTTCTTGGGGACGTCGCCTGAGAATATCTTTTTGCGCAATGGAGATTTTAGGCGGTGTGCGTGGCGGCGGAGCGAGCCCTGGCGAGGAGATGAACCCGGGGGGGGGGGTTGTCGGCAAGCCCGGCGCCTGGCCGCTGCGCCCCACATCCAAGATAATATCTTGTGTGTGGAACAACCGGTGGGTGGCGGGGGGGGGCTGGTAGCAGCGGGTGGGCCACGAGCCGCCAACTGGCCCACCCGTGCGCCGCCGTCGTGGCGGCGGCCCCGTCTGCACGACGGGGGCGGAAAACGGCAGTCGATGAAAAAGTGATGAGGCGAAAGCCGGTTGCCCGTTAGCGTCACAAGAGCCACACGATGCACGTTCTGGAAGGGGAGACGTCAAGTGCCTCCCAATGGGATGCAGTTGACATGCGATGGGGGGGGGCTTTCTCGATGCAAAATGTGGGAAGTGTCAGATACTGACAGTTTCCAGCGTTTGATTGGTTGAGCGAGCTCACACGAGAGGCGTTGACGCGTTTGGGAAAGGACGGGAGAGCCGTGGATGCCGAGGTGGCCTTTTTGGGGATGAGTGCCCCATTTAGGCCCCTCCTATTCGCGTAGGGGGCAGCAGGCCAAGGCGTCCCTGTTCGAGGCGAGCATGACCTTATGTTGTCGGCGTCATCCTCGACTATGACCGCACGCCGCCGCTCCCTCCCCCGTCGTCCTCGGCGACGAGAGTCCGTTCGTTGACGCTGCCGAGATCGACGGCCTCAATAACAGTCCAGGCTCTCCCGTGCATTCCTCGACCTGGCGACGGCCGCGTGGCGGCCTCGTCAACGCCGTCGGTCGTCGCCCGCGGCAAGCGCGGGACGGTGTGCAATCTCAGGATTGCAGCGTGGACGGTTGTCCGTGCGGCTGTGCCGCGGGACTGCGCACGCGCCAAGCTGTCTGGGCCCGCCTCGGCTCGGCGTGCCGCACCGTCGGGGTTTTCCGCCGTGGACTCGGGGGCCGTGGCAATGGGCACACGCTGGGTAGTCGCCGCCGCCGGACCCCGGTGGCGACAGCGACTGCTCGATTACCTTTGCCGCCGCCAGCCGTCTGGTCTCTCGGGGGCTCCTCCACAGCGGGTACCTGCCCGGTACAGGCCACGACGGGGAGTGACGGTCACCGTCCACCCACGGCGCCGTTGCAGCCCCCCGCGACTCCCCCACCACCCGGCACCGCAGAATGGCAGCCGACGAAAGGCAGCCCTTGCGCCGTGCCACCCGCAATAATCGCTGTACGGGGCGCGTCTTTCTCTCGAAACCCTCCGCCCCACAATGCCCCAGCAGCCATCTTGTTGTCACCCTCGCACCCGCCCCCTCGCGCCTACTCCTACCAACAACCTACCCGCCTCAAACGCACACCTCCGACGCGGCGGCGTCCCCCCGCCGCCGCCGCTGCCGCACGCGGTGGACGAGCCAGCCAATCCACGCGGACCGGCGGCGCCCCCCCCCCCCCCCCCCCCCCCCGCCTCCCGGCACCGGCCGCTCCCCCGCCCCCCCCCCCACGTGCGCGCCAAACCCCCCAAACCCCCCCCCCCCCCCCTTGCGCCGCCGACCTGCCCCCGGCGGCGGCGCCGACGCCACCGCCGGCAGCCGCGGCGGCGGCAGCGGCCGCGCCATGGCCGCCGCCACCGCCGCGGCGGCAGCCTCCCCGCCCCCCCCCGCCCCCCCCCCGGCCCCCCCCGCGCCCTCCTCTGCCGACAGCCGAAACGCGCGCGTCCGCGGCAGCGCGCCGCCGCCGCCACAGACGCCGCCCGCGGCGGCGCCGTCGCCGCCGGCGGCCACCGACAGGCAGCTGCCCGCCGCCGCGACGAGCGCGCCGCCGGGGGGAGCCGCCGCCAGCCGCGGCGCCGCCGCCGATGCAGCCGCACGGCCGGCTGTCCCTTCTGTCCACCGCCGGCCGACACTGGGCTGGCTCGCCGCCGTGTGCAGGGCACCCGCCGTCGCCGGCGGCGCGGACCGGGCCGCCCCACCGCCGCCGCCACGGGCGGCTGGCTTGACGCGCCCGCGGGGCGAGCCCCCCGCCGCCGCCCCTCCCGCCTCCGCGCTCGCTGCCAGCGACAGCCGCGGCGGGACGGGTCCGCCTGGCGCCCACGACTGCCCGCCCCCGGGGGGAGACACCCCAATAACCAGCCGCCCCGACGAGCCCCGCCGCCGCTGCCGGGGGGACCCCGCGCCCGACGACGCGGGCGAGTCGCCGCCGCCGCCGCCACCTAGGCCGCCGCTAGCAGTGCCCCCGCTGGTCCGACGCGGGCGCTCGCCCGCCACCGACGCGGGCCCACCAGCCGTGCCGCCGCCGCCGCCGCTGCCGTGCCGCGACCGCGACGCGTGCTCCGCCCACTCGGTGAGCGTCCGCGCGCGCGCGGCGGCGGCGGCGGCCGGCGAGGACGGCATCGCCACGTCCGCCGCAAACGCCGAGCCGTCGGCCGTCGGCGGCGGTGGGGATGGGGGAGGAGCGCCGCGCCGGCTACCGCTGCCACCGCCACGGCCGCTGCCGCTGCCGCTGCCTGCCGAGGAGGTTGACGCGCGGCGCCGAGGCGTGGTGCCGACCAGCAGGGGGGGTAGGCCGCCGCTGCCGCCGCCGCCGGCGGTGGGGGCGGCCGCGTACGTGACACCGCTGCCGTCGCGCGGGCCGGCAAAATCATACAAGCGGTCACCCATGAGGGAGAACAGGATGCACGCAGACGCTCAAGAAGCCAAAGTCAAGCAGCAATGGTCGGAAGCGCTCGGAGGTGAACAGGACGGGGCGAGTGTCGCCTGCGCCGTCGATCGCCGGCCGGCAAAGCCACGATCCGCACCCCAAAGGAAGGAGGGGAGGGCCTCTTGGGTTCAGACGGGCGCACCCGTGAGGGCGATGGGGGGCGTCGTGCCCCTGCGACAGAGACAAGGTCTCTGATGGAGCGGTCGAGACGGGGGGGGGCGAAGGGGGACGGGCCACGGCGTCACAGCGCGGAGAGGTTCCAAAACGAGGACCAGCGAGACACGCCCACCGCGCCGACCTCGCCCGACACCCCGTTTCCGCACCAGTATCTTCCCCAGCCTGGCAACACATGCGCACCAACCGCGCGGCTGTGTGGAGGCGCGGCCGCCCTTCCACGGCTTCTGGGTCAGTTGCCAGCTCGTGTTCCTCCCATGCTGGCTCGGCCACCACGCGCCCCCCCCCCCCCCCAACTCCTAGCCGCCGCGGCGCGATTGGTGCCAGCAAGGCCAATCGGGTGCGCGCGGAGAACCCGCTCCGCTGCCGCGAAAGGCGCAGAGGTGTGACTGGTCGGGCGTCGCGGGCGTGCCCGGCCGGTGCGCTGTGCGAGGGGCCCCGTGAAGGGGGTCCGCGGGGTGCCCCCCCGCCTCGTAGCCGGTGGTTGGGAGATCGTTTGCCGTCCCCACGCGGCCGTTGGTCCGTCGTGGATCCGCGGTCGCATCTCTGGCTGGCCAATGGGGGTGTCGGCAGACCAAAAAAAGGATGGGCCACCAGCAAGGACGGGCGATCTGGCCAGCAATAACGTGTTGACAGGATCAAACAGTTGTTAAAGCCGGTTGAAGTGTACATAAGTGGGGATGCTCAATACGTACGTACTTGCTGACGCATGGGGCCTTCGAGCGGGCTGGGTGGGCTCGCGAGACTGCTCTTCTTCCGTTTTTAGACCGACGCACGGCGGAAGACAACTGACGAGGACACAGACAGAGAAAGCTCGCGTACGCCAGCGTGGTGACCCCAAGCGCTCGTGTCTGGGAGGGGGTGACAAGCCTCTGATGCCCATCGCCGTCACCAAAGTAGACAAGTCTCCCCTGGCGTGCCCTCCACCTCACCCACTGCCCTTTCCCTACAGAAGCGCTAACGCTCTGCTTGGCAGAACACCTCTGCCCTGCAGCCAAGCAGCCGGAGGACCACCTCAACTTGACTCGCGTCCAGCCCCGCCTCTTCGTACTGCTGGATCTGGCTCCCGTGGTCAAAGTACAGTAACGGTCGGGGCGGACCCTCAGCCGCTCCCGCGAGGTCCCCCCCGCCGAGGAGTCCTTTGAGCGTGAGACAGTGCAGCGCGCGGTCACCAGAGCCCCCAATGCTCCCCCCTCCACCGTGACCAGCATGTGGTCGGCGGCGGCCGACGGCAGCAGCTGCGTGTCGAGGGGATGCTTCACGAGCCGCGCTTCCGCAATGGGCACGGCCGCACGGCAACAAGCCAGGGGTCAGAGGGTTTGTGTGTGGCGAGGTGGGGGGGCGAGCGAGCATCTGCAAGCAGCCATCCGTGCGACGGCTCTGTCACGACCATGGTGGCGACCCGTGCCACGACAGCCGCCCGTCTGTGGTCCTCGACGCCCTCTGGCGGCTTCATCGGCAGGGACCACACTCGACGGGCATCATCCCCAGGGGAAGGGGGGAAGGGGGCGGGGATGGGGCGGGCCGCCTCGCGGCGCCCGCTGCCGAGTCGCCGACCGCGTAAGGCATGAGGCAGATGTGGCACACCGCGCAGCGACACCCCCCCTTCCCGTCAAGCCTCCTCCCCCCTCCCGTCATGCCTCCTCCCTCCTCCCCCTCCATCGCGGTGCCAGCTGAGAAAGCAAGAAAAAAAAAAAGGATCCCCCGACTTACAACCCAGGATACACGGCGCCCGACGCCCGACCGCCCACACTCGCCACAACAAAAAAAGAGAACAAGGAGCCACCGACTCATCCCGTACCCACCCGACACTGCCACCCCGTCACCGCCCGCCCGCCCCCGCCCACATTCGTGCGACACCGCGACACAGCATCCCCCTCCGCTCGCCCGTGCAGCGGCTCTCAGACGCCACAGCGCCGGCCGCAGGGTCCCCAGCGACCGCGTATCACCCCCCCGTCCCCACCGACCGGGGCCGGTGGACCCGCCAGCTAACCACCCGCATGCAAGCTGCTGGTTCGCACGGGTTCAGCTGTCCGACCGTCAGCAGCACGACGCTCTTCACGCCACGCCGCCCCATCCAACCGCCCGATCCATCCCCGCCAGCGCCGACCCCCAATCCGCATCCACCGTGCGCAACAGGCTGCGCCCACCGTTTGCCTGCAGGGCGCCGCCGCTGACCATTCATGTTGACTCTCATGGGCCACCGTCGCCAGCATCCACCGCCACCACCCCCCCACCCCCCCCATCAGCAAGAACAATCAGATGCAGACGTCCGCTCAGACGAGCCCAGGGTGGTCAGCCCCGGCGTGTCTGCCCCCCCGCCGCCGCCCCCCCCCGACGTGGAGGTGCACAGCTGGGGCGTGTCCAGAACCTTGCGCACCAGCTCCTCAAAGCATTGCCTCACCCCCGTCGCCGTCCGCGCCGACGACTCAATGAAGAGGCACCCATTGCGCCGCGCGAGCGCGTCGCCGTCGGCGGCCGACACCTCCCGTGACGCCAGGTCCAGCTTGTTGCCCACAATCATCTTGATCACCTCGGGCCGCGTGCTGTACTGGTTCACCTCGGGGAGCCATACGGACGCGAGGTTGTCAAACGTCTCGCGCTTGGACACGTCATAGACGAGCACCACCCCGTGCGCACCGCGGTAGTAGGCAGAGGTGAGGGTGCGGAAGCGCTCCTGGCCGGCTGCGGGGCGGGGCAGGCGCACCCGTCAGCGACGCCAAAGGAAAGCACCCGACACAACGTACAAACCGGGCGTGGAGATACGGCACAAGGACGTGACGAGGGTCAGAAACGCGCGCCAGAGTGTAGGCTGCGCAGCAGAGGAGCCCACGCACAACAGAGCGGACGGCAACAATACGGTGCACGGGCGGGAATACAGGCACGCCGGACTAGCCTAATCGGTCGCCTCTGAGGATGGGTACAGATATCCCCGACAGTCGACACGAGACGTGACACCCACCACAGCAGCAGGGAAAGAGACGTACCAGTATCCCAGGCAGTGATTTTCACACGGCGGCCATCGACGTCGAGCGCCTTGACTTTGAAGTCGACGCCAATGGTGGGGGCAACGTCGTCAAACACGTCATCCGTGAAGCGGAGGAGAATGGAGCTCTTCCCGACACCTGCAAGAGACAAACACCCACACAGGCACACATACCACGGCCCGCAACACCAAATAGAAAGACCACAGACGTGTGCCTCCAGACGGGTAAGCCACGGCTGGTCAGCCTCCACCAGCCACCCTCACCCACCCCGCCACACCCAAAAACAGACGCGCAACGCACGCTCCCACCGTAGCAAGCCCAGTGCCATGGCGCCAGTGGCACACCCAAAACGCACCGCTATCTCCACATAGCAGCACCTTGAACTGCTCGTCATAGCTATTCATTGGGGATGCAGGGAGGGGGCAGACGGGGGCGGGAACCGCAGCGCCACGATCAATCCGTAGCGCGCGGCACAGCCGCTGGCAGCCAATGAGTCAGCCGAAACAGCTTGTGCGTCGTCGAGCAGCACCCCGGCTGGTCGTCTGCTCTCCGCGCCCAGGCGGGTGCCGCTCCTGCGTGGGCGCCGCGACGGGAGCGACGCTAGGCGGGATGCTCGGCGCACCCCAAGCGCGACCGACAGAACGCGTCCCCGACCGCCACAGCAGCGGAGACAGGCTCATGCGTCAAATTTCCCAGTTTGCATGCCAAAGCCAGAGTTGACTCCACACGCCTGACACAGACAGCAAAGAATTGGAAAGTCTGCAAGCGAATAATCGCAGACAGTGCAATGGACTGCGTACAGGCGGTCGTTTTGCCGCGTGCAAAGTCCGTACAGTCGGAAGAACCGCCCCTTCCCCCCCCACGCAGCGGGCAGGGTCGTCAACAGAGGCGGTGCAGCACCACCACCAGAGTGGACACACCTATAGCGGCGGCGTACCACGGCTCATCTCAAGTGCGCGGCCCATAGTCCACCCGGAACGGGGTACCAAAGCGATCGGGGCGCCGAACGAGCGTTGACTGTCCACGAAGATCGCCTACAAGATGTCTAGCTCAGTGGGCCGCCACCGCCTTCCAGACCACCGCCGTACGGCTGTGGCCCCTCTCCATCAACCTAGGCACGTCCCGCCCACCCCCCCCCCTCCGGCGCTCTGCCCGCGCCCGCTCCTCCGCGGCGCGGACCTCCGCTCGCTGCTCCGCCAGCGAGGCCCGCTCGAGGTCCGCCACCTGCCGCTTCTTGCCCACAATCGCGTTGCGGGCGGTCAGGCGGCGGCGGCCGTCCCGCACGTCCGCCTCGGCCTTGGCCAGCGCCGCCGCCTCGATGTCGACCGCCCGCCGCGCGCCGGCGAGGCGCACCGCCTCGGCGTCAATGGCGGCGCTCTCCGCCGACCCCGGCCGGCCGCTCCGCATGTGGGCCACGCGGCGCTCCCGGAGGGCCAACTCCTCTGGCGCCAGCGCCGCCGCGGCCGCGTCGTTGGCCTTGCGCCGCCGCGCGTTCGACGCGGCGGTCGCGGTAAACGCCCGCCGGCCGGCGCGGATGGCCGCCTCCTCCGCCGCCAGTGCCGCCTCGGTGTCGGTCAGCCGCGCGTCGGTGGCGGCCAGCTCTCGCGCGGTGGGGGTGGGCGCACCAGTGGGCACGTGGCCACCAGAAGGTCCGGCGGCGGGGGTGGCCGAGCTGAGAACGGGGCCACGGACGTTGCCGCCGGTGGGGGCGGCACGGGAAGGCGCTGCGCCACCCGCCATCGGCTCCGGCTTGGCGAATGCAGACGCGGCAATGGGCGCCGTCGGGCCAGGCCGCGGCCGCAGCAGGCCGTCCCGCATAGGGGAGCGCCGCCGCACGGGGCTGCGGTCGGCGCGTGGCTCGCGGCGGCCCGCATCACGGGGGTCCCACCGGCCTCCGTCCCGGGGGTCGTACCGCTCCCGCCCATCCGCACCGAGGCGGCGGCGGACGGGCGGCGGCCCGTCGTCGGCGTCGGCCGAGCGGCTGCGGCGGCCCGTCGGTCGGCCAGCGCCGCCGGTCGCCGGCTTGGCGCCGTCACCCGCCATGGACGCCGCGCCGCGGGCGTCGGGGGCAGAGGAGCGACGGCGATCCTCACCAGCCGTCTCGCTACCACCGCCGCCGCCGCTGCAGCCACCACCGCCGCCGCCGCTGCCGCCGCTGCCAACGTCGCCGCCATCCCAGTGCCGCGTGCCACGGTAGACGTCGTCTTCCCGCGCGGGAGGCTTGCAAGGCCCACCACGGCGGCCACCATGGTCATCGCTCCGGAGGGGGTGCCCAGCCGCCGACCGCCAGCCGTCAACGTCACGCGCAAAGCCCCGGGCGCCGTCCCGTGGCGGCGAGGGCGGCCCGTCCCGCGGTACCGGGTGGAACGCCTCCCGCGGCAACGGGCGCGGCGGCCCTTCCCGCGGCAACGGGCGCGGCGGCCCTTCCCGCGGCAACGGGCAGGCCCCGTCCCGAGGCGCGGGGCGGTCATAGACCCGCGGCGCGGGGAGGTCACCCGAACGCCGTGCATGGCCGCCGCCGGAATGCGGCACGGAGATGTCCCGTGGTGACCGCGACCGTCGCGAGTGGCGGTCCCTGTCTGACCGCGGGGGGGCGTCGCCGCGGCCACGCGCCGAAACATCAGGGTCGCCACGCCGGTCCGCGCCGGCGCCCGCGCCTCGGCTGTCGTCCCGCCCGTCGTCGCGTCCGCGAAGAAGTGGGTGGGTCGGGTCTGCCGATCCACCGCCGCTCCCATCCAGCCCCCCTCCCCGGGACACTTCCCCTTGGCCGCCGCGGTCTCTGCATGGCCGCGGGAGGGGGTCCCCCCGACGGAAGTCCCCCCGGCCAAGCGGCACGGAATCAAAGACAGCCTTGCCACCCCGGCCGCTGCTGGCGCCTGCGTCCCGGCTGACCCGTGGCGCGGGCTGGTCACGGGAACGCGGCGCAAGGTCGTCGCCGGAACGCGGCATGGGGGTGTCCCGTGGTGACCGCGACCGTCGCGAGTGGCGGTCCCTGTCTGACCGCGGGGGGGCGTCGCCGCGGCCACGCGCCGAAACATCAGGGTCGCCACGCCGGTCCGCGCCGGCGCCCGCGCCTCGGCTGTCGTCCCGCCCGTCGTCGCGTCCGCGAAGAAGTGGGTGGGTCGGGTCTGCCGGTCCACCCCCGCTCCCACCCAGCCCCCCTCCCTGGGACACTTCCCCTTGGCCGCCGCGGTCCCCAGCTGTCGGTGGAAGGGGCCCCCCCCACCCAATCGACACATCGTCAAAGGCAGCTTTGCCACCACGACTCTTGCCGGCGCCAGAGTCCCGGCTGCTGCTGGCGCCAGTGTCCCGGCTGTCGCCACGTCCGTCGTCATGCCGCCAGCGGGACGTGTGGGGCCGGTCGTCTGGCCCAGTCCCTCCCCCCCCCGTCCCCCCCCCCCCCGGTGCGCCTCTCGGCCGCCGCTCACCCCGCCGCGGTGCGGGGCGGCCGACGCCGTCGACGCTGGGGTCGGTCGCTCGCCGCTGCGGTCCCTAAACCACGTTGGTGACGCGGCTGCCGACCGGCCGCGGGTGCTGGTGGGCTCACCACCAGCAGCCCAACAGGTCGTGCCAGCGGGCCCATCACCAGCCGCCCCCAGCCGCCCACCACGAGGCTGGTCGGCGCACCCTCCGCCCCCCCCCCCAGCGTCGCCGTCATCGACGCCGGCGACTGGCGAGGAAGGCCAGGCCGCCCGTCGTGGGGCGCCTCGGCTGGCAGTGGGAGCCGCGGCTTCACGTCCTGCCATGTGGCCGCCGCCCCGTCGACGGCTGCCGTGCTGCAGCCGCCGCTGTCGCCGCCGCCGCCGCCACCGCAGCCGCCACCGCCGCCGCCGCGCGCGATCAGCGCGTCGCGCGGCACGGCCGACGATCGGCCGGGCTCTTCTTTGACGCGGACACCTTTCCCGTCGTCGTTGGCCGCCATCGTAGCGCGCGCCGTCCGCGATGCCGCTGCCGCTGCTGCTGTCCGTTCCTGTTTGACCCGCGGCGCACCCTGCTGTTGATGCAGCCGGTGCCGGAGGTCGTCGAGCGGTAGCGGTAGCGACGCAGCGACGGGGCCCAAGAGCTGAGCCGCGGGACCCGTCGTCGGCCACGGGAGCACAAAGGGGAGCGGTCTGGAGCGCGGGAGGTCCTCTCCAGGGGAAGGTGAGGGGGGGGGGCGCATGGTTGCTGCTGAATGGTGGCTGATCCCAGGAGAAGGACGGATTGGAGGGACCGGAGGATGCGGGGATTCAACTGCAGGGTCTGCCTGGTTGTGGCAGCCAACTGGATGACGAACGTTTGAACGAGCGGCAGGAGCCGCGGCACCCACGGCCAGGGAAGCGTTCGACGACTGTCGACGACCCACCTTGAACGCGCGCAGGCCTAGAAATTCTCGTCAAGCGGGGGGACCGAGCAGCGTCTGCAAGGCCCGCGGGAGCAGCGCGCGGGATCCGGTTGCACGTGCCTTGCCTGGCTTGATGTAGCCGACACAGCGTGGTAGGAGTTTGTGAGGCAGGTGGATGTACTTGGTTTGGCGGGGCCACTACAGTATTGATCCAATGACGCGTTGATCCGATTGAGTGGACCGCGACCGCCGCGGAGAGCAAAACGCGGCCGCCCCCGACACGACGGGCGCAGCGTCACGTAGCCGGCGCACGAGTGCCGTCTCTGAGCAACACATCGCCATGCCGTCTTCGCCGGTGCTGCTGTGACTGCTTAGGACGACCCCAAGCGTGCATCAGCTTGTGTCGTCAATCCGGTGAGGGTGAACGACGCCGTCCTTCTTGCTCCCGTGTGCCGCATCCCTCTTGGTGATGGTGTACGTTTCTTTCGCCCCCCTCCGCTGTGTCTCATTGACTCCCCCCTTTCCCCTGCCCCCCGCCCCCTTCCCTGCGCGGCGTTCTGGGTGTGATGATTTACTATTAGAATCTCGTTAATATTGATGGCCCGGCGCACTCATTTCTTCACTTTTGATTGCCGGACGCTGCATGAAGCCAACCAGTATTGGGCTCTGACCTTGACGCCACGCAGGGCGATTGTCGGTGTTGTGCGGGAGCTGTGCTCCCTTTTTGCGTGGAGCACCTGGTACTGACTCGCTGTGAGCTCATGCGTTTTGCTTGTTCTTTCTTGCTTGGATCGACGGACCTGAACGCCGGCTTCGTGCGGTAACGCAGTCGTTGGATGTGTTTGGCGGCGCGGCTGTCTAGGTGTTGTCCTTTCTTTTTGTATGCATTTGTTGCCACTTGCACTGTGGTTCGTATGGCAGGGCGGTGCCCATCATGGTAAAGTCGGATGTTTTTGTCTTACCCTTGTGACTTCACAGCACGTCGCCTGCCCGAGTGCCTCGTGATGTTGGTGTTCCTCGTATGATGTAGCACCATAGCGTAGCATAGCAGTGCCAGAACTTGGCGTCCTCATTTCACTGGCGGAGAGATGCTTGTCGGTATCTGCACGCCTGACCGTTCTGGGCGGATACATGCGGCAGCAGCGGAAGTGGGCGATTGGCCACGCGTTGACAATGCATCCGTTGGGTGCCTCTTTTTGGAGTTCCCCGTCGCGTTTGCTCGGTCAGCCGACGCCGCAGCGGTGGCCAAAGGTGCCGCAATGGGAGGCCGGGCCACGCTGTGCTGAAGCGGGCAACCGCACGGAACCCGTCGACACGCAGGTCGCCCGCACGCGTGCGCCAGCTCACTGACGGGCATCCGTTTCTACCTCGGCGCCGCTGCGGTGCGGTCCGCACTGGCTCACCACCCTGTGGAAGCAGTCGGTGGCCTCATAAACGACGTGCCCCGTCCCGCAGGTGGGCAGGGACGGGAGGCAGAGGCCCCGCGGCGGCGGCCAAAAAGGGGCCACTCCCAACGGCTCGGAACTTCCCCCTCTCGACTTCTGAAGGACAGAGCGACAGGAACCGACAGCAGCTTTGGCGGTGGGCGGCGGAAAATAAAGAACAGAGAAAAAGCGGTACAGCATGAGAGGGTCGTGGGCAGAGGCGCACGCGCGGACCGGTGGCGGATCAGGCCACGTGGGTGCTCCACGTAATTTACTTCTGTACCGCGTCTGTAAAGCAAGCGTCGGCCTGCGCGTGCCGTTCTGCCGTCCGACGCGGCTCGCTACAGGGCCGCTGTCCCGCGTCTTCTTTGTCGTCGTGCCGCCGCGGCGCGCCGGGTCACCACGCGGTCACCTCCACCGCCGTCCTACCTCGACTTGCACACCCCCCGGCCGGCGGCGCCGGCGCCTTGGTCCCACGCTCTAATTTTTTCGGCCACCACTCCCGTACCTGCGTGCGCCCTCGCGCACGCCCACGTACCCACCCACCTCCACCTACCCCCCGCAGCGCACCTTCCCCCCAATTCGGCCGTCGACGGCGGTCACCGTTGCCGGCCGACCGCCGCGGTACGCGCCGCCGACACGTGCGTGGCGACGACGCGACGCCGCGCCGGCGGCCGTGCGCGGCGGCGCGGCACGACTCGTCGCGGATTGCGCGTGCGCGACGCTTGACGCGGCGCGTCTCCCGCCCCCCCTTTCCCCCCGTACCTCGTCGGACAGGTGTCGGCGGCCACCGCCAGCGCCTATTCCTGGCGTTGGGGTGTCCCTCCCCGGCCGGCAGCGCGGAGCTGATTTAGTTGACAACGACGGCCGCGGCGGCGGTGGTCCCAGCGGCAGCGGCAGTGGCAGCGGCAGCGGTGGCAGCGACGGTGACGGGAGATGACAACCGCCTGCGAGGCGGCGGCGGCGGCGCGCGACAGCCGCCGCCGTCGACGGCGGTCCGCACCACCGCACCCGCCGCGACCGAATTGATCCCGTCCCCCTGCGCGCGTCGGCGGGCGTGGCCGTGTGCCTCACGTCCCCTTGTGCACGGCGTGCCTCTTTGGCGGGCGTGCGCCGGCCATGGGCGCACGGCGGTGACGGCGGCGGCGGCGGCGTCCGCGTCGGCGGCGGTGGCGTCGACGGCGGCCATCCCCCACCTCGGCTGTGTCAATGGCCGCCGTCGTCACACCCTCGTCGCGCCGCGCGGCGCCACGAGCGCCGGCTGCTCCGCCTAGACTTGGGGAGGGTGGGGGAGCGGCAGCGGGGGGGAGCGTGCTCGGCGGCGCGGCGCACGCACCACCGTGCACCACCACCACCGGTAATGTCGCTGGCGTGGTGGCGGCGGGCGGCCGGGGGCTTGCGGCGGTCCTAGTCGCGTCGAGTTGGCATCCGCAGGTGCAGCTAGTGGGGTGAGGGGTGGCGCTGGTGTCGCGCGTGCCTGCCCGCGGGCTGGGTGCGGGGCGGGACGGCCGCCGCGTTAATCGAGCTCGCAACTGTAGCCTCGGCGCTGCCTCGCAGGTCTCTCCCCCTGTCGCCTTCCGGCCGTGCGCGTGCACGGTGGGTAGACCGCCTCACGGGTATCTCCCCCGCCCTAAGCGGGGCACCGATCAACTCAAGTCCCCTCCCATCCCCCCTGTTCCCGGCTGACGCAGGACTCGTACTCACGCTGCGGTCTTTCCACCGCGTGCGCCCAAGTCATCCCCGCCGCCGGCGTGGCGGCGACTGAGGGGGTTGTGTATGCGTGCGGGTGTGGCGCCGCGTGCGTGCCTGCCCGGGGAGGGGAGCTGGCCCCCCCGCACGGGCGCCACTGCCGTGGCCGATCGTTTTTTGTTGTTGTTTTGCGCACGCCCTTTCGTCCGCCTCGCTTTCCTGGCGGTGGGGGGGGGAGTGGGTGGAACAACGGGTGGCGCGGCGAAGGTGAGGTGGGGTGGGGCGGGTGAGGGGTGGTGCCGCGGACACGCGGCTAGGGTATACATACCCGCCGCTGGTGGGCCACCCCGCGCTCTCGACCAGCGGCTGACGAAACATCGTCGCCGTGCATGGGTGGCCGCAACGCCGGCGGCTCGGCACTACCCATCTCGGCGCCTCCTTCGCCCGCATTCCTCCACCTCTTTCCCGCACCCGCGCTCCGCCATCTCTCTTCCCCCTTCGCCCGCCAACGCTTTTGCCGTAGGCGGCTCTCCCGCCTGCGGCCCCGCTGGCGGGCCCTGCTTGCCACCGCAGACGACGGCGGTGACCCCTCCGCCCCCGTCATCCCGTCTGTACTCTGTCCTGCCCGCCCTGCCTGCGGTCCCCCCTGGCACTGCCCATCATGTTCCGCCTCTTCCGAGCGCTACAGCGCCCCCTCTCCAAGACGGAAGCCGTTCTCAGTGACCGGGGATTCCGGCTGACCTTTCTCGCCGCGTACGTGTGCGTCAACGTGCTCCTGTTCAGTGACGGGGCGGTCAACGAGTACCCCCGCCACGACGACTACCGGCGGTGGACGACGAGCATCGCGCGCGGGGCGGGGGCGACGCTCAACCTTAACTCGGCGCTGGTGGTGCTTCTCGCCGCGCGCAGCTTCATCACCTTTCTGCGGGAGACGCCCCTCAACCTCGTCCTCGAGTTTGACAAGGCCATGCCCGTGTTTCACGCCGCCGTCGGCTTGCTTGTCATTGTCGCGGGCGCCGTGCACGCCATCTTCCACTGGGTCGCGTACGCCCTGTCCTCCCCGTGGTCGGGGGGCGTGACGGGCATGACGAGCCTCTTTGTGTCGGGCATGCTGCTCTTCATCCTGCTCGCGGTCATCCGGCTGACGTCCATGGCGTCGGTGCGGATGGCCAACTTTGAGCTCTTCCACGCCGTTCACATCGGCGGCATGACCCTCTTTTACATCTTGCTCATCGTGCACGGCCTGCACTACGGGGTGCCGCGGACGTGGAAGTGGGTGGTCGCGCCGCTCCTCCTCTACACCTTTGACCGCCTCACCCGCCGCTGGCGGGAGCACCGCTCGTACGTGCTGGTGACCAAGCACGCGGCGGACTTTAGCGACTCTGACGTGCTGCGGCTGCGGCTGCCGCGGGTCTTCCACTTCCAGGCGGGGCAGTATGCCGAGGTCAAGGTCCCCGCGCTGTCCAAGCTCCAGTGGCACCCATTTACGATCGCGTCGTCGCCGCACGAGGAGGACTTGACGTTTTACATCAAGAGTGCGGGCGACTGGTCCGCCGCGATGCACGCGGTCTTTCGGGACCGGGTTATCGGCTGCGGGGAGGACATTGAGGTACACGTTCGCGGCCCGTACGGCTCGCCCGCGCAGCACGTGGGGCAGTTTGAGCACATTGTGCTCATTGGCGGCGGCGTTGGCGCCACCCCGTTCTCGTCCGTCACCAAGGCAGCGCACCACTGGATGACCAACTGGGGGGCGCCGTCGGCGACGGCCGCGGCGGCCGCCGCCGCTGCCGCCGCAGCGGCCGCGTCGCCCCCCGCCGGCAGCAAGTCGACAACGGGACGCTTCTCGCCCGGCGACACGGTCCCGTCTGGAGACCGGTGGTGGTCCGCCGACCACGAGAGTGACGGCGGTGAGGATGAGCACGGTGGCGGCGGCGGCGCGCGGCACGCTGCGAGTAGCGGAGCATCCAAGACGGAGCTCCCCCCCCTGGTGGGCGCGATTGCCAAGCGTCCCGCCGTATCGTTTGCGCCGACCACCGGGCGCGCCACGTACGCGCCCTCCCCCGTCAGTGGCGCCGACACGGACGATGACGGGGACGTGTCGTTTGCGTCGTCGGGCACGTTCTTCACTGCCCAGGAAGGACGCGACAGCGACGAGTGTGGGGTGGACAGCGGCAGCGAGCGTGCCGCGCCGGCGGGCTTCCCCTTGGACGCGGTCATCCGCATCGACTCGGATGATAGCAGCGTCGATGGGGAGGCGGCGGCTGCGCACAGGCGGCCACCGACGGGCCGCCCGCGACGGCACGCAGCGCGGCCGGCGGCTGCTGTGCCGTCGGGCTCCTCCCACTCGTCTTCGTCCGACCACGCGCACGGACCAGTGTTGGCGACGCCCCTGCCGTCGACCACCCTGCCCCGTGCCGCGGACGCCGCTCCCAGGCCGGCGGACCGTCCGCGCCCCCCCCCCCGGTGCCCCCTCCGCCGCTCCGCTTCGGCGCCGAGCATGTCGCGGTCGTTGGCCGGCGGCGGTCCCCCCCCCCCCCCCCGGCGGTCGTCCTAGACATGGACGCCTTATCGCCACTTGCCCGGCGTCCCCCCCCCACCATCGGGTGGGACAGGGACGACGGTACCGCCGCCATCGCCGCCACGGGCGACACGTCTATAACGCGGGCGCTCCCCTACGCCCTCTCTCGCGAGATGCTGAGCGTCAACGAGGCGGCGTCCGAGGTGGAGCACCGCCGCCGACGCGAACAGCGGGCGGCGGTGGAAAAGGCGGCTGCTGCGGGGCGGCAGTCTGACGGTGAGCGGGGCTCCCAGGCGTACGTTGACGCGCTGACGCAGGCTTTTTCGGGCCTCCAGGCGCAGGAGCGGACCGCCACGTACCACCTGTCGGTGAGCGCGATGATTGGGATGAGCTTTGGCAGCACCGCGATGGTGCGGCACGCGCAGCAGCGGCGGGCCCGGCTGGCCGACGGCACCCTCGTCGACCGCCCCGCGGATGACCTGGCGGTGCTGCGGTCCAAGCGGATGCTGCTGCTGCTGTACCTCCACTCGGTGACAGTTAACATCCTGCTGCTGTGGGTGTTGCTGGCGCGGTTTGTGGTGGTCGGCTTCTCGGCCATCTTTGGGGAGCTCGACCTCCTCTCCCAGGGACTATCGGTGCACCGGCTCGACGCGCTGACGGCTGTGGACCTGGTCCTCTGCGGCTGCGTTACGGCGGTCATTGGCCTGACGTCGGTGCTCGAGGTGATTGAGCTGCGGGGGGTCCCGTACAACGGTCTCGACCTGTTTGTCCTCTTCCCCGCATCCCTCTTTTGCGTCGTCACCGACATCCTGTCGCTGGCGGGCGTGCGCTCGCCCGCCAACCTGTTTGGCGTCTTTCAGCTCCTCATCGTCTGGCCCGTCCTCGCCCTCTTCCTCGGCGCCCGCCTCCTCCGCGTCATTGGTGACCGGGTGGTGCTGGCAGAGAACTACCAAAACTCCCACTCCAAAACCCGCTCCCTTGACTTTGTGTGGACCGCCCCCGACCCCGCCGCGGATGGCTGGCTCGTCCGTGAGATGCTGCCGCTCGCCGATTCTCCCTGCGTGCGGCTGCACCGGTACCTCACGCGCGCGGCGCCCGCCCTCGAGCCGTGGATGGCCGACTATGAGCGGGTGCCGCTGCGCACCCACTACGGGCGCCCCGACTGGGACGCGCTGTTTGAGGGCATCGCCGCGCGGTCGCGCAACAACGCGGTGCACGGGGTGTTCTTTTGCGGGCCCGCCCCGATGGCCGACGCGGTCCGCGCGGCGGCGATGCGCGCGATGCGCGGCACGATCGTGCGCGGGCTGCTGACGGGCGCGGGGAGCGCCACGTTCCCAGGCGCGCGCGGGATGAACGTGTTTGGGCAGGAGGTGTCGGCGGCGGTGGCGGACCTGAGCGGCGCGGCGGGGCTCGAGCCGGCCGCGCTGGGGGGGGGATGGGCCGCCACAATGGGTACGCGGGCTCGTCCGCGGCGGAGACGTCGCTCGACTTTGGGTGCAACGTCAAGTTTGTGGTGCGCGTCGAGCACTTTGGGTAGTGCGACGCGCACGCCGCAGGGGCAGAGGAGTAGTGGGGTGAGGGAGGGGGTGCGATGGCGTGTGTGGCGAGGGGGGGGGGAGGATTGCGGAGGCTCGTCGGTAGACGAGCCCGGTCTGACTTAATGGGTGTGTCGATAACGAACCCAACAATAGCGCAGGGAGGGCGAGCAGCGGACGGTGGTCCCTTGTTCCATCTTGTTCTCTCTTGTAAATATGTGCAGCGTCAAGCAGCGCGGAGCGGGGCCCGCGGCGTCCGCGACCGGTAGCCGTCCCGTGCGGTGGCCGCCGCCCGCACAGCCACACCCACCCACCAGGCGGCCACGACCAGTCAGTCACCGCATCGGCAGAGGGGGGGTCCCCGCGCACAGTCAGCCGCCGCGGCAAAGGGGCCGACGCGCCCCCACCGGCGATGACGCGCGGTTGCCAGCTACACTGGCCGGCACGGGGCGTGGTCGCGGGCGACATGTCCGGCACGCAGCCTCACCCCTAGCGGTCCGGCCGTGGCGGTGGACCAGCATCACACGAACAGCAAGGGCCAGGAAGGAGGGGAGAGGAGGCAGAAAGGGGAGGCGGAGGAGGAGGCAGGGAGGGGGACGCAACGGCTTCCCCTCCGGCCGACGCACTTCTCCCCCCTCCGCGTGAGACACGCCTGTCAAAGGATAAGGGGGCGCGTGAGGTCGTGGAGGCGTGGATGCAAGACCACTGGCCGACGCCAAACCCCACCCCCACGAACCACCAGGTAGTGTCCCCGACGTCCGCTTGGTACCTCGCCCAGAGCGGAGAGGCACCCGCCCGACTGGGACAGCCGGCACGGGCAGCGACGGCATCGGTCGCAACGGCGACGGCCGGCGAGACGGGTAGGGGAGCCGCCGCCCCGCGCGGGCGGTGCGCCGCACCAGCCCGCGGGTTCGTTTCCCACGCCTGTCCAGAGCCCGCCTCACGCCACAGCCCAGCCGCCCACCGCCGCCACCGTCCACGGGCCGCTCCGTGGCAGTCACCACCCCCCCCTCCCCCCGAAACTGGCGTCAGAGTGGGTGGCCGCGGTCACCCGTGGACCCCGCCACAGCCAACGGCGGACCAGGACGCGCGCGCGGCGCGTGGCCGCTCCTTTGCCGTGTCAAGACGACTTGGACGGCGTGAGCGACGGCCCCGCCCGCGGCGACCCGCCGACGCCGCCGCCGCTGCCGCCGCCCGCCCAGGTGAAGCGGTGGACGCGGGCCCGCGGGGAGCCGCCCCCGCCCACCGCCTCGAGGCCGTCCGCGGACATGGACGGCGGCGCACCCGGCGACCGGCGGCCGCCGCCGCCGCCCCCCCCCGTCCAAGATGGCCGGTGCGACCGCGGCCGCCGCGGCAACGCGTCGGGCGCGTCCCACTCGTCGGCGCCGCCCAGGCTGCGGTGCGCGCCGCCGCCGCCGCCCCAGTGGGGTAGCGCCGACCACGGCCGCCGCAGGCTGGCCGAGTCTCCCTCCGCACCCCCCCCGCCCCCCCCAGCGTCCCCCCCCGCGGGGCCCCTCCCCTCCTCGGCTGCCGCCCCCCCCCCACCCCCATGCACGTGCGGCCGGTGCGACGCGACACCCGCCGCCCACTCGCGCAGCGCGCGGCGGGAAAACACGCCAGCCCCCTCCCCATCGTCGTCCCCTCCCCCCCTCCCTCTTCCCCCCCCCCCTCCCCTCTCCCACCGCCGGGCTGCCGCCGCCGCCGCCGCCGCCAGCACCCCCCCTGCCGCGGTCGCCGCTCTTGCAGCTCCACAGGCTGTCCGCTGAGCGGGTGGGCGTCGCGACGCCGTACGCCTCCACCTTGCCCGCCGTCCGGTCCCGCCGCCAGCGGCGGTCCGCGGCGGCGGCGGCGGCCTCACGGGTGGTCGCGTCGTTGGGCCGCGCCGCGCCGCGCGCCCAAAAGAGGAAGAAGGTAATCGCAGAGCGGAGCGTCGGGCACGAGACGGGTGTGCCGAGCCGCGCGTGCCGCGCGTGGCGCTTGCGCGCGCGGGCGGAAGAGAGGTTGGGGGGGGGGACGCCGCCGCCGCCGCCGCCGCCACCCACGACGGGGCGGACAGAGGGGGCGGGGAGTGGCGCGGCGGGCGTTGGCTTGGACGGCGCCGCCGCCGCCGCCGTGGCCGCGTTGGTGTTGGGAGCAGCAGCATCAGCAGCGGCAGCGCCGGCGGTCCCGTCGGCCGCAACCACTGGAGTGGTGGTGGCGGTGGTAGCGGTGCTGGTGGTGGCGGTCGCGGTGGTGGCCGCCAGTGGCGGTGAGGGTGCAGCCAGGGCGCGAGCGCCCGTGGCCGGCGGCGGCGGCGGCGGCGGCGACATTAGGGGTGCCCCCCACGAGGGCGACGGACGGCAGCAAGGCGGAGCGGCGGCCGCCACCGTCTGGCGCGCAGTGACGGTCGGGGGGCGGCGGCGGCGGCAGCAGCCAACACCACCACCACGGCGGGGGGGGGGGTGGTCATGCCCCAACCCACCGCGAGCGCGCGCCGCCCGTGGCGGGTCAAGGGGGGGGTGAATGGGTGGTCGCCACGACCGCGGGCCGGGCGCACGCGCCGTAGAGGGCGGGGGGAGCGGCGCCGTCGTGCTGCCGCCGCCGTCACCCCGGCGTTGGGGGTGATGCGTGGGAGACGGGCAGGGGGCCAGCGGGGGGGGGTCGAGGGTGGAGAGCGGGCGTGGAAAGACGCGCCGGCTGTACCCGCGGGCAGGTGGGGTACGCCGCGGCCGGCGGCCGTCCCGGCGGCGGCGGCGGCCGTCCCGAGACGCCCGGCCAGACGGGGTTCCGGGTTGCGTGCCCGGCACGGCCGCCACAGCAGCGACGCCGCGGACGGAGGAGGGCGGCCGGGTGGCGGTGGGCGTGGCTGCGGCGCGTGCAAGAGAGGCGGAAGGGGGGGGGGTGGGGGGGGGGGGGGGGCGGGCGGGGGGCTGGTCGTGTGGCGCTCTCGCCGTTCGACGGCCAGTGACGGACGTGCATTTGAGGAGCGGGTGGGACGTCGGGACGGGAGGCGTCGGCCGGCCCCGCGCGCAACACCACCACAGATCTGGCCTCGAAATGGGGTGTGCAAAAAGGGCTGCCCTGCTGCCTGCAAGCGCCCACCGCCACCGCGTCATCCGCGCTGCACGGACAGCAGGAAGGTCCATGGACTGAACGCAGGGCGGCGGCACGTGGGCAATCTCCGAAAACGGCAGGGGGCTCGCCTGCATGTACAGCTGTGTGTAGGTCGTACAGTGTGTACGCGGTTATATGACAGGTCCATGTGTACAAGTAGCCCACTGAGGTTCATCACTGTACGCCATGTGTACACAGCTGTTCGGGTCACCTGTACATGAAAATACTCTACTTACTTTTGCAAGCCAAGGACTGCCTTTCACTGCGGGGCTGCTGGAAAGCGAGCTACCTTGCGTTCCGACCAAGTGCCTGATGGCGGAGGGGGAGGCGGCGACGGGGAAATCGCTGGAAGTAGGTAGGTAGCCGCTTGTCGAAGTAGGGATGCGTTCCAGAGAGCACATATTGAAATGAATTCTGAACCCTGTAGCTCAAAACGAGCCTGGCCGAGGCGGCACCGTTGACCGGTTAGGAGCACGTTTTATGCAGCCATGGGCTCCCGCCCGCCTCCTTCCCTTCCCCGCCAGACCACCAGCAGGACGGCACCGACGGAGAACCCGCAGCACCCACCTTCCCCTGCCGCCGACCTGGCCGCCAGCGCGCCTCCGTGGCCGCCGCTTTCGCGGCTGGTTCGCGCGGTCCTCCGCCACCCACCCCCCCCACTGGCAGCTGCCTGCATTGTGGGCGGCACCGGGCACGGCGGCGGGGCGCGCCACGTCGAGCACGTCCCAGGCGGCACTGCAAGATGCGCCGCTCCCCCGCCGCGCAGCGCAGCCAAGCACAGCGTGCAGCCGCTCGCTGCCGTGTGCCCACCGCGTCGGTGCCCTTCTAGCCACACCCCGCCCCCGCCATCCCCCACCCCTACCCGCCACACCCCGGCCTTCCACCCTTTCCGCGTGCGCCCCGCTGGACCCGCGCGCTCTCCCTCCCCCATCTCTCCCCGCCCCGCCCGTTGTTGCACGTCCACCGCGGGCCACCCGCTGCGGCGGATTGCCCCCTCGGCGGCCATCCCTGATGGCGGGTGGTGTCGCGCCAGCAGCCGCCCCCGCCAGCCACGACCCCCCCCCGTCCACCCGGTGCGGCGGCGGTGGTGCCTCCCCCCCCTGCGGCCGTCCGCGCCCCCCCCCCTGCCGGAGCGGCGTGCGCTACTGCCGGTCGCGTCGACAGGTGTTAGTGGCTTCCCTCCCCCCACCTCCCCACCTCGCCCCCTCTGCCCCCCTCCCATACACGTTCCTAATGGCGCTCTATCCTTTGTTTTTCCACCCGGGTCGCTGGCGATCTCAAACGCGTACGCAGGGGGGCGATGTGGGAACGGCCCCTGGTGACTGCGCCTGTGGGCGGCGTGCACAAAAAAGGCGGTCTTTTTCTGGCTCCAGGTCGGTTGGCGCCAATTGTTGATTGATAACAGGTGTTGTGATGCGCGCCCTATTCTACTTACCTACTTCTCCTCTATAGGGTTAAATCTGTAGATTTTGCTGTCCGATTTGGCCGAAGGGGCGCTACCTACTTCCAAACTTCCCTACCTACCTACTTCCAGGCATATGCCCGGCGGCGACAGGGAAAGAGAAGAGAGGTTGCTGCACCCCAGCAAAGAACCGTTCCAGAGAAAAAAGAAATGTATACATTTTATTCCCCGTCATCTTCCCCACCCAGTACCATATCCACCGTTTCGTCTATGGCCTCCACATCGTGGGATGATGAAGCGTCAGGGAAGCACCCCGAAATAGATCGCGGCGAACGCCGGCGGGTACATGTATGTACAGTAGCAGGTGATGTTGCGGGTGGCGGCGCAGCGGACGACGCGGCCGCACCCTGTTTGTCGCTGCCGTATTGCTCGGATGGACTTCGTAACTGCGCGCGCATTTGTCGACTCAAATATGTGTTGGGTTTTGTCGCGGAACATTTCTGTCAACCTGAGGACGGATCTCGTGCGATGTGCGGCTCGGTTATGTGAGGGGGGTCATATAATCAAGCCGCACATAGTCGAATACGGACTGTACAGCGCGAGCAAACCAGTATTGGTGTACCGCCTTTGGCCTGTGTCAGTCGGATGCGTGGCATCAGCCAACCAGAAGAGGGGATTCGGAAACCTGGGTGCGGCCGACAGCACAGAACATGGCCAGCACCGATGACGAGGGTACATGGTCGATCAGGTCATGACCTGGCCTGAAACGATGACCAAACGATGACCAGGACGTTTCACAGGCTGGTCGTAGCCAGCTACACCGCAGACCAAGCCGTGCCTGCACACAGCCCAATGGGACGCACGTTCATTGCGAGGGCCCTGTTGGCAAGGCCCGCGGACAATGGCTCGAATGGGGAAGAGAGCTGGGCCTGCGTTGTGCCTGCAGCGAAACCGCCACCGGGAGACGAGGGGCGACCCACGTACGCCGCGTCCCTCCCCCCCATCCACACTCTCCCCCTCTTTCGGTCCTCTTCCTCGCTCTCCCGCCTCCCCCCGCCCATCCCTCGGTTGCCCCTCGGCCACCACTGTTCTCATACTCTCCCCCTCACGGCCAGCCCCGCCCCGGTGACGATGGCGGCGGCGGCAGCGCCGGGTCCGCCTCGGCGCGCGCCAGCCGCGGCACGTCCACGCGGCCCGTCACAAAGAACCGGTGCGCCTCGCTGACGAGCGACGGCCACTGCGCGTTCTTCATGTTTTGGCTCACCTCGGTGGGGTCCACCATCGGGTGGGGCACCCGCGCCGCCCGCGGGTACCAGCCGAGGACGTGGCCGCCGTCGGCGCCGCCAGCGCCGGCGGGGCCGTCCGTGACGCCGTCGCCCGCGCCGTCGGCGACGGCCGCGAAAAAGGCGCGGCTGGCGGCAACGTCTGCTGCGTCCTCATTCTCCGTGAGCATGAGGAACAGCTTAGTGCGCCGCGACGCGTAAGCGTCCTTGACCGCAGGGGAGCTCAAGACGGAGCCACCAAAGACGTCATTGGCTGTTCCGCAGACACAAAACACAAGGGGGTGGAGGCCGGGGTTCAAGACACAAACAGCAAAGGGAGCGTCGTCCATTGGAAATACAGGGCCGAGGCACAGCCGTCATCAGCGCCTAGTCAGTTGGTCGGCGCGCACCATCCAAGCGGCTCCTGAGCTTGCCAGAAAACTCACACACCCTTGCGCGTAAGCCGCTGCCGGCCCCCTCAGAGTCATTGGAAAACGGGCCTTCCCCCCCCCATCCCCCCCCCCAGCAGACTCTCTGCCGCTCCCCACGTACCCGTCAGGCACGACAGCGCAAACTTGTTGTCCGCCGACCACCCCTGGTCGGGCGCCACCCCTAGGGGCCCCACCGCCAGCGCCAGCTGCCGCCGCTCCTCCCCGTGCAGCCGCAGCAGCGGCGCGCACGCGAGCACCGCCGCCAGCCGCCCCGGCGGCGCGGCGCCCGCCAGCCACACCGCCGCGGCGCCGCCGACCGACGAGCCGACCGCCACGACCGGGCCCGCCAGGCCGTCGACGTGGCGCAGCGCCGCCGCGGCGGCCGCGCCATACGCCGGGGCGGTCGAGTCAAAGCGGGCGGCAAACGCGTCGGGCGGGGCGTCTGGCTCGAGCGCGGCGAGGTACGCGTCGGGCGGCCCCGCGGCGGCGAGCCGCGGCTCCGCCGCGGCCAGCTGCTCAAAGAGCGCGGCGGTGGCCGCCGGCGTGCCCGCGGCGGCGCCGGGGTTGGCCACCGCCGCGGCGAGGGCGGGGTCGGCCGCGACGGCGGCGGCGAGGCCGCCGCCGCCGCCGAGCGCCGGCTTGAGTGCCACCTGCGGCCAGGCGGCGCTCTTGAACGCGTGGCCCGCGAGGACCGTCGAGTAGACGTTCCACCCGGCGGTGTGCAGGTAGTGGGCAAACCAGCGCATGCCATACGGCTCGCCTGCGGGGGAGCGCCACGGGGAAGGAGACGAGCCACACGCGCACCAGGGGTGCCTGGCCAGAGGGCAATGCGGGAACACACGGCCGTGTCAAAAGTCAAGCGACCGAGGCAGCCAGCCGACGCACCCGCCGCCGCGCCGTCCCTCTGGCGAATCCACCACACCCAAAACATGGCAAGGGCGCCGCCACCCACACGACGGGTCCCCTACCCGCCCCGCCTCGCGCCACCACCACGAACCTGAAAAGCCATGGAACAGCAGCGCCGTCCCGTACACGGGCGTCCCGACCGGATGAAAGTAGTAGAGCGGCCGGTTGGACCGGCGCGGCGCGCCGCCGCCGCCGCCGTCGCCCTCGTCGAGCGCCGCGGCGGCGGCGTCAATCGCGGCGGCGGCGGCGGCGAGCGCCTCGGCCGACGGCAGGTGCGTCGGGGGGGGTGGCACCGGCGCGGCGCCGTCCCCGCCGCCCGCGTCGCCGCCAGCACCACCACCACCACCGCCGCCGCCGCCGCCGCCGCCGCCGCCGCCGTCCGCCGGCGGCTGCGCCGGCGGGTCGTGCTTGCCCCCCCCCCCACCGCCGCCGCTGCCACCGCCCCCACCGCCCCCACCACCGCCACCACCGCCACCGCCGCCGCTGCCGCCAATGGCGTCGAGGCTCGCGCGCAGGCGGTCAAGGGCGTTGCCCATGGTGCGCGGCGGCGGGCGGCGGCGCCGCCGATAGAGGCGGGAGGCGGGGTCGACCGGCGATGGGGAGGTACAGGGGCGGCGGGGGGTGCGTGCAGGACCCCGCCGGCCGCCGCGACCGCGAGACGCGCGGGTGCAGCGGGGGGCGGCGGTGTGGACGGCGGCGGCGGCGGCGGCGGATGGCCGGGCTGGTCTGAGAGGGACTCGCCGCGCCCGCGGATCCGGCCGCGCTTAAGGAGGCGCCCTCTCCCCCGCCCACCCCCGCCGCCGCGGCCGCCGCGCCCCCGGGACCCCTCGACGGGTCACGACCCCCACGGGCGGCGGGCGGGCAGCACCGACGCGCGCGAGCGTGGCTCCCGCTCTCCCCCCCCTCCGCCCCCCCCCCGGCCGCAGCGGGGTGTGTGTGCCGACGGCGGCGGCGCGCCACGGGCCGCCGCCGTGGCCCCCCACTACCTAGCGGGGGAGCGCCGCGGCCACGCTGCCGCGTGGCGGCGGCCACGGGGGGCGCCGCGGCGTGCCGCCGCGGGCGGCCGCTGGCCGCGGCCACCCCCACCCCGGGCCTGGCGCCGCGGCGGCGGATGCCCGCCGCGGCGGCCGGCCAACGCGCGGCCGGCCAGGACAGCAGCAGCCGGGCCGCGGCGCCGCCGCGGCGGACAGCTTGCGCGCGGCGGCCCCCCCCCCCTCCCCGCGGCCGTCTGCTGCCAGCGTGGGTACCGGCCGCGGCGCAGCAGCTGTGGCGGTGGTTTGTATGAGGGGGGCACCGGCCTCGTGGGGGGTTGACCCCTGGAAAAGAAGTGACCACCGCCGCGGGGTGTCTGGGCACCTTGGCGGGGGGGGCGGGCGGGGAGAGCCGGGGGGGCAGCGGGGGGGCGCGGCGGACCCGGCGGGGGGGGAGCCGGCCACCGGGCTGCCGACACGCCAGACACCCCCCCCCCCGTCCACGACGCGGTCATCCCGTTCCACCAACCAGACCCCCGCCGGTGGCCGCTCGTGTGATCGCCCGCGGTCGAGTGAATACACGTGCCGCACGTTCGCTGGCCGCCGCCCTCGACGTGCACGACTATCTGCTCGCCGCCTCGCGACTGTTGAGTCCACATTGGTCTGTGGCGAAACGGACACATCTAAATAGGGACGAGAGGGTATCGCTATAAAATTAAAACAAGGACATCACAACCTAATTTCTGTTGTTTCATATAGAACTTGAAGTCAGGATCTTTGCCAACGGGCCCAGCCGGCAGAGAAATCCAGAGGACTTCTGCTCCCCTCTGTACACCGCCGTGATGTCGTGTCTCGCTCCGGCCGCCTCGCCAGTTATGTTCACCGCCACCCCCCTTGCTATCGTTGACATCGCCGGCCTTGCTCCTCTTCCCCCTCCTTTTCGTACCCTCTCCCCCCCGTCTTCCCGTTGGCTCCCCTGCTCCTCTCTTTGCGTCGCCATGGCGTGGCGTCACAAGCTCAAGCGCCGCCGCGCGCCCGCCGGCATTGACCTGGTCGCGGACGCCCTCGAGCGGTACGAGCGGCAGATGCGGGACGCGGTCGCCGAGCCGACCGACGGCAAGACCCGCGCCGAGACCACCTGGCGCGTCACCAAAATCCATTGGCAGCGCAACCGCCACGTCTACGACCTGTACCACCGGGCGCACGCGATCAGCCGGGAGCTGTACGACTGGCTCGGCCGGGAGCGGCTCGTCGACGGGCCGCTGCTGGCAAAGTGGCGCAAGCCGGGCTACGAGCGCCTCTGCTCGCTCGCCGCCGTCGCCCGAGTCGGCACCACCTATGGAACGACGGGCGTGTGCCGGGTGCCGCTGGGCCAGCGGCGGGGGCCGATCACGCCCAACGTCGCGACGGGGTGCGTCAGCTGCGCGTCGGGCGACGGTGGGCCCATCTGGTGGGATGACCCGGTACCAGAGGCGGTCGCCCGCAAGTATGCAGAGATGCATGGGGAGGCCGCGCTCGCCGCGTCGCTGCGCCTCGCACCGGCAGGCGACGGGGGGGGGGCGCCGCCGCCGCCGCGGCGAGCGCGGACGCAGAGGCGGGGGGGCGGCAGCGGGCGGGGGGCTTGCACGGGGTGACGCCGCCGGGGGCAGCGGCAGCGGCAGCGGCAGGGGGGGGGAGTTGGGAGGCTGGTGGGCCGGCTGCTGAGGGTGCGGCGGACGTGGCGGCGGAGGAAGCGGCGGCGGAGGAGGCGGCGGAAGCGGCGGCCGAGGAGGCGGTGCAGCCGGCAGAGGTGGCAGCCAAAGAGGCGACGGGGCCGACGGCCGAGGAGGCGGCGGGACCGACGGCTGAGCTGGCAGAGGCGGCAGCCGAAGAGGCGGCAGGGACGGCAGCCGAGGAGGCGGTAGGGCCTGCGGCTGAGCCGGCAGAGGCGGCCGCCGAGGAGGCGGCGGGTCCGGCGGCCGAGGACGCGGCGGGGCCGGCGGCCGAAGACGCGGAGGTGCCGGCGGCCAAGAAGCCGCGGCGGCCGGTGGCCGGGGAAGCCGGACGGCCAGAGGCGGAGGTGGCGGGGAGGGGAACGGCCAAAGAGGCAGGAGGAGGGGCTGCGAAGGAGGCGGGGGGACTGGCGGCTGACGAGGTGAGGGCGCCGACTGCCAAAGACGCGGGGGTGGTGCCGGTGGCCGACGAGGCGGGGGGGTCCGCGGCCGAGGAGGCGGGTGGAGCCAGGGCCGAGGATGAGGGGGGGTGCGGTGCTGCGACGGCGTGACCACCGCCCCTGCAGCCGCCTGGGGCTGGTGCGGCTGTCGCGGGCGGCAGCGGCCAGGCCGGGTGCGCCCCGTCTGCAGGCGGCGGCGGCGGTGGATGGCGCCGCTGACGGCGGCCGGCAGGCGTCCCGAGCCCCTCTCCTCGCTCCCCGCCCTCCTCAGTCGTTGAGTACGGCTTTGGTTCCGACCAAGTTGCCACCTGCTCCCCCCGCCACCGCCGCCGCCACGCCTGTGGTCCCCCCTTTCTCCCCCCCCCTGTGGCCGCGAGCGCCTGCCGCGCCGCCCGCACCGTTTGTGCCGCCCCGCCCTGCCCGTCGTCCGCCCCGGCCGGTCGGGCACGCGCCCGCGGTGTTGCGCGGCCGCCCCACGGGGGTGGGCACCCGGCCCCGCGCGCGGCGGCGGTCAAGCGGCAGCGGCTGGCACGGGAGTTTGGGGACCCCGTCGCGGCGGCGCGGGCCGAGGGGGACTGTTTGGGTAGAGCCGGCCGCCTGCCGGCGGCTGCGGCACCTGCCCGTTGTGACGCTGGCGGGGGCGGTGGTGCAGGCGGGTGCTCCGCGCTGTATGATGAGGGTCTGTCTTCGGCGGGGGAGGTGTGCCACCAGCGCCCGTGGGACCTGCAGCTGGGACGTTGAAGCTATGTGGTACCACCAACTTGAGGTGTTGGGGATGTGGCCAACCTGGACGGGGGAAAGTACCATAAGTGGGGTGGATAGGGTGATGCAGGGATGCGTCACGGCGGTGGCTGGTCGCGGCGTGCTACCAGGTGGCGTGTCTGGGAGCAAACTTAGGCGTGATGCCAACTCGACGAAGGCAACCAACAAGAACTGCAAAGGACCACCCAGAAAGAACGTACATACGCTCCCACTGCCGGGGATAGCGCACCGGACGTTTGCGCAGCGGCCCTCGGCCCCACCGCCAACCCCTCTCACAGCCATCCCTCCGCCCCTCGCATCCGCCACCGCCAGCCTCGTGTCCACCACCAGACCCGCCGCGGCGGTGACCACGCCACCGAGCCCGCCGCGCTACGGCCGCCGCGGTGCGACCGGCGGGCGCCTGACTGCCGCTGCCCAATGGCCGTTTCGCCACCGGCTCCACCGGCGGGGGCGGTGGCGGCGCCTCGTCCGCTTCAGCCACGGCGCACCCTCTCAACTGCCGTCCACGCAGCGGCCGGCGTGGAGGCACCGCCGCGGGCGGCGCCGCCGACAGCAGCTTTGCGTCGTCGGCGGCAGCGGGACCGCACGCGACGCCCACCATTGACGGCACTTTGCCCGCACCGCTCAGACGCGTGGCCGGCGGCCGCCGTGGGGGATGGGCAAGGTCACACAACCCCGCCGTGCGCGGGCGACGGTGGCGGCGGCGGCAGTGGCAATGGCCACGCGGCGTCGGTGCTCGGCGCGTACGGCCGGGCTGCGCTAGCCGGCACCTTGCCAAGAGCAGGCGCGCTGGCGGCACACCGCTGCCAGAGCCGCCGGGTGGCGGTGGCTGCAGCGACGTCGGAGGCAGCGCTGGACGACGCAGGGGGGGGGGGGAAGTGGCTGCTCGAATCTGATTGTCCCCGCCGGCGGCGACGCGTGCCCGCCGCCGCCGCCAGCCCAGCAGGGGTGGTCGCGCGCGAGCGCAGCGCGCCGTCGAGGGGCTCGATCCGTATTCTGTATGTGTCGTGCCATGCGTCGCAGCGTGGTCAGTGAGTCGCGGTCGGTCGACTCCTCCCTGTGGAGCGGCGGCGGGCCGTAGCTGGATGGCCAGCCATTGTCAGAGGGGGCGTTGACGTGCCCGGCCGCCCCGCCGCCAGCCAGCCGCCCCCTAGCATGGCGCGGGCCCACTTCCCAGGGGCGGCCCGCCCCGCTGCCATTGCCTACCAGCAGACGGCAGCCGCCACCGCGGTGGGGGTGCGCGCCGCCAATGATGGCCGACCCCCAGCTGGGCGTCGATCAATGCGCTGCAGCACCGGCGCAGCTTGTCGTAGCGGTGCCACCCCTTGTGGGCGCCGATAGGGAAAAAAAGCGCGGAACAGGGGACACCGGGGCACTGTAGGGCGGTCGGCGCGTGGGGGATTTCTCCTCTGCGGGGCGGGAGATGAACGCGGTTGGCGATCCACCTCCACGCCCCACGGCGTATCCGAGACGCGGGGATTTCTCTACGCGGATCGCCCCGCACGGAAAGAGAGCCTGGTGCGTGCCGGTCTGCAATTTCATTGGCGGAGCCCAGATCCCGCGCCGGGCGCCTGCCGCCACATCGTTGCGCTGGGCGTCTCGCCATCCGTGGCGCAGTTGCAGGCGAACTCACGACACGCCCTGCACACGCCCGCGTAGACGCAACGAATCAAGGTGAGAGCGCACGGATGGGATTCATTGCCATTTTTTTTTTGCACCCCCTGCGTCGAGACATGCCCGTGCAGGCGGTCTGGAGGGGGGGGGGGGTCGTGGTGGGCGTCTACGCTGGGTGGGGGTGCTGGAGCGCGGGGGGGCGCCCAACGATGAGCAGAAGGGTCCTCCCACCGCCCGGTTTTCTGCGCCCCTTTGTGCATGCAGACCCGGTTCCCGTTTATAGCCACCTGTCGCCCACCGCGAACGTTGTTGCCGTCGTCATCCCCCTTTCGTTTCGCGTCCTGCCCTTTTTGTTACTCGACTGGCACCTTGCCGCACCCCTGCTGCCCAACCGATTCCCATCACGCCGCCACACTTTTCCCACTCCCCTTCTCTTCCTGTCTACCCGTCTCCTTCCCCCCCCACCTCGGACGCAATGGTGGCGTTTGTGGTCTCCCCCGGCGCCGCCCGCCTGGGCGCCCGCGCTCCCACCGCCGTGCGGCGGTCGGCGGGCGGCGCGGCGGCCGCGGCGCGGCGCCCCCTGCCGCCGCAGACGCCGTGCATGAGGGTTGCGGCGGGCTCGACGCAGCTGGAGCAGCTGTCCCAGTGGACGTCGGTGGTGGCCGACACGGGCGACGTGGAGACCATCAAGCGGCTGAGCGGCCAGCTGACGGACGCGACGACCAACCCGTCGCTGGTCGCGGCGGCAGCGGAAATGGAGGAGTATGCTGGCTATGTGGACGACGCGGTGGCGTTTGGGAAGAAGCACGGGGGCAGCTCGGAGGAGGTGCTGGAGCTAGTCCGCGACAAGCTGTTTGTCACGTTTGGGTCGGAGATCCTGCAGCACCTCAAGCCTGAGGGCGTTGTGTCGACCGAGGTGGACGCCCGCCTCTCTTTTGACGTGGAGGCTTCGATTGCCAAGGGCGAGCAGCTTATCCAGATGTACAAGGACATCGGGGTGCCCAAGGAGCGGGTGCTGATCAAGCTGGCGTCGACGTGGGAGGGGGTGGAGGCGTGCCGGGAGCTCCAGTCGCGGGGGATCAACTGCAACATGACGCTTATGTTTTGTGCGGCGCAGGGCGCGGCGGCTGCCGACGCGGGCGCCTTTCTCGTGTCCCCCTTTGTCGGCCGCATCCTCGACTGGCACAAGAAGGCGCGGGGCGTCGACTCGATCCCCGCGGCCGAGGACCCCGGCGTGCTGTCGGTCAAGGACATCTACCACAGCTACAAGTGCCACGGCGCCAAGACGGTTGTGATGGGCGCGTCGTTCCGCAACAAGGAGGAGATCCTGGAGCTGGCGGGCTGCGACCGGCTGACCATTTCGCCCAAGCTCCTCGACGCCCTGGCGGAGTCGAGGGACCCGATTGAGCGGCGGCTGAGCAAGCTGTCTGCGGACGAGTGTGGGATTGAGGAATGGAAGCCGACGGAGAAGGAGTTCCGGTGGGCGCTGAACGAGGATGCGTGCGCGACCGAGAAGCTGGCCGAGGGGATTCGCGGCTTCACCAAGGACCTGATCAAGCTGGACAAGAAGCTGTCGGGCATGCTGCTCTGAGGCGTGCCGCGTGGCGCTGGGGATGTGTAGGGGAGAGGGTTCGGGAGGGGGCGGCGGAGTTGACAGAGCGCTCATGACGCACGCCGTGGGCGCTGGTTCTGTGCCCATGCACATATGCTTTGTTGGGCTGGAAGAGGCGTGAGGATTTGCACAAAGCACCCGCTTGCCCTCTTGCTATTTCTTGGCGGCTGTGGACTCTGGCTGTGGGGGTAGCTGTCGATGGGGGGTTCTCCGCAGTCTGCTACCGGTTCGTGGCGTTCACATCAACGCTGCATTCAGCAACCACATCCGTGCTCTGGCTGTCGACCCCTCGAGCAGAGGCGACTGTGCCTGCGACGGCGACGGGTGCTTCAGCGGGTGGTCATGTGCAAGCCCCCGATGGGGCCCGTGCTGGATTGCGGCGCGGTCGTGTCACGGCCAGGCGGTGGCGGCTCGTCCAGGGCACCCACAGCGGACGCCCCAGGCGCGGCCGCCCTCACCCCACAACGCACGGAAGCGTCCCTGGGAGGCGTGATGGCGCAGGTGCCACGAGGTTTTGACCATGTCGTACGCGGTCGGGCAATCGCACCGCACGAAGAGATGCATACGTGGCGGCGGCCTTCCCTTTCTCGGCTGTTGTCACACATGACCAGCGCAATGCCTGCTAAACCGTCTCAAAAATTTCTTACTTTTTCGTTTGGACCCGCCCGCAAGCGGTTGTCGACGTCTGTTTTGACAGTGTGAGCCCTGCTAATTCCCGATTTTTTTGTTTTTGATTTACATAGGTGGGTGTCGGTCCATCGACGGCGTGCATCTCATACGGAGAGAAGCGCCTGGAGCTGAGCTGAGCTGTCTGGGCGTACAAAGTCACCCATGACGACGGACCGAAACACTTCACCGCAGGGCTCCATGCAATCCGCATCTTGGAAGGTTGCCAATGATCGCAAGGTGGCTTGCGGGTCACCGCAGAGTACCTTGCGGAAACGCCTCTGCATGGGCCATTGCGGCGGAAATCTCCCGCACTCAGCAGAGCCCAGGGGTAAGAAAACTGACGTGGAGGGAGACGCCTTGACGAGGCGCTTGACGTCCCTGCTTGGGTGGATGGCGCAGCGCGAAGGGGTGGCACCCTCTTCCTCCCCCCCCTCCACTCCGCTCACCCGCTTCTCTACCCGCGGGTGGCCCCCTCTCCTTCACTCCATCACGACCGTCCGCTTCCCCCCCGTTCTCGTCCGTGGGGGTCGCAGTGATGACGGCGTTTCCTGGGCGCTGCTGAGCGGACGCAAGCAGACCCCGTACAACAATCTTGCTGGTCCACGCAGAGAGGCAAGCCCGCAAGGGGCCCCGCAACCGAAAAAGCAGGTTTTTTTTATTGGGACGGTTTAGCAGGCACTTTGTAGGCGTGGCTTGCTCGACGCCGGCATTGCGGCCATCCACGACGCTGCTCGGATGCACGGTGTGGCCTTCCCTGTGTTAAGTCTCGAAGACAGGAGGAAAGTACAGCTTGGGAATTGAACCATCAGCATCGACAACTTTTGACAGTGTGTCCATGGGAAACGATCGAATCGGTCTTAGTTTAAGGTTATCACAACTCTGCCCCCCGAGCATTGCAGGGCGCCGAGCGTGCCATCGGCGACTGCTCGGGTGGCCGACGTCGTGAGGAAGACGCCTCGCGTGGTCGTCACAGACGCCACCTTTGAGGTGCCCGCCCCTTTTCCCCAATCTCTGTGCTCGTGCTCCCCTACCCCGGGGTGCTGACTCCGCTTCCACTACTGCCGCCAAGATGACCAAGGGCACGAGCAGTTTTGGTAAGCGCACGTCCAAGTCGCACACCCTGTGTGTGCGATGCGGGCGTCGCGCTTTCCACATCCAGAAGAGCCGCTGCGCGAGCTGTGGCTACCCCTCTGCCCGCAAGCGTACCTGTACGTTTGCCGACGCCCATGTCGTCTCTGCGTGAGGTCTCGTGTGCCTGGACGAGAGGCACTGCGGGGGCGATGCAGTGGACCCTCGGCTTGGACATGCCCGTCGGCGGTCTGCCATCGCGCGGGAATGGGCGCTGGCAGTGATGGGCGATCCTTTTCGGCTTTCCATTGCGCATCATCTGTGTGCTCGGTTGGGGAGAGCAGGGGCGTCACTGGGGTCTGGGGTGGACTCGGTCCGCTCGTGCTGGCCTGTGTGTTGTTTGGCGAGGTCTGCACCTGTCATGGCGGCGATGCTGACGCAGCTGTTTCCCAACGCGCTTCCGCATTGTCTACGCTCGCTTTTATTCTGATGGTACGCGTTGCGATCGTCCTGGTCATCCCCTTTTTTTTGCCGGGGGACTCCCGTTGTCGTGCCTGCCATCTCTGTTCTCGCCCTCGCCCACAGTCAACTGGTCGGTGAAGAGCAAGCGCAGGCGGACGACCGGCACGGGCCGGATGCAGTACCTCAAGCACATGTCGCGGCGCTTCAAGAACAACTTCCGTGAGGGCACCCAGGCCAAGCCGAAGGCGGTTGCCGCCGCCGCTTAGGCGCTCGGTTGTGCCAGCTGTTTTGCTTGCTGTTGCGAATTGGATTCCGTCTAGGTGCTTGCCGTTTCCCCTTCTCATGGGTGAGTCGACCGTGGTGCGTGCGGTGTGGTCGCGTGGTGGGGTGGACGTTGAATTGCTGCTGGTCAGGTGCCGCAACGTTCTCGCCATGTACGCTGCTGGATTGTGCAGTTCTGAGACCAGTGCAAGAAAGATAATGTCCTTCACTGGTGTCTGGTGTTTCCCTTCGCAGAACCGTTGGCAGGCCCTCCCCGGGCACGCGGTCGGCACGTGTGTCACTACGAAAAAGTTATTGCGACCTGACCAAGCTGAGCGCCTGACGTTGGCGCAGCAAGAGCACAATCACGCTGAATAGAGCACTCAGCGACGTTCATCAGACGGCCACAGAATGCACCACAAAAAAAACAACAGAATCGTCTCGCACACACAACATAAAAAGAGATAACTACACTGCGCCGGAGCGCCCCCCGTCGAGACGTCGCTGCCCTCACATCATCCCGCAACAAGAGTTCTGGCTCTTGGCCTGCTTGTAAAACATCTTGCTCTGCAACGACAGGTCGTTGCTCTTCTCGACCAGGGAGTCCAGCTTGACCCCCCGCTCAAGCACCCCGTCAATGGTCTTGTGGAGGATGACCTTGGTGTCGTCCAGGTCTTTTTGGATCTTCATAATCGGGTCCGCCTGCGCCGGGTCTTGGTACTTTTCAATGATCGCGTCGAGGGCGGGGAAGGACAGCGCGGGCGTGTGGCTGCTGCCCGACCCGTCATGCCGCACCGAGTGCCACGACGACTCGACGGGGAAGGCGGCGAGGAAGTCGTCGGTCACCTTGGACAGGAGCGTAAACGCCACCCGCGACGGGTACTCGCGGTCACAAAGCGCCACCGCGACGAGGCCGTTGGAGCGGGAGTGCACGTGGCAGAGGTACTCGTGGTGTTCCACGGTGGATCGGCCGCCAGCAGGGACGCGCTTGGCCAGCGTCTTGGAGAAGAAAGTAGCAAACTCCTTCAAGCTGCGACGCGCACACGCCAACGAAAAAGGGGTGAAAAAAAAGTGGGCCATCAAATGGGCGCACCAGTGCGACACAGGGCGCAAGCAGCGAGTAAAGCACATACAAAAGTAGTAGGCAAGGCAATGGCAACAAGAAAGACAGGAACGCGTTAGCCGACGCGCCAAAGGAAATGCGTTGCCCGCACAGGGGAAAAACAACATGGCCGCTGTACCACTGCGACCCCCCCCCCCCCGAAAGACCCGACTGCCCGTGGTGACCACCCCCCCCAATGCCCGACGTGGGACATGCGCAGCCACAGTCGACCTCCGAGATGGCCGGCACGTCGCGTGGCACAACCTCACCCATGCCGGCCGCCGCAGCCACACGCACAGGGGAGAAAGCAGTCCCCCATCGACCACACGGGTGGCACTCCTCAAGGTAGACGCTCGACGGCGCCCGTCGTGGATCCCACTCGCCCACTGCGCACGCGTGCTCTGTCCTGGTTGCCCACTACCAGCGCCGCTTGGGGTCACCAGCAGGCGCCCGTCGGCTGACGCCCTCCCCCCCCCCCCCCCCCACCCCACACGCCGCTGGCATGCCCACACGAGCCCCGCACCATGCCATCCCTCGCTCACGCCACACGCGGCAGCCACACGACGGCGCGGGACAAAAACGTACCTGCCTCTTTCAAAGTAGTTGAAATCGTTCAGGTGGTAGGCTGCCGCGAGCGTCGTCGCCTCCGTCTCCTGCGGCAACGACCGGAGGACCGTCAACGCCAGTATCTTCATCGTGGAGAAAAAAAAAAAGCGGGGGGGGGAATAGAGGAGAGGGAGAGCACCGAGGAGGGGGTGGGAAGGGACGGAGGGGGCGGGGATAGGGTGCGGCGGGACGAAAGGCGGGCCAAAAAAACAACAACAAAAAAGGCCAGGTGCGGGGGCACCGACAATGACGAGCCGGCCGGCAGCCAGACGGACGTCCCCGCCGGGGGAACCCACCGCCGACGGCAGTGACGGGAAACGGTGCGGCGGGCACGGCAACGCCGGCGGCAACCGGCGGGCAGCCGCAACGACGGCCAGGGAGGAGTGTCGCCAAAAAAAAAAAACGACGACGACGGAGTGCTGGCGGGCACGGTCGAGGCGGGGCGGGGCGGGGCGGGGGGGGGGGGGGGGGAGGGGGGGGGGGGCGCGGTGGGGGATGTGACGAGAGGGACAGCAAGGGGTCCGCGCCAGGCGCTCGCGTGGGCCCCCACCGCGCTGCGCGTGCGCCGCCGCCGCCGCCGCACGGTGCCGCGCGCTTGTGAGGCGCCACCGCCGCGGCCCGCGCGGTGAGACTGCCGGCCGCGGCTGGACTGACGCCGCCTGCAAGAGCGGTGGGCGGGAGGGGGGGGGGGGGGTCTGGTGGGGCCCGAGGCCGGGTTGCGCCCAGTGCATTCAGTGAAAGAATTCTTCCCATTCCTCTCGACGACGTCGGTCGTGTCGCGGAATGGGTCCACCAGCGGTTCCCCGTGCGTGATCCATTCCACTCACCAACAGGGACAAGTACAAAGTACAGTCCCTCATGCTGTTTTTGTTCTTGGCCCGGGCTTTCCACGGCGAGGGCCGCCGAGGGTGCCGCCCAGGCCCCACAGGCGCGGAGCTCGCCGCCGGGGTGGGTGGTGCGTTGCGCCGCGGCGCGCGGTTGCCGCCGCCGCGCTCCGAGCGGCGCCGGCCCACGTCCGCCGCGTGCCGCCGCCGGCGTCGCCGCCCGCACGCCCCGGCGCTTTGTCGCCGCCGTCGGCCGCGGCGCCGTTCGCGGCCGCCTTTCCCCCCCCCCCCCCCCCCCTCCTCCCGTTCCTCCCCACCCGCGTCGCCGTCTCTCCCCTCCCCCCCCCACCTTTGCGGCACAACGGCCTCGTGCCCCCTTCCCCCCCCTCTTTTTTTTTTTTTTTTTCCTGGCCGGCCGCCCTCCCCATTGGTACCCGCCAGGCGCCCCCGCCATGGTCGCCTTCCTGCCCCCCCCGCCGGCGGGCATTGGCCGCGCGGCCGCCGCCGCCGCCGCCGCCGCCGCCGCCGTCGGCGGCCGCCCTGCCGCCCACCCGCGCCGCGCCGCGACGGCGCCACGCCGGCGGCGTGGCGCCGCCCGCCCCGCGCCATTGACGGCCGCCGCCGCCGCGGCCGGGCGGTGGCGGGCCGCGCCGACCGCGTCGGCGGCGGGCGGCGCCGACGGCGGCGCCGACGGCAGCGCCGTTGATGGCGGCGGCGGCGGTGGCGGCGGCGGCGGCGGCGGCGGCGGCGGCGCCCCTGCCGCCGCCGCGCCCGCCCCAGGCGCTCCCGCGGTCGCCGCCACCGACGGCGACGGGGGCGTGCCGGCCGCCGCCGCCGCCGCGGCGGCCACGCCCGCCGCGCCCGCCGCCGCCGCGCCCGCCGACGCGCCCGGTGCCGCCGCGACGCCCGCCGCGCCCGCTACGCCTGCCGCCGCCGCTGCCGGCGACGGCGGTGCGTCGCCGTCGGCGCTCGGCGCCGCCCTCACCGCCGCGGCGGCCGAGGTGGGCGTCGCGCTCGCGCCCGCCGAGGCCGCCGCCGTTATTGCCGCGGCCGTCCAGGGGGGGGTGCCCACCGCCGCCGCCGCCGCCGCCGCCGCCGCCGCCGCCGCCGCCGCCGCCGTCGCCGACGCGCCACCGTCTGGGAGGGCCGACGGCGGCGGCGGCGGCGGCGGCGGCGGCGGCGGCGAGGCGGTGGGTGCCGCCGACGGGGTGGTGACGGCAGCGGCGGCGGCGCCGCCCGCCGCGGCGGCGGCCGCCGACGCTGCGGCGGCCGCGCCGGCGCCAGCGGTGCCGGCGGCGCCGGCGGCGCCGGCGTCGGCCGCCGCGCCCGCCGCGCCTGCGGTCGGCGCGGTCATATCGGTGGGTGGGGTGGACGTGCCGCCCGCATCGGCGGCGATGGCCGTACCACCCGCGGTGGCGGTCGCCGCCGAGGCGGCCGCCGCCGAAGCCGCCGAAGCCGCCGCCGACGCCGCCGCCATTGACAACGACGCGACGGCGGCGGCGGCGGCGGCGGCGGCGGCGGCGGCGGCGGCGGCGGCGGCGGCAGCGGCACCTGCGGCGCCATTGTCGACGGCGGCGGCGGCGGCGGCCGCGGACGCCCCCGCCGACGCGCCCGCCATTGGCGACGCGGTGACCCTCATGGATGAGGACGGCCGCACCCTCCCGTGCACGGTCGTCGTCGTCCGCGCCATTGACGGCGTGCCGTACGCGGTGTGCACGCCGGTGTTGCAGGCGGTGGTGCTCGCCGCCGCGGGCGACGGCGGCGGCGGCGGCGGTGACGATGACGGCGGCGGCGGGGGCGTTGTCGGAGAAGACGCTGAGGGGGGCGGTGGCGCCGGCGGGCGCGGCGGCGGCGGTGGTGGTGGTGGTGGTGGCGGCGGCGGTGGCACGGTCCTGGAGCCCCTGGACGAGGGCGTCGCGGGCTGGGACGGCCTCGTCGATGCGGCCGCGTCGGTGCTGGCGGGCGTCGGCTGGCGCCTCGTCCGGTCGGCGTTTGTGCTGACCGTGGACGATGGCGGCGCCGCCGCCGACGCGAGCGACGATGAGGAGGACGACGACGACGCCGACGACGGCGCCCGCGGCGCCGACGGCGAGCGACACCGCGGCGCGCGCGGCGGCGGCCGGGGAAGAAGTGACGCCGCCGACGATGACGGCGGCGGTGGTGGCGGCGGCGCGGCGGAGGAGGAGGATGAGGGGGAGGAGGACGTGCGGGTGCTCGCCGACTTTGCCGTTGCCGACGGCGTCTACTACGTGTGCGCGCCGGTCACGCCGGTCATGATCATTGCGCGGCCGCCCGTGCCGGGCGAGGCGCCCGCCGTTGACGCGGCGGCCGCGGCGGCCGCGGCGGCCGAGGGGGGGGGGGGGGACCGCCTGTACGTGGCGCCCGCCGAGGCGGAGATGGCCGCCGCGACGGCGGTGATGGAGCGGGCGATGGATGAGGTGGTGGAGGGGGGGTGACGCCCGCCGCGCGTGCCGCGCGGCGGGCGCGGCGGCGGTGGCGTGGGCGGGACTGGGGGGGGGGGGGGTGGGGGGGGGGGGTTCAAAAACAGAGCGTTGGGCGCGGTGACGCTGCTGTCTCGCTGCTGGCGTTGTGTGGGGCTGGGGGGGGGGAGGGGGGGAGGGGGGGGGTCACGCAGAGGTGGGGGGATGGAAGCGGATGACGTGCGACAGAGGGGCGGCGTCGAGGGGGGGGACGCACGGCGGCCACGGCCGCCCATGGCGGACGCGCGCGGAGGCGGAGGGGGTGGCGGGGGGGGGGTGGGGGGGACGGCGCGCACCCGCGGTGGGGCCGCGGCCGCTGCGGAGACCCGACCGACCCGTTTGCAGCCGCGGCGGCCCCCGTCCCCCCCCCCCTCCCCCCCCCGCCGCTGCGGGCGGCCGCGCGGCCTCGGGCGGCGGCGGCGGCGGCGGCGGCGGCGGCGGCGGGCGGCGCCGCGGGCCCCCCCCTCGCGCCCCATCCCCCCACCGCATCCCGCCGCGCGCCGCTCCCCCCCCCCCCCCCCGTGCGCGCCGCCCGCCGCGGCGGCGCGCGCCGCCGGCCGGCTGACCGCCGCCCGTCGGCCGCGGCCACCGCCCGGGCCGCCCGTAGCGCTGCGGCGGTCGCAATGGAGACGCGCGCCCCACCGCCGCGGCGGCGGCGGCGGCGGCGGCCGCGCGCGCGCGCCGCGCCGCCGACGGCGTGGCGGGCGGCGCGGGCGCGCGGCCCGCGGCGGCGCGGTGCGTCTGCCTTTACTCTCCCGCCAGCCCGTCCCGGCGCGCGCGCGCGTGCCCCTCCGCCACGCCCTACACGTCGTCGAGGAGCCCGCCCCCCCCCCCGCGGCCGTCGTACACCTCCCCCGTGCCGCTGCCCAGCACCGTCACGCCCGGCGCCACCACGCAGTCCTTGAGCGCCACGCCGCGGCCAATCACCGCGCCCGCCCCCACGAGGCAGCCCGTCAGCGTCGCGCCGCCGGCGTCCGCGTCGCCGTCGTCGCCGTCGGCGCCGCCGCCGTCGGCGCCGCCGCCGGCGGCGTCGTCGTCGGCGGCGTCGTCGTCGGCGGCGACGCCCACCCGCACGCCCTCCATCAGCACCGACGACGTGACCTTCCCCCCCCCCCCACCACCACCCCCGCGCCGACCACGCTCTTCTTCACGCTCCCCCGGTCACCCACCACCACCCCCCCGCCGAGGACGCTGTCGCCCACGTGCGCGCGCGCGCCCAGCGCCGGCGGCGGCAGCGGCGACGGCGGCGGCGGGTACAGCCCCGGCGCGCCCCACGCGGCGGGCGACAGCACCAGCCGGTTGGCCGCCGCGTACGCCGCCACCGTATTGACGCGCACCGCGGTGCCCGCGACCGCCACCGCCGCGGCGGTGACGCCCGCCGCGGCGGCGGCGGCGCCCGTCACCCACCGGAGGAGGTCGTACTTTACGCTCGCGCCGGGTCGGGCGCCGCCGAGGCGCGCGACGAGCGCGGGGGAGAGCGCGTACAGGTGCGCGTCGGCCAGGTCCCGCCGCAGCGTCACGCCGCCGCCGCCGCCGGCCGCGGCGGCCGCGGCGAGCACCCGGGGGGGGACCCGCAGCAGGCCGTCCGCGTCGCCGTCGGTGGGGGAGCCAACGTACACCAGCGGCGCCGTCCACGGCGGCCGCCGCGGCGGGCCGCCAGCCGCGACGCCGACAAACTCATCGCCCGGCGGGCCGGGCGGCGGTGGCGCGCCGCCGCCGCCGCCGCCGCCGCCGCCACCGCCCCCCTTTTTGCCGCCGCCCGCCTTGGCTGCCTTGGCCTTTTTGCCGGCGGCACCCCCCCCCCCCCCCGCGCCGGCGGCACCCCCCCCCGCCGGCGCGTCGCCATCCCCCCCCCCCCGCTCATAGTAGAGCGCCGTCAGGTCCGCCCCCCCCCCCACGTGCGCACGCAGCAGCGCGGTGACCCCATCCACGCTGTCGGCGAGCAGGTCCGCCGCCGCCACGAGCGTGACCCCCCCGTCCGCGGCGGCCGCGGGCACCCCCCCCCCCCCCCCCCACCGTCACCGCCGCCGCCGTCGGCAGTCCCCCCCACCTCACCCGCCACCACCGCCCGCACCGCGTCGGCCGTCCCCGCCGCCGCGACCGCCACCACCTCCACCACCGCCGGCGGCGGCGGCGGCGGGCCCCCCCCCCGTCCGGCCGCCGCCGCCGCCGCCGCCGCCGCTGCCGCCGCCGCCGCCGCGTCGGCCGCCACCACCGCCGCGACGGCGGCGCGAACCGCCGGCAGCCCCGCCCCCGGCGCCGCCACGACCGTCACGGCGCGGACGCCCGCGGCGAGGAGCAGCCGCAGGGGGTAGGCGAGGAGCGGTACGGTGCCGACGGGCAGCACCGCCTTGGGCGCCGACGCCGACGGCAGGGGCGGCAGCCGCGAGCCGCCGCCGCCGGCGAGGAGGATGGCCCGCACGGGGGGGGAGGGGGGGGGGAGGGACGCCGACGCCGCCGCCATCGCGCGCCGCCGCCGCCGCCGCCGCCGCCGCACCCGCCCACGCGCACAACCCGCCCGGCCGACCGTCGGCCGCTGTCGGCGGCGGGGAGCGGCGGGGGGGGCGGGCACCGTGCGTGTCGGCAACTGCCCTTCTCCTCTTTGAAAACTCCTTCTCCACACGGCGAGGGAGAGAGGTAGGTGGGAAAAGAACCGGAGCGGCAAGGGGACGGTGCGGGGGGGGGGGGGGAAGGAGGAACAGCGGGGGGGGGGGGGGGGGGGGTATGTACAGTACAGTGCCGTACGACCCGACGGCGCGACGCCGACGGTGGCGGTCGGTCGGGGGACGCCGTCGGCACGGACGACGGCGTTGGGAAAAACAGACTGGCTGGGATCCGCAGGATCCCCGCCCTACCCAAATCGCGTCGCACTCCTGGCCGCGGCGTGTGCAGCTGCCGCCGGGCGACTGCCAAGACAAACGGCGGTGGCGCTTGGCCGGCGTGGCACCGCCGGCGCTCGGCTGGCCCGCCGTCGGCGTCCCCCCCACCCCCGCCCGCGCGCCCCTCGCGCGCCCTCCCCCACCCCCCCCCCCCCCCCCCTCCCCCCCCTCTCCTATCGGAAACCGAGTGCTGCGCGCGGCAGACGACGCCCCCCCCCCCCCCCCCGGCAACCGCCGCCGCCCCCCCCCGCCCCCCCCCCGCGGCCGCCGCCGCTGCCGCGGCCGCGGCCGTGACCGCCCCCCCCACCCCCGCGCGCCGCCCGCGCCTCCCCCTCCCCGCCCGCCCGCCCACCCGCCCGCCGCCCCGCCCCGCCCCGCCCCGTCCGCTCGCATGGCGTCCGCGGCGCCCGTGGCCGGTGACACTGGCGGCAGCGGCGGCGGCGGTGGCGGCGGCGGCGGCGGCGGTGGTGGCGGCGGCGGCGGTGGCGACGGCGGCGGGGACGACCTGGACGCCATCCTCGCGTCGGCGCTCGAGGACTTTGGTGACCTCGACGCCGCCGCGCCCGCCGCTGCGCCGGCCGCCCCGAGCCGCGCCGCCGTTGCCAAAGGGGGTGGCAACGACGGCGGCGGCGGCGGCGGCGGCGGCGGCGGCGGCGGCGGCGGCGGCCGCAGCGGCGGTGGGGATGGTGGTGGCGGCGGCGCCGTGGCCGGCGCCACCACGACGGCTGACGACGATGGCGACGGCGAGGTAGGGGACGCCTCCGAGGCGGCGTTTGCCGACGCGCTCGCGGCGCTCGTTGCGGCGGGCGCCGCGGACGGCGGCGGCGGCGGCGGCGGCGGCGGCGGGGGTGGCGGCGACGGCGACGGCGGCGAGGAGGCGGCGGCGCTCGAGGCGGCCATGGCGGGGCTCATTGGGGAGCTATCCCGGATGGGCACCGGCGGCGGCGGTGGTGGCGGCGGTGCCGGCGGCGCTGATGGGGATGGGGGCAGCGACGACGGCGCCGCGGGCGGCGGCGGGGATGGGGGTGCCGCGGCCGGCGGGGAGGAGCCGATGGCGGGCCTCCTCCAGCGCGTCGTCGGGCAGCTGCTGTCGGCCGAGGTGCTCGAGGCGCCCATGGCCAGCCTCCGCGACCGCTACGACGCGTGGTTCGCCGCGACCGACGCGGCAGCGGCCGCGGCGGCGGCGGCGGCGGCGGCGCCGTCGGCGTCGGGGGGGGGCGGGACGCCGCCGCCGCCCGCCGTGGCGGCCGCGGATATGGAGCGCTACCGCCAGCAGCGGGTGGTGGTGGGCAAAATCTGTGACGCGTACGCCGCCGCCGGACGTGGCGGTGACGGTGGCGGTGGCGGTGACGGTGGCGGTGGTGGTGGTGGTGGTGGCAGTGGCGGTGGCGGTGGCGGTGGCGGTGGCGACGCTGACGATGTGGCGCGGCTGGACGCGGTCGTGGAGCTCCTCGGCGAGATGCAGCGGTGGGGCGCGCCGCCGCCCGAGGTGGTGCGCGACCTCGAGGGCGACGCGGAGGGAGGGGGGGACGCCGCCAGCCTCGGCGGCGCCCTCGACTCGTGCCCGATGCAATGAGCGGAGGGGCGGCGGGGGGGTGGGGGAACCTTGCGGCGCGGAGGGGTGGTAGGTGGGCGGCATATCGACTCGTTGCTTTGCAGACTTGACGTAGGGGGGGGGGGGGGGGGAGGGACGGCGGGTCCCACCGGCGCGCGCCGGCGGCGACCCCGACCAGTGCCGTGCATTGGGGGGTGGGAGGGGACGGACGCCGCTGTCGCCCTGGGAGGGCGTACCGCGGTGGTTGGGGGTGCGGTGGGGGTGGGGTGGGGGGGGGGGGTGGGCGGCAGGAGCGGGGCCCGCCCCCCAACTGGGGTGGTGATGGTTTTTTCGTGTCTGCCGGCCGCGACGGCAATGGCGGTGACGTTCGACGGCGCGCACGCCCAGCGTCGACGGCGGCGCGGCGGTGCGGTTGGAGGGGCGGCCCCTGCCTCGGGTGCGCCTGCAACGGGGGGCGCGCGACGGCGCAGCGGGTGCCGCCCCGCGGGGGGGGTAAGAGCCAGCACGCAGGGGGGCCCGTCGGCACTCCCACCAGGCACCCACCCGCCGCGCAGAGCCCGACGGCCACGGCCGGTGCGCCGCCCTCCCGCCCCCACGCACAAGGAAAAAAGTAGAGCGGTTCAAGAGAATACAGGCACGCCAGCGAGGATGAAGACAGCGGGAACCACCCGCGAGTCCCTCGCGGGGGCGGCCCGGCAACGCATCCAGGGCCGTGCGGCCGGCGCGGAGCGGCAGCCCCTAGGACGTCACCCAGCGGGGCGGCAAGCGTTCAGTTTGGGTCGTGCTGCCCACACCAACGCTGCGCGTCCGACGAGCGAGGCCGGAGACCCTCCCACCCGCCACCCCACACAAAAGGATAAACTGGTAAAGAGAAAATAAAAGAGAAAAGGCAACCACCAACGAGCCCCAATGGGGGCGCCCACGCACACAACGCATCCCACTCCCCACGTCCAGACCCCATCCTGCTGCACAAGAGGGAGACCGCCGCGCGCCAGGGCCGTTGCCCCGTGCTGCGACGACCCGCTAGCCAGGCGAACGATACCAGAGCGGGCCCAGCCAGGCGGACTGATCCTAGCCAGGCGGTCCAATCCGCGCCACCAACAGCGCACCCCCCCAAGGAAGACCGTGCGGCACACAAAAACCGCCGCCATAGCTAACGGTAGGTCGGCACACAGTGGCTGCGGGCCACTGCCGCGACAGCTGCCACGCACCACGTCCCCTCCCGCCCCCCCACACGCCGCGCGCACGCCCACGACGGCGCGCACACCGCCCGCGCGCGGCCACCTAAAAGTCGTCAAAAGGGTTTACGGCCGCCGCGTCGCCGCCCGCGGTGGCGCCGTTGCCAAAACCGCCGTCCGCAGACGCGCCCGGCGGTGGGAGGCCGCCGCCAACGCCGCCGCCATTCATGGCACCACCGGGCGGGGGCGCGCCCATGCCGCCCATGCCACCGCCAATGCCGCCACCCATGCCGCCGCCCATGCCGCCGCCCATGCCGCCGCCCATGCCACCACCGCCCATGCCGCCGCCCATGCCACCACCGCCCATGCCGCCCATGCCCCCGGCACCGCCCATCCCCGGTGGCCCGCCCATGCCACCACCCATACCGCCGCCCATGCCGCCCCCATTCATGGGTGCGCCAAACGGGTCATCGCGGGTGGCGCCATCGCCCATGCCCCCACCGCCGGCTGGTGGTGGCGCGGGCAACGCCAGCAGTCCGCCGCCACCACCGCCACCACCCATGCCCGGGGCGCCACCCATGCCACCCCCCATGCCGCCCATCCCGCCCATCCCGCCGCCCATCCCGCCGCCCATCCCACCCATCCCGCCGCCACCATACATCTGCGCAGCCATGGCTGGTGGCATCGGACCGCTGGGCGTCATAACCGCAGGGCCCATGGGCGTCTGGATGATCGATCCAAGGCCACCACCCATGCCGCCGCCCATCCCAGGCATACCACCCATCCCAGGCATGCCGCCCATCCCCGGCATGCCGCCCATCCCCGGCATGCCGCCGCCGCCCATGTTCATCCCGCCCATCCCCGACAGCAGGTCGTCCACGCCGCCCGCAAATGCCGGCCGACCGCCACCAGCAGCGCCCTTCTTCTTCTTCTTATCCGCCTTGGCCTTTCCGGCCGCCTTCTTCTCCTTCTCCTTCTTGCTGCTCTTGGAGCTGCGGCTCTTGGACGACCGCCCGCCCTTGTCCCGCTTCCGCCGCGACGACCGCCCCCCGTCACTCGACGAGTCGCTGTCCGACGAGCTGCTGTCACTGTCACTCACGCTGCTGCTGTCGTCGCTGTCGCTATCGCTATCGCTGTCGCTGCTGCTCGCATACTTGCTCTTCCGCTTGGACTTCTTGGAGCGGCCCTTGGTGGCGCTCTTGGATCGCCGCGACGACGACTCCTTCTTGCGCCCATACACGTCCCACTCGCGGTCGCCGCCACGGCCATACCCATCGTCCCCGTAGCGGCCGCCGCCCCGCGACACGCCATAGCCGCCCCGATCGCGCTCCCCGCGATCCCGGCCGTACCCCCCGCGGCCGTACCCATCGTCCACGTCCCGCGCCCGCGGCGGCGGCGGGCGGCGGTCATAGTCGCGGTCGCCGCGGTAGCCGCCGCCATCTCGGTCCCGCGGCGGCGCGCGGTACGGATCGCGGTCGCGGGGCGGGTAGTCGCGGTCGCGGTCGCGGAGGTCGCGGTCGCGGAGGTCGCGGTCGCGGTCCCGCGGGGGGGGGCGGTCCCGGTCATACCGCTCGCGGTCACGGTCACGGTCGCGGTAGTAGTCATCGCGGCGGCTCATGGTCACCGACGCAGGGGGGGGGGACTGGGACACACAGGAGGGCAAGAGAGGGTGAGCGCAACGAGGCCCCCACCAGGGAGTAATCGGGGCGAAGTGGTCAAGGTGGCGGTCGGGGCAGGGCGGCCAAGAGGGCGCGACGGCCACGGTCCGTACAGGCGGCGGCCCACCGCAAGAGGATCTGCGCGTAGCCCTACCACTCCTCGGGTAGGGGGAAGCGGGCGGATCGATGGGGCAGCGTGGCACGCTCGCCGGCCGTGGACGCTGGCCTGTCTGCTGCACCCGCGTGCGCTTGCAATCCGTTTCTCGCAGGCGCGAGACGTCGCGGACAGCGGCGCCCCAGCCCCGGCCGTCGGGGCGCAGGGGGGGAGGCGCAAGAAACACCGCTTCTGGGTGAGTTGGCGGCACTGGCAGCAGGGGTGGGTTTGTGGGCACGCGGTGGGCGGTGTACAGGTGGGGGCTGGCGAGAGCCAGGGACAAGCGGGTGAATCAGAAAATGAGGGCGGGGACACAATTTTATTCAACTCGACAGCCACCAGTGCACGTGAACACGCGGCGAGGCGTCCTCGGTCGATGGCGACTTGAGCTGCCAGTCCGTAAACTACAGGTAGAGCAGTAGGATGCCCTGAAGAAATTATGCAGATGAAATTAATCTCACAGGCCGCTTGTCCCTTGACGCCCTCGGACGATGGGTACGGCGCGTCAGACGAAGCCTGGGAACAAGGTCAAGAGGAGGGCTGGCTGTGTATTTGCTGCCTACAAACAAAAACAGACTGCAGTACGCAGGCGACACTGCGCGAAAAGAGATAGACAAAAAGCGCCTGTCTGACGCACCCCACAGCGCAAGCCCCGATCCGTCCGCCACTGCCTGGACAGCACCCACCCGCGGTCCTGGACACCCCCCGGCACCCATTTGGTTGACCACCACCCCCCGCACAACTGAATACGTCCGCCTCAAAACTGCCCTGTCACGTTCGTCAGAGAGTCGGGGAAGGGCACCAGCACCAGCGCGGCGAGCACAAGCAACGCCACCGCCCCCACCTGCCGCGACGTGTCCAGGGGCGTCACCTCGTCCGTGCACGGCAGCTCGGCCTCGCGCTGGAAAAAGACGACCAGCAACGACCAGTACAGGAGAAGCGGCGAGTCACCCAGCAGCGCCGCCGCGGACGCAGCGATGAGGGACACCCACGACACCAGCCCGGACGCTTGCCGGCCGAGCGCGGCAAGCGCCACGCGCCCGCCGTCCAGCCGCCCAATCGGCAGCATATTCAGCGCGTTGACGAGGAGGCCGGTGTAGCCAACCACGACCAGCGGATCCACCGCCACGGTGGCGGCGTCGCGAAAGCCCGCCGGCAAGAGCACCTCGGCGAGGGAGCCCAGCAGCAGCGACGCGCGGAAGAGGCCCGCCGGGACCTGCGGGAACCAGTCCGCCACCTCCCCAGACGACGTCAGCAGCAGGCCCGCCACGACGGCGGCGAGGGAGAGGGCAAAGCCCGCGGCGGGCCCCGCGGCGGCCACGTCAAAGAGGTGCTTGCGGCTGGGCGGGAAGTCCGCCAGCGGCGTCACCGACCCGTAGCTCCCAATCTGGAGCGACGGCAGGAAGAAGGGGAGGCCGAGTTTCACCCCGCGCGCCTTGGCAACCACCCGGTGGCCCACCTCGTGGGCGGCCGTCACAACCGCCGTGCCCAGCGACAGGGGCAGCGTGTTGTTGATAACGTCTGTGTTGCCAATGGCAATGGCGTTGACAAACTCGGGCGTCACCCCAAAGATGCCCACCCCATAGCTGAGCGTCGTGAAGGCCGCGACGGCAACGCCCAGCACCGCAAACAGCTTGTTCTGCACACCCGGCGGCGGGGGCGCCGCCTCAGACGGGATGGCCACCACCACCGTCGTGTCGTCCCGCGCCGCCGGGTCCTGCATCAGGAACAGGCGGACCCGGTCCGACAGGCCGTGCGACTTGGCCGACGCGAGGATGGACGCGAGCGCCTTCTCCGGCGTCGTCCGGAGGTTGCCCCGAAAGACCACCCGGTCGGCAAACATGGACCGGTCGACGGACGTGACAAAGAAGGTGTCCATGGACATGACCGTCTCTTTCAGCGTCTTGATGTCCTCCTCTGACACGCGAGGCACCATCGCCGCGAGCGATGGGTTGAACAGGCCACCCGTCACGCTCGGCAGGCCGGCCGCGCCCACATCCGCGGGGGGCTTGGCCAGCGGCTCGGCAGTCGATGCTGCGGAGGCCTCCTCCGCGTCGGCCCCCTTGGCCGGCATCTTGGACCGCGCCTTGTCCCGCTCCAGGCGCTTGCGCTCCAGCTCCAGCTGCGCCCGTTCCGCCTCAACCCTGTCCGGCGGCGGCGCGAAAACAACAAAACAGTCAGCGCCAAAAGCAGCGCAACCGCACACGGCCACACCAACCAACGTGGGTCCATCATCGCCAACAAAAACAGCATCCCACAGTCAGCACAGGAGCGCCAAATCGCAGGCGCCCCGCCACACGGTACAGAGGCACACGGCGCATGGCCACGCGCGTCTCAACCAGCACGAGCCCCCCCCCCCCCGCCCCCCCCCCAGGTCAGTCACATCAACCACCGCCAGCAGACCGCACCCCCCTCATCCCCCCGCCGCAGCTCCCACCTACCTTGCCCGCTCCGCCTGCAGGGCTAGCCGCTCCGCCTCCATCCGTGCCGCGCGAGCCGCCTCGCGGCGCTTGTTCTTGTCGCCGTCATCCCCCCCCCCGCCCCCCCCGCCCCCCGGGGACGCCGCCGCGGCGGGCTCCCCCGCCGCGGCGGCCTCGCCCGCGACGCCCTCCCCCGCGTCACTCGCGCCGTCGGCCAACGACGCGCGCAGCGGCGGCCGCGGCGCGGCGGCCGCGGCGGTGCCGCGGCCGCGCCCCCCAGCCGCCACCACCACCCGGCCGCGGGCCCAGCCGCCGCCGCCGCCGCCACCGCCGCCGCCGCCACCGCCACCGGTGGCTCCCACGGACCGCCAACGGGGCGCGCGGCGGGCGACGGCCGCCACAGCCGCCGACGCCGGCGGCGGCAGCCGGCCAAGGCCGGGCCGGGTCACCCCCCCGCCGCTCACAAACGCCACCGCCGGCGCCGCGGCGGTCGCGCGGTCACGCCCGCCACAGCCGACCCGCCGCGGCGGTGGCGGCTGGCCAAGAGAGCCCATGGTAAAGGAAGCGAGGGGCGACGGAGACGGCCGCACGCAGGCCGTCGGTAGCAGCCAGAGTCCCAGGCAGCCACGGCGGGATCCGTAGCGTCCACGCGGGAATGGCCAGACGTCTGCGGTATCGCCGTGGGATCGCCGCCCTTGATCGCCCCGCGCTCCCAGCCAGACGGACCACGCGCAGCGCGGGGTGGAGGGAGCGCCCACCACCACGGCCACCGGCGGGACACGCGCGGGGGCAATGGCAGTCGCGCTGAGCGTATCTCAGCAAGGGCGGGCTGCAGCACCCGTGGAGGTGCAAAAGTTGGGCTCCACGTCCGCCAGCTCTCGCGACGGACGTACTTGGTCAACTCGAATTTGTTTACGGTACAGCGGACATGCATTGTGTACTGCGTGTACCGCAGTCATGTACGACCACGATATTCGAATTGAAAACAGACATTTAAATACCAATTTTTCGTTCGAATGTAAGTATTTGTTGCCACTGTACCGCCCTGCTCCGGATGGGGCGCGCGGCGCGGGCGCGGGCGTGGCTCCCGCTCGGCGGCGCCGCGTGGCCAACCCGCACCGCCGCGTGGTCAGGCCTTCCCAGCAGCCTCTTCTGTCCTCCCGCCCTCCTGCCCCGACCACCCCTCTACCGTGGCGGACGGTGTTCTTCGGTTTCGCCTGCGCCACGAGTGGCAATCCGCTTGGCCTTCTCTTTTCCGTCCCCCCCCCCCCTCCCCTTCATCCTTTTTCCGCCCCCGCTTCGTCGGCAAGCACCCGCTGTCGCCGGCCGCGCCCGAGGCCGCAAGACCACATCCCCTGAGACGCGACCTCTGCGGCGCGCCGCGGTCGGGGCGTGGTCGCGGCGGTGTTGCGGCACCCAGCGGTGCGGCGCCTCCCCCCTCCCCCTCTTGCCCTCTGACGGTCGCGATGGATGCGCCCCCCACGGCGGCGGCGCCGACGCCGGACGGGCCTGACGAGGCGGCCGCGCCTCCACCCCTCGACGCGCTGCCGGCCGCCAACGGCATCGGCGGTGGCGGCGGCGGCGGCGGCGGCGGCGGCGGCGGCGGTCACGGCAATGGAGGCAGGGCCCCCCCCTCCCTGTCCCTGCCGGCGGCGCCGTCGGCCCCCCCGCTCCCCCCCCCACCCTCCTTCCCCCGGCACGTGTCGAGCCTCCCTCTCAGCCCCGCCACGCGCCCGACGGTCATCCTCAACGTGTACAACCTGACGGTGCCGTCCCCCCCCCCCTCCCTCGCAGCGTTCACATCCATGCTTGCGTCGACTGGCCTCGGCCTGCACCACTCGGGCGTGCAGGTGGGCGGCACCGAGTACGCATTTGGCGGGCACGCCGAGTCGGGGACGGGCGTCTTTGAGGTGCGCCCGCGGTCCGCGCCGGGCGCGGACTTTTGCCAGTCCATCCCGCTGGGGGAGTGCGTGTATAGCGCCGCCGAGGTGCGCGAAATTGTGCGCGCGATGGGCGTCGCGTGGCCGGGCGCGGGCTATAACCTGCTGACAAGGTACGTTGGGTTGGGAGGAGGGGGGGAGGCGGGGCGAGCTCGCCCATCGCCCGCGAGCGGGCTGGTGCACAGCTGTGCGTGCGGTGTCGGTGTCGAGGGCCCTCTCGCCGGCTCGCATCGTTTTCGGGTGGGGCGGCCCAGCCCCTGCGGGCGTCCGCCGTGAATGGGACGGTGGGGTGCGCTTCTTCTCCTCCAGTCCGTGGAGCATTGTTCGCCTGCTCACACTACAGGCTGCCCCAGCGGGCTTTGCGGTCTGTTGTTCTTGTTTCTGTTGCTCCCCGGGCGGGGGTGGGCGGTCCCGTGGTGGTGGCGACGGCGGCGGGTCGGCACAGAAACTGCAACCACTTTGCGGACCAGCTGTGCCGGCGGCTGACGGGGGTGGGGAGCCCGCCCTGGGTGAACCGTCTCGCAGGCGTCGGCGCCGCGTTCAAGTGGGCCCTGCCTGAAGGCTTTGACACGCCTATGGCCGCGCCCGTCGTGCCCGACGAGATGCGGCCGGAGCGGGACGCGGCTCGGGACGGGGGGGGGGGCGACCGGCACCCCCCCTACGAGGGCTCATGAGAGGGAAGGGGGCGTGCGGGGGAGCGAGGTGGAGGGCGTGTGAGGAGGGGAATGGGGAAGGGGGGGGGGGTAAGTGGTTTCTCATCCTGTTGCGTCTTGCCTGGCGATACCCGCGTTGCACCCTGCTTATCTTTGTTGTGTTTCCGCCTTTTGTCCGACGGCGCACGCGGTCGGCCTGTGGACTGTGCGTCCCGCTCGCGTGCCACTGGGGCCCGCGTGACGCGCCACGCGGCGACGACGGCGTGGCCGTGTGGCACGTATGCACTCTTCACGAATATCTCCATGCCGCAGCTGTCGCGGGCGGCGGCGATGGCCGCTGGAGGTGGCGGCGGCCCGCGGCCGGCACGGCCGAGCTTCCCCCCCACCCCTGATTTGGCCGCGCGGGCGTCCTGATGCCCCCACCCTCCGCTCGCGGACACCGCAGCCGTTACGGCGCCATTGCGACGGCGCGGCGCGTCCCCATCCCTGCCCTGCGTTGGGCGCGTGGGCAGGTGCGTGAGTGCGGTGGCTACCCCTCGGCGCCCTTATGGGCGGCGTCAGCGCTCGCGGCCGGCTTTTGGTGCGGCCGTGGCCGCCGTCGCCGTTGAGGCGCCGTCAGGGGCGACCGGCCGGTTGTCCCCGACCCGCGCGTCGCTGCCAGTGCGGTCACGCGCCGGCACCAGCAGCAGCGGCGGCGGCGGCGGCGGCGGTGTCAGCGGTGGCGGCGTGCAACGGGGTGGCTTGTCATGGCGCGCCGCGAGGGGGGGGCGGGGGAGGGTGACGCGCAACGTGCGGACACGTCCGCCCAAAAAACAGAAAGAACAAAAAACGGGCGACGGTGCTCGCTCCACCTCTGCGCGGTGGGCACGGCTTTCGAACCGGGCGCGCCCTTGCACCCTCACGACCGACGGGCCGGCCGGGCGGGAGTGGACACGACTCCCGACGGGACGGCGTGCCAGTCAGTTCATGAGAGCCCCCCCCGCCCAGCTGCGGCACCCAGGGGGGAGGGCGGGCGCGGTGTTGCACACGGGATGGCCGCCAGTACGGACGAGGCGGCTGTTCGAGACCAAGCTATTCCGCCCGCAATTCTGTTGTCTGCGGGGCTCCTCGGCTGCGCCGCGCCGCAACTCGACGCCACCGCCGTGGACGTCCCTCCTACTTGATGGTGGCGGAGGGACGGTTGGGTCCACCTTGCATCGCCAATCGTTACCCTCCCTGTCGCCACGTTTCTCCGCGTCGACCCCTCTGGTTCAGTTCTTGAGCGCACAGCGGCGGCCAACGCCCCGCGCTGACGAGGAGCCTGGCCGGCGGCCGTTCCACCGCCTTCAGCGTCGGCCACCGGCGGGTCGCACTGCGCACCTCTCTCCGCGGCGGCAGTAGTCCGCCTTTTCAATCCACTCTTTATTTCCGCCTGTCTGCCGCAAGCTCGGCCGCCGACCGGATGGCAGTGAATGTGCTCCTGGCGGAGCGGTTGCTGTCTAAGCGCCTGGTGTCTGCGCAAGTCCCTGTCGCCAAGATGGCGGGGCAACGCGCATCCTCAATACCGTGTCAAAAACCCCGCCCTGGACAATTCGGGTAGTCCTGAACTGCCGCCTCGCGCGCAGCCGCCCCTAGCGACCACCGGACAGCCTCTTCCTCCGCCAACAAAAATGCAGAGCTCCTTGGGAGTAAAGAACAAAACGCACACGGTCCACTATGGCGGGCGCCTCAGGCGATCGGCCCATACAAGTGTGACGCGTCGGCCATGTTGATCGACCACACCATCGTGCCAGCCAGGCAGCGCTCTTTCGCCGCCGCGAGCTTGAGCGCCGCCGTCTCGGTCGTGTCGTACGACACCCACTGGTCGCCGTCAATGATCGTCCACGCAGACCCCGCCGCGGTTCCCTTGGCGACCATACCGCCAGCGCCGCCGCAGCCGCCCCCCCCCTGCTTGGCCATCGCGGCATCCACCTCATAGACGGACAGGGCGCCCGCCTCGTCGGTGCACGGGCCGGCGCGGCCAACGGCGGTGGCGTTGCAAAACGGGGCGCCGCCGGCCGCACACGCCGCTGGGTCGCTCAGCGTCCACGTGCGGCCGTACGCGGCCATGCCCAGGAGGAGCTTTTCGTCGGGCACGCCCGCCGCGCGCATGCCGTCGACCGCCGAGACGATGGACGTCAAGTTGGTGTGCGCGCCGGTGGTGTAGGGGGGCGGCCCCCACGCGCCGGCCAGGTCGTAGCACATGGCGCCAATCCAGTCCACGTGCTTGGCCATACCAGGCAGGTCAAAGCCGTTGAGGTAGCGGCCGCCGCATGGCACCGCCACGGACAACAGCGGCTGACGTCCGTCTACCACCGTCTGCCAGAATTGGGCGCGCATCTCCGCGACGAGTGCCACATAGTTGGCCCGGTCCTCTGGCCGGCCCGCACGGTCCTCCGCCACGGGGTACTCCCAGTCAAGGTCCACGCCGTCAAACCCGTAAGCGACAATGAACTGGACCGCCGACGCGGCAAACGCACGCCGCGTCTTTTCGGTCGCGACCATGCGCGACCAGCGGTCGCGCTTGACGGGATCGTCATTGAACGCCCAGCCGCCGACTGCGATGAGGGTGCGCAGGTTAGGGCGAGACTCCTTGATCGAGTTGAACCGTGCAAAGTGGGCCGCGTCCTCCTCCGCAGCAGGGGCAAGCGTCAAGTTGGGGCCAACGTCCGCAAAGGACCATGCCAGGTGGGTGTAGTCGTCTCCAGCCGCGTTGAGGAGGGCGGGGGTGGTGGGGTGGCACGTCCAGTTGGCCCCCCACGAGCCATAGTAGCCCAGCCGAATCGCTGGGCGACCCGCCTGGACACAGCCCGATTGAAGAGCGGCGGCACTGGCCGTAGGTGCGGCTGCCACGACGGCAGCGGCTGCCGCAACTGCAAGGGTGGCCCAGAAAGGGGAGGCGCGGCGGGCGGCCATCGTGGCACCCGCAGAGGAGGCGCGGCGGGCAGCCACCGTGCCAAGCGCGGGTGGGTGGTGAACAGAGGAGCGGCTGGCCGCACGTGGGAGCAATGAGTCCATGGACTCTCCCTCGCGCGATGGTGTGAGTGTCTTGTACACGTGAGAGTCCTGCTTGGGACGCGCGCGCAGACGGGCACGGCGCGTCGGCTTTGGGTGTGACGGGCGTGCTCGCCGTGAGCGCCGTCACCAACCGTTGCCTCTGAAGCCACAGGGCAACCGGTGGGCACGCCCCTCAGCAGCAACGTACATGCCGTCGGCACCCATGGGTTGCGACCGCAATGCAAACGATGCGTAGCGTACCACAGTCCTCCCGCTCCGAGCTTCCTGACAATTCGGGCTTGGTCCCGCGCGGTCGTCCACTCTCTCACCCCCACTGACACCGCTGTCCGCCGTGCGCTGCGACCTCGTTAGGGAGGACCCTGGTGGTACGTAGGTAGAGTACCGGCCGTCGGACACAGGCGAAACTGTGGTTGCAATAGCCAGCAAGAATTCATGAGTAGTCCATGAGAGCCAGAGGTGGCGGCGGGTCGTGCGCTGCCTGTGGTCAGCGCCTTCCCACGATACGTACATGCTGCCTGCAAACGAGGCCGCCCCCGGCTGCCTCCTCTCATCTCTGTGTCGAAAACGGGGTGTACTGGTTTTCCAACTGTAGTCATTGACCGAGCGCCCACCGTGGACCCATGGAGCCCTTTCTGCGGCGCGTGACCAATCAACGCAGCCGGCTTGCGCTGTCACGGGCCCGCACCAGCCGGACTGGACGTGCGGCGGTTGTGGGGGACTCTGCGTGTGCCCCGCGCGGGGCGGGCCGAACCCGCAGGTGGACGGGAGACCGCTTTCGCGAAGAACTGCGGATGACCGCGCAGGATATGGCAAGGTGCCGTGCGGAGAGGGGGTCCTATGCAATTTCTCGTTCCCTGGATGCTACAAGAGCTTTGTCTGACACTACTCGGAGAAAAACCCGACACGCGCTACGTTGCAGCGGCCCGTTCATTGGCAACGACTGCAAGCATCGTCCGAACTCTGTACGCTGACAGTGCGCTATACATAGTCATATCACGCTTCTTGCAAAGCCTTTGCGGCACATCGACCGGCTGGACTGGTGCACGCGGTCGGGTCGTACCACGTAACAATGGGTCACCGGCGGAACGCGACATGGAGGGACCTGGCGAGTCGTTCGGGTCTCGCGTAGACGCGGGCCAACGCGAGCGCACCGGTATAGCGGAGGCGCTACCTCTGCAGCCGCTGCTTCCTTGCTGGCAGGCCCACGGCCGTCGGCACCGCGGCCGCCGCCGCCGTCACTCCCTTGGCGGCCGCCGCGGCCGATGCTGCATGGGTTGGCGGTCACCCACCCTATCGCCTCTTCCCTTCCCCCGCCATTCTGGCTGAGGGCTGGCACTGCAGGGCTGATGGGCGCTCTGTGCAAGGACGGCCGACGCAAGGAAGGCTGCCGCTGGCCGTCTCTTCTGCCGCGCGGCTGCCGTTGCCGCGTCGGTGGCCGCCGCGACCGTCGTGGCGGGTGGCGCCATGCTCATGTGCCTGGTGGTGCGGTCGTCTGCAGCTGCGTCGCGCCCCTCCCGCCTGCCGCCACACCCCCACCAAAGTTCTGGACCCCCCGACCTCCTCGATCGAGCGCTGCGGGCGTCGCGCGCAGCAGCAGTGGTCGCTGCGGCCGCCACCCCCACCACCGCCACCGCCACCGCCGCCGTCGCAGCCGCCGCCGCCGGCGCCGTCGCCGCGGCGCCAGCCGCGCTCGCCGGGCCATCCACCCCCCCCCCGCACGTCGTCTGCCACGCCCGTCCTGCCGAGGCGCTGGCGCACCACCGGGCCACCGCGTGGGACCGCGGCGCGGCCATCACCGCCGCGGCCGCCGCGGCGCGGCAGTCACCGCCAGCGACGGCCGTCGCCTCCACCCGCAGCGGTGATGGCTGCTGCTGCCGCTGCCGCTGCTGCTGCCGGCGCCGTTGCCGTTGCCCACTGGCACTGGCATCGCGCCCGGACGCGGGGGTCGGAAGCCGGCACCCACGCGCGCGCGTCCCCGCACGTGGCTCGTCCTCGCAAGCTTGGCGCCGCCTCAAACAGGGGCTGTCGACGATCCGCCTCCGAATTGGGGGCACGGGCTGGCCCAGCACCGTCACTGCGCCAATGTCAGTGTCTGTCGGACCGCTCACGTGAGCCTACTGTATGGCGCGACGGCCATCCGACGCCAGGTGGCCGCTCCACGTTGTCCTGATTTGATCGCTGCCTGCAGGCGGGGGGCGCGCCTCACCGTACTGTAACAAGTACATTCGTCCACCCACATTCGATGCTTGGTTTTGGAACACCCACCGTACTCCACCTAACGACACCGTCGACGGCAGCTCACCCGTTGTAATTGGCGCACGGCCGCACCGTGAGCGCCGGCAAGCGCGTGTGCAGCCGTGGCGTGGGCGAGCGTGCGGTCGGGCAGCGCAGCCACCGTTGTGGACCCAGCCACGCCAACCACACCGCCCGGCCGCCCGCCCGTCCCCGCCGCCCTCCTCCCCACCACACCTGCGCGTGCCGTCGCGGCCGGCTCGGGACGCCGCCCCGCGGTGCTGTCACCACCGTCCACGCGCTCCGCGACGCTGCCGCTGCTTCTTCCCGCCGCTCGACCGTCGCTGTCGCCGCCCATTGCCGCCGCCGCCGCCGCTGCCGCCGCTGCCGCCGCTGCCGCCGCCGCCGCCGCCGCCGCCGTTGCCGCCACTGCCGCCGCCGCCCTCTTTGTGGCCGACCGACGCCGCTGGCTAGTCGCGGACCGCCGACGCCGCCGCGTGGCCAGGCGGCCGCGTCCACCCCCCCCCCCGCCCCGCGCTGCCGCTCGTCCCGGCTCCCCCCCCGCCGGTCGGTCGCGGGCGGCGGCCGCGGCGGCGATGGGCGGCGCGCCCAGCCGACGGGCGTAGGTCCACGTCGGCCACCCCACGTCGTCGGGGTGGTGGTGCGTGACGCAACGAGGGCACCACCGCCGGGACCGGGTGGTGGGGAGAAGGGGGGCGGGGAGGGGGTCGGGGGGGCGGCCGACGGGGGGGGGGTGGGGGGGGGGGAGGGGGGGGAAGCGGCGAGGGGGGTGGGCTGGGGGGGCGGCGGGGACGGCGGGTGGCAGCAACAACGCCACGAGGCGTGCCGCGGCGGCTTGGCGAGGGGGGGGGCGGCCGTGGGGGATGGGGCCACCACCCCCGCCCCGCCGGGGGGGGGGGCGCGCCGGCGGTGGGGGGGGACTGCCGCCGGCGGGTGCGCCCGATGGTGGTGGCGCTGGCACCCGCGGGGGGGGCGTCGGCGGCAGCGGCGGCGGCGGCGGCAGCGGCGGCGGCGGTCCCGGCGGCCGCGCCCCTGCCGCCGCCGGCGCGACGTTGTCGCCGCCACGGCCGCCGCCGCGTGGGGTGGAGGGGAGCCCGCGGCGTGCCCACGGCGGCGTCGTTGTGGTGCCCATCTCGCCGGGCGGCCGGGGCGGCGGGGGGGGGGGCGGCGCCGGCGGGGGTGGGGGGGGGGTGGAGCCCCTCCTCCGCCTGTCGGCGTCGGCCGCGGTGGTGGGCGCGGGGGGGGGAGGAAAGCCGAGCGCGGGGGGGGGGAAACCGGCCACGGGTGGGGGGGGGGGGCTGAGCCTGTCGTCGTCGGACAGGGGAGGGGGGGGGGGGGGGGGGGCGGGGGGGGAGCCCACTACCGGCTGCTGAGCAAGGTGGGTCGGCCGCTCGTCGCGCCGGGGAGTGATGGGGCTCTGGGGGGCGGCGGCGGCGGCGGCGGCGGCGGCGGCGGCGGCGGCGGCGGCGGTGGCGGCGGTGGCGGTGTCGGCGGCGGCGGTGGTGGCGGCCGCAGCGTCAGCGGTGGCGGCGGCAGCGGCAGCGCAGCAAGTGGCGCCGTCGGCGGCGCCTCCGCTGCCCACCCCCCCCCCTGCTCCCCCCGCCCGCGGCGGCGTCAAGGCCGGGGACTTGACCCCCCCCGCGTCTTCCGCCAAGCTCCTCCTCTGCTCGGCGGTCCTCTTTGCGAGCCTCACCGCGTACGGCGTCCTCCAGGAGCGCATCATGACCCGCCCGTACGCGCGCGTCGGCGCCCCCCCAGGCCACCCGGGCGACGCGTTTGTGCACTCCCTCCTGCTGGTCGTGGCGAACCGCCTCGCCGCGGTCGCCGTCGCGGCCGCCACCGCCGTGGCACTCCGCGACTGGTCGGTCTTCTTCCCCGTCGCACCCGTCCGTGAGTACGGCGCGGTGTCGCTGTTCAACGTTGTCGCGACCAGCTGCCAGTACGAGGCGCTCCGGTGGATTCCCTTCCCGACGCTGTCGGTGGGCAAGTGCACCAAGGTGGTCGCGGTCATGGCGGTGCTGCGCGTCCGCGCCGGCGGGCCGCTGTACAGTGGGGCGGACGTGGCGGCGGGGCTGGCCATCGCGGCGGGGGCGGGGGTGGTGCTCGCAACGAGCCCGTCGTCGCGGCCGACGGCGGCGGCGGTGGTGGCCAAGGTGGCCGAGGCGGCGGGGGGGGCGGGCGTCGACGCTGCCGGTGCGGCCGTCGCCGCCGCCGCCGCCGCCGCCGCCGCCGCCACCGCCGCGTCGCCGGCGGCCGACGGCGCCCTGTCGGCGGCGACCAGCCGGGGGGCGGTCGCGGCGGGCGCGGCCGCCGCGGCGGCGGCGGCGGCGGCGGCGGCGAGCGCCGCGTCCCCCGCCGCCGCCGACGCGGCGGCGGCCACCGCCGCCGACGTGGCGGCCACGACCGGCGGCGTGTGGGCGGCGGGCCTGCCGCCCGGCCCGTCGTGGCTGGCCACCGCCGTTGGCGTCGCGCTCCTCGGTGGCTACCTCCTCTTTGACGCGCTCACGTCGACGGCGCAGCAGGCGCTGTTCCGCGTCTATGGCCACGGCGTCCTGCAGCAGCTGCTGTGGATCAACGCGGCCGCGGCGGCGCTGTCGGCGGGGCTGCTCGCCGCGTCGGGCGCCGCCGGCGCCGCGGTCGCCTTTGTCGCGACGCACCGCGGCCTCGCGGCGGACGCGGCGGCGCTCGCCGCCGCCGCCGTCGTGTCGCAGGTGGCGATCAACGTGGCGATCAAGTCGTACGGGGCGGTGGTGTACACGGCGGTGATGACGCTGCGGCAGCTGGGCTCGGTGGTGCTGTCCAACGCGCTCTTTGGCCACCACCTGGGGCTGTCCCAGTGGGCGGCGGCGGTGGTGGTGTTTGCGGCGCTCGGGTACCTGCAGTCCACCAAGGCCACGCGCGCGCGGGCGGGGGGGGCGTCCTCCCGGTAGCAAAGGCGGGGCGGATCGGGGGGGGGGGGGGGAGACGGACCAGGCGGGGGGGGGGAGCGCGGACCAGGGGGGGTGAGGATGGGGGGGGGGGGGGGGGGTGAGTTCGTACAGGCGCTGCGCTTGTCGCACGCGGGGTAGGCTCCCGGCGGGGGCCACCGCGCTTTCACCGCGGCGGCCGCGGCGGCCGCGACGGGCGTCGCGGCGACCGCTGCGCGGCTGCCGACCGTCTGAGCGCACGCCGCCACGGTGGGGGCGGCCGCGTGCCAAACGAGACGTGTTCCGTGGCGGGTCCGCCTCGTGCCCATAGTGTTTTTTTTTTTTGGTGGCTTCCGTTGTGGGCACCCGCCCTCTGGGGGGGCTTGACGCGGTCCCCCACGTCGGGCTCGCGCGCCGCGCAGGCGTGGCGGCACCCGTACCCGGCGGCGCCGGTACCCCACGCCCCACCGCCGCTGGTCGGTGGTGGCGGCGGCGGCGGCCGCCGCGGCAGGTGGAGGCGGCGGCGGCGGCGGCCGCCGCGGTGGTGGCGGTGGCGGCGTCGGTGGCGGTTCCGTTGGTGGCGGCGGCGGGTGGCGGCGACGCCCACCGCCGCCGGGACGCCCCAGCTGCCGCGCCCCCCCCCCCCCCCCCCTCCCCCTCCCCCTCCCCCCCCTCACCCTCAGATGGACGTGTCGTACGCCCACCGGTCAAACCCATCATCCGGGTCCCCCCCCGGCACCCCCGGCGCCGCCGCTGCCGCGGTTGTCGTCACGCCGTCGGCGGGGCACCCCCCCCCCCCCCCCCCACCCCCCCCCCCTCGTCCCGTCGGTCGGCACCGCCGCCGCCGCCGCCGCCGCCGCGGCGGCCACCACCCCCGCCGCCGCCGCCCCGTGCGTGACGCGCGTCAGCAGCGCGCCCGCACGGCCGAGGGCGGCGGGCAGCGCGAGCGCCGCCGCCCCCGACGGCGCCGCGACGAGCAGCACCAGCGTGTGGCGGACGGGGTGGCCGTCGGCCGCCGCCGCCGCTGCCGCCGTGGCGGCGGCAGCGGCGGCGGTGGCGGCGGTGGCACCGGGGGGGGGGGGGGGGGGGGGGGGGGGCGCGTCGCGCCCGCCGACGCGCAGCGTGCGCTCCACCTGCCGGTGGGTGATGCCGGGGGGGGACACACCCGCCGGGTGATGTCCTCAACGACTGCGGGGGGGGTGGGGGGGGATGACAACACGCACCATCGGCGCCACGGTAGCACCCACGAGGAGCCCAACGGGGTACCACGGTCGTCCCCACCCGTCCAGTCCGTGTCAGTGTCCAGCGCAGCGCCGTGGCACGGGCGGCGCGGCACCACCGGCAACCGCCCCTCCCCCCTTCCCGTCCAGCCGCTCCACCACACGCGCCACCGTCGGCGTGGCCGTGTCAATCCCCTCCCCCCTCGCGGCCCTCCCCCCCCCCGCCCCCTCCATACCTGCCGCGGTCGGCGCAAAGCCATGGACGGTCAGCCGGCGGCCCGCCGCGGCCGCCGTCACCTCAACGCGGAACGCAACCAGCGGCGGCGGCGGCGGCAGCGGCGGCGGCGGCGGCGGCGGCGGCGGTGGCGGTGGCGGCGGGTCCATGGCCCGCGGCGGGCCACTCGCGGCGGCGGCGGCGGCGGCACGGTAGCCGCGGCGGCGCGGCGGCGGCCCGTCGGCGCGCGCCGTCTGGCCGCCACGCCGCGGCGGCGGCGGCGGTGGTGCCGCCGCGGCGGGGGGGAGGAACGCCGCCCGCCGTGCCGCCGCCGCCGCCGCCGCCGCCGCCGCCGCCGGCCGGTGCGGCGCGCCGCCCATCCGCGCCGCGGTGGCGCCGCGGCGGCCGGGCGGGCCGGCACGGGGCGGCGGGAGGGGTGGGGAGACGGGGCGCCGGCGGGTGGGGGGGGGGGGGGGGGTCAAACGGCGGCGGGACGTGGTCGTCGTCGTCGTCGTCGCGGGGGGGGGCCGGAGCCGCACGACGCGTGCGCCACCGCAACGTTGAGTAGCAGGGGGGGGAGAGGCCGGTGCCGCGTTGGGGGAGGGGGGGGGGGGGGGATAGCCAGCGGCTGGACCGGCGTGCCGCCCGTGTCAACAAAATGGGCGCTGGAGTGGCGGCCGCCCGTCGGCCGCTGGAAGGGGGGCGCACCCGAGCCACACCGGCGGCGCGGGCGGGAATCGCCGACTCGTCCCCGCGGGGGGTCCACCAGGCGGACCCGCCGCCCGTCGGCGGTCGCGCCACCCCCCCCCCCCCCCCCCCCCGGTGCCACTCGTCGGTTCCCGCCGCCACCCCGCGCGACGCCCGACGGCGGTGCGGGACGCCCCCGGCGGCGTGGCCGCCGGCCGCGGCACGGGCGGGGGGGATGGTGGCGGCGGTAGTAGGGTAGGGGGGGGGGGGGCGCCGGCGGCCGCCCCGTGACGGGCCGTTGGCGGCCGCCGCCGCCGCCGCCGCCGCGGCCGTCGCGGCGGCGCGTGACGACGGCGGCCGGCGGCGGCGCGAGGGCGGGCGGGGTGGGGATGGGGATGACGGGTGCCCCGCGGGGGGGGGGGGGGCGGGGGGGCGGGGGGGGGGGGGGGGGGTCGGTCCGATGCGGTGCGGTGCCGTCGCCCCGTCGTGCTCCCAGCCACCGTCCCACGGAGCGCCGTCCACCCTGCCGCGTGCGCCGTGCGCGCCACCCCGCCGCGCACGCGGGCGGCGGTGGCGACGCCGCCCCCTCCGCGGCCGCCTTGTCCTGGCGCACGTCCGGCACCACCCGCTGGGCGCACGGCTGCGACTGGACGGGCAACGACATTGGCTCGACGCGCGTGCCGGCCGCCCACTGCGGCGGCGCGTGTGAGCGCGTGCGGGCGTGCAGCCACTTTGCGTGGACGGCCTACCGCGGGGGCACGTGCTGGCTCAAGGGCGGCCCGCCGCCGCGGCTCGGCCACGCGGTCGGCTCCGCCGCGGCGGGCGCGGTGTGTGGCGTCGTCGGCACCAAGGCCGCCGCCGCACCGGCGGTCGGCCGCGGCGGGCCGACGACAACGTGCTCCACGTCGTACCGTGTCGGCGTCGAGGCGTTCTGCTTTGGCGGCAGCGGCAGGCTGGATGTGGTGCGGCTGCGCACGGGCGGCAAGGTCTCCACCATCCGCAACATCAAGTGCGACGAGCGGGGCTTTTACCACGCCATCCTCGACGCGGCGGGGCCGGTGGTGACGGCGCACGTGGAGGTCGCGCACGGGGTGCTGTTCGCGACGCTGCGCGACAAGAATGAGATCACCTGGCGCTTTGCAGAGCCCGCCCGCAGCGGCACGTCGGCCAAGTCCCAGTGCTGGAAGTACAAGATGCATGGCGTCTACTCCACGTCAGAGGTGGAGCCGTGCTACTCGTGCATGACAGCCGGGAAGGAGCCGTGGTGCCGCAACGCGGGGCGACACGCGGGTGAGTTCCTGCGCTACAAGGTGTGGGCTTTCCAGACCCGCATCTGTCGTTGACCGCCAGTGTTCATGCCGGGACCCGACTGCGGGAGGGCCCCGCCCAGTGTTTCCAGTGGGGTGTGTTGGTGTGGTTAGGGGCGTAGTTCCAAGGCCACTCGGAGCGGGCGACGCCCGCTCCTGCCCTCACCACGCAACGGGCCACTGCCGCCGACGGGCGCGCCGCACGGCGGGTACTGGCCGTCTCTGTCTGGACCTACTGGCCGCGTGGGTCCCCACAGCGTAGCAATGCACGGCAGGCACCCCCGCCTCCGCCGCCGCCACCACACCCGCCCCCGCCGCCGCCCCCGGCGGTGCTGGCGGCCACCCAGACCGGCCGTGGGCGGTGCCCCAGGCGGGCATCCACGCGTCGCGCCCGGCGGCGCGCGGGGCCCCCCCCGGCTAGGCCGCCACCGCCCACGGCGACGGCCGCCGCGTCGGCGGGCGCGCCGCCCCCTCCGCCAGCACCGCGGCGGCCGCAACGGCGGCGGCGGCAGCCGCCACGGCCGCCGCCAACGCAAGCAGGGTGAACGTGCGCTCGCCGTCGCCGCCGCCCCCCCTCCCCCCACCCCTCTCCCCTCCCAGCCGGGGGTTGCAGCCGCCGCCGCCACGGCGGCGGCGCGCGCGCCGCCACCCCCGCCGCCACCCCCGCCGCCAAAGGTGCGGCCGGGATGGGCGCGTGCCGCCCGCGTGGCCGACGCGCGGCGGCGGCCGCCCGCCACAGGGCGAACGCCGCCGCTGCACCAGGGGGGCCGCGCCCCCACCGCGGCGGCGCGCCGTGGCAGCAGCGGCGGCAGCGGCGGCAGCCCGCACCGCCGGCCGCTTCGCTCCAGCCCCCGCACGCGCGCGGTCGTCCCTGCCTCGACGGCGGTGGCCGCCGACGGGCGACACGCACACCCACAAAGGTCGGCCGGCTCGCCTCAACGGCCAGGCACGACCACACTCGCGGCGGGAGGGGGCGCGTCGGCGCCGCGGGGGGTCCGTCCCCCCGAGCTTGTCCTTGGCCGCCACCACCGACGCGCCGACCGCCATGAATAGCCGACGCGCCGGCCGCGTCGCCCGGTGGAAGACGCGGCGCCGCCGCACGAGTGGCATGGCCGCCCGCCACGGCGCGAAGCCAATTCCCAGCGAGACGGACGAGGCGAGGTGGACAACACCGTGGGTGCGCGCGTCCAGCGTACCGAGGTGGTGGGCCGCCGGTAGTGAGGTGGGGGGGGGGGCGAGGGGTGGGGCGGCAGAGGAGACGAGGATAGCAAGTGGGGCGGTGACAGCGACAGGGAAGGCAAGGAAAGAAACGGGGCGGCCAGTCGGCCAGCGGGAAGTAACCGGGGTGCGGACAGACCGCTTCGATTCCAGGCCACGGTCCCTGTCCATCCCTTCCTGGGCCGCACCCGCTGCGTACAACAGCCCGGTGCCACCTCCCCCCCCCCCAATCCGACCTGGTCTCGCCGTCACGCCACGACACGGTGGCATCCTGAACTGCCGCGGGCAGGTCGCCCATTTTCCCCTCCCCCGGGCGCGCCGCGTGAGCACAGCCGCCCGCCCAGCGAGAGGGGACGGCCACAAAAAAAGGCGGAGAGGCGGCAGTGCCCCACCGTCTGCCGCGCGCGTCGCCCGTGCCGCCGCCGCCGCCGCCGCCGCCGCCGCCGCTGCCGCCGCCGCCGCCACCGCCGCCACCGCCGCCACCACCGCCGCCGCCGCCGCTCGCCGCGCCGCCGGCGGGCACGCACAGAGGGGGGACCGCGGCCGGCGGGTCGATGGGACAGGACGGAGCGGGGTAGGGCGCACCAACACGTCAAGAGTAAAAACCGAAAAAAAAAACTGTGGCGCGCGCGCCACAGCGGCCGCTCGGTAGCTGCAGCAAGAAGGGCAAAGGAGGACGATGGGGAGGAAGAGGGGCAGCCGGGGGTGGGAGGGAGGTGAGCGGACGACAGCAGGCGTTGGTGCAAACACCCGCACCAACCGCACAGCGGCGGCCGCCCCTCCCGCACCACCCCGCCGCCCCAACGGCACGGCGATGGCGGCACCGTCGGGCTACCCGTCCCCCCCGCGCTGCGCCCGTCGCCCCACCCCGCCCTTGCTTCCCCGCGGCGCCCGGCTGGCACGCCCATGCCTCCACGACCACACCCCACCCCCACCCCCCCCGGACGAGGGCGGATTCGCCCCCCAGACCGGTGGCATGGACCACCCCCCCCCCCCCCCCGGTCCCTCAGCAACCGCCCCCCTCCCCGCCACCCCGCCCGCCTCACTCGGCGCCGTACATGTCTGGGACGGGCAGGTAGCCTGGGACGGCGCGGAAGCCGACCAGCTCCGGCGGCCCCTCCCCGTTGAGCACCATGGACTGGAAGGCGCGCTCCTCGCCGGCGCCCGCCACCGGCGGGCCCCCATCGCCACGCCCCGCTGGAGCGCCGCCACGGCGGCGGCGGCCGCCCGCGCCGCGGCGGCCCGCGGCGGCGTGCGCGTGCGCCCCCCGGCCGCCGCCGCCCCCGACATACGCAGCCGCGCCGTCAGACCGGCCGCCGCCGCCGCCGCCGCCACCGCCGCCGCCGCCGCCGCCGCCGCCGCCGCCGCCGGCATCGTCCACGTCCACGGTCGTCTCCTCCACGACAATCGCGCCCGGGATCTCCACGTCCGCGCCGTGCACGCCGCCGCCGCCGCCGCTGCCGCCCGCCCGCGCGGCGGTGACCGTCGCCAGTGGGGCCGCCGCCCCACCCCCAGCGTGCCCGCTGCCGCCGCCGCCGCCGACGCCGCCGCCCCCACCACCACCGCCGCCGCCGCCGCCGCCGCCGCCGCCCAGCGACGCCCCGTCACTGCCGTCAATCATATCCGCATCTTCCGACAGGAAGGACGTGCGGGCGGTGAGGCTCATGGCGCTGCCGGGCGCGCTGCCGCTGCCCAGGCCGCCGCCGCCGCCGCCGCTGCTGCCGCCGCCGCCGCCGCCGCGGGCCGTCGACGCGGGCGTTGGCAGCGCAGACGCGTCGCCACGGGAGCGCTTGCGCGTGCAGGGGGGGGAGGGCGTGTCCATAGGGGCACTCACGTTGGGGGGGGCGGGGGGGGGGGGGCGGAAAGGTGACGCGGAGGGACGGCGGCAAGAGATGTGGTGTGGCCTTGGGGGAGTGGGTGACAACGTCAGGGGAGGGGGAGCAGGAGGAGGGGGAAGGAGGAAGCAAGGGATGGGACAAGCGAGCAGAACAAGTGGGGCGCACACCCCCGTAGCCGCCGCAGCGTTTGTACTGTACAGGTGGCCGCGGAGCGACAACGCGGGAGAGGGGGAAACAGCCAGCAGCCAACCGAGAGCACGACCGAGAGAGCGCGTGTTGGCCGGTCGTGGTGAGGCCCCGAATATTGGTGCTCTCCGAAAAAATTCCGATCCGCACAATACTGGGTTCGGATCATCTTCCCATTGGTCAATGAATCATATCCGGCTCAATAGATGGCTGAGAGCTTGTTTCATCGTCTTGATCTTGATCTTGTCTTCGACCACATGAGAGAATTTTGAGAATGCCCCAATGAACGGATGCAAAGGAGTGGTGTACGACATGAAAATATATGTGTCTTGAACGAGGTCAGCGACCGAGCTGTCCGCGGAGCAACCATCATCGCACCATGAACCTCGCCGCGCTGGGCGGCACCAAGGCGCTCCCCACACTACCTGAGCGGACGAGCACCGCATCGCACGCCATCGCTTCAACACATGACCCAGCGCACCACGAGAGAACACGCCACAAGCTTGGGAGTGGAAACACTTACGCCAGCAAGCACGGTCGTCGCCCGTCTCTCACCTACAACGACACGCGGAACGTCTCCACCCCACCGCCCTCCGTCGCGGTGCCAAACTACGGCAACCTCAGACGGGCACCACACACAGCGCAAGCCCCACCGTGGCCGACAACTGTAGGTAAGCTGCAGAGCAACCAGGCACACCACCAGTGGCCGCCCGCGACGGCAACCGCACTCCACCCACACCAAGGAGGCCAACTTAGCCGCCCACGCTCTCCCCACTCCACCGGCGCAGCCGCAGCAGCCCCGAGCTGCTCCCCCGCCGCGCAAAGCCGCCAACCTTACCCCCCCGCCCGCCCGCAGCGTCCCCCGCCTTGCCCCCCCCGCGCCGCGTCGCGCCGCTACGCGCCGCCGCGGCCGCGCCCGGCACATACGCCCACAGCCAGCCCATCTGGACGCCATTGATGGCGCCCCGACGGCGGGCGCGGACCACCCCCACTGCCTCGGCAACGCCCACGCCGCGCTCCACCAGCGCCGCCGCGACCAGCGTCGGCGCCCGGCCGAGGCCGCCCATGCACGCGCACGCGACCACCCCCTTGGCCGCGTCAATCAGGGCGAGCCACGCGGCCACGACGGCGGGGGGTGGCGGCAGGCCATTCTCCCACGGCAGGTCCGTGACGGTGATGCCCGCCGCCTCAAACGGTGCCGCGGGGAAGGTGCGCTCGGTCACCACGACCAGGTCGCTGACGCCCGCGGCGGCCAGGGCCGCGGGGAACGTGGGCAGCTCCGCCGCCGTCGGCGCGCGGGTGATGAGCAACCGCAAGCCGTCGCGCGCAATCAGCGAATGGAAATTGCGCGGGGGGGACGGCGGCCGCCGGCCAGCCGCCCCGGCCGGCGCGCCCGCACCGGTCATCACGTCGCCAGCCGCCGGTGGGGGGGTGCCGCCGGCACCAACTGCCGGCGCCGCCGCCTTGGCCGCGGGCGTCACGGTCAGGGCGTCGCCGCCAGCGCCGCCCGCGCGGCTTGACGAAGACGGGCTTTCCACATCCGACTCGTACTCGAGGCCCCCGCGAGGCCCCAATGAGTTGAGCGACGCGGCCAGCGCGCGGACGGGAGCTGCCAGCGCCCGGGTCGGCGGCGTCGGCGGCGGCGGTGGCGTCGTCCCACGGAAAGAGCTCCGCAGCAGGGACACCATGGTGACAGGCCAAACGGAACGCGCCACACCCCAACCGGGAGTCGACCCGTCACAAGTAAAACGCGGTCGGAACGACCGGTACCAACAGTCTCCTCCTCCTCCCGTGCAGCGTCTGTCCGCAACACACGGTGCACGAAACCGCAGTCACAGTAAAACCTCCACCCTCAAAAATACAGCACCCTCCAGTCACCTCAACCGCATCCGATCCTGACCGCCGTCGCAGACGAGTCCGCGGCGGTCACCGTTCACGGGGAGGCCACCCGCGAGAGGCGCGGATCCAGCCGCGGCGAGCGCGTCGACGGGACCACCGCAACAACCATACGACGGGGGTACATGAACGGCACGCGACGCCGCGGAGAGCGTATAGACGGCGCCAGGGTGAGAGGTGGGGGTGCGACGAGGGAGAGGATGATGATCGCGGAAGGGGGGGGGGGGGGGTCGCAGAGAGCGGGAAGGGGAGCAGGGAACGGGCGGGAGTGCCACAAGCCAGAAGAGGGGAGGGGGGGGGGAGGGGCACAGGTGATGACGACGGGCGCGGCGGCGACGACGACGCATGCGGTGCCGGACGGGCTGGCCCGAGCCTTGCGAACGCGGCGGGACCTTGAAATAAGGAGGGGCCGGCTGCCGCGAGGCGCGCCGGCCCTCACGGCGAGGGGTGGCCCACCCACTCTGTGGCCACGGCGGCTGCCACGGCCGCAATCCGCGATCCGCCGAGCGGTTTGGGACGCGCCGCTCACCTGCAGTGCACCAAGCGTGGCCACGAAGGCCACGCTGCAAGTCGCTCCCCTCTCCTTGCTGAATATTGTCGGGGAGTTCCCCTCGCGGCTTGGTTTGGTCGCTGCTGATTGGATGCCCGCTTCAATCGCAGCTGATTTGCCCCTCCCGTGTGGGCGAGCACGACCCTCGGCGAGCCTCTCGTGTGCGTGCTTTGGAGACGGTGGCTGTGTGGCCAACCAATGGGCGACCGATGCGCCTTCCCGGTGGCGTCCCGGCGCCGTCACCGAGGTCACTCTGTCTGTACATGTCAGGTCGGCGATTGGGCGAGGGGATTCCAGAGGAATCCGTATGGCGTGGAACCCACAGCACCCGACGGAGTGCCGTCCCGCGGGAGGCCTCGAGGTGTGGCTGAGCGAGGTCCCCGCTGCTGTGGAAACACTGCACCATGACCAGGTGACCCTGGTCACATCCAAAACCGACAGCGCAGCACCAAAGGTCCACGGAGGACGGCCGTCAGCGACGTTTCAATTGAAACATCTGCGTGCGTGGCTCGCCCAACGCCAAGTGTCCATCGCCGTCAACAGTGGCTTGCCCGAGTGGACGAGGGTATAGACTCGAGCGGGGTTCTCGAAAGCCGCATGGCATTGGGCCCGCGAGAGTGTAGGGCAGGCATTCTCGCACAGGCCCTTCTGTCAGGCACCATCTCTGGTGGTATGATACAGCGGGGGCCTCGAGCGGGTCCCCACATGTGCAATCTCACACGCAGCGAGGTCGACCCCTGCTTCAGGACGTGTTCGATGTTATTCGCAGGCGAGGAACATGAATTGCCGCAACAGGTTGGCGGGAAGCAGTGGAGGGGAGGGAGGTGCGGTGTGCTGTTGCTGCGCTCGTGGAAGACTCCTTGCAGGGGCTTGCAGTTCGCATTTTTCCCGCAATCACCTCGGACGGCAGAGCTACTGCGAAAGACTCTGCTCCGTATAGGCACTCACGTTGTCGGCGGAGAGCCACGTCAAAGTTATGTACCACAGCCAATCCCGCCAGAGCCTGAGATGTACGGTTGCGACCAAGCAATGCAGATCCGTCGCGTTGCCACTTTCCTGACCCTGGCGGCAACGACCGTGCACAGGGCGTCAACAAGAACTTGAAAGAAGATCTGGGCGCCACTGACTGGCTTCAAGGTGGTGCTTCTCCCGCTCTATGTGGTGGCCACGGACGCCCCTTGCGTACGCCCGCCTACCCAGGACTCATCACCCTCGCTGGAAGCCCACGCAGGCCGGCAACTCGTTTGCTCTTGCTATGGAGAAGAGCCCACAGTGACCAAGGGCGGTGCTCCGCAGAGCGGGCCGCCCACACCCGTTCCCAGAGTGGGTCTCCCAGTCACCCAGCACCGTGAGCGTCCAGCGTGTCGCGTGCGAGAACACTAACCGCGCGGCTCCACGCCACCCCGCGTCGACGCCCACTCCCCCCCGCCCCCTCACCGGCAAGCTGCGGTTCCGCCGGTTTGCTTGTACGATGGGCGCTCTGTCTGGCAGACGCTGGACAGCGTCGTGCGCGTTTCCGCGTCGGCCTAACCCCCCCCCGTGCAGTGCGTGATGCGGCCGTGCGCCCCTGCAGCTCGACCCGCTTGTTCCCCTCCAAGATGACGATGAAAACAAACGGCGACGGCAACGGTCGTCGAGGTGGCGGTCGCAAAGAGCCACGCCGGCGTGCCCCGTGGGAGGAGGGGGTTGGTCGCTGTCCCGAGCCCGCCGTGGTGGCCGGTCCTGGCGTGCCGCGTGGGGGTGTAGCCGGGTCAGGCATGGTTGGGCGCAGTGTGCCCGTCTGTGATGGTCCCGCAGACCTGGTAGGGGGAACACCCACCGCGGCGGTCGTGTATGTCTTCTCTTTTCCTTTGTCCCTGTCCTGCCGCTGGCGTCTATGGATCGCCTGCCCTCCTTGGCTTGTCGTTTCTCCGTTTGCCCCCCGCGCCTCTCCGTGGATGTGCAGGTGGTCCGGCGGTGCCGCGCCGCCGCCGGTGGCCCCGCCGCGGCCCGCCAGGCGGCACCAACGGGGACCCGCCCCCCAATACCAATTCCCGTGGACTTTGTCTACCGCGGCGAGCGAGATCGGCTGCCATCGTTGGAAGCGCCTCCACCTATACGACTGGCTGCCAGTCACCGTCACTCCGGGACACACACGGCCGCTGCCTCAGTCGCCCCCCCCCCACCCCCTCCTTGAGGTGGGAGGGGAGGCGGGACCACCCCGTCCCGCCCCGCTCGCGCAGGCGCGCGCTCCTCTGCGGCGGGCGCGCCCCCCCCTCCCCCTCTCACGAGGTTCCCCGCGCAGTCCTTCCACCCCCCCCCCCAGGCAGGGCCGGTCGCCAGCCGCCCGGGCCGGCCCCGCCGCCGCCTGCCGCCCGCACGTCTTGGCCAGCGCGCGCCGCGCAGCGCTGCCGCAAAAAGAGGGGGGGGGGGGGGACGCGGGAGCGCCTGCCGCCCCCCACCCCCCCCTTCTTGGTTGGCCGCCGCGCAACGAGTCTCTGGGCGGTTGCTCCGGTCGTCCCGGGCCCCCCCCCAAGCTGCGGCGCGGCCGAGGGCACACCCCAAACGGCCCTGCGCGCACGCTGGGGGCGTGCCGTCCCCTCCCCCCCCCCAGCTCCCTATCTGTTTCCGGGACCACTCCCCTCTCCACCCCCGCCTCCTCGCCTTTGTCCACCCCCCCCACGCCCCGCCACCCACCCCCGCGCGCTGCCAGCCGCGCCGCCCCGCGCACCGTGCCGCACGCACCGTGCCGCGCCGCGCCGCGGCCGCGCGGCGTGCGCCCGTCGGGCCCCCCACCGCCCTGAACACGCGGCGGCGGCGGCGGCGGCGCGCCGCGCGTCCGTGCCCTTCCCCCCCCCCCCTCCCGCGCCGCCACCCACACGGGTGACCGCCCGCGCGTGGCGGGCGCGGGGCGGACCAGGCCGTTTTTTTCGGTGTGCGGGCGGGTGCCCCCCCCCCCCGCCCCGTTCCCCGTTGTCGCGCCGCCGCTCCTCCCCTGCGCGTCGCCCGAACGCGGCCGCCGCCCTGCCACGGGAGACCACGCACACCGGCCGCCGCACGACGTGTGCAGCGCCTACCCCCACTGCACCTCTTCTCTCCCCCCTCCCCTCCCTTCACCCTCTTCTTTGTCTCCCACCCCGCCACCCCCTCCCCCCCCCCGCCACCTCGCACCGTTTACAACCTTCTTCCTCTTCCTGCTCCCCGCTCTCACTGTCCTCCTCTCCCTCGCTCCCGATTCCCATTGCGCAGCATGCACGTGGACCCCCTGACTCTCCCCGCACGCCGCCGGCCGCCCGTCCCGCGCGGCCCGCCCGGCTCCCCCCCCCCAAGCGCCCGTGCCACGACGGGCCCGGCCACCCGCCGCCCGCCGCCGCGCTTGCCGCCGCCACCGCCGTCGCGGCCGCTGCCGCGGCACGCCCACGGCGCCGGCGCCGGCGGACGCCGTCGGGGGAGGCGTACGCCACTACTGCCGACGGCGGCGACGACCACTGCGCAGAGACAACCGGGAGGGGTGGTGGAGGGGCGGACGTGGGCTCGGATCCGTGCGTTGAGCGGGAAGGGGCGGCGTGGGCGGCTACCGACGCGCCGGCCGCGTGCCCCGACTGCGCGGGCTACTGGGGTGCAGCCGCGGCGGCCGCCGCCGCCACCGCGGCGGGCCTGAGCGTGGACGACGCGGCGGCGGCGGCGGCGGCGGCAGCAGCGGCAGTGGCAGCAGCAGCGGCAGCGACCATGGGTGGTGGTGGGGTGGCGTCGCCACCCAAGCGGCGGCGCGTGGGCGCGCTCGCCCCCCCGCCCCCCCCCCTCTCGCCCGGCCCGGCGGATGGCGGCGACCATGATGGCGGCGATTGTCGGCTATGTGCGCACGAGCAGGGGGTGCGGTGGTTGGCGGCTGCCGCCGCTGCGGGCTGGGCCGCGAGTAGCACCGATGGTGGTGTTGACGGCAGAGGCGGTAGCGGCGCCGGTGGCGGCGGCAGACGTGCACCTCGTGGCCTGTCGGCCGCGCTGGTCACCGACGGTGCCAGTCCGTCCCGCGGCGCGCGACGCCGCGTAACCGCAGCGATGGGGGGGGTGGATGGCCCCGGCGGCGGTGGCGGCCGCGATGGCGACGTTCGTGACGGCGATAGCGAGCGCCCGTCGACCGGCGCGAGGCCACTACGGTCAAGTCCACCGGTATTGTCCGGGTTGGCCGCTGCCGCCGCCGCCGCCGTCGCCCCCGCCACTGCCGCTGCAGTCTCCCCCCCCGCCGTGAGCGCGGCGACCGCTGCGCCGTTGTCGACGGCAGCCAGCGGGGCGGCGCAGCCGCCTGCACCAGCGGGGGTACGCCGGCGGTCGCTCCCCCCCCCACCCCCCCCCCCCCCCCAACCACGGCGCCGGCAATCATGGCAACGACGACGGCGGCACCGGCACCCGCAGCGCGCGCCGTCCCTTCCACCCGCCCCTCCCTGGCTGTCATTCGTCGGCCGCCACGCAGCCCGCCCGGCTTGTCGGCCGCACGGCGGCTGGCAGACTCCCAGGCCGCCGCGTGGGCGGCCGACCGCGCGGGGGCGGCCGCCGCGGTGGCCGCGGCGGCCGCGTGGGAGCGCGCACAGCTGGGCCGGCTGGCCGCCGCCGCTGCCGCCTCGTCGGTTGCGGCGACGCGAGCGACGACGACAGCGACGGCGTTGGCGACGGCGACCGGAACTGAGGGGGTGGGAGGGAGGGGCATCGCCACACCCGCCGAGGCGGCGAGAGCGGCAGCGGCAGCGGCCGGAGGGGCACCGGCTGGGCAGGGGCTGCATCACGGAGATGGGGCGGCCGATGGGGAAGCGGGCGCTCGACCGGCTGACGCCGCGACTGGGCCGTCACCACCACCGCGGCCGCCACCGTTGCCGCAGCCGCCGACGTTGCACCAGTCGCCCGCGGCGGCGGCAGCGCCGCCGCCGCCGGTGCAGCTGCCGCTGCCACCACAGGTGCTGCCACCGTTCCCACCGCAGTTGCCGCCGCCGTTGACGCCGCAGGTGTTGCCGTCGCTGCCGCCGTTGCCCGCAGCACCAGCGGCCGTGGTGCCACGCAGGGCTGACGGGGAGCACCGGCGAGCGGCAGCAACGGCGGCAACGTCAGCGGGTACAGCGGTGGCGGTGGCGGCGGGCGCGGTGGTGGCGGATGGCGCGCGCGCTGAGATTGAGCCTGTCGTAACCAAAGCCGCCTCCGACGGTGCGCACGGACGGCCCGCGGCGGTCGTCGCGACGAACATTCCCCCCCCGACCGTCGCCAGTCGGCCGGGGGGATGGCCACCATGGCGGGACCGGCGGTACCATGGGCTACCTCAGTAGCGGAAACGGCGGCGGCCGTGGCGGCCACAGCATCGCTGCCCGCGTCATTGGCGGTGTCGGCGGCGGCGGCGGAGGCAGGCGCCGCTCACGCCAGCGTCAGTGCGGCGCCTCTGGTCCGTGCCACGGGGTGGGACACCGCCACCGCCCGCGCCGCGGCGGTGCACCTCCCCGACAGCCCCGGTCTTGGCGACGATGCGGGAGGGCCGACGGCGACAAAGACGGCGGGTGCAGAGTTGAGGGTGGCCGCCGACGGTAGCGGCGGCGCGTGGCGTTCCCCGCTGCCCCCTTTCCTGTCCCTCGGCGGCGGCGCCCACACACCGCGCTCTGAAACAGTGCCGCTGCCCGCCAGCCCTCCGCCATCGACCGTGGCGCCCACGAAGCCCATCCCAACATTGGGCGTCGCGGCAGTGGGGGTGGCGCCAGGGCACCCATCTGCTCGCGGCGACGCGCCTTTCGCGGCGGAGACGTCTCACGAGGGTGGCCGCGGCGGCGGCGACGGTGGTGGCGACGGCGCGACGGAAGCCGGCGCGGTCTTCACTTTGGCCGCCGCGGCGGTGCCTCTTCCTGACAGCCCTCGTAGCGCTGCTTTGACTGCAGGCGACTCAACGCCCGTTGCCGTCGACGCCGCCGACACGACGACAGCAGCAGCAGCAGCAGCGCCGCCCCGACAACGACTCGGCACGTCTATTTCAGCAGCTCCCCGGGCGCCGCCGTGGAGCGCCTCCGACCCCCCTCTGCGGCGGCCCGGTCGCGTGGCGGGCTCGGCGCTGCCGCCGCCCCGCGCAAGCCACCTCCGCGTCACAACGCCACCCCCCCCGTCCGTGGCGGCGCCGGCGACGACGGCAGGGGCGCCCACTGGGGAGCTGCCTCCATGGTCCCCCGCGTCGTCCGTGTCGGCCGACGAGGTGGACAGTGCAACACGGGTCGGCAGCGGCCGCCTGCCGGCCGCCGCTGCTGGCGCCGCCGCGCCACGCATTCCCCCCGCCCCCACGCCACCTGCAGTTGTGCGGACGCTGTGGGGGGGCCGGTTGTCCGACCGCGGCGGCGGCACCGGCGGTGGCGGCAGCGGCAGCGATGGAGATGACGGCGACAGCCGCGTCGACGGCGGCAGTGGACGCGGAACGGGGATCACCGCCGCCCTCCAACGGCGTCGGGCGATGGCGGCGCCGCCCGCGGAGGTGCCGACGGCGGCGCGGGACACTGCGTGGCGCGAGGGGGCGGGGGGCATCTTGGCAGGCGCGTCCCCCGTCTCGGCGGGCTCCCCAGCATCCACGGTGGGGGACTCTCTGCTGACGCCGCGAAGCAGGTGGGCTGTGGCCTCCCCGCTGGCCGCACCAAAGGCCGTCAGCGGGGAGCCCTCACCGACACGGGAGAGCAGGGCTTGCACCTCAATGGCGGAACCCTCGTCCGAAACTTGGCGGCCAGCAGCAGCCGCAGCGCCGGCCGCGGAGACGGGCGGGCAACCGCTACCGCGCGACGTCGACAACGACCCCCGCCAGGTGCCGGCGGCGGCAGCAGCAGTGCCGGTGCAGCGGGTGGCGGCACCTTCACTCGAGCTGTCGGACGAGCGTGAGGAGGCGACACCGCGTGCGATGGTGCCAACAAAAGCGGAGGGCGCTGCCGCCGACACCGTCGCCACCTGCGCTGGCAGCCAGTCTCCGCAGCGGGCGGGTGGCCGCGACGCGGACGCTGCGACTCCACCGCCGGTCGCGGAGGCCACAGTGACGCCTCGCGTCCTCCGTGGTGGGGGTCGGGGGGGTGGTGCTCCCGCGGATAGCGTGGCGAGCGCAGCAGCAGCGACAGAGGCGACGACGGCGGCACCACTAGCGCTGGCAGCAGCGGCTGTGGTGGAGCCCGCAGTGAGTGCCCCCGACGCGGCCGTGGGGAACGAAACCGGCGGTGGCAAGGCGACCGTAGCGTCGGCTGCGGCATTGTCAGCGGCCGCAGTGGCGGCCCATGTTCTCGCAGCCGACGCGGATGGAACCTTCCGAGGCGGCGGCGGCGTCGCGCGCGACGCAGGCGCCGACCTCCCCGCCTTCGCAACCAGCGGCGCTGAACATGGCAACGGTCGCGGCGGTAGAGGCGACGACAGACAGCGGCGGTGCATCGACGGCGGCGGCGGCGCCGACGTTGCCGACAGCTGCCGCCCGGCGGCGGCTGCCACTGTGCTCGGCGACAGGCGGGTGCACGAGGCCGCCCTGACCGCCGGTGGGTTATTGCGTCGGGTGACCCCGTTGTCGTCCCCACCGCCGCGGACCAACACTAGGATAGTGGCGCCTGGAGCGGCAACGGCAGTCGAGGCAGTGGCGGACGTCTCATCCACCGCGCCAGCCGCGACACCATCCGTGGCCTCTCCCGTCGCCGTGGCTGCCCCTGCCGTCACCGCGGTGGCAGCGACGCCGCCACCGACGGTGGGCGCTGCCAAACTTGGCCGGCACGGCGGCCAGGCAGCAGTGCCACCCGACGAGGCACCGGCCGCGGCGAACCCCCCCCACGCCACCACCGCTGCGCCCGCGACCGCCGCTCGTGCGGTGACCACACCGCCGCCGCCTCTGGTGGGCGCGCGCACCGAGCGTGGAGACCGTGACCCGGCCGGGGCGCCTTCGTTGACGGCGGCGAATAGCTCGCCCACGTCGGTTCCCTCAGCGGCAGCCGTGGCGCCGGCCTCAGCGGCGGGCACCACCGCCGGCGTACCCCACGACGCACTGACGGGCAGAACCCCCGGCGTCGCTACCGCGGCCACCCCTTCCACCATTACCGCGGTGGCGGCAGCGCCCTGGCCGCCGCCTGTGGTGGTTGCTATCGATGCGCGCGCGTACGACGGGGGGGCACGGGCGCTCGTGGTAGCCGCCACCGCGTCTCCCGCTGCCGAGTCCGCCTCCGCTGTCGTGCCCGCCGCCGCCGCTAGCGCCATGCCGGCCGCGGCCGCGGTTTCCACTGCCGCGACCGCAGACGAGGCACCGCGCTGTGCGGCAGCGCCGCCGCCGACGCCGCCGCTCCCTGTCAACGGCACCCGCCGGCCCGCAATGGTCGATGACCGCTCCCGCAGTGGCGGCGGCGGCGGCGGCGACAAGACAGACGATGGCATCGGTGGCAAAGGGGACGCGATGGTCGGCGACGAGACAAGGAGCGATGGCAGCGGCGACAATGCACGGAGCGGCGGCGGCGGCGGCGGAGTCGGTGGCGGCACGGACGCTGGCAGCAGCGACCATGACAGCGACCAGGCTGACGGTGCCGGCGCGTGGGCCGGCGACATTGGCGGGGATGGGACCACCCTCGCAGTTGGCGGCGGTCGTGGACAGCTGACGGACCCAGTGGGAGGGGAGCCGCCAGCCATGGAGGGTGTGGCTCGCTTCGGCTCTCGCGGTGGCGGCATCGACCAAGGAGACGCGGCCAAAGCGGTGGCGGTGGCGATGGCAGCGGCGGGAGCGTCGCCACGGCGGGCAGGCCTGCTGTCGGTGGGTGACGGCGGCGGTGGCAGTAGTGCCGCTGCCGGCGACGCCGCCGCCGTTGCTTGTGCGAACGCCGCCACCCCAGCGGCTTCCTCTCGCGGTCAAGGGGCGGCGGCAGTGGCTGCCGTGGCGGGGCGGGCAGCCACAATTGTCGGCCCTGTTGACCCAAGCTGTGGCGTTGCTCGCATGGGCGACACCACAGACGCGGCGGCGGCGACAACGGCGGCGGCGTCCGCACTCAAGTTGGCGCACTCACTTCTGGAAAGCGTTGGCGGCCGTGGCGACGGCGGCAGCGGTGGCGGAGACACCGGCGCCCCTGCCGCCGACCCAATCGCTTGTGCTGCAGACGTGGCGACCATCTCAACGTCATCTGCCGCTCGGTTGACGGCGCCGTCGCTGAAGGAGGGGCCCTCACCGCCGGCAACCACCACGTGGGGAGGACTTCGCGGCGGACGCACGGCGGCCGCACCCGCCGGCGGCGCCACGGGTGGTGTCGTCGCGCCGGACGCCGCCGCAGCGCTACGTGTCGACGCAAAGCGGTGCACGACCAGTGTCAGCTGCGCCGACATAGTATGCTATGGCAGCGGTGGCGACGACAGCAACGACGGCGACAGCAGCAGCAGCAACAGTGATGAAGGCAGCAGCTGCAGCGACTGCAACGGCGGCGATGCTGAGGACGAGGTGGCTGGGGTGGCAGCGACAGACGAGTCGACAAGGCCAGAGCGACCGCTGTTGGTCGGCGTTGATGCTGCCGCCGCCGCCCCCGTCACCACCGCCACCGTCCCTAGCGCTGACTGCGCGGATGTCCCATCGCCGGCGGCGACCACTGAGGCCGCCGCGTCTACCCCGAAGGAGCTTCCACCGCGGGCAGCCGCCGCAAACGAGGGTGTGGGCGACGGGTGTGAGGCGGCCGTCCCAGCTGTTGGGAGCGTCACGCGTTGTGCCGAAGCAGTGCTCACCACCGCGCTTCCGCTAGCTGACACGGGGAATCGTGTCGGCTACGGCGGCAGCAACGATGGCAACGACGGCGACTCCGCAGACGGTTCCATCTGTGCTGATGAAGATTGCACTGGCAGCGATGGCAATGAATGTGCCGGCGGCGTCGGCGGGGGTGGCAGGCGCAGCAGCAGCAGCAGTGATGGCGACGGGGAGGGCGGTGATGCCACTTTCGCAACGGCGGCGACAGCAGAGTCGGCCTCATCGCTGCGGGGGGCGCGCCAGCCATCGGTGATTGATGCTGACGGCGGCGATGGCAGCGCTGTCGCCACCATCATCGTCACTGGCTCCGCCCCCTCAACGTTGACAAAGACGGCGGCCGACGCAAGCGCCGCTGCGTCGACCCCATGGAAGCCCCAGCAGCGGGTAACTCCATTGTCGGAAGAAAGCAGCCGCGGGTGCGAAACGGTCGTGCTTTCCCGCGCCGTCACGGTCCGGGACGCCGCGCCGGTCGCCGCCTCGTGCGCCGACTCACCGGCTCCCACGGCGCGGTGCACAACCGGCGAGGCATCCGGTGAAGACAGCTGTGGTGGTGGCGACGGCGGCGGCGAGAGCGGCGGTGGCGACGACAGCGACGGCGGCCGAAACGGCGGCAGCGACGACGGCGGCGGCGGCGGCGGCGCTGGCGAGGCGGCACTCGTACGCCCGCGTGTCGCCGCGACACCGGACGCGGGCGAGTGTGTCGTGGAGGAGTTTGCTGGACCGGCAGAGACGGCCGCTCTAGAGGCGGCGGCGATGCTGCCCGGTCGAAATGGATCGGACCCGCTGCGACTCGGCGGCGTCACTCCTCATGCTCGCACCGATACAGCGGCCGACGCCGTGGCGGTGGCGGCGGGAGCTGGGGGGGCGGGGGGTCGCGGCATCCGCACCGTCGGCAACGACCGCCGCGGCGGCATCCGCGGCGGCGGCTGTGGCGGTGGTGACGACGACGGGGTAGCGGTCGTGCATTCGTGCACGCCCGCGCAACCAGGCGCGCCCGCAAGCACCGATGTGGTAGCGGGCATCGGCGTGCCGGCCGTGACGGCGGTGGCGCCAGTGGCGGTGGCGATTCTCAGTGACGGGGGGTCGTTTTCGCCGCAGACGGGGGGCGACGCGACTGCTGTCGACGACGGCACGAGGGAGGAGGCGGTGGCGGCTCCGGAGGGTGGGGGTGAGGTGGGGGGTGGCGGCAGCAGCGGTAGCGACGACGAACGGTGGGGCACGGTCTGCGGCGGTGGCGGTGGCGGTGGCGGTGGCGGTGTTAACAACAGCGGCAGCGGCGGCGGCGTGAATGAGGGTGCCCGCGCCGTGGCGTGCACCGGCGGCAGTTGCACCGGCGGCCGTGGCGGAGGGGGGACAAGACCCCCCACCGCCACACCTGTTTTGGACGACGCAGTGGCGGCAGAGGCAGTCAAGGGGACTCCATTGGCCACCCATGTCGGTCGTTCGCCCTCGTCTCTGCGCGGTATTCAAGTTGGCTGCCGCGACAAGGACGAGCGGGCGACGGCAGGAGCAACGACGGCGGCGACGGTAGGGTCAGTGCAGGACAGCGACGGGAGCGACGCACTGGTAGCAGCGGCCACGGCCGCCGACGTCGCTCGGCCTTTGCTGCCCAGCGGCGCCAGCAGCCGGCCGGCGGCGCCTTTACCGAGCGTGCTGCCGGCGGCGGCGGCGGTCGCGGAGGACGTACCGCGCCAGCGGTGCGCACCGCCGGCAGTCGGCAGTGGTGACGGCGGTGGCGCCGGCAGTGGCGCCGCGGTCGCAGCTGCTGCGCCGGTGGCCGCCGGTTGTCTTCGCCCATGCGTCCGTGATGCCCATGTCAGCGGCGGTGACAAGGACGCGTTGGCGACGGCCGCCGCAACGGTGGCGGCGGTGGCGGCGGCGGCGGCGACAGCGGCGGCAGCCGCGGCGGCGGCGGAGGCACCACGCGCAGACGCGAGCGGCGCAGCAGCAGCAGCAGACCGAGCCGGAAACGACGTGATGCTGTCTCCGTCCTCGCCGCGAAACGGCAGCCAAGGGGAGGCGGCGTCGCCCAAGACGGTGGCAGCGGCGGCGGCAGCGGCCGCCACGCCACACCGTGTGCGCTTGGAACCCTTGAGCGCCAGCAGCGCCGCCACAGCCGCCGCAGCCGCCACGGCCGCTCCTGCACCAGCTACCACCGCCAGAACTGGCGTGCCTGTTCTGTTGGCCGCCATAACGCCGGTCGCCGCGGTGCACGCGACGACGGCTGCGGCAGGCGCACCAAGTGTGGCAGCGGTGATTGACGCGGCGGTGGCGTCGGCGGCGGAGGGCACGGCACCTCACCCGCTAGGGGATGGGGGCGGCGGCGCTCCTGCCAGCCCAGTCGGCGCAACGGCAGCGCCAGCGGCGGTGGCGGCCCGAGCCGCTGCTGCGCCCGGCGCGGCGCGGAGCTCACCGGCGGGCGCGCCGACCGCGACGGCGGCGGCACCTGCGGTGGCGGCGGCAGCTGGCGCGCCAGCATCGATCATGTCGGGCGGCGGCAAGACGCGCACAAGGCTAGCGTCGGGACGGGCGAGTGGTGGCGGCGCGCCCGTCGGTGGAGCCAACACATTGGCGACGGAGGTGGTGGCGGCGGCCGCGGACGCCGCCGTCGTACGGCCCGACGCGACGTGCGCCGGGGGGGTGCGCGCGCCGACGGCCGTCGCCACGGCGGAGGATCACCACGACGTAGCGGCGGCTGCAACGTCCGAGACGACGGGCGGGTGCGCGCCCCACCGACTGGCGGGTGCCAACGGCGGCGGCGCCGCCGCCGCCCGCGCCGACATTGGGCTTGTGCCGGCGGTGGCCGCGCCGGCAGTGGCGCTGCCGGCGACCTCGGCAGCACGCCCGGCGATGCCCGCGCGGTGCGCCGCGTCACCGCCGTTGCGCGGCCACGCGGAGACCGTGCCAACGGGCGGCGGCGGCGGGGCGTGCGACAGCGGCCGCGGTGGCTGCAGGCAGGGTGGCGGCGGCGGCGGCGGTAGCGGCGACGCGGCCCGCGAGGACCGTGACGTTGGAAACGACATCGGCCGCCGTGCCGCGGCGATGACCGCCGCCGCTGCCGCCCCGTGTGAGCCGCGTACAACCGCGGCGGCGGCGCGGCCGCCACAGGCACGGCCTACCACGTCGACAGCCGCGCCCACGTCGGGGCGGGCCGCCGCGCCCAGTAGCAGCAGCAGCGACAATGGCGGCGCGTCGGCTCCCCGCCTGCCGCCACCACCGCAGCACCCATACGGCGGCCACAGCGAGAAGGATGGCAAGGCCGGCAGCGGAGGTAGCGGCGGCAGCGGCGGCGGGCGCTGTGGCGGGGACCGGCGTCCGCCGCCGGTTGCGACCCGCCGGCTGGCCGAGGCGGCGGCGGTGGGTGGCCGCCTAGGCGGCGGCGGCCGCCGGTGGGGTCTCCCTGCCGGCGGCGGGTGCCGGTGGTGGGGCAAGGGCCTAGGGAGGAGCGTCTAAAAAAGGACAGAGGGGGTGGTGGTGGAGGAAGGTGTGGGGGTGGGGGCAAAGGGGGTGGGTGGGGAGGGGCGAGGGCGATGGGAAAAAAGGAGGGGGGAACAGGAGCAGGGGGTGGGAGGTTGATGGGCGGGGTGGCGCGTGATCCATGCATAATTTTCTCAACGGCCTGGCCCACGCCAGCACAGTCTGGGAATATGTTCGACATGATCAGACGTAATTTGGGCGTGGTTGCCGGGTGTTGACGGGGCGGTGTGTACCCAAACCCAACGCCATCGACCGACCGCGGCGGCGTCCCCGCCCACCTTTGCCGCTGCGCACGCACGCGGCGCGCGACTGCCCCCCGCACCCCCCCCCCTCCCCCCCCCCCTCCACCCCGCCTTTTCCCCCCCAGACCCCCCCCCCCCCCCCGGCCCCGGCCATGGCACCCACCGCGCACATCCCCCTAGACGACCTCCACCACCTCCTCCTCCACTACCTCTACGAGGCGCGCCTGCCCGCCACCGCCGCCGCGCTCGCCGCCGAGACGGCCGGCGGCCGCGCGGCGGCGGCGGCCGCCGCGCTACCCGCCGCGCTCCGCGCGGCCGACTGGGCGGCCGCTGCCGCGGCACTCGCGCCGCCGACGGCCCTCCCCGAGGCGCTCGTCACGGACATTGCCGAGGCGGCGTACCTGCACCTCGTCAATGGCGGCGACGCCGGGGGGGGCGCCGCCGCCGCCGCCGTCGCCGCCGCCGCCGCGTCGGCGTCGGCGTCGACGGCGGCACCAGCGGCGGCGGCGGCGGCGGCGGCGCTGCTCGCCACCGCCGCCCCGCTCCGCCGGCTCCGCACGACCGACCCGGTGCGCCACGCGGCGCTGGCCGCGCTGCCCGCCACCCTCGCGGCGGCCCGGGCGGCGGCGGCGGCGGCTGCAGCGCCGCCGCCGTCCGCCGCCAGCGGCGGCGACGGCGGCGCGGCGGCGGCGGCGGCGGCGGCGGCGGCGCGGCGGGTGGCGGTGTGGGAACTCCCCGGCTGGGGTCCCCCCCCGCGGTCCGCGGCGCCGCGCTCGCCGCGGCGGTCGACGCGGCGGCGCGGCCGCCGCCGCCGGGGCGGCTGCTGCGGCTGCTCCACTGGGGGCTCCTATACGAGGCCGCGCCGGCCGACGCGCGGCCGCCGGTGGCGGCGGTCGGGTGGGGGGGGGGGACGCCGACGCCGACGGGGGGGGGGAGCGCGCCAAGGGGGGGGGGGGTCCGCGCCGCGGCGGGGGGTGGTGGACCTGCTCGGCCGCCGCCAGGACGGGCGGGCGGTGGCCGCCGCCGCCGCCGACGGGGGCGGGCGTGGCGGCGCGGCCGGCGGCGCGGCGGCGGCGGCGGCGGCGGCGGCTGGGGTCTCCCCCCCCGGGTCCGCGACGCGCGTGACGGCCGTCGCGGCGCTCCCGCCGGGCGTCTACCTGACCGCCGCGGCGGTGGTGCCGCCCGCCCTCCTCGGCGGCTGCAGCGACGGCACGCTGCGTGCGTGGTCCGTCGCGACGGGCGCGGCCGCCGGCGCCGCCGTCTGCGCGTCGCCCGCCGCGACGGCCGCCACCGGCGGGTCGGCCGCGGCGGCGGTCACGGCTGTTGCCGCGGCGGCCGCCGGCGGCGGCCGCGTCGCGGCGGCCGCCGGCACGGCGCTGGCGGTGTGGCGGCTGTCGGGTGGACCCGCCGCGGCGGCGCCGCGGCAGCGGCTGTGGGCGGCGGCGCTGCCCGCGGCGGCGGCGGCGGTGGCGTGGCACCCGGCCGGCGGCCGCGTCGCGGCGGCAACGGCGCGGGGGGTGGTGGTGCTCGGCGCGGCGGCGGGGGTGGTGGTCGCGACCGCCACGCTGGGGGGGGGGAGGCCGCCGTCGGCGTCGCGTGGCTGGGGGGGGGGGGCGCCGCTGGGGGGGGGGGGGGGGGGGACGACCTCCGCCTCGCCGCCGCCGCCGCCGACGGCAGCGTGTCGGTGGTGGATGGGGCGACGGGGGTGGTGGCGCGCGTGGTTGTGGCGGGGGGGGGGCGGCGCGGCGCGCCGTCGTCGGGCTGGTCGGCCTCACCGCCCCGTGGCGGGGGGGGGGCGGCGCGGGTGACGCCGCCGCGCCCGCCGCGGCGGCCGGCGGCCGCAAGCGCCGCCGTGGGGGGGGGGACGCCGCCGCCGCTGCTGCCGCCGCCGACCCGCCGCCGACGGTGGTCACCTGGGACGCTGCCGGCACCGTCGCGGCGCGCTGGGCGCCCGCCGCCGCGGCGGCGGGGGCGGCCGGCCCGGCGGCGGCGGCGCTCGGCGCGCCGCTCCTTGGCGTTGCCGGCATTGGCGGCGGCGGCCGCCGCGGCGGCGGCGGCCGCGTGTATGGCCTGCGGCGGACGGGGGAGCTGGTGGTCGGCTGTCTGGGCGAGGGGCGGCCGGCGGTGGCGGCGGCGGCGGCGGCCGCCGTTGGTGGTGGTGGTGCGGACGGGGACGCGCCGGCGGCGGCGGCGGGGCGGGTGGTGGGCGCCGTCAAGGCCGGGCGGGACGCCACGGGGGGGGGGTGGCCGTCGGCGTGGACGCCGCGGGGGGGGACGTCGTCGCCACCTGGGGCGACGGATCGCGGGTGAGCGTGTGGCGGCCATGACGGCCAGAGGTGGCGGAGGGGGGAAGTGGAGAGGCGATGGGGGGGGGGGGGGGGGGGGGGGGGGGGGCGGAGGGGGGGGGGGGGAAGGGGGGGGTGTGTGGCACTCGACGGGGCGGGGGCGGCCGGCCGTCCCCGCCCCGGCTGCGGCGACGCGACTGCCGCCCGCCGTCCCCGTGGGGGACCGAGGGGGGGCGGGTGTCGTGGGGCCACTACTCGCGGCGGCCCTCTGCCGGCCGGCCGCGGTCCCCGCCGGCGCGCGCCGCGCCGCGTCGGCTGCCGACCGGCGGGGGAGCGCGCGTGGCCGCGCCGCGCGGACCGTGTGGGGATGGGGGCGGCGAGGGGGGGGACCGCCGCCACGGCCCGCCCTGCCGGCGCGGCGGCGGCGGCCGCCGCCACCGTCGCCGCGGCCACCGCCGCGGCGACCACGACTGCGTCGGCTGCCGCCGCCGCCGCCGCCGCCGCCACCGCCGCCGCCGCCACCGCCGCCGCCACCGCCGCCGCCGCCACCGCCGCGGCGGCCGCGGTGGTGGCGCCCCCCCCCCTCCCCCCCCCCCCACCCCACCGCACCCCCCGCCGTGCGGTGGGCGAGCGGTCCACCTCCCCTCCCCGCGACGCGCGCGTGGCGGTCACGGCACGGCGTCCGCGGCGGCCGGCCGGCCGCACCAACGGCGCCGCCGCCGCCGCCGCCGCCGGCGGGCGCGCCGCGGCCGACCGCCGCCAGCCGCCACGGGCGTGTGGCGGCGCGGCCGCCGCCACCGCGCGGCGGCGGCCGCCCAGCGCCGCGCGCGACGCGGCGCGGGCACGCTGGCCGCCGCGTCCGCGCCGACGGCGGGTCGGCCCACCCCGCCGCCGCCGCCAGGAGGGGCGACCCGCCCGCAGCGCGCCGCGGCGGCACCAGCAGCCAGCCCGCGGCGGCAGCGACGACGGGGAGCGCGTCGGGCACGCGCGCCGCCACCGCCGCCGCCGCCGCCGCCGCCGCCGCCGCCGCCGCCGCCGCCGCCGCCGCGTCGGTCCGCGGGGGGCACCGCCGCCCGTCGCGGCGGCCGGTGCCAGCGGCGGCACTTCCCCCCCCCACGCCTGCCGGGTCGGCCGCGACCGCCACCGCCGCCGGCGCCCCGCCGCGCGCGCCGACGCGGCCGACCCCGCGGCGCGGCGGGCGCCGGGCACTTGTCCCCTTGTCCACGGAGTGTGCTTTTTACGCGTGGGCGGGGTACGCTTGTGAGCAGCGACAGCGCAGCCGCCCCCCCCCGGACGGTAAGTCCCACAATACCCCACAGCAGAGCACAGCGCGGGCACCGTCCCGCCCACTCGCCGCCGCCGGCACACGGGTGCAAATCGAATCGCACCCCTCCCCCCACGCCCAGCCCGTCACCACCCCCCACGACCACGGCGGCGGCGGCCACCCCGCACCGCCACCCCCGTGACGACCGCCGCCACCACCGCGCCAGCGGCGGCGGAAGCGCAGCAGGCCCACCTCTCACCACCCCCCCCCATCCCACCCCCGCGACGCCGCCACCGCCGGCACCCCCTCTTGGAAGGCTGCGGCCGCCAGAGAGGACTCGCCCCGCACGAGCAGCACCCACCCCCGGTGCGTGTCGCCAGAGGCCGCGGGAGCCCCCTCACACCGCCCAACCTCCACCACCCCAGCTCCCACCGGCGCCTCCACCCTCAGCAGCCGCACCCACCGCCAACCGAGTCGACACCGCCGCCCCCACGACCTGGAAAGCCACCGCCACTCCCAGAGCCGCGGCGGACCCGCCGCCACGCCCACCCTCGCGGGGGAAGGGGGGGGGGGAGGGGAGTCGGCGGCTCCCAGCCCGCGACGGGGGCGGACAGCAAGGGGGGGGGCGCCGACCCCGCCCCCCCCGGCCCTCCTCCACCTCGTCAGCGCGGCCGTTGCCGCGCGAGACCCGCAACGGTCGCCCGTGCCTTGGCCACGCGCAACCGCTGGTCGTGGGCACAGGAGCCAACGACTCCCCCCTTCCCCCCCCCCCCCCCCCCCCCTCCCCCCTACCTCTCCCCCTCCCGCCCCCCCCCCTGCCTCCACCCCACACCCCCACCCCCACCCCTCCCCCCCCCCACCACCCCTCCATCCCCCCCCCCGTCGCGACCCGCACCCGCCCCTCTCACTCGACGAGGCGCACGCCCGCCGCCGAGGCGGCGGCGGTGGCGCCCACCCCCCCCACCCCCCCCCCCCCGACGACACCACCGCCGCCGACAGGCCGTCACGCACCGCGTCGTCACCCCCGTCGGGCGACCGCGGCGGGGGAACGGCTGCCGCCGCCGCCGCCGCCGCCGCGTGGCGGGCGGCGCGGCGCTGGCGAAAGTGGACGGCGGCGACGGTGAAGGCGCCCTGGAAGAAGCCGGCCAGGAAGGGGGCGACGACGAGGGACTGCACCGCGGTGAGGGCGGGAGGGGTGGGGGGGGGGGGGTCGACGGCCGTTGGGGGGGGGGGGGGGGGGTGGCCACCATGGCGCTGGTAGAGCAGCGGGGGCGGAGGGTGCTGGGGGGTGGGGGGGAGCGAGAGTCGGGGGCGGATCGAAGGAGCGGGAGTAGAAAAAACCAGAAAAGAGAGTGGGGAGGGAAGGGGCGTGGGTGAGGGCGGGATCGGTGGCGATGCTGCAAGTTGCGGTGGCGGGTGGTGGGCGGCGACGGGTGCGGCGCGGGACAATGACGGGGGAAAGCGTTGGGCGGCAGCGCAGCGGTCCGGGCGCGCGGTAAGAACGGAGGCGGCGGCGGGCTCGGATCCGCCATGCATGAGAGCAGCTATCGGCGGAACCAAAACCCATACCCATCCAGCTATTTTATTTGGCGATGGCTCCCAGTACATTAGCGAGAATTGAAACTGAAAGCGCGTTCGCAAAAGTGCCCTAGCCTTGGAGAATTCAGTTTAGCCTGAGCTGCTCCCTGACTTGGGGAGGGCGCGCCAGCGGGGTGGGCGGCGCTCTGCCAGCCGGGGGACGGCCGCTGCTATGGGGAGCGCGGGGCGGCCGCCCGCGGAGGGAAGGCGGCGCCGCTGCTGGTAGGGGGGCGCCGCGGCTGCTGGTGAGAGGGTGCCACGGCTGCTGGTGAGAGGGTGCCACGGTTGCTGGTGGGGGGGCGCCGCGGCTGCTGGCGGGGGGGCGGGCGTAGCTGCTGCAGGGTTGGCGTTGGCGGGGCAGACCCCACCGCCGCACCAGTGTTGGTTGCTGCTGTTTCTTCTCTCCTGATTCCCCAACGCGTCCCGGGCCGCTCGCCGCGGCGAGGGGGTGTGCTTGCCACCGCCACGCGGCGCCGCCGGTGCCGTCGCCACCGCCGTCGCGGCGACGCCACGCTGGCGCCCACGCCACGCGGGAGGGCGGGGCGGGGCTGGCGCCGGCCGCCTCCCCCCCCCATCCCCCGCCCCCGCCCCCCCCCGAGCCCGCCGCGCGGGGTTATGGCGCGCCGCCGCCGCCGCCGCCGCCCATACTCCACACGCCCACGCTCGCTGCCGCGGCGCCTCTCCCCCCACGTGCCCCCCCCGCCCCGCCGGCCGCGCCATCGTCATCGCCCTTGTCATCGTCACCGTCGGCGGCGGCGGCGGCGGCGGTGGCGGCGCCCTCCCCCCCACCTCCCCCGCGGTGGTCGCGGCGGAACGACGCGAGGTGCCCCTCCCGCCGCGCCGCCGCGGCCGCCGCGGCCGCCGCGGCGCGCGCGGCCACCTCGGGCGCCACCTCCCGCTCGTACTCGGCGGCGGCGTCGCGGATCGCGGCGAGCAGCGCCGGCAGCCCCTCCCCCGTCAGCGCCGACACGCCGACGGAGCGGATGGCCTCGTAAAATACCTCGAGCGTCAGCGCCATGGACCGGGCGAGGCCGCCCGCAAAGGTCGGGTCGTCGCCAATCGCGTCGGAGAGCCCCTCATAGTCACCCATCCAGGCCTGCGCGCGCCCCGCGGGCGCCACGTCCACCTTGTTCCACACCACCACCAGTGGCAGGCGGGTCTTGTACAGGACGGAGCAGGCGTAGAGCATGTTGGACACAAACGTCAGCGGCGACGCGGCGCGCGCCGTGTCCACCACAAACAGCACGACGGTGGGGAGGGCGGCGGCGAGCGCCTCAGAGATGATCGCACCCGACGCGGACCAGGTAAAGGTCTCGATCTGGCCGGGCGTGTCGACGAGGACGTAGTCAACGTCGTCCGCACGGGCGGTGAGGAGGTCGAGCACCTGGTCAAAGCGGGTGGCAAACAGGTTGAGGGCGGTGAGGATGGCCCCGTTGGGGCCCAGCTGGTAGTCCCCCATCACCGCCGCGTAGTCGACCGTGTCGCGGATGTCAATGTTGGGCTCGTACGGCAGGTCCGCCACCGCGGGGTCCACGTTGAGGAGATACGCGGGCGTGTCGGTGGCGCCCAGGTGGGCGGCCAGCGCCTGGACGAGCGTCGTCTTGCCGCTGCCGGCCATGCCAATGATGAGCACCGCGGGCGGCCGGCCCGTGGGGGGGGGGGGGACTCCCCGTCGCCGCCCGCCGCGGCGCCCGCGGCGCCAGCGGCGCCGCCGCCGTCGGCGTCACCATTGGCGGCGGCGTCGCCGTCGCCGTCGGTATCGGCGTCGGCGTCAGCGGCGGTGGCGGCGCCGGCGTCGGTGTCAGCGGCGGTGGCGGTGCTGGCGTCGCCGTCACCATTGGCGGCGGCGTCGGCGTCGGCGTCGGCGTCGGCGTCGGCGTCAGCGGCGGTGGCGGCGCCGGCGTCGGCGTCAGCGGCGGTGGCGGTGCTGGCGTCGCCGTCACCATTGGCGGCGGCGTCGGCGTCGCCATCGACGTCGGCGTCGGCGTCAGCGGCGGTGGCGGTGCCGGCGTCGGCGTCGGCGCCGGCAGGCCGCGGCGCACCGGCGCCCGCGGCGGCAGCGACCGCATCAGCGGCACCGACGACAGCAGCAGCGGCGGCGGCGGCGGCAGCGTCCGTGGCGGCATCCGACAAGCCATGCGTGGCGGCGGCGGCACGCCCGCCCCCACCGCCGTCGCCGCCTGTGGCATCCACGGCAGCCGCGGCGACCGGCGCGGCCACCACCGCCCCGCGGCGGGCGCCCCCCGCCGCAAGCACGGACGCGGGCGCCGGCGCGTGAGAGGGGGGGGGGGCGTGAGCGCCGCGGCGGCGGGGCCGCCCGCGGCGGGGGCGACCCCCCGCGGGGCGGTGGCGGCGGCGGCGGCCGCCGCCGCGTCGGGTGCGGCGGCGGCTGCCGCCGCGTCGGCTATGGGGGTGGTGGCCATGGGAGGGGGGGGGGAAGACGGGACAGCCGCAGCCGGGAGGGAAAGATGGGGGGGGGAGGGGGGGGGGGGGGGGCGTGCCGGGGAAGATGGCCGCCGCGGCCGAGGAGGAAGGGGGGGGGTGGCGGGGTGGGTGGCGGAATCAGCGACGAGCGTGTCGCCGCCACACGGCGGCGCCGCGGACGGGGCGCGGCCGCGTCGGGCGGCGACGACAGACACGCGTGCCAGGTGGGCGCGGGCGGATCACGCGCGCCACCCGCACCGCCACACCGTTGCGAATTCCATGGGGGTGGTGGTGGGCGGAGAGGGCGGCTGTGGGGGGGGTGCCACCGGTGACTCCCAACAGTCCTGTACGGTGGGTGACCGTGGTCCCTTTCTCGCACGGGCAACGACGCGTCGCGGCGGCCGCCCCTCGCCCGCGTCAACGTCCCGTCCCGCACGCTGCCGGCGCGCCCGCGGCGGTCGCCGGCAGCGGCCACCGCCGGCCGGCCGGCCGGGGTGGCGTCCCCCAACCGCTCTCGACCGGGGCGGCGTTGCCACCTGCGTCGCCGCCGCCGCGTCTGCGTGGCCGGCCGCACCAGCGGCCCGGTCGTGGCGGCGGCGCATCGCACGCGGCGCCGTGTGGCCGTGTGGCCCAGAGACGCGGGGGGGGGGGGGGGGGGTGGGGGGGGGGGGGATGGCGCCCGCCGTCACTCGCAGGCCGCCCCACACGCGGCTGGCGTCGTGCGGCGGGTGCGGCCGCGACGCGCCTAGGCCGCTGCGCGCCGCGGCTGGCCGCCTCGTTTCCATTTGCTGGTCCTTTCCCTGGGCGGTTGCTGCCCGCGCCCTCCCGATCGCGGGTCGTTGTTCCCGCATCCCGCGTCGGCACCGCGCCGCGGGGTACCGGCGGCGCGCGCCATGGACGCGCACGCCGGGGCGGTGATGGAGGACGTGGACCCGGTGCCGGTCGCGGCGGATGGCGACGGCGGCGGCGGCGGCGGCGGCGGCGGCGGTGGCGGTGGCGGCTCCAGTGGTGGCGGCGGCGGCGGTGGCGGCTCCAGTGGCGGCGGCGGCGGCGGTGGCGGCGGCGATGGCGGCGGTGGCGGTGGTTGTGGGGGTACAATGACTACTTGGGAGGCGAAAGGGGGGGGGGGGGGGGGGGCGGGATGGTCGTTGCTCCCCGTTTCCCCTCTGCCGCGGATGGTGACCCGCTGCATGGGTTCGTCCCCCGGCTCTCCTTGTTTCTTCTTCTCCACGCCAACGGCGGTTGCCCGCGGACAGCCCCGCGGGGGGGGGCGTGCCCCGGCGCCCTCCCCGCGCCGCCGCGGCATTGGCGGCGGCCGCGGCGGCGGCCGGGACGCCGCGGCTCGTGCGACGCCCCGCGCACGTCTGGCTGTCACGGTATCCAGTCCAGCGCACACGTCCCCAGCGACGGTCGCGCGTGCGTGCCGCGCCGCCGGCGCGGCCGTCCCGCACCCCCCCCCCCAAAATTAAGAGCCGCACCCCTCGCCCGCCGCGCCGCGGTCGGCCACGAGGGACCACCAAAACGCCTGCATCCCCCCTTCCCCCCCTGCTGCCTCCCCCTCCTCCACCGCTGCCGGCAGTGGGACGGCACGCGCCAGGCGTGCCGCCGCGGTCGCGTCCTCCACCCGCACCCCAAACGTGGCCTCCACGGCGTCCGCCCAGGCCGCCGCGTCGCCACCCACTTCGGTAACGCGGGTAGTCACGGTGCCAGCCGCCCATCCCCCGCCCACGCCGTCGCCGCCGTCGCCGCCGTCGTTGCCGTCGCTGCCGTCGCCGCCGCCGCCACCGCCGCCGCTGCTGCTGCCACCGCCGTCGTCGTCGGGGTCATCTCCCCCGGCGGGCGGCGGCGGCGACGGCGGCGTGTAGGAGACGACCTTGAGCCGCCGGTCGACGAGCACCACGTGTGTGCGGCCGCCGTCGACGAGGCGCGTGAGCAGGCCGGTGTGCGCGGAAGGGCGAGGCGGCGTCAAACTGGAAGTGGTCCCGCACGTCGTCCATGTCGGCGAGCCGCGCGACCGCCGCGCCCGCGTCGAGGACGTAGTGGGACGTCCACGCAGCAGCGTCGGCGGGGGGCGTGGCCGCCACCAGGCGGCGGCTTTCGCCCGCCGCTAACGGCGCCGCCCTGCTCGCCTCGGCGTACTGCACTAGCCGGTAGCGCCCGCCGTTTCCCTCGCCTGTATCCACCGCCGCCGCCACGCCCGCCAGCGCCGGGTCCACGTCGAGCGGCGCGACGCGCCACCAGGTGCCGTCGAGCTGCGCCACCGCCCCCCCGCCCGCCCCGTCGGCCGCCCAGCCGCCGCCCGCCAGCCGCAACGGCTGCGGGTCGGCAAACGAGCGGCCGTCGCCCACATCCACCAGGTAGTTGGCGCCGGCAGCACCCGGCACGCCCACCTCCAGCGCCAAATGGTGCGCAGGCTCTGCAGGCGCCACCGGCGCACGCCCACCTCCCCCGCCGCCACGGCCCCCGCCGCCGCCGTCACCACCGTCCGCGACGCTGGCAGAGAGGCCAAACAGGGCCGCGGCGGCGCGCCGCTCCCGCTTGAGAATCCACCCCCCCCGCGGGGTGACCGCGTAGCCGAGGTGCACGCACACCGCGCCCAGCACCGCGTGGTGCTCGAGGCACCACCCCCCCCGCCGCGGCGAGGCGGCGACCAGCTTGGCCCACGCGCCGTCGAGGGTGTTGGCGACCGGCCCGCCCGCGGCGAGCAGCGACACGTGTTCAAACGGCAACGCGGACAGGTGCGCGCGGTGCAACCGGGAGAGGGTGGCGGCGGTGGGGGGAGGGAAAGCGGGGGGAGGGGATTGATCGGCAGGGGCGGGCGCCAGCCCTACCCGCGCCAGATAGCCGCGGAGGAGGGTGGCGGGCGGGAGCGTCGAGGGGGAAAAGGCGCCGAGCGCGGCGACGGCGGTGGGCGTCGCGGCAGTGGGGAGCGGCGCCGCCCGGCCGTTGGCCGCGCCGGCCCAGGCGGGGGCGGGCGCAGCCGCCGCCGCAGAGGCGCAGGGTTTGCTGGCGGTGGCCATGGCCGGTGGAGGCGCGGCGGGCGCGCGGCGCGTCGAGCGCGGCGCCAGTGGCGGGTGGTGGCCGCGTCGGTGGTCGCGGGCGGGCAGCGGCCGCCTCAGCCAACGCCACCCGCCGTGCGCACAAGTCGCCGGCAGGTCGCTGCCAGAGTCCACCACCGCCGCCACCGCTTCCCGCCACTCTGTGGCGCGGGGAGACGCTGCAGGGTGGCGACGCCATGGCGCCTGCCACTTTATGCCCGCCGCGTCGCCGTCGGCGGGCGCCGTCGCAAGGACCCCCCTGAATTCATGCAAGCGGAGGGGTAGCGAGCTACGGGAGATGACGCGCAAGAACAGATCATCGACCATGATGGGGTGTGTCCGAGGCGCTGTCCGGCGGCTTCGGCGGCGGCACGCCATACTCTGAGCGCCCAGTACAGATGCTCCGAAAAAGGGACATTAGATTTCGGGTCAAGTAGGGGCAGATCACGACAGTCTATTGGACCACAGGGCATTTGGTAGCGAAAAATAAAAATATTTTGAAGCACATAAGAACGTGTCTGAAAGTCCGGTCGACTGACTCACGGCCTTGCCCGCCAGGCGTCGTTCCAGTCTACCCGAGTGGCTGGCGAGGACGAGACCGCGGGAGCCGCACGAGGTAGCGGGGCAGGCACAGCGGAAGGCCCAACATCAACACTACGCATTGCGTCTGCGAAAGCCACTGCGGCTGTATGCTGGAATTGGGCGGCGGAGCGCGATCGCCAAACGGCGCGCGCCGGGCGTCGGCGGCCTCCCGTCGCCAACCCTGCAACGCACACCCCGACCTGAATAGGGTGCGGGGGAACTGGTGGGGCCGCTACGAAGGGGTCTTTCATGCCATACAAGAAAACACAATAGACCGAGAAAGAGGCGACCGACAGAGACAAGTGATTCGACAGGACGTCCGTCACCGCCTACTCCATAGCACAACCGATACCGCACTCCTCCGTTGACCCTTGCCGTGAAGTGGAAGGTGTGCCAGTTGAACTGCAACTCTTCGCATGCGCGTGACCGCCCAAGGGTAGATGTGGGGGACCTCAGCGGGTGCCTAGCATCCTGGACGGGCCGTGGGACGCAACGACGTCTAGAATATCCATGTTTATTTCCTAACGCGTACCATCTCGATGTGAGAAGACGCCCGAGAGAGTTCAAGCCGGGATGCGACGAGGTGGGCGATACCACCGACGGCCCAACGGCCCCCCGCTGAAGTCTGAGAGAATAAGAGGTGGCGCCGGCTGGGTGTGCAACAGCGGCTGGGCCATGGCGCAACCTATACGGACCGCCAGCGGGCGTCGTGCCCCGTTGCTGCGCCGCCCGTCACTGACGGTCCTCGTCTTCCCCCACCGCCGCCGCGGTCGCCGTAGGAAGCCAAAACGGTAGCGGTCTGGCGGACCTCCCCGTGGCGCGGCGGGGGTGGCCGCGTCAAAGCCAGGGGAGGGAGAGGGAGGGCCGACACAGTCCCGTCTACGGGACGGGGACGGCCAATGCCGCATCTGCGGCGGCCGCGGTCGACGTCGGCAACGGGCCTCGCTCGGGGGCAGCCCACGGATTTGAAAAACAACTGTGGCGGCTGCCGCCACAGTCTTGAACCCGGATTTGAAATCCGGGACACGGAGTCGCGCTGCTGGCGTGACGCGTGCCGTCGGTCTGTCCGCCGCTCTCCCCCGTCGCCGCGGGCTGGCGCTCCACCCCCCCGGCAGCTCGCGCCCCCCGCGCCGCCCCTCGTCCGTGGTGGCGCCCCCGCGACGGTGCGCGGCGGTGTAGCGCGCGCCTCCCCCCCGCTTGCCCGGGCGGCTGGCCGACCGCGCCGTGGCCGCGCCGCCGCCGACGGCCGCGTGGCCGCCGGGGCCACTGCCGCCGCTCACTCTGTCAGCTGCGTTGCGCCCCGCCCCTTCTCTCCGCCTCACCCCCTCTCCCTTTACTCCCTCGCTCGCTCTGCCGCCCGCCATCTGCTTCTTTCTCCCCCTCCCTCTTCGGCCCCCCTGCTGCCTCCCCCCCCCGCGCCACCACCTTCCTCCGCCTTCCCCTCCCTGGTCTGTCCGCTACGCCTGTATCCGCTCGACGCTCGCCTCCCCGTCCCAATGGGCGTCGCCAGCCGCCCCGAGCCCCCCCCCGCCATGGAGCTCGCCGCGTTTCCGCCAAGCGGCGGCGTCAGCAGCGTCGGCAGCCCCGTCGGCAGCATCAGCGGCGGCGGCGGCGGCAGCGGCGGCGGCGGCGGGAGCGGCAGTGGCGCCGGCAGCAGCGGCGCGTATGGGCCGCCGACCATTGTCGCCGGGCCGCCGCCGCTGGCCGAGTCGGCGGGCTATGTCCGCCCCGAATTTGGGGGCTCGGGCAGTGGGGAGGGGACAGGAGTGGGTGGAGGGGGGCGGAGGGGGGGGGGTGCCAGCCCCGCCCGCTCTTCTCCGTCACCGACCGACCCGCCATCGCGAGCGGGGGTGGGCGCCGTGGGCGGGGGGGTGGTGGCGGGGGGCGGCGGCGGCTCCCCGGCGGCGGTGCCGTCGCCGCCGTCGCCCGCCACGACGGCCGACGGCGGCGAGGCGCGCGGCCGCCGACGCCGCGGGTCCGTGCCGCCCAGCAGGACGGGCAGCGGGGGCGGGCTTGGCGGCAGCGGCTCGTCTGTCGGGGGGGGCAGCGCCGGCGGCGGCGGCGGCGGCGGCGGCGCCCCGCGGGGCCTCCTCGTCCGCCACCTGGACGCGGTCGCTGCGCAGCTGCGCTACGCCCTCGAGGGGCCCGACGGGAGCCCGCCGCCGTACGCGGTGCGGGGGGGGGGCGGCTCGGCCGCCGCGTCTGCCGCGGCAGGCAGTGGCGGCAGCGGCGGCGGGGGTGGTGGGGGTGGCGCCAGTGCGGGGGGGGGGGGAAGCCCGCGGACGAGCGTCGGCTCCGCGGCGGCGAGCAGCGCCGACGGCTCGACGTGGACGGCCACGTCGGCGGGCGGCGGCGGCGGCGGCGGCGGGCCGCTGCCGCGGCTGTCGGCGGCGGACAAGGCGACGCTGCTGGCCGAATGTATGGACGCGCCGCTCATCGACACGGACGAGCTGCGGCGGCTGGTGTGGGCGCACGGCGTGCCGACGCCGGCGGACCGGCCAGCGGTGTGGAAGGTGCTGCTCGGGGTGCTGCCGCCCGAGCGCGGGCGTTGGGACGAGGTGGCGGGGCGCGGGCGGGCGGCGTACTGGGCGGCAGTGGCGGCTGCGAGTGCGGACCCGTCCGAGGTGGACGACGCCCACGGCGAGGGTGGGAGGAGGGGCGGGGGTGGCCTGGGGAGTGGCTGGCCGTCGTCGGCGGGCGACGGCGGTCATGACGGCGCCGGCAGTGGTGACGGCGATGACGGCGGGGCGGACGCCGGCAGCGGCGGCGACAGCACCCCCGACCATCCCCTCTCCACCGCGGCCGACTCTCGCTGGGCCGCCCACTTTGCCGACGCCCGCCTCCGCCGCACCATTGACGCGGACGTGGCGCGGACGCACCCCGGCGTCCCCGGCTGGCGGCGGCTGCGCGCCGCGCTCGGGCGGCTGCTGTTTGTCTATGCCAAGGCCCACCCGGGCGTCGGGTACCGGCAGGGCATGAACGAGCTCGGCGCAGTCTTCCTCGTCGTCTTTTCCGCCGCCGAGGGCGGCACCGACGCGGAGGCCGACGCGTACGCGGCGCTGACCGAGGTGCTCACCGAGATGGCGCCGCTGTACGCGCCGCCGCCGTCGGCGGTGGAGGCGGCCAAGCGGGCGGCAGCGAGGGAAGGGGGTGGTGGGGGGGGGGGGGGGGGGATGACGGACCGCCTTTTTGGGGGCGCCCGCGGCATTGACACGGGCCGCGGCGTGGGCGGTGGTGACCCCGCCGACCGCGGCAGCGACGGCAGCAGCAGCGGCAGCGGCGGCGGCGGTGGCGGCGGCGGGACGGCGCTGGACCGGCAGCTGCGGGAGCTGGGGTCCCTGCTCAAGATCAAGGACCCCGTGCTAGCGGGCCACCTTGCCAGCCTGGGAGTCGACGTGCGCTTCTACGGCCTCCGCTACCTGCGGCTGTGGCTGGCGCGGGAGTTCCCGTTGGCGCCGCCGCGCCGGGGCGGGGGCGAGGGGGGGGGAGACGGGCTGCCGGCCGATGGGGGGGGCTGGGCGAGTGGCCCTGCCGCTGACACCGACCGCAGGGGAGGAGGGGGCGGCGGCAGCGGCGGTGGTGGCGGGACTATCCCCGTGGCACCATCGCCCTCTCCTTCCCCCACTCCCGACGCCGACACGGACAGCCCCCTGCTGCGCGTGTGGGACTCGCTGCTTACCGCCGAAGTGCGGCTCCCCTGGCTCCGCTACGTCATCGTCGCGATGCTCGTGTCGGTGCGCGGCCCACTGCTGGCCGCGGACTTTGGCGGCGCCCTCAAGCTCCTCCTCCACTACCCGGGCCGCGATGTCGCGACGGTGCTGCGCGCCGCCGACCGGCTGCGGACGAGCAACGTGGTGATGGTGAACCGGCTGACGGGCGCGCCGTCGTCGGTGGGGGCGGGGTCGTCTCTGGCGGGGGGGGGAGGGCGCGAGCGCTTGTGAGCAGGCAGGGAGGCAGGGAGAGGGACGGGGTTGGCCTCCCGTTCTCCCCGCGGGGTGCGGGAGAGCGGGGGAGGAGGGGGCAGCGGCCGTAGCTCCCGGGAGGGACCTGCCGCCGCGAGGTCACCCCCACCCAGTGTCGGCCGGCGCCCAGCGCGCGCGCCAGCCGGTCCTCCACATGGGCTGGCGCACGTGCGGACCTGTGATTGACCCAAACGGGGCGGCCACGCTCCGCTTGTGTCCCCCCTCCACCCAGATGCTGTGATGAATGCTGGCTGTGCACCGTCCTCGGTGCCGCAGTTGACCAGTGCCGTGGCGATCCTTTGGGAGACGACCCCGGGCGGCGCGCGACGGCGCTCGGCGATGAGGCGATGGGCTCGCCACGCCGGCAGGGTGTTCGTCCGTGGACGGGTGCCGCCGTCGGGGTGGGGTGTGGGGTGGGTGAGAGCACGCCGGCCCGCGGGTTGGCCAGGTGCAGCTGCCACGCAGCAGTCCCCTCCTCTCCGCCAACACCATCCACTTGCCCGTCTATGATTCACACTCGCCGCTGCGCGCCCATATCCATGCTGCCAGTCCGCTGGGTCGCGCGACCCCGCGACGCCGCGGTCGGCCCGCTGGTCTGCAGAAGTGCCCTCGCTGGGCCAGATCAGCGGGGTGCAAACGGCTGTCAGTCTGTCCTGGTGGTGCCTTGCTTCCACACGGGAGGGTGGTGGCTCATGGATTCAGTAGACTCTTTCGGCGAACGAAGAATGGAAATCGATTGTCAAAGCAAACATCCGAAAGTTCAAACATTAGCACGGAAAAGCGAAGTATAATCATGTTCAATTGGACCAGATCTTGGGCGAGCCGCCGCCGCCGCCGCCTTCACCGCAAAAGACCACCCGAAACTCTGGGCTCGGCGTGACAAATCGGGGACAATCTCCGATATGAAAGCCTTCACCGATGAAAAAGTGAAATACCATATAAATGTGCCACAGTGGAACTTATTTCGGCCCACCAGAGTGTGTGTTGAAATGTGTGACACAGAATCGTGCCGCTCTGCGTACAGTCCCACTCTGTCAACCTCGCCTCCCATGCGATCCCCCGTCCCGTGACGTGTCACGTGACGTGTTGACCCAAGCCCCGCCGGGGGGCCGCCCCTACTTGATTTTCGGGCTGGGCCGTTGGCGGCAGTCGCGCGCGGCACGTGCCACCGCGGCGTCGCTGCGGGTGGCGGCGCGGCGCGGGAGGGGAACTGGGGGTGGAAGGACGCCCGTAATGCCACCTCCACAACGGCGCCGCGGCGGGTGCAGCTCGGCCACTTTTTGCACCACGCGCCTCCCCCGCCCCTCTCCCCCACGCCCACACCTCCCGGCGCCATCTCGCTGCGCAGCGCGCCCACCCCTCTCGGCAGTTTTGGTTCCCGCCCCTTCACGCCTTGCTGGTGCATGCAGGGCGTCCCCCCTCCACCACCCCGGCCACCGTTGCTGCTGCCACTGCCGCGCCCGCCGCCGCCGAGGCGGCGCGGCCGTTGACGCCTCGCTGCGGGGCGTTGATGCTCCCCGCCGCGCCGCGACGCGGTCGCCACCATCCCCACCGCCGCCGCCGCCGCCGCCGCCGCCCCCGCCGCCGCCGCCGTCGCTGCTCGAGGGGGGGTGGCGACGCATCGGGTTTCCCTTTTCTCTCTTATCTGCCAGCTAGCTCGGTGCACAGCTGGGCAGAGCACCGCAGGCCTACCGCCTTTCCCCTTCCGTACTTCCCGCGTGCATGCACGCGCGCCTGCGCACCATGGGTGGCCCTGTGTGTTGCTTTGTGGGCGCCACGCCCGGCGTGGCGGCGGCGTCAACGGCGTGGTTGTCGACGGCGGCGCCACGGTGCGGGTGGGCCGGGGGGGCGGTCCGCGGGGGGATCGCGCGCGGTTCACCACTCCCGGCGCGGCGGCCACGGCCGGCGGCGGCGGCGGCGGCGCGGCGGCAACCCACCGCTACGTTCATGGATGCCAATGGGTACGTTTTCTGCTTTCACGATGGAGGTGGGCGGCGATGGCAAGACGGGTGGGGTTGCACGCGGGGCGGGAAGGAAGGGGGGGATGGGACTGGCTGGGCGAGTCGTGCCGGCCTTGGCAGCGGTCGTAGCGACGGTGGGGGCTCGACAGCGGCGGGGGCAGCGGCCCGGTTGGCGGCGTCGCTGCCGTGACCCCACGCGTGGCCGGTGGTGGAGCGGAGGTGGGGGGGGGATTGGTGGTAGTGGTAGGGACGGCGCGGTGCTGGATTTGGCGGCGGCGGCGTGCGCGCTGTTTTTTTTGGACGGAGGTGGGGGGGGGATTAGTGGTAGTTGTAGGGACGGCGCGGTCCTGGATTTGGCGGCGGCGGCGTGCGCGCTGTTTTTTTTGGACGTGTGCTGACGCACGGGGGAGAGCGTGCGGCGTGTTCTGCGCCTGTGATTCTTCTGTGTGCGGATGTGTGTGTGTGCTTGGCCGTGGCGCGCGTCGTTTACAGGGTGGACGCCGCGCGCCTGCAGCTGCGCCTCGGCGAGGCGCCCGCGCTGTGCCTCGACGCGTCTGCCTATACCATTCGCGGCGGCCTCCCCGACGCGCACGCGTCGGTGCTACACGTCCACGGCCTGCCGGGCACGACGGACGAGGCTTTTGTGCTGGACGAGTGCAGGTGCGTGGCCGCGCGCTTGCTGCCGCCGTCGACGCCCGCGCTCGGTCGCGGGCCGGCCGCTGGGCACTGACCGCCGCTTAGCGCTCGGTCGCTCGCCCGCTGGTCGCTCGCCGCAACCCTAATCTACCTGCTGACTGACCCGCTGGGAGGGGGCTGACGCGCCCGACGGGGTGTGGCCGGCTGAGGTTAGAGGCCCGCGGCGCAGCGTGGGCGAGAGCGTCAATGCGGGGCCTGGCTTACGCCCGCCAACCGCCTCGGGAGACCGCCCCGTGCTCGCGGGTGTGGTCGGCCGTGTCTACTGGCGGGTCTACAACGGTCGGTTTTGTGGGTAAAGGCGTGGATGGTGTTGGCGTGGGTATGGCACGTGGTGGAGGGTGGTGCTAACCTGCTCGCACGGTCATGCTCTATTTGGTTGCCTCCTCTCTCACTCCCTCCCCCCCCCCCCTCTCTGTGATACGCCGCTTGGTGGGCGTGGTGGTGCCGGCGTCGGGGAGCGCAGCACCTTTGGGATTGCCGACACGGGTGCGGTCGACGGCGCACGCGACGCGGCTCAGTCGACGTCTCTCACGAGCCGCTATGAAAACACGAGTGCCATCCTCGACTCTGCGGTGCTCACCTCCCTGACCGAGCCCGCGGCGCTGCAAGACCTCCGCTCCGTCCTTGCCGACAGCCTGTCGCGCGTGTCGCGGCCACGCTCCGCGTCGGCGCTGCTCGTGTCGACCGACCACGGGGTGCTGCGGTCGGCGTACGTTGGCACGTGCGCGTTTGTGGTGGTGCGGGGGGAGGCCATCATCTACCGCTCCCCGCGGGCGGGGTCGGTCGCGGCGCTGGAGCGCGCGTTTGGGGGGGTCGGCAGCGGCGGCGGGTGTGGGGAGCCGCCCGGGGGTGCCCCCGAGGGGGAGTCGGGGCCCCGTCGCGCCGACGGCGCCGCGGCGGGCCGGCCCTGGGAGCGGCGGTCGCTGCCGCCTATTGGCTCGGCGGCGCTTGAAGTGCAAGATGGGGACGTGGTCGTCGCCGGCAGCGACGGCTTTTTCGCCAACGTGTCGGAGCGGCAGGTGCTCGCGCTGCTGCGGCCGACCGACACGGCCCACGACAGCGCGCTGTCGATTGCCAACAACACGTGCCTGGCCACGTGGACGAGCGACGACCCGGTGTACCTGGCGTACATGCTCGCGCACCTCGCCTACTCGTCAGTGTCGACAGATATGAATGGGGACGTGACGGTGGTAGTGGCGGTGGTGGGCACGGCTGCGTGAGGACGCGTGGCGAGCGCGGGGGGGGGGCGCCTTGTATATGTGTATTTTTTTTCTTCCGTCGCGTGCTCTTCACTGCTCGTGTCAGAGGGGGGAGGGGCACGGGTGCCGCGGCCGGTGTGGCAAGTGGGGGGGGGGAAGCGAACGGGCGGGGTGCGTGGCGACGGTCGCGGGGGAGGCACCGCCCTGCGCGGCGGCCGCGTTTGCGCTTTTTTTTTTGGCACGTCGGCGCGTACCGTCTCGCGTGCGTTTGGGGAGCGGGGGTGGGGTCTCGGTTGGTGCGTCGCGTGCGCGTGACGTGGGGCGCGTGCCAGCCTACGCGCGCCCCTGATGTCTCCGTCGGCATCGGCTAGAGCCGCCATCGCCGCTGGTGCGGCGGCGGGCGCGGCTGCCTCTTTGAGGGGCGGGTGTTGCGTCGTGGTGGTGGCGGTCGGTCGCCGCGCCGGCCCTCCTTGGCAGCTGTGCACAGAGGCTGGGTGTCTTCCCCCTCCGTCCCCATTCCCCCCTCCACCCCTCCTTCCTCCCTACCTTACACGTGCTGTTGACCATCCGCGTCGCCCCTCCCCCAATGTTCCTCACATGGGCGCCAACCACCCCTGCGCCTGCTGCCGCACGCGCGGGTCCAGCCGCCCCAGCGCCGCGGCAACCGCGTCGGCGCCCGCCGCGGCGACGGCGGCCGCCACCGCCGACGCGGCCGCGGCGCCCAGCCGCGACGCGATCGCGTCGTCGGCGGCGGCGAGCGCCGCACGGCGGGTGTCGTCGGGGGTGGCCGCCGCCGCGGCGGGCGGGTCCCACTCGCCGCCGTCGCCGCCGTCGCCGTCTGGGGCGCCGTCGGCGCCTTCCCCGTTGCGGGCGACGACGTTGGCCCAGTCGCCGCCGCCGCCGCCGCCATCGGCACCGTCGCCGCCAGCTGAGGCTACCGACGGCGGCTGCCCGTCGGCCAGCACCTGCACGACGGCGTCAACGAGCGCCGGGAGCGCGCCGAGCAGCGCCGTCGAGGCCGGCGCGGCGGCGAGGAGCGTCACCCACCCCGCCACCGCCACCCGCCGCCGGCGGGCGGTAAACATAATGTCGAGGTGGGTGGCGGCAACGTCGAGGAACGCGGCCAGCGCCGCCTCCTCGGACGGCGGGGGGGCACCAACGGCAGCGGCGGCGGGGGAGCCCCCCGCGGCTGGCGCTGCGGCCGACGGCGCCACCGCCGCGGCGAGCGCCGCCGAAAACGCCGCCGGCGACGCGGCGGCGAGGCGCAGCGCCGACGCGGCCGCCGCGGCCGCTACCACCCCCGACGGTGGCCGCGCTCCGCGGCCGGTGCCCCCCCCCCCCCACGGGCGGCCAGCACCGGCCGCAACGCGGCGCCCAGCAACGGCACGAGCGCGCCGACGGCCGCCGGCGGCCACACGGCGAGCAGCGTGTCGACAACGTCGAGGATGGCGAGCACCCCCCGCTCGCGCACCCCCCCCAGCGCGGAGCGCAGCGCGCCCACGACGGCCGTCCCGTGGGCGGCCCGGAACGCGTCGCCGCCAAGCACCGCGTACGCGTCGACGAGGCCGAGGGCGGGGCGGAGGGCGTCGCCGTCGCCGCCCGCGAGCGCCGGCAGCGCCGCGGCGAGGCGGTCGAGGTCGGGGGTGTAGGCGGGCGCGTGGCGGACGGCGGCGGCCCACAGGTCGAGGGCGTCCTCGAGGAGGTGCGCCGCGCTCGGCACGCTCGCCGCGCCGCCAGCCGCGCCGCCGCCGTTGCCGCCGGCACTGCCGCCGACGCCACCCGCGGGGGACCCGGCCGCGTCGGCCGCCGCTGGCGGCGCCGCGCCCACCGTCGCGGCGCCAACGACGGTGCGGATGGCGGCGTGGACGAGCGGCGCCAGCCGGCACGGCGCCGTCACCGCCGCGGGCCCGACGGCCTCGACCACCCGCTTGAGCAGCACCACCACCGCCACGCGGAGCAGGTGCGCCGCGCCGTCGGCACCGCCGCCGCCACCCCCGGCAGTGGCGGCGGCGGCGGCGCCCCCCCCCCCCCACAGCGGCGCCACCGCGTCGGCAAGTGCGTCGAGGAGCGGCGCCGTCACCCCGGCCGGCGACCGCTCGACAAACGTAGCCGCCGCCGACAGCAGCCGCGCGGCAGCGTCGGGCTCGTCCGCGGCGGCCACGTCGGCGACCAACCGCAGCACCCCGCCAACCGCGGCGGGCATGTACGGCGCCCACTCGGCCGGCCGCACCGACACGTCCTCGACGACCGCGGCGAGGGAGCGGGCGGCGGCCAGCCGCAGCGCCATGTCGGTGCCGCCGCCGGCCGACCCGCTGCCGGCCACCGTCGGCACGAGCACCTCGTAGCTCGCGGCGCGGGCGGACGCGTCGAGCAGCGGTACGGTCGCGCCGAGCAGCCACGCCGCGCGGCAGCGGAGGAGGCGGTACGCGGCGGGGGGCGGGGACGGCTCGGCGGCGGCGGGCCCGGCACCAGGCGCTGCGGCGGGCGCCGCGAGGAGCGGCAGCAGCTGCGCGCCGACGAGCGCGCGGAGGTCCACCTCCTCGGCGAGCTGCCACACGCCCACCCCCACCGCCCGCAGCACCGCGTCGTGGCCGCGCCAGTGGCGGCACCGCGCCGCCGCCGCTGCCGCCGACTCGCCACCGCCCGGCGCGGCGGCGGGCGGCGCGGCGGCGGCGGCGGCGGCCGCGGCGTCGCGGATGAGAGCGGCCACGACCGGCGGGGAGCGGTCGAGGAGCGCCACCAGCAGCGCCTCCCCCGCCGCGCGGAGCGAGTCCCCCGCCCACCGCGCGCTGTCCTCCTCCCGCGCGGCGGCCTCGGGGTCGGCCGCCCAGTCGGCGACCTCGGCGGGGGAGAGGGGGAGGACGCGGGTGAGGAGGGCGCCCGCGAGCGCGCCGCAGGTCGCGTCGGAAAAGAAGGTGGCCACCGTTGCCGCCGCGGCGGTGGCGGCCGCCGCGGCCGCGTCGCGGTCGCGGGTGCCCGCGTCACTCCCGCCGCCGCCGCCGCCGCCGCCGCCGCCGCCGCCGGCAGCCGCCGCGGGGGACCCGGTAAAGTGCGCCACCGACGCGTCCACGGCGGCAGCGTCGGCAAAGCCCGACCCCCAGCAGGTCCCCCCCCCCCCCCCACTCCCCGCTCTGGCGTACGCGTCGCTCTTGGCAACGTTACGGAGAAACGAGGTTGCCCAAAACGCCAGCGCCGTTGCGGCCGGCGCCGCCTCGGCGACCGCCTCGGCTACCGCCGCTGACCCGTCTGGCGGGACGGCCGCCCCCCCCGCGGCCGCCACCCCCCCCTCGTGCGCCGCCACGACGCCCGTGTAGGCCTCCAAAAACGGCGCCAAGTAGGGCCCAAACGAGACTGGGTGCGCCGCCTGCGCGGCGACGACCAGCTTGGCGGCCAGCTCCGACAGCCGCCCCGTCACGGCCGCCGCGACGGCGGCGGCGGCGCCCGCGCGGAGCGCCGCGGCGGCCGCGTCGACGGGCAGGGCCTTGGCGGCCGCCGCGAGCGCGGCGAGCGGCGGCCACCCGGCCGGCGCGCCCGCCGCGGCGGCCGCTGCCGCCCCCGCCGGGGCGGGCGTAAAAAAGAGGGCGTGGTGGCCCAGGAGGCGGCCAAAGAGGGTGCCCGCCGCCGGCACGGCGTCCAAGCTATCGACGGCGTGCTGCACCAGCCGCCGCACGCACTTGAAGCAAAGGGAGACGACGCGGAGGTCGTGCGCAATGGCGGCGGCGACGGCCGCTGCCCCACCACCCGCCGCCGCGGCGGCGGGCGCGCCGCCACCCCCCCCCCCCCCGCCGCCGACGCGGCCTGCAGCGTCGCGACCAGCCGGCCGAGCGTCGACTCCCAAATGGCGAGCAGCGCGCCAAGAATGTCGGGCGCGGCGGCGGCGAGCGCGCGGCGGTCCGCCGCGAGCCGCCGCGACGCCATCTCCCGCAGCACGTGGCCGAGCGTCGCCATGGCGTGGACGCCCACCGCCCGGGCGGTGGCGGCAGCGTCGGCACCCCCCCCCCCCTCTGCCCCCCCCCCCGCTCCGCCGTCGGCGGCCGCGGCCGGCGTGGCCGCCCCGCCCGCCGCGGCCATCAGCGCGGGCAGCAGCTCGGGCCACGCCCGCGGCGCGTCCAGCCGCGCAATCCGCGCCACCCCCAAGCTCACCTGCACCGCCACCCGCGCATCCGCCTCCCCATGCGCGCCCAGCAGCGTCGCCCGCACGTACGCCTTCTCCTCGTCAGCCAGGCCGCCCGCGGCGGGCCGGCGGCGCCACAGGCGCGGCACCGCGTTCTTGAGCAGCACCGCCGCGAGCCAGCGGACGTCGGTGGGGGCGGCGGCGGGGGAGGCGGCGATGGTGACGAGCGAGCCGAGGTAGCCGTCGGCGGGCTCGGCGGCGCGGAGGGCGGCCTCGGCGGACCGGCGGGTCGGGCCGTCGGCGGAGAGGGCGGCGGCGACGGCGGGGTAGAGGGCGTCGGCGGTGACCGCGGGGGGGGGGGGGTAGCCGCCATGGTGGGATGGGGGGAAGCGGAAGGGGATCAGGGGAGGGTGGAGTGGGGTGGAGTGGGGGGGGGGGGGGGGGTGGGAGACGAAGAGGGGTGGGGGGGGGGGTGGATCGCACCCCGCCGGCGCACGCACCGCCGATGGCGACGGTAGGGAGCAGGCGGTCGTCGAGGCGGGGCAGACCCTGGCAGCGTTTGCGTCCCGGCGCGACTTTCTTTCCACAAGGGCTTGAAAATAGCCGCCATCTCTGCCCAGAGACGGATCAAGCGGATCAGGAGAGGCACCATTCTTCCGATTTTCGAGGACTGCCTTGGTTGTCGGATGCCACACCACGCGACGGGAGGGGACGTACGACCACGAACCGACGGCGCGGTCTTCTTCCCTCTGCTGCGCTGTCCAGCGTACCTCCCTGCTGCTCTGTTCTCTTTTTTAGAGACTCCCTTGCTCTCCTCGGCACCATGTCGCTCCTCCGGTGCTTACGCGCCTGCCCGCGCAGCGGTTTTTCGACGCGGGTGGCCCTACCCCCCGTCGGCTTGCACGCCGCGCTCGCCTACCGGACAGAGCCGTCACGCCCACCATCCCTTGCCGCCGCTCCCAGTCTCTCCCCCCTTCCCCCCTTTTCCCCTCGATGCGGCCTCGCCACCCTCCCCGAAGCTGCTGCCACGTTCCTCACCTCCCTCCACGCGGCGCTGCCCGGCAACCCCCCCTGGGCCGCCACGCTCGTCACGTCCGCGCTCCTCCTCCGCGCCGCGTCCACCCCCCTGGCGGTGGCGCAGGCGCGTGCCGCCGCCGCCGCCGCCGCCGCCGCCCCCGAACTCGCCCGCATCACGGCCGTCGTGCGGCGCTCGCCCGGCTCGCTCCCCCAAAAGTGGCTGACCTACCGCCGCCTCCGGCGGGTGGCGCTCGCGTCGGCCGGCACCGCCCCGTCGCGGCTGGCGCCATGGCACCTGGCGGTGCAGGTGCCGGGGTTTGTGGGCCTCAGCCTGGGCGCCCGCGCGCTCGCGCTGCGCGCCGAGCCGGGCTGGGCGACGGGCGGGCTGGCCGACGCGTGGCGGGACCTGGCGGCGGCGGACGCGAGCGGGGTGCTGCCGGCGGTCAACGCGGCGCTGGTGCTGGGGATGCTCCAGCGGGGGGCGCTGGCGGGCCGCAAGGGGGGGCGGCGGGGGACGGCGCCGGCGGCGCGCCCCCGCCGCCCCCGCCGGCCGCCGCCGACGGCGGCGACGCCAAGGAACAGGTGGACGTGTGGACCGCCTGGCGGCGGCTGCTGGACAGTGGTGCGCTGCGGGTGGGCGCGCAGGGCGTGACGATCCTGCTGCTGCCCGCCGTCGCGGGCCTCCCCGCCGGCGTGGTGCTGCTGTGGGTGGCCAACGCGGCGCTCGGGGTGGGCCAGGTCGCGCTGCTGTCCACCGCCGCCGGCCGCCGGCTGACGGGCGTGGCCGCGATTGCCGACGCGGCGCGGGCGGCGCAGGGCCCGCCCGTCCTCAAGACCCTCGACGCCGCCGTCGGCGACGTGTACGCGCAGCTCAAGTACGTCAACGAGGTGGTGCTGCCGCGGTTTGCGGGCGCCCCGCCGGGCGAGGCGACCCGCGCACGCGTCGAGGCGGCGGTCAAGGCGGAGCGGTCGCGGGGGCGGATTGGCCTCAACCTCCGCGCGCTGCTGCGCAAGGAGCCGGGCTCGGGCAAGCCGTACGTGGCGGTGGCGGTCGAGGACCGGAAAGGGCACATGTGAGACAGGGGGGTGGGTGGGGGAGGCGGCAGCCAGCAGGGGGTACACACGCCAAGATGCGTCTCCTGTCGGCATGCCACGGTCCTCGCCTCTCCTGCCTCCCGCGTTTGGCTCGTCTGGCTCCTTTACATCGGTCGGCCCACAAAAAAAAACGCGATAAGCGCACCAACGCAGCGTCGGCCTGGCGGCCGCGCACTGCCAGCGGCACTGCCGCTCGAGGCGCTGACGCGGCCGCATCGGGCATACCGCGCCACACGGCACCGTTCCCCGTGGCAACGCACCCCACGGGGCCGCGCCACGAGTCGGCCCTCTCCAAACGACTACGTGCCGGAAAACGCGCCACGGTCGCGCCGCAGGTCTAGGTGGACGACGCCGGTGGCGGCACGTCCCCACGAGACGCAGCCGTCGCGTCGCCAGTGTCCTGTGCCGCCGTCGGGTCGGGTGGCGAGCCCGCCGCCGCGACCGTCTCGGCACCCGCCGCGGGTGCGCCGTCCGCGGCGTCGGCCGCGTCGTCCACCGCCTTCTTCTCCGCCTTGACCTGCTCGTGGATGATCATCATGTCATCTGAAGAGATCTTGACCCAGCCCTCCTCCTTCACATGGTACACGTTGATGACGCCACCACTGGCCGCGTCACGGTGGGTGGCGTGGTAGATGGAGCGCCGCGCCAAATGGATGGCATCGTCCACGCTCATATCCCACGAGTAGCCCGCGTCGAGCACGCCATACGCGTACGTGGAGCCCGAGCCGACCGAGAACTTGTTGCCCTTGAGCCGCGTCCCCTCCGAGTCCACGTAGTGCAGGTGCGGGCCAGACACGTCCCAGCCCATGATCATGGTGCCCATGGACAGGCCCATCCCCTTGTAGCCATAGACGGTGTTGGCCAGGAGCTTGGACGCCGCCGCCACACTGATGCGCTGCTTGTTCCGCAGCTGGTACAACCGGCACCGGCGGCCGAGGTCGCGCTCCCAGAACGAGCAGTCGGCCGCGCCGCCGGCCATGGTGCCCAGCAGGTACGGGTTGATCTCAATGATCTTCTTGACCGTCCCCGAGCCAACGTACTGGCCCATGGACGCCCGCGAATCAACGGCGGCAATGATGCCACCTTGGAAGACAAACGCCAGGGTAGTAGTGCCGTGCGCAAAGTGGAGACGGTCCTTCTCCGACGCACCTGCAAAAGCATCGCGGAGGAAATTGGCGGGCTGGAAGCGCGTGGCAGCAAGAAAAGATACAGGCGTACAGAGATACAAAGACCAATGTCGTGATGTCAGAGGCTGCGCCGAATGAAGCCGACCAGACGCAAGCGCGACGATGCCACCAATCCCAGCCTGGCAGTGCTACCACCAGACTCGGCGCACCACAGCCCAAACGCCACAGGCCCGCGATCGCAGGCCCGATGGAGGACGGGCATGCACAGGACAGGCTTCAGCCAGCCAGACTCCATTCGACGTTCTTCGTCCCCTTCTGGACCCCCGCTTGCTACCCGTCCTGACAGGCGCCGCCGCGCACCCACCGCATGCCGCCGCTGGCACCCAGCAGCGGACTTTCCCCGCAGGTCCTGCGCCTGCAGAGCCACCAAAAGTGCCGCCCACTCCGTTCGGCAACCAGATCACTAGTCCCGCCTGCCACGCGTAGTGGCACCGACCGAGGCATCAACAGACCTCCCCGGACGCTGCTCACACCCAGCTCGCCCAGCCCCGCCCAGTGCCATGCACTCGGCAAGACGCGCCGCAAGCCCCATCCAAGAAACCAGACCACCGCCCGCGTATCGTACCTGGTCCACCAACGGCAGCGCAATCGCCGAGGTGGTGCCCTCCTGCAGCGGCGTCAGCCGCGCGTCATCGACGCGCGACAGGGAAAAGTGGCTGGACAGGAAGTCCAAGCTCGGGCCAGACGCCATGACCACGGGATAGTAGGAACAGGTACAGAGGTAGCTGGAAGATTGAAGGACCTCTGCGGAGGCGGCAGCAGCAGGGTGCGGGCAGCACAAAGAGGATGTCGATGCCGCCAGGCGCGGGCACGGTGAGAGCAGCGGGGTGGCTGCCGGCCAAAGCGCGATGGGTCCAAGCGGGGCAGTCGACAGTGGCGAAGACAGCAGGACGGACAGCAACGTGGTGTCCAAACGATCGATTCAGCCGTCTGTGGAAGAATTCGCGGAGTTGTGTCATGGTGGGGGGCGCGGAAACAGAGATCAATTACGGTACACATGAACCAATCAGATCAAAGAGGTCGTTGTACACAACAGATACAACGAACCTTGATGCCCCTGCCTCGCTCTCGGTCGTAACGACAGTGTCGTTCGTGCGTTGGGTTCTGTCCCTCGTCACCTGTTCCTCTAGTTCTCCGTCGCGGTCGCCTGCCGCGGGCATCCAGAACTGTATCGTTGCTGCCTGAGGTCTTCTTGCGTGGCGCGTGCGGCCCGCCCCTGCTCTTCTTTTCGGTCCGTTCGCATCGCGACAGCGCGGGTTCCAATAGCAGGGCGCGATGCCGGCAAGCCCTCACTTGATAGGGCAGTGCAACAGCGGTAGGTGCCGCGGCCGGCAGGCCGGCGGTGGGCATGCTCCCCGCACTCTGGCACATGTCTGGCCATGAGGGACAAGCACTCTGTCTGTTCCCACTGTTTCTTCCCGCCCAACTGTGTCAGCGGCGCCTTCTTCCCCTGTGCGCCCGTCAACACCCGCGACGCTGCGCAGTGGGCTTGATGAATGCAGGTTCGGTTCTGCACATGGCTCCGACGCGGATGGAGAGCCGCTCCCCACTTCGCTCTTCCCCCCCACCACCCCCCCCCCCCCTCCCCCTCCGTCTGCTCTGCTGCCTCTCACTTGGGCGGGTGCACCACCGTCACCAGCTTGTACGTCGCGGCGCACGAAACAGTGTCCTCCTCCCCCTCCCCCGCCCCCAGCAGCCGGCGGCGGCCAGCTCCCCCCCCGCCGCCGCCCGACGAGGACGCCACGAAGACGCGCCGCCGCTCGCGGGTCACCTCGCACACGCCCGTCTCAGGCATGGCGCCGTCGCCGCCAGGGCAGTAGCACGTCCACTCGCCGGTGCACGCGCGGCGGCGGCAGCGGCGAGGCGCCGGGCCGTCGGGGGTGTCCCCGTCGATAGGCGTCAGGCAGTGACCCGGCGCGGGCGCGGGCGTCACCGCCGAAACAGGCGCGCAGTCGCAATGGGAGGGGGTGTAGAGGCAGGCGGGGCGGGGGGTCGGCGTCGCAGAGGCGGCGGGACTCCAGCTGGGCGTCGCAGACGCCGTTGCCGTCGGAGACGGGGACGGTGACGGGCTTGCTACCCCAGGCGTTGGACTGGCCGGCGGCGCAGCCGACTGCGGCGGTGACGGCGACGGCGACGCCGCGGCTGACTCGCCCGCGGCGTCCCGCGCCTCGGGTGACTCGGACGACGGCGCCTTGCGGATGCGGACGACCCGGTCGATGGTCATGCCGTGGCCAATGGCCACCCCATACACGCGCTGCTCCGTATCCCCGACGAGGACGTCCAGCTCCGCCCCCGCGTCGCCCACCTCCGCGTCGTCCATCACCGACACGAGCGCGCCAAAGCCCATGCCCGCCGGCAGCACGGCGCCCCACACGCCCTCCCCAGGGCGGAGCACCCCCGCCTGGCGGATCTCCCACGTTGGGTAGGCCGCCGGCGACGTGTCCGCCGCCGCCGCCACGCGGCCCAGCGACAGTAGGTGCAGGGCGCCGTCGCCGCCGCCGGCACCCGGCGCGCCCACCAGCGCGAGCGGCCCCGGCATGCCCCCCATGGCGCTGCCAAACGCGTCGCCGTCGGCCAGGCGCAGCGGCGACACGTCGACGGCCGTCGTGTACACAGTGCCCGACGGCCCGTCGCGGGGGGAGTAGCCCACCTCGAGGGCATTGTGGGTGCCGTCGCCCCACAGCCGGTCGCCCGTGCCGTCGCCGTTGAGGTCGCCGACGCCAGAGGCCGTCACGGGCGGCACGTCCGAGCGGCGCAACGTGCCTGCCAGGTGCACCCCACCACCGTCGGCGTCGTCGGCTCGAACGCTGCCGCCGTCGCCGCTGCCGCTACCGCCACCGCCGCCGCCACCGCTGGCGTCCCCGACGGCAAATTCACGACGGTCGGGGAGGGCGTTGATGAACACGTCCACCGCCGCCGCGAGTGCGGGGCGCGTCGCTGTCCACTCGAGAAACTCCGCCGTCAGCAGCCCGTCCGGCCGGGGGACCTCCCCAGCGGCGGCAGCGGCGGCAGCGGCGGCAGCGGCGGCGGCTGGGGCGGCAGCCGCCGCCAACGCCACCCCCACCACCCCCATCGCCGCAACCGTGACCGCGGCGGTGACCACCGTACGGGCAGCGCCGGCACAGCGCCGGCGGTGGCGTGGCGGCAGCGGCGGCGGCGCCATTGACATCACCGCCGCCGCCGCCCGCGGCCTGCCGACCCACCGCATCCCCGTCAGGCCGCCCACGCTACGCGGCGGCGGGTGCGGTGACCGCAGCGTCCCACCCGTCCGCCAAGCCGGGGGCGGTGGGGCCGCGCGGCTGGCCGACGCGGCTGAGATGATCGAGGAGGAGGAGGGAGGGGGGTAAGGTGCGGGGGCGGGGAGGGGAGAGGGGGCCAGGCAGTCGTCACAAGACGGAGAAGTCACCGCCGCCACCACCGCCGCTGCCGCGTCGGCCGCACCACACACGCCGGGCAACGGATGGTCCGCCTGTCTCCACCGGGCGGCGGCGTAATATAACCGCAGCCGGCGGCAAGGCAACGGCACGCCGCCACATTCACGGCGGAGGCACGGGCGGCCGCCGCATCCCGCTCGGGGACGCGCAGCCGCCGCGGCCGTCGCGGTGGCAGCGGCAGTGGCGGTCGGCGGCGGGGTTGCGCGGCCACCCGCACGTGATGGCGGCCGTCTGGGCGAGCCACCGCCCGCCGGTTCGACCACGATATCTACGCCCTCCCCTGTCACGCGGTCCTCCCCGACTGCCTGGTAGCAGGGGCACCGTGGCCCGGCGGCTTGACCCGCGGGCGGCGGCAGCAGCTCACCCAGCCGCCACGAGCCAAACGCCACGCGCACCGCGCACCGCCCAAAGGGAACGAACGGGGGGGGGAAGCCCGAATTCGACCCGCCGCCGCTCTGCCCTTGGCGATGAAGCCCCGCGACGGTGACGCCCGACGTGGGCGGCCGACGCGTGGTGGCGGCCGGGGTGAGGGTGGGGAGGGGAGAGCGGGGGATGGCGGGGGAGGGGAAGGGGCGAGGAGGGGGGGGGGCGGAATTTGCTGCTTCATGCTGGCGCGCGGAGGTGGTGTGAAAGGGGGGTCGAAGGGAGGTTGGGGGGTGGGATGGCGGGAGTGGGTGAGGGTGGGCGGCGTAGAGGTGCAGGACATTGGGTGAGAGGGAGGTGGGGGGGTGTGTGGGCGGAAAAGCGCAACGGACCGCCAACGCCAGCGCGCGGTCATGGGGCGGCGGATCACGGGGGCAACTGGAATTCCACCGAGACCGCGGGCGTGCCGTGGACCTGCCGGCCACGACAGTGCCAGCGCGAACGCCATTACTGCGACGACCGCCACCGCCGCCACCGCCACCGTCGCCACCGCCACCATCGCCCCCCGACCGGTACATCTGCGCACTCCCTCTCCTCCTCTCCCCCCGCTCTTTCCCCGCTCCCCCATCCCACGCCACCACCAGCGGCACACGCGGGAGGAGCGCGTGGCCCCAGTGCGGCGGCCGTGCTGGCCCCTCGACCGGGTGCACGAGCGGCCCCGCGCCGCCGCGCCGGCAGCGCGCTGGTTTTTTTTTCCATTCCAGCCCGCGGGGGGTCACGTGGCCCCCGTCCCCGCCCGACCGTGGCCGCCCGCTCACGTTGGTACGCCAAGTACCCCCGCCCTCCCCCGCCCCCTCTGCCGTTTCCCACGGAACCCCCCCCCCCCCCTCGACGCGCCTGCCCCTCGCCCATCTCTCCCCCGCCTTCCCCCCCCCTTCCATGTTTACCGTCCGCCCCGTGGCTGACACTGCGAGTACCACTCGCCACTCGCGCGGCACACCGCCCCGGCGCGGCAGCAGTGGGCGCCGCCCCAGTCGCTGCCGCCACACTGGCCCCACAGCGCCGCGCAGCCGCCGCCGCCGCTGCCGCCGCGACCGCCGCCGCGGCCGCCCCCACCGTCGCCGCCGCCACCACCGCCGCCCCCACCGCCACGGCGCGGCGGCGACGGCGGCGTGGGGGCGGGCGGTGGGCGGGGGTCCGACCCGCGATGGCCCCCCGCCCACCCCCCCCCCCCCCACCACCGCCGAGCGGATCCCCCCCCAGCTCCCGGTCATTGATGATGGACGGCAGGGACCCCGAAAATCGGCCGCCCGCGGCGGTCACGCCCGCCACGCGGAGGGGCAGCCGGAACCCGCCAGCCGACCGCGCCACCCAAAAGTTGTCCACCACCCGCGCCGCCCGCACACCATTGACCGTCACCGACGCGGCGGGCGCGGCGGTGTTGCGTACCTGCACCTTGACGTAGTAGCGGTTGCTGCCTTGGAGGAGGAACCCCGCGCGGCGGCCGGGCGTTGGGCATGGCACGATGCTCCACGAGACCGCCCAGCGGCCGTCGCCGGGGGCGGCCAGGTCCACGTCCCCACGCCCGCCACACGACGGGCACTCGTCCATTACGTACGCCAGGCGGGTGCCGGTGATGGGGTTGGCGCCCGACCCGCGGCCAGAGCCGGTCAGGCGGATGCACGCGCCACACAGAGAGGACCCCGCGTATGTGGCTGTGGATACCGCGACGCCCGTCATGCCCGCGTACTGGGCGGGGCGGGGGGTGAGGCTGCAGTGGCCTTGGTTGGTGCGCCCGTAGTAGGTGCCGTCACCGGCGTGGCGGGTGCCGAAAAAGGCGGCGGCGGTGGGGAGGGAGGACGCCGCGGCGGTCACCGCGGCGGCTGCAGCTGCCAGGATGGTGGTGGTGGCTGCGCGACCGCGCGGCCGACGGGAAAGCGCCATTGCAAAAGACAGCGACGGAAGGAAGGACTCCGAGCGGGGTGGGGGGAACGCCGCCTGAGACGGACACCTCAGATGACGCGAGTGGCGTCGTGACGACTTGGGGGGAGTGGAAAGCGGGCTGAGGAGGCCAACGTCGGACGGCAAGCCAGGCGTGGGTGCTGCACCTTGACGGGACGTCGCGCTCGGCGAAAGCACGGACGAGCACGGCGCCACCGATAAGGCCACGGGAACCTGCTGTGCCCGTTGCCGACAGGCTGGCCGTGCCGCCGTGCCGCCGAGTCACCCCCGTCTGGACACTGCGTCCATGGCGCTGGCGCGAGGGGCGATCGTGTGCAGCTGCCACCCTGTTCTCAACCATTCCCAAGTGCGCACATGCTGGACAACCATGACGGCTCCGCAAAATGGGGTGAACGTATGGATGTGTACGAGGATGTCCTCGAAGAGAGAGGAGCGTAGCGTGCCTGTGGTCTCACTGATCGAGGTGGCTGTGTCAGGCGCTCGCGGAACGCTCCGCGATGTCGCGGGGGACACGGTGTATCCTGCCACGTACCGGCCCGAACGGGCGAGGCGGCGGACGCGTGAAAATCTGGCCGGAGAAAAATCTCGACATTCCAAGTACACATTGTGCCGCCAAATTTCAAGTTGTTCAGCACTTGCCCCACCCAACGCGCCCCCCACCCGACGCCATGCCCTTCTTACCCCACCGCCTCCGCTACCGCACCTACGGGGCTCGCAACCGACGCGCCGGACTGTACGGCCAGCGGTGGGGGGGATGTCCGCTGCCGGAAAAGGGGGGAGCCAAGAGGGGGCGCAGCGGGGGGGCGCGAGAGGGGCCCCGTCACCGCAGGTTGTTAGGACGGCCGTCGCGTGGGGCGTGCGGCGGAGGGTACCGCCACTGCCCCGGGGTTCGACGGGACGACCCCGCCAGAGCCACTGTAGATGGTCGAGCCATCAGCGTTGCGTGCCGCCTCCGCCGGCACTGCCGCGGGCGCCGCCGCCGTCTCGCGTCCGCCACGGTTACAGGTTGCCACGGCGTGCGCCGCCAGAGCAGTCGACCTCAGAACCTACTTCGCGGGTTCGCTGAGAGGGGGTGACGAAGCCGGGCTACCCAGAGCGTGCTGTGGTGCACCCGTCATCCCTCCCTCCGTGCTTGTCCGGCTCTGTCTTGCAAAGAAGCGCTTGTAATTCTATGAATCGAGTGAAAAACCTTGCACGGAAATCCAGCCAGCTGCCGACCGTTTGTGAATCCAGTCTCGTAGTAAGGTGGAAACTATTGCAGTTTCCCAAGTTCTGTCTCATCACGACGGCAACAAGAGCAAACATTTAGTGACCAATGAGATGCCGCAGATGATGAGTCTTTGACCAATGGCTGCGCCGCATGAGCGGTCATGGTCGCGCAAAGAGTGGGACTTGAGCTCTTTTCGAGAGTTCTGCGCCCAGCAAAGAGGCAACATCGCGATTCCGCGTCGCTGCCAGGTGGAGCCGTGGTGCGTGCACCACACCTCGAAGATCGCACACACACATATTGCAATCAACTCCCCTCTTCTTGGGCGCTGCCACAGTTTATGAAGAGAACCGCTGTGGTGCCTGTTCATACCCGCGGCACAAATTTAAGCGCCAGCCACTCAGAGTCAAGCACGTGTCCGGAGTGTCGCTCCAAAGTTTACGGTTGCATTGCCAAACCTGCCAGCCGGATTGGAGCACGAGGCATTGTCTAATAGAGAGCTTCAGCAGGAAGGATCTGGGAAGAGAGCTCGATAATTTCTCGGTAGCGGGGCAGCAGAGTTTTCTTACCAGAACTGAGGCTGCGGGACCTTCAGCAGGTACCAGATCTCGTTATGGAAAACTGCACGTTGCGTGGATGTAGTTGACACGAAACGTGGAGCGAACAGCGCGTCCCTGCCGAAGGGGAGCCGCCCCAGATCGGTCGCCCGCCGAGGGATGCATTGCGTCGTCAAGAAGGACAGGTCCTGCAGCCGGAGACAGGCGTGGTGCGGAGGCGTTGGGCGGGCAGACTGGCGGAGGAGGCAGCGTGAGGCGATTGTGTCTCGTCGGACCTCGCCAATTCGATCTACCGCGCGTCGCTGGATTGGGCGCGACGCAGCGCCATTCGCAGCCGACAATTGCTGCTCAGCACAACACGTGTCCTCCTCCCCGTACCGAGATCCACTTCGTTAGGCGGGGCCACATAAGGGTTTTCTCCTTACCAGATTTCGTTATGCGGAGACTACGTGGCAAACGTGTCAAGCATATAACGAGATCTTAACGAGGTCTGTACCTGCTGAAGCTCTCAAATGACGCTGCAGCTGGGCGATCAAAAAGGCGTCGGGCAGGTGGCGAATGCCCCGTCGTACGGCATAGATTGACTTTTTGTGGGGCCTCTACACGTGGCCGACGTCGCAGCAAACGTTTGAATACCATTGGTATGCGTGATGAGACCGTTTGATTGCCATTGGCCCTACAACAACGCTCCGAAATCGAGGCCTAGTGCTGATTGGGTGCGCACCATCCGACGGCATAGAGAGCTGGCCCCGGCCCGCGCGTGTGCGTCGGCCCCCCCCCCCCCCCCCTCGCCACCACCTCCATCTTCAGCGTCGCCCGTGACGCGTCCCCCCCCTCCGCCCGCCAGCCGTCGCTCCGCCGCGCCCGCCCCTTCCGCCCACCCTCTCCCTCTGCCGCCGGCGCCCCCCCCCCCCTCCGTGCCCCTCCTCGTCCTTACGGCCGCCATCCCCCCGCCCCTCCTCCCTCCTCCGCGCTCCCTCCCTCCCCGTTCCCTCGCCCTTGTCACTCCGCCGCCGACGGTCCTTGCCCTTGTCGCTGCCCCCGCCGCCGTCTACCCCACCGTCCGCTGCCAGCCTGCGGCTGTTGTTTTTCTCGTGTTTTTTTTTCTGTTTGCTCCCGCGCTCCCCCACCCTCTCCCGCGCCCCCCCGCCCGCCTGCTGCGGGCTGCCGGCTGCCGGTGGGAGGTGCGGGCGCTGGGTGGGGGGGGGTGGGGGGGGGTTGCCCAGCGCTGGTCGTGTGCGCGCCCGCTTGGGCAGCGGGAGCGGCTGGCGGCAGCTGGGGCGTGGGGGGGAGGGGGAGGGGGGGGGGGGGGGGCGGGAGCCTTGGGGGGAGTGCCGCACCCTTCACCGCGGGCGTGGTGCGCCCCCTTGCCGGCGCGCGCGTGCCGCGGCGGCGACGGCGCGGCGGCGCGGCCGGCGCGTGCCGCCGCGGCGGCCGCTGCGGGGTGGGCTCGCGGCGGCGGCAGCGGCAGCGGCAGCGGCGGCGGCGGCGGCGGCGGCGGCGGCGGGCCGCGGGGCGTCACCCTGTGGCGTCGGGACGCCGCGAGTGCCCGCGCGGTAGCCGGGCGTCGGCCGCCCCTCCTCGCGGCCCCTTTGGCGGCCGCCGCCTCCTGCGCCGTTGCCATGGTGGACGACCCCATTGGTGGTCGCCCGCGCGCGGCCGGCGGCGCGTCCGCCCCCGCCGCCACCGCCGCCACCGCCGCCACCGCCGCCACCGCCGCCACCACCGCTGCCGGCGCTGCCGGCGGGCCGTCCCCCCCCCGGTCCGTCCCGCCCGGCCGTCGGCCCGCCACGCCCACCGCCCCACGGCCCGTCTTTGCCTCCCCCTCCACCGCCGCCGCCACCGCCGTCGCCGCCGCTGCCGTTGCCGCCACCGCCGCCAGGGAGGTTGGACAGGAGGAGGGGGGGGGGGACGCCGACGCCGACGGGGACGACGACGACGACGACCTGTTTGCGGGCGCGCACCCCGCGTCGTTTGGCGCGTCGGGCGCGTTTAGTAGCGTGGGCAGCGCGGGGAGTGGCGGGTTTGGGCTCGGCGCCACGCGGCTGGTGGCGGCGGGGGGGGGGCGCTGGGGGGGGGTGTGGGTGGGCGCGAGCACGGGCGAGGGGGAGGGGGGCGGGGGGGGGGGGGTATGGCAGTGCCGGCGGGTGGTGGCGGTGGTGGTGGTGGTGGTGGCGGTGATGGTGGTGGCGGTGGCGGTGACGATGGCGGCGGCGGTGGGGGCGGCGGCGGCAGCGTCGGCGGCAGCGTCGGCGACGGCGGCGGCGGCTTTTTCGGGCGCCCCCTCGGGGTGGTGGGCAGCCCGCGGCGGCGGGGCGGCGCGTCCTTCCTCGACGACTCGGACGCGGGCACCGACAGCGACGATGAGTTTGTGGGCGGCGGCGGCGGCTGGGGAGGGGGCGCCGACGACGGGGGGGGGGGAGAAACATTTGGCGCGGCGCTGACCAACGCGGCCGTGCCGGGCGGGGGTGGGGGTGGTGGTGGCGGCGGCGGCGGCCGGCGGCGGCCGTTCCGGCCGCAGACGGTCAAGCACTTTATCCTGGGCGACGTGCTGGGGGAGGGCTCCTACGCCAAGGTGGTGGAGGGGATGGACTCGCGGTCACTGCGGATTGTGGCGGTCAAGGTGGTGGACCTCCGCTTCTTGCGCAAGGTATGTTTTTTGGGGGGGGGGGGGGGGCGGTGGAGGGGCCGGCGGTCGCCGCGGCGCGTGGTGGCCCGCGGCGGCGGCGGCGGTGGCGGCGGCGGCGGCGGCAGGGAGATTCCCGTGTGAGGAGGCAGCTGGCTTGGCTATCGCGAATGCAGGGTTGTGGCGGCCGCCGCCGCCGTGCGCCGCGCGTGGTGCGCGGCGGGGGGGACGCGCCCGCCGCGGCCGGGGTGGGGGGTGACCGGCCGGCCGGGTGGCGTGGCGGGCGGCCGCGCGAGCGGGTCGGGTGGGGGTGCGCTCGGGCGGTCCGTGCTGCCGCGCTCTGGCGGCCGCGTCACCACCGCGGTGCCAGGGCGGGGGAGGCGGGGCGGCCACCGCCCGCCGCTGGGTGCGCTCCCGCGCCTGCGCGGACCGCGCGTGTGCCTGGTCGCGGCGGCGGGCCGCCCGCCGCCGCGCGCACGCACGCCCGCAGGGGTGCGCGGGGGGCGCCGCGAGACGCGCGCAGGCCGCCCGCTTGGGGGCTGCCGCGCCTATGCCGTGCGGCTGCTGACTGCGGGGCTGCGTTTTGGTCGTGCGTGCGGCTGTTGTGTGTGTGCGCTGTGGCGGTCGCAGATCCGGGGCGGCCCCGAGAACCTCAAGCGGGAAGTGGCGATTATGAAGGCGCTGAAGAAGCACCCCAACATCATTGAGCTCATTGACGTTATCGACGATGAGCGCAGGGACAAGAAGTACATCGTGGTGGAGCTGGCCAACGGGTGCAACCTGCAGGAGCTCCTCCTGTCGGCGCCAGACTCGGTACGTCCACAGCGGCAGGTGTCTTGTTGTTTTGGTCGTGGTGCTATCGTCGCCCGCGTTGGCCGCGGTGTGGCCCCGAGGGCCCATGTCTGCCTCTGCTGTGTTTTTGTGGCATCCCTGGTTTGTTGTGTGTGTTTTGCGCTGCAGTCGCGGTGGTGCCGCGGGGTGCACGCTCGGTTGCTTTGGTACGGTGGCCGCCGCGTGCGTGCGAGAGTGCGCTGCTGACACGTTCGCCGTTGCCCACTGTCGACCTGGCATGGCCAGCGTGGCCGCCCCCCCCCCCCCCCTCCCGACCCGCTCCCGCTCTGCACGCTCCGCCATCCCCGTTTTCACCCCCCCCCAGAGGATACCCGCGTGCCAGATGAAGCCACTGCTACGCCAGCTGATGCGTGGCCTGTCCTACATCCACGACCGCAACGTGGTGCACCGGGACATCAAGCCCGCCAACATCATGCTCACCTCCCGCTCCGAGGTCAAGGTGTCGGACTTTGGCGTCGCCGAGTTCCTCGACAAGTACGTGGTGACCGACTCGGTGTCGCGCACGTCTGGCACGCCCGCCTTCCAGGCGCCCGAAATCGCGTCGGGCGCCGCCGACTACTCGGGCCGCAAGGTCGACGTGTGGGCGGCGGGCGTGACGCTCTACTACTGCCTGACGGGGGTGATCCCGTTTGAGGCGTCGACGCTGCTCGGCATGTTCACCAAGATCTCGGCCGGCGCGTACGCGGTGCCGCCCGCGCTCGACGCGGGCGCCGCGGACCTGCTCGCGGGCATGCTGACGGTCGACTTTGAGGAGCGCCTGTCGGTCGAGGCGGTACTCGCGCACCCGTGGCTCGCCGACGACGAGCCGGTCGTCGCGGCGGACGGGTCCCCGCAGCCGCGGCGGGTGCCCCCGCCGTGCCGCGCGTCGCGCATCCTCAACATCGTGTCGGCCATGTACCAGGACGATGGGGACGATGGCGGCGGCGGCGGCGGCGGCGGCGGCGGCAACGCCGACGCCGCCGCCGCCGCCGACGCCGACGGGGACGGCGGCAGCGGCGGCGGCGGCGGCGGCGGCGGCGGCGGCGGCGGCGGTGGCAGCGGTGGGGGGGCACCACGCGCCGGCCGCACGGGCGCCGCCGGCGCACCCCGGCTGCCGCCCGCGCCGCCGCCGACGGCGGCCGGCTCGGCCGCCGCGTCGGGGCGGCCGTCGCTCGATAGCTTGCCAAGACCCGCCGTCCTCAACCGCGTCGTCCCGGAGCGGTGCAGCATGATGTAGGGGTGGCGCGGGGGGGGGGGTGGGGGGGAGCGGGGGGGGGGGGGTGGGATGCGCGCGGTAGCGATAGGTATGTACAACAATGGCGCCGCCGCCGGTGCTAGGGGGATCGCCGCGTGCGCGGGAGCGGGCGCGGACGGGCGGCAGGGGGGGCGGGCGGCAGGGGGCGGGCGACGCACACGCGCCCAGCGGGCGGTGCCACCGCGCCGCCGCGCCGCCGCGCCGCCCCCGCCGCGCCGCCCGCGGCGGCGCACCCGCCCGCCGCGCCACACCCGCCGCCGCCGCCGCCGCCTGCCCCGGCACGCGCGCGCAGCGGGCGGCGGTGGATCCACGACGTGGCGCACCACTGGCAAAAGAAAAAAAAAAAAACAAAAAAAAAAAAAAAGGAAAGAAAGCGGACGCGGCGGCTGCCGCGCCGCCGCGGCCGGCCGCGCCCACCGCGTCATCTCCCCAACCCCCCCCCCCTCCACTCCGCCGCCCCGCCGCCTCCCCTCCCCGCTCCCCGCCCGCCACCTCAGTCGGCCGCGCCGGCGGCGGCGGCGGCCGCGTCGGCCGCGTCGGGCCCGCCGTCCATGACCAGGCTCGCCAGCACGTCCGCGTCGCTGCCGCCGCTGCCGTCCTCGCCGTCCCCGCCGTCCCCGCCGCTGCCGCCGCTGCCGTCGCTGCCGTCGCGGCCGTCACTGCCGTCACTGTCATTGCCGTCGACGCCGCCGCCGCCGCCGCCGCCGCTGCCGTCGCGGCCGTCGCTGACGCTGCCGTCGCCGTCGCGGGCGTCCACCCCGCTGCCGTCGGCCGAGGCCATCGACGCGGCCAGCGCCGACGGCGCCGCCGCCATTGCCGCCGCCGCCGCCGCCGCCGCCGCCGCCGCCGCCGCTGTCGCCGCCGCCGCCGCCGCCGCCGCCGCCGCCGGCGTCTCGCCCGTGGCGCCACCCCCGCCGTCGGCGTCACCGCCGCGGCCGCCGCCGCCGCCGCTTGCCGCGGCCGCCGCCGCGGGCGTGGTGCGACGGGCGGTTGGGGTGCCGCCGGCGGGTGCCGTCGGGGGGGGGGGGCGGCGGTGGCGGCGGCGGCGGCACCGCCGGGCGCTTTCCCCACCCCGACCGTCGGGGCGGGCGCGGGCGCCGCGGGCGCCGCGGGCACCGCGGGCACCGCGCTGCCGCCGCCGCCGCCGCCGCCGCCGCCGCCGCCGCCGCCGCCGTCGCCATCGCTGCACGCGCCCGTCGCGCCGCGGTCGCTGCACGACCCCCCCCCCCCCCCGCCGCCGCTGCTGCTGCCGTCCTCATCCGTGGTGTCCGCGGCCACAGGCGTGACCCCCCCCCCACCCCAGTCGGCGGCGGCACCCCCCCCCCCACCGGCCGCCACCGGCGGTCCCGCCGGCCGCACCACCCCCTCCACCGCCCGCCACGCCGCGTCCACCGCCGCGGCGGCGGCGGCCCAGCCCCCCCCCCCGCGGCGGCGGCCAGCCCCCCGCCGCCGCTCCCCCCGCGGCGGGCGGCCAGCGCGGCTACCGCCGCCGCCCACGCGGCCGGCCGGCGCCCGTCTGGGCGGCCGCTGCCGCCCCCACCAACCGCCACCGCCAGGTAGGTGGCGGCGGCGGCAACGGCGCGCGCGCCCGCCAACGGGTGCGCGACGATGGCGGCGGCGGCGGCCTCGGCGGCGCGCACCGCGAGGGAGCCGCCGCCGCCGCCGCCGCCACCACCGCCGCCGCCGCCGCCGCCGCCGGCACACGCGGCGGCGAGGCGGGTGGCGGCGGCCAAGGCGGCGACGGCGAGCGCCTCGGCGGACCGCACCGCCGCCGGCGACGGGGCGGCCAGCGGCGGGGGCGGCGGCGGCTCGGCGCCGCCGCCGTCGACATCCACGCCGCCGGCAACGCCACCGCCGCCGCTACGGCGGCGGCGCTTGGCCGCCTTGCGGCGGGCGGCGGCACCACCACCCCCCCCCCCCCCCCCGCCGTTGCCGCCGCCGCCGCCGCCGCGGCGGTGTGGGTGCCCGCCGCGGCCGCCGCCGCGGCCGCCACACGTTCCAGGCCGTCCATGTAGGCGGCGGCGGCGGCGGCGGCGCCCGCCGCGACCGCGTCCACGGCCGCCGCGGACGCGGCCACCACCGGCACCGCCAGCGCGTAGACGCCCACGGCCGGCACGGCCACGTCGGCGTCGCGGCCGCCGACGGCGGCGGCCACCGCCGACGCTGCCGCCGTCGACGGCCCACCGCCGGGGCGGCCGTCCCGGCGGACCGCCGCCGCGACGGCCGCGCCGAGCCCCCCCGCCACCAGCGGCAGCACCGCCCGCCGCGGTAGGCCACCCAGGATGGCCGCCACCGCCGCCGCCGCGGTGGACCGCAGCGACGGCAGCGCCGCCGCGACGGCGGCGCCCGACGGCGGGCCCGCCGCGTACGCGTCCGCGTCGGCGGCGGCGAGCAGCCGCAGCAGCGGCCGCAGCGTCGACGGCAGCGGCAGCGCGACGGGCGCGGGGGGGGCGGCCGCCGCCCACAGCGGCGGGGGGGACGCCAGCCGCACAACCACCGCCGCCAGCGCGGCGGCAAGGCCGTCGGCGCGCGCGGCGAGCGCCGCGGCCTCCGCGTCGGCCGCCAGCGCCGCGGCGGTCGCCCCACCCGCCACGGCGGGCGGCGGCGGCGGCGGACCCCCCCCCGGCGGCGGCGGCGGCGCCGCGACGCGGTCGACCGCGTCGGCAATCGTGGCGAGCGCCGCGGCGAGGCGCGCGGCGACCGCCCCCCCCGCCGGTGGCACCGCCGCCAGCACCGCCGCCGCCGCCGCCCGCACCCGGCGGTCCCGGTGGCCGACCGCCGTCGCCTCGACGGCGCCTTGGACGGTCGCCGCCGCCGCCCGTGCGGCGGGCGGTACCGCCGCCGTCGCGCCGCCCGTGACGGCGGAAAAGGCCGCCGCCGCGGCGGCGAGGGCGGCGAGCAGCAGCCCAACGCGCGGCGGCTCCCCACCGCCGCCACTGCCGCCGCCGCCGTCGCCGCCGCCGCCGCCGCCACCGCCGCCGTCGCCGCCGCCGCCGCCGCCGTCGCCGCCGCCCAGGACGGCCGCCGCGGTCGTCAGCGCGGCGGTGACGGCGGCGGCAATGGCGGCGGCGGCGGCCGGCGTCGGTGGCGGCGGGCTGGCGGTGGCGGCGGTGAGGGTGGCGGCGAGGAGGAGCGCGCGGGGGGTGGGGGCGGCGGGGAGGGCGGCGAGGAGCGGGGGGAGCGCGCCAACGACGGTGGCGGGGGGGGCGCCGCGGAGGGCCGCGATGGTCCCGGCGGTGGGGAGGAGCGGCAGCGGGGTGGGGGGGGGGGGGGGGGGGGGGGAGCGCCCCGCTGGGGGGGGGGGGGGGGGGGGGGGGGGGGGAGGAGGGCGGCGAGGAGGGCGGTGACGTCGGGGGGGGGGGGGGGGTCATGGCGGCGGCGGCTGGCGAGGGGGGGGGGTGACGGGTGGGGGGGGGGATGGCCGGCGGGTGGGGGGGGGGTGGGGTGTTGGGCGGGCGGGGGGTTTCGGCGGCTGGCCTAGTCGGGGGTGGGGGCGGCCGACGGCGGCGACGGCGGTGGCGGCGGCGACGGCGGTGGTGGTGGTGGTGGTGGCGGTGGCGGCGACGGCGGCGACGGCGGCGACGGCGGCGGCGGCGGTGGCGGCGACGGCGACGGCGGCGGCGGCGACGGCGACGGCGGCGGCGGCGACGGCGACGGCGGCGGCGGCGACGGCGACGGCGGCGGGATCCGACCAACCAATGCACCGCGGATCACCGCGCCCCCCCCCCCCCCAAGCGACGCCGCCTCTACGGCACGTCCCGCTCGCCCGCCGCCCACACCGCGGCGCGCCCACCGACACACGCGGCGGGCCGCCGCGGCGGGGCGCGCCGCGTGACGAGCAGCGGGGGGGCACACCCGCGGCGCTCGCCGTGCGGTTGACGCGTGGGACAGTCGGGGGGGGAGGGGAAGGGGGGGGAACCCGCTGCGCGTGGTGCCACGCGCCGGATGGCGGGCGCCGCCGACGCGGCGCGGGGTGGTCGTTTGCTGTGCGGGGTTTTTTTTTTTTGTGGCGGAGGGGGGGGGGGGGGGAGCGACCATGGGGGGGGGGGGGGGAGCGACCGCCCACGCCGCCCCGCCGCCGCCGCCGCCGCCGCCCGCCGCGGCGGCGGCCGTCGTTGCGGCGCCGCGCAGTGCGGGCGGCGGCGGTGGTGGTAGGCCGCTCCCCCCCCCCCCCCCCCCGCCGCGCAGGACGTGGGGCGGCCGCCGCCGCCCGCCGCGGCGGCGGCCGTCGTTGCGGCGCCGCGCAGTGCGGGCGGCGGCGGTGGTGGTAGGCCGCTCCCCCCCGCCCCCCCCCCTTCACCCCGCAGGGCGTGGGGCGGCCGCCGCGGCCGCCGCGGCGACGCGCCCCCCCCCCCCCCCGCCCCCCCCCCCGGCCGCCCACCAAAAAAAAAAAAAAAAAAAAAAAAAACCGGCCACACCCGCGGCGACGGCCATCCCCCGCTGCCGCGGGGTACGCCGCACCCCCCCGCCCCCCCCCCCCCCCATCCTCGGCCGTCCCGCTGCGGGGGGCCCGCCTCCGCGTCCGCCCCGCCCACCGCGCGGCTGCGGGCGGGCCGACGCCGCCGCGGCGGGCGGCGGCGCTCACGGAAACGCGGCGGCGACAAAGCGGCGGACGTCGGCGGTGTCCCCCCCCGTGGCGGTCCCCCCCCCCCACGCCACCTCTGGCGGCCACGACCACGGCTCGCCAGCAACGCCGAGCGGCAGGCGCCCCCCCCCCCCCCCCCCTCCCCCACCGGCGTGGCCACCGCCGTCGCCACCACCCCCACCGTCGCCACCCGCCGCGTCGGCCGTCGACGCGAGCGCGCCCGCCCGCGCGTCGCGCAGGCGCTGCACCTCGGCGGCGAGCCGCGGCCGCACCGCCGCGGCGGCGGCGGCCGCGGCCATCCCGCCGAGGCGGTCGAGCTTGTTGGCCCAGACGAGCAGCGGCACGCCGCCGAGGCGGCCGTCGGTGAGCACGTCGGCCGCCACCTCCGCGTCGGCGCGGAGTGCCGCCGCCGCCGCCGCCGCCGCCGCGGTCGCCGCCGCCACCCCCCGCGCGGCCGCGTCGGCGGTGGCCGCCCCAGCCGCGGCGCCGCCGCCAGCCGCCGCCGCGTCGGCGGCGGCGGTGGCGGCGGCGCCGCCCAGCAGCGCCGCCGCGTCCACGACAAGGACCACCGCCCCGGCGGACCGCGCGTGCGCGTCGAGCGCCTGGGACCGCAGCAGCGGGTGGCCCGGCGCGTCGACAAAGCGGCACGGCGCGGATACGCCGCCCCCGCGGGGCACAAAGACGCCCACATTCGCGCGCATGGACGATACGAGCCCCGCCCGCGGCTGCCGCCCCACCTTGAGCGCCTTGAACAGGGCGGTCTTGCCCGGCCCCCCGCCGGCGCCGCCCTCCACGCCCGTCCGGCCGACCAGCAGCACCACCCGCCCGCCACGGCGGCTACCCGACGGGTGGCCCGCCCGCCGTGCCGCGGCGGCCGCCCCGGCCACGAGCAGCAGCACGCCGCCGGCAACGAGCGCGGCGGCGGTGGCGGCGGCGGCGGCGAGGAGGGTGGCCTCGGGGGGGGGGGGGTGCCGGGGGGTGGGGGACCGCCGCCCAGACGGCGGTGGCAATGACGAGGGCGGCACCCCGGGCGGCAGCAGCGGCGCGGGGGAGGAGGGGGGCGGCGGAGAGGGTGGTGGTGGCGTCAATGGTGGGGGGGGGGGGGGGGGGGTAAAGACCGAGGCGGGGGGGACGGAGGGGGACTCCATCGCGGCCGGTCCGAGGGGACAGAGCGGGGGGCCAGGTAAAACGGGGGTAGGGGGGGGGGGGGAAGGGGAGGGAGAGGGGGAGGGGGAGGGATGGATATGGGGGGAGGGGGGGGGGGGAGGGGACGGGGGGTGGCGGCTCGGTGGCTGGGGCGTTTGTCGTGGCAGCCACGCCCACGTCTCTGCGACGAAGGGTGCGTCGCGATGCTGACGCCGCGGCCGGCCGCGACGTCCTGGGCTTCCAGAGGAGAATTGATCCCGCCGCACAGGAGTTCACCGCTCAACTTGGCAGAACAAACGGTGGTTTGGCTCGTCCGTTCAATGTACCGTCGCGATTTTCCGTGACTCCTCCCTCCGTCCTCTTGGTGACGAGCGCTCGGGGGAGGGTCGCCAAGATCCCCGGTCGTGTGCATTGTACGTTGCTGTTTACTTTCTGTCTTACAGACACCTCCTGCCGGCTCATTTGGCAAACGGACTCACCCCCGTCTTGTAGCGGATGTCTGGAGAAGGGCGCCCCGGCGGAACGAGACGCGGCGGGGATACAACACGAGAGACAGATGGAGCTCCACGCCCGGAAGCAAGTCGGAGCGAAAATACATGGGCAATAGCAAGACGCGTAGACCGGTTGCCGCAAAGACCCCTATGTGTCGCCAACGCCACGGCGCACGCAGACCGCCCGGCTACCGCACGCACACGCCCGGCATGCGCACCGTCCCGCCGACGCTCCGCACCGAGATGAGGTCGCCCGCCTCTTCCCCCCCCCCCTCCCCCCCCCCCCCCACCACCGGCAGCAGTACCACCCGCCGCGACGCGGGCGTACACCCGCGGCCACCACACCCGCTCGCCGCGCCAATGCACACCTCACAGCAGTGTGGCGTCGCGGCGGTGACCGCCTCGGCGGCCGCCTCCTCCGCCGCCTCCCAGCCGACCACGTCGCCCGCGGCGGCCGCCGCCGTCGCGGCGGCCGCCGCGTTGGCCGCTTCCGCGGCGGCGGCGGCCAGCGGGGACGCCCCCACCGGCGTCGCGGACGGCGGCGTCTTCAATGGCGACGTGGCTTGGGTGGCCGCCGCGGCGGCAGCCGCCGCCCGCGTCGCGGCGGCAGCTTCCACCGCCGACGCGCCCCGCGGGACGGTGGCGAGCACCGCGGCGGCGGCGTCGACGACCGCCATCAGTTCCGGGCGGCGGCGGCGGATGCGGGCGCCCGCCGCGGCGAGCGCGGCGGGCTCGGGGCTGAGCGTCTCGCCCGCGGTGGCGAGGTCCACCCACCGCCGCTGGCGGCTGTCGGCCTCGGCCCAGCCGTCGGCGGGGGTGTCGAGGACGGCGGTGACGTGGAGGAGGAACATCTTTTGGAGGCCCGTCTTGAAGGGGAAGGTGCCGAGCTTGGCGCCGTCCACGCCAACGACGCCCGCCTCCTCGCGCGTCTCGCGGACGGCGGCGGTGCGCGGCTTCTCAATCTTTTTGACGCCCCCCTTGGGAAACACCCACACGTCGGCGTGCTTGCGGGTGTCCACGACGAGCATCTCCCAGCCGGTGGGTGTCTGCCGCACGGGCACACAGCCGGCCTGTGAGCACGACGGCGGGAGGGGAGACAGAGGGCGGAAAAAGGGGAGGGCAAGAGAGAAGGGGGAAAAGACACGGGCGTGTGGTCGTCAGTAATCTGTAAACCAGGGAAGAGAGTGGAGGGTCTGCTCTCGTACCGCTTGCGCACTGCGGGAACCGAGAGGCTAACGGGGGTGGCGGCGGAGCTCCGGCGCAGCAAGAGAGACACGGGTCGGCGTGAACGTACCGTCTTGCGGCCAACCTTACGGACCATGGCGATCGTGGGGGTAGGGCGGCCCTCAAACGTCCTCGGCGGCAGCGGGCCAAAGAGAGGGCGCACTCCGGTGCTTGCGTGAGCGGGGGGCGCAGCGCGACCGCGGTCACCTGGTGCGGCACCGGCGGAGGAGCTCTCGGCGGTGGAAGAGAAAAGAAGGGATGGGAGGGGGGGAAGGAGGGGGTGATTGTATGCGGTGCGAGTGATGCGGGAGTGTGGGGTGTGCGTCCTCCATTGCCGTGCCACTGTGGTGGACCTCATATAGGCGCGCAAGCGAACCCGCGCACCCCCGCAAGCGCGGGGCCGTTACAGGGCGGCACACACCCCCTCCCCCACCCGCGGGGGGCCGCGTCAGGGCGGCACCCCCACACCTCCCTCTGCCTGTGTGCCGCGGCGGCCCGGGAACGCCCGCCCGGCAACCCACGGCCAACACCTGGGACCCCGCTGGCAAGTGGCCCACCACACCGCGGCGCGGCGGCGCGCGCAGGAGCGACAATCCCGCTCCTTTGCCGCATCCCCCCATCGCACCGCCCGTGCCAGCAAGGACAGCCCCGCGTCGTGCACGGTTGGTCGGGCCGGACGAGAAGCACCATTGGGTGGAGGAGCGGGCCTGACACCCGACCCCTGACCGCCCCTCTGGCTGTGCGCCTTCCCATCAGGGGTGCGTGTCCCTATTTGGCCGCGCACGCAATCGTCGCTATGATAGGACGGCCGGTGCGGAAGGCTCTATCGTGGCGCGCCGTTGTAGAGCGGATGACATGCCTAGAGCTGATGTGAGGCAGAGGCCACAGCGTGGCAGTGGCCTCGACGAGTCACCCCCGCGAGCGCATTCTCGCCTCAGCACCTTGTTGGGCCGTTTCGGTGTTGGTGTACTGGGCGCGCACCCGCCCAGGCGGGTGCCGCGCAGGGGCGGCAGGAAGGCACCGCTGGAGAGCCGCGGTCGCCCGCCTCCACCACCTCTGTGACGACCAAGCGCACCCCATCATACACCGGAAGTGTACAAAGTCAACGTTTGTATGCGCCTCCGTCGCCGTCCTGGCGAACGCACCTCCGCGCGCCGCCCAGGCGAGCGCCACGGCCGCGTTAGCTGTGGCCAGGCGTGCGCCAAGGATCGCAACCGGGGCGCTATGTCCTGACACATAGCGCGGGCCTATACCTCTTTGTTGCCCAATGCGCGGATGGTCCCACGGCGAGGCCAACATTCCCCGCGAGTGACTCGCGGAAGAATGAAGCAGGCACGTCTCTCTCACGGAGATCCCGTCGAAGCGGCAGCCATGCCGCTTCGCTGGGGAGAAAAGAGGGACAGCCGTCTCGAATGCAGTAGGTGACCTATGCGGGGATCTATAGGAAAAAAAAAGACAGCCAGCAACAATTCAGGGGCGTCTCCTGGGGAGGGACAGGGGGCCACCCCTCGCCTGTCTTGGACGGCTGTCCGTATTCCCGCTGTCGCTGACGATGCGCAGCCACACCAGAGAAGCTGTCAGATGAAGCAGGGTGAGACGGGCCCATCTCGGCTTGAGATTTACTGTGACGTGCGCCATAGATGGTGGATGGATCCACACGTTGGACCCAAGGTTGCGCGGGGCTCTGGGAGGCCGAGGCTCGTGCTGTCGGCGGTCAAGCAAGCAAATCCTCCATGGATTCGGGGGTCTTTCAATCTGCTCCTCTGTCGTCCAAACGGCCGACGATGCGCGGCAGTCTTGAAAAGTAGCCCGAATCGACCGGATGGGCCGTTTCACCTGCGCTGTTTCATCGATCGACCCGACCGACCGCCACGTGCGCTTCGTGTCTTCCGCCTGTAAAATTGATAGTACTTGAAACAGACAATGGAGTTGATATCCCCATCCTAATTCGCGTTTCCGGTGTGTAGGCCCCATTCCGCCTCCCCCCCCCCCGGCGTGCAAGGCTCTACGACTGCCAACGGGATCGACGGGGCCGCCCCTTCCTTCCACTCCTGCACCCCCCCCCCCACCAAGGTCTATTCCGGCCAGCACATGAGTCAAGACGGGGGGCCGCCGCGCCCCCTCCGACATCATCCGCCGTTCCACCCTTGCCTCTGTCACCCCCCCTTCCCCCCCTGCCTCCCTCTCTCTTCTTGTCGAGTTTGACTCTGTCGGTCCCGCCCCCGAGGCCGCGTACCCTCTTCGGCCCCGTCGGCAGTGGCGGCTCGCGGCACTCTGTCAGCCTCCCCGCCCGTTGCGGCACACGTTGCCGTTCTTCCAGGCGGCACCCCCGCGGTGCCCCCTCGACCCCCCCCCACCTTCACTCCCCCCCACCCCCGCTGCTCCCCGATGGTCGCCCCCGACCCCCCCCAACGCCAGGCCTCGCAGCAGCCCCCGCGGCGGGAGGCACCGGTGCCACCGTCGCCATGGGCGGTCGCCGCGGCGGTGGTGCCGCCCTCCCCGGCCGGCGGCCGCGTCGTGCCCGTCACGGGTAGGGGGGCGGTGGCGGCGTACGTGACCGCGGCGGTGCCGTTGCTGGTGGTACGCTCGTGGGCGACGAGTTGTTTTGGACGGCCACCGTCTCCCAGCCGTGGGGGGGGGGGCGGAGCGGACGGGCGACGGGAGGGCAACGGGGAAGAGCGGGGTGGGGCGGGGAATGGGCGGGTGCGACGGGGGGCGTGGGCCAAGGGCGTTGGTCACGCCGAGTAGTGAGAGGGGTCGGTGGCGGTCGGTGGCGACGAGGAGGGGCGGCGTAGGTTTTGGCCTGGATGCGCGGCCGCCGCACGCTGTCTGAACGTTTGAGCCTCCATTGACACGTTGACGCTGCGCTCTGGTGTGGAACCTGGGGTGTGGGCTTGTGGCTTGTGGCGACGCTGTGGACCCCGCTTCCTGCTTTTGCGCCCGCGCGGTATTCCCGTCGTTGTGTACTACCTTCTAGGCACCTGGCTCGAGTGGCGGAGTCACGCTGGTCGCCACCGGCGCAGCCATGGCAAAGGCCATCTCCGTCAGCGAGCTCCTCCGTCGCCTGCTTCCAACGCTGTCCGTGCTGACGCAGCTGCAGTCTGTTCCAGCGGCGGCCGCGGCGGCGTCTGGCGGTCGGGTAGTGGTGGCGCCGCCGCGGTTAGGGCCACCGCCGGCGCGGCGGCGGCGGCAGCCGGCGCGCCTACCAGTGCTGGTCATTACCCTCGCGGCGGACCTATCGGAACACCGGGTGGAGCCGGGCTACGCGCCCCCGATGCTGCCGGGGAGGGGGGAGTGGCGGCACGGTGGCGACGGGAGTCGGTGGTGAGGTGACGGCGAGGTCTGTGTCAGGTGGCTGGGCAGGGCTGTGCTCGTGACCGCTGTATTTTGTTTGTTTTTGTGGTACGGGCAGGGGTCTGTCGCGGCGTTTTCTTCCTACCTTGTGATTTATTTTTTGTTCACTCTACCTCTATCTTCCACTCTTTCCCTTCCTGTCTGTCTTGTTACTCCCTGTTTCGTGCCGAGGACCTCTTTTGGTGGCCAGTAGAAGCTGTTCCATGGCTGTCTTGAGTTTCTTTTGCTTCCTTTACCACCTACAGTGATGATTTTATGTTTGCTCTCCTCATAGCGTACGTATGTAGCTTTCTCTGAGCAGTCTCCCTCGTGCGACTGGGAGCCCGCAGCCGGCGCTTCCCGTGTTCCCTGGCCTTGTTGATCCGCGCGCCTCGTGATTGCCTTGGCATTGCAGACTCGGTGGGCCTCTGAGGGGTGCTACTGTCCTAGGATGCAACGGATCAGGCCAATTGGAGATTTCTGGCCAGATGAGCTGGTGACCACACGAATGCATCGCTCACCAGCCCCCCATCTCACGGTGTCATTGGCTGCAGTGGCTCGGGAGATGCCTGAGGCACCGCACAACTGATAGCCGGTCCGTCCCTCACACGGTGCCTCGAGCCCCACGTTGCAGCTTCATCCTCCCATCGCCCATTGTCCCGAGAAAGGTGCTTGGTACGAGCGGCGAGGTAGCTGTCTGACCCTCAGCACCCAACTGTATAGCGCCGCCTTCTTCTCCCATCTTCACCATGGCTGCCTTTGTGCCCGTGGCGGTGTCGCCGTCGCTCACCCGCACGGCCCCCGCGTCCGTGTCGGCGTCCCGCGCCTATGGCTCCTGGGCGCCGGCGCCGGTCGTGGCTGCCCGCGTGGCACCTGCCGCCGCGGCGCCGACGATGACCTTTGAGGCGGGCGTCTTTGAACGCACCAACCCGTACGCGGAGGAGCTCAAGGCGACGGCCAACTATATTGCACGCAACGGTCGGGGAATCATGGCGTCGGACGAGAGCAACAGCACAACGGGCAAGCGGCTGGCGATGGTGGACCTGGAGAACACAGAGACGAACCGCCGCCGCTGGAGGGAGCTGCTCTACACAGCCCCGGACCTGGGTCAGTACATCTCTGGGTGCATCATGTACGTTCTTGCTTGCCAGTTCAGCTGGCGTATTGGTTGTGTTGAACAGACAGGGTCTGGTCTGTCTACTACGCGCTCTGTGGCTGTGGTGATGACCTATGCAGTTTGGTCGGACATCATGGGACCACGTCTCTGACTGTCGCGTCGTCTCTGTTGGTGTGAGTTTGCTCTTGGCCATGGAATACATCTGCGTGTGGCGTCCTTGCCGCTACTGGTAGGTTTGAGGAGACCCTTTTCCAGTCGACCGGCGACGGCAAGCCGTTTGTGGATGTGCTCAAGGAGCAAGGCATCATGGCCGGCATCAAGGTGGACACGGGCCTTACTGCCCTCCCCCGCACCAAGAACGAGACAGCTACCACTGGCCTCGACGGCCTTCCCGAGCGCTGCGCCCGTTACTATGCGCAGGGCGCCCGGTTTGCCAAGTGGCGCGCCGTTATGCGGATTGGCAAGGAGGACGGGGCGCCGTCGGATGCGGCCATCCTGGAGAACACCCACGCGCTCGCGCGGTACGCGCAAATTAGCCAGGCTGCGGGGCTGGTGCCGATTGTGGAGCCCGAGATCCTCATGGACGGGGACCATGACATTGAGACGACCGCCTATTACACCGAGCGGGTGCTCAGCTTCACCTTCCGGGCGCTCAATGAGTTTGACGTGTGCCTTGACGCGGCGCTGCTCAAGCCCAACATGGTACGTGTGACTTGTGCTCTGCGTGACACAACATGGAAGTGGGCGACGTGCTTGAGTACGTGGTGTATACTGTGCGTTTCCGTACCTTTGGCGCCCTTGTGCACTTCATGAAACACCCCGACTCTGACATTTCTTCGGTACTGTGGCTTTTTCTCGGTCTTTGCGGTTCTGGTTGTCTTCCATTTATCTATGGTCTTGTTGCCGCGCTGCAGGTCAACCCCGGGAACGACTGCCCGACGAAGGTGTCGGCCGAGGAGGTGGCCAAGTACACCATTCAGACCATGATGCGCGGTGTGCCGGGCGCCATGCCTGGCATCCACTTCCTCTCTGGTGGCATGTCGGACGCCGAGGCCACTGCCAACCTGCAGCTGCTCAACACGCTTGAGGAAGGCAAGCGCGCGTCGTTTGCGTGGAACTTTTCATACGGCCGCGCCCTCCAGATTGCGGTGCTCAAGCTGTGGGCAGGCGATGATGCGAAGAAGGACGAGGCACAGGCGCTGCTGACCAAGCTGGCGCGGGCCAACTCGATGGCGCAACAGGGCAAGTTTAGCGGCGAGCACCCGTCGCCGGGTGGGTCGGCCCGCAACTGGCAGCCGCTGCGGTTGGTGTGAGTCCGTTTTGTTATCTTCTCTCTTCTTTCTCCCCACGTTCAAAATGCTGCTATCACGTTGTGTTAGCGTCTGCACATGACCATGACCATGCCCTCCGTCCTGCATCCAGACCTCGGCGTACGTCAAGCACGTGGTCCTGGAAGGGTGCCACCCGGTCAGATCTGGAGCCGACCCATCGCTACCCAGTGTGTGACTGTCCTGATCACAGAGCCACATCCGTGGGCCATACGACAGACCACTGAGGGCGCGCGACGCAACCTGTGCGGAAAGCGCGCGAGCAGCTGCAAGAGGCACCAATGTGATGAGAAGCAAGGAAGCACACGACAAGTGTGCCAGCGAGCCAGGAGCACACCCTGTGGCCTGCAGCGAGACACACCAGTGTGACTGGTACAGCACACGCACCCCGGTGATGACACGAGGCCTGGGAGTCTGACCATCCTTTCGCTGTAGACCCAGGAAATACAAGACGCACGTGGGACAACGATTAACCAACCGTGCGGCACTTGCAACACACACCAAAAGAACAATGCACAACATACAAGGCGCTCCAGACGCCAACCAGGGTGCAAGTGCGGTACGATGCGGTGCACAGCGGACAGCCAAAAGCACCATGCCACCCCCCACGACACCAGCCTAGGTCTGGAGCACGAGCTTGGGCGCCCCCGCCACCACCGACGTGCCCGGCAGCAGGCGTTTTGCCTGCCCCGCATCTAGCGCCGAGTGGTACACCACCTTGACGTCTGCGCCGTTCACACGGACCCCCCCCCCGAGCGCGAGCGGCCCGAGCCTGCCAAAGAACTCTTCGAGGGTGGCTTGCGGGACGGGCTCAGAGGGGAGGCCCGTAAGCGCGACCGTACACTCCGCCTGGGGGCCGGGTGCGCCCGGCCGGCCGCCCTGGCCAAACACCCCGGCGGGCCGCGCGGTGCACCGCTGGAGGGATCCCCGGTTCGCGGCATTAGACGCAGAGGCGCCGTCACCACCGCCGCCGCCGCGGCCGCCGCCGCCGCGGCCGCCGCCATAGCCGCCACCGCCACCGCCCATGCCACCGCGGCCGGCAAAGCCGCCGCGACCGGGAGGGGCGCCAGAGCCGCCAGGGCCGCCAGGGCGGTCGGGCCCGCCGCCCACCCGAGCCAATGGCCGGGGCGGCATGTACCCACCGGGTGCCCCTGCTGGTGCCCCGCCGGAGGTGGCGGCTGGCCCAGCTGCGCCACCGCCGCTGCCGCCACCACCACCGCCGGCGGCAGGCGCGCCGCCGCCGGCTCCACCACCCCAGCCCGTCCCCCCCCCGCGGTCCCGAGAGCGGCCGCGATCAAAGTCGCGGGGCTCTTGCTCGCGGCCGGTGCGATCCATGTCACGATTGGGCGCTCGCACCTGCCGGTCATAGTCGCCGTCGCCGCCCCCGCCGCCACCGGCCCAGCCACCGCCGCCACCACCACCCCAACCGCCCTTCGCGCCGTACCCGCCGCGGGCGTCACCGCCGCCGCCGCCGCCACGGTTGTCATAGCCGCCGCTGCCGCCACGGTTGTCATAGCCGCCGCCGCCGCCGCCACCGCCACGGTTGTCATAGCCACCACCACCACGGTGGTCATAGCCACCGCCACGGCCGTCATAGCCACTGTGCCCGCCGCGGCTGTCATACCCGCCGCCGCCGCCGCCGCTGCCGCCACCGCGGCCGCGGTCGTCATAGCCACCACCACCACGGTTGTCATAGCCACCGTCACGGCCGTCATAGCCACTGTGCCCGCCGTAATTGTCGTACCCGCCGCCGCCGCCGCCGCCGCCACCGCGGCCGCGGTTGTCATACCCGCCAGTTTGCCCGCCGCGGTTGTCATACCCACCACCCCCACTGCGGTCGTCATACCCCCCATAGCCGCCGCGGTTGTCATACCCGCCGCCGCCACCGCCACCACCGCCGCGGTTCTCATACCCATCGTACCCGCCACGGTCATCATACCCACCGCCGTAGCCGTTGCCACCCCTGCCGCGGCTGTCATAGCCGTTGCCGCTACCGCCGCCGCGGTTGTCATAGCCACCATTGCCACCACGGTTATCGTAGCCGCCGCCGCGGTCGTTGTAGCCACCGCCACGGTCGTCGTAGCCACCACTACCGCCGCCGCCGCCGCCGCGGTTCGCATAGCCGTTGCCGCCACCGCGGTCGTCACCCCAGCCACCGCCGCCGCCGCCGTAGACGTCGTGGCTGTTGTCATACCCGCCGCCCTGTCCCCCCCCCCCCCACCGCCATATCCGTCATAGCCGCCGCCCTGCCCCCCCCCCCCCCCCCCCGGCCATACCCATCATCGCGGTACCCGCCGCCACTCCCTCCATGCCCGCCGCGGCCGCTGCCGCCACCGTACGCCGCCGACGCCGACGCGGGGGCGTTTCCATAGCCGCCGCCGCCGGCGTAGCCCCCAGAAGACGGCGCGTAGGTGTTGCTGCCGCCCCCGCCGCCATACCCGCCATGCGGTGACCCGTAGCCGCCGCCACCGCCGCTGCCGCCGCCGCCGCCGAAGCTGTCTCTGTCGTCGTAGCCGCCACCTTGGCGAGGCGGCGGCGAGCCATACGCGCTGCCGCCGCCGCCACCGCCATAGCCACCCCGGTCATCGTGATAGCCCCGATTGTTGTACGCCATGGCGGCCGCCGATGCGGGGGACCGCCTCCCGCAGACGACACCGGACCGTGCGGGTCACCCGCGACGAAAGAGAAGGCGGGCGAGGGGGGGGGGGGGGCGGGCAAAGCAAACGGGAAAAAAGCCTATGGGCCGCCGCAGGATCGCGGGGCAGCCCGGCGGACACACCAACCCGACCCCCCCGCCGGGATGTCCGGGCGGCCAACGGGGACGTAGGCAACCGTCTACGCCGCGGCGGGCGGGCAAACAGGTAGGCGGGGCGCGGCGCTCGCGGGAGCGGCAGCGGCGGCGACGCGCTCCACTCTCCCTCGCACCGCTGCGCGACTGCCACTGCGTGCACGTCGAGGATCCCGCGCGCCCGGCCGACGGAGCACACGGCGGTTCGCGCCTGCGGGCGCACGCCCACAGCGGGTCGCGCACGGGTCACGGGGGACGACCGGGCGGCGCGCCCGCCGTCCCGCACGCCCCGCGCACGCCCGACGCGTTTTCCTCTGCGCCGCGCAGCGGCCGCGCGGCCACGCCGGCCGGCGGCGCGCGGTCCCCGCTGCGCCACGTGGGATCAGCCGACCCGGAATCTCTGGGCTACGGATTGCAGAACCGCTGCAACCGCCGCAGCTGCGAGCCGCGCGCGAGAGGCGGGAGGCACAGCCCTTTGCCACGACGGCGGCGGCCATCGAGTGCCCCCGTGCGCCAGCGTTGATCCGTGGTGGCTGGCTCCACAAGTTGGCCTGTTTTGCCCGTTGCAAGTCCTCCCACCATCGTTGCATTCTCCGCTTGCATTCTCCGCTTGCCCAATTTGTGCGGATCTGCGCCGGCCGGTCGGCGGCCGCCTTGGCCGTGGCGGTGGCCACCCACGAGGTCGCCGCGGCCGAGTCCGCCCCGACGCCGACCTGCGACACCGCCGGCCGGCCGCTGCTCTGTCGTCAAGACCACTCCCCCGACGTCTTTACGGATTGGCCAGCAGCAACTCGTCGCGCCCTTGTTCTTACCAGTTCCTTTTTCTTCCCCTCTCTGAGCTCCTCGCGCCTGCATCGGCCCAGCTCTCTGCCCACCCCCCGGTCCCCGCCGTTGCCGTCTCCCACCATGGGCGGCCCCCACCCCGCCCCTCTGTCCCCCGGCGCTGCCGCGTTTGTGCCCGCCGCCGCCACCGCCGCCGCCGCCACCGCCACTGCCGGCGCGTTTGTGCGCCGCCGCCCCGCGTCGGCGGCGGCGGTGGGCGGCGGCGGCGGTGTCGGTCGCGCGGTGGCAGCCGCGACCACTCGCTTGTGGACGGTGAGCGTCGGCGGCGGCGGCGGCGGCGGCGGCGGCGGCAGCGGCGGCGGCGGCAGCTGCGAGCGCGGCTGGCGCGCGCCGCCCCTGCGCGGGGTCCTAGGCATGTCCGTTGCCGGCGGCGGCGGCGGCGGCGGCGGCAGGGAACCGGCGGCGACAGACGGGGGTGCCACGGCCGGTGCGCCCGGCGCGAGCCTTGCCGCTTCCCCGGGTGGAACGACTGCCGACGCTGCCGCCGCCACCACCGCCGTAGAGGCGTCTGGTGGTCTGACCGCTGGCGACGACGACGACGACGAGAGCGACGAGAGCGACGGGAGCGACGCGGAGGACTTGTCGTGGTTCACGCCCGCCACGCCGTCCGCGTCGACCGCCGCTGGCGCCAGCGACGGCGCCACGGCCGTCGATGGCGGCGCTCTCCCCCCCGCCGCCGCCGCCGCCGCACCCGTCTCCCTCGACGCCATCGACGCCTCCTCCCGGGTGACACTCGAGGCCGGCGCCGGCTGGGCGGCGGTCATTGAGGTCCCTCTCCCCCCCCCGACGGCGACGCGTCCGACGCGCGCGACGCGCTGCTCTCCCCCCTCCACTTTGGCACGCTCCTCGAGGACGACCGTCTCACCACCGCCCTGACAGCCGTGCCCGGCATGGAGCGGCCGACGCGGGTGCAAGCGGCGGCGCTGCCAGTACTCGCCGCCGGCAAGGACGTGGTCATCCAGTCGCACACGGGGACTGGCAAGACGCTCGCCTTCCTGCTGCCGCTCCTCGAGACCGCCGCCGCGGCGGTGGCGGACGCCGCCGCGGCTGGCTCCGCCACCGCACCGCGCGTCGGCGCGGTCGTCGTCGCGCCGTCGCGGGAGCTGGCCGTCCAGATTGGCCGCGAGGCGGAGCGGCTGGGCGGCCCGCTGGGCGTGGCGGTGGCGGTGCTCATTGGCGGCGCCAACCCGACGCGCCAGGCCGAGGCGCTCAAGAAGAAGCCGCCGCACCTGGTCGTCGGCACGCCCGGCCGCCTCGCCGAGCTGGCCGGCCTCACCGCCGCCGGCCGCCCAGGCGGCGGCGGCGGCCGCGCCGACGGCGACGGCTGGGGGGGGGGTGGTGGCGGCGGCGGCGGCGGCGGTGGCGCCAAAAAGTCCCTCCGCCTCGGTGGCGTGTCGACGCTGGTGCTGGACGAGGTGGACGCCCTCCTCAGCGAGTCGACCCGCGCCGACGTGGTCGCCCTCTTGGCCGCCGTGCCGCGGCCCGCGCAGCGCGTGTTCGCGTCGGCCACGTCGGATACCGCGGCGGTGCGCGCGTTTGCGCTCGACCACATGGCGGAGCCGACGCTGGTGCGCGTCGGCGCCGGCGCCGGCCGGCTGCCACCCCACCTGTCCCACGTCTACACCGTCGTGCCGCCGCGCAAGCGCCTCGACGCGGTCCGGCGGGTGCTGTACACGGCCCCCCCGCCGACCGCGACGATCGTCTTTGTTGACGACGGCCGCCGCGTCGGCCGCGTCGTCGACGGCCTCGCCGACCTGGGCGTCGCGGCCGTCGGCCTGACCGGGGAGGCGCCCAAGGAGCAGCGCGCGGCGGTGCTGGCGGCGTTCCGGTCGGCCAAGGCGGACGTGCTCGTCGCGACTGAGGTCGGCGCCCGCGGCCTGGACGTGCCCCGCCTGTCGCACGTGGTGAACCTGGACCTCCCCACCGACGGGGACCACTACGTGCACCGGGCGGGGCGGTGCGGGCGCGCGGGGGGGACGGGGCTCGTCGTCAATGTTGCAACCCCAGAGAGCGCGTGGGTGGTGGGCAAGCTCGCCGCCGCGGTGCGGGTGGAGATTGCGGCGGTGGAGCTCCGGGGGGGGGTGGTCGTGCCGGCCGTGCGGCGACGCAAGACGGAGCCCCGCTTCCGTGAGGGGGGGGGAGCGGCGGGGGTGGGGGAGGAGGAGGGGTGGGGGGGTGCAGGCCGCGGGGGAGGGGGGGGGCGGGGGGGGTCGGCCGCCGCCGGCGGTGGCCGCGGGGGGTACGCCACGGAGCGGGGTGCGGGCGGCGGCCGTGGTGGCGGCGGCTACGCGTCGGGGCGTGGGGGCTACTCGACCGCCCGTGGCGGGGGCGGCGGCTACGGGATGGAGCGCGGGGGCTACTCGTCGGCCCGCGGCAGTGGCGGCTACGCGTCCGGGCGCGGTGGCTACTCCTCTGCCGGCTCCGGCGGCGGGTACGCGTCTGAGCGTGGCGGCTACTCGTCTGAGCGTGGCGGCTACTCGTCGGAGCGTGGCGGCTACTCGTCGGAGCGTGGCGGCTACTCGTCTGCGCGTGGCGGCTCCTCGTCTGCGCGTGGCGGCTACTCGACCGCCCGCGGCGGCGGCTCGCCCCCCGCAGGCGAGCGCCCCTACCCCCGCGGCGGCAGCCAAGGCTACTCCACCGCCGGCGGCGTGTCACCCGCCAGCCGCGCCCGGTTTGCTGAGGCGTACGCCGACGCGCGCGGGCCCGACCCGAACAACACCACCGCCGCGGCGGGCTGGGTCGGCCGCACCGCCCGCCCGTGGGAGTCTCCCCGCGGTAGGGCGCGGGGCGCGGCGGAGGGGCGCGCGGCCGGTGCGGGCGGCCGCCGCCCGCCAGCGGGCGGCGGCGACGGTGACGGCAGCCGCGACGCCGCCCGCGGCGGCGGCAACGGCGGCAGCGGCGGCAGCGGTGGCGGTTCGAGCCGCGGGCCCCGCGATGCGGACGTTGGCAGCGCGGCCGCCACGGGCGCGGCGGCGGCCGAGGGCCAGACGACGGGGGGGTGGTCCGGCCCCCCCCCCGGTGGCTACGAGGTGGACCTCGACGCCGGCCTCTCGGATGAAGCCGCCGCCGCCTACCACGCCGCCCGCCGCGCCGCACACCGCGCCGCCAAGGCGACGCGCGGCGCCGGCTGGGCGCCCTCCCCCACCCCCCCCGGCGCGCTCTACGCCGCCCCCGACGGGGGCCTGTACATCCCGTCTGCGGGCGCGCGGAAGCTGAAGCCCGCCGCTCGCGCCGCCGCCGCGCGCGCGGCCGGCGACGAGGCCGCCGCGGTGGCGGTCGAGGCGGCCGCCGCGGCCGCGCGGGAGGGGCGGACGCGCAAGCGGCGGGCGGTCAAGGCGGCGGCCGTGGCGGCGGCGGCCAAGGAGCGGAAGCGGGCGGCCAAGGCGCGGTTGCGGGATACGCGGGAGGTGGGCAAGCGGCGGGTGCCGTCGGGGGCGGCCGCGGCGGGTGACGGTGGCGGCGGCGGTGGTGGGGAGGGGGGTCCGGGGGGGGGGGACGCGCCGCCGGCGGCGGCGCCCAAGAAGAAGCACGGCAAGGTGCCAAAGCGGGCGCCGCTGGACGTTGGCACCCGCGCGCGGGTGCAGCAGTGGGTGGGCAACCGGTCCGCCGGGAGGGGCGCCGCGGGCGGCGAGGACGGGGGAGGGGACTGAGTGGTGCCGGGCGGGGGAGTTTTGGGGGTGTTGCGCTTCGGCGGGGGGTGTGTCGACCTGGTATGGAGTCGTCGGTGGGTGTGGCGTGTAAGAGGGGGAGGGGTGCTGCTGGCTCGAGGAGGGGATGGGGTGTGCGTGCATACCATGCACGCCTGGGGGTGTAGGACGGTCGAGGACGAGGTGAGCGAGACAGACGCCGGCACAATTTTTGGTACAGGGTGGGGGAGCCCCACCGACCCGCCCACGTGCGTAGGGCGGCGCCAACCGCTCCGCCGCGACGGGCGGGCGCGGCCGCACCTTCCCTCCCCCGCCCGCCCCATGGCACGTACGTACCCGCGGGGTGTCGGCAGCCGTCCGCGCAGCCCGCCCCGCGCAACGAGCAATCAAAAGATGCATGACGCGACGGGGGAAGTGGTAGCCGTCTGTGCGCCACGTCACAAGCATGCGAGGGGCACCACCACCCCCCCCCACCCCCCATCCATTCACCAACTCAACCGGGGGCACGGGGCTACGCCCGTCCACCCCCCCCCCCCTCATCCCCTACGCACCCCCTCGTCCTCCACCCACGCACCCGCTCCCTTCTCCCCCCTCCTAGTCTTCTTCTCTTTGGATCGCCTCGGTGGCCAGCCGGTCCGCAGCCTCGTTGCCCGACCGGTCGGCGACGCCGCGGCGCACCCACACAATCTCCACCGACCGGCGGCTGCGCTCCTGCGCGAGGAGCTCGTCCAGGCTCCGCCACAGGTCCTCGTTCTTGACCGCCTCCCCCGACGGCGTCACCCAGCCGTTGCGCTTCCACCCGGCAATCCAGCCGCCGACGCCCATGCACGTGTAGTTGCTGTCCGTGCGGATGACCACGTCCCGCGCGCGGCCGCCGTCATCCCCGCCGCCGCCGCCGCCGCCGCCCCAGCCGCCGCCGCCGCCGCCACCGCCGCCGCCGCCGCCGTCCGCGTCGCTGCCGTCGCCGTCCTCATCGCCATAGCCGTCGCCGCCGGGGACGAGGAGCGCCTCGAGCGCACGGATCACGGCGGTGAGGCCCGCCCGCTGGGCGGTCTGCGTGTCGCCGGTGAGGCGCTCACTCACGTTGCGCGCGTCGTCGGGGCCAAAGTAGACGCCCACCCCGGCGCCGCGGCCCGCCACCCACGCGCCGTCTGTGCAGATGACGAGCACCCGCGGGCGGCGTCCCCTGTCGTCCCGCTCCGCCCACGAGTCCGCGTGGCCACCCCCCGCCGCGGCGCTGCTCCCACCACCGTCCCGGTGGCCGCCCCCATCCCGGTGGCTGCCGTGGTGGCCGCCGCCGCGCCCCCCCCCCTCCCCCCCGCCCCCCCGCCATCCCCATCCCAGTCGTCCGCCCCGTCAGAGCTGTCCCCCCCACCTCCCCCCCCCCCCCCGCACCGCCTCCCCTTTCCCTATCCGCGGCGCTGCCCAGCCCACCCGCCGCGTCGGCGGCCGCCGCGTCGAGCGCGGCCGTCACGCCCACCCCCGACGCCACGTACGCCGCCGCGGCCAGGCGGTTGGGGAAGCTCTTGAAGCGCGCGCCGGGGACGCCCTCCACCAGCTGCCGGCACGCCTCCCAGTTGTCAAACACCCCGGACGCGCCGTCGCGGCCGCGCGAGACGGCAAAGTACTTGCGCTTGCGGCTGGCCGAGACGCCACCCCCGCGCGCGCGGCCACGGCCGCGGGCACCCATGGCCGGGAACGGGGGGGTGGTAGGAGACGCGGGGGGGGCAGGAGAGGCCCGGGGGCGAAGGGGGGGGGGGGCACGGCGGACCAACGCAAGCCACGCGCGGGAACCGCAGCCACCGACAGGACGACCCCGACAGCGGTGGCAGCGACGGCGACGACAGCAACGGCGGCGGCGGCGGCGGTGGCAACGGCGGCAGCCGCGGCGCTGCGGGCGGCGCACGCGGGCCGACGCGGCGCGGGCCGACGCGGCGCGGGCCGACGCGGGCCGACGCGGCGCGGGCCGACGCGGGCCGACGCCCGCGACGCCCCCCCCCCCCCCGCAGACACGCACACGGGAACCGGGACGACGGCGGCGGCGGCGGTCGGCAAAACCACCAGCGGCGGGCAAACGGCAGGCGCGCGGCACCCGCGCGACGGCGCGCGCGCGGGCGGGGGGGGGGGGGGAAAGAAACACGGAGCGGGGGGAGGAGGCGCGGCGCGAGCACGAGCACGGCGGCCGCCGCGCTGTCGGTGAGGTAAGGTGTCACCCCGCGCGCGCAGACACGGCAGCGTGACGCGGCGGTGTGTCCCCACCCCTCCCCACAGCGACAGCGGCGTGTGGGGTGGGGGATTGGGTCAACATGTGGCCCACCCCCGCCTGGGATGCATGCATGCAGCGAGGCGGCCCCGCGCTGCCCACCCAACGCGGCCCCGGACACCTGCGTGGGAGGGGGGGGGAAGGACCAGATGTCATACGCGCAGAGATGCTGTCTGTGCGGCTGTCTGTGCTGCTGTGCCCAAACCGTGCGCGTATGATTTTCCGTATCGACTGCTACCTCCCCCCGCCGCTTCCCATTCGTCTCTCCGCAAACACGGGATGTCCTTCCACGTGCGCATCCGTGGCGGACCCCCACGAGGGATGCTGATGGAACGTGGGGGAGGGTGGAGGCGGGAGGCCAGCGCACCCCTTCCCCCACCGCCGCCGACGCCGCTGTTGCCGTCACCGCTAGGGTTTTAACGTCGGAAGCAGGGGCGAGACCGCATGCGCGCCACTGCCCACTCAATCCTGTCTGTTGTGATACCAACACGGGCGCAGTCACCGCACGGTGACGGCGGCGGTGGCGGTGGCGGAGGGGCGATGGGGAAACGGGCGGGAGTACGAGCACGGGCGGGCTGCCTCGGCGGCCGCGCGGCTGCGCGTGCGCATTTAGCTGGTAGCAGGGTGTCGTGGGATGGGGGGGGCTGCTCCACCGGAGGCGGGCGTGTATGCAAGGGGAAGGAGAGTCAGAAGGGCGGGGTAGCACTAGGGTGGAGAAACCCCGCTTTTGTTTGCCGTCGGAAACACCGCTGGGAAGGAGCAAAGGGTCCGATGGCCGGGATCGGGAGAAACCTGAACGAGGATGCACTGGGTAGAGAGCCCGCCATCGCCCGAAACAGGGGGAGCATCGGACAGGGCCCTACACTGGCAGCCGAGGGAACCGCATCGGCCTGATCAGCTCTGCAGGACCAGTTGCACCGGTTTTGCGGCGTAGTTGGTCTTAGACACCAACGATCTTGGCTGTCGCGCACGCCGCGTAGGAGGTGTGACATCCTCTCCACACCTATGATCCGCAGGCGCCCCGCCAGCCCGCTGCAAGAGCGGTCAGCACCTCCCCAGCGCCAGTCACTCCGGTGATGAGGTGCCGCAGGAGGTCTTGCTCTCTCAAGACAGCCCCGTGACGTCAGCCCCGTACTCTCCGGCACCCTCTCCGCCTCGCCCAAGTCCGAGTGGGCGATGGCGACTGCGTGACGCTCCGCCTCTTCTTCTTCCATGCTCTCCCTTGCCCTCACTGCTTTCCTTGTGCACTCAACCTGCCCGCGCGGCTCACCTCCGCCCCCCCGTACTGTGCTTCCGCTAAGAAGTGGATGTTGCTCGGACGTGCAGGTGTGGATTCATTGGTCCAGACGGAGATTTCATGCACCTTCACGTACCGTCAACATCCACTTTTTATAGGACGCACGCTAGCTCGCCGCCCCTACGCGCTCTACCCCGCGTCAGTCCGCATGGGGTGTCGGTGGCACCACCGTTCATCGTCTGTGCTGTTTCCCGTTGCCATTCACCTTCACGTCCGTTTCAATGTACACCCGAATCTAGTAATTTTGTGCGCTCGACTGCGACAGCGACAATTGCATTGCGAATCCCACGTTAGCTTCACAATCTGACAGCCACGGGGGCCACTTAACTGGCAGTCATCCCCCCGCTTCACCCGCAGCAGCCAACCCCAGTACCGCAACCGCCGTAGCAACAGCAGCTGCAGCTGCTGCGCTATAGGCGGTCCGTGCGGCGGGTGGTGTGGCCTTGGCCCCCACCCGCCCTCGCAGCTGGCCCGCCCACCTCCTGGCCCGCCACTGCCGCCGCGGCCGCGCCGCCCCCGACGCGGCTACCGCCGCGGGGGCGACCGGCTGTGGAGCGGCGGGGTGACCGCTGCTGCGGTGTCCGCCCCCTCCCTCCCCTCTTGCGTCTCGCCCTCTCTTCACTTTCCCATCCCCTAACCCTACGGTTGCATCCTCTCCAACTTCCCGCTTGCGTCCTCTCTGACTGGCCCGTTGCGTCCTCCCCGACCCCTTTTCCCTTTACTCCCGACACCCCTACTCTATCATACATCCGCTACTGTCCCCCTCTCCGCCTCACCACTTTTATTGCCCTCCCCACTTCATCCACACCCCCTTCTCCTTTCTACGCTCGCCCCTTCCCCTCTTCCTTCCCACGTCATCTGCCACAACCTCGGCCCCCTTCCCCCCTCTCCACTGTTCTCGCCTCCGTTCCCCGCCCCTGCTCCCCAATCCATGTCTCTCCTCCTCTTTGGCGTCGCCGTCGGCGGCCTCGCCGCCGCCGCCGCCGCCGCGGTCACGCTCCTCCCCGCCGCCACGGGCGCCGCCGCCGCGTTTGTCGCCAACCGCCTGTCGTCGGCGGGCGGCGGCGGCTCGCACGTGCGGCTCGGCTCGCTGTCGGTCTACCCGCTGGGCGGCACCGCCGTCGCGCGGCGGGTGGTGCTCACCACCCCCGACGGGGTGTTTGAGGTCGCCGAAGCGGTCCTCGTCGTGCGATGGTGGCGGCGGCGGCGGGTGGGGCGACCCGGTCTGGGTGGGGCGGGGGGTACTGGCGGGGGGGCGGCCGAGGCGGACAAGGTGGGCGCCTCCTGCTCAGACGGGGAGGATGGGGACAGCCCGGCAGGTGGCGGCGGCGGCGGCAACGGCGGCGCGCGGCACCCGCCCTACGCCCAGGCGTGGCCGTCGGACGCGTACGCGGCGCTGGCGCTCACCGGGCTGTCCGTGCGGGTGGTGCACAACGCGGCCGCGCACGGGGCGGCAGCGGCGGCCGTTGCCGCCGCCGCCGCCGCCGCCGCCCCGCCGCACGCTGCCGCCATGGCGGCCGCGACGGCGGCATCGGCAACGGGAAGAAAGTCCCGGGCAGCAGCGGCAGCGGCGGCGGCGGCGGTCGCGCCCGGCACCCCCCCGCCCCCCCTCAACAGCTGGCTCGCCGTCTGCCTCGCGCACACCCTCATTCGCATCGCTGGGGCGGTGGTGATAGTGGGCGGCGGCGGCGGCGCCGAGGCGCCCACGGGGGACGGGCTGCCACCCCCTCCGCCGGCGCCGCCACCCGCGCTGCGGCTAGGGGTACAACGCGCCAAGGTGCGCGCCGCCGTGTCGGCCGGCGGCCGCGTGCGCGTGCGTGCTGTGGCGGCGGGGGTGACGCTCGGCGCGCTGCGGGGCGGCGGTGGCGGCTCGGGGCGCGAGGGCGGCGGGGCGGGCGGCGGCAGCCGCCGTGACACCACCCCGCGGCCGAGCGGGCGGCTCGGCGAGCTTGGCGCGCGGCTGGCAACGGGCGGGCGACGGCGGCGGGTGGCGTCGGCGTTTGCGGCGCGCCTGCGGCGGGGTCGTGGGCGGAGGAGGGGGGAGGGTGGGGGGGGGGGGCGCGACAGGGCGACGTGGTCCTCGACGTGCCGCTAGGTAGAGGCGGCGACAGCGGCGGTGGCGGCGACGGCAACGACGGTGATGACGCGGCGGTGCCGCTCCTCGCCGCGGCCACCGCCGACGTGGATTACTGGTATGACACGGCCGCGGCGGCGGCGGCGGCGGCACCTGCCGCGCGGGATTCAGAGGCAGCTGCCGGCAGCGGCCGCCCCGAGACGGGCGCGGCGGTGTGGCTGGGCGGCGCCCTCGCCACGTGGGACCCGGTGGGCGTGGCGGTGGCGGTGGCGGTCAACGAACGGCTCTTCCCGTCCGTCTATGGCGCCGACCGGCGCGGTGGCAGCGGCGGCAACGGCGACGTCGCCGGGGCGGCGGCGGCGGCGGCGGCGGCGACGGCGGCGGCGACTGCCACCTACGCCGCGTTTACGCTGGACGTGACGGTGGACAATGGCCCCACGGGCGGCCCGCTGCTCGCGCTGCCGTTTACGCCGCGGGAGGCGCTGTGGCGGGGCCTCCGGCGGCACCGGCCGCCGGACTGGGAACCGCCACCGTCGCGGCTGCTGCTGTCGACCCGCCCGCCGTCGGCCGTCGCGGCCGACCTGTTCCGCAGCGCCGTCCACACGCAGCAACGTCGGCGGCGGCGGCGGCGGCGACGTCGGCCGCCACGACCCGGCACGGTGGAAGGGGACGGCGAGGGGAATGCGTTGCGCGCAGGGGAGCCCGTCACGGGCGCCTCCCCCCGACCCCGCTTGCAACTGTCGGTGCCGTACGACGTGGACGCAGAGCTGAGCGTGACCCTGGCCGTCCCCGGCGGGCGGCTGACGTCCGAGGGCGTCTTTGACGCGGTCCACATGGCGGCCGAGGACTTTTGCGTCGCCACGTCCGTGCGGTTCCCCGCCGTGTGGAACGGCCCACAGCGGTGGGAGACGGCGCTGTCCGCGGGCGCCGCGACGACGCTCATCACGGGCGACCTGCTGCGGGTGCTGTCCAACATCGGGTCGGACGCGGCCGACGCGGCGCCGCCCGTCGACGACCAGCGGCTGTACGTGCCCGCGTCGTACGCGGTGACGGCGGCGTGGCGGGGCGGCTACGCGTTGCGGTTTGGGGCGCCCGCGGACAACCTGTGGGTGGACGTGGCCGCCGCGGCGGCGGACCCGGTGCTTGAGGTCCGCGGCGACGCGGCGGTCGCGACGCTGCACTTTCCGTCGAGCCTCACGTTCAACGCGCCCGCCGCCGAGGTGGACTGGAGCCTCGACACCCCCGCCGCGGAGATGGTGCTTGTCGTGCCGCTCGACGCGGTGCCGCACGCGGGTGCGGGCGTGGCGCCCGCCACCGCTCGCCTCGCTGCCAGGGACCCGGTGGCGCACCCCTCGGCAGGAGATGGCAGCGGCGTTGGTGCCGCCGACGTCGGCGGCAGCTCTCCGCCGGCGGTGATCGAGCACGTGGTGGCGCGGCTGGCGACGAGCATCTTTTCCGGCCGTCAGGTCACGTACGTCGAGTCGAGCCCCGACGCCATCGACGAGGTGGCGCTGGCATGGACTGTCAGCGGCGCGGCGTTTGACCTGGCCCCCCCCTTCCTGCTGCCGGCGATGAACCTGGCCGAAAACTACGCCGGCGCCACTGTCCACGCCCTTTCCGCCGCCGCCGACGGCCCGCTACCGCCCGGCTACACTGCCGCCGCGGCCGTCTACCACGTGCCGATCGCGGAGCTGCCCGCCGCGGACACGGCCTTTTCGTTTGTGTTCCGCGCGCCCGACGGGGTGACGGCCGGCCTCCACGCGTCACCGTGCGTGGCGGCACCGCTGGGGCTGGCCGCCGCCGCTGCGGCCGCACCGCCGCCGACGGTCGTGCTCGACGCGCTCGCGTTTGACGTGTTTGCTGATGGGGGGTCGTTTGTGCTGCGGCTGACGCCGGGCGCGGAGGGGGATGGGGTCGTGCGCGTCCGCACCTACCCGGCGGGGGTGGGTGTGATCGCGACGGCGGCGACGGTAGGTATCCCGCCGGGACGCGCCGCGCCGCCGCTGGCGGCGGTTGTGACAGCGCCGCCGCCGGGCACGGCGGTGGGGGTGGTTCCCGCGACTGGCGTTGCGGCAGCGGCGGCAAAGGTGGTGCCCCCCCTACCCCCCCACTATGATGTGGTGCTGAGCGGCGTGTCGTTTGAGCGGCGCGTGTGGAACACTCCCGCGGGGGTGCCCTACCTCGCCGCGAGCACCTTGTCCATCGAGTCAGTAGCGGGCGCGGCGTCCGCGTCGGGGCTGGCCGCCGTCGCCGCCGCCGCGGCCGCTGTGTCTGTGCCGGTGGTGGGCCCCGCGCGGGTGCTGCCCGACGACCTCCAGGCGGGGCTGTCGCTCGAAGTGACCGTCGGGCCCATTGAGGTGCTCGTGCCGCTCGGGGGAGAGGCGGCGGCCGCGGCGGCGGCGGCAGTGGCGGCGGCGAAGGCCACCCCCCCCACGCGCCTCCACCCGTCGCCGCTGGCGGTGGCGCGGCTGGCGCTGCCGGCGGGCCTCCGCGCGCTGACGTCGGTGCTCGCGTCACCCGACCACCTGGAGCGGCTCGTCGTGGCGCTGCCGGCTGTGGAGGCCGGGCTCTACGCCCGCCGCGACGGCCGGCCGCTGCGCTGGCGGGGGCTCACCGCCGCGCGGTCGCGGCTGCCGCCGACGGGCGGCGGCGGGGCGGGCAAGGCGATGCCCGCGCCGCCGGTCGCGGCGGCGCTGTCCTCCCCGTCCCTGTCCCCCGCGGCCGCGTCCCCCCCCCCCCCCTATCGACGCCGCTGGTGGAGCTCGCCGTCGCTACCGCCGCGGCCCTCACCGCCGTCCTCAAAGAGTCCCCGCCCGGGTGGACGCCCGCCCTTGCCGCCACCCAGCGCGACCGCATCGCCGCGGCCGACGCGGCCGCCCGCCGCGCGCCCTACCTGTGGGCCACCGACCGGGCGGTCGAGGCCGCGGCGGGCGGGCTCGCCAAGGGGCGGCTCGAGCTGTGGGGGGCGCCCTGGTGGACCGCCGCGGAGGCGGCGTTCCGCCGCCGCCGCCCCGGGGGCGGGGGCGGTGCTCCCGCTGCGCGTGGCACCGCCCCGGCGTTGGGCGTCCTTACCGCCGACGCGGCGGCGCCGGTGGCGGTCACCGTTGCCGCGCCAGAGGTGGCGCGGCTTGCCGCCGCGTTGGCAGACGATATGCGGCGGCACCTGCTGGGCCTGGGGGGTGGTGTCGGTGGCGGTGGCGGTGGCGGTGGCGGTGGTGGTGGTGGCAGCGGCGCCGCGGCGGCGCAGGCGGCGGCGGGCGCCAACGTCGCCGCCGCGCTGGCCGACGTGTGGGGGTCGGCGGCGATGGCGGCACGGGCGGCCACGGTTAACGCGGCTCACCCGCCTCTGTCGTTGGTGGCACGCACGCGGCGGGTGACGGTGACGGTGCTCGGGGAGGGGGTTGAGAAGGCAGCGGAGGGGAAGGACGCACCCGTGGCGTACGGGGGGTCCCCTCGTGACGGACGGGTGGCCTCACGGAGCCTGCCTGTCACCGCTACCGCGACGGCCGACGCCATCCCCAGCGGCGGCGGTGATGGTGGCGGTGGCGGTGGCGATGGCGGGGGCCGGCCACGCCCCCCCCCGCCCGTAGCGTTGGTGCTGTGCCTCCCTCACGGCGTCCAGGCGGCGGGCGTCATCGCGCCGGCGGTCGCCGCCAACGGCCGTGTTGTCATGCGGCGGCGCGCCACCGCGGCCGTATCGGCCGTGTGGGTGGGCGCGGTGCCGCTGCCGCCACCCGCGGCGTTGCCGGGCGGCCGCCTCTTCCGCGTCGATGCCGACACGGACGGCGGCTGCGGCTGTGGGGGCGCGGTGCCGCCGGCGGGGTTGCGCCTCGTCGCCCTCACCGACGTTGCCGTCGCGGGCGCCGACGATGGTAGCGGCGGTGGTGGCGGCGGCGGCGGTGGTACCCCCGCGGCCGCCGTCGCCGGTGTGCCACCACCCCCGTTGACCGCCACCGTCACCGTTGCGGCGGTGGCGGTGGGCGACGCCGCCGGCGGCTGGGCGGGCGTCGAGGCGCCCGCGCTATTGGTGGCGGGCGTTGCGCCCGCGGCGGGTGCGGCGGCGGCTGCCGCCGCCGCTGCCGCCGCCACGCGCTCAGCACGGGCGGCGGCGGTGGCACCGCCGTTGCCGTCACCGCCCGCGCGGGTCGGGGAAGGCGGGGGGGAGGTGGCCGCACTCGCTCCGGTGGCGACGGTCGCCTTGGCCGCCGCGGGTAGCGCTCCGCGGGCGGTCGCCCGGGCGGTTGGCAATGCGGACGACCGCAGCGACGACGATGACGACACTGACAGTGACGGCAGTGACGGCGGCGACGCGTCTGCCCTTGCCGCCTCGTCGGCGGGGGCCATCCTCGCCGCCGCTGGCGTCGGCCGCCACAGTGGCCCAGACGGGGCGGGCGCCGCCGCCGCGCCGCCGGCGACGCCCCTCCGCGCGGAGCTGCGGGTGGCCGAGGTGTCTGCCGCGATGGCGGGCGTGCCCCTGCTCCGCGGTGGCGCCGTGCGGGTGGCCGTGCACGTGCGGCTGCCGCCGCCCGCCGCCGCGGCCGCGGCCGCCGCTGCCACCGTCGCGGCCTCACCCCTCGGGGGTGGCGGCAGCGGTGGCGGCGCCGGCGGTGCCAGCGTCAACGTGGCACCAACGATGACAGTGCTAGTGGCGCTGGGCGTGTGGGACGTGTCCCTCTCCCGCACAGTCTTGCTGCATGCCATGGCGGTGGGGCGGCGGCTGGCCGTGTCGCTGCCGGCGGCCACCACCGCCGCGGCGGCGGCGGCCGCGGCGGCGCCGCCGGGGGGAGCGTCGGCGGACTTGGCTGCGAGCGACAGTGGCAGCGGCGGGCCCGGCGCCCCCCCCGGCCGCCTGCTGCTGCCCGTCCCCATCCACGGAGGAGTGGGGGGTGCCGGCAGCGGCAGCGGCGCCGGGGATGCGGGTGGTGGGGACGGGGCTGGCGGCGGCGGCAACGCCCGGTCAACGGGGGACCGGCTGCTGGCGGCCGTGCGGCGGCTGGTGACGGGCGAGAGCGGCAGTGTCTCGCCGGGCAGCCGCGACCGCAGCCGCAGCAGCGTTGGCGGCCGCGGCTCCGCGTCGGGCGGGGTGGGCTCCCGGGGGCGCCTGTCCCCCTTGGGCGGCTCGGGGGTGGTCAAGGCGCGGCCGCCGCGGCGGGGGCGGGGGGGCGGGGGGATGGCCGCCGCGGCGTCGCGGCTGGTGGCCCTGGGCGGCCGCGCGTCCGCGCCCGCTGGGGGTGGCGCAGGCGCCGCCGTCGCGACCGCGGCGCGCGCGGCGAGCGCCGCGGCGGGCATGGCGGCGGGCGCGGCGGCGGGCGCCGGCGCGGCGGGGGCGGGGGGGGGTCGTGCCGGCGACGGCGACCGCGCGGCGGCGGCGGCCGCCGCCGCCGCGGTCGCTGCGCCGCACGTGGTGCTGTCCCTGGCACGCCTGACTGTGTCGGTGGTGGACGAGCTGCCGCCGGTGGGCAAGGCCACGCCCGCCGCCGCTGCGGCTGGTGCTGGCGGTACGGTCCAGGCGGTGGCGTCGGTGACTCGGCTGGGCGTGTCAGCGCTCCCCGCCGCCGTTCCCGGCGCGGGGGTACCGTCCGTGGCGGTGGCCGCGACCGACGTGGGGCTATCCCTGACGCTCGGCCCGGGTCAACCGGCGGTCGCGTCGTTAGTGGCCGCCGCCGTGTCGGCGCACGCCGCGCAAGGGGACGAGGGGAAGGGGGACGGCGCGCCGTCTGGCCCGGGCGTCGTCGTTGTCGCGGCCGCCCGCGGGGTGGCCGCGTCACTCACCGCCTCGTCGGCGCACCTGCCCGTAGTGCTCGACCGCGCCGCCCGGTTTGTCGACCGCTGGCGGCCGGCGGTGGCACCGTTGGCGGCGCCGCCGCTGCCGTCGCCGGCAACAGCGGCCGCCTCGCCCGCGACTGGTGGTGCCCCCTCCCCCCCCTCGCGGCTGCCGACGGTCGGCGTTTCCCTCCGCCTCCGCGACGCGTCGGCGGCGGTCACCGACGCGGCCGACGGGTCACGCCTCGTGTACGAGCTGCCCGCCGCGTCCGCGTCGGCGGCCGCCGCGGGGCGCCGCGCGTCGCTGCGGCTCGTTGCGGACCGCCACGGGGTGTGGGCGGGGCTGCCGTCCCGGTCCGGGGGGGCGGGCGGCGGCGGCGGGATCATTGGTCCGCTATCTTTGGGTGGCGGGGGCGTGAGGGGTGGAGGGGGGGGGCGCCGCCCGTGGCTTGACCTGCCCACGTGGAGCCTGGTCGCGGGCGTGGCGCTGACGCCGCCGCCGCCGCCGGGGTCCAGCTCCCGTCGCCGCCACCTCGGCGGCGGCGGCGGCGGCGGCGGTGGCGGCGGCGGCGGCGGCGGCGGTGACGGCGGCGGGAGTGGGCATGACGGACCGCCGCCAGCCGCGGCGCCCGTGACGACGACGGGCGCGGCGGCGGCGGCGGCAACGGCGGCGGCACGGCTGCACGACGCGCGGGTGCACATTGCGAGCGGCGCGTTTGACCGCGACTTTGCGTTGCGTGACGTACACGCGTTGGTGCTCGTTGCCGCGACGCTGCACGCGCGGTTTGTCGCCGCGACGGCTGCGGCGGCGGCCGCGTCCCGGCGGGACGTGGGGGGGGGGAGTCTGGGGGGGGGGGACGGCTCGCCCCGGCCGATGGCAGCGGCGGTGGTGTCGGAGGGGGGCACGGCAGCGGGCAGGACGGCCGGGGCGGCCGCGGCGGCGACGCCCGTGGCAACCGCGGCGACGTCGGCCGACAGTCTACCCGCGTCGCTGCCGTCCCGCTTTGGCCTCACCGTCGCGCTGGCGCCCATCACGCTGCGCCTGCACGTGCCCGACGTGATGGCCACCCTCACCATTGCCGACACGTCCCTGGACGTGGCGCGCGTGCCGCACGGCGGCGACCGCGGCGACCGCGGCGACGCGGACGGCGACGCGGACGGGCGCTCTCCCCCCCCCCCCACGGGGTGGCCCTGCGCGCCGCGTTTACGCTGTCGCGGCTGGCCGGCTCGCTCGCCGCGACACGCCGCGGCGGCGGCGCGACCGCGACCGCCGCGGCCGCCGCGGCCGCCGACGTGCGCGTCGCGGGGCGGCTGGTGGTGGCGCCCGCCGCGCCGCTGCGCGCCGTCACGCGCGTGCGGGTGGGGGCGGTCACCGCGTGCGTGCGGCCCGCGGCGGTGGCGGCGCAGGTGGCGCTGTTCCTCCGCGAGGTCAACTCGGTCACGCTGGGGGGTGCGGGGCGCCCCGCGGCGGCGTCGCCGGTGCCGCCGGCGTCGGCGACGGCGGTGCCGCCGTCGTCGCCTCTGTCGTCCTTGCCGCGGTCCGGGGGGGGGAGGCGGGCGGCGGCGGGGGAGTCCCCCGTGCGCCCGCGCCCTGGGTGGATGTGCGCGTGCCGGCGCCGGCCCCGGCTGCCGCGGACGCAGTCGGGGAGGGAGGTGGCGGGAGCGACAGCTTTGGCAGCAGCGACTCGTTCATGTCGGCGCTGTCCGTACCATCGTTGGCGCCGTCGTCGTACGCAGCCACCTCGGGCGGGCACCGGTCTGGCCACAGTGACGCCGCCACCGCCGCTGCCGCTGCTGCGGCCGCCGCCGCACGTGGGACCGCCGCTGGCCCTTCCACAGGCGCCGCCGCCGACGCGGGGGCGTCGGCCCCGCCTCCTCCCACCCCGCAGGGACGCGTCGACACCGCTGGCGGCAGCGGCGGCGGCGGCGGGGGTGGCGGGGGGGGGTCTACGCTCGCGGCGGGGCTGGCCAACGTCGTCGCCCTGTTTGAGGTGGACCTCCCCCACATTGGCGTCGCGATCCCGCTGGCGCCCGACGAGGACGAGGCGGCGTGCCGCCTCCACGCCGAGGTGCTGCAGCTCCGCGCGGCCGCACGGGTCGGCGGGGGGGGTGCCGCGGTCGCCACTCCGGGGGGGGGGGGTGGTGGCGCGCCGCCGCCCCCTGTGATGACCCCATCGGCAGCGGGTGGGAGTCGTGGCGGCGGCGGTGGGGCGGCAGCGGCGGACCCGCCCCCCCCCTGGGCGTCCTCCACGCGGGCGCACGACTGGTGCAGCTACGGTGGCGGGAGACGGCGCTGCTCGACTCGCACGGCACCGCGCTCGACGTGTCGCTGGAAGACAAGCTGCCGTCCGACGCGGGCGCGACCACCTGGGGCGCCCTCCGCGGCGACCTGTGGCTCGGCGACTGGGCGGTGGTGCCGTCCGAGGAGGTAGCGGGCGCACTGTTTGCACACCTGGCGGGCACGCCGCGGCCGCCGTCGGCCGCGTCGTCCGCGTCGGCCGCGTCGGCGGTGCCGGCAACGGCGGCGGCGGCGGCGGCCGCCGCCGCCGCGGGTGCCGTGCTGGACCTCACCGCCGGGCACGAGGCGGCGCCCCCCCCCCCCTCGGCGGCGGCAGCGGCCGGCGCCACCGCCCCGCCGCCCACCTTCAAGCTTTTTGAGGCGGTAGACGTGGCGGCTTCGTCGGCGCCCGGCTTCATCCGCGGCCTCGACGGCAGCGGCCGCCGGTCGGGCCCGGCCATCCCCGTGCCGCGGTGCGATGTGCGGTTCCTCCGCGAGCGCCGCCACGCGTTTGACCTCATTGACGTGGACCTGACGCACAAGACGGACGTGCTGCCGCGGCGGTGCCTCGCCAAGCTCTCCTCCCTCGTCGGCCGCCTGTCCAAGCTGTCGTCGGCCGCGGGCGACGGAGGCGGGCCGGCGTCGGTGGCGGGGGCGGCGGGGACGAGCGCGCCCGCGCCGACCACGCCCGCGCCTGCGACGGCGGCGGCGGGAGGGGGGACGGGCGGCTCACCCCCTGTAGACCCAGCGGCGGCGCCGGCGGGCGGGCATGCTGACGGTGGCTTTGGGGTTGGCCGCCCGTGGACGGCGCTGCTGCGGTTTGGGGGCACCGAGTACGAGGCGCGCGAGGCGCTGGGCGGCGTTCTCGACACGAGCATCCTCCTCGTCGCGGGCCGCCACGCGTGCGTCATGGTCAGCGCGGGCGCCGACGCGCCCGCCCTGGTGGCCACCGGCGGCGGCGGCGGCGGCGGCGGCGGCGGCGGCGGCGGCGGCGGCGGCGGCGGCGGCGGCGGCGGCGGCGGCGACAGCGGCAGCGCCTCCTCCCCCGCTGGACCCCCTAGTCAGGGCGGTGGCGCGCCCGCCGCGGTCGTCCCGGCAGGCAGCACCGTGTCAGTGGCGGTGGCGCGGCTGCTGCGCCTGGAGGTGCTGCCGAGCATTGACGGCGCGCGGCCGCAGCGGCTCGAAGCGACCGACGTGCGGGTGCTGCACAGCTACGCCGACGACCGGCAGCGGGTGCTCGCGCACGTGGTCGGCCTCGGCGCCAAGGCGGACATGCTCAGCCTGCTGCTGACGCGTGAGTGGCTCGCGGCGCTGCTCGCGGACAAGGCGCGCGCGGCGGCGGCGGCGGCGGCGGCGGCCGCCGCCGCGGCGTCACCGCCGGGCGCGGCGGTCGTGGCGTCCATGGCCAGCCGGCGGGCAGCGCCGCTGGCGGCGGCCGCCGCCGCCGCCTGGGCCGTACCCGACAGTGACCGCGGGGCCGCGCCGGGCACCGCTCTTGTCGTTGGCGCTGGTGGCGGCGGCGGCGGCGGCGGCAGCGGCGGCGGTGGCGGTCATGGCGGCGGCGGTGGCGGTGGTGCTGGCGCCAACGGCCGCGGCACGACCCCCACGTCCATGTCGCTGCCCCTCCTCGAAGCCGCCACCGCGTCGGCGGTGACGGCCGCGACGACCGCCACGTTTAGCTTCACCGCGATCATCGGCGCGCCGACACCGCCTGCAGGCGCGGCGGGCACCGCGGCAGCCAAGGCGTCGCTGCTGCGCGCGTCGGTTGCGCTGGTGCAGCCGGTGGGCGAGATGGGCCTCCTCGTCCGCTACGTGTCGTTTGGCCTGTCGAGCGGCGCGCCGCCACGGCCGGCGGCGGCGGCGGCGGCACCGACCATGAACGCCGAGGTGGTGGTGCGCGGTCTCGACGCGCGCGCCCGGTGGGAGCACCTCGCGTGCATCCTCAAGCTCTCCCGCCTGCTCGTGCGCGGCGAGCAGGTGACGGCGCCCCCGCCTGGCGGTGGTGGGGGGGGGGCGCCACGCCCGGCATCCCCCAACGCCGCGGCGGGGGGAGGTGGTGGCCCAGCGGTGGCGGCGATCGCCAACGCGTTTTCGCTCGACTGCAGCCGCGGCACCAAGGACTCGCTGCGGCTGCGGGTGCGCGACGTGGCCGCCGCGCACTCGCCGGGCTCGGCGCGTGGCAGTGGCGGCGGCGGCGGCAGCGGTGGCAGCGGCGGCGGCAGTGGCAGCAGCGGCGGCGGCGGCAGCGGTGGCGGTAGCGGCAGCGGCAGGGGCGTGTCGCCGTCGCCGCCGGCGGCCCCGCACGAGGCGGTCCTTTATTCGACCGCCGCCAACGTGTACATGGCGTCGTCGACGGTGTCGGCGGTCAAGCGGCTGCGGTCGCTCTACTCGCGGCTCGTCCGCGAGAGCCGCCGCCAGGTGGCGGCGCTGGCAAAGGCGCGGCGCCGCGAGGCGGCCGCCGCCGCCGCGGCGGCGGCGACCGCCACGTCGCCGTCTGGGGGGAGCGGGGGGGGGGGGGTGGCGGGCGATTCCGTCGGGGGGGGGGGGGGCGTCTTCCTCCCCACCACCCTGTCGGTGGCGTCGTCGCTGGGGGTCGGCGGGGGGGTGGGGGGGGGAGTGCCGGGGGGGGCGACGCCCCGCCGCCCGCCTGGTTCCCCGCCCCGCCCCGCACCGTGTCCGCGTCGTCCGTGGCTGCGTCGGACACGTCGTCGGTGGCGGCGGGAGGGGTGGCGCGCAGCCGCAGCAGCGGGGGTGGGGGAGGTGGCGACGGCGGTGGCGACGGCAGCGGCGGTGGGGCGGGGGGGGATGCCCCATCCGTGCCGTCGACGGCGCCGTCGGTGGATTTTGGCGCGTTTGCCGCGGCGGTGGGCGCGGCGGGGCTGCCCGCCGCTTCGCCGCAGGCTGCCGCTGGCGTCGGCGTCGGCGGCGGCGGCGGGGGCGGTGGTGGTGGCGGTGGCGGCGGTGGTGCCAGTGGCGACGCCGGCGCGGTGGTGGTGGCGGCCCCGGCGGCGGCGGTGGTCGACGCGGTGGCAGCCGGCAGCGCGGTCGACGGCCCGCGGGTGCTGGTGACGGTGTGGGGGGACGAGCTGACGCTGACGCTGCACGGGTTCTCGCTCGACGAGACCAACTGGGCCAACGTGGCGCTGCTCCACTACCGGCTGGTGTACGACCAGCGGCCGGGCGCGGAGGGGGTGGCGGAGTTTGTCGCCCCCGTCCGGGGAGGGGCGGGACGTGGGGGGGGCGGCCGTGCCGGCGGTGACGGTGGCGGCAAAGGCGACGGTGTTGGCGGCGGCGACCGCGAAGGTAGCGGTGAGGGTGTCGACGGGGACGGCAACAGGGGTGATGGCAGGAGCAGTGGCGACGGCGGCAATGGCGGCGGCGATGGCGGCGACGACACCGCCGGCAATGGCGCCGCTGCTCTCCACAGCTCCGGCGGTGGCGGCGACGGTGGCGACGGCGGCGGCGGTAGCGGCGGCGGCGGTGACAAGGCGTCGGCGGCCGACCGCCGCGGCGTCGCACGTCTGGCGCGCGCCGGCGGCTGGACGACCCGCCGGGAGCTCCGCGTCACCCTCTACGCGCTCGACGTGCAGCATGCGTCGCGCGGCAGCCGCCGCCGCCGCGTCATGCGCATCCCCGACCCGGCGCTGCGGCTGGTCACGCTCGACGCGCCCGCGCGGGTGCTGGTGGACTTTACGACCGCGTTTGCGGGGGCGGTCGAGATCAGCCCGTACGTGTCGCACTACCAGTACCTGCGCGACCTGCTGTCGCTGTACACGACGGCGCTCGACTCGTGGGGGGACGGGGGGTTGGTCGCGGCGTCACTGGCGATGGCCGCGCTGACGCCGGGGGGGGGGGAGGGGGGCGGCGAGGGGGGAGGGGGTGGGGGTGGAGGGGTGACTCGCGGCCCGTCGACGGAGGGGGGGCCGGCGGCGGCTGGCGACGCGGCGGCGGCGGCGGCGAACCCCGCCGCCGCCGCCCCCGCCGCCGCCGTCACCCCTGCAGGCAATGCCGCTACCGCCTCCACCGGCGTGGTCACGACGGCCGTGGCGTCGACGGAGCGGCCGCCACGCCCGCCCGCCGGCGGCGGCGCCGCCACCGCCAGTGGCGGTGACGGTGGCCGGCGGGCGGCGTGGGGCGGGCGCCCCCCCCACTTTCGGCGGCTGGTGCTGGAGCCACGGCTGCAGCCGCTGGGCGAGCTCACCCCCTCCCTCGCGACGGTCCTCGGCTGGCTGGGTGTGGCGGGCGCGCCGGCGGTCGCGGCGGGCCTGTACGACCTGCTGATGGAGCCGCTGGGCAAGGCGATGGGGGGGGGGGGGACTGAAGTTGGCGGGCGCGACGGAGGTTGAGGCGGGGGGGGGGGGGGCGGGGCTGAGGCGGGGGCGGGGGAAGGGACGGGCGAGGGGGGCGCGGCGGAGCGCTGGATGTACAGAGACAGTAGTAGGCGAGCGTCGAGAACACACACGAGAGGCGTGTGGACAAGCCGGGCATGGCCACGAGAACGCCAAACAGACAGGCCCGCGGCTATCTCCGCATCGCGGCGGCCGGCCGTGACGGTGGCAGCGTGTCGGCGGCCGCGGCAAGCGCGTGAACGCCGCCCCCGCCCCACCGTCGCCGCCGCCCCCTCCCCACCGTCGCCGCCGCCCCCTCCCCACCGTCGCCGCCGCCCCCGCCCCACCGTCGCCGCCGCCCCCTCCCCACCGCCACCACCACCACCACCACTCGCCGCCACCTCCCCCCCTCGGTCGCCGCGCGCGACAGGCGCGGCCGGCCGGCCTGGCGCGGCCCGCCAAGGGCGACCGCCGCCCGCCACGGGGTGCAATGGGGCGCGGGAACGGGCCAGGCGGCCCGGCCGCCATCCAGCCCCTCACTCACACCACACACCCCCCCGCGACACCGCCGCCCGGCGGCCACCCCTCCTCTCCGCAGGTGGCCGCCGCCACAGCGGGGCACACACACGCGGTGGGCGGGACAAGGGAGCGCGGGCGTCGCGCCGTCGCGGGTGTGAGGGAACGCGCCGCCCAGACGGTGACAGCCGGGGCGGGCAAGCGGCTGGCACCGCACCAATGCCCTCCGCGGCAACCACGCATGGGGAGGCGGGAACGCCGCTACCGCCGCCGCCGCCGCCGCCGCCGCCGCCGCCGCCGCCGCCGTCGGGCGGTGGCTCGCGCCCGATGCGGCGGCAGAAAAGAGCAGGGCAAGATGGGAACATGCGTGGCGGGCGTGACAGAGGGGGGGGGGCAGGGGGCGCGGCAAGCGCGGACGTGCGTCCCCGCCACGTCGCGCGGGAAAAGTAGACGCAGCGCAACGGCGGGCCGCACCTCTCCATCTCCCTTTCCACCTCCCCCCCCCTGCTGCCCGGCCACCACGCGGCCCCCCCCCACCCGACCCCCTCGCACTCGCCCGCACCCCGCCACGCTCCCGTCCTCCCCCCCCTCAGTCCAGCGCCAAGCCGCCGCTGCCCGGCGGCGGCGGCAGCGCCCCCCCCCGCCCGCCCGCACCGTCGTCTACCGTGTGGTCGTAAAAGTGGTGCCCGCACGCACACTGGCGGATGGTCCAGTGGGCGCACGTGAACAGCGGCGGCGGGTACGCGCGGCCGCGGGCGACCGCGACGGCCCGGCGGGGCGCCTCGACGACGAAGAAGGTGGCCAGGCAGAGGGTCTACAAAGGCAAAAAGCGGGGGGGGCGGGAGGAACAACGAAACACGCCCGGTCAAGTGAACGAGGAAGAAAAACGAGAGGAGGGGGGCGGCGGGGGGGGGTCAGCGCGTGGTCCTGTCGCATCGGACGGCCCTCGCTGGTGAATCACACGGACTCAACCCACCACGGGCGGTGACAGCGGGACAGGGGCGGGGTGGCGCGGGCGGGCGGCGGCGGCGTAGCAGGTCGTACCTTGGCCACCGCAGCGGCAGCGTCCCAGTGGAAGCCCCCACAGTGCCGCCGCCGCCCAATGGGCGAGCCGTTGGCGGGAGCGGTGCAGGTGCCCCAGCCCATGGTTGGGGGGGGGGGGGGGGGAGGGAGCGCGGGCGGGGCGCGCACCGTCGATGAAGGGGCAGGGGGAGGCGTACAGGGAGGGAAGGGAAGAGAGGCAGTGCGTCCGGCGTGGCGAAGAATGAAGGTCGGCAAGGAAGAAGCGACAGCCTTGTCAAGGAAGAGAGGTAAGGGAGAGGGGCCAATGTTCTTGACAGCAGAGGAGCTGAGCCGAGGGACGACGGCGCACCGCCGCGTCGACCGACCCGAGTTTGGAGTAGATCTGTCAAAACTATCTCGTGGGTGCTACTTCAAAGACTTGATGTACTTGATCCACCTCGTCTCTGTCTCCAAGCGGGTGCCCTCTGCAGACCTCCCACCGCGGGGGGGTCCTCCCTCCACCTGAAGGTCCGGAGCGCAATCTCGCGGCGGCGTGGCCGCCGCCACCCGCCGCCGTCCGCCGAAGGACCGACCGTTGCGGCGACGCTCCCTCCGCCGCCCGCCACCACGTCTGAGCTCGACCCGCCGCCGTCGTCGCGGACGCCGCCGCACCGTCCGTCCCGCCTCATCGGTCCATCCTTGTCGCTGGCCTCCGGTCTTGTCTCCCCCCCCTTGCCCCTATCGACCCACGCGCGGCGCGCGGTCTTCTTGTCCCGCATCTCCGCCCCGCCTCACACCACTCTCTTCCCCCTACCCCCCCCCCTCCACCGCCGCTGCACACCGGCCACCATGGCCGCCTTTGTGCCGGGCCCGCTGGCCGCCCCTTCCGCGCCGCGGGCAACGACCTTTTTCGGCTCCTCTGCCGCGCCGCCGCCGCCGCCGCCGCCGACGGCATCGGCGCGGGTGGCCCGCCGGGGTGCGGCGACCATGGTCGCCGCCGTCGGCACGCCGACCAAGTTTGACCGGATGCGCCAAAAGTGGGGGGCGCCCATGGTGGACTCGTCCAAGGGGGGGATGTGCGTTCTTCGGTGTTTTTTTTCACTGTGGTGGGGAAGGGCGCATGGTCGGGGTGTGGGGATGGTCGGGGGGGGGAAGAGGCGGAGGTGGGGAGGACAGCGGTGGCTGGTTGATGGCGGTTGGGTTGTCGATGTGCTGGCGGTGGATTGTTCTTGGTTGGGTGTGGAGAGGTGTGCCTGGGTTGTGGAGATTGGTGGGCCGTGCCGTGCCGCCGCGAGCGGGAGGGCAGCCGGGAGTGAGCGGCTGCCGCTGGTGTAATCGGGGCCTATGCTGACCTTTTGTTTGCCACTTGTGGTGTCTCTGATGGGGTGACTGGCATCGCCGCTCTTTTGTTGGGTCCTTTCCTCACTCCGTTTGCCGTGGGCGTGTAGGTACGAGGAGTTTGCATCAGCGCTGGAGGGCCTCTCGTACAACTTTTCTGAGGGTGACATCGTCCCCGGGGTGGTGCAGCAGCTGGACCCCAACGGCGCGATGGTCGATGTGGGTGCCAAGGCGTCTGCTGTGTGCCCCACCGCGGAGGTGAGCATTGCTCAGAACGTGGCGCTGGAGGAGGTGCTGACGCTGGGCGAGCAGCGCGAGTTCCAAATCATCCGCTCGGAGAATGCCGACGGGGAGCTCCTCCTCTCCATTCGGCGGATTGAGTACTCGCGCGCGTGGGCGCGGGTGGCCCAGCTGGCTGCAGAGGACGTGACGGTTTTCGCGACGGTCGAGTCGGTCAACCGCGGCGGCGGGCTGGTGACGGTGGAGGGCCTCCGCGCGTTCCTCCCCGGCAGCCACATCTCGGTGCGCCGCGAGGCGCAGGAGGACCTGGTCGGCATGGAGCTGCCGCTCAAGTTTATCCAGGTGGACCAGGAGGAGAAGAAGCTGGTGGTCAGCCACCGCCTGGCCGCCGCGGCGACGCGCATGACGAGCCTCGAGACGGGCACCGTCGTGTCGGGGACGGTGCGCTCGGTCAAGCCGTATGGTGCGTTTGTGGATATTGGCGGCGTGTCGGGGCTGCTCCACATTTCCCAAATCTCGCACGACCACGTGAAGGACATTGAGGCGGTGCTGTCGCCGGGGATGGAGGTCAAGGCGTACGTGATGAACCAGGACAAGGACAAGGGCAGGATCAGCCTGTCCACCAAGGTGCTCGAGGCCGAGCCTGGGGACATGATGAACGACCCCGCGGCGGTGTTTGCGGTCGCCGAGGACACGGCCGCGCGCTACCTCGCGCGGGTGGAAGAGGAGCGCGCGGCGGCGAGCAGCGTCGCGGACGACATTGTGTCGTCCCTGGACATTGCGTCGCTCGACGACCTGGGCCTGGGCGTGGAGGTGGACGGCCCGGGTGCCACGGCCGAGGGGGCAGACGCTGCGCCGGCGGCGCCGGCGGTGGCGGGTGCGGCGGCAGAGTAGGCGGCAGCGTAGGAGACTGGGGCTGTGTTTGTGTGTGTGTCTCTTGTGTCTTTTCTTCCTCCCTCTCGTATCTCCAGGCCCGTTTGTCCCGTGCCATGTCGTTTCCTCCTCTCTTTTTTTGAGCCCGACTCTGGTGGGGACGACTGCTCCCGCGGTCGGTACCTTGCCACGGGGTCGTAGGGCGGCTGGGCACCGCCACGGCAGTATACCCGCTCGCCATACGGGGCACGGGAGTCGCCATGGCGGCGGTGCGGCGGAAAGCGGGCGGGCAGGGGCGATGGCGGCCACCGCGTGCGGGGGGGTTTACGTGAATGAGATCCTCTGCCGGAATCGTTGTCACTTCACTGGCGCTTGCACTGTCGCTCTCTCCTCGCTGTCCATGACGCACCGTTCGGCCGCTTCCCCCCCCCCCAGGCGCCCGATCCCCTCACTGTCATGTCTACTGTGGGCACTCGTCGTCACCGCCAGCCGCCGCCTCTGCCGACCGCCCCCCCTCGCCGACGATTAGATGTTGATGGACCGCGGCACGCGGCTCGGCCGCAGGTACTCGTACGGCCACTCGCGGCCCGCCTCGCGCGCCGCGATCGCCGCGTCGAGGTCGTCGAGGCGCGCCGCGAGCGTCGCGGCCGCCGCGGCGCCCTCTGGGGTGCCGTGCCAGCCGCCCCGCTGGGGCGTCCACGGCAGCTGGCCGAGGCGGGTGACCCGCACGGACGCGAGGATGGCCATCAGCTCGGCCTGCGCGCCCGCGACGGGGGGGGGTGGGAGCCACGGGAGGATCGCGGCGGCTGCTGCCTCCGCCGCCGCCGCCGCTGCCGCTGCCGCCTCGCCGTCGTCCTTGTCCTTGACCTTGTTCGTGTCGTCGGCGGCGACGGCGGCGGCAGCGGCGGTGGCGGGTGCGCCGTCGTCGGCCGGGCCGGGGACGACCCCCCAGATGCTCAGCGGGCACGCCGGCACGTACGCGAGGTAGTCGTGCTGCGAAAAGTTGATGGCCGCGTGGTGCGCCGACGACGTCCACACCACAAACGTGCACACGTCGACGAGGTACGCGACGCTCCGGATGACGCCAGCCACGGGCGGGGCGCCGCCGCCCGCCGCGGCGGGCTCCCCAAAGCCCGCCACGCGGCCGCCGTGCCACGAGGAGATCTCGGCGGCCCAGGCGGCAACCTCCGCGTCGGCCGCGACGGCGTCGTCGGTCGGGTAGTGGGGCGCGAGGACGGCGGCGACGTAGTCATGGAGGAGGTCCCAGATGGCCAGCCCGTCGTCCCGGTACGGGTAGTCGCCAAGGACGGCGGCGTCGAGCACCCCCCGCGCGGCCATCTCGGCGCGCGGGAAGAGGCTGTTGAACGGCGTCGTGTGCAGCACGTGCGCAACGTACGCGGTGTGGCCCGCGGCGGTGCCCGTCAGCGTCTGGTGCATGAGGTTGCCCTCGCCGAGGAGCGAGCCGGGCGTCGTGTTGTTGATGGTAAACAGGCCGTCGAGGTGTGGCGACAGCAGCCGCCACACGGGCGACGCCGCCGGGTCGAGCGTGCGCGCCGCGGCCGCCGCGACGCTGTTCATCAGGTAGTGGGTGAGCGCCATGTGCGCGCGGAGCTCGTGCTCGGTGCCGTCGGCGGCGTTGACGACCAGCTTGGCGGCCGCCCACGCCGTGCCGTCGCGGGGCGTAACGACGGGCGCGTCGGCGGGGGCGGTGGCGACCTGGATGGCCACGGGCGCCAGGGGCAGGGGGGGCGGCGCGGCCGCCGCCGAGGCCGCCACCGCCCCGGCGGGCGCGCGCCCACCCGGCGGCACCACAAACAGCGCCTTGGGCGCGTACGCCACCTTGCGCCGCCCGTCGGCGGCGGTCGCCATCGCCTCGTCCAGCGGCGACGCCCGCCCCACCGCCGACGCGACGGCGATGTACCCCGCGCTGCGCGCGTAGTCCACCACGTACAGCCGGCCAGCAGCGGCGGCGGCGGCGAGCGTGTCCCCCCCGCAGCCGCCCACCGCCCGCAGCTGCGCGTCGGTAACGGGAAAGGGCGTCGCGGGGCCAACCTCCCCCGCCCGCACCCGCCGGAGCGCCAGCGGGTGCGCGCCCGCCAGCCGGCGGCGCGCAAAGAGGGCGTCCCCGTCGGGGGTGCCGGCCGGCACGCCCGCCACCCGCGGCAGCGCCCACGCCCAAAAGGGAGCGGTGTACGCGGCGAGGCTCGCGGCGGGCGCGTCGGCGGCGCCGTCGGCTCGACGCCGCCGGGCGTTGCCAACCGGGGCGGCGGCGGCGGCGGCGGCCAGCGCGGTGGTGACGGCGCCGGCGGCGCGGTTGGCCAGCACCCGCGCGGCAACGCCGACGGCGGCCACCGCCCAGGCGGCGGTGAGCTCCGCCGCGGCGGGCGCGCCGGGGACGAGGCGGATGCCCGAGCCCGCCACGGGCGGCGGCTCCACCCACGGGTGCGCCGCGGCGGCCGCGGCGACGCGGCCGCGGCGGGCGGCGGCGGCGGCGGCCGCGGCGGCGTCGGCGCTTGGGGGGGGGGCGGGTGCGGCGTCGGCCGGTACTCGGTCAGGCGGAGGTAGAGGGCGGGACCCCGCGGCGCCGCGCGGGCGCCGCCGCCGGCGGGTGCATTGGCGGCGGCGACGGGGACGGCGGCGGGTGCGGCGGCGGCGGTGGTGGTGGTGGCGTTGCCGGCCGCCGCGGCGGGGGTGGCGACGGTGGCGGCGGCGGCGGCGGCGGCGGCGGCGGCGGCGGCGGCGGCGCGGCGGCGGCCGCCGGTGGGGGGTGCCGCCGCCGCCGCGGGTGACAGCGGCGGCCGCCCGCGGTGGCCGCCGCAGGGGCGGCGGCGGCCACCGCCGGCCGCCCGTGCGGTGGCCAGCGCCCCGTGGGTGGACGCGGGGGCCATGCCGGGCGCGCCCGCCCGCGGGTGGATGGCGGGAAGCCGGGGGGGGGAGGGGGCGGCGGCGGCCAACAGGGGCGCGGCAGCCGCGGCAGGCGCAGGTGAAGCCGCTTGGGGGGGGGGGGGGGGGGGGGGGCGGGGGGGAGAGGGATGCCGCCGCCGCTGCCTACGTGGAGCCGCTGGTGGCTGGCCGTCGATGACCGCTGCTGGCTGGCGCTGGCGGCAGACGCGGCGGCGCGGCGCGGCGGCGGCGCGAGATAAAGGCGGCCGCCGCCGCCACCGCGCCGCCTGCCTCCCCGCCGACGGGCTAGCCGCGGGCCGCGGCCGGCGAGCGGCGTCACGCCGCCCCCACCGCCGGCGGGCACACCCCCCCCACCCCCTCCAAGCCACGTCGCCGCCGCCACCACCACCACCACCGCCGCCGCCGCCGCCGCCGAGGCTGCCGCCGAGGCTGCCGCCACCGCCACACCGGCGCGCCACGGCGGCGCGCGTGCCCATTGACACGAGCACGTGCGCGGGAGCGGCCAAGGGGGGGGGGGGGGGGGGGGGGGGGGGGCGGGGGGGGAGGAGAGAAAGGGGGAGACGCCGCCGTGGCGGCCGCTGCCACGCTGCGCGACGCGGCGGGTAGTTGGGCGGCTGGCGGCAGTGTCGGCCGCGGCGAGGGGCGCGGCGGCAGCGGCGGCGGCGGCGGCGGCGGCAGCAGCGGCGGCGGCGGCGGCGGCGGCGGCGGCGGCGGCATCGCCGCCGCCGTGCCGTCCGCGGCACACGCCGCGGCGGGCGGGGTGGCGCAACGGGGCGGCAGCGGCGGCGCGGCGGCGCCATGCGCCGCGCCATGCAATGGGAGGGGGGGATGGTATTGGTGGCGTCAGAGGCGGGGGGGGGGGCTGACGGCGGCGTGCGTCGTGCTGGGGGGGGGGGGCGGGGGGGGGGGGGGGGTTGTTGATGGGGTGGACGCCCCGCGCGACGCGGCGGCTGTGGTGGGTGGCGACGGGGGTGGCGCCGCGCGGCGCGGCGCGGCGGTGTTGCCCGCGCGGGGCGCGGCGTCGGTCGGCCCCACCCACCTGCCGACGCCCTCCCCAGTGGCAAGGGGAGCGCCGAGGCGCGGCGCCGCGGAGGGGCGTGGCGGGACGGCAGTCGCCAGCCCCCCCCCCCCACCCCCACCACCCCCACCCCCACCCCCACCACCACCACCACCCTTGCCGCCGCCGCCGCCGCTGCCGCCCGCTGCCACCGCGGCGGCTGCCGCCGCCGGTGGCGTGGCGGGGCTGACAGCCGCCATGGACGGCGGTGTTTCGCCGCCCGCGGCGCCGCCGCCGCGGCGCCCGCGCGGGGCAACAAGGACGCCCCGCCGTGGCCGCGGCGCCCGACGCGCCGTCGCGTGGCGGCGGCGGGCGGCGGCGGCGGGGGTGGCGCGGCGGGGCGGTGGGGCGGCCGCGAGCCAACGGCGCGCGACCGCCGGCCGGAGGGGGGGGGGGACGCCCCGCCGGGGGGGGGGGGGGGGAGGGGGGGGGAGGGGGCCGCCGCGGTAGGGCGTCGACTCTCCCGCGCCGCCGCCCGTCCGCGGCGGCGTCGTGGATGAGGCGGCCGCGGGGGGGGGGGGGGGGGGGGGGGGGGGCACGGACCGGCCGGCCGCGTGGCCCGCCCGCGGCGGCGGTGGCCGCCGTGGGGGGGGGGGGCCCGCGCTGGGCGCCGCGCCGCGCCGCCGGGGACGGCGCGGGCCACCGTGGCGGGGCGGGGGTCGGGAAACGGCAGGCGGCGACGCGGCGGGAACGCCGGCGCGGTTGCTGCGGTCCACTCGCTCCGCGGCGGACCGGTGTGGTCGGGCGGGATCCGGCAGTGTGCACGAGTGCCAGCTGCAGGACCCCGTTGCGGGAGCAAACACAACACGTCATCTCTTTGGACGTTGTGGCGTGCGCTCTCGCTCGACGTGCATGGCGTGCGCGTAGCCCGACTGGAGGGTGACACTGGACTGTAATGGGGGGAAGAGTTCGTTTCGTTGTTTTTGTCAAGATTCACAGCGCGCGCCGGTTTTTCGGAGAGGCCGTGCCACCGCTGCGTCTGCTCGAGAGCGGCGCCGGCTGCAGCGGGGTGGGGCGCGTGGTCCACCTGCGGACGGGACGCCGGCCGTGGCGACCGTCCCACCCCCCCCCCCCCCCGTCCGTGCCTCCCAGCGCGTCTGTCCCCTCCCAGTCACTCCCAAATGGTGAGGAACAGCGCACTGCCCGCCGCGGTCGCGACCGCCCAAAACGCCACCCACCCCGCCGCCGTCCGCCGCACAAACGCGGCCTCGGGGGCGGCGCGCGCGGCCGGCGCGAGCGCGCCCGCCACCGCCTTGGCGTTCAAAATGTTGGCCAGGCACACCGCGTTGCCCGCCGACGCGCCGACCGCCTGCAACGCCAGCGCGGACCGCACCGACAGGGCCGGCAGGCGCGCCGCCGCGGCGACCGCGACGGGCGCGAACGTCAGGTTGGACACCGTCGTGCTGCCCGAAAAGAACGAGCCGACGCTGCCCACGCCGACGGCGACGGCCAGCCACCCACCGCCGAGCGCGTGGCCGAGGCGGTCGCCCAGTGTAAAGGCCGGCGACGGCGCCGCGCCGGGCGCGTCGCGTTCGTCGTTGCGGAGGAGGGCGACGAGGATGAGGGCGCCGGTGAGGGCCACCGCGGGCGCCACCAGCCGGCCCGCCACGCCGCGGCCGACGCGCGCGGCGGTCGCCCAAAACGGCGCCCGCGTGCGCGTCGCCCAGTAGGCGAGCGACGCGGTCGATACGAGCACAAACGGGCACAGTGCCGGGACGTAGAGGGCGGCGTACGCCCACCGCACCGAGGAGCCCATAATGTCGTCGAGGGACACGACGGCCGCCGCGCTGACGCGGAGCGTGCCCAGCGTGCGCAGGTGGACGGTAACGTGGGGGTCGGCGCGGCGGAGGAGGTCGCCCAGGCCCACCGCCTGCACGCGGGTGAGCGCCAGCAGCGCAACCGACCCCCAGATGGGAAACGTGCGCGACAGCAAGACCAGCCAAGGCGGCTCGACAAAGCGGGGCGGCAGGGAGGCCGCCTCGAGCGGCGCCTCATCCGGTTCCTTTCCGGGCGCGGGGTCGGCCAAAGAGTCAGTAGGGGCGTCCCCACCCGCGGCCACATCCTGCGTGTCGGAAGAAGTTGGTGGCGACGACGCGTCGCTGCCCTCCGACGCCCCCTGTCCTCCGTCCAGGGGCGGCATTGCCACGCCAACGGCACCAGAGAGTGAGCCCCCGCCGACCGCCTCCGCGTTGGGTGTCCCGTCCTCCGCTCCAGCCGGTGCCGCAGGCGTGACGGAGGGCGCATCAGAGGCAGACTCCTGGCGGCGCGCACCTCCCCTCCAGCGACGGCGCCACCGGCCGAGACACGGCCCAAGGCCACTGCGAGGCTGGCGCCCCTTCTCCTCCTCTGCCGACTGCTCCCCGCCACGTGGTGGCGGCGGCACCTCTGGGTCCACCTCCACCGGTGGCGGCGGCGGCTCGTCACGGAGGCCCACGCGCGCCCACGCCAATCCCGCGGTGGTGACAACCGACACGAGGCCGCCGCCGAGGGCGGGAAACTCAATGGACACCGCCGCGAGGCCCACCATCGGCACCACAAACGACGCGACCGCGGCCGCGACAAACGCCCAGCTGCGCGCCGCGGCGCGGGGGCCGACGAGCAGGCACAGCGCGGCGGGCGGCACGACCGCCGCGGCGGCGGCGAGGAGCACCGCCGAGCGGAGGCCGACCGCGACGCGGTCCGCGTCGGAGAGGCCTAGCCCGTCGAGGCCGTACGCGAGCGGCGTGCCCGCCGCGCCATAGACGGTGGCGAGGGTGTTGAAGAGGAGGCACGCGCTGATGGCCGCGACGGGGTCGTGGCCGAGCGTGACGAGGACGGGGGCGGCCAGCGCCACGGGCGTGCCAAAGCCGCTGGCTAGGTGAGGCCCGCGTGTCGGAGAGTGGGGGCCGGAGAAGCACAACCGCAGTGGGCAGACAGGCAGAGACAAAGTGGCAACCAGCATCCCGCTCCATTCTCAGAGACCATTGATAGCACTCCTCAGAGGGTCTCGTCCCGCTTCGCCTCTGTCTACACCACCCACGCCGCCACGCCGTCCCGCCGTCCCCAGACCATCATTCATCCCCGCAGCAGCGTCGTCTGCCAACCTACCGCCTTCCACAACGTGGCCAAAAGACCAGCCAATGAGCATCGCCTCGGCCACCGGGTGCCCGCCCGTCACGCCGGCGAGCGCGGCGGTGGCCCAGCGCAGGCAGCCCGTCGCGTCCATGACTGCAAACAGCGTCATCGCGCCCGCCACAATCGACAGCGGCGTGATTGCTTCCAGCGCTCCGCCCACCACCGCCGCCGCCAGCACCGACGCCGGGCTGCCGAGGTAGCCCGCGCGGACGACCGCCGCCGCCGCGGCGGTGACGGGGAGGGTGACGGTCGCGGGTACCCGCGGGCAGCCGAGCGTGACGCCGACGAGCGCGACGAGCGGCGCGGCGATCATCAGCGCGTCGCCGGCGTCGCCCCACGCGCCAATCGCCATGGCGCCGTGGGCCCAGTGACAGTGGCAAAGGCGGGAGGGGGTGGACGGGAAGCTGGACGGCGGGGAGGGAGCTGACGAACAGGGGTGCAGGGCGGGTGTGCCGCTTTCTTATGCGCGCCAAGATGGCAAGACGCGTTGCCTGCGGGCGTGTCCGCCGCCGTCGGACACGACTGCCAGAACCCGTCGGCGGGAGGTGCACCCGGTGGCCCAGCACCCATGGCGGGGAGCGCGAGCTCACGAGCACCAGCTCCTAGCCGTGACGCCGACCAGCCGCGCGCATGCGGCCGTAGGCGCGTCGGGACCGACGGGCCGGGCGAAATGGTACCTGGTGGAGGATGGGCAGCTGCCACCGAAAAAGAAAACTGGCGGGCGTGTGCACAGCCACGCCACTGGCAGTGCCATGCGGCGATCGGGGGAGCGGTTGCCCGCCGACCGTCGCGCCGGGGCCGTGACCCAACGGGCCACGGGTCGTGCGGGCGACATCCCGGCGCGTGGGGGCGAGCGGGACCACTGCCGAGGCCGGTGGGAGGGGCCTCCTCCCCCGCCCACTCCCCTCTGCCGCGCAAGTCGCGGGGGCTACAGATCCGGGGCGGCCTCGCGCGAGGCGCTGTGGTCAACCGCAGTGGCAACGGCCGCGGGAGTGACAGGGGCGGAGGCGGCGGCGGCAGCGGCGGCGGCGGCGGCGGCGGCGATGGTGACGGGTGGCGTGGTCAACAGGAAGAACATTCATAGGCTGCGGCAGCACTTGGCAGAGACCGCCACGACCTTGGCTTTGGTGGTGGAGGCAGCCGGGCTGCCGCGGCACGCGGCGCCGCACATGCGCCGTCCGGCGTGGTCGGCGGCGGCCGCAGATCGGCGCGTGCGGCGCCGGACGCAGCGGGACAGACCAAGAAAGGGGACTGGCTCCCCTGTGACCAGCCGACGATTGTCGGCTGGTCGGCATCCATCGGTCCAAACGGGATAGTCGCGCGTATGGGCCTCGACGCACGGCCAGCCACAGCGTCGGGGCGACGGCCGCCAGAGCAAGGCCAAGTGAGGAGAAAACGGCCAAGGCGCGCCGGATCGGGTGGGGGGGGGGTGTGCGGGTGGGGAAACCGTCAATTGGATCACCTGCGCCGACGGTCGGGCCAATTGCGTGTCTGCGGCGTTGAGGCCCCCGTCCCAGAGACCCAGCTACGAGGGGTACACGTGGCTGTCTGTGTTGCCGAGGGGAGTGATGCGGCAGAACCGTGGGGGGGGGGAGGGGGGTGGTTGGCTGCATGCAGTCTCTGCCGCTGGTCGTCGCGGCCACGCGGCGGCAGCGGACACGCGTGCGCGGGTGTGGGGTGGCGGCGCTGCGGGCGGGGGCGGGGGAGCCGCGGTACACGGTGCGTGGCTGGCGTGGCAGGTGGGGGGTGGGGGGGGTGCCGGGAGCCGCTGCGGCGGGGTGTACTGTGGCGGCCGCGGTGGGAGGGGGAAGGCCGCCGTCGACGCCGCCGCCATCCGCCGCGACTGGCTGTGCCCCGCCGCCGCCGCTGCCGCCACCCCTGCCGCCGCGTCCACCCCTGCCGCCGCCGCTGCCGCCGCCTCCCCCGCCGCCGGCGTCGCCGCCGCTGCCGCCGCCACCGCCGCTGCCGCTGTCAAAAGCCCCCGCCACTACCGCTGTCGCTTCCGCTGCCACGACCGCCGCGTCGGCGTCCCGCGGCGGTGTTTTTGGGGGCGGGGGCGGGGGGGGGGGGGGGGGGGTGGAAGCGGGTTCCCCCCCGCGGCGGACGTCCGACGGCGGGGGTGGGGGCGAATGGGTGGCGGCGAGGCGGTGGCGGCGGCGGCAGCGGCGGCGGCAGCGGGGGGTGACCAGCGGCCGCTGCGCGCCGCCGCCGCGGCTGCCGATGACGTGCCGCTGCTGCCGCCGGTGCGGGTGCGGGTGGTGGCGGATGGGGCGTGGCGCCGCGGCGCCGCGCGGCGGGGGGGGGGGGGGGAGGGCAGGCCGCCGCTGGTGAGGACGGCAGTGGCGGCCGCGGGGGTGCCGCCGTCGCGGGCGGCGGCGGCGGCGGCGGGGACGGCCGTGCGGGCGGCAACGGCCGCGACGACGCGCGGGGTGGTGGCGGCGGGGGCGGCGCGGCGGGGGTGGCCGCGCCCGCGGCGACGGCCGCCCCGGACGACACGCCGGTCACCCCCCCCCCACCCGTCGACGGTCATCAACGGGCTGGGCAAGCCGGCATGGCGGCCGCGGCGGCAGCGTCTGTTCCCCCCCCACCCTCCCCCCCCCCTCCCCCTCATTGTGGGACGTGCCAGTGTGGAGTGGTGGCGGGCAAGGACGCTGGCGCGCCGGGGCGGGTGGTGGTGCCACCGCGGCACCCGCCCCCGCAGCCGCACCCGCCGGCCACAAGCGCCGCGTCGCTGGTCACCGCGCCGTCTCGGTCGGGGGGGGGGGGCAGCGTCGGTGACAGCGCCGGCGACGGCGGCAGCAGCCGTGACAGCGGCGGCGGCGGCGGCGGCGACGGCGGCGGCGGCGGCGGCGGCGGCGGTGGGTGCGTCGGCGGCGGCGGCGGCGGCGTCGACCAAAACGGCGGAAGCGAGGAGGTCGTCACGGGGGTGTGGCGGCTGGGAGGGGGTGCCATTGGCGGCGGCGGCGGCGGCGGCATTGGCGGCGGTCTGCAGCGCGCCGTCGGCGCGGCGGTGGCGGGCGGCTCGGCCGGGAGCTCCGCGTCGACCAGCCGCAGCGGCAGCTACGTGGTGCAGTCGCCCGTGAGTGACGGGCGTGCGATTGCCGCCGCGGCGCTGCGGTCGGCGGTGGGGGACGACGGGGAGGGGGAGGTGTTTGGCGACAAGGAGGAGGAGGGGGGGGCGGGGGGGGGGGAGGACGTCACACCGCCCTGCGGCGCCGCGTCGCCCGTCGGGCGTGGAGCGCCCGGGGGGGGGGGCGCGGGGTGGGGACGGCGGGGAAGCCGCCGCCAGCGTCGCCGTCGCCGCCGCGGTGGCCGCCGACGGCGTGGTTTCCGCCTGCCGACGGGCCGCGCGCACGGCCCGGCGTCGTCGTGTCGCCGGCGGCGGCTGCGGCGGCGGCGGCGGCGCCCGCCGTGGCGGCGGTGGGTGTCCCCCCCCGCCGAGCCCCCAACTGGCGCTCTTGCCGTCGGAAGACGGCGGCGGCGGCGGCGCGCGGCGCGAGCGGTTTTGGGTGCCCCTGCGGGTGCCCCTGCAGCGGCGGCTGCAGACGCTCGCCGTCATTGGCTTTATGCTGCTCGGCCCGCTGCAGCTGGCGTGCTGGTTTTGGACGGGCGTGGCGCTGCTCAACCCGCTGACGACGGTGCCTATGGTCGCGTACCTGGTGTTTATCGCGCGGGGCGACCCGCCGGCGGCGGCGGTGCGGCGGTACGACCGCCTCCGCGGGTACCTCCGCTCGTGTGTGCTGCTCCGCCTCTTCACGTCCTACTTTCCCATGGCGCTCGTGCGGACGGCGCCGCTGCCGCCGTCGCGGCGGTACGTCTTTGGCATCCACCCGCACGGGGTGATCAGCATGGGCGCGTTTTCGCACTTTGCGACCGCCACCACCGGCTGGGACGCGCTCTTCCCCGGCGTGCGGCCACACCTGCTGACGCTGGTGGCCAACCTCAAGGTCCCCTTTTTCCGGGAGCTCCTCCTCGCCCTCCGCGTCGTCGACGCGTCGCGCGAGACGTGCGCGGCCGTCCTCGATGGCCCGCCCGGCTCGTCGCTCGCCATTGTCGTTGGCGGCGCCGCCGAGGCGCTCGACGCGCGCCCCGGCACGTACGTGGTGAACCTGCACCACCGGGGCTTTGTGCGCGTCGCGGCCGCGGCGGGCGCGGACCTGGTGCCCGTCCTCTCCTTTCACGAGAACGACCTCTTCCGCATCCTCGCGCCGCGCCGCGCGTCGCCCCTCCGGCGGGGCCAAGAGTGGGTCAAGCGCAAGTTCCAGTGGGCGCCCGTCCTCTTCCACGGCCGCGGCGCGTTCAACTACTATTACGGGCTGCTGCCGTACCGGCGGCGGGTGGTGACCGTCGTGGGCGCGCCCATCCCGGTGCCCCGCGTTGAGGGGGACCTCCGCCGCGACCCGGACCGCGTCGCGCTCGTCGAGACGGTGCACCGCCGCTACGCCGACGCCCTGCGCGAGCTGTTTTACGCCCACGCCGACGCGTACGACCCGCACCGGCGGGCGGACATTGACATTCGGATGTGAGGGGGGGGGGCGGCGGCAACGTCGCTGGCGCGGTGGTCGTGGTGGTTGTGGCGGTGGCGGCCGTGGCGGCGGCCACGCTGGCAGCGGCCAGGCCCGTGCTTGACGCGGCGCGCGGGCGGCGCCTAGCTGCGCCGGGTTTGACTTTGGGGCTCGCCCCGCTTGGACGGCCAGTGTATTTCTGCTCGGCTCTGGCTCCCTTGACCTTGTTCCCTCCTGTTTCTTGTGTGGTACCTTCTTTTCTTCCCTCCCTCTGCATCGGTTCCTCGTGGGTGTGCGTTTTGGACAGTCTCTCTTTTCCATGTAAATATGTGCGATACACAACCGGCTCGCGCTCTCCACCAGACGCCTGCCTGCAGGCAGGAGTAGGGGCGGCGCACGCACGGGGCACCGCGGCCGCGACAGCGGCGGCAGCAGGAGCCCGCGCCAGCAGCGCCACCCGCCACGCCGCCGGTGCGCGCCCGTCCGTTCCCGCCCCCACGCCGGCCGCGGCGGCACGGGGCCGGCGGCGGCGGGCGCCGCCGCCGCCGCCGCCGCCGCCGCCGCCGCCGCCGCCGCCGCCGCCGCCGCGGCACCGCCGGCGGGCCGGCCCCCCCACAGCCGACCCGCCGCGGCCGGCGGCGGCCGCGGCCACGGCGACCGCGGCGGCGTGCGCGGCACGGCACGTGCCCCCCTCCCGCCTCTCCCCCCCCCCCCGCCCCGCGCCGCCCCTCCCCGGTGCTGCCGTCCGACGCGGCCGTGCGGGCTCCCCACAGACGGGGACCGCCGCCGCGGGCGGTGCCACCGCCGCCCGCCAGCAGCCCCCACCGGTGGGGCGGTCGAGGCGGCGGGGCGCCACCCCGCGGCGGCCGCCCGCTCGCTAGCCGGCGCGGCCCCAAACGACCCCCCCCCCCCCCCCCCCCCCCGCCTCAACGCCACCCCCACCGCCCCGCCGCGCGCGCCCTCACGCGCGCCACTCGCGCTCTGGCTGGCGGCCGACCCAGAACCCCCGGTCGGCCCAGTGCCCCCCCCCCCCCCCCCCCCGCCGACGCCTTGGACCCGCTCCCCGCCGCCGCCGTCGCGGCCGCCCACCGCGACCGGCGGCGGCGGGCACGCCAGCCCGCGACTCCCCCCCTGCCGCCCGACCTCCCCCCCCCCCCCCCCCCCCCCCCACCGCCGGCGCCACCCCCACCGCCGCCACCCCCACCGCCGGCGCCGCCCCCACGGCCGCCATCCCGCCCCAACAAGCAGCACGTCACGCCCGCCCACCACCCCCCCCGCCCCGTCCGCGCACCACACCCGCGGGACGACGCGGCGAGCGCGCGCGCCGCGAGGCGCGACGCCCACAGCGGCGAAAAGGGCGGCGCGGCGGTTTCGAGGACGAGCGGGATCCGCCGCAGCCGCGGCGGCGGCGGCGCGGTCGGCGGCGGGGGGAGCGCCGTCGACGGTGGGGCGGCGGCGGCGGCGGCGGCGGCGGCGGCGGGGGTGGTTGCCAGGGCGGGCGCCGCCGCCCCCGCCGCCGCCGCGGCAATGACCGACGCGGCGGTGGCCGCGCCTAGCGGTGCGGCGCGGGAGCTCATGATGACCGCCGCGACCGACGGCGCGTCGGCGGCCGCGTCGAACGGGGCGGGCCGGCCGCCCACACCGGTGGCCGCACCGGCACTGCCCGCCGCCGCCGCCGCCGCCGCCGCCGCCGCCGCCAACGCCGCCGCCGCGCCCGACGGCGGGACGGACCAGCACGCGACGCCCGCCACGGTGATGGACGCCGGCCGCCGCCGCCGCCGCCGCGGGCGGCGGCTGCCGCTGCCGCCGGCGGCGGTGGTCCCCCAGCTAAAGCTGCCGCCGCCAACGGGCGGCGGCCACGCCGCCGCGTCGGCACGCCGCCGTGGCCCGGCGGCGGCGGCGGCGGCGGCCGCCGCCGCGGCCGGCGCGTCGACACTGCGCCGCGGCGGCGCGGCGGGGGCGGCCGCGGCCGCCCCGTCGACGCCGCGTCGCGGCCCTGCGGGCGGCGCCGCCGCCGCCGACGCGCCGTCCCTGCGGCGCGGCCCCGTCGCCGCCGCCGCCGCCGCGCCGCGCGCGTCGGCGGCGGGCCGCGGCGGCAAGCCCGGGGCGGCCGCCGTTGCGGCAGTGCCGCCGCCGGCGGCGGCGGCGGCGGCAGGCACCGTGGCGACGGCGGGCGAGGCAGGCGCGGGCGCCACGGCGGCGGGCGCCGCGGCCGCGTGGGGTGTGGAGGCGGCCGCCGCGGCCGTGGCGGCCGCCGCGGCGGAGGCGGGCAACGCGGCCGCGGCGGGCGCGGCGGCGGCGGCGGCCCTGGCGGCGGCGGCGGCGGCGGCGGCGGCGGTCGCCCGTCCCGACGGGCCGGCGTCCCCCCCCCCTCGGCGGCCGCGGCGGCCCACCGGCGGAACGACGGGGGCGTGCCGCCCGTCAAGGGCGTGCCCGGCAGGGAGCCGCCGCCGCCGCCGCCCATCCCGCCAGGCGGGTGCACGGAGAGCGCAAACGGGCCGCCATGCGCCGCGGCCGCCGGCGCGGCGCCGTACCCCTGTGGCCCGCCGCCGCCGCCAAAGCCACCGCCGCCAAAGCCACCGCCGCCGCCGCCGCCGCCGCCGCCGCCGCCGCCGCCGCCGCCGCCGCCGCCGCCGCCGGCCGGCGCGTGCGGGTACGCCGGCGGCTGCGCATGCGGCGGCGGCAGCGGCGGCGGCGGCGGCGCGCCCGCCGCGACCAGCCGCCGCGTCGCGTCGTCGAGGCGGGCGGTGGTGCCCGCGAGCGTCGCGGCGGTGCTCGCGAGGCGGTTGAGGATGGCGTCGAGCGTCGCGGCGTCGGTGGTGGTGGGCGACAGGGGGGGGGCGGGGTGGAAGGGGGGGAACGTCGTCGACGACACGTCCACGCCCACGGGGGGGGGGCGCCGCGGCGGCACAGCCGCCGCGCCGCCGCCGCCGCCGCCGCCGCCGCCACCCCCGCCGCCGCCGCCGCCGCCGCCACCCCCGCCGCCGCCGCCGCCGCCGCCGCCGCCGCCGCCGCCGCCGCCGCCGCCGCCGCCGCTGCGACGGCGGCTGCTGCTGCCGGCGGCGTCGCCGTCAGAACGGCCGCCGCCGCCGCCGCCGTCGCTGCTGCCGTCGCCGTCGCTGCTGTCCCCCTCCGTATCCCCGCCGGCCATGGCCCACGCCGCCGCCGCCACCGGCGCCCGCCGTCGCCGCCGCCGTCGCCGCCGTCGGCCGTCGCCGCCCGCCACGGCCGTCGCCCCGGCCGGCGTCGACGCGACCGCCGCGTCGCCGCCGCCGCCGCCGCCGCCGCCGCCGCCGCCGCCGTCGCCGCCCATGCCGCCAAACGGCGGGGAGCGGGTCGGCCGGCGGCGGCGCGCGGCGCGCGCGGCACGCGGCGGTACCGCCAACAAAGAGGCGTGGGAGGGGGGGGGGGGGGGGGGAGAGACGGGGGGGGGGGGGGGGGCGGGGGGGGGGGTCACCGCAGCAATGGATAGGGATTGGGGGGGGAGAGGGGAGTACAACAGAGGATGGGGGGGGGGGGTGGGGGACTGCAGGAGGGCGAGGATGAGGGGTGGGGGGGGAAAGCACCGGGTGAGGACGGAGGCTGGCGGTTGCGAGACGGGCAGCAAGGGGGCGGGGGCGGCAGCGCCAGGCGTCACGCCCGCCGCCGCCCGCAACGGGTGCACCGCAGGGGAGCAGAGCGGGATGCCGCGTGGGGGGGCCGGCAGTAGGGGGGAAGGGAGGGGAAAGGGGGGGGGGGGGGGGGGCGCGGCGACCGCCGCCCCGAGCGGGCCGCCGCGGCGCCCCCCGCGGGCGGCGGCGGCGGCGCGGGGGCGGGCACGCCCCCGCGGCTACGGTCCGCCGCGGCCACGTCCCCCCCCCCCCCCCACCCCCCCACCCTCCCCCCCCCCCCCCCCCCACCCCCCACCCCCCCGCTACGTGCACGCGCGCGTGCGCGGCGGTCCCAGGGGGAGACGACGGCGGCGGCCACTGCCCGCGTGGCCGCGCCCCCCCGCCCCCCCCCCCCCCTCCCGCGTGCGATTCAGTCGGCGCCGCCAGCACTGGGCGGGCGGGCCATGGGGGTGTGTGGGGGCGACGGCCGCGGCGGGGGGGGGGGGGGGGGGGGGGGGGTGGGGGGGAGGGGGGAGCCGCCGGCCGGTGCGCCGCCGCCGGCACGCCCCGCCTCGTCTGGCGCCCCCCCCCGCCGCGTCGTGTACGCGCGCGCGCGGCCACCGCGGCGGCGGCGGCGGCGGCGGCGGCGGCGGCGGCGGTGGCGGCGGCGGTGGCGGCGAGGCAGCGGCGCCGCGTGGCGGCGGCGGCGGCGACGGCGGCGGCGGCGGTGGCGGCGGCGGCGGTGGGGGGGGTGGCGGTCGCGGCGGGCGGTGGCGGTCGGGTAAAAGTGGCGGCGGGGGCGGTCGGGTGGGGGGGGGGGGTGGCGGTGGCGGCGGTGGGGGGCGGCGGCGGTGGCGGTGGCGGTGGCGGTGGCGGCGCGGCTGCCGCGGCCGGTCCGCCGTGGGGGTGGGGTGGGGTGGGGGGGGGCGCGTGGGGGGGGTTATTGGCGGTGGCCGAGGGGGCAGCGGACCTGCCGTTGCCATGGCACTGGCCGGCCGGGCGGGGTGCCACCCGCGGCGGCTGCGTAGACGATACGGGCAGGTGCACGCGCCCCGCACGCACGGCGTGGGTGGGCACGCCCGACGAAAAATTGGACAATAGGACAGCCACCACCACTGTCCATTGATGGGCCACACCCGCTTCCGTGATGGCCTATCGTACCAATTGGACAGAGCGGCGTCGGCTGATGATTGGCGGTTGTGGACGATCGACTGCTGACACACGCGATGATCGAGCCATAGAGACGGCGGCCGAGCCTCCATCCGCCTTTGTTGCACCCGTTGCGCCAGAGACAACGTCAAGAAAAAAAAAACCATGGGCAACGACTGTACGAGCGAAATGGTAACGCGCATACAGTCGGCGACGAGATCACGGCCACCGCCGCTGGCCTGCTGTTGCGTGCGAGAAGGAAACGGGGGGGGGGGGGGGCCCCGCCGGCCGCCAGGCCGCCGCCCGGCCGCCGCCGCCGACGCTGGCGGGTTGGGCCCCGCCAGAACCGCCCGCCGGCCGGCCCGCCCGCCGCCGCGGCGGCTCGGCCGCGGCGGCCCGCCCGCGTGGCGCCGCCCACGCGGTGGGGGCGGCGGGGGGCGGCGTCGTCCCGCCGCCCACCCCCACCCCCCAAACCCGCTTTCGACGGGCGGGGCGGCCCACGCGGCGTCGGCGGGGGGGGGGGTGGGGGGGGGGGGGTGGGGTGGGGGGGGGGGGGGGGGGGTGGGCGGCGGCCGTCGCGCGGAAACGCGCCGCCCAGACGCGGCCGCGGCCCACGCGCGCCCGTCGGCTGGGGACCACGCGGTGCGGTCTCGCCCCACCCGTGACGTGCGCGTCGTGGCGCGCGCGGCCAAGGGAGAGAGCCCAGTCCAACGAGTGGCGACCGCCGCCTCGCATCGAGCGCGTCGGCTGGGCGCCCCCGACGGCGGCACGGGGCGTCATCCTCCCCCCCCTCCCCCCCCCCCTCCATCGCCCGCCCCCTTCCCCCTTCCCAAGACGAGCCACCGACGGCGGGTCCGCCACCCGTCCGCCGTCTTTGTGCCGACCGGCTCTGTCCGCAGCGCGGCGGCGGCTGCAGAGAGGAGGCCCACTGCCTACCCATGCTCTGCTGCGCAGCCGGCAGCGCGGGGTGTCCGCCGCTCTTGCGCTCTCGTCTCTGCCCGCCAGGGGAATGGAGAAGCGTCCCTGGTGGCGACCGCCGCCGCGTCCATGGTCGGCGCCGGCGATCGGACATTGCCCGTCGCGGGCCCGACGGGGGCGCGCGCGCCTGCCACGACTCGGTACGGCGCCGCTCAGCCCACCCCAACCCCGACGGCAGCGGAGACCCGACGCGCGCGCGCGGTGGATGCAGACGGGCGGGCGGGCGTAGCCCAGCCCGTGTCGCCCTGCCGGGCCCAGCGCGCACCTCTGGACGCACCTGGACAGCCGTGGCGCCATTGCCCAGACGCTCCCGAGGAAAGCCGAGAGGGGGGCGCCAGTCGCAGGGGGCGAGGCCCTCTGGGGCCGCTCCACCCAGCCACCCGCCGCGGATGCGCCGCAGGGCGACGCGGCGTGGCCAAGGGGTAGCCCCTGCGTCTTCCTCACCGCTGTGGTACTCACTGCGGCGGCGGTAGCCGCCACCCCTCAGCGCTCCCCCTTCCCACCGCCCGTACAGTTGGTCGGCCGCGGCGCGCCGCCACGGCCGCGGCGGCCGGGGTAACCGCGGTCGGCCGTGGCGAACATCGACCCCCGCCCTCATCCCATCCCCTGCCCCCCAGCAGCAGCGGCGGTGACAGCGGCGGCAGTGGCTGTGGCGCGCGGCGGCGGTGACGGCGGCGGCGGCGGCGACCGGCACGTACGGGCACCCGGCACTGCGCGTCGCGGCGGCGGCGGCGGCGGCGGCGTCAGCGGGTCCTCGAGCGCCTTTTTCGACCGGCACCCAAACTGCATCGCCCGCTTGGCGCGCACCACCACCCGCGGCGGCAGCCCCACCGCCGCCGCCACCCGCCGCACCGCCCACTTGCCGCCCGTCCACGCCATTGCCGTCGGCGGGGCCCCGTCGGCGGCGTCATTCGGGTAACGCGGCGGCGGCGGTGGCGGCGACGGGGCGCCGACCACATCACGCAGCGGCCACGACGCGAGCAGCGACACGACGCGGGCGTCGAGGAATGGGTACCGCACCTCCCGCCCGGCGTCGCTCGCCACTCGATCGTCGCGGCCGCCGTTGCGGGACCAGAGGCGGGACAGGTCCACGTCCATCTCGGCGGCGACCGCCGCGTCCACCGCCGCAGCGGCGGCGGCAGTGGAAATGGCAGTGGCTGTTCCGGCAGCTGCCGCTTCGCCGTTCGCCCCTTGCCGGTCATGAGTGATGGCCGTGTCGGCAGTGCCGCCGCAGCCGCGGGCGTCGGCCGTAGCGCCACGGCCGCCCCTGCTGGGGTGGCGCGCCACGCGTGCGGCAACCGACGCGAGGCGGCCCTTGTACCCGCCCGCCAGCTCATCCGCGCCCAGGCCCGACAGCAGCACCCGCGCGGGCGTCACGTACGCCGCGTCCAACACCACCAGCCGCGGGTGCCCACCGCAGCGGCCACAACCGCGGTCGCTGTCGCCGTCGCCGTCGCCGTCGCTGCCATTGCACCCAAGACCAATGACGTCCCCGCCACCGGCAGCGGCGGCCGCCGCCGCACCAGTGGTGGTGGCGGTGGTGGGAGCGGGCGTGTCGGCGGGGGCGAGCCCCACCGCCACGCCGGCCCCGCGCGCGGCGTACCAGCCCGCCACGCCGAGGCTCGCGTCCATGCGCCCCCCCCCGCGGGCGCGGTGAGGCGGCGCACGTCCGCCGCCGCCGCCGCCCGGGCGGCCGCGGCGGGCACGTCAATGAGGACGAGCCGGTAGGCATCCGCGCCGGCGGCGGCGGCCAGGTCGGCAAACGCCGACACGGCCGCCTGCCGGTCGGGGACGGTGGGGGCGGCCGACTCAAACGCGACGGACAAGAGGTCAATGGGGGGGGGCGGGGGGTGGGGGGGCGGACGTTGCCGCCGCTGACGCGGTCGCCGTCACCGTTGTCGCCGGGGCGGGTGGCGGCCGCCGTGGCGGCCGCCGTCGCCTCCGCCACGGCGGTGGCCGCCAGCCGCGCGAGCAGCACCGAGTCGACGCCCCCAGAAAAGAGGACCGCCACCCCCGCGGCAGGTGGCAGGCGTCGGGAGGTAGCCCGTGGCGAGCAGGCAGTGTCCCCGCACCGGCCCGCCACCGAGGTGGGGCGACACGCCGGCCCGGACCGCGCGACGGCCGCCGCCGCGGGCGGGATGGGCTGCCCCGCCCCGCCGCCGCCGCTGTCATGGCTGCCGCCGCCGCTGCCGCCGCCGCCACCGCCGCCGCCGCCGCCGCCGCCGCCGCCGCCGCCGCCGCCGCCGCCGTTACAGCCCTCCCTCCCCGCGCCCTCCGCTCGTGCCGACAGGGGAGACGACGGCAACAGCCACCGCCCCGGCGGTGGCGCCGCGGCCGCCACCCGGTCCGCCACGGCGGCGGCGAGCGCGGCGGCGAGCGCGGCGGTGCGGGCCGCCTCGGCGGCGCCCCGCCCGTCGGGCCGCCCGTCCCAGCCGTCCTCCCCCCGGCCGCGGCCACCTGCCCCGCCGGCCCCGTCGCCGCCGCCGCCACCACCCCCACCACCCCCACCGCTGACGCCATCAACGGTGCGCGCCCAGGCGGCCGGGAGCCACGACAGCACCTCCCCCGCCGCTCCCCCCTTGTGCGCCACCGACGGCGACGTCAGGCGGCGGACGGGCCGGGGCGCGGCGAGCGCAACCGCCCCCCCACCCTTAGCCGTCACGACGTACACGCCCGCCGGGGGCAGTTCCACCCAGCCGGCGCCTGCATCCCCCCCCTTCCCCCCGACCGGCCACCGTGGTGGTGGTGGCACGACACTGGCGAGCGCGACGCCGACGCCGGGCGCCGCGGCGGCGGCGAGGGAGCGGCGGCCAAAGACGTCGCGACACGCGGTGAGGGTGCCCGTCCGCGCGTGGTAGTAGATGACCGCGTACGGGCCGTCGGTGGCGTCGAGGACGGCCAGCACCGCGGTGGCCACCGCGGTGGCCACCGCGGTGGCGGCGGCGGCCGTCGTGGCGGCGGCGGCAGCCGCGGGCGTCACCGCCGCCAGCGTGACCTCCAGGGGCGCTGCCGCCGCTGCCGGTGGTGCCTCCACCCCCGCGGTGGCGGCGGTGAGCGCGGCGAGCAGCGCCCGCCCGTCGTTCCCCGTGTAGCCGCGCTCCCCCCCCCGCCCCCCCTTTGCTTCCGCGCCCTCCCCCCACCGCGCCCGGTACACCTGGCCATTGAAGAGCAGCACGTCCCCGCCTCCCCCCGCCAGCGGCTGGCCCGTCGCCGGCGGCCGCACCGCCAGCACGGCGGCGGCGAGCGTCAGGGACCCCCCACCCCCCGGGACGGTCAGCCGCACCGTGCCCGCGCCGTCGGGGCCGCGGGGGGCGATGGCCGCGGCGAGAGTGGCGGCGGATGGGAGGGACGACAGGGGGGGGAGGGCGAGGAGGGGGAGGGGGAAGTAGGGGGGGGGGGGGGGCGGCGGACCACCGCCGATGCTGCCGACGCCGCCGCCGCCGCCGCCGCCGCCGCCGCCGCCGCCGCCGCCGCCGCGGATGGAGGCGGCGGCACCGATGGGGGCGGGTGGGGGAGGCACAGCAGCAGCGCGACAATGCCGCACATGGCCGCCTCCCCGTCAGCGGTGGTCGGCTGCGGGTGGTAAAAGTCGGGGTCGGAGGGGGGGAAAGGGCAGGTGGGCGGGGGGAGGGGGGGGGGCGCCACCGCGGCCCCGCCGGCGTCGCCGGTGCCGAGGAGGCATACCGGCAGGTGCCACGTTGCACGGGCCTCCCCGCCGGTACCCGTACCCCGCGTGGGGTCGTGGATGCCGCCTGGATCCGCCGTCACGACCGTCAGCCCGTTGCAGTGCAGCTGCACAGCTGTCGCCCGGCGCACCGTCACCACCGCGACGAGGGTCACCACCAGCACCACCGTCACCACCAGCACCACCGTCACCACCAGCACTACCGTCATCACCATCACACCCCCCCCTCCACTCACCAGCTTGTTCCTTTCCCACCCATGCCGTCGCGCGCACAGCGGTGGGAGCCAGTCCCCCTGCCCACATCCCACGCGTCAGCCATAGGGAGAGTCGCTCCCTCCCCCCCGCGCGGAGAAGCAGACCACGAGAGGAATCAAACGAAAAAACGGACCCGTGGTATGGTTTTTTTGTTTTTTCTTGCGTACGTCCGTAGTGTACATGCGGCCGGGTCGTCGGGGCGGCGGAGGACACAGGTGGGGGCGTCCCGGCGAGCAGCCGCAGCGCGTCCCCGCCCGCACCAGCCGGTTGTGGCCGCGCACGGGGCGGCCGGGGTGGCCAGCCGGGGCTTTGGACGGCAGCGGCGGCGGCGGGACTCCCGGCCGGCTGGACAGACCCCAGCCACCGCCGTCGTCGTGGGCGCCATCACCGCCCCACAGAGTCCCCCCCCTTCCCCGCTCCTCCTCCGTGCCCCCCCCAGTGGCCGCCACCGCACGTACCCCGCCCGCCGCGCTCCGTGCGTCCCCCGCCTCCGCACCCACGCCCTCCTCCCTCCCGTCCCCCGCGCCCATCCCCCTCCGCCACCACCTCCACCTCCGCCGTCCCCCCTCCCCGGCTTCCCCACCCCGCTCCACCCCGCCGCGCCGCGGCCGCCACCGCCGCCGCCGTCCACCGACGGCGGCGGCGCCGCGGCCGGCGGCGGTCCCCTACTCGGCCTCCCCCGCGTTGCCGCCGCCAAAGCACGCAAAGCAGCCCTTGGACTTTTTCTTGGCCCCCCCCGCGGCCCCCCCCACCGCCGCCACCCCCGCGCCCGTCGCCTTGCCCGCCAGCCCGCCCGCCGCGCCCGCCACATTCTTCACCCCCCCCACCGCCGCGCCGCCCGCCTTGCCCACCCCATCCGCCACGCCGCCCACCACATTGCCCGCCGCGCCCGCCGCACCGCCCGCGGCGCCCTTGGCCGCCCCCGCCACGCCGCCCACCGCGGCGGCACCCTTGGCCGCCCCCGCCCCGGCGGCACCCGTGCCGGCGGCCAAGGCGCCCTTGGCCGCGTTGGCCCCCGCCGCGGCGCCCGCCTTGGCCATCCCCGCCGCGTCCGCGCCGCCCGCCTGGGCGGCCGCCGCCGCAGAGGCGGCGGCCTTGCCCGCCGCCGTCGCCACCGCCGCGGGCGCCGGTGCGGCGGGCGCCGAGACGGGCGCCGCGGGTGCCGCCGGCTGCGGGGGGGGGGGGGGGGGGGCGTGCCGCCACCGCCGCCGCGGGCGCCGCCGCCGGAGGGGGAGGGGGCGCCGCCGCCGCCGCCGCCGCCGCGGGCGGCGGCGGCGGGGGGGGGGGCGCCGCCGCCGCCGCGGCGCCGCCGCCGCCACCGCCATCCGCCCCTGGGGGCGGCGGCGGGGGAGGAGCCGCTGCGCGGCTGCCGCTCGGCTTGGCCGGCGGCGGCGGCGGCGGGGGAGGGGGGGGAGGCGGGCCCATGATGGAGGTCGCCGGGGGGGGGTGGCTTGGTGCGTAGGACCGCCGGGGCCGAGGGAGGCAGCGACACTGCCAAACCGCGCCGGGAGGGGGGAGGTGGGCAGCGAGACTTGGGTGGCAGACTCAGCGACGCGCGCCGACGCGCGCGTCTAACGTCGACGGCCGGTCGGGCGCCGCGGCGAGCGGCGACGCGACGGTCAAGGCGACGCGGGTGGGAGGGGTGGAAGCGTACGTCGGGCGCTGGGTACCCGCACGGCCGCAGCGGGTATGTCAAGGGGGTTCCCCACGGAGGCTGAGAGGGAGATGAGGGAGGGGGTAGGGGGGGGGGTGGGGGTTGGGTGACAGTCGGACGTGCGAGCAGCGTGGGAGAGGAGGGGGAAGGCAGAGGGAAGGAGCAGGGAGGGCCGCTGCGGCCGGAACCGCCTCAGGCAGGCGGAGCGGCCAAGCAGCGGCGCACGCCGTCGTGGCTGCCTTCTCCCCCCCTCCCCGCCTCCCCCTCCTTCCGCGCGTGTGCCTGGACGCGCGGCCGCGAGAGGCCGCCCGCCAGCCCGCCGGCCGGCGCGGTCAGCCCCCCCCCCCCCCCCCCCGCGGCCAAATGCTCGCGCCCACCCGCGCCCGGCGGTGGCGGTGCGGTGCGCAGCGGCCGTGCCGGAAGCGGGCGGCCGCCGCCGCCCGGCTGCGCCGCGCACCCGGGGAGGGGCGGCGCCCTGGCTGGGAAACGCAGCCACCGACGAGGGCGGACGGCCGCGCCCGCCTGCTGCGCGGGAGACGCGCGCGCGCAGATGCCAGGGCGGCAGGGGAGGGGTGCCGGCGGGGGCGGCGCGGAAGAATTTTGGCGCGCAGGGGGCGCGCTCGGAGCGATGCGGCCAGCGCCGCCGCCTGCCCGTCAAAACGCCCGCTGCATTCGTCTGGCGGGGGGTCGGCGCGGGCAGAAGGGCGGGAGGGCGGCAGGTGGGGTACCTTGCACTGTGGCTGCCTCCTCCCCTCCCTACTCCCCTCCCTCCTCTCTCCTCCCCGCCGTCCCGCCCGTCCCCCCTCACGGACCGCCGCAACGGGGGTGGCGCGCAGCGGCCGCGGCGGCCACAAGACGAAATACGGGCGGCGGTGGCGGGTTCGCGGCGGCGCGCGGCAGCGCGTGCCACGCCGCCACCGCCCGCAGCGGGAGAGGTGGGCAGGCGGGAGGCGCAGAAGAGGGGAGACGAAAGAAGCGGTGGCGGAGGGAGGGCGGTTGGGCGCCGCTGGGGGAGGTGGGACGCCGCGCGGCCGCCACGCCCGCCGTCCTGGTGGGCGGCTGACGTCCGTCCCCAAACCCCCACCTGCCCCCCCCACCCTTCCCATCCGGCCTCTGCCAGAGACACCCTCGGCCGCGGGAGACGCTGCTGCCAAAGGGGTTTTGGCTGCCGCCGCCGCCGCGGCGCGGCCGCCACGCCGCGGTGCAGGCGCGGCGGGCACCCCAGCGGGGGTGGCGCCGCGCGCGGCGCCGCGGCGGCCCGCGACTGACACAACGCGGCCGACGACGCCCATCTCCGCCTGCCGCCGGTCCTTCGAGCGCCGACGACGAGCGCGGTTCGACAAAAGAAAAAGGAAAATTGGGATGGAAGAACGAAGAGTGTGGTAGGGTGCTGGGAGTTGATGGGGGGATGCGCGCGCTGGCGCGGTGCTGGGGGGGGGCGACACATGAAGTCCGTTGGTGTGACCGGGAGGGTGTGGGTGGGTGGGGGCGAGTGGCCCACCCATTTGGGTGTGCCCTCGTTCAAACAAAAGAAAAATATAGCCAACCCAATGCGGAATGCCAACCCAGTGCACAAAGCCAGCCCCGCCGCCATTGCCGTGGCTGGGATGGTCATCGGTCCACCGCGGACCCGTTCGCAAAGGGATATGACGTGACAGGCGGGCGGATAGCGGGGGGGTGCGGCAAGAGGGCTAGGAGGGGGCCCCTACCTAGGTACGCGCCCCGCTCTGTTCTGTTTCCTTTGGCGCCGGCGGGTTGCAGGCGCGCGGCGCGCCCTTGGGGGAGCTTGCTGACGGCGTCCACGCTGACACGCGCTCCGCGGGCAGCGGGTTCGCGTCGGCCCCCCAGTGGTGGACCCCGCTGACGGCAGGCCCGACGGAGGCAGGGCCGGCTTTGCTGACGGCAGCGGGACACGCTCCGCCGCGGCGGTACTACACGCCAGGGGCTGGCAGGCGTCGGGCTTCCCCACCCGGCCGGGAGTCCTCCCTCGTCCCCACCAGACGCACTTGGACACCACCACGCCGCGATTGTCAGTCGCTGCCGTCGATGAGGGACCGTGCGTTTCCCCCCGCTGCTGACACGGGGATCCGTCCTCGCCCCCAACCTCCGTCGTGGGGAACCAGCGCCTCTCCCCTCCCTCGCCCCTGAACGGTGCGAGAGAGGACGAAAGGGGCTCCCGCTTCCGCCAGCACGCCCATGCCACCACCGCCGCGAGCGGGCTGGCGGTCCCCACCTCGGTTTCTCGCGCGTCCTCCTTCCCGTTTCAGCTCAGTCCCTCGGTCTGTCCTTGCGGTGGAGTCGCTCGCCGGCCCTGGTGGTCCTCCCCCGAACCCAGGTCGAGTCGCCGTCGCGTGCCCCCCGCCTTGAACTTTCCCCCGTCCTCTCCACTGGCACATACCTACACGTTCTGCCCCCCACCGCACTCTGTCTTGTTCCCCTCCCTCGCCAGCTCGCCTCCACCCCGCTCCGCCCGCCTGGACCGCCGCACGTCACTACCGCCCGTCCCTCCCCCCTCCGACCACCCCCTCTTTCGCCAGCGCCATGGACGGCGATAAGGGCTTCCCCCCCCCCTCGTCGCTTGATGACCCCCCCCCCTTGCCTTCCGTCCGACCGCTGCCCGCCGTCTGGACGGCCACCCCCGAGTCGGTCACGTGCCCCGGCTGCGGCGCGCCTGTCACGTCGCGCGTCAAGGTGGACCCGTGTACGGTTCCCAACTGGGCGCTCTGCCTCATCATCGGATGCTGTTGCGTGTTTGTGCCGGCGTGCGGGTGTAGCTGCCTCAGCAACCACATCCACCGGTGCCCAAACTGCGCGTACGCTCTCGGCGAAAAGGCCGCGTGCTGAGCGGGCCGCCGGCCCTTCGTGACATGGTTGTGAAGACGATGGAGCGGGAGCGCGGAGGGGCGGGCGGATGCGCAATCAACGAGGGACGCCGCAGAGGGGGATGGGCTAAGGTGGCGGGGGAGCAGCGGCGTGCGTCTCCCACGGGGAAGTCGTGTGCTCGTTGGAGCGATTCACTTGAACAATCAACGCGGGTTTCGTTATCGCAAAGCGCCGTTTCTGGTCGCAGCATGGACGGCGGCGGTCGGCGGCATCGTTGGCGGCGGCGGCGGTAGCAGCCCGCTGCACTCTCACGGACGCCGCCCCTGCCCTTAGCTCCACAGCCATGAGGAAAGAGTAGCGGCCGTGCACCGCCCGCCACGGCGACCATGCGCCGCCGGATACGCGTCGCCGCTGTGACAGCAGCAGCTTCCTTTCACCGTCCCCCAGCCGGCCTTCGTCCTCCTCTCTGCTGCACCACCGGCCGATTGACCGTGTGGCATCCGTAGCTGCCCCGATACGGCCCCATCCTCTCGTCGGGTGTCCTCGTCGAGCAACGGCGGACCCACCAATGGCGCCTGAACCGTTGCGGGTGCTGTCGCCACCCAGGACGACGGCCCCTCCATCGCCGCCACTGTCACTTCCGTGAGCTGTCTGGTCTTGTTCTCTCTGACTGCTCGTCTCGTACTTTCCCTACAAGTCAAGTGCCTCGCCCCGCTTCGGAGCAACAGCAGCAGCGGCGCCAGCGGCGCTCCCGTCGGCAGTCGCTCCGCTGCAGGCCGTGGCGGAATAGAGTGAGGCCGCGAGAGACGACACGCTGGACCAGAATGCCCCACATCGCGAGCCCGCCGCCAGCACCCGTGCCGCCGCCACTCGCAGCGGCGACGACAGCGGTGCCACCATCGGCGCCGCCCTTCCGGAGCTGTTCCTCCCTGCCCAGCCCCCCATCCACTGTCCTCGTTTTCCCGCGCCCCCCTCCTACGGCACGAGCGCCAGCCGTGCGCGACCAACGCGCGAGGCCACTGAGAACAACACGGATCGCTGCGTGAGGGCCGGGGCGTCGGCAGCACTGACGAGTGCGCTCACCGCCGCGGCGCCCAGGCCCGCCGGCCAGGAGCGGCGCGACGTCGGCAGCCGGCGCCACACGCGGCCGGGACAACACGGCGGCGGGGGGGGGGAGCGGCGGCAGCCGGGCGAGCGGGGACGGCTCACCCAATGCGCGGCGAGCCCCCCCATGACGCCGGCAGCGGCGCGGAGGGGGGGGGGGGGTACGCATGGGCGACGCACTGCCAGCGGCACCCCGTCCAGGCCGCGCTGTGCCATGCAGACCATTTCGCACGCTACGGTGCGCTCAATAACGAAGCCCCTCCATCCCCCCCCCCCTCGTGCCCAGGCCGCCTCCACCCATTAACACCACCCTAGCAGCTGCAGCGGCCGTGGCGCCCCCGCCCCGTCGCCGCCCGTGACGGCCACACCCGGGTGGCCGCCGGGTCGCCCCGTTACGGCACCTACCTCCCCTCCCATCCCCCCCCCCCTCCACCGCCCGCAGCTCGGCCGACGCGCCCGACGCGACCACGTACACCGGCGCGACCCAGGCGGGCAGCCGCAGCGCCGCGAGCACCCCCGCGCTGCGCGACCGCCCGAGCCGCGCGGCGGACACGTCGACCGGCACCGCCGCGCCCGGCCGCAGCGCCACCCACACCCGCCACACCGCCACGCCGTCGCCACGCCCCACATGGCGCACGTACACGTCGTCGCCGCCGCCCGCGTCGGCCGCGTCGGCGGTCGCGGCGCGGCCCGGGTCAGCGGCGGCCGCGTCGAGGGCGGCGGGCAGGTCCGCGGCGAGGGACCACGCAACCACCCCCGCCCGCGCCCGGCCGAGGCGCAGCGACAACATATGCGCACCGGGGGCGGTGATGGTCAGCGACACATTGATGACCGCCTGGGCGGCGGCGGCGGCGGCGCTGCCACCGTTGATGGGAGCGCCCGCCGCCGCGGGGACCGTCGACGCCACGCCAGGCGACACGGTCAAGACGGGGGCGGGAAACGCGGGCGCGGTGGCCACCTCGTACATGGACTGGGAGGAGAGGAAGGGGAGGAAGGGGCGGTACGGCTCCCACGGGGTCGACGCGAGGCGGCCCCACGCGGCGGTGCGGGTAGCCAGCGGTGACCGCAGGGACGTGGGGGACACGGCGGGCGCGAGCGCCGCGGGCGGCAGCACCACCCCGTTGGCGTCGAGGCCGCCCAGCGCCAACACGGGAACGGGTGGCGGGCCGCCAGGCGGGCCCGGCGGCGGTGACCAGTGCACGATCATCACCCGCTGGGGCGTCTCGGGGCCGTACGCCACACCCGACGGGCCCACGGGAGTGGACGCCGGCGACGAGCGCGACGCAACCACCACCGCCACCGCCAAGGCCGCCGCCCCGGCCGCGGTGGCCGCCGCCGCCAGTCGAGCCACGGCCGGCAGGGCGCGCGCGTGGGCGCCAGCCGCTGACAACGACGGGAGAAGCAGGTACGACGCGACGCCTTGCCCCACAATGATGGCGAGGAGGGCGTCGGGGTGTGCGACAGAGCGGCCGGCGCGGCCCATGATGCCCCCAAACGTGGCCACCGACACGGACGTGATGGGGACGCCCAGCACCGCGGCGGGCGCCAGTGACAGCGCGTGGCAGGCGAGCAGGCGACCAAGGGCGGGCGGCGGCCGCGGTGACCCCACGGCCGCCGCCGCGGCGGCCGCCGGTGGCCCCGCGCGCGCGTGGAGGGCCGCCCAGCCACCGAGGGCGCCGACCAGGCTCCAGGCTGGGACGTAGGCCATGGTGAGGCCCGCCGCGGTGAGGCCCGCCGTCAACGCGGCCAGCACCGCCACACCCGCGCCCACTAGCGCGTCGGTAGGGCACAGTGGGGGTGGCCCCTTGAGCCCCCCCCGGCCGCCGCGCCCAACCGCTGCCACCGCGGCGGCGGTCCAGCGGAGCACCACCGCCGGCGCGGCGACCGCCGGCGGGAGGTACAGCGCCGGTAGTAGCGCCCGGTGGGTATACCACACCAGCCGGGTACCCGTGGCGGCCGTCGACAGCAGCGCGACCGCCGCAGGCGCCGCCAGGGCGGCCACGTACGCGGCGACGACGCCCGCCGTGGCGACGCCCAGGGCGGCCCATCGGCGGCGAGACGCCCCACCCACCGCGGCGAGCACGGCCGCCGTGACCGCCACCAGCGCCGCGTTGCCGGCCAGCGCCGCGCGCATGCTGTACACCACCATCCCCCGGCCGAGGATATCAAAGTAGACGGCCCGGTCCGTGGCGGCGGCGATCGCGTCGGCGGCCGCCGCGTCGGGCGCCGCTGGCGCACCACCGCCCGCGGCTGCAGAGGCGCCCAGGTCCACCCCCCGTGCCACCAGCTCCGCGAGGTGCCGGCCGAGCGCGTCGGCGCGGCCCGCCAGCTCCCACACCAGCGGCAGCACATTGTCGCCGAGGTGCTGGCCAAACGCGGGGCTCGCGTGCGCAATGTCGTCCAGGTGGGTGTGGTAGCGCTCGCCGCCGGCGTAGCTGGCCATGTCCAGGCCGGGCACGCCCCGCACCTCGTGGAACACGCGCCAGTCCGTCTCGGCGGGCACCAGCTGCGCCTCAAAGACGTCCATTGAGCTCGACGAGCCGTGCGGGTAGGCCGCCGCGGCAGCGTACGCGCGCGCCAGCCACGCGTGGCGGGGCCCCAAGCGGAAGAGGAGGCCCGCGTCGCCGTCACCCGACGCCTCGAGGTTGACCAGCAGCCCCGCGGTGGGCGCCCACGGGTGGTGGGTGACCCACGCGTGGGCGCCCATCAGCACCGGCTCCTCCGCGCCATTGAGGAGTACCACCACCGGCCGCACCAGCGCGTTGACCGACGGGGGCGTGTGGAGGAGCGCAGAGAGCACCTCGAGCGCCACCCCCACCGCCGCCATATCATCCGACGCGCCGTACGAGCCCACCGCCGAGTCCACGTGCGCGTTGATGACGACCGCGGAGCGGGCGTCGAGCACCGCCCGCGGCGTGTCCGCACGGTACGCGCGGACGACCACGTTGGACACGTTGGCGTAGCTGTTGACCAGCGGGATGGGCCCGATGGACGAGAGGAACGCCCCCGACGCGGTGTGGCTGCCCCGCTCCAGCACGTACCCATTGGCCGCCGCCACCGCCGCGAGGGAGTCCAGGCGCGCCTCTATCGCCGCCATCGCGTCGTCTAGGGCGGCGGTGCCGACCCAGCGCATCCGCCCGGCTAGGGCGGCCACGTGGCCGTGCGATCGGGCGCCGCTAAACACCCATGGCGGCGCCGACGCGGGCACCACCGCCGGCCGGCGGGCGTAGCCGGCCGCCGCGGCCGCGACAATGGCCGCCGTCAGCGCGGCGTACGCGGCGGCACGCACCCAGCGGCCGTGCGCCGCGGGTGGGGGGGGGAGGCGCCGCCGCCGCCGACGCCGCCGTCACCGCCGCCGGCACCTGCCGCCGTTGCCGCCGCCGCCGCCCGAGCGGCAGTGGGCGGCCCGCCTGTGGGGGGAGGCGCCGCCGCCGGCCGCGCCGCCGTGGGGGCCTTGGTCGCTCCCCCTGCCGCCGCGCGGCGGCGGAGGGCGGGGCCCAGCGGGCCGTCGGGAGGGGGGGCCGCGGCTGGCATGTGGAATGACTGGCGCACCGCGCCGACCGCCGGGGAGGGGACAGAGGGGAGGGGGGGAAGGGGGGGAGGAGGGGGGAGAAGAAGGGCTAATCGACAGCAGCGACTGCTCGGTGGCAGTCACGGAGCGAAGGAGGGGGTGGCCGACGGCGCCGGTCGGCAGCGCCGTCGACAGACCCGAAGCGCGGCCGTAGGGGTGTGCCACACGGGCGCGGCGTCGAAGGGGCCCTGATTGGAGGCAGCCTTGGAGGCTGGCGAGCCAACCACTCGGCGCTGATGCGGCACTGGGCGAGGAGCAGCCACTCGCACCGCACCGGCTGTCCCTTTCTCCCAATCCTGCAAGGACATGAGGGATTGTGGCGGATCTCAGGGTGTCAGCCAGTGTAGCCTCTGCGTCAGGGGTTTCTCGCCATCCGCACCTGTCGATCGATTGCAATCGAGTCGACAGAACTTACTGCTCAACGACAGCCACTATCGTACTGACAGGTGACCGTGGCGGTCGTTGAGCGCAAATGCACTGTACCGCTTGAGAAGTACTTTTGACGTGGGTAGTGGGAGCACCCCCCGGAATCTGATCTGGTTGATCTTGCCATTCTGCGTACAGCCTGCCACGCCCCTCACCGCTGCAAGGATCTGCGCTGCACGGCCGCCGCAGTCCGCTCACCGTGCAGGCCTGTGCCCCTCCACGGCCCCGCAGCGCAGCAGGGCCAAGACCGTGAACCTTACGCGAACCCACACTCGTGTTTTGGGCCTGCCACGGCGTGTTGAACGACCCTGTTGGGTGGACACGGGGCACGGAAACTATGCACCGCGCACGACATTTCGCCCCTTGCCAATGTTACTCGGGTAGCATGTCGTTGCAGATTGTCACCAGAAATGCACCCGGTGTCCGAGCAATCTTGCATGAAGCCTGCACTGATAGCAGACGTTTCGTGCAATCAGCGTGCATAGAAATTCTGCATTTCACGGAGAAGTGAGCGGCTCGGCTGCTGAAGTCTATGTACGCGTGCCTCTGGGCACGCATCGCATGCTGGACTCGCTTCATGCTTGAAAAAGAGAACTCCTCACAGAATACGAACAGAGGCAAAGGTGTGCATGCAGATGTCCTTCATGGCACTGCACGAATGTGCGAAATCTTCTGCACGGCGGCACGCTTTCAATCAGACTTCTCGCATCTATAAAAATTTTGAAGAACACGTCGTGCACCGTGAGAGAGCAAGTCCAGCACGGGAACGTGCTCTGGTGCAGGGTCCACGAATGCAATGAGGTCGTATATGACAAAGGAAGCACCGGTAAAAACAAACCTTCGCACACACCTCGACGAGGTGGTTCTCATGCACTATGCCAAAAACGGGAACTCGCCGCAGCTTCCCCTTCAGGGCCGAGCCCGCCTGCACTGGGCGTCTTCCACAAGAGCACGAGAAACCGAGTTCTGGGGCGCTGAGGGCCACGTTACAGACACACGTGCAGGAGTCAAACAGACCAGAACAGGTCAAATCGGCCGATTATATGGTACACGGTTTCGCCCCCGCTGCGCAGGAGGGCACGCACGGACCCCCATCGCGGACAGCAGCGGATCCTTTCGCCAGCTCCCCACCCCCCCCCGCCTCTCCCACGCATCTGTGCCGTCCCCCATCCCCCCATCCTCAACCGCCCCCTCCCCCTCCCAATCCCCCCGCCTCCCTGTACGCCCCCCCATCTCCCCCCCCACCCCTTTCCCTATTGACGAAGCTTACTACATGACTAGGAGACGCCTGCGCGCAGTTTACGTATGGGTTCTTCGTATTTCTGACCGCGGTATCTGTCACGCTGAGTACCAGACTACGGAACGCACACGTGAGCACTTGTAAGGTCCTGCCGATTGCGGCTGCCATCCCTGGCGTTAGGCATCCGTCGTGGAGGGTCGTAAGAGGCGCCTGCGTGATTGGGATGCCGACGAGTGAGGTATCCACTGCCAAGGTCACGAGGGCGCGAGCACGGACAGTGGGGGGGCAGCATGAGAGCCTTTGGGGTGCGCCGTTTAACGTGGCACGTAAGACATCCACACGTGGCGCGCAGGCGTACTTTCCTGCTTCGTGAAGCATACATTGATCTCAGGCGAATACCACCAATCCAGAAAGAGTTCGTTTGTCTACAAGAAGTCATTGGAAGTACAAGAGCGACGCGGTCGAAGTGCTTCTGTGAGCATTAGGCTTAGTAGTCATCATGATATCATTGGTGAGTTCATTATTGCTCGAGCTCACTCCATTGGTTGCGTCGAAATGCTTCGATGAATCTCGAGATCGTCCAGTGTCATCCAGGTCGATGGACTCTTTCCTCACCTCAATTCATCCAAGCACGCATCGGATGGACTAAAAGCCCTCATCCTCGACTCATCTGGATGTTATCAAATTCAGGTCTTCGATGGACACTGCAGCGGTTCGCGACGATAACACCCACGCTTGCCCCCAAAAGAGCGCCACAGGTGCAAGGCAGCCCGAGATCTTTGACAGAGACTCGTCGCCCGTGGCCACCTTGGCAACGGATCGCTCGTGGCCACCCCCGTGGAAGACAAATGGCCACCGTGCAGCAGCACACAGGCTGCTGGCAGGTGCACTTGTGGGACAGGGGTGGCGTTGGGGGCTCTTCCTCCGTCTTCTCCGGCTTGGGGTGTCCGGCTTGGGCTTGAGCTGTGCCACTGCGGGTGCCGCCACGGAAAAGGTGGTATAGTAGGCGGGGGGGGGGGGAATGCCGCTGAGGGGGGGTGCCCCAGGCCGGCGGGGTTGGTGGTCGCCACCTCCGCCCGGACGGGCGCGGGAAGGGTGCGCCCCTCTTGGGGGGGGCCGTCGCCACCACCAGTGCCGCTGCCACCACCGCTGGCAGCCCACACGCTGGACGCCGCCGCCGCCGCCGGCGGTGCCGCCGCGCGCGCCGTCACTGCCATGGCGCCCACGGCGGGAGGGAGGTGGTACACAGCAGCGGGCCTTTCAACGCGGACGCGGGGGGCAAACAATGGTGACAGCTGCGGGGGCCTGCGTCCGTCGTGGAGCGCACCCTCAGAGGGGTGCCGACGGCCGCCATGGCCGGGACAGCGGCGTGTCACGAGGGTCGGCGGGGGCATTGTCGTCGAACCTGGCAGGCCCGTGCGCGCCCGAACATGATCGACGGGCCGGGACGGCGGGGGCCAGTGTGTCGCCGTCACTGCCACCGCCATCGTCTGAGAGCAGCACCGCCGCCCACAAAGCCACTGGGCCCCCGCACATGCGCGACGTGCGCCCATCCACCTCCGCGCTGCTCGCGAGGCGACGGCGGTCCCGCCGCCCGCATGCCCACCCACGTGCGGATCCGCCGCGGGACGGCTGCCCCCCACTTGAGAGGCTCAAAAAAAGGCTAGGGTATTTTTTTTCTGTGAAATCGTTCAAGTTCAAGTCATATGTGTAGGTCACCAGTCCGTCATGAACTGCTCTTGCCACCTGCATCCTGAGTCCGTGAATCCCCGGTCCCTTGGTGGCCACCACCCCTTGCCTCGACCGCGCCGCCACCGCCTGTACCATCGCGGCACTACTCCACAACCATGTTGCCAGTGTTGCTGAGCTTCACCTCTGCTCACGGGCTGACGTCCGTAGCACTTAGTGGGTCGTTTCGTGGACGTCGACGACTGCCCCACCATGCTTGCAGACCTCGCCCCAGCTGGTCTGTTCCGCGTCACTCCTCCCGTAGCGGCCCGACCGGTGACGCTCTCTGGTCGTCTTTGCGCATGGTAGCGACGAGTACAACCAGTATGTCGACTGTGGGTTCTTCTAGTTTGCTTTTGGGATGCTATTCTATTTCTTTTTTTTGACCAGGTCCTCTTGGTTCTGCACGCACGTCGTCTGACATGGCATTCGATCTTGTTTGCGAGTCTCTGCTCTATGCCACTGGTTGTGTGCCGCTTGCTGTCCCGTGTGATTGAACAGAGCATGGAGCGCTTCACCTGCTGAAACTCGCTGGAGCGCTGCGCGACCCGGACACCCCCCCTGACCCAGTCGCTGTTTTTACGTCAGCACCGAGCATGCGCCGCGCATACAACACCAAAGAGGCGAAGGCGCAAAACATAAGGGTGTGGGACACCCTGCGTAAAGCGGTTCTGTTTAACGCCTGTGTGGCAGCGGACGCTACAGGCACCAGCTCACCTGCGCAAGACAAGGACGATGCCTTTAGTCGCAAGGACGTCGTTGACGCTGGTTGTGGCCATGACGACCACGACGGCGACCGCCAGAACAGCGGCGACGGTGACGGCGGCGGCGGGGGCGACGACGACGCGGATGGGCCCATGGAGGCTGATGCCATTAGTGACGTGGACGAGTCCGCCGGCGAGGACGAGGAGGAACTGGGCTACGAGATTGTGCAGACGCCTGGCGAGTCCGTGCCGCGTTCGCCGCTGGTGTACTTCCGTGGGAAGGCGGGTACTGGCAAAACCTACCTGGTTCGCGAGGCCATCCGGCGGAAGGACCGACTCGGCTGTGACGACCACGAGCTGGCCGACTTTGCCCGCGATGCTGTGGTCTTCAACCTGTCCTTCAACTCCTTGTGCGCTATCTCGTTGACGGATAACCTTCTCGTGGAGACCAAGGAAGGCGCCTATCTACCTTTTCTTCTCAGGGCTGTCTACATTGAGTATGCTGACTACTCCAAGATGACGTGGTTGGCTTTCTCATCCTCAGCGCTCACGGCATTGACGGCCGAGACCCTGGCGACCCCAATTGTCTTCAGCGAGGTGGAGGCGATGCTCCGCTGCCGACGTGGTGCCGCAGGCGCGCCGCTGATACTCATCGTCGACGAGCTGGCTCTGTGCCATGCGTTGCCGGCAGGTCGGTACGGGGCTGGCGCTACCTACGCGGAGGACGCGTACCGGTCGGAGGGGTGCAGGCTGCTGGACGCGTGTGGGGGCGTAATGGCCACCACGACTCTAAGCAAGGCGTTCATCAACGAGGAGACTCGCAACTCACCTCGCGAGGTGTTCTCCGGCGCATCCCTCCGAGCTTTGCCCAATACTGTGTCGCGCAGCATCCTGTCTCTCGCCCTGACCCAGATGCATGACAATGGGTTGACTTTTGACTCCTTGGGCCAAGTCGTCGTTGCTGGTTTGGGCTTTGAGCGCCAGTCCCCGGAGTGGAACCTGCTTGTCCGCGTCCTTATTGGCGTCACCGGCGGTCATCCTCGGCTGGTGTGTAATCTGGCCCGCAACATGAGCCTGTGCACCGTGAAGAACGCCGGCGGTACAACTCTCAAGCAGCTGCTCACCACCGCTGGGTCGTCATTGCTGCAACCCAAGCGCAAAAGCCCGTCCTTAGGGCGCTCAAAGGACTTCACGGAAGCGGTGCTGCTGGACGTGCTCCTGGGCAAGACGCGGACGTTCTTTGAGGTCATGGAGTGCCGTCGCTTGACGCCGCGTGGTAACGTCATGACGGTTAAGGTGCGTCGTCAAGACGGGGCGCCTGGGTACTACGACTATGACGACATGACGATTGACACTGCCATTGGCATCATTGAGTCACCGGACGATGAGAACAGTGGCACTGTCGACATGCCGCCGGCTGCACTCTTTGCCTTGATGCAGCCGTCAACTGACGGGCGACCGACGCGTCCGACGCTGCAGGCCCTGGTGCGGGACATCCTCAAGAGCCACGCGGCCCTGCGGTCAACCTCATTTGAGACGTACAACATCGCCTTTGACAGGGCCCTTTCCCTTGCACGCTGCCTTTGCCCTGATGACTACAAGAGTGTGACCTTCAAGGACCTCTACAAGTCTCCCTCCCAGCCGTGCTTCATTGGCGGCAGCGCTCTCCTTCAGGCCGCAAAGGTCGACGCCTCCATCTTTCGCGAGCAGACCGTGTATGGCGTCAACCTCCGCCAAGTGCTGATGCGCGCATCTGATCCAGCACACCGTCAAGAAGTGCTTCGTTCCCTCTACCTTCTTCAAGACGGGACCTGGGGCATCGACGCCCTCTCCTTCTATGAATGCGTGGAGGACTGCGACCAGCACAAGAAAGGCGACCTCTTTGCCGAGGCCAGGCAGTTCAAGTATAGCCTCAACGCGTCTAAGACAAGGCTGCAAATTGGCACAATTGACCACGCGTGGACCACCACGAAACAGACCTTTGGTTCGTTGTGGGCGGAGTGGAGGGATCGGATTGTGTTTGTGGTGATTGCGCGCCGCAAGGGGTCCATCGCGCCCGAGACGCCTGATACCGTGTCGCCTACAACGACATCTGCCCAGTCCGAGGACACCGTCAAGACCTCTATGCAGGCGGCTGATGCGGACGTAGGCGTCGTGGAGGTGGCCAGGCGGGAGTGGCCGGATCAAGCCATTGTCTTCGGGCAAGACGACCTGAACGACCTGTACGGGCCCGCCTTTGGAGGCGTACTGGCAGCTTCAGACTTGTGGCTGAAGGTGTCTCCCTTCCAGTCCTTCTCGTCCGTGTTTATCGGCCCCGGAACGAAGCGGAAGACTACAGCCCGGAAGGGTCGCAAGCGCCGTCGCTCCTGCACGTAGCGTGCGCCATCCGCCCAGGGGAGCGGGTGAACGGCAAGGGCGGGGTCTTCCAGGGTGGCAACGGCGGTGCGCCGCTCCCCCCCTCGCCTTTGAGTGGCGGTGGCGGCGGCGGTGGTGGCGGCGGTAGTTTTGGAGGCGTTGCGGTCAAGCGGCACGGCAGCAGCCTCAGCGGACGGGGCGGGGGGGGCGGGCGGGGCCGGCGACCATCGCCGCCGACTCACCTTCTGTGGATACAGATGGTCGCTGAGGCTGGGGCGGCCGGGATGTGGCCGACGGCGACGGCGGTGGCGGCGGCGGTGGCGGCGGCGGTGGCGGCGGCGTCGGCGACACGGCCTCTGCCTGCTCCTGTAGTGGCCGTGTGGGCGGCAACGGCGGCGACAGCGGCGACAGCTGCGACAGCGGGGCCGCCCTCTCCTCGTATCCCTGGCGTTGTTCCCATCGCCCCCCTCTTTTTCCCCGGTCTCCTGCCCTTTTCGCTTGGCCGCGCGAGACCAGCGGTCGATGCGCGGGCTACCCCGCTGCCCCCTCACGTCACTCATCCCTTCCCCGTAGCTGGCGCCGGCACCGCATCGTCCCCTCTACCTCTTTCGTCCCCGCCCCTCCCCCTTCACCGCTGTACATCTTTCCGCCTGGTAGCAGCGGAAGAGGTGGTGTCAAAGATAGCAGCAGTGGCGGGCGGCAGCGGCGTCCGCAGCGTCGACGGCCGCGGTGGTGGCGCACACGACGGCGGCGGCCTACGGTACCGGTGAAGCAGGGTGAGAGCAGGTGGTGAGAAGCGACCGCCCCCCCTCTATTGAGAGATCGCATCTCCCCCCTTCCTGCCCGGGCTTCTAGTGATCGGCGAGGGTCTGCGCGCACGCCGCCCTCCGCTTTACTCCCTCTCAACTCAGCCATCGCGGTTGTCGGCGGGCAAGCGCTCCGTCCGTCGATACATTCTCTGCCTCTCCACTCAATTTCTCCCCGGCCCCCCCTTACCCCACGCCCGTGTTCCCCTACCGATGAGCGACGAAGACCTCCACGACGCGGGAGGGCGCACCCACCAGAACCATAGGACTTTGGATCGGGAGCTTAACGCTGCCGCCGCGCCGACGTGGGCGGATTTTCACCGCTGACGCCGGGGGGAAGGAGCGTGCTGGAAGAGGGGAAAGTGGGACGGGGGCTGGGGGAGTACTCGTCTGTCCCGCCTTCTGGAGAGAGGAGAGCAGGGAACCTCGCTGCTGCTGCTGTGCCTCTGTCTTCGTCGCCACGGGACGACCTGCCCGTGGACGGTTCTAGAGGGTGGGCACGTGTTCCGCCAGCTGACGCGGTTGTCGCGACAGCCGCACCGGACGTCGGCTCAGGCGATCTAGCGGCGGTAGCACCGCCAGTGGCAGGGCCGTTCACCCCCCCTCTGCACCTGGACGCCACCGCCGCTGCTGACGATTCCACCGCGGTTGGAGACGCTGCTGCCCTCATCGCGGCCACCACCCCTTCTATCCCCGTCGCCCCCGCCTCCTCCCTCCCCCTCGACGACGACGGGGACGGGGACGCTGAGGTATTCCTCCCAGCCGCAGAGGCCAAGGCTCTCTTTACCGCCACCGCGATACTCGCTGACGCGCCCGAGCTCGACGCCCTCTCCCGGTGGCTTGCCGTCCTGCGCGCATCGCGGGGGGCGACGTTGTCACCGACAGATGTGGATCTCCGCAACGGGGTGGCGCTGGCCGAGGCGTTGGGGGTGATTGCGCCAGACTTACTTCCGCCGGCGGCGGTGCGGCGCGAGCCGACCGCGCCATCGAGTGTGGGGGATGCGAATTCGGGGCTGGTACGGGTGAGAAGCGTGGAGAGGGGGGCGGGAGCGCCGATGGCGACGGCGATGGCGGTTGGGGGACGACGCGACCACCCCCGCGCTGCGCGACCGCCCGAGCTGCGCGGCGGACACGTCGAGCGGCACCGCCGCGCCCGGCCGCAGCGCCACCCACACCCGCCACACCGCCACGCCGTCGCCACGCCCCACGTGGCGCACGTACACGTCGTCGCCGCCGCCCGCGTCGGCCGCGTCGGCGGTCGCGGCGCGGCCCGGGTCAGCGGCGGCCGCGTCGAGGGCGGCGGGCAGGTCTGCGGCGAGGGACCACGCAACCACCCCCGCCCGCGCCCGGCCGAGGCGCAGGGACAGCATGTCCGCACCGGGGGCGGTGATGGTCAGCGACACATTGACGACCGCCTGGGCGGCGGCGGCGGCGGCGCTGCCACCGTTGATGGGAGCGCCCGCCGCCGCGGGGACCGTCGACGCCACGCCAGGCGACACGGTCAAGACGGGGGCGGGAAATGCGGGCGCGGTGGCCAGGTCGTACATGGACTGGGAGGAGAGCAAGGGGAGGAAGGGGCGGTGCGGCTCCCACGGGGTCGACGCGAGGCGGCCCCACGCGGCGGTGCGGGTAGCCAGCGGTGACCGCAGGGACGTGGGGGACACGGCGGGCGCGAGCGCCGCGGGCGGCAGCACGACCCCGTTGGCGTCGAGGCCGCCCAGCGCCAACACGGGAACGGGTGGCGGGCCGCCAGGCGGGCCCGGCGGCGGTGACCAGTGCACGATCATCACCCGCTGGGGCGTCTCGGGGCCGTACGCCACACCCGACGGGCCCGCGGGAGTGGACGCCGGCGACGTGCGCGACGCAAGCACCACCGCCACCGCCAAGGCCGCCGCCCTGGCCGCGGTGGGCGCCGCCGCCAGCCGAGCCACGGCCGGCAGAGCGCGCGCGTGGGCGCCAGCCGTTGACAACGACGGGAGGAGCAGGTACGACGCGACGCCCTGCCCCACAATGACGGCGAGGAGGGCGTCGGGGTGCGCGACAGAGCGGCCGGCGCGGCCCATGATACCCCCAAACGTGGCCACCGACACGGACGTGATGGGGACGCCCAGCACCGCGGCGGGCGCCAGTGACAGCGCGGGGCAGGCGAGCAGGCGACCAAGGGCGGGCGGCGGCCGCGGTGACCCCGCGGCCGCCGCCGCGGCGGCCGCCGGTGGCCCCGCGCGCGCGTGGAGGGCCGCCCAGCCACCGAGGGCGCTGACCAGGCTCCAGACTGGGACGTAGGCCATGGTGAGGCCCGCCGCGGTGAGGCCCGCCGTCAACGCGGCCAGCACCGCCACACCCGCGCCCACTAGCGCGTCGGTAGGGCACAGTGGGGGTGGCCCCTTGAGCCCCCCCCGGCCGCCGCGCCCAACCGCTGCCACCGCGGCGGCGGTCCAGCGGAGCACCACCGCCGGCGCGCCGACCGCCGGCGGGAGGTACAGCGCCGGCAGTAGCGCCCGGTGGGTATACCACACCAGCCGGGTACCCGTGGCGGCCGTCGACAGCAGCGCGACCGCCGCAGGCGCCGCCAGGGCGGCCACGTACGCGGCGACGACGCCCGCCGTGGCGACGCCCAGGGCGGCCCATCGGCGGCGAGACGCCCCACCCACCGCGGCGAGCACGGCCGCCGTGACCGCCACCAGCGCCGCGTTGCCGGCCAGCGCCGCGCGCATGCTGTACACCACCACCCCCCGGCCGAGGATGTCAAAGTAGACCCGGTCCGTGGCGGCGGCGATCGCGTCGGCGGCCGCCGCGTCGGGCGCCGCTGGCGCACCACCGCCCGCGGCTGCAGGGGCGCCCAGGTCTACCCCCCATGCCACCAGCTCCGCGAGGTGCCGGCCGAGCGCGTCGGCGCGGCCCGCCAGCTCCCACACCAGCGGCAGCACATTGTCGCCGAGGTGCTGGCCAAACGCGGGGCTCGCGTGCGCAATGTCGTCCAGGTGGGTGTGGTAGCGCTCGCCGCCGGCGTAGCTGGCCATGTCCAGGCCGGGCACGCCCCGCACCTCGTGGAACACGCGCCAGTCCGTCTCGGCGGGCACCAGCTGCGCCTCAAAGACGTCCATTGAGCTCGACGAGCCGTGCGGGTAGGCCGCCGCGGCAGCGTACGCGCGCGCCAGCCACGCGTGGCGGGGTCCCAAGCGGAAGAGGAGGCCCGCGTCGCCGTCACCCGACGCCTCGAGGTTGACCAGCAGCCCCGCGGTGGGCGCCCACGGGTGGTGGGTGACCCACGCGTGGGCGCCCATCAGCACCGGCTCCTCCGCGCCATTGAGGAGTACCACCACCGGCCGCACCAGCGCGTTGACCGACGGGGGCGTGTGGAGGAGCGCAGAGAGCACCTCGAGCGCCACCCCCACCGCCACCATATCATCCGACGCGCCGTACGAGCCCACCGCCGAGTCCACGTGCGCGTTGATGACGACCGCGGAGCGGGCGTCGAGCACCGCCCGCGGCGTGTCCGCACGGTACGCGCGGACGACCACGTTGGACACGTTGGCGTAGCTGTTGACCAGCGGGATGGGCCCGATGGACGAGAGGAACGCCCCCGACGCGGTGTGGCTGCCCCGCTCCAGCACGTACCCATTGGCCGCCGCCACCGCCGCGAGGGAGTCCAGGCGCGCCTCTATCGCCGCCATCGCGTCGTCTAGGGCGGCGGTGCCGACCCAGCGCATCCGCCCGGCTAGGGCGGCCACGTGGCCGTGCGATCGGGCGCCGCTAAACACCCATGGCGGCGCCGACGCGGGCACCACCGCCGGCCGGCGGGCGTGGCCGGCCGCCGCGGCCGCGACAATGGCCGCCGTCAGCGCGGCGTACGCGGCGGCACGCACCCAGCGGCCGTGCGCCGCGGGTGGGGGGGGGGAGGCGCCGCCGCCGCCGACGCCGCCGTCGCCGCCGCCGGCACCTGCCGCCGTTGCCGCCGCCGTCGCCGCCGCCGGCACCTGCCGCCGTTGCCGCCGCCGCCGCCCGAGCGGCAGTGGGCGGCCCGCCTGTGGGGGGAGGCGCCGCCGCCGGCCGCGCCGCCGTGGGGGCCTTGGTCGCTCCCCCTGCCGCCGCGCGGCGGCGGAGGGCGGGGCCCAGCGGGCCGTCGGCGCAGTGCTACCAAACCCGTGGACCCCTGGCGAGCGTGCGGGACGTGAAATCAGCACAACTCCGGCCCGAAGTTGTGCATGTGCGGCACGCGAGGCGTGTCAGCCTTCGTGAGCGCCGCGTGCCGCCGACGTGAGGGGGCGTGCAGGAGGCTGCTCCTCCTCGTGCAGCGGCGTGCCTCAACTCGGTATTGCCTGAGCATTTTCGGTCTAGTGCGGGCCAAGCCCTCGAAAGGCACACTGCGACTTGGGCCAGCCACAGCCCAAGTCTTCTGAAGCTATACTGCGACCCCGCTGCACTTGAGTTGCATTTATTGCCAAGGTCTCCGACAGAACCAGCTTCGCCAGAGATATACACTTCATTGTACGCTCACATTCGTCAAAAATGGGTGCCACATACCAGCCGCTGGTAGCTGCCGCTCCGCCGTCGGGGGTGCGGCGGGGGCGCCCACCCCGCCACGAAGGGGGGACCGGTGGGGGCGGCACCGGCCGCCGGCAGCTGCCGCGCCGTCGTCGCAGGGGACGGCAGGGGGGTCGACCCCGCCGTGAAGAAGAGACCTGTGGGGCGGCACTGGTCGCCGGCAGCTGCCGTGCCGTCGTCACGGGGGAGGGCGGCGGCGGCGTCACTTCGTCGAAAAGACGTCGGAGGAGGCGGCACCGGCGGCCAGGTGCTGTCACTCCGCCGTCGGGCGCGACAGGTACTCGTGAGGGAGACGCTGGCCGTCACGTAGCCATTGACAGCAGAAAGCCGCCGGGGGCAGGGAAGGGGCGCCGAGGGGGTGGGTCTGCGTCATCTACAAAACTGCCGCCTTGTGGGGAGGGTCTTGACGGGGGAGATGCTTGCGACTCGATGTCTTCTTGTCGCGGTAGGGTTGTGGTCGTGTAAAGAGCACGGGCGGTGTCGGGCGGTCGCTCAGACAGAGACGGGTCGCGGGGGTTGGGCCTTCATTGGTGGGTCGGCTGCAACGGCAACGCAGGTGCTGGTGACTTCCGCGCCCAGTCAGTTTGCTGCACGAGGTATGCGTGTGGTACGGGTGGGGGGGAGTGCTTTCACTTGTTGAGTCGACTTGCGTTTTGGTATGAGGTCACAACAGATTTTGGAAATGGGAGGGTATGACTGTGTGAGGCCGTAACGTCCTTGCTGATTGGGCAACCGCCGTGCAATGGGCTTCCTGTGTGGGCCATCTGATGGTCTTAAGATCGAGTCAGTCCATCATGTCGGACAAACAGCACGGAATGAAGGCCTCTCTGGTCGGGTGTACCCAGTAGTTTCTGGAAGGCCTGCTCACATGGCGACGCATTGTCGCGAAACCGTGCATCATTCCGGATTAAATGTGACCGACTTACGCACGCGTTGCACGATCCTCGGCTGGGCCGCGTGCGGAACTCGTGCATCGCCTGCACGACTCCAGAATAACTTGTGCATCGGCGGCACGAGTTACAGGCGTCCGCGTGCACTGCGATTTGTCGTTCGGCGGGGAACGACGTGCACGCCCTCCGGTGATATGGTCGAGGTCCATCACGAGCTCCAGTACGACCTCCATGTATGGGTGGAAAAAAAGTGCACCGGAGCCCGTGCACGGACGACTGAGCGGCGCTATAGGGCAGGTGTTGGAAAAATCGGCCTCTGCGATACCGTAGAGGGGGGTTTGCACGCCGCTGCACGCCCGCGCACGCCCGATTCTGACTCGAATGCTGATTCTTCCTGTAACTGGCTCTGTTTATTTTGTCGGTCGGCCGCGCGGGACGCGCGGCTTGGCCGCGGGCGGGCTGCCTTCGGCGCGTGGGGCTGTCGGTCTCCTCCCCCGCTGCGGCGCGGCGGCGCCTCCTCCGCCACGCCCGTGGCGGCCCTTCGCCCGTGCGTGCGTTTGTCCTACGCACCGGCGGTCGTGGCCGGCGGCGGGATGGGGGGGTCGCGCCCGTTGTGGACTGCACCGGGCGTCTCCCCCCTCCCCTCCGACTGCCACGCCCGCCCTGCGCGGCGGCCTCTCCCGGCTGCTGCGTTTGCCTCTCCTCTCTCGGCGCTGCTGTCGGCGTGGGCGCTGCAGCTGCGGTGACCGCGGTGCGCGCGCCGGCGGCGCGCGCGCACCGCAATTCGCCCCCCTGCTTCTACCCCCGTCTGGCAGCGGCGCCCCCGCATGCGCGTGTGCGCACCGGCGCCCCGGCACCCTGCAAGGGGCACCGGCGCGGGGGCGGCGCGACGCGCCGCGGCATAAGACCCGCGGCGCGGGACGGACCACCGCCGGCCGCACTGGCCGGCAGCGTCCTTTCTCCTCGCGCTTCCCTCCCGCCCGCCTCTGAACGCTCAAGGCTGCAGCACCCCGAGGGTTTATGCGCCCATCTCCTCATGCGACCTGTACCTTTATCTCTCTGCCTTTCCTGTGGGGCCGACCTGCTTAGCGGGTCAGTCAGTTGGCGGCCCTGGGGGGCGCCATCCTAGCCCACTCAAGGAAATATAGTAAATGTCACGTTCTTGGCGCCACTTCCCCTCGTACACCCTGGTTACGGCCAAATTTTGTTCTCCAGGGGTCCACGGGTTTGGTAGCACTGCGCGGGAGGGGGGGCCGCGGCTGGCACGTGGCGGTTGTTGAGCGCAATTGCATTGTACCGCTTGAGAAGTACTTTTGACGTGGGTAGTGGGAGCACCGCCCGGGATCTGATCTGGTTGATCTTGCCATTCTGCGTACAGCCTGCCACGCCCCTCACCGCGGCAAGGATCTGCGCTGCACGGCCGCCGCAGTCCGCTCACCGTGCAGGCCTGTGCCCCTCCACAGCCCCGCAGGAGGGCACGCACGGACCCCCACCGCGGACAGCCAATGCCGCGGCGGATCCCTTCCCCAGCCCCCCACCCCCCCTCCCCCCCTCTCCCACGCATCTGTGCCGTCCCCCATCCCCCCATCCTCACCCGCCCCCCCCCCCTCCCAATCCCCCCGCCTCCCTGTACGCCCCCCCATCTCCCCCCCCCACCCCTTTCCCCCCCCCTGTTGCCGTCCGTCGCCACGATGCATCGCCTCAAGCGCATCTTTCGACGCACCGCCGCGACGCCGTCGACGCCGTCGACGCCCGCCCCCGCCGGCGCCGCCGCCGCGGCCGCCGCGGCCGCCACGCCCGCCGCGGCCGCCGCGTCGGCTCCCCCGCCCCGCCGGCCGTCACGAGCAACGCCGCTCGGCGGGCGGGGCGCCGCCGTGCCGCCGGTGCCATCGTCGGTGCGGGCCCCCCCCCGCGGGGAGACCGCCGCCGCCGCCGCCGCCGCCGCCGGTGGGGCGGCCGGCGGCGGGCGCCCCCCCGCGCCCCCCTCCTCAGCCTCCCCTACAGCCCGCGCGGGGGCTCCTCCCCCCCTCCCCGTCCCCACCGAGGTGCGCCCCCTCACCTCCATCGCCGAGCTCCTGGCGTGGACCCCCGACGCGGCGGTGGACGCGGCGCTCGGCTGCCGCGTGCCGCTGCCGCGGTGGGCGGCCGCCCGCCACGGGCGGCGGCGGACGCGGCGGCGGCTGATGCTCATCCACGACTTTGCGGGTGGCTACCCGCCGTGGGAGGCACGGCCGGGGGGGGTGGGCCTGCCTGGGGGGGGGCGGGGGGGGGCGCCGCCGCCACTGCCGGGGGGGGGGGGAAGGGGCGGCGGCGGCGGCGCCCGCAACAGGGGACCCCCCCTCGTCCGCGGCCGCGACCGCGCCGACGGCCGGCGCGGACGGCGGCGGCGGCGGCGGCGGCGGTGGCGGCGGCGGCGGCGGCGGCGGCGGCGGCGGCGGCGGCGCGGCCGTCCACTGGCGGTTTGCCCACTGGGCGTACGTGGACGTCTTTGTGACGTTTTCCCACGCGCGGGTGTCGGTTCCCCCCCCCGGCGCGACCGCCGCGGCGCACCGGCACGGCGCACTCTCGCTCGGCACCGTCCTCTTTGAGTGGGCGGCGGGCGCGGCGGACCTCCGCGCGGCGATTGGGGGCCCGCTCTCCCGGCGGGCGGTCGGGGTGGCGGCGCTCGGCCGCCTCGCCGCCGCGCGTGGCTTTGACGGCTGGCTGCTCAACGTGGAGGTTGACGGCCTGTCGCGGGCCGAGGCGGCCGCCCTCCGCGCCTGGGTCGCCGACCTCACCGCCGCCGTCCACGCGACGGTCGGCGCCCACGGGGCGGTCGTCTGGTACGACGCGGTCACCGCGGCGGGGGCGCTGCGCTACCAAAACGGGCTGTCGGCGGCCAACGCGCCGTTTTTTACCGCCGCGGGGGGGGGGCTGCTGACCAACTATGGGTGGGACGCCCGCACGCCCGCGGCCGCCGCCGCCGCCGCGGGCGCGGCGGGGCGGCCGCCCGCGGACGTGTACATGGGCGTCGACGTCCACGGGCGGGGCACGTACGGCGGCGGCGGCTGGGGCGTCGCGACCGCCGTGCGGGCCGCCGCCGCGGCGGGCGTGTCGGTCGGCCTCTTTGCGCCGGCGTGGACGGTGGAGGGGGGCGGTGGACCCGGCGGCCGCGTGCCGGCCACGACGGCGGCGGCGGTGGCGGCCGCGCAGGCCGCCGCGGCCGCACGGGAGGCGCGCCTGTGGACGGGGCCGCCGGGCACGGCGGCGTTTGGCTCGTCTGCCGTCGCGGCGTACGTGCGCGAGCGGCCGGTGCTGTGTGGGCTCCCGTTTGGGACAGACTGGGACCCGGGGTGGGGGGACGGGCCGCCGTGGGTGGCGGGCGTGCGGCAGCCGCCGCCGCTGTCGCCGCTGCGATTGGGGGCCGCGGGTGGCACCGGCGGCGGCGGCGGCGGCGGCGGCGACGGTGGCGGCGGCGGCGGCGGCGGCGGCGGCGGCGACGGTGGCGGCGGCGGCGGCGACGGTGGTGGCGGCGGCGGCGAGCCGCAGACCGGGCGGTGGTTTTGCATGGCCCGCCAGGCGGTGCAGCCGTCCTTCCTCCGTGCCGTCCACGCCGGGGGGATGGCCACCGACGCGCCCGCCGAGTACACGCCCGGCCGTGGCGGCCGCCGGGGTGGCGTCGGCCCCCCGCTGGGCGGCGTGCGCCTGTGCATGGACGGGGAGGTGGCGTGGTCGGGGGGCGCGTCCGTCCGGGTGGCGTTTCCATCCGCCAGCCCGGGGGAGGCGGACGACGCCGTCGGGCCTGTGCCGCCGTCGGCCGCGGCCAAAGCGGCGACGCCAGGGCGGGCGGAGGCGACGGCAGGGGGGGAGGGCAGCGCGGGAGGGGGGGACGTGTGGGCCCTGGCGGCCAGCCCACGGGCGGCCACGCCTGGGGCGGTGGCGCCGCCGCCGCCGCCGCTGCCTCCACCGACGCCCCCGTCGGCGCCGTCCACCGTCGGCTTTTTCCCGTCCACCGCGGCGGCGGCGGCGTCCCCCTTTGCGCTGCTCCGCCTGCTGGTGGCGTCGGCGCCCTTCTCCGCGGCGGGCACCCCCCTGACCGTCGCGTACACGCTGCGGGCGACGCCCGCCGCGGCCGCGCGGGCGGGCGTGGCGCTCCTCTTCACCCACCCCGTCTCGGTGGTGCTGCTCGTCGGCGGCGGCTCCGCCTGGGCCGCCGCCCCGCGCGCCGCGCTCGGCCGCGTCCGCGTCCACGGCCGGCCGGCGGCGGTGGTGGCGGTGCCGCCGTCGGCGGCCGCCGCCGTCGGCCCGGCCGCCGCCACCCGCGGCGGCGCCGCGTGGACGCGCCGCGTCTATGACCTCCCAGCCGCGGCCGTCGCGGGCCGGACGCTCGTCGAGGTGCTGGTGCTGGTCGGGGACGCGCCGCCTCCCCCCGCGGCGGGGGCGCCGCCGCCCGTCGGCCGCGGCGGCGTCACGCCGCCCGCGCGGCCGCCGGCGGCGGCGTACCCCCCGTACGGCACGGCGGGCGGCACCCCCCCCACGACGCCGCCGCCGCCGCCGCCGCCGCCGCTGCTGCCGCCGCTGTCGTCGCCGGCATCGTCGTTTGGGGACGGCTCCTATGGCGGCCGCTCCGACGCGTCGGCGGCGCCCTCCTCCCCGTCGGCGCGGTCCGCGTCGATCCGCCTGGGGGGGGGGGGGTCCGCCTCGGCAGCCGCCGCACCGCCGCGTCGGCGCGCGTGCTGTCGCTGTCGGGGGGGGGGGGAGGGGGGGGAGCCGCCTGCCGGTGCGCGCCCGCCGGCACCTGCCGCTGGGGGGGGGGTCGCCGACGGCGCCGCCGACGCGGCCGCCGACCCGCGGGGGGGGGGGGGGGGGGGGTCGGCCGCCCCACCCGCACCACCGTCGGCGGCGGCGGCGGCGGCGGCGGCGGCGGCGGCGGCGGCGGCAGCGACGGCGGCAGCGGCCGTGACGCTATGGGCGCCGCCGCCGCGGCGGCGGCCGCCGCCGCGGTGCGGCGGCGGCTGATGAGCACCCCCGCCCTCCTCCGCGGCAGCCGCGACTGGTCAATGGACGGCGCCGCCGGCGGCGGCGTCACGGAGGGGATGAACCTCGCCGACCTCCGCCGCGCCATCGAGGCGACCATGGCGGGGGCGGCGGGCGCCGCCGCCGCGCGGTCGCCGCCGCCGCGCGGGTCTACCGCCGCCGCCGCCGCCGCCGCCGCCGCGCCCGCCGCCGCAGCCGCCGCCACCCCCGCCGCGGCCGGCGCTGCCGGCAGCGGGGCGACGCCAGCAGCAGCGGCGGCGGCGGCGGCGGCGGCGGCGGCGGCACACGACCCGTCGCCGGCGGCGGCGGGCGCGGCGCCCCCCCCCCCGCCGACGCCGGCGGTGCCACCCGCGGATCCGCCGCCCGAGGTCGACCCGCCCGCCGCGGCGGTCATCCACATTGGCTCCCTGTCGCTGGCGGTCACCCGCGGCGGCGGCGGCGGCGGCGGCGGCCGCGGTGGGCGCGGCGGCGCGGGGGGGCGGCCGCCCCGTGGTGGCGGCGGGGGGGGTGGAAAGGCCCGCCCGCTGGGGGTGGGGGGGGGAGGGGGGGCTGCCGTCGGCGGCGGCGGCGGCGGCGGCCGCCAGCCGCCGCCGGCGCTGCCGCAGCCGGTCGCGGCGCTGGCGGGCAAGGCGCCGGGCGGGATGGGGCGGGTCGCGGAGCGGGGCCGCCTCGGCGGCGGCGGCGGCGGCGGCGGCGGCGGGCCACCGCCGCCGCCGCCGCCCCTGCCCTAGAGTTTTCGGTCGACGGGGGGGAAGGTGGCGGGGGGGGGAGGGGGCGGGGGTGGGGGGGGGGGAAAGGGGTGGCCGCCGCCGCCAGCCCCGCGGGGAGCGCCTGTCGATCACAGGGTGGGGGGCGGCGGTGGCGGCACCCACACGGCGCGACGGCCCGTGACGGACGAGGCGGGCGCAGGGGCGGTGGGAAAGCGGTAGCGACACGCCGTGCGGTTGGCACCGCGTTTCGGGTGTTGGGGGGGGGGGGGGGGGGGGGGGGGACGGCGCGACGGCGTGCCGCCGCCGCCACCGCCCCCTATGGTGGTTGCCGCTGCCGCCAGCTGTCGGGCGACAGCCGCCACGCCCGTGCGCGGCGCGCCAGTGGCGGCGGCACGCTGCGGCGGCGGCGCGCCGCGGGGGCAGAGCAGGACGCGTGTCGTGGGCGGGGGGTGGCCGCCACCGGCGGTGGTGGGGACCGCCGTGGGCGACCCCCCCCGCGGCGGCCGCGCCTACCCCCCCCCCCGCCATCCGCCAACGCTTGTGCGTCGGTGGCCACCGCGCGTGGTACGCCACCCCCCGCCGCCGCCGCCGTTGCGGAAGGTGCGGGGCGCTTCCCGCTCTACGGCCGCCCGCCGCCTGCGGTGCGGGACGGTCGGTCCGCCGCGACGGTCGTGGTCGTCCCCACCATCGGCCGCGTACCGGGGGCGCGGGGACCGCCACGGAACCGCCCGCGGTGTCGCCCGCCCGCGATGGGGGGAGGCCGCCGACGCTGGCCGTCCTGCCCCTGGGCCGTGCCGGCGTTTGGCCGCCGCCCCGCTCCCACTCTTGTCGCCGACGCGGGTGCGCCACGCGGTCCACGCTCGCCCCCGCGCGGCCGTGCGGTTGGCGGCCACAGGCGGACCCCCCAAGCTCTCCCTTCCCTACCCTCCCCTCCGCACACGCCCCCGTCGGCTGTCGCTGGCGACTCGACGCCGACACGGGCGTTGGGGCCTTTCCACCTGGCGGAGGGGCGGCCGGCGGGAGCCGTCAGGGCATCTGAGCGCCGCGGTGGCCGCGGCTCGCACTCGTTTTTTCTTTGCATGGACCTCAGAGGGGGCAGAATCGGGTGGACGCGGCGCGGGGTGGGTGGGGGATGGTCCGGCCGCCGCCCCGCCCGCCCATCTCTCCGGGCTTTCGCCCAAAGGCTTCGATGTCTGACAACGCGATGCAAGAGCAGGGCAGTGTCCCAGGACCGCAGTGTCGTGGGCCACAGCGCGCTAGCCTGGTCCAACGCAAACGACCATATCTGGCGAGTCAGCCACTGCCTTGGACGCTGGGGCCTCAAGGGGAGGCACCGCAGGGAGGTCGTCCTCATCCACGTTCGCGCCGCTGTTGCGGGTGGGTGCATCGTCTCCTAGGTCCACGTCCGGCTTGACGCTGCGACCGTACCGCGTCGACCAGAAGCGGGCGAGCAGCAAAAAGGGGTCCCCAACAAGCCAGGCGGAGCAAGACAACAAGGCAGGCCACAAGCGTGAGTGACCACACCAGACATCCAAACCGGGTCTGGCATCCCCCAACGGCAGAAGCAACATAAAGGGGTCAGCGCACAGGGCCCTTCACGGCAAAAGAGGGGCCGCCACGTACCACAAGTGAAACGCCACGGCGGCGCCCATAAACATGGGCGCCAGCACCAAGATGGTCACCGCCGACGCTGTCTGGACGTCTGGGTCATCCGCAAAGTGGCGGCGTGCAAGCACAAACGCCAGCGGTGGGCTCTTGAAGCCCGACTCAAACGCCAGCGCCGTGGCGACTGGCCGGCCCAGGCGGAACAGCCACATGCCGACGGCGTAGCCGAGGCAAAAGCCGAGCGTGTAAAAAACAATGACCGGCGCGATGGACGTCTGCCAGGCGCCCTTGATGAGCTCCGCCGCGAGCGCGGTGCTGCCGAGCACAATGATGAGCACCGCGCCGATGCCGACCATGGGCAGGAGCGGCTCGATGGCCGCCACCGCCGGCCCGACGGCCGCCGACGTGACGACGCCGACCGCGAGCGGCGCGAGGACGAGCTTGGCGGTGGACGCGACGAGGCCCGCCGCGTCGACGCTGACCAGCCCCGACAGGTAGATGTGGGAGAGGGCGGGGATGGCCACCGTCGCGAGCAGCGACGACGACAGCGTCATCAGCACCGAGATGCCCAGGTCCCCGTGCGACAGGTACGTGCACAGGTTGGACGCCTGCCCGCCGTTGGTGCAGCCCATCAGCGTAAAGCCGGCGCGGACGCCCGGGCTCAGCCGGAACACGTGGCCAATGGTAAACGCCGACAGCGGCGCGACGCCGTACTCGAGGGCGAGCGACAGCGCGACGAGCCACGGGCGCTGGAGCGCGCCCCACACCGCCGCGGGGGACAGCGCGAGGCCCATGGCGAGGGTGGTCAGCGCGAGGCACGCCTCCACCCACGCGCCGGTGATGGTGCGTGCAAACGGCGCGGGCACCAGCAGCGCCAGCACCCCCGCGCCGAGGCACAGCAAGGGCGACGCGACGGTCAGCGCAAACGACACGCCGGGGAGGGCGGCGGCGGCCGCGCGGCCGGCGGCACGGAGCCGTGCGGGCACCGGCACGCGGGGGCGGCGGGCGGCCACGCCCCAGCAGCCGGCCGCACGCCGGCGGGGGGCGTCGGCCGGCGGCGGCTTTGGCGTCGGCGGCGGCAAGCCAGCGGTCGGCGGCTTTGGCGACGGCAGCGGCAGGCCGTCGGCGCCAGCCTCTGTCGTCGCCACTGGCGGCGGCGCCGGGATGGCCGGGGTGAGCGGCGGCGGCAGCCCGTCCGCCTCCACGACGGCCCCCTTGGGGGGCGCCGTCGGCGGAGCCGCCACCGCCGCACCCGCCGCACCCGACGCTGCCGCTGCCGCGGCGTCGGCGGCGTCGCCGACGCCCGCCGAGCCGTCCATGGCCGCCGCCGCCTCCCCGCCGTAGCTGCCGCGGCGGCACTACCCGCCGGCGGGCCCGACGGGGACGCGGGGGGGGACGCCGTCGCCGGTGGGGGGCGCGGGCGTGGGCGGTCGCGCGAGTGGCCCAACACCCGCCGCGGCGGGCGCCTCCGTCTTCAACACCCGAGTGGCGGCCACCCCCCCCCCCCCAGCGCCACACCCCGCCTCCCCGGGCGGGGGGCCTGCCGGGCGTCGGCCGCCCCACCCCACTCCACAGCTGCCGCTGCGCAAAGCCCCAACCCGCCGCGCCGCCCACGCACGCAGCCATCAACACCCCCCCCCCCCCTCCCTATCAACAGACGCGCCGCCGCAGCGGCACGCCCGCCGCCGGCGGGTGTGCCGCAGTGCAGCGGGCAGGCCCCGGCGGTGGGGTGTGGCGGCGGCTCCCCCCTGGCGCCCCCGTGGCGGCAGCCACGGGGGGGGGGGGAGCCGCCACCGCCGCGCCGCCACCGCACCCGCGCGGTGGCGATGCGCAGCGGCAGCGGCGTGCCGGGGAGGGGCAGGGGGAGGAGCGGGGGGGGTGCGGTCGCCGCCGCGCCACGCCGGCACGACGACGGTCCTGCCCCCAAAAACATACAAACCATACGCGCCCGTCCGCCCCTCCTGCCGCCTCTTCCCCACCGCCGACGGGCCCGCCACTCCGCCCGCCCCCCCAACCCCGGAAAATCCAGCACCGAGCGGGCGCCCTCCGTGACCCGTGGCGGGTGCGCCACCCGCCGCACGCCGGCCGCACGGCCCTCGGGGGCCGTACAGGGGGGCCCCCCTTTGGCGCAATCCACCTCTGGGCGGGCGGCACTCTGACACGCACCGCGCCGCCCCGCGCGCGGCCCGCCAGCGCACACATCGCTCCAAAAGATTACCCGACGGGTCAGCCGAATACAAATCACGAAAAAGTTATGACCGGTGATTGAAAGTACACTTTTCATGCATCTCGACTGTTTGATGTCACCCGCGTTCCGGGACACGACCCAGCTCGCGGCACATTGAATTCGCGGCGCCACAAACTCGGCGCCACATCTGCCGGGTCTTCTTGGACATCAAACCAGGCCATCAAGATCGAAGGAAATACATACTAGTAGGTTCCGCGTACTTCTATATATCTCTGATGGCCCACCCCCTCGATGAAGGCCGAGACGCACCCCCGCACTTCTCGCCGCGACCTCTCGCCGTTGCTTGTTCAAACAACAGCGGCGGGCGCATGGCGTGCGGAGTTGTATAGGGGACAAATTCCGAGCAGTTCACAGGAAGTTGGCGTAGCAAAGTCTGTCCCACGGCGGCTGTCGCGAACTCAGAGTGCCGCAGAAGGCGGCACCGAGCCGCACCGCGCCAGAGGTGGCTCGCGTGAACGACTTGGACAAGCTGCGGGAGGCGGGCTGGTCCCTGCTGGAAGAGCTGGAGGAGGAGTGGGCTCTATGCGTCGTCCTACGTCCAACGGGCTCGACGCCCAAGAGGTTGACTGCGGCGCCGCGGAGCGAGAGTTCTTGGACGAGGTGGCAATGGCCAGGGACAGTGAGCTGCTGCGTCGCTGCGGCTCACCTGGGTCGACCGATGGATCCGAGGTGCCGTCGGCCATGGCCAGAGACGGGTCAGGGGCGGGTATTGGCGTTGGCAGCATGTGGCGGAGCCAGGTCTTGGACACATCGTGGTACCAGCGGACGCGATCCGCAAGTACAAAGTGGATCGGGAGGGGTGATCCAAAGTGTGCTACGGTGCATTAGACTTGACGGTCAGGTGGGCTTCTTCGCGCGTGGCACGCGCTAACAGAAGCGCGACTACGCCATGATCGGGCGTGAATGCACATCACGTGCGCATTTTGGGCACGAGACATCCAAGCCTACGCGGGCGGGTGGCGCTCCTTCGGTCGAAACCTTCGATCGGCCAGGCAGCCTCTCCACGTCGTAGGACGATTGAGAGAAGGTTTGATTTTGGGGGGAGAGATACATTTGAAAAGTGTCTGCTCAGCGCAAAATCGTGAGATACTTGGACTACGATCATTCATTCCCAGAGCATCACGTGCGATCACGTGCGATCTCGTTCGATCACTCCACATTCACTCTCTTTCAGCCATGTGAAAAGATAGCTGCTCATAAATATTCATTCTGTACTTCGTTCTTCGTGCGAGACTGCCGGATGTTCAGGACGAATGACAATTGAATTCTTCCGCCTTAACCCGCCGCCGCTGTACATTCAACACGCTTCAATTGCTGTACTCGTGTGAAGAGTTTACATTCCAATCACGCCCTCAGTCACGACCTCATTGGCTGCACGGGATTTAGTATAGTTCGCTTGACATGGCTGCTCAAGTGTCTTAGGAACTTGCGAAGCTTTGACCAGTACGATCGACCTGGGAGGCGGGAGACCGACCGCGCGGCGGAGGAGCGGCACGACCCCGCCCCGCCAGAGACAGTGCCGTGTGAGAGGCCAGGGAGGAGGGGGGCGCGACAGAGAGTGGGAGTGAGGGGTACGGCCCCGTACATAGGTGGATGGACCGAGTGCATTCGTTGCCAGACGGGGTCGGTAGGACGTTTCAGACCCTTAGTCCCACACCGGAGGCGCGAGCACAGCCACGGATCCACCCGCGTTTTCCCCCATCCGCGATGCGGGGAGACCGCTGACGCTGGCCGACTGCCTCTGGTCTTCGCCGGTTTTAGGACGCCGCCCAGTTCCCACTTCTGTCGCCGACGCGCACGCGCCACGTGGTCCACGCTATCCCCCGCGCGGCCGTGCGTTTGGCCACCGCAGGCTGACCCCCCAAGCTCTCACTTCCCTACCCTCCCCTACACACGCCACCGTCGGCTGTCGCTGGCGACTCGACGCCGACACCGGCGTCGGGACCTTTCCACCTGGCGGAGGGGCGACCGGCGGGAGCCGTCAGGGCATCTGAGCGCCGCGGTGGCCGCGGCTCGCACTCGTTTTTTCTTTGCATGGACCTCAGAGGAGGCAGGATCGGGTGGGCGCGGCGCGGGGTGGGTGGGGGATGGTCCGACCGCCGCCCCGCCCGCCCATCTCTCCGGGCTTTCTCCCAAAGGCTTTGATGTCTGGCAGCGAGATGCAAGAGCAGGGCAGTGTCCCAGGCCACAGTGTCGTGGGCCACAGCGCGCTAGCCTGGTCCAACGCAAACGACCATATCTGGCGAGTCAGCCACTGCCTTGGACGCTGGGGCCTCAAGGGGAGGCACCGCAGGGAGGTCGTCCTCATCCACGTCCGCGCCGCTGTTGCGGGTGGGTGCATCGTCTCCTAGGTCCACGTCCGGCTTGACGCTGCGACCGTACCGCGTCGACCAGAAGCGGGCAAGCAGTCAAGAGGGGTCCCCAACAAGCCAGGCGGAGCAAGACAACAAGGCAGGCCACAAGCGTGAGTGACCACACCAGACATCCAAACCGGGTCTGGCATCCCCCAACGGCAGAAGCAACATAAAGGGGTCAGCGCACAGGGCCCTTCACGGCAAAAGAGGGGCCGCCACGTACCACAAGTGAAACGCCACGGCGGCGCCCATAAACATGGGCGCCAGCACCAAGATGGTCACCGCCGACGCTGTCTGGACGTCTTGGTCATCCGCAAAGTGGCGGCGTGCAAGCACAAACGCCAGCGGTGGGCTCTTGAAGCCCGACTCAAACGCCAGCGCCGTGGCGACTGGCCGGCCCAGGCGGAACAGCCACATGCCGACGGCGTAGCCGAGGCAAAAGCCGAGCGTGTAAAAAACAATGATCGGCGCGATGGACGTCTGCCAGGCGCCCTTGATGAGCTCCGCCGCGAGCGCGGTGCTGCCGAGCATGATGATGAGCAACGAGCCGATGTCGACCATGGGCAGGAGCGGCTCGATGGCCGCCACCGCCGGCCCGACGGCCGCCGACGTGACGACGCCGACCGTGAGCGGCGCGAGGACGAGCTTGGCGGTGGACGCGACGAGGCCCGCCGCGTCGACGCTGACCAGCCCCGACAGGTAGATGTGGGAGAGGGCGGGGATGGCCACCGTCGCGAGCAGCGACGACGACAGCGTCATCAGCACCGAGATGCCCAGGTCCCCGTGCGACAGGTACGTGCACAGGTTGGACCCCTGCCCGCCGTTGGTGCAGCCCATCAGCGTAAAGCCGGCGCGGACGCCCGGGCTCAGCCGGAACACGTGGCCAATGGTAAACGCCGACAGCGGCGCGACGCCGTACTCGAGGGCGAGCGACAGCGCGACGAGCCACGGGCGCTGGAGCGCGCCCCACACCGCCGCGGGGGACAGCGCGAGGCCCATGGAGAGGGTGGTCAGCGCGAGGCACGCCTCCACCCACGCGCCGGTGATGGTGCGTGCAAACGGCGCGGGCACCAGCAGCGCCAGCACCCCCGCGCCAAGGACCAGCACGGGCGACGCGACGGTCAGCGCAAACGACACGCCGGGGAGGGCGGCGGCGGCCGCGCGGCCGGCGGCACGGAGCCGTGCAGGCACCGGCACGCGGGGGCGGCGGGCGGCCACGCCCCAGCAGCCGGCGGCACCGCGGAGGCGGGCGGTCAGGCCCCAGCAGCTGGCGGCGCCACGGCGGCGGGCGTCGGCGGGCGGCGGCTTTGGCGACGGCAGCGGCAGGCCGTCGGCGCCAGCCGCTGTCGGCGCCACGGGCGGCGCCGCCGGGACGGCCGGGGTGGGCGGCGGCGGCAGCCCGTCCGCCTCCACAACAGCCACCTTGGGAGGCGACGTGGCGGCAGCCGCCACCGCCGCCGCCGCCGCCGCCGCGGCCGCCGCGGCCAACGTTGCCGCCGCGGCAGCGTCGGCGCCATTGCCGCCGCCCGCCGAGCCGTCCATAGCCGCCCCCCCCCGCCCCCCCCCGCCGTACCTGCCGCGGCGGCACGGCCCGCCGGTGGGGCCCCACAGGGACGCGCGGCGGCACGCCGCCGCCGGCGGGGGACGCGCGCGTGCGCGGCGGCGCGGGTGGCCGGCGCCGGGCGGCGGCACAGGGGCGGGCGAGACGATGGCGCGGCGGCCGCGGGCGCGTGGCGCGGCGCTCCGTCCCCCGACGCCCGCCGCGGCGGGCGTCTCCTGCTTTAAGCCCCCGTGTGGGGGCCACCGCCCCCCCCCAGCGACACGCCCCGCCTCGCCGGGCGGGGGGCCTGCGGGGCACCCGCCGCCCCACCCCACCCCACCGCGGCCGCCGCTCAAAACCGCCCATCCGCGGCACCTCCCCCCCCCCCCATATGCAGCCATCCACCCCCCCCGACGCCCTACAAACAGACGCGCCGTCGCACGGGCACGCCCGCCACCGGCGGGTGTGCCGCAGTGCAGTGGCGGGCGCCGGCGGTGGGGGTGTTGCGGCGGGGCCCCCCTCCCCCTTCCGCCGCTGTGGCGGCAGCCGCGGGGGGCGGACGCCACCACCGCCGCTGCCACCGCACGCGCGCGGTGGTGGGGAGTTATGGGCTTGGCCATCGGCCACCCCGCGTGGGGCACCCGTCGCGCCGGCGCACCGCCGCTCGGGCTCCACGGGTTGCCACGCGTGTGGTATGCTCACACCGGCGATGCGCGTCGGCGCGCCGCGGAGGGGCAGCGGAAGGAGCGGGGGGGTCGCCGCCGCCTCGCGCCGGCACGACGCGGCCGTGCGCCCACACCATCCCCAACCACCGCGGCCGTCGGCCCCCCGCCTCGCCTGTGCGCCCTCCCAACCCACGCCCCCCCCCCCCTCCCCCCACAAACGCTCGGACCAAGCGCCCGCCCGCCTCGACCCCGTCGCGTGCGGGCGCGCCGCGGCCACGCGCCGCGCGGATGGCGGCGCGCCATACGGGCGGCGGCGGTGGCGGCGGCGGCGGCGGCAGCCGCGGCGGGGTGCGGGCGGGGACCATTGGATGGGTGGGTGTGTCCGTGCCTAGCTAGGCGGCTGCGTGGGCGTGGCTGGGCCGTGGGGGGGGGAAGCGCCGAGGCAGCGGGCGGCCGCGCCGGCGGCCGACGACGGCGGCGCCTGGGCGGGGGGGGTGGGGGTCGGACGGCGAGCGCGGGCGGGCGGCCAGCCCCTCCCCGCGGGCCTGGCCGCGCGTCGGCTGGCCGCCGCGACCGCGAGCCGCGGCGGCCGCCGCGCGTGGCCGCCGTGCCGCCGCCGTGGCAGGGGCGCCAGCCGGGACGCCGCGCCGCCGCCGCGGCCGCCCCGCCGCCGCCCGCCGCCGCCCGCCACCGCCCGCCACCGCCGCCGCTGCCGCCGCCGCCGCCGCCGCGGCCGGAAACGGCGGGCGTGGGGATGGCGGCGGGGGCGGGGGCGAGGGGAACGGCGCGCCGCGCACGCCTCTCGGGCAACGGCGGGGACGCCGCCGCCGGTCGGCGCGGCGTGGGCCGTTGCGCGGCGCCGCCACTGTCGCGCGGCGCGTGCCTGCCGCGGCGGCGGCCAGCCGGCCGCCGCCGCCGTCGCCACCGCCCGCCGCCGTGCGCGTGAGCCCGTCGTGTCCCCCCGGCGCAGGCGGACAAGGTCCCGGCCTCATCCCCTCCCATCCACCGCCCATCCCCACCAACCCCCGCCCTTCCCCGCCTCCCCCCGCCCCTACACTGCTCCCCAACCCCCTTCTCACACCCTCAATAGCCACACGGAGACGCCTTCGCCCCCGCCCAAAACAAGAGACACCACGCCCCCCCCCCCCAAAAAAAAAACGACGCTCAAGCCCACCGCCGCGGCGCGCACCGCGCCATGCCGCGGCGGGCGTCGCGTGTACAGTAAGCGGCCGCTCCAGAAGCAGCGAGGCCGCAGGGGAGGTCGACGCAAGGCGCGTGTGGCGTGGAGAGCAAAGCGTGCCCCCCGCGCCCGCACGGCACCGGGTCCACCGGTGGCCGGCCGCCGCGCGGGTCCCCGCGTCCAGCCAGCGGCCACGGCGGGCCGCCGTGGTGCCAACCGCCCCCAGGACGTCGCGCACCCGCCGTCCGCCACGGACAGCGGCGGGGGCGGCGCGCTGCTCCCCCGCGCGGCCACGACACGCAGGTCGCGCAGGCAGCGTGCGCACGGGCCCACCCGGGCCGGCCGTCCGCACGCCCCTCGCCCTCCTCCTCGGCCCCTCCCTCCTTGGCATGATACGCGCAGCCGGGTATCCGTCGCCCCCTATCGGCCGATGGGCCACCTCGAGCGCCATCGCCGCTGCGCCTATCCCCCACCCCCCGCCTCCATGCCCACGCTCCCACCCGGCTGCACCTCCCCCCCCACCCCCCCCCCCTCCCCCAACTTACGACACCTCGTACGGGTCGCCCAGGTCCACCCCTTCCTCCTCCGCCACCGTCGCGCGCAGCCGCGCGCGCAGCAGCCGCAGCGCCGTCGACGCGGCGGCGCACACGTCCGCGTAGAGCGCGATGCACTCGGGCGGGTCGGGCAGCGGCGCGCCCGGCGGGAGCGCCCGCGCCGCGACGGCGCGGGCGGCAAAGCAGCCCGCGCCGCGCGCGAGCGCCGGCACCAGGTCCACCGCCTCGCCGACCATAACGTACGCGGTCTGGCCGAGGCACGGGGCGACGGAGAGGAGCTCGTGGCTCGCCGCCTCCTGCGGCATCACCCGCTCGACGCCCTCGTGGTAGACGGGGAGGAGGAGGGGCGGCGGGGTGCCGGGCGGCGCCGCCTCCATCGCCGCGACGACCATCTTACCGAGGCCGTGCCGTGCGTACGTCATGCCGTCTTGGCAGACGCGCCCTTCGGGGAAGACGTGCAGCCAGTCGCCGCGCCCGAGGAGCGCGGCGTAGCGGGTGAGTTCCGGCTGCGCCAGCCCGCCGCGGCGGACGATCGGCAGCACCTTGCCCGCGGTGAGCACCGCCGCGGCGGCGCGGCCCTGCCAGCAAATGTCCACCGCGCAGAGGCCCCAGCGCATCCGCGACGGGTCGGTGAGGAGGGACCACGGGAGGAGCGCGCCGAGCAGCAGCGGGTCGTCGAGCACCGACTTGTGGTTGCTGACGGTGAGGAGGCCCGTGCCCGCCGGCCGGTCCGTGACGGCCGCGAGCAGCGCCTCCCGCCGGTACACGCGCAGGCCGTTGGTGGCGGCGGCGGTCGCGAAGAGGGCCTTGCCCGCCGCCCCCGCCACGGCCATGACAAACGCGCTGAGCAGTGGCGGGGGGGGGGGGTGGGGGGCGCCCGCGTCGCCCGCCGCGTCGGCCGCGGCGTACGCGGGGGGGGGGACGTACGTCCGGTTCTTGCGGTCAATGGTGGCGACCTCGGCGGGGGTGAGGCCGTCCACTTTGGGCAGCGCCGCGATGGCGTCGAGCCAGCCCGGGGGGGGGGGGGGGGGGCCGCCTCTGCTGCCGCGGGGGGGGGGGGCGCGGGGGGGGGAGGCGCCCGCCCCCCGACGGTGGACGCCCGCCGCCGCCACGCCCGCGGCGGCGGCCGCAGTGGGGGCGGCCGCGGCCGCCGCGGCGGCGTCGGCGTGGGCGGTGGTGGGGGAGGGCGCGACGACGGTGGCCGCGGCGGCGGCGGCGGCGGCGGCGGCGGCCGCGCCGCTGGCGGCCGCGGCCGCCCCGGCGGCCGGCCGCTCGACGACGGGCGGCGGTGGCGGCACGGGCGGCGGCGGCGGCCGCCACCGGGAGGCCGCCACAAACGCGCGCCACAGGGTGGGCGTCGCCGCCGCGCAGGCGCCACCGCCGCCGCCGCCACCGCCGCTGCCACCGACGCCGCCGTGGCTGCCGCCGCCGCCGCCGCCGCCGCCGCCGATGCCACCGCCGCTGCCACCGCCGCTGCCGCCGTCGCCAGGCCGTGGCGGCGCCAGGGGGGGAGGCACCAGCGACGGCGACGCCGCGGTGGAAGTCATGCCACCAGAGATGGGGGGACACAGACAAGGGAGAGAGGGGGGGAAAAGTGGGGGAATGGGGGGGGGGTAGGAGGGGGTCCAGAGGGGGGAAGAGAGGGGGGGAAGGGAGAGGAAAGCGGGGGGTGTGGAGGGTGCACGAAGAAGCACTGGAGGGGATGGCGAGCGCCGCGAGGCCAGCAAACGGGCCCCCGCGATGGGAGCCGGAGGTGAGGAAGGGGAAAGGTAGACGGCGATCTTGGTCGCCGCCGGCGGGCAGGCGGCGCGGCGGCCCGCCGCTGTGATGCGTGGCAGCGTCGGGCCAACCACCGCTCGCACGGAGGAAAAAACAAAACAAAGAAGAGGACAAAAAAACGAGCGGGTTGGACCGACGCGGCTGGCCACTGGCGGCGGCGGCAGCGGCCGCCGATGACGCCCGTGGGACAGCCGCCAGCCAATCAGGGGCGGCGCTGCCTTCGCACCGCGCCAAGGGTTTTGCGCGGCTGCGTAACCACGGAGCTGCCCAAAGTAGCGACTGATTGTGCTTGCGACTTCTTTAAAAATAATTGTACACGTGTGCATGAAATACGCAAGAAAAGGTCCAACGCATGAGGTGTGCTTGCAAAAAACCTGCCGTCGCGTGCTCGACGCTCGGGCGGCTAGGGTGACGCGGTCGGGGGGGGGGGGGAGGGGGGGGGGAGGACGACCGCTTAGGCAAGCACCGCGGCGGCAGCCGACGCAGCCGACAGCCCGAGGCCGTCGTCCCCCACCTCTGCCCCCGCCGCAGGCGCCGCGCGGACAGTTGTGGCGCCGGTCGCGGCGCCAGACACCGTCGCCGCCGCCGCCGCCGACCCGCCGTTGATGTGCGACGGCGTGTAACCACCCTCTTCGTACAGCTCTGGCCACTCCTGATGGAGGAGCGCACACGCGGCGGGCGACAGCGGCTGGTGCTGGTTGCACTTGCCCGCCGCCATGTACTCGACCGCCTCCCGCGCGACGCCGGCGTGGGTGGTGGGCAGGTCCTTGCGCCCGTCCAGGCCCAGCCCCTCGTAGATGGTGTCGAGCGTGCCCACCGGGTCCGCCGTCAGCGCAGCGTAGGGCACCTCCACCAGCGAGCCGGCCGGGATGGTCGGCCGGTCCCGCAGGTACGCCCGGTACAGCGACTTGTGGGTGTTGAGGATGAAGGCCTCCGCGTCGGCGGCGGTAAAGCCGGCGAGCGCGCTCAGCGGCAAGAACCGGCGGACGAGGGCGACCGACGACTGGGCCACCTCCTCAGGGTGGCGGTGAATGTAGACAAACTTGGCGTGGGGGAAGAGGCCCAACAGGAGCCGCACGTGCGCCGTGTGGGTGGGGCTCTTGAGCAGCAGCTGTCGACCAGACGATGGCGCCCCCTCCTCCACCCGCGCCGCGTACAGCACGCGTCGGCAAAAGAGGAGGAGGGCGTCGCGCCAGCGGGGAAAGGCGGCGACGCCGGCAGGCCCCTCAAACGTGAGATAGGGCAGAAACTCGCGGTGGTACTTGACAAAACTCAGGGCCGAGTAGTAGGTCTTCCCGCCCACGAGGACCGACACGCCAATCTCGTCCTCGCAGGGCGCTGGCGGGGCGGCGACGGGGAGGCACGTCACCACCAAAGCACACACCCACACCGGCTTGGGACACACGGCCAAAAGGGGAAATTTCACCTCGTCAGCAACCCCGCGAGCCGTAGGAGCAGTCGTCGCTCAGGGCACGAGCACCAAGCTCACCTCCCGCTCGAGCCGCCGGAGGCAGAGAAACACAGGCCACGCCAGGTCTCTACGACCAAATTGGCCGAGGTCATCCCGTCCCCCAACGCCCCACCGCTCCTCTCCCTCCCCCCCACCACCGACGAACCAGTCACGCCGCCCCTCTAGTGACCTGGCCACCCCCCCTGCAACGTACAGTCCCAAGTCTGCTGAACATTGTCCATCGGGCGGGTGGGCGGCAGCTTATCCTGCAGCAGCCGCTGGCGCGTGCGGCGGGCCACCAGGAACGACGACGGGTGGGCGACCTGGAACATGTCGGGTGCCACGAGCCGCGCGTCGGCCGCGAGGAGCTCGTGCAGGAGCGTCGTCCCCGACCGGGGCAGGCCGAGCACAAACACCGGCCGCTCGCACAGCGGCGTCGCCGCCACCCCCGCCCGGTGTACCAGCCAGTCGACGGCCGTCAGGAGCGAGTTGAGGATGCAAAACGCGGCGGCCGCAGCCAGCCGCCGCACCACTCCGCGGGTGCGGAGCTCCACCTTGCGGCCGTGCGCCCAGAGTAGGGACGCCAAGTAGCCGACGGTGCCGCCCATGAACAGGCTCTGTGACGCGGTGTCCCACTGGGGGTCATCCTCAGGGGGAGTCACCTCCAGGAGGGGGGACGTCCCGTCGGGCACCGCCGCCGCGTCGGGTGCCAGCGGCGTCCCGTCGGGCACCGCCGCCGCGTCGGGTGCCCGCGGCGTGGCCATGACGGTGGCGGAGGTGGCGGTGGCGGCGGTGGCGGCGGTGGCCGCCGCGGTCGGCAACGAGCAGCCGGGACACGCCACCACCAATGTTGTCACCACGCGACGCACCCCGCGGGACAAAGAAGGGGACGTGGACGCCACCCGTGATGCGGCTGGTTCCGGATCGAGTGCGGCCCGTCCGGGGTCGTGAACAGCTCGTCCCAAGTCGAGTGCGCCTGGTACGGCGTGGAGCGGGCCGAAGCCCTCCACCACCGCGGCAACGCTGACAGGGCGAGATCTGCGCAGTAGTCTTTGATGCTGGATCCATGACAAGCCTGTTTTTCCGTGCAACGGCTTGTCAAGACCTTGTCAAGGCTTGTAAATACAACCCCCCCCCCCCGGCGCGACTCGGCCGGCTGAAGCGACATCGAATATCGCACTTAAAGCGTCTATGAGCGCGACAAAGTGCGCGTGGTTCAGCAAGCTAAGCGCTAATGGGCCTCCCCACAGGACAGCTTAGATGCCTGTTACATCTGTCAAAAATTACCCCGCTTGAGAAGGTGATTGGTCCGTCCGGAGGATCTGTTTGTTTCCGTATGATGTCTCGGAGAGTTGCCGCTCAGTCAGTTCGGTGGTCGCAACGAAGGGGCTCCTCAAGTCTTGTGTCACACCACAGTCTGCTCAACAAGCACAACAACGCCAGTGCGGGTGCCTATCGGACCGCCTGTTCGGGCTGTACTTCTTCATTGTCGGCGTCGAAAAGCCCTAGTGTGGAGCTCAGGCCGACATGGTGCCACGGCCAAGTGCTTGTCACGCACTTGTAAAGCTGTGTACGCTTGTCGAGCTGATTGTTTCCACACCACTTTCTATACCTGTTCTGGCGCGCACTGTTGCCACGGCTCTGGATACGTCCTCAGAAGGATGTGGAATTGATGTATGTGGCAACGTACAACGTATCAAGGCAAAAACCTTCTTCCGGTGGCCCCGACGGGGTCGTGAGGGGCGTTCTAGGGGGCTACTTGACAAGGTCTTGACAAGCCGTTTACACTGCAACAGTGGCTTGTCGTCATAGATCCTGCTTTAAGTTTCACTGCGTTGTGCACCGGCGCTTTTCCCGGGGTGCGACCCTTCAGTGCCGCCTTGACTGGTACAGTACAGTACGTGAGCATACCCCAGACAGTGGGCCGAAGCGGTGGTTGCCATTTTTTCATTGACACAGAACCGCACGCAAGTGGCGAGCCCTGTCTGCCGACACGGGCCGTACTTGACGTGCGCTGTGTGCTCGCGGGGACCGGCTTCGAATTTCCTCGCCTTGCAATTCGTCTCGCCTGGTCATGCGTCGGGCGCCCGCCCCCCCGCCGCCGCGACGCCGCCGCCGCGACGCCGCGGCTGCGGCAGCCGCGGCCGTGGCCGCCGCGCCTGCCGGCGGCGCCTGCTCCCCCCGGCCGCCCCACACGGCGTCCAGCCGCCGCTCTCGTAGGGAGTTTTGGGGGCGTTGGCCGCTGGCGGCGCTGCTGCCGCTGCCGCTGTGGCCAACCCTGTGGTCGCCGCCGCCGCCGCCGCCATTGCCGCTGCCGCTGCTGCCGCCGCCGCCGCCGCCGCCGCTGCCGCCGCCGCCGCCGCCGCCGCTGCCGCCGCCGCCACCGCCGCCGCCTGCCACCACCCACTGCCGCGCACCGCCGTTGCGGCAACGGGTCGGCGGGCGCTCCGCCGCTGCCGCCGCCGCCGTGGCGCGCGCGGGATGGGCGGCGGCGGAATTCCGTCGCCGCCGGGGGCGTCGGGCGGGCGCGTCCGCCCACTCGGGCCGCCGCTGCCACCCGCCCGCCGCTGCCGCGCACGTCTGGCGCCGCGGCGGTGGTCACGTGGACGCCCCCACCTGTCGGCTGGGTGGGCCCATCGTGCCGTCTCGCGCCGCGTGCCTCCTTCCGTTGTCGCCGCTTCTTTCCGCCCCTCTCCCCGCCCTCTCACACGCGTGCTCCGCTTGTCTCCCTTGCCTCATCGCGTCGCGTGTCACTCTAGGTGGTGTGTAGCGGGTGTATAGAGGCGCGTGACCCCCCGTCGTGACGCCTGCCGTTTAGGCAGCGACGGTGGCGACGGGCGCTGCCGTCTCGCCGCCCCTGCCGCCGAGCCGCCCGTCCCGCCGACCGGCCGGCCACTCACCGCCGGCGGCGCGGCGGCCCCCAACCCGTGTCAGTGTCTGCTGCGACCTTCCCCCCCCCCGCGCCCCCGCTCTTCCCCACCCTCCACCCCCCTTTCCCCTCTGTCGTCGTCGTCATTGTCGTCGCGGCCCTCCGTCGTCAACGACGGGCACGCGGCATGGCGGCCAAACGGCGGCGGTCGCTGCCGTCGACCGCCGCCACGGCGGTGCGGCGGTTTGTGGTGGTGGCGGTCGCTGCCGCGGCCGCCGCGGCGGCCGTGGCGGGCCCCGCCGGGTGGGCGGCGGCGGCCACGGTGGTGGGTGGGGGGGGCGGGCGGAGGGCCCATGGTCACCCGGGTGGCCACGGGGGGGCGGGGGGGGGGGGGGGAGCGCCGCCGCCGCTGACGCGGGCGCACGGGCGCACGAGCGGCAGGCGGAGCGGCGGCGAATCCTGGCCGCGTCGGGGGTGGGGGAGGAGGAGGATGAGGAGGAGGACGAGGAGGAGGCGCTGCTGCGTGGGGCGGCGCCGCCAACGGGCGGCGGCGGCGGCAGCGGCGGCGGTGGTGGCGGCGGCGGCGGCGGTCATGGTGGCGGCCACGGTGGTGGGCACGGCGGTGGCGGCCACGGCGGTGGGCACGGCGGCGGCGGCGGGCGTGGCCATGGCCACGGGGGGGGGGGGGCGGCGGCTCGGCCTCCCCGGCGGGGCGGGCGCCGGGCGGCGGTGGCGGCGGCGGCGGCGGCGGCGGCGGCGGCGGTGGCGGCGGCGAGCACCACCGGCCGGCGGCGGCCGACGCGGGCAGCTACTTTTCCTACGTCCGCCGCGCCTTCCACATCACCGACGCGGAGGACGGGGAGGCCAGCCCGGCGGGCCGGCCCCGCCGCCCCGCCCGGTCGCTGCCGTCGCGCAGCCTGCTCGGCCGGTCGGCGTCGGCCGACCGGGGCTCGTCGCCGTCGCCGCGGCGGGGCGACGGGGAGGAAGAGGAGGCCGACGACGCGGACGCTGGCGACGGCCGCGCGCCGCACGGCCACCACAACTATGGCGAAGAGGTGGAGGAGGAGGGTGGCGGCGGCGGCGGCGCGCCCGCCCTCCAGGCGGTGGTGAAAAAGGTAGTGACGGACACGGCCGGCGCGGTGGCCAAGGCGGTGGCGAAAAAGGCCAAGCCGGCCGCCGAGGCGCCCGCCGAGGCGCGGGCGGACAAGCCCATGGGCGCGCTCGAGATTGGCAGCGACACGGTGGGCGTCTTTCACGGCGTGCCCGCGCAGCCCAACCAGCGGTCCGACGACGTGACGCGCTTGTCGTTTATGCTGTGGCGCGTCATCAAGACGTACCACATCAAGTCGATGGTCGACGTGCCGTGCCGCGCGCACGGCTCGTGGATGCCGCAGCTGCTCGGGCGCCTCGACTATGAGTTCCCCGAGTTCCGCTACTACTGCGTCGACGCGTCGCCGCGGGTGATCAAGGAGGCCAAGGCGATGGTCGGCGACCTCGTCGACAGCCACTTTGTCGTTCGCGACTGGTGGGCGCGGCGGCTGCCGGCGGCGGACCTCATCTTTTCGTGGCGCGGCCTCGACACGGCGCCGTCCGAGCACGTCCACCGGCTGCTGTCGCACATCCCCGCGTCGGACGCCAAGTACCTGCTGCTCGGCTCGGCCGACACGCACAATGACGGGGTGGGGGTGGGCGCCATGGGCGCCGCCGCCGCCGCGGCGGGGTCGAAAAAGTGGGCGCCGCCAATCAACTTCCGCAAGGCGCCCTTCCGGCTGCCCCAGCACCCGATGCGGGTGATCAAGGAGGTGACGCTGCCGACCGCCGCGCACTCGCGGTCGCTGCTGCTGTACCAGGTGGCGGAGCTCGCCACGCCGTCGCCGCCGCCAAGGGGCAGCCGCCCGCGCGCGGCGGGGGCGGCGGGGGCGGCGGGTGGCAGGCGGGCGGGCAGGCCATAGCCGCGTCGGCGGGGGGCCCGCACGTGTCGTGCGTTTGCGGTCTCAAAGACCCACCGCGGCGCGCGGGGGTTCCCCCTCCCCTGTGATGGTGCCCTGTTTTGGCGGGAGGGGGGGGCACCTTTGCCGGCTCCGTGGGAGGGGCGGGCGTGCCGCGCTGCTGGCAGCGGATCGCTGCCGTCGCTGCCTCCGCCGCCGTCGTGGGGTGCCCCCGTTGGGGTCGGTGGGGCGGAGGTGGGCACTGGGGCGGCGGGTGGCGTGCGGCAGGGGGCGGCGGGCTGGTACCTCTTGCTTTGACTCTTGCCTCTTGTCTGTATGCTCGTACTTTCAGTGTTGCGTGTGTCTTGTTTCTTCTCGCCCATGTGCCGCGCGGGCAGCTCTGCATCATTGGGCTTGGCCGGTCTCGCTGCTGTTTTCTGTTCCTGCACCCACTCTTGCGGGCGTCCCTGCTGACCTCCCGCCCTGTCGGCGCCCAGACGCCCGACCCTCGGCAGCGGCTGTCCTGCGACCTCTTTGCAGAGGCGCCACGCCCGGCGGCTGGGGGACCAGCCGACGCACAGGCGTGGGCCTCTGTGGGGGACGCGGTGGGAGGGGCACGCCGTTCAGCCGTTGACCCTCAATCCCGACACTCAAGTAGATCTTTTCTGGACAGTGGGGAAGTTCGTTGGCCTCCCTCCGCCACTCATTCCGTACTGGCACGTGCGGTCTGATGGCTATGCCGCAGTTGATCGCCAGATATTTTGGAGGCGCCAGCTGCTGCCCCCGCACGCGCTCTGGAATGGCGTCTCCCAGCAGCGGGATGGAGTCCGCGGATCGTGGTGACCTGAGCTTCACGCTGAGCCTATCCTCCACGCTGACCCCGTCCACGACCGCCCCAGTAGTTTCCCTGCGCCCCCACCATCACCGGCCGGTTCCCTCCCTGCTCAACCGCCGTTCCCCTTGCGTATCGCTCTCCCCTCCTCCACTTCCCCCCGCACCAGTCGCTTGTTTCGTCGACACTCTATACACTCCCCCTTTGCCCACCCTCTCTCCCCGGTCCCCGTTGTCAGCATGGCCGCCTTTGTCCCCGCCACCGCGGCCGCGGCGGCGTGCGCGTGGACGCCCGCCGCGTCGGCGGTGTGTGCCAAGCGGGTGGTACCCGCCGCCGCCGCTGTCGCCCATCGTCCCGCCCGGCGGGTACGGGCGGGACGGGTGGCCGTGACGGCGGCGGCGGCCAAGCCGGTCGACGTCACCGCCGACACCTTTGACGCCGAGGTGATGGAGTCGGTACGTTTTGTTTTTCTTTTTTGGTCCAGTCGTGTTTGGCTCCACCGTTGCTGGTTGTGGTCTGCGTGCGGTGCAGGGAGCGGGGGGGGGGGGGGGCATCGACCAGTGGCTGGCGGCGCTGACGGCCCCCGACCCGTGGGCGAGGAGGCGCTGGCGCTCGCAAAGCTGGTGTGCGTGTCCTGTTGGCGGCGGGTGGTGGGTGTTTTGCCGCATCTCATGGCGGCTGGCTGGTGTGCGCTTGCGCGCGGGCGCTGGGCAGGTCCAGCGGGCGGGCGTTGCGGCTTGGCACACCGAACCCCCCCGCCGCCCCCCCACCAAGCGGTGACAGGCGCTTTTTGTTGCGGCCGCATTCACGGGGCCGCTCGTGTGTCCGGCCGGCCCATCCGGCGGCTCGGCGCGGAGTTATGGGGACCCGCTGGCCCTTGTTGCTGCGGTCTCGGTGCTGGTGTTTCTTCTATGGACGGCCTGGGCTCACCTGCGCCGCTGCTGTGGCTGTTTGTTCCGCGTCTTGCTGGTCTGGGAGTGCCGCTTCTGTGCTTGGTATTATGCAGGACGTCCCGGTTTTGGTGGACATGTACGCCGAGTGGTGCGGACCGTGCAAGCTGGTGGCGCCATTGTACGTTGCTTGCCTGCTGTCCCGTGTGTGTCCTCTATTGAGTGGCTCTCGTGTGTGTGTGCGTGCCGTGTGTGATGGACAGCAACGTGGATGGCCGACGAGGGCGCGCTCACTGACTCCGCGCGGTCGTCGCTCCCGGCTGTGTTTGCGGGTGCTGCCTTCCGTCTCGTGTTGGGCCACCGTCGTGGTCGCCTACCCCCACAGGATGGACCTGCTCGCGACGGACCTGGCGGGCAAGCTGAAGGTGGTGAAGATTGACACGGAGCAGTACCCAACGTTTGGTACGTCCCGTTTTATCTGCTCCGCTCTTGCCCCCCGACTTTCTTGATGCCATGGCGGACACGGTCAGCGTATGGCTCCGGGGACGCGCCTCTCTTCTTGTTCGATTGGTGACTCATGGGTGCTGTTTGACTTTGCAGGTGCGGCTTGTTTTCATGCCGGATCTGATGGGCTAGGCTTTGCTCGGGGCTGTCGTGGCTGACTCGTCAACGCTGACGCACTTCCCTTGTCTCTGTTTCGAATTATCCTTCTCCCCTGCTCTTCGTTGGTCTCCCTTCTATCCCCTGTCGGCCGCGCCCACCTGGCCATGTCGCCCCCCCGAGCAGTCAAGAAGTACAAGGTCCACGGGCTGCCAACGTTCATGGTTGTCAAGGCCGGGGAGGTGATCAACATCCAGGAGGGCGCCATGGGCAAGGCCAAGCTCATCGAGTACGTGCACACGCACCTGCCGGAGCTCAAGTGAGCAGCCGCCGCCGTCCGCCGTGCTGTTTGTTCTAGCGCGTTCCATCCGTTTGGTGGGCTCATTTTTTTTCTTCCGTCTGTGTGACGAACCGGGGTTTGGGGAAGGGGGGGAAGTCAGTGCCGTCGCCGTTTTATTTTTTTTTTTTGTACCCGTGGGTCCGCCCTTTGTTCCTACAGGGGTGTGTACAATTGCGTCACGGCACATCCTGTTGGAAGTTCAGATGCCTCGGGGCACGGGTGTCAAGGTCCCACTTCTGTAGGCTTCCTAAGCGCTACGACATCTCGCCCGCGCGGAGCACGTCAATCATGTTGTACAGCCGCACCGGGTCGCCCGCGTCGCGGCGGGCGGCCAAAAACACGACCGCGTCGACGGTGCCCTCGGCGTACACGGCGCGGCCAACGACGTTGTGCTGTAGCTCAAACCGGACGCTCCCGTCCGCACTCACCAGCCGGTACGTGTGGAAGGCGTGCCCCGCGAGCGCGTCGGCGGGGACCCCCATCTCCGCCACCTGCGCGTCGGGCGACCGCACCTTGACGATATCCGCCACCGCCAGCGGCGCGCCGAGCGCGCCAAACGCGGCCACGTTGGCCTTGGCCGTCCCCGACGTGTCCGCCTTGTGGGACTGGTGCGACTCGGTGACGGAGAGGGTGTAGCCGGCGTAGGCGCCGGGGAAGGCGGCGGCGGCAGCCTCGAGCGCCGCCTGCAGCGCCACGATCTGCTTGGCCATGTTGGGCGCGATCAGCGCGTAGGCGCCCGCGGCGGGGCCGTCGCCGGTGGCCACGGCCGCCCGCATCGCCGCCTCGTCGCCGCCCGTGGTGCCAACGACAAAGGAGAGGCCCGCGGCAGCGTAGGCAGCGACATTGGCATTGACCGCCGACGGGTGGGTGTAGTCGACAACGACCGTCGACGGGTGCTCGGCGGCAATCGCCGCGAGCGTCGCCTCACGGTCGGCGGGACTAGGGGGAGGACAGGAGACAGGAGAGGCGGCGGCGGGGGGGGGGGAGGGCAGACCGGCACGGAAACGACAGACCACCAACACAGCGCAGGGAAAATAACCGTTGACCATCGCGGGTCAGCGGCCGCCGCGCGAGCGGCCCAGCACGCCCACGCGGCTAGTGTCCACCACCAGTCACGACGGTGAGCGCCGGGCGCCGCCCACAAACGCCCCGCCGGCAGGAAAGCTCCTGCCCCCCTGCGCGACGCTCACCCCCCCCCTACCGCCCGACCCCGCCGCCGCGTGCAGAGAAAATAGACGACCTACGTACCGGACCAGCCGCACGTCCACCCCCGCGACCGTCACCACCTCCTCCGCCACCTGGTCACCGGTCAAGCCCAGCGGGACGAGCCTGCCCACAGCAACCAAAAAAAAGACGCGCAGCCAGTCGCGGGTGCCCCACACGCCGTCAGCACGGGCCCCAGAGGTGTGGGTGGGTGGTGCGGAGCAGCGCCACCGCCCGCCCCGCCACCCCCTCCCCCGCACCCACCCATACCACCCACACCACCACCGTCCGTAGGTCGGCCGACGCGCACGGGGAGGGTGGAATGGGCCGGGGCGGGGGATGGCCCGCGCCGGCTACCACCCCCCCCCTCCCCCCCTTCCCCCCCCACCTCCACGCGTAGCCACTACCAGTGGCAGGACCGATAGAGGAAAAAGCGCCGCCGCCAACACCCCCCCCCCCCCCTTGCCCACCGCCCATCCCGTCCACCCCCTCCCGCCCCCCCCCCCCTCCCCATCCCATCCGCCACCACAGCCGCGCCTCTTCCCCTCCACACACCTCCCCTGCCCCCCCCCCAAAAAAAAAAAAAAAAAAGGACGCCGCCCGCGCCCGCACGCTCGCCCCCTCGCCCTGCCCCACCCCCCCCACCCCCCCCCCCTCCACGCGACAAAAAAAAAAAAAACGTACGTCAGCCCCCGCGACACCACCGCCGCCGCCACCGCCGTCGCCATCTTTCCCGGCATGCCATTGACCATCACACGGAGCGGCGGCGCCCCCCCCCCCCCCCCCCCCCCACGCGCCGCCGCGGCCATGGCCAGCGCGCCCGCGCGCACCCCCACCGCCGACGCGGGCCGCGGCGGCCGCGGCGGCCCCCCCCCCCCACCACCCCCCGGCGGTCCACCCACGCCCACCAACGCGGGCGTGGCGGGTACTACCAGCGGCGGCCGCGGCGCGGCGGACGGCGGGCCGTCGGCCGGCCGCGCCGGCCGCCGCCGCCGCCGCCGCCGCCGCCGCCGCCGCGGCAGGGGCGGCAGGGGCGGCCGGCCGGCACCAGGGCGTGGCGGCGATGGCAAACGCGGCGGCGGGCGCGGCGGCCATGGCCACGCGCGCACGCGGCAGCCGGCTGGGGGGGGGGGGGGGTGGTGGGGGGGGAGGGGGGGGGGGGGAAGGCCGGCGGGCGGGGCGGCGGCGGTCGGCAGCGGCGCGGGTGGAGGTCTGCGGGTGGCAGCGGCGGTCGTGGGGCGGGGCGGCGATCGATGCGGGTCCCCCGCTCCACACACGCGGGGAGGCGGCCGCGGCGGTGCACGATCCGCACCGCCGCAGATGGATCTGGACGAGCACCGACCGTTGCCTGTGTCCTGCAGGGGGTGGTCCCCCCCCCCTAGCTAGCTAACCGCTCCTGCTCCAACCGCGCAGAGGCGGACGCCTTGGCCCGCCGCCGACCCGACCACCCCCCTGCGCCCCGCGCACCAGCGCGTAGCGGCACCCGGCGGCGGAGGGAGGGTGGACGGGAGTGCCACGAGAGGAGCGCCTGCCAGGGGCGTCCACCGCCAGGGGGGGGATGGCGGCCCCGCCCGCGCGACCGCCGGCGGGCGGCTGGACGAGGGCGGCGGCCGCCGCCAGCGGCGGCGGGGGAGGCGGGAGGGGCGCGCCGCGGGAGGGGCGACGCTGAGGGTGGGGGGGGGGGAGAGGGGGTGGCGGCCGCCCGCGCTGCCGCGGCTGTCGCGGCCGGCGGGTCCGCACGGCGCGGCGCGGCGTCGCGCGGCGTCGCGCGGCGCGGCGGTGGCGGCAGCGCGGCCGCCGGGTGGGTGTGGCGCTGGGGGCGGGAGGTCGCGGGCGGGCGGGCGGGCGGGCGGGCGGGTCCCACTGGCGCTGTGCTGGTGGGGGCAACAAAGAGCAGCCCGCCCACCCGCCCGCCCGCCTGCCCTGGCCGCGGCACGGTCGTCACGTACGACGTTGCCGCGAAACCGCCGCCGTCGGAGAAAAAGGCGCCGCCACACAGCAGAGTACCAACCGACTCGGTAGTATGGGACCGCCCAAACCCCCCCACAGCCCCGGGGGGTGCGCCTCCCCGCCACGCACCCCGGCCAGCACCTCGCGCCGCGCACCGCGCCCCCCCCCTACCACGTCGGGCGCGTCCCCTCCCCTCCCCCAACCCCCCCCCCCTCTCACCCCCCCCCCCACTACTACTACCCTCTTGTCACGCCAAACTGCATGGCGAGCGCCTGCAGCTGCAGGATCTGCTGCCGCTGCTCGGCCGGCAGCTCGGCCAGCTGCTCGGCCGTCACGGCCATGACCGTGGCGAGCTGCTCCACCAGCGCGGGCCCCGCCTCGCCCACCCCCGCCGCCACCGCCGCCTGCATCAGCGCGTCCAGGCCCTGCGCCTGCTGCGCCTGTGGTGGCTGCGGTGGCGGCGGGGGGGCCACGCCGCCCGCCCCCGCCGGCGGCACGCCCACCGCACCCGCCCCGGCCACGCCGGCGGGGCCCCCCGGCACACCCGACAGCGGCGGCGGCGGTGGCGGCGGCGGCGGCGGCGGCGCGGGCGACAGCCCCGGGCCGCCACCGCCGCCAGGCGGCTGCGGCTGCCCGCGCGGCAGCGGCGGCCGCTGGTGCGTCAGCGGCGGCGGCGGGAGGAGCCCCTTTGGCGGCGGCGGCCGCTGCACGTCGACGCCGCCCGACACGGGCGGGCCGAGCAGTGCCGCGGCGGGGGGCACGCCGGCCATGCCCACCGGCGGGGGGGGCGCCATGCCACCGCCGCCGCCGCCAACGGCGCCCGGTGGCGGCGGCGGCGGCGGCGGCGGCGGCGGCCCGGCCGCCGCCCCAAACGGCAGCGGCGGCCCGCCGGCGGCGGCGGCGCCCCCACCGCCGGGCCCGCCCGGGAGGGACTCGGCCAGCGGCGGGCCCGGCGGCACCCCCCCGCTGCCGACGCCAACCCCCCCCCCGGCGGTGGCGGCGGCGGCGGCGGCGCGTGCGCCGACGACAGCGGCGGCGGCTGGATGAGGCCGAGCATAATCTGCGCCTGCAGGAGGGCGCGCCCCAGGTCTGGGTTGCCCAGCAGCAGCGCCCGCACCGCGTCCGCGTCGGCCGCGATCGCCGCCTTGAGCTGCAGCATCACCCCGTGGATCTCTGCGAGGGACATGCCCTCCACGCTCATCGCGCCGCCGCCCGTGGCGCCGCCCATGGACAGGCCGCCACCGCCACCGCCGAGGAGGCCGCCGCCGCCGCCGCCGCCGCCGCCGCCACGGTCGCCGCCGCCGCCGCCACGGTCGCCGCCGCCGCCACGCCGGAAGCCATCCCCGCCATCGTCCCGCCCCCCCCAGCCGCCGTCCCGCCCGTCCCGCCCGTCGCGGCCGTCCCCCCCGCCGTCGCGGTCACCGCCGCGGCCGCCGCCGCGGCCGTCCCCCCCGTCGCGGTCCCCCCGGCCGCCGTGGTCCCCACCGCCGCCGCCGCGGTCGCCGCCACCGCGGTCGCCGCGGTCGCCGCCCCCCCCCCCCCCCCCACGCGGCGGCGCGCTCTTGTCCGCAATGTCCACCCGCACCGGCCGCCCATTGACGTCGACGCCGTTGAGGTTGCGGAGGGCGGACATGGCCGTCTCTGGGTCCGAGTACTCGCAAAAGCCATACCCCTTGGGCTTGCCCGTCGTCTGGTCATAGACGAGCCGGAAGGTGACGACGGTGCCCACCTGCGCAAACGTGTCGCGTAGCTGCTCTTCGGTCGTGTCGTAGGAGATGTTGCCGACAAAGACGGTGGACTTGCCGCGACGGGACATGCTGGGCAGGCAGGGGGGGGGCACGCCTCGGCACAGAGGCGGCAACCGGGGGCGCCGAGCCCGCAGCGGGCCGCCCGCGCACGAGCAGACACTGGGGGAAGGAGGGGCTGGCTCGCCAGAATGCTGCCAGCACACACGAGCAGGCAAGGGGTTGTCCACGCGCAGAAACGGCACAGGCTAGCGAGGAGGACGAGCCAAGGCAGGGACGCGCACGTTGGCCAGCCCGCGGTTGTGGGCTTGGGCGTCGCAGCCCAGAGCCGTGCCGGTGCCGCGGCGGGCGAGGCGACGCGCGGGAAAAGCCCGTCCCCAATTTCAGTTGCGGAGTCAAAGTTGCCACGTGCTTTTGGATCCATTTTTGCTGTTCGCCGTGACGTCGCTGGCTGGTCATCCCTCCCTCCCTCCCCACCCTGCGTGTTTATTCCTCGCACTTCCCCTCCGTCTCTCCTTCCACGCTGTGTTCCTTTCCCCACCCGCCTGCCCCCCCCGTATCCACCGTTCCTCCTTCCATCGGCCTCTTCATCCCCACCCGCTTTTCTTGGCCGCGCCCCTGTTTCCCTCCCACCCCCCTGTCTCCCACCCACCCCCCATTCCTCCCCCCTCTGGGCCGGCAACGCACCGCCGCCAGCGCGGGCGGCGGCCGCCGCCATGACCACCTCCACCACCCTGTCGGGGCGCACCATCTCACCCCGCGCGCCCGAGCGCGGTAGCTTCCCGCTCGACCACCTCGGCGAGTGCCGCGACTTTGCCCGCGCCTACCTCCGCTGCATGAAGGCCAACGCCAACGTCACCACCCAGTGCCGGCCGCTGGCCAAGCAGTTCCTCGCGTGTCGGATGGACACGTACGTTGGGGGGGGGGAGGGGGAGGGGGTGGCCCGCCCTCGAGGGGCTAGCCGCGTTTGGTTGGGGTTGGTTCCTGCCGACGTTGTATCCGGGGTGGCCACCGCTCCTCACCAGTTTGTGCTGACATTCCCCTTTTGCTGAGGGCACTGCTTTTCCTGACCACCGCGTCCCCTCCCATCGCGACCCCACCGCTCACGTTCACCTCGCCCCGCTCTCGCGTCCGCTCCCCGTCCCCCACCATGGCCCCGTCGCTCACACGGTTGGTTGACCAGTGGCCTGATGGCCCGCGAGGAGTGGGCTGCGCTGGGCTTCCACGAAGACGACGACGCCCTGCCGGTGGCCGACGAGCCCGCCCCGCGGCGAGAGGCGGCCGGCTTTGTCGCGGGCGTGCGGTTCCCCGAGGAGCGCCGCCGCCGCCGGGAGCAACAGCAACAGCAGCGACAGCAGCAGCAGCAGGAGCAGCGGCAGCAGCCCAAGCAGCAGCCATAGTCGCGGCCCCCTCCGCACGGCCCGCTCCTTGCTTTGTCTCTCCCCCTCCGCCCCCCCCCCCTTCTTACCCGCCCACCCTGTACAGAAGGACGTGTCCATCCCATTTGAGATGGCACTGCCGCTCCCACCCGCATTACCAAAAATAAACTGTCGCGCAGTAGAAGAGAAAACCATGCACCGTGGGTCGGCCGCTGCCCTAGTCCATTATGCCTTTGAGCGACTTGGTCGTTACCCCCTCCTGGATGATGAACTGCACGTCCACCCCCCACGCAGAGATACGTCCCCGTCCAAGGCGGCCACCAGGCTCTGGCCGAGCGTCTCAAACAGCTCCTCCAGGTCCATGTCCTCTCGGTAGAGCGTCTCGCAGGTGCCAAACAGCGACTCGGCGCACGTGCTGCTGACCACCAGGTCGTCGGCGACGGCCATGGCATGGAGCGCATCCCAAAACGTAGCCCTTTAATTTTCCTTCCATTGGTGCTGGCACGCCACACAGCGATAGAACGTGCTCATCGGCTCGTCGGCACTGCGAGTCTGCATCTGGAAGAAGAACGCCTCGTGCCCACCGCACTTGGGACACACCGTCTCCGTCTTGTCGGCGAGCGCCCACGCGTCCTCACCGCCAAGCACGTCATCGACGACCTTGCGAGGGAGACGTGAAACGGACTTGGTCAGCCGCCGGTCGCCCACGCCGTGGATGTAGGCACACGTGCGGCAGAAGAAGCGGAGGCTGCCAGTCGCGTCGACCTCGCCGTGGTGCGACGGAGACCGCTCCAGGAGGAGCAGGTTGGCACACGCCGGGCAGAAGAGCATGGCGGCTGCCCACGCGGCACAGAAACTGCCAAAGCGCCGGGGAGGCGGAAGGAGGAAAGAGAGGCGTGGTGACAGGAGCAGGGGAGCGAGAGGATGCCGCGCGCCCAGAGCAAAGGAGACTTCGCAGGGTGCGCGTCGGTCGTGCGCAGGAAGGATCTGTCGGATGCGGCCACCTAGGAGGGCGCTACTTTTCCCGCGAGTTCCACGTGTGATACATTCGGACAAGTCCCCGTACTTTGCTCGAGAAGAGAGTGTATGGTGGGGGCGACGGCGAGAGGCCGGAGGCAGCGGGTGACAGGGACGGCTCGCGGCTGCCAGGCATGGCGAGGGACAGCTCGGGGCAACTGTGGACAGCGGGGACTGCTGGAGGTCAGCGAGGAGCAGCAGCGTGCTGCGATGGCGGCGGGGGGTGGTGGGTGCGTCCTGCATCTGAGGTCGGGTGCGTCGGGTGGCATGAGCGGTGGGCCCCAGGAAGGGGCGGCTGGCTGGTGTTACGGAAGGCGGGCGGTAGCAGAGGGCTTGAGCAAAATAGCATACATCTCGAAACCACAGAGGCAAAGAAGCGGCAAGGGTCCAGTGGGTGTGGCGGGGAGTATGCCGCCGGGAGCGATTAGCGGCGGTGGGGGGTGACGCCTGTAGCGCACGGACGCGCCACCGGCATGCACCGGTCTTTGCAGTCTCCTCGACCAGCACCGTGCGTCTGGCCAACGGGAGTCTGCTTGTGCGAGGAGATCGACGAGAAGAACGGTAACGAGAGACAAGGAGCGCAACGCAAGAAAAAAAAAAACAGAGAAACAAACACCCAAACAACACACGACCTAGATAAGAATACATGGGCGCCACGCGCCCGCGCGACCCGCGCGGGCCGCCCGCACGCGCCACCGCCCGCCACCGCAACGATCCCGCGGCGGGCAGCTCGCAAACGTCCCCGGGCACGCGCCACCCCCCGCCTCCCCCCACCCCACCCCCCATTCTCTCGTACGCAAATGGGTGGGCAGGCCACCCGCATGGCCACCTTCCCCCCCCCCCCCCCCCCCCCCCCCCCGCGAACTAGGATGCAGGTGCGGCGTCCAGCTTGCCAGCACCCCCCCCCTCCCCCCCCCCCCCCCCCGCCCCCTTCACCTTGTCCGGGAACAGGTGCGGGTACCGCGGGCTCTCCGGGTCAAGCCACCACCCGACCAGCCACCACCGGTTCAGCGCGCCCACATACAGGTACTGGTAGTCGACCCAGTCGCCGACCGTCGCGACGGAAAAGAGCCCCCAGTCCGCCACCCGCAGCGCCTGCAGGCGCACCAGGTAGGGCGCGACGCGGACGCGGACGCGCTCCACCACCCCCGCCTTGCGGCGCGCCACCGCCGGCGCCGCGGCGCGCATCTGGCCGACCAGGTCCGCCGCGCCGGGGCGGGTCGCCCACGCGAGGAGCAGCGCCAGCGCGAGCGCCGGCGCCGCCGTCGCGGCGGCCGCCCACACCAGCCAGCCGACCGCGGCGACCGCGGCGGCGGCGAGGCCGGCGCCGACCGCCGCGCGGCCGCGCGGCGGCAGCACCCCAACGCCGTACGTGTGCGGGCCAGACGTGTCGCTGATGGCCGACAGGATGGCCAGGCCCGCGCCCCGGTCCTCGTGCGTCACCGCCGCGGCCACGCCCAGCGCGGAGGCGGTCAGGGCGGTGACGCCGCGGACGCGGCCGCCGGGGGGGAGCCCCGGGGGGGGCGGGGGGGTCCGCCGCCACACGCCGGGCCGCCCCGCCAGTCGGCCGACGCTGCCGCCAGCGGTGGCGGCGGCGCCACCGCCAGCGGCGGCGGCGGCGCCACCCCCAGCGGCGGCACTGCCGCCGCCTCCGCGGGCGGCCGCGGGTGGCGCCCGCCGCGGGGGCGGGCCGCCGCCACCCCCGCCGGCGCGGGGCGCGGCGGGCGCCGCGCGCGCCGACGGGGCGGCGCCCCCCCCCCACCCAGCCGCCGCACCACCCCCGCCGGCGGCGACGACAGGGCGCGCCAGCCACGAACAGCGGGCGGGCCGGTCAGCCCCGCCGCGCCTCGCGTCGCCGCGGCGGCGCCCCCCCCCGCCCAGCGGGCGGCGGCGGCAGCGCGGGTGGCGCCCGCCCGCAGCGGCGGCACCACCCGCGGGGCGGCGGCGGCGGCGGCGGCGGCGGCAGCAGCAGCGCCGGCCGCGGCGCCTCCCCCCCCCGTCGCGCCCGCTGGTGGCGGCGGCCGCGGCGTCGGCAGCGTCGGCAGCGGCGTCGGCAACGTCGTTGGCAGCGTCGGCGACAGCGGCGGCGCGGCGGCACCGCCCGCAGCGGCCGGCCGCCGCGCGGCGGCGCCCCCCCGCGCCGCCGCGGCGGGCGCGGCGGCCGGGGCGGCGGCCGGGGCGGCGGCCGGGGCGGCGGCCGGGGTGGTGGCGGCGGCGGCGGCGGCGGCGCGGCGGGCGGCGAGGCCGGCCGCCGCGCGGGCGGCGGTGGCCAGCGGCGCCACCGCCGTCATGGGCGCGACACCGTGGCGACCGGCGGAAAAAAGGGGGGGGGGGGGGGTTGGTGGAGCGAGGTGGGCGGCAAAAGGTGGGGGGGGAGGCGGCGCGGAGCGAGAGCAGCGCGCGCGGCGCGGCGCGGCGTTCCACAGCCGCCGCGCGGCCGCCGACGTCGACGACGCGGGGGAGTGTCCTCGCCGCGGCCGGGCCCGTCCAAACCTCGCGCGCGTGGCCCGTGCGCCCAGCCGCCCCTCTCCCAGGCACGGATCCGGCCAATCGGCGCGCGTGCCGTTGACGCCTGCGGCCACGCGTTTTGTGGCACGCACGCGGCCAATGGGCGCCACGACGGCGTGCCACGGTGGCTGCAAAAAAAATCTGGTGGATTTGACGGGTCAACGACGGCATGATATTACGCGGCATTGTACTGTAAGTGTGTGCAGCCTTGCCACACCCGTGATCCCCACGAGGCAGCGAAAAACTGCCCACAAAGACCCTCTGGGCACCTACAAGAATGGGAACGGACGGGCGCTTCAACTGGTGGACAACCGGTGGCGGCATCGACGCGGGCGGTTCGTTTCCTCGGCGCATGAGCGCGGTATCCAGACCGTGGCCGCCAAACGCGTTGACAGACAGGATGCCATCACCGGGCGCGACAGCGCTCACGCAGCCGGTGTCGCGGGCAGACTACGGCCCGAGAGGGTCGAAGCGTGAGCGTGGGCGGGGGTGAAGCGGTGAGTGTATGGGGATGGTTTCTGGTGGGGAGGCTGACCGTCCCGCTCGAGCGGCAAGCTTTTGCAGTGGACAGTCGCAGCTACGGACCATCGGGGCCGCGCTTGTCCCTCCTGGACAGGGTGCCGGGTACAGTGGTCCAGGAGAGAGGTGGACCGATGCTTCCTCGCCACGAGGGCTGTTTGGCTTCCACCCGTATTGGGGACACCATCTCCCCTCCGCCCCGGGACGATCGTGTTCCGAGGTAGTAGGTTGTGTCAGAGTGGGGACTGCACTGACCGCGGTCGCGGGGCTCGTGCCGAGGTACTTCCGGACGCACCGGCGTCCTGTGGGGCGTCAAGGAGCAAATAATCTTGACGCAAGGGGTTGGGGGTGTGTGGGCGGCGAGAGGGCCCTACTGGAGCGGGGATACTTCTCCACTGCGGGGCTTGCTGTCCGCTCCTCTCCAGTGCCGCACCGCCATGCCACGGCGGCGCACTCCGGCCTCATCCCTCTCGCCCGCGATGCAGACAAACAGCCAATGTCCGCATCCAGCCAGCGCTATACTTGTTTTCTCTCTTCCTGGCGTGTTCTGTGTCCCAGTCCGGTCGCGTCCGTTTGAGGTCACGTCCACCAAAGTCTACCAAAATTTCCACACCGTCCGTGTCATCCGCCAGCCAGCTGCTCATTGGCCGATACCAAACGCGTGACCTCGGCTGCCAGCGGCTCGCGAGGCCCGATTGGGCGGAGCCGTCCAGGGTGCCTGGGCTACGGGAAGAGGCCTCTTCTTCATAACACAGCGAAAATTGGGTACGAAGAGCGAGACGGGCACTTTTGGGAGGTTGTGCTCCTTCACGGGTGTGACCGCGCCCGGCCCGTCCTTGGCCGGGAGCGGCCGCGGCGGCGGTGCCTGACCGTGCTTCACGGGGGGGACGGGGGTGTAGGGGGCTTTAGCTGGTGGCCTCGGATGGGGAGGCGGCGGGGGAATGAGCCGCTCCGGGTCCTCCGCGGCACTGGCACCGCTGACGGTGGCGGCCGTGGCGGCAGCAACGCCCCTTCATCTGCGCTGAGGCGTTCGTCGCGACGGTCGGGCGAGCGACCGTCGAGCGGGCACCCCTCCCCGCGCTTTTTTTCGGCAAACTGGGCGGTGCTGGCCACCGTCCAGAGGGGCCACACCGCAGAGGCGGCGGCGGGAGTCTGTGACGAGATGCCAACTGGCGTGCAATCGTGTGCTTGGTGCGGACGCTTCACGGAGCGCTCACCCCGGTTGTATACTTGGGGGAGGGCGGGGAAGGGTGGCCGCGACGACTCGGTGGTAGCGGGAGTGAGGGAAGGCAGAGAAGGAGATGGGGGGATGAGCGAGGGAGGGGCGGAGCGAGACACACGAGCTAAATTTTAGTTTGCTAGCCACGGCGCGCGAAACTCGGCATGGGCGTGGGGTAGAAGATGGGGTAGAGGAGGACGGATGGTTTGCCACACGGTGTGTTCTTGGAGGAGAGAGAGATAGAGTGGAGGCTGGGGGCAATGCGGACAGTGCGTGGCGGCCGGTCGGCGGCGACGAGGGACAGACGTACGCGGCCACCTGGCGGCGGTTGGTCCGCGGCGGGTGATGCGGCCTGTGGGCGAATGCTACAGTCGGAGGGTTCCTGCCTGGGGCGGCACACCACCCCCCCCCGCCCGCTCCTGTTGGGGTGCCGCATTGCCCGCCGCCGCGTCGCCGGCGGGGCGTGTCCAGCGCGAGCGCCCGTCCCCCCCAACTCTATCCCAGCGGCCCACCCCCGACCTCACCGCCGGCGCTGACCCGGCCTCCCATGGGGGACACCACGCGCAACGGGCCAAGGTTGGAATGGACGGCGGAGGCGCGCCGCCGCCCTCCCCGCCCCGCCATCCCTCCCCGTTCCCGCCCTCCCGCCACGGCGATGCGCCTAAAGCGGGTGGCGACACGCGCCTGCTGCTTCTTGGTTCTTTGTCCCCAGTGCTTGCCTGCTACGATGGACGCGCGGTGGCAGCCAACGCCACCCGCTGCTCGTCGTGCACCGCAGCGGCTCACCCAGGGCAGTGGTAGGCAGGCCACAGGGGAAACGGCACCGCCATTCCATCCCACCCCTTCCCCCCACTGGACTTTCACCACAACCACCACGCACGCCTCCACCACCGCCAGCCCCCGCCACCGCCGAGCCCCCCGCACTCTCGCTCGCCCCCCAACCAACCCCGCCCCCCTCCCCCCCAACCCCTCCTGCCTCCCGCCTCCCACCCCCCCCCCACACGCGCGCCCGCCCGCCCGCACGCACCGCCTCACGCCGTCCGCAGGATGATGTGAAAGCCGCTGTCCGTCTCGACAATGCCGCTCATCTCGCCCACGGCGAGCCCAAACGCGGCCGCCTCAAACGGGGCCTGCATCTGCCCCCGCCCAAAGGCGCCCAGGTCGCCGCCCGCGCGCGCCGACGAGCAGTCAGACAGCTCGGACGCGAGCGTCGCGAACGGTACGTCCCCCGCGGCGAGGCGCTCCCGCGCGGCGGTGAGGGTGGCGACCGCCTCGGCGGCGGGGCGGGTGATGGTGGGCGTGCGCCAGGAGGACGGCCGCCGCGAGCCGGCGTGCTTGACCAGAATGTGGGACGCCGTGACGGTGGCCATGGTGGGGGTGGTGGGGGTGCAGGAAGGCGGCCGGAAGGGGGTCGGGGGCGGAAGGGGCCCTGTGACAGCAGATGGGGTGGTGACGAATGCAGGTGGGGGGGGGAAGTGGCAGCGCGACGGGCAACGTCGCCGTGGGCGTAGGCTGAAGCGGGGTCGTCGCCAGCAGAGCGGGCGGCGGGTCTTTTGTGGGGGGGGGGTGGCTTCGATCGGCAATCGAGCCAAGCACAGGGAGTATCATGAAGGACGATCATCGTCTGCAATTGAACGGATTTGGCCGCCGCGCCCGCATCTGGTGATCCGGACCGATTCGAGCGCACGCTGACGCTGACCAGCAGCATCGTCCCCACCAAGAATGCAGTGTCGAGTGCCCCCGTCCAGTACACACGGGCGCCGGCCTCCTTGCCCCCGACCCAGTCCTCTTGCCCGCCGCTTGCTCCCCTCACCCTCCTACTCTCCCCCCTCGACCTCCCCCCGCCCCTACTCGGTCCGCACCCTCCGGCGCGCGGCGAGCGCTGCCGCCGCCGCCCTGCCCCCATCCCACCCCGAGTCGCTCACGTCCACCTCGACCAGGCGCGGCAGCGCCAGCAGCGCGGCGGCGACCGACTCGGGCACCGCCACCCACCCAAACAGCCGCACCGCGGTCAGGCGGTCCCCCCCCCCCCTCGCAAACGCCGCCTCCAGCGCGCCCGCCGCGACGCCCGCACAGTTCAACGTCAGCGTCGTCAGGCGGCCGCCCGCGAGGAGCGCGCCCAGCACCGCCGCCGCGTCGGGCCGGTCCAGCGACGCGCAGTTGAGGTGGAGGGCGGCCAGGCGGGGCGCCGCCGCCGCCAACGCCGCCGCGCCGTCGGCGGTGAGGGCGGCGCCGAGGAGCGCGTCGAGCGAGGCGAGCGCGGGCAGGCCGCCCGGCCCGCCGAGCGTGGCGACCAGCGCGTCGGTGAGGGGCAGGCCCGTCTCGAGTTCGGTCAGCACCCCCGCCGACGGGCGGAGGGCGCGGCCGACGCCCGCCGCGGTGACGGCCGTCTCGTAGAGCAGCAGCCGGCGGAGGGCGCCCGACGCGGCGACCGCCGCGACGGCGGCGTCGCCGACGGCGGGGCACTCGCGGAGGTCCACGTCGGCGAGGCCGCCCGCCGCGGCGGCCGCCGCCATCACGCCGCCGTCGGTGACGGCGGTGGCGCCGGTGAGGACGAGCCGCGCCAGCCGCGGGCACCGCCGCAGGCCGGCGAGGACGTTGTCGGTGGCGGCGGTGAAGGACAGGTCGAGGGTGCGGAGGGAGGCCGCGACGGAGGGGGGGAGGGCGGACAGGCACTCGGCGAGGACGGTGGGGGTGAGGCTCCCGCCCGTCAGGCGGAGGGTGTGGAGGGCGGGAGAGGTCGACCGGAGCAGGGTGGTGAGGGCGCCGCCCACGTCGGGCAGGGGAGCGGCGGCGGCGGCCGCGGCGGCTGTGGCGCCTGGCAGCGCGGCGGCCGCGGTGGCACCCGGCGGCGGCGGCGGCGGCAGCGGCGCCGACGCGGCGGCGGCGGCGGCGGCGTCCCCGCCCCCCCCCCTTGCGCCAGTGGCGGGGCGGCCCCGTCGGGCAGGCGGACCCCCCCGACGCCCAAGCCGAGCCCCTCTGGCTCCCCCCCCCCACTCGACAGGTCCAGCACCCGCAGCGAGCGGCCACTCGACGTGGCGAGCAGCTCCGCGGCGGGCCGGCCCAGCCCCACCCACACCGCCAGCACCTCGAGGCGCGCCGACGCGAGCAGCGCGCCCGTGAACAGCGGCGCCCCCCCACTCCCCCCCCCCCCCCCCCGGCCCCCCCCGCCCACCCCGGGTCGCCAATGACGCACAGCCCCCGGAGCGTGGCGGCGCGGCGGAGGAGCCGGCGGGCGCCACCCCCCCCCCGCGCCCCCCGCCGCCGCCCAGCTCCCGCGCGGTGACGACAACGTAGCCAGTGGCGGCGGCGACCGCGTCGCGGGCGGCGGTGCACGTTGCACCGAGCGGCGCGGCGGCGGCGGCCATGGCCGCCGACACAAACGGCGCGTCGTCGAGGGCGCGGAGCTCCCCGTCGGCCGCCCACGGCAGGTCGACGGGCGCGCGGGTGGTGGGGTGGGTGGCCGTCGCCGCCACCGCCGCGGCGATGGAGGTGAGCAGGTCGTGGGGGAGGTCCAGGAGGGTCGCGACGGGCAGCGGCGGCCGCTGTTTGGGGGGGGCGGGGGGGGGGGGGGAGGGGCGGGACGAGCCGGACAAAGGGGGGGGGGGGGCGCCGACGGGACGCCGCAGGGGGGGTCTTGTTGACGAACGGGGCGGGACGGCGGCCGACGCAGGCAGAGGTGGCAACCGCGACGACGGCGGCGCAGCGGCCACTGGCAACAGCGGCGCAACGTTTGAGGGTGTCAAGGGGGGAAGCGGCGCCGGCGACGGCGACCGACGCCGGCCACCCGCCCCAGGCAGGAGCGGCGGCAGCCGCCACGCCGGCGTGGCGCGGCGGGCCGGCGCGTCCCCGCCGCCACCGCCGCCGCAGCCGTCGGCGGTACTCGCCGCCGCGGGCGGCCGCGGCGCGACGGGCGGCCGCCCCCCGCCGCCCGGCGGCGGCGGCGGCGGCGGCGGCGGCGGCGGCGGCGGCGGCGGCGGCGGTCGCCGCGCCGCCAGCGGCGGTACGCGTAGCGCCCGCGGCGCCCGCGGCAGTGGCGGCGACAGCAGCGGCGGCAGCGGCGGCGGCGGCGGCGGCGGCGACGTCGCCGCCACGGGCGCGTCGTCGGCGCTCATCGCGGCCATGGCCGCGGCGAGGGCGGACACGCTCAGCGGCGGCGGCGGCGGCGACGACGCCGCCGACGCGGCGGGCGGGGCGGCCATGACGGAGGGGCCGCCGCGGCCGCCGCTCCCCCCCACGCGCGTGCGCGCGCGGGGGGGGGGGGTGGGGGGGGAGAAGGCGGAGGGAGAGGGGGGATGAGAGGGCGGAGGAGGAAGCCACGCGCAAGGAAGGTGGGAACAAAAAGGAGAAAAAACCACAAGGAAACACACCCGGACGGCGGGCTACAAGGAGAGAGCGGGGGGGAAGGGGACGGGTGAATGGGAACAGAGAGGAGGCGTGGCGGTGGGAGCGCGGGTGGAGGGAATGCCACCGACAGAGGCACCCCACCACCGCCCGACAGGGGGGGGGAAGGATAGCCGCGGACGGTACCGGCCGGTGGCCAGATAGGCGCCCACGGCGACAAGCGCACGCCGCCGTGGGCCGGGAGGTGCCTCGTCGGCGGTGGAGCGCCGGGGGGGGGCAAGGCGCCGGCCGCGGCCACCGCCTGCGCCGCGCGGCTGCCAGGCGGCGCGGGGTGGCGGGAACGGGTCCTCGGGGAGACACCAAGCGAAACCGTCGCGGTGGCAGCGGCAAGCGGCTCAGCGGGCGGCCATAGAATTGGTGTCGATCACGTGAAAGTTGTGCGACGGGACACGATCAATTCCCACTCGATAGGATGACCAGGACATTCCCAAAGCAGGCATCCACCAGACCTCTCCCTGCTTACAGCGACGGTCAGACGCCTGTGCTGTAGCGGCTCGGGGGCGGCTCCGGCCGTCCGCCCCAAATTCTCTCGTCGCCTCCGTCCCCGTCCCCGCGCAGCGCCGCCGCCGGGACGACAACCGCCGCTCCCGCTCCCCGCACCCACTCGGCGTGCCCCGTCAACGCGGCCGCCCTCTCCGCGGCCGCGTCCCCGCTCCTCCCCCCCCACACCCCCCCCTCCCTCATCACCCCGCCGCGGCGGCGGCACGTCGACGGCCGCCGCGCGTGCCAACCGCTGCCGTCGCTGCCGCTACCGGCAGTGGCGGCAGCCAGCTGCAGCCGCCGCAGCGGCAGCGGCGCTGCACTTTCCGTCTGCGGGAGCGGGATGGGTCAGGGAGCCCTGCGTGTCTGCGGGCCTCCTTCCGCCCGCATGATCGCCCGCGGCGCGTGCGGGCGGCCGGCTGGTGGCGGCGGCGGCGGCGGCGGCGGCGCTCATTTTTTTGCCTCACGGCCTCTCTCGCACCCCTCTCTTCTCTCTGCTCGGCGGGGGTACTTGCATGCCCCTGGCCGGCGCCTCTCGTAGCGAGGGGAGGGGGGGGGGGGGGGGCGTCTGGCCTACCAGTTGCGCTCCTCCCCCCGCCCCCCTCCGCTTCTCTCCACAGGATGCGTTCCTCTTGACACGGCGGCTGCGGCGGTGTCGGCGCTGCCTCCCCCCCCCGGCCGCCCTCCCCTCTCACCCCCCAGTGTGCACTGCCTTCCAGGGGTGTTGTGAGGGGGGGGGTAGCAGCGTCGGGGCGACGCCGGCGCTTGCGGCACGACGGTCTGTACGGGGGAGGGCGGCGGGCACGGCGGCTTTGAGCTCTGCGGCTTTCCCTTTCCCCCCCCCCCCCCCCCGCCACCGGCCCACCCCTCCCACGCTCCCCCCGTGGGTGAGCGCCCGCGGCGGCACGCACCACGTGCGCGATTGGGCGCACGGCGCTACGTGCCGCCGCCGGCGTTTCGCGTCACGGGCGGCGGCGATTTTCGCTTTGGTGGTGGGGAGGCCTCGTTGGGGGTGCCATTTGGTGGGGGTGGGGGACGGGACGTCGGGGGGGAGGTGTACGGGGGAGAGGAGGAGGAGGAGCACCACCCCCGTCAGGGGGGGTGCGGCGACGGGCGTGCGCGGTACCAAGCCCGCTCGCGCAGCCTCCCATTTTTCCTCCTGTCCCATCTTGGGTGTTTCCCCCCTCCGCCCGCACGGTGGTGGTGCACGCTCCTCCCCGCCGACGGTGGTGGTGTATGCCCCCCCCACCGACGGCCCGCTCCGCTGGAAGGGCTCTGCCGACGCCCCGCAGTGGCTGGCCGCCGGTACCTCGCTATCGTTCACGGTGGTTGCGCTGCTGTGCTCGTACGTGGGGGGGGAGAGGGGGTGGTTGAGTGTCGCTTGCGCACCCGCTCCCCAGAGGCGGTGCCGCGCATTCCCCTTGGTGTTTGTCTCACCGTCGACCCCCCTTCCACCCCACGCGTCACAGGTGTACGCCGCGGCCGCCGCGGCGGGCGTGCGGAGGGGAGGGTGGGGGGAGGGGAGGGGGGTGGGCAGCGACAGGTGGTAGCGGCGACGCGAGCGACGGCTGCTGCTGCGTGAGTGGGACCCCCCACGCGGGTGGTTGGCCCTGTTGCCGTCCGCGCCCGTGCTCGGCCGCCGTCCCCGGCCGCCCCCCCCGGCCGCGCCGCCCGTCGTGGTCGCCATCAATTGCAACACGCCCCCCCCGGCGCTCAAACCGGGCGCGTTCTGAGCAGCAGCAGCTGCGCGGGGGTGGTGACGGCGGCGGCGGTGGTGGTGGCGGCGGCGGTGGCTCCCCGGGGCGCCGCCGCCGCCACGGCGACGCGCGCGGGTGCGGGCCGCGGCGTCGGTGGTCGAGCGACGGGTGGTATCCCGTTGCGGTGACAGCGGGGGGCGCGGGTGCGCCCACGGACGCTCCGTGCCGCCGCCGCCATCATGTCGGGGACCGAGGCGAGCGGAGAGGAGGTGCCGCTCGCCTTTACCCCCACCACCATCCTGCCGCCGGCACCCCACGAGGCGTTTACGCGGGCCAAGGCACCCGATGTGCCTTCCAGGGCGTTTTTTACACTGGTGCGTTGGCGTTGTACCGTCGTGGGGGGGGGTTGGGGTTCACCCCTCGTTTCTTTCTGTTTGTGTCGGCGGGGTGGGATGGAGGGGCTGTGAGACGACCTGCAACGCCTCATGAGTCGCCGTATCTTGCGTCCTGGGCCGTGTCTGACAGGCTCTCTTTTTTCTTGGCTTGTCTGCATGCATTTGTGCTGGGTCCGTCTTGTGTACGTGTCTCTCGCAGGACCCCACGGCTGCCGACCATGGCCTCCACCCAGCTTGGGGTGGAACTCCCGTCGCGTGCACAGCTGCATCCGTCGAGGCGTCCGCCGCCTCTTCCACCGATAGTGTCGTTCCGAGGGACGCAGAGGTGGCGGCGGTCGATGTGGAGCACGCGTCCCTGTCGATTGGGCTGACCATTGAGCTGATGGAGACGCTCCTCCACTATGGCTCCAACGCACAACGGGCGGTCGTCCTGATGGAGCTCCACGCGCTGGTCGAGGCTCGGGACGTGATCAAGGCGGTGCTGCTGATCCCACTGGTGTGTGCGATGGTGCACAGCTGGGACGCCGAGCTACAGGCGACCGTTGCGGCTATCCTCATCGAATGTACCCACCTTGACCCGGAGGAGTGGCGGGTCACTGCGGGTGGGATGCCCGCGGTAGAGACCGCGCTCGCAGCCGTGTCACTGACTGGTCACCCAACACCGCCGGCGCTCACCGCAGCGCCCCGTCTCGAGTCTGTCCCGCCACCAATACCCCCGCCTGCCGCGCCTGCGGCGTCCTCTTCATTGCCACGGCTGGAGCAGCCCATCTCGTCTGTGATGTGCGAGGCGTCGTTTCGGGTGATTGGGGCGGCCACGGACGAGACCATCCTGGAGACGTGGGGTGAGGTGCTGATGGCGGTCCTACCACAGGTGCAGTGGGCCACCAATGGCGACCAGCTACGACGGGTGGTGGCCACCCTGGACGTGCATGTACGGTCAGGTGTCGAGGCCAGTAGCCGCCGGTTGGCCGCCCGTCTGTACGGCAGCTTGTCCATGTGTCTGGACGGCGCGGCTGTGGAGGAGCACATTTTGCCACGGGCGCTGGCTCTCTGTGCGGATCCCGACATTCAGGTGCGGGGGATGCTGGCCGAGTCGCTTGCCTTTGTCGGCGCCGCCGTCCCGGTCAAGACGGTGGAAGCGCGACTGTGGCCGGCGCTGCGGGAACTCCTCCAGTCCCCGGACGCGCGCATTCACGCCGCGACACTTCGGACTATTGCGCACGTGCTGCAGGCGGTGCACGAGAAGTCGGGGTCGGTACGTACCAGCCCACCGTCCTCCACCGTGGAGGCCAAGCTCGCCGCGTCGTTGCCAGTGACCACCCAAGGAACGGCCACTGCCATATCTAGTTTGGCTGGCGCGGTGATTGCAGCAAAGCAGCCGCCTGCGGCGCCGGTGGTTTCCCCCGACTGCAAGCTGCTGCGCGACCTACTGCCGCCCGTGTTTGCCAAAGAGGTGGCGTTTGCGAGATCTGCGGCTGCAGAGGACCAGCGCCTTGTCAGCGAGGATGTGTATCTGCTACTAGAGATCACCGCGGAAGTGTTTGGACAGCTGGCCTTCTCCGCCCTCCGCGGCGGTGGTGCGAATGATGTGGCGGCCGACGCGTATCGGGCTTTTCTTGCGATGGCTACGAGCAACGGCCCCATTGTGCGCCGGCACTGTGCATACAACCTGGCGGGGGTGTGCGCAGCACTGTCGCCTCGGTTTCGTACCGAGATGGCGGCCGTCGTTGAGTATTTGGCCCGTGACAATGACCCAGAGGTGCGGTGGAACGTGGCGGCCGGTCTGCACGCCGTTGCCGCCATCCTCATTCCGGCAGCAGACGGCTCGGCTACTGGCGGGAGCCTCCAGGCAGCGGGCGCCACGTCGTGCTTTGACTCGTTGTGCAAGGCCGCGGTAGGGTTACTGCAGGACGAGCACCCACTGGTGCGTAGCAACACGCTCGACACGCTCTTCCTGCTGCTGTCGAGCCTCTCCCAGGCCTGCGTGCGCGGCAACTCGGTGGGGACGCCCAGGAGTGGAGCTGGCAGCAGCAGTGGCGGCGGCACCAGCTCCGCGACGGGTCCTCCAGGAATGGCGCGGCTCGCAAGCATCTTCAGCAATCTAACCCTTCTCTCCGAGGGCTCCTGGCGCACGCAGGAGCTCCTTGCGCAGCAGCTGACTGCGTGCGCATCGTTTGCACCAGCAGAGGCGCTGCGCATCCACGTGCTGCCGCTGCTGTTGCGTATTTCAGAAGAGTCCTCCTACCTCGTGCGGGTGTCTGCGATGCAGGCCGTCGCGTCTTCGCTGCTGCACATTGCAGACACGGAGCAACGGGCGACCGCTTTCCAGTCGTTTGTGACGGACTGGGCGCAGGGCAACACGTTTTGGAAGCGGATTGCGTTTCTGGAGGCGGCAGAGGCGGCTGCGGCCACCTACTCCCGCCTCCTCTTTCGAGATCTCTTCGCGGCGCTGGCGCTGCGGATGGCCTGGGACGAGGTGCCCAACGTGCGGCTGCACCTGGCGCGCATCCTCCCCGCCATCGCGCCGGCGTGCCACCAGATGGAGGAGTTTGTTAACGCCCTCGGCACGCTACGCGTGGACGAGGACGGGGACGTGGTTGCGCAGCTGACGCTGTCCGAAGCCACCATCGCGGCGCGCGCTGGCAATGGCGTCGCAGTGGGCGCTGCCGACAGGGAAGACGCGCGGCGGGAGGACGCGGAGCGCCTCCGGTACGAGAGCTCCCTTGCCAGCCGCCCAGACTCGGGCAAGCGCCGCGTCTTTCGTCGCGCGACCAAGCGGGTGGGTAAGGCGGCCGCACCGGGGGTGTCCTCGCCTTCTGCGGCCGCCGCGTGCCTCGGGGCTGGTGCTGGGGACGAGCCAGCAGGGCTGCAGCCCACGTTGGAGGAGGTGGGCAAGTCTGGTGGTCGTATTCTTACGGCCGCGGAGACACCACCCACCCCGACCGCTTGTGGCACTGGTGGTGGAGGGCTCCCCGTCGACCTCCCCGCCCCTGTTGGCAGCGTTGAGGCACCCCCCTGTGGCGCGGGCGCCGCCGCCGCGGCTCAACCGACCCCCCGGAGAAGGGCATCGGCACGTGTTGCAGAGGCGGCTGCCGGCGGCGGCGGGGCGTTGACCAAGGCCCTCACCGCCACCGTGCTGCCGGGGGCTGGCGTGTCGTTTGAAGGCTCGGGTAGTGGCGGCGGCGGCGCGCTGGCTGCCGCCGCCGCGTTTTTCGGCGCCGGCATTGGCGGCGGCAGTGGGGGAACGTCAGACGGCGGCGGCACGCCCGCGCCGCCGGCCGTCGCTGCCGCCAAGGTGGCTCCCGACACGAGTGGTGGGGTGGCGACGGCGTCGCAGGGCACGCCGGCAGAGGACGCGACGGCGTCCCAAAAAGGGCGCACCCCCCGGGGCGGGTCTTTCCTGACGCTGCTGAAGGCGGGCCCACGCCGAAAGTTGAAAGACACAGAGGCGACGGGATAGGTGCACGTACAACTGGGCGCTTTATTTTTTCGTGTATGGGGCTTTTGCTCGTTCGCGTCGGGGGGACGGCTGCCCACCGAGCTTGGAGGGCCGCGTGCGAGCTCAAACACTCTCGACATCAGTGACGACAGGGACCGACCGACCGCCTGAAGCAGGCAACGTGCGGTCCCGTCCGTGGGAGCTTGGTCCTGCACACGTGTGACCAACCCCGAGAGCACGTGTGTAGTCTAACCATCGCCGCGCCGCAAGGCATCTACAGGCAACGAAGAGACTCAACCAGTTCTGATACTAGAGCGCGCACGCGCTCCCCGTCAGGGGGCAACAACCGCCACTCGGGCCAGCAGTGGACACGAACAAAAAGTGAAACGTTAAATAGCCAGAGGGGGGCCGACACGCCAACCAACAACGAGTTCAGGGGCGGGACCGAAACCGCGGCAATGAGCGCCCTCACATTGGGCGGAGCAGGCACACAAGCGAGCGTGCCAGCTGGAAAACGAAAGACAGCCCCAGCCCGACCGCCGTAAGCAATGCCTCACGAGCCCCGCTGGCCGCAAACAGCACGCCTGCGGATGGGTCATTTGCCGAGCACGGGCCGCGGCTCCGCCTGGCATGCCCTCTTGGCATAGACCCGCGCCGCACGTGGTCCATCCGCAGGAGCAGCAAAGCCCCAATCACCACGCCGCCACGTTCTGCCAGAGCCCGGAGTCGCCCTGGCAAGAGCGACATGCCACGCTGCCACAGGCACCCAAGGGCGCCCATTGCGATCGCGCTCGGACCGCCCAAAGCGCAAGCACCGACAGGCAACACAGGACCCCCCGTGGCACTATCAGCTCGTGCCCTGGTCCGCGCTCACACGGCCAACGCCTCACCGCAGTCGATGGCACAGTCATCCGGCTTTCCACATGCCCGTCAGGTCGCTCGTCCGCCCCTCTCCTCCGCTGGCCCCCCCTAAAACGCGACACAGTACAGGCGCACTGACGGGATGCGGTTCACACCATGTCATTTGGTCCCGCACCGCCGTAGTTGCGAAGTGGCAACATCACCCTTGCCTGCGGCCGCGCATTGTAACCGCGGTGCCGCGGGTTCTGGCCAGCGTTCCGGTTGCGTCCCATCAGCTCGTCATCGTCCTCGTCCTTGTCCACCGCGTACAGGCTATGGCCCCCAGACGACGGTAACGACGACACGTAGTCACTGCCAGTGGAGTCAGGGGGATGCATCGAGTGACCGTTGAGAGCGAGTTTCCGGTGCTCGCGTGCCGCGAGAGACTCCCTATTCAGTAAGAATCATGCCAAGGTACGCCGGGAAGAGCCAGGCGCCATCGCAGAGCTCGTGAGTCGCTACACTCCCAGCTGCTCGGCAGCACGTTGGCCGACGCAGTCGAAACACAAACAACCAATCAGACAGCCCTCAGGCTCGCAGGCAAGTGACGCAACTTACTCTTCTCCTCTCAAATCGCCGGCGGCGACAGCAGCTGCGGCAGCGGCGACGCTCGCCGCCGTCGCCGCAGTGACAGCGTCGGCGGCGTCGCGAGCGGCAAGTGCAGCGGTCTCGTCGTACGTTTCCTTGATCTTGCTTGGGGGCTTAGACGTGCACAGTAATCCCCATATGCTCCGCACCCCCCGGTCGGGAAACGGGTTGCCAGTCGCCGCCCAGGTGCGCTTGAAGCTCTCTGCCGTTGTCACGTTCCTCCACATGAGCCACAAGTGAAAGACGGTCAGGCCGCCGGTGAAGAGAAAGGCGAGGAAGCAAAAGGGAATGATGGCCAGCTGCACCGCCGTTGCGCCGTCGGTCAGCGTAGACTTGAGGGCTGACGTCACGGACGTGGGCGGACTGGTCGCGTTCCGGAAGTCAACCGTCTTGGTGACCAGGTGAATGATGCAAGCAGTGATGACCAAGACACACGAGAGCGCCGCGGTGACGACAAAGAGATAAAAGGACCGATAGCTCCGTCGACCGATGCAAGTGCCTAAATAGGGGCAGTGATGACTGTATGGTGTCCGAGTCAAGAACAACAAATACAACCATGAACACGAAAGTGCGAACGAATGCATCAACAACCGTGGTCAGTCGTGCTGTCCAACAGATGTGCTGCGAGGCCGCACCACACACAGATGTGCCGCGAGGCCACACCACACACCCGACTCCACGTGACACCTCGGAAAAGCACCAGACCCAGCCGCCCACCCGCTCGTCCACAGCACCATGAGCCGAAGACGTAGCACGACGTACTCAAAGCGGTCCACACAGTTGTTGCACGTTGCACAGTGACTGGCACGGGGTGGTCGCCATATCCGACAGGTTTCTGTGGAAAAAGGACCAAGAACAAAGGACGCCCGCACGAAAGAGACAACATGGCCACGAAGGAGGTCCACCATGCAACGCCAGTCCCAGACAGGGTGTGATGACGACCAAAACAATCCATGTCAGCAGAAGAGCCGGCGAAGCAACACACTCGACCAAAGACCTGGGTTGGGCACGCAGACCGCGCGCACTGCATCCCCAGTACTGCAACCCAGACTGCGTCTACCCGACCGTCTGTAGTTCACACGGCGTCCCCTCGACAGCAGCTCAACCCCAAACGCAGTGGGCAGGACAGCGGACCCCGCCAACGTACCACAATACTTGGTCGTAATGGGCGTCTGGTCCACGTACACAATCCGCTCTCTTGGATGCGCCGGGTTCCGCAAGATCTCATCCGGCACCTCGGGAGAGCGGGGGAGGATGCCCGGATCCCCCGTGGCCGTCAGGTACATACTGATCGCCACCAGCACCAGGAGCACCGCCGAGATGGAGGCGAGGATGGTGCCACCGGGAACCCACCGGGTTATCAAATACGGCAGGCTACGCGCGCAGGACAAACCAGAGAAAGGAGTCAAGGGGCGGGAGGAAATAGCGAGTGGCGAAACGAAAAACAACACGACTACGGTTAGTTCACCGCGGCGTGCAAAACCGAGACGACCCCAGTGACAATGGGGCCGTCCCGCGCACGCCCGATCACTGCGCAGCAACATGGCCGCCACATTCACCGCACCGGCTCCAGAGCAGCCACGCAAGTCGTATGTCATCTCACCACCCACTGCGCGTCGTGGCCAGTTGGTGAACGCCGCGGGTCCCCTTCGGCGCGTACGGAAAAGCGGCCCCAGCCGAACGCAAGGGAGTCTCCCCTCTTGCAAACCCCACGAGGACCCGACGCGGAGCTCCTCTCCCGCGTCGACCAATCTCCGCACCGCCGCAGACCCGTCCAAAAAGAAAAAAAGAACACGAGCCGAACAGCAGCCCCCTCACCCTGCTCCACCCAACCGCAAAGAAGCCGCGACAGGAGGCGCGCACGTACGTGATGGTAAAGTACAGCACCGCCGGCACGATAATACACACGGCGGTGACGAGGGTGCCCTTCCAGTCGGGCCCGACCATCAGCCGCTCCCCGCACAAAAACTTGTTGCGCCCATAAAAGCGGCTCACCCGGTAGCGGCCCCGGGTGCCCATCGCGGCCACGCCGCCTCGCCGTGCCGCCAGCGCGTGCGGCCCGCCCGCCGTCACAACCGACACAGGGTGGCCCGCCTGCCCGGCCGTTCAGCACCCCCCAATCAGGCCCACAAGCGCGCACGACCAGGCGCCCAGTGGACCCGCACGGTCGCTCGGCGTGGCGGAAAAAAAGCTCCCAGTGGGGTGGCGCACCCAAGCCCCAGAGACGCCACCCCAGCAATAACAGGGCGTCGGGTCCAGCGGGAAGGGCCTTGCGTCCCCACCCCCCCACCCCTCCCCCCCCGGCCGCGCCGCCAACCCCAACCGCCGCAAGCGGGTCCCGGTGATGGCAGTGGCGGTCGTGGTGGTCGGCGTGAGGGATGCTGGCAACGGCAATGACAGCGGCAACGGCGGCGGTACAAGGCCGGCCCCCGCGCGATGGTCGTGGCGCAACGCACGCCGTCGGGGCGTGGTCCCACCCCACCGCGCAGGGGCCGGCAGCGCGCGGTAACCGCCGGGCGCGATGCGGACGGGAGGGAGGGCGGCGGGGCAAGGGCGTAGGGCGGGGGTGGACAGGGGGCCGGGAGAGGGGGGGGAGGAGTGGGAGAGCAGGGGAGCGGCAGGGGCCGGCAGGGACGACGGGAGGGGGTGTCGAACAGGGAGGGAAAAGGGCCAGCGGCAGCGGATACAGCCGCGGCCGCGTGGACGCGCGGGGCGCCCACCGGGGGGAGCAGACACAGGGAGGGGGGGGGGAGGGGGGAACGCGCGGCGGGGGGCAAGACCGGCTGTGCACCGGGGCGCGTCGTCGCGCGGCGCGCGCGTCGCACACCACCTCGCCGGAGCGTGCGGGGCGGCCACGCGGGCCGCGGGGACGGAGCCGACGGGGTGCCGACGGAGGGGGACCGGGGGGGGCGGGGGGGGAGGGGGTTGGGCGGCGTGCGGCGCGGCGGCGCAAAGACGAACCCGCGGTGGCGACCGGGCCGGGGCGCCCTCCATCTGCGCGGGGGCGGCGACGGCGGTGGCCCGCAACGGGGGTGGGAAGGGGGGTGGCCCTGCCTGTGCCCACAACTGAGGCGTGCCACCCGCCAGAGCGCGGCGCAGTGCGTCAAGAAGAAATGTCGACCGCGAACAATTCTGTATAGAACGGTTGGGGGTGGCCGGCCCCCTTCCAGAGCCCGCCACCCCCCTCAGAGGTGCCGTAGACGCAGCTGTGTGGAGAAAATGGGCGCCCAGTGACAAAAAGACCCCCACCGCGGCGGCATCCTCGACGGTCAGCAGTGGAAAGAGTGGGTTGTTCGATATGGGTGGGGGAGGGAAGGTGGGTCATCCGCCGTGAATTTCCTCCAGGAGAGGCGAGGAAGGGGGCCAGACGAGTGGGCAAGCGGCTGCCACCGTGCAGCTGTGCGGGAGGGAGGCGGCTGGGGTTGGTAGGGGGCCAGGAATTAGAAAACAAGTCGGTGATGGCGCAAGTGGCACTGTTTGCCCGCCCCGTTTGTCTTTCGTCCTCCCCGCGCCTGCCCCACCTGTCGTGCCCGAGGCTCGGCACGGCGGGAGCGTACAGTGCCGGTGGCGGATCACTTTTCTAGCGAGGGGCTCACCTGTCAGAAGCGTGACGCGGTGCCACGTAGAGTAGAAATCCCGCGCCGCACTCACTGGGCCACGACCTACGTGCCACTCCCGGTTGATCCGCGAACCAAGTCCACCAATCATTCTCGTCCCGATTCAAAACCCCGCGGACTCGTCAGCCGCACCCCCCCCAATGCCCCCACAGGAGCCACACACGTGTTGGGACACGGGGAGCGGCCAACCGCAACGCGCGAGACGGTTCCCGCCAATTTTCATCAGGTGCACGGTACCCCGGCAACGCATGGGTGCTTTGAGCGGCGTGTCGACGGTCGTGCGGGGTACAGTACCGAGTCCGCAGGCCTCGACAGGTGTTGCGACGGGGGGCAGGGAGCAGGACGTTGGGCGTCGACAGGTGCAGCGAGGGGGCGGCGGAGGTGGACGTAGAGCCGCAGACCTGCAGGCTCCTTCCCGCAACCGCCACCACCCCGGCCGTCACTGCCCCCACCATCGCTGCGCCCACCATCGCCGCCCCACCACCCACACCACACCCCGCAGCAGCTGTGCTCCCCCGACACCCCCCCCGCCGTCCGCGGGAGAGCCGCCCGAGCGCTGCCGCCGCTGTCGGCCGGCGGCTCCCCAACGGCGGACGGCGCACCGCCGCGGCGGCGGCGGCTACGGCAAGACGGGGGCGCCACAGGCACGCAGTGCCCGTCCCACCCACTCCTCTCCCTTGCCTCCGCACCCAACCTCCCTGGAGTACGGCTAGCGGTCGCGGCCAAGACGACACGACACCCCAACAGCACCATCGTTGAAGAAATGGGGGTGCGCCACGCCGCGGCGGCGCCGCCTCCGCCACACACACCCGCCGCGCCACCCCCGCCCCGCTCATCCTCGCGCGCATTCACACAGGTCCCTACCGCCCCTCCCCCGCCATCTCCACCTCCCCCACGGGCACGGCAGCGCGCCGCGCCGGCAGCGCCGCCAGCCTCCTCCCCCCCACCCCATAGGCCACCCGCAACAGCACCCCCCCGTCCACGCGTGCCGCTCACGCGTGGAGGCTGTGGCCAACCCCCCCCCCGCCCACCCCTCCGCCCCCCCCCCCCACTGCGCCCGCGCCCTCCGCTCCCCCCCCCCCCCCGCCCACCCCCCCACCCCCCGACACCGCGTCAAACACGTCGTACAGCTCGGCAATGCTGCGCTCTGGCGACCGGTGGCCGCCGGCGGCGGCGTCAAGGCCAAAGTAAAAGTCCGCTTCGGCCGGCGGCGGCGATAGCCGCATGCCGCCGAGGCCGTCGGCGTCGACCGCGGCGGCCGCGGCGGCCGTGCCCGACGCCCCGCCGACGCCGGGGGGGACAGGGACGCGCCGCGGCCGCCGCCGCGGCCGCCGCCGCCGCCACCACGGAGGGGGGTGGGCGTCCCGACGCCCACCGCCGCGGCGGCGGCGGACAGGTCTGGGGGGTAGCCGCCGCCACCCACCGGCGTGCCGTACGCGCCGGCCGGGCCAAGGGCGGCCGCGGCGCCCCCCCTGCCCCCCCCCTCCCCCTGTTGTGGGGTGCGGAGCCACCGCGGGGCGCCCACCGACCCCGGCTCACCCCCCCCATCGTCGAGGCCATGCAACCCCCCCCCACCGCCGCCCACGTCGTGCGGAGCGTACACCCCCCCGACGCCATCGTCCCCCCCCCCCCCTTCGTCCCCCTCGTCCTCCTCCTCCTCCCCCTCGGCCTCCCCCTCCTCCCCATCCGACGGGTCCTCCCCGCCCTGCGACACGAGCAGGCACTCAATCGGCCCGTTGGTCGACCGCACGCGAATCTCGTGGCGGCGTGACGGGTCGGCGCCGCCGCCGACTCCCCCTCCGAGCTCGGCCTCCGCGTCCACGTCGGGCACCTCCAGCTCCGTCCCGTGCGGCGCCTTGATCGCTATGAGCGTGTCGCCGCGGAGCTCACTGATCGACAGGATGTCCGCGTGCGTAACGTACGCGTAGCCAGAGCCGTGGTCCCCTGACGACATGTCGCGGAGGCGGCCCTGCAGGTGCCCGATGCGGCTGTCAATCGTCGCCTCCTCCGCGGCGAGCGCCGCCAGCTCCGCCCGCAGCGCCGCCAGCTCCGCGTCCCGGTCGGCGGCGCTCGCGCCGCCGCCAGCCCCGCCGGCGGCGGCCGACTCGCCACCCCCACCGCCGTCACCAGCGCTGCCACCACCGCCGTCGTCGCCGCCGCCGCCGCCGGCCGCCCCCCCCCCCCCTCCGCGGCGGCCTCCGAGCTCCACCGGATGTTGTTCTTGGACTTCTTCTCAATCACGCCAATGCCCTCGAGGACGTTGGTGATGTCATAGATGCGCCGCTTCTGCACCTGCAGGCTGACGGCGGCGGCATTAAGGTCGAGCGCGCCGTCCGCCGACGCCTTGAGCAGGTTGACAAACTTGGTCGTCAGCAGGCCCAGCGACGAGTCGTACCGCCCGCCGGGCACCGCCACCGCCGTCATGTCGGCCGCCACCGCCGCCGCGACAGACGGTCGGCCGGCAGGCGTGGCGGTGGATGCTGGGGGAGGCGGGGGGGGTGGAGGGAGTGCAGCAGGCGGTGGTGGAGGGGGGGAGGGGGTGGGGGGGGAGCTGCAAGGGGGGAAGAAGCCGCACGAGCGTGCGACCCACCAGGCAGGACGGCCTGCCGGCCACTGGACGGCGCCGGCAGCGTCGACGCGGCCGCCGCGGCGTCCCTTGCCACACTCACCCGCGCCGCCGCCGCGGCCGCCGCGGCGGTGGTGCTGCCACGGCTCCGCTTGGCAGGCCCGCCACCCCACCCGCCTGCGACCGCTGCTGCCGCCGCCGCCGCCGCCGCCGCCGTGCCACCGCCGCCGCCGCCGCCGCCGCCACCGCCGCCGCCGCCGCCACCACTGGCTGGACGTCGGCCACCGGCGGCCGCCGCGGCGGCACCACCACCACGGCCGCGGTGCCGCTCGTCGCCGTCGCCGCTGCGGCCGCGCTTGAGCCCCGCCAACGCCTCGGCGCCAGCGAGATCCGCGGTGCCGGGCTCGGCGCGCGGGGCGGGCGCGGATGGGGGGGTCCGGGGGAGGGACGAAGAGGGGGGGGGGGGGCGGACCGCCGCGTGGGGGGTGGTGGCGGTGGGGGTGGGGGGGGGGCGGGGGGGGGGGGCGGGTGGCGCTTGCAGCGACGGCGTGGCGGCGGCGGGGGGGGCGCGGGTGGGCATGCCGGGGGGGGGCTGGCGGGGGGGGGGGTGGTGTGGCGGCCGGGGGGGGGGGGCGGGACACCGTCGGCGCGACGCGGCCGGCACAGCGCGGGCGGGACAGTCGCGCCTGGGCACCCCCACGGCCACCCCTCCAGCCACCCCCCAGCAAGCGGTGCCGCCACCCCCCCCCCCCCCCCCACGCTGTCGCTGCCGCTGTCGACCGCCAACCCCGTCCCGTAGCCGTCCGAGCCCCGTGGGCGTGTGCGTACGAGGAAGGGTAGGGTGGGGGGGGGGGAAAGGCGGGAGCCGAGCGCGGGAAATGCGCGCCGAGCCCGCCACCGCGACACACCCCCGGCGGCGGCAATGGGTTCACCGAGATACAAAGGGGGCGGACGGATAGGGGGGGGGGGGGGGGGCGGAGTGCACAGCGGCGCAGCGCGGGGGGGGAGAAAGGGGGGGGGGACACAGTCGGCGCGTCGCGCCAACAGGCCGCCGCGGCCCGGCGAAACACACGCCCCCACCCAGACGACGCAGGCGACAAGAAAAAACAGAAAAAAAAGGCGGGGCGGGAAAACCCGCGCGCCCCCCCCCCGCCCCGCCCCCCCCCCCCCTCCCCAGAGCACGCATGGCGGGCGTGCCGCCCACACTGTGGCGGCGGCGGCGGCGGCGGCGGCGCGGCGACCGCCACCGCCGCCGCCACGAGCCACGCGGCGGCGGCGCGGCGGCGCACCCCCCACCGACGATGCACGGGGGCGGCCGGTCCTCTCCACCCGTCCACAAGGGGGGGGGCGGGCGCCGAGCCAACCAGCCACCTCCTTGCTGTCGCCGTGGGGGGGGGGGTGGGCCAGACATAAAATTGGGAGGGGGGGCTGGGGGGGGGCGCCCGGCCATGCACCCTGCCGATTGTCGCGCCTTTTTCTTCTTTCCCTCGCGCGCGCGTGCGAGACGCGCCGGGTCGGACCGCCGTAGCTCTCGACCAATGCGGTCGATCGCCACTTGAGCCAACGTGCGATCCGGACGCGGACTGCTCCTCGGGAGCGACCTTTTCGATCAAAGTGCTTTAAGTAGCCCCCCTTGTCGTTATTCGTCTGACCCCTGTGCTTGGCCACACTGCTGTCATGTTGCGCGTCCAGACCGCGTCGATCGACGCAGCGCTCCGTCTCGCTGCCTCGTCCTCCTTTGTCCCTTCCCCCCCCTTCTGCCTGCTCCCCCCCCTTACCCACCTCCCCTTCTCCCTCTGTGCGCTCGGCACGTCCCAACCGGTGTGACCTTCCTTCCTTCTCGTAGATGCTCTGCGTGGCCACGGGGCTCTTCGTTCTCCTGGCCCGCTGCGCCCTCCCCCTCTTCCCCTCCGTCGTGTCTTCCGTCACGCGGTTGTGGCTTTGTGTCTCCGTGCTGCGGCGGCCACCGCGTCGGCGTGGTGCTTTCCCGTCGCGCCTGACTCTTTGCGAAGCACGTGTGCTCCCCCTCCACGTCTTCCCCCACCCTCACCTGTTTGTCCGTCTCTTTCGCCCGCACTCTCTGCTCTTCCGCCTCTCCTCTACTCCCCTTTTCTGGCGCCGCTGCCTGGCGCCGCGCTTGCGCCGCCTCCCCCACCCCCCCCGCGGCGTGGCCACGGCATGAGCAGTGCCAAGCGGGGGCGCCCCGGCTCGCCGCGGTCGCCGTTCACCCCCGGCGGGCGGGCGGCCAAGGCCAGCCGCCGCGTGGCGTCACCCGCCGCCGCCGCCGTCGCGCGCCCGTCACCGTCGCCGTCACCGCCGCCGCCATCGAGCGGCGGGAGTGGGGGCGGCGAGGGTACCCACTCCCAACGACGCCGCGGCGCCGGCGGTGGTGACGACGACGCGGACAGCGGCGCCGGCGGCGAGCCGCCCCTCCCGTCGCCGCTGCCGCTGAGCGACCCGGTGGGCGCCGCGGACGGCGGCGGCATGGAGGTGGACGCGACCGCCGCCGACGCGGCGGGGGGGGATGTTGTTGACCCGGCGGCGGCGTCGCCGGTGGTGGCCGCCGCGATGGAGGCGCTGGACGCGGCGGCGCTGGCGGGGGGGGGGGAGGCTGAAATGTGCGTTGGACTGTGGCGGTGCGCCCGGCCGTGGTCTTTGTGTGGGTGGGTGGGTGGGTGGGTGTGCTTGGCACGGCGTGCGTGTGTTTTGTTGTTGGTTGGGGGGGTGAGTGCGCCCGCGCTCGATGGACCAATGCTGACCCCCCTGGCCGCCCGACTCCCCGCCCTGCCGGACGGACCGTTTTCGTTTGTGCTCTTTCCGCTTCGCCCTCTCCCCCCCCTCCCCGCTCTCTCTCTTTCCTCTCTCCACTGACAGAAAAGCGCTGCTGTCCCAGCGGGCCGCTCTCGCCGCCGCTACCGCCGCCGCGGCGACTCGCCAGGCGGCGCTGGAAGCAACGACCCGCGACCTTGCCGCCCGCACGACGGGCGCGGCCGCCACCGCCGCCGCGGCCGTCTACGCCCTCTCCGCCGCGCGGCAGGACCTGGCGCTGTCGCTGTCGCGGGTGGGCGGCGGGGAGCTCGACGCCGCGGCCGGGGATGACGAGGCGACGCCCTTCTCCACCGCCGCGCTCGTCATGCGCGGCGACGCGTCTATGGCCGAGGCGGCCGACGCGACCGCCGCGGCCGTGCGGCGGCTGCTGGGCCGGCTGGTGACGGCCGTGCAGGGCGCGTCGTCGGCGGGGGGGGGGGGGGGGGTGGCGGCGGCGGCGGCGCGGGCCGGCGGCCGCCGCCGCCGCCCTCCCCCGGCGCGACCGCGGCGGTGGTGGAGGCGCTCGCGACGCGGCTGCGCGACGCGGAGGAGCACTCGGAGATGCTCCGCGCGGCGGACGAGGTGCTCCGCTCCAACGTGGAGGCGGCGGGGGAGGACGCGGACGCGACGGCGTCGGAGCTGGCGCTGCGGCGGAACCAGGTGGTCAAGCTGGCGCTGACGCTCGCGGGCGTCGCGCCGGGGGCGGGGGGGAAGGCCCCTCCGGGCAAGGGGGAAGGCGGGGGGGGGGAGGCGGCGGCGGCGGGTGGTGCCGCCGCCCCTGGCGCTGCTGCCGCGGCTGCCGCCGCGGGCGACGGGGACCCGGGGGGTGGCGGCGGCGGCGGCGGCGGCGGCGGCGGCGCGGGCGCGCCCGCGGCCATGGACGCCGACGGTGCCGCGGACGGCGGCGCCCCCCCCCCCCCAACCCCGACACGTCGGTGGCGTCGCGGCTGGCGGCGGTGGAGGCGTCCAACAAGGAGCTCCGCGCGGCCGCCGCGGCGCGGCTGGCCGAGCTGGGCGCCGCCCTCGAGGCGACCCGCGCGCTCGCCGTCGCCGCCGAGCGCGACGCCGGCGGCCGGGATCGGCTGCGGTCGGCCGAGGTGCTCGGCTCGCGGCTGTACCAGGCGATGGAGCACGCGCTGACCAACCTGGCGCTCACACAGCGCGAGTGGCAGACCGCCCGCGCCGCGGCCGTCGACGCGCGCGCGGCCGCCGCGGCGGCGGCGGCGGCGGAGCTCGCCGACCTCCGCACGTCCACCGCCGCCCGCGCCGCGTCGCTGTCGACGGCGCTCGGCGACGCGCTGCGGGGGGCGGAGGCGGCCAAGGCGGCGCGGGACCGGCTCAACCTCACGTACGAGGCGCGCAAGCTGGAGGCCGCGTCGGACCGCGGCGCCGCCGACACGGACGTGGTGCTCGGCCGCGCGGCCGAGCGGCAGGCGTCGTTGGAGGCCGAAGCCGCGCGCCTCACCGCCCGCCTCGCCGAGCGGACGCGCCTGGGCGAGGCGGCGGCGGCCAAGGTCGCGGCTGGCCAGCTGGACACGTCGGCCGAGGTGCAGGCGCGCCTGCGGCGGGAGCTGGACGAGGCCAAGGCGGCGTCCGACTCGCTCATCTCTGAGGTCGAGGCGCTCTCCTCCACCCTCTCCACCGTCGAGGCGCACAACGCGACGCTGTCGGACCGGCTGTCGGCCAAGGAGTCGACGCTCTCGTCGGTCATGTCGGACCGGCTCAAGCAGCGGCAGGCGGTGGTGGCCATCACCGCCGAGCAGGGCGGCCTCGCCGCCGCCGTCGACGCGTCGGCGGCCCGCCTCGCGGGCGTCTCCGCGTCGATCGCGGCGGCGCGCAAGGCCGCCGCCGACGCGACCGCCGCGGCGATGCGGTCCGCCGCGGACGGCACCGCCGCGGCGGCGGCGGGGCGCGCCGCGACCGCCGCCGCCGACGGGGACGTGGCGACCGCGCGGGCGGCGGCGGCGGAGCGGGACGAGCTCCGCCGCGCCCGCGACGCGGCGGCGGGCCGCGCCGACGCGGCCGCCGTGGCGGTCGCCGCCGCGTCTGCCGCGCGGCGGCGGGCAGAGGAGGCGCTCGCCGCGGCAACGGCGCGGGTGGCGGCGCTCGAGGCGGCCGCCGCGGGTGGGGGGGGGGGGGGGGGGGCGGAGGGGGGGGGGCGCGACGCCGCCGACGGCGTCGGCGACCCCGCGGCCGACGCTGTCGGGGGTGGGGGGGGGGGGGGCGACGCGGGCGCGCCGCGGTGGGGGGGGGGCGACAGCAGCCCCGACGGGCCGGGCGGCTCGCCGTCGCGGCGGCGCGTCGGCTCCCCGTCGTCACCGTCTGGGTCGCCGGCGGCGGGTGGGGGTGGTGGGCGCGGGCGGGAGCGGGAGCGGGAGCGAGAGCGTGACCGTGACCGTGACCGTGACCGTGACCGTGACCGTGACCGTGACCGTGACCGTGACCGCGACCGTGACCGCGACCGCGACCGCGACCGTGACCGTGACCGCGACCGGGACCGGGACCGTGACCGTGACCGGGAGCGCGGGGAGCGGGAGCCCGACCGCGACACCGGCCGCGACCGCCGTGGCGGCGGCGGCCACGGCCGGCCGCGCACCCCCCGGGAGCGGGAGCGGGAGCGGGAGCGGGGCGGCGGCGGCGGCGGCGGCGGGCGGACCCCCCCCGCCCCCCTGCCGCCCGCCAAGCGGGAGGCGCTCATCGCGGACCTCCGCCGCAAGCTCCACTGCTCGGTGGTGACGACGGCGCCCAAGTCGGTCGTCCTCCTCCGCTGCGGCCACCTCTTCTCCCAGCAGTGCGTGTCCGAGCTGATCGCGGGGCGCAACCGCAAGTGCCCGCTGTGCAAGACCAGCTTTGGCCACGACGACGTGCGGGGGGTGTCGCTGTGAGGGGGCGTGCCGTCAGGCGAGGGTGGGGGGGGCGGCGGCGGCGGGGGCGGTGGGGACGTTGGGGAGGTGCCGGACGAGGAGGGGGGAGGCGGAGGGGAAGGGGAAAGCGGGGAGGGACTTTGGCATGGCGGGGAGCAGGGGGGCGGAGAAAAAAAAAAAAAAATGGCGACGCCTATCCCGTGCGGGCCGCCGCCCGCGAGGTTGGCAGGTAGGCACCGGCGGCCGCCCGGCGCATCCCCCCCCGCGCGGTGAGCGGCGCGGCACCGGCGGCGCCGGCCACCCGCCGCGCGCGCAGGCCCGCCGCCGCGACGGCCGCCGCGGTACGTGCCGCCACCGCCGCCGCCGCCGCCGCCGCCGCCGCCGCCGCCGCCGCCGCCCCGCCGCCGCGGGCCGCCGCGGCCACCCGCTCCGCGGCAGCACCCCACGGGCGGCCGACCGACCGCTACCGACTCACGGCCGCCCGCGCAGGACACAAGGGCAATGCATACCCAAAAAAAAAAAAAAAAAAAAAGAAGGGCGCCACCCACCCGGCGTCGTCTCCCCCCCCCGCGGCCGTGTCCCCTCCACCGCGCCGCCTGCCGCGCTGCGCGTCGGCCGCTGCTGCCGCCCCCCCTCCTGCACCCCCCCCCCCCCCCCCCCAACCCCTCACCACCCCGCCGTCGCCGCAGCGCAATGGCCGGTGGCGCCCCCCCCCCCCCCCCCCCCCCCCCCACCGCCCAGCTCAGACCGGCAGCCGCGCAAACACGTCGACGCCCGCCTCGAGGGCGCCCATCAGCACGCCCACCCGGCGGCTGTCGACGGCCTCCCCGACGCGAAGCTCCTCCAGCTCCGCCCCGTGCGCCGCGACCAGCTCCCGCATGTACGCCGCACGGAACGAACGGCCCGGCGCCGCCGCCGCCGCCGCCGCCTCTGCCTTGGCCGCCGCCGCCGCCGCCGCGGTCGCCGCCGCCGCCGCCGCCGCCGCGGCGGCAGCGTCGGCGGCGGCGGCCGCCACCACCGCCGCGTCGTCGTCCGCGTCCTCGTCCATCACCGCCGCGGCGGCGACGCGGCGGCCGTCCGCGGCGGCGGCGGCCGCCTCGGCGCCAACCGCCGCGGCGCGGGCGGCGCGGCCGACCCGCGCGCGGAGGCCGCCGCCGCCGCCGCCGCCGCCGCCGCCGCCCACCCCCCCCGCGCCACCGCCGCCGGCCGTCGCGCCCACGCGGGCCAGGTCCGCGGCGGCCGCGGCGGCAATGGCCGCCTCCTCCACCTCTGGTCCCCCCCCCTCATCGGCGCCGCCTCCAGGCCGGTGGCCGCCCCCACCGAGCGCCGCGTAGACGCCCGTGAGGGCGGCCGCCGCCGCCGCGGCGACGCCGTCAATGACCGCCGCGGCCGCGTCGGGCGGGAGGGCGCGTGTGGTGGCGGGGGGGGGGGACAGGCTGCCCGCCGCGGCGGCGGCGGTGAGGTCGGCGAGGGTGGTGGCGCGGGTGATGCGCACCAGGGGGGCGGCGGGAGGGGGGGGTGGGGGGGGGGGGCCGCCGCCCCGTTGGGGGGGGGGGGGGGGGGGACCGGTGCCGCTTGCGCGCAGACGGCATGCTGGCGGGCAGGCTGCGGGGAGCGGGGGGGGAGGGGGGGGGGAGGAGGGGGGGGGGAGCGCGAGCAGGTGCCGTGGACGGCGTGGCGCGGGGATGCGGCGGGCAGGTCGACGGCGCGACGCGGGGGCGGGGGGATGGGCCGCAGCCGGCGGGACGGGCGGGCGGTGCGGGTCGACGGCCGTCGACGGTGCTGCGTGTCGCCGGCGGGAGCGACGGCCGGCGCCGTCGCCCGTTGGAGGACTTGAGTGTGAGCGGCTGGGACCAACTGCGTGGCACTGAATTGGTGCGAGCCATCCCACAGGACGTACAACAACTCCGACTTGTCCGTATCTCACGCGGGAGGCGGCTTTGGAGAGACCGCGATCCGGATGAGTCGGCGATGCACGCACCGGGACGCCGTGGACGGCAGCGTGATGTCACACGTCTGGCGATGCTGCCTGGCGGTGCGTCCCGCGCCGGGCCCCCAACCGCCCCACTGCCGCTGTTGGCGGCGCGTCCTCTACCCAGACCCAGACCAGCCACCCCGACGGACTCCTCTGCGGTACGTACTCACCGCTCCCGCACGTGGCCGTGAAGCTTGTGTCCTACGTAGGCCCCCACGGCCTCGGCAGCCAGCCGCGGACGCCAACAACCGCCCCGCGGCTGGCCGTGTGCCCCGTCTGGGCGATACGTCCCCCGGGAAGGTACGTCCCTTTACACTCTTGTGTCCGCCCCGCGCAGGGGCCGCGCATCCCCCGGCGGGCACCATGCCCTTGCACGGCCGCCGCCGCCGCCGGTGGCGTGCCCCGTGGCGGGCCGCCGGCGGCGCGGCGGCGCTCCCGCCGCGTCCCCATCCGTCCATGGACGGTTCCTTCCCCCCTCCGCCTCCCCCGTCCTGCCCGCCGCCCCTGCGGGTTTCCGCTGCCCCGACGCCGCACGCGGCACCATGCGGCGGCTCCCACCACACCGCCAGTTGTGGACGCGGTGCGGGTGGGTGTCGGCGGCGGGGGCGGCGGCGGCCGCCGCCACCGCCGCCGCCGCCGCCGCCGCCGCAGCTTTCCTGGGCTCCCGCGCAGCCGCAGCGGCGGTGGCCCCCCCCCCGCCACTGCCGCCGCCGCCGGCGCGTGTGCGCACGACCCGCCCCGCGCGGCGCGCTTCGCGGCACTCCCGTCGCTGGCGTGCCACCCCCCCGCCGCCCGGGGCGGCGGCGGCGACTGGCGGGCGCTCGCCACCACCTGCCCGCCACACCGCCCGTGGGCGACCGCCGACGCCGCGCCGTGCGCGCCGCCCCTGTCGCCGTCGTCACCGTCGTCGCCGTCACCGTCGTCGCCGTCGCCGTCGTCGTCGTCGTCGCCGCCGGCGGCGCGGCCCGACCTTGGCCACTGCGCCGCGTCGCGGCTGCTGCCGTCGCTGCCGGGTGGCCGCCCGTACGGTACTCGCTGGGCGACCGAGAGCTACCACCCGCTGCCGGCGGCGGCCACGTCCGCCGGTGGTGGCGGCGGCGCGCTCGTCGCCGAGGCGGACGTGGTGCGGCTGCTGGCGCTGCGGTGGAACTCGGTGTACGGGGGGGTCAAGCGGCAGCGGGCGGTGTACGACGTGCTGGCGGTGGAGCGCCAGACGGTGGGGCTGTGCGTCGACGAGCACTGCCTGCGCGTGGCGGCGGTGGCGGCCGTTGTGGGCTCCCCGCCGTCGCCACCGTCGTCGCCGCCGGGCACCCGCGACGGCGGCAACGCGACCGTGGACCTGGCGGTGGTGACCTATGCCGCCGACGGGCACCCGCCCGCGGTCGTGCACGACTGGGATGACGGGGTGCTCTCCCTGGGCAGGGGGGTGCTGGGTCAGCCCGGCTGGCTGTCCCGTCACCCCGCCTGGCGGACCGCCCTGCAGCACTGGGTGACGCTCGTGACGGTGGTCGCGACGGCGCCGCGGCCGCTGCCGCCGGCGCTCCTCGGCTGGTGGACGTGGCCGCTCGACCCGCGCGACGTGCCGCCGCCGGTCGCCCCCGCCGACGCCCCACACCAGCGTGTCAATGGCACGGGCGTCGCGTGGCTGGCGGCGATCGCGCACGTTGTGTGCGCGCCGCCGGCGGCGTCGTTTGTGCGTGACGCGGGCTGGCTGTGCGCGGGGGGGTGGCCGCGCGCGCCGCCGCCGCCGCCGCCGCCGGCGGCCGCGGCCAACGCGACGGCTGGGGCGGCCGCGGGGGGGGAGGCCGGCGCGCCGCCCCCGCCCGACGAGCCGACCGTGTCGCCCGTCGACGCGCTCCGCGCGCTGTGGGTCGTCCTGGCACTGCCGCCGCCGGCGGGCCCGCAGCGGCCGCCGCCGCTCGCCGGCACCCTGCCCGCCGCGCTCGCCGGCGTGTCGCGCACGCCGTGCTGGGCGGCGGGCCGCGGCGACCGGGAGATCAACCCGGCGAGCGGCGCGGAGCGGGACGTGGCGCGCCGCACCGGCCTCGCGACGGTGCGGCTGCGGTACGCAGACGGCGGCGGCGGCGCGGGGAACGCCGCCAGCCGCAACGTCCTCCACGCGAGCCACGCCGGCGACGCGCTGCTGGAAGAGCTGAGCCAAACGTACGACCGGCGGGTGTGGCGGCGGGAGCCCCCCGCCGAGCCCACCACCGACGCGGAGGTGGTGCTCGCGGTTATCGTTGTCGCGCCCGAGCTCGTCGCCCTCATCGTGCTGCTGGTCGGCACCCGCGACTGGCGGTGGCGGGACCTGGCCGTTGCGCTCTTTGTCTTTCTGTCGGGGCTCGTGTCCATGGCGGGGCTCGTCGCGCTCGCCGTCCGCGAGGCGCGCGCGGCGGCGTGGCGGGGGGCGACCATCCGCCACCGTCTGGAGCCGTCCATCCCCGACCCGGGGCCGGCGCACCCGGTGCCGGTCCTCCGCACCGAGGCGCTGCTGCTCGTTGCGCGCACGGGGTATCGGCCCGACTGGCTGGAGCGCCTCGTCCTGTGGCTGACGGTCACGTACGTGGGGACGTCCATTGTCGTCGCGGCGGTGGTGTGGGTGCTCTGGCGGCGGGCACGCCGCGCGCGCCGCGCGCGGCGGGACGGCGCGGTGCCGGCCGCCGACGGTGTGGAGCCGGTGGGGGGGGGGGGGGGGGGTGCGGAGCCAGGGCCGTGGCGGCGTGGCCGCCGCGGATGGCGGCGGTGGGGGAGGGGGCGGCCGCCGCCGCGGCTCGTGGCGACGCCGGCGCGGTGGCCGCCCCGCCGGTGGGGCCGCCCGCCGCCGGCGGGGGTGGCCAAGGGCGCCGCCGCCGCGGCGACGGCGGAGGGAGACGAGGCGCCACCGCCGGCGGCAGCGGCGCAGCCGTGGGCGGGGTCCCCGCCGCCGCCGCCGCCGCCGCCGCCGCCGCCGTCGGACGCACCCAGCGGCGGCGTCGGGTCAGCGGGCGCGGCCGGCAGCGGGGCGCCCGGGGCGGCGGTGGATTCGTGGCGGTGACCCGCTGCCTGCGCCACTGGCAGCGACGACAGCGGGGCGCCCATATGGGTTCTCAGACGGAGGCAGGGGGGCACGCCTCGCGTGGCCGCCGTGCAGGGCCGTTGAGAGAGGGGGGGCGGTACGAGCGCGGCGCAGTGGAGGGCTGCCGGCGGGCACGCCGACCGCAGACGCGGCGCGGCGGGCGGCAGCGGCCGCGCGGCGGGCGGTGGTGACCAGAGGGTCGGGGGTGCGCGGCGGCGGCGCGACGCGACGCGCCGCCGCTGTCGCTGCGGCCGTCCCCAACGCGGGGCGGGGGGGGTGCGCGCGTGGCGCGGCCGGCGCCCCCGCCCCGGCCGGCGCCCGCCCGCCCGCCCGCCCACCCGCCGCCGCGCGCCCGGGCTCCCACGCGCCGCCGCCGCCGCCCCACGCGTGACCCCTCACGCCGCTGCAGTCACAACGGGCGTCACCCCCCCCCCCCCCTCCCTTCGCCCGGCCTCCCACCGACCAGAAGAGCGGCGCGCGCGCACCGCCCGCCTCGTGACGCGGGTCCACCGCCGCCCCCGACGGCGGCCGGAGCAAAAAAAAACAAGGTCGACGCGGCTGGGGGCGGCGGCGCCACGCCGGCGCCGCCGGCACCCCGGCAGTCGGTTCACCGCCGGCGGCAGCGGCGTTGCCGGCGGCAGAGACAAACGACGGGGATGGGCGGGCCTGGCGCGTTGGGTGGAGGCGGCGACCGAGCGCCGCCCGCCGCCCGCGACCGCCGTGGGGACGCCGCGATCGGCGGGGCGCCCCGCCCGCGGCGGCGTGCCGCGGCGGCCATGGTGGCAGCAGCAGCGGCGGACGCGGGCGCGGGGGGGGGGGCGGGCCACCGCCGCCGCCGCCGCCGACGCCGTCGCCGCGGGTGGCGCCGGCGGCGCCGCGCGGCGCGGCGGGCCGCGGCGGCGGCTGCCGCCGCGACGGTTCGCTGCGTGTGCGTCGGCGGGGGGGGGTGGGTGGGGAACGGCGGGGGGGGGGGTAGCAGCCGGCAGTGGCGGCGGACGGGGGTGCGGGTGGTGCGCGGCGTGGCTCGTGCGGCTGTGGGGGGGGGGGGGGGGGGTGGCGGGGAGGGGCGGGGGCGGCGGCGGCGGTGGGCGCGACTCTTCCTTTTTTTTTGGTCTTGTCTGTGTCCCATGGGGGTCGCCCATCGACCCTTTTTGCGCGCTCGTACGGCCCACGCGCGGCACGTCGGCTCCCCCCCAAACGGGGACGCCAGCCCCCCCGTGTCGGCCCGCGCGGTGCTGTCAAAGCGCAGCAGTGACGCTGGCCGCGCGACGCCACCCTTGTCCAGCGCCCCACAAAACGTGCCGAGCGTGCCGTTGGCGCCCGTCGCGACTGGGGAGCAGTAGTCCAGCCGCGGGGCGTCCCCGCCGCCCGCGGTGGCGGCCGCGAGCGTCGGCCGCGGGTAGACAAAGAGGAACGCCTCGCACATCTCGTCGGCCGTGCCCAGACCAAACACGGGCGGCGACCCGTCGGCGGCGGCCACCTTGTCCACATCGTACGCAGACAACAGGCGGAGCTCATCGCCCCGCAGCAGGGTGGTGTTGGCCTGCAGCAGCGTGTTGCGCTGGTGCTCGTTGCTCCAGTACGCGCTCGCCTCGATGGTGCGCACAAACGTTCCGCCGCGGTACACGTTTGTCCACAGCCGCCGGCCCGTCAGGTGCGCGTGCAGCATCGACGCGTAGACGGTGAGCGACGGCTGCACCATCTGGGAGGTGCATTCGGCCGAGCACGTAAAGGTGTAGGGGCGGTCGCCGTCCACGCGCTGGCCCCGCAGCGCGACAAACGTGTCGCCAATGGCGATGGTGCCCGCCTCGCGCCGGCGCGGCGTGTCGGAAAAGTGCAGCCGCACTGACGAGGTGGTGTCAACGACGCCCGCGACGCCCGTCGGGTTGTCGTAGTGCGTTTGTATCAGAAAGAAGTGTTCCTCCTCGGTGACGGGGAAGCCAACGTCGGGGGGCCGGCGCCGGCGGCCCACCCGAATGCGGACGAAGCGTCAGTGATTGCGAGGCACTCCTTGAGGCGACTTGGCGGCGTGCCTCGACCGTCTCGTGCCGACACGAGCGTTCCAGCATCGCGCCGTCCTCACCTCTTCCCTCTCCCGTCCTGCCCCCCCGTTGCCCCTCTCCCGTGATGGACCCCCCCTCATGCAGTCACCTGCACCCAACGTACGCCCACACAATGTCCCGACAGGTGAGCTGCTCCTCATAACAGCTGCCGGGTGCCGTCGCAAACTTGGCCCACACCCCCTCCTTGGCACACGAAAAGATCAGCGGCCGCCCACTTTGGCAGCCTGCTGCTGGTGGGGATTGTCACCGCGAGGGATGGAACGCGGCGGCGGCCATCGCCGAGGGGCCCGGTCACGGCTTTCACGCCCATAGACATCCCCCTTGTTAGGCGGAGAAGCGGCAGGGCGCGCAGAGACCTCGCCTTGATGGCCACGCCGTCGCCTGGCGTTGGTCGAAGACTGATGGCTCGGGTGGGGCGGGGTCGGCCCCACATCAAAACAGCGTCGCTGTACACGGCACAGGTACTGTAAGTACATGTACTGTACAGCCGAACATCAAAGTGATTCACGCGGCCTCGATCGCGATCGGTTCGATATCAAAGAAGGCGGCGGGGGGGAAGAGCTGAGCGCCGTAGCCGCGTGCACCAAGTGGCCGGCGGGGCCCGTTGGCCCACGCGCGCGGCGAGCTGCTAGGCGGGCGGGTGGTCCCGCACGGGACGAAGGCGCGGCCGCCGGCTGACGCTCACGGATGTTGGCGGCGACGAGCAGGGAGCGACCAACTGAACGCCACCTCGTCTGCCAAAGAGAGGACCCATCAGACACGTATAAAAAGAAAAGAAGGCACGAGATAGTCCACCGATGCAGATGCGAGCACCTATCGCGGCCATCGACGGCGCTTCCCACCAGCCGCCGACACTTCCGAGGCCGCCGCCATAGACGCAGACCGCAAGTACCGCCACAGTTGCCGTCCGCCGGCACAGCCAAGGATGTGCCAGCAGGCGGCCGTCTGAAGCGCTCCAAGCGGATTATGAAACAAAGGGGGAACGACGCACAGAGACCTACGTCATTGATCGGTTCCTAGTTTGCTGTGCAACGCAAACAGGAGCCATGCGCACGCCAAAAGCGGCTCTCCATCGTCAACCGCCCAGTGCCTCTCGCGCAGGGCATGCCCGCCGAAACACGTCGATGACCGCACCGATGATCGCCGCCTGCAGTAGAGGGCACCCTTAGAGGAACGGACAATGACCGACGACGAAGGGGCGATGGCTTGGGTGGCCTCTCTGTTGTCCACGTGGCATGGTATGGAATGGAAGTACGTGTACCATGCAGTCCGATAAAATTGTGTGCTTTTCTTGGCCGGCAGGCGTGAGACCCTTCCACTAGGCCGAGATCCGGTTGGTCGGCGGTCGACAGCCAATGGTAGGCCCCGCAGCTGCCGCCCGCCAGCTTGCCCCAGCGTGGAGAGCCCCACAACTGGCCGTCTGGCGTGGGCGACGGCCGCCGCGCCGCGATCCGCTCGGCGAGCGTGCCGGACGGCCGGCGGCGCCTCCCACGCCGTGCCCGCCCCGCGTGTAGTGCGCTGCTGACGGGCCGCCGCATCCTCCAGCGCCCTGCCTCCCCCGCTGCGCCTATCGTCGTTGGAGCGACTGGCTCCATACGGCAGGCAGCCTGCCGCACCACACTTGTTTAGGCGTGCGCACACGCTGCGCGTGTGCATTGAATAACATCGCCGCCACCTGCCAGACCCGCCCACCTGCCCCATCTCGTCGCGTCGTGCTCCATGCTCCCCGCCCTGCTTGCGCGCCCGTCGTGCCTCCGCCTCGTGTCTGTGGCGACCGCCCTCCCGGCCATGGCGTTTGTGCCGGCGCCCGGCGCCGCCGCCCGCGTCGGCGCGTCGTCACGCCGCGCCGCGTCGGCGGCGGCGTCGTCGTCGCTTCGGCCGGCGGCGGCCGGCCGCCGCGCCGCCGCCGCCGCCCCGTCGTCGGCGTCGTCGGCGTTTCGCGGCGCGTCGTTGCGGCCGGCCACGACGGTGGCGGCGGCGGCGGCAGCGGCGGCGGCTCCGGCCGCCAATGCCGCGCCGCGGATGGTCGCTGCGAGTGGCTCGGTGCCCGCCGAGACGGTGGCGGTGACGCCCCGGTCGGTGGGGGAGGTGGTCAGCGGCTTTGTGCTGGAGCGGGAGGAGTACGTGTCGGAGATGGCGTCGACGGTGCGGGTGTGGAAGCATCGCGGCACGGGCACGGAGCTGGTGTCAGTGCTGAATGGGGATGAGAACAAGACGTTTGGGGTGGTGTTCCGCACGCCCCCTACGGACAGCACGGGCGTGCCGCACGTGCTGGAGCACTCGGTCCTGTGTGGGAGCCGCAAGTACCCCGTCAAGGAGCCGTTTGTGGAGCTGATGAAGGGTTCTCTCAACACCTTCCTCAATGCGTTTACGTACCCTGACAAGACGTGCTATCCGGTCGCGTCGTGCAACGAGCAGGACTTTTACAACCTCGTGGACGTGTACATGGACGCGGTCTTTCACCCGCGGCTGACGCCCGACACGCTGGCGCAGGAAGGCCACCACCTCGAGGCGGACTCGGCGTCGGGCCCCGTGTCCATCAAGGGCGTTGTGTATAATGAGATGAAGGGCGCCTACTCGTCGCCTGACCGGGTGCTCGGCGAGTACTCGCAGCGGGTACTCTTCCCCGACACCACCTATGGCGTCGAGTCGGGCGGCCACCCGCGCAACATCCCCGACCTGACGTGGGAGCAGTTTTCGGGCTTCCATGCCCGGTACTACCACCCATCCAACGCGCGGGTGTGGTTTTATGGGGACGACCCGGAGGAGCGGCGCCTGGCCAAGGCGGACGAGTTTTTCTCCGAGTTCAAGGCCTCCCCCGTGGACAGCCACGTGGAGTTGCAGAAGCGGTGGGACTCGCCCCGCACCTTTTCGTTTGACTATGACGCGGGTTCGGGCGATCTGACCAACAAGTACATGGCGACCGTCAACTGGCTGCTGACGCAGATTGACACGACGGAGCCTGAGAAGCTGCTGGAGCTGAGCGTGCTCAACCACATCTTGCTTGCCATGTCGGCCAGCCCCCTGCGCAAGGCGTTGACCGACTCGAAGCTGGGTGAGGATGTGGTTGGCGGCGGCCTGGAGATGGACCTCCGTCAAATGTCGTTCTCGGTTGGGCTGAAGGGTCTTCCGTCTGACGGGCAGGCCAAGATGGAGGCGATTGTTGACGACGTGCTGCAGACGGTTGCCAAGGAGGGCTTCCCCAAGGAGATGATTGACGCCAGCCTGAACACGATTGAATTTCGGCTACGGGAGAACAATACGGGGTCTTTCCCCAAGGGCCTCTCGTTTATGCTCCGCGCCATGACCACCTGGCTGCATGACGCGGACCCGCTGCAGGCGCTCAAGTTTGAGGCCCCCCTGGCAGCGCTCAAGGAGAAGCTGGCGGCGGGCGAGCCCGTGTTCCAAGACCTTGTGAAGGAGTACTTTTTGACCAACACCCACAAGGCCAGCCTGCTGCTGACGCCGGACGAGAAGTACATGGCGAAGGAGGAGGCGGCAGAGAAGGCGCGGATTGAGGCTGTGACCAAGGACTTTACGGACGCCGACCGGCAGGGTATCGTCGACTCGACGCTGCGGCTCAAGGCCAAGCAGGCGGCGGTGGACGCGCCCGAGGCGCTGGCCAGCATTCCTTCGCTCACCCGCAAGGATCTGGACCGCAAGGCCAAGACGGTGCCGTACGAGAAGGACACGATGGGCTCGTCGGGGGCCACGGTGCTCAACCACCCCCTGTTTACGAACGGTGTCGTCTACTTTGACATGATGCTGAGTATGGACAAGCTGCCCGCTCATCTGCTGCCCCTGATGAGCATCTTTTCCGGCTCTCTGACAGAGCTCGGCACGTCCAAGCGTGACTTTGTGTCGCTGCAGCAGGAGATTGGGCGGGAGACGGGCGGCCTGCGCTCGTCGACGTTTATCACCCAGCTGGTCTCGGCCGACGGTAATGGGCCCGCCATGTCGCGTCTGATTGTGCGCGGCAAGGGCATGGTGTCTCAGATCCCCAAGTTGCTGGACTTGACCCGCGAGATTCTTCTCGACGTGGACGTGACGAACAAGGAGCGCCTGCGGCAGCTGCTCATTGAGGAGCGGTCTGGGCTGGAGAGTGGCATTGCCGGCTCGGGTCACACCGTCGCGGCTACCCGCCTGAATGCCATGAGCCGGCCCAGTTCGTGGGCGGACGAGCAGATGGGGGGTATCGACTACCTTGTCGCGGTGCGCTCACTGCTCAAGCGCATTGACAGCGACTGGGCGTCGGTGCAGGCGGACATGCGCGCCATCCTCGACTCGGTCGTCTCGCAGGAGGACCTGCTGGTCAATGTGACTACGACTGCCGAGGACTACCGCACGATTCGGCCATTGATTGAGTCGTTTGTGACAGCGCTGCCGGCCCGCCCGTCGGGCACGAACTCGCCGTGGACGGTCAACACGCCGCTGCTGCCAGCGGTGAATGAGGGCATCATTGTGCCGTCGACGGTCAACTATGTGGGCCTGTCTGCCAACCTGGCTGACCTCGGCTTCCGTCCTAGTGGCGCGCACTCGCTGGCCGCGAAGCACCTCGGCACGAGCTACTTGTGGGACACGGTCCGCGTGCAGGGCGGCGCGTATGGTGGCTTTTGCCGCCTTGACGCTCGCTCTGGCCAGTTTTCGTACCTGTCGTATCGGGACCCGAACGTGGAGGGCACGCTGGACGCGTACAAGGGTGCCGCGAAGTGGCTCCGCTCCGTGGACCTGACCGATGAGGAGATGACCAAGTCTGTCATTGGCATGATTGGCGCCCTGGACAGCTACCAGCTGCCAGACGCCAAGGGTTTTGCGTCGGCCGTGCGGTTGCTGACCAACGAGACGGATGACTTCCGGCAGGGCCGCCGGGAGCAGGTGCTCGACGCGACGATCAAGGACTTCCACGAGCTGGGTGAGGCGCTCGAGGCGGTCAACACCAAGGGCAACGTGGTGGTTGTGGGTGGGGCCGAGGCGCTCAAGAAGGCCAACGACGATGGGCTGGGCCTCAAGCTGAACAACGTTGTGGCCGAGGCGTAGTGAAAGTGTTTCATTTTTTTGACTCGTTTTTTTTTTTTTTTGGGTGGACGTGCCGATGCATTGAAGGGACGTGTCACGTGTGTAGAGGGAGTGGTGCGGGGTGACGGACGCAGGGGAGTGTCCCATCTGCATGTCAATCTTTTTGTCCGAGTTTGTGGTCTGGGTCTGATTGTGCGGAGCAAGCCGGGCGGTGGCAGACCATCGGCCATCGGGGGTTGGTTGCATCGATGTCCTGCAGATGATCGTCCATGGCTTCATGGGGCTCGCCCACCCGGATTGTGGTGACACCGCCGCATGCACTGTATCATTGAGCCTCTGGGACACGGTCTGCTATGGACTGCGTATCGGTGTGGGCTGTCCACGAAAATCAGCCCCTGTCTGCTCCTCTGCCGAGACCCCCAACGCCACCGGTCATACCCGCGCGGCGGCCCCGCCGTCGCTCGCGCTCCCCCTCTGGCTATACCCCGCACAGCAGCGGATCCACCGCCTCCGCGGTCGCCGCCGCGAGCTCCACCCCAATCGCCTCGGCCGCCGCCTCCATCGCCGCAACTGTGTGGTCGGCCTGGACGGCCAGCCGCAGCGCCGGCGGCGGCGCGGTCCGCTCCCCACCCACGTACCGCGGGACCGCCACAAACAGCCGGTGGCGGGAGAGCAGCCGCGCGGCGACGCCGTCGAGGAGCGCCTCGACAGCCCGCCGCGCCGCGGCGTCGGCCACCGCCGCGGCGCCCGCGGCGGTGGCGGCCGCGCCGCCGCCGCGGACGGGGCTCGGCGGCGGCCGCGGCTCATCGTCGCCGCTGCTGCTGCCGCTGCCGCCGTCCCCCGCCACCGCGTCGCTGTCGTCGCCATCACCATCACCGTCGGGCACAATCGCCGCCGCCGCCGCCACCGCCGCCGCCGCCGCCGCCGCCGACGGCGCGCGGCGCACAAACAGCAGCGCCGACCCGTCCGTCCCGCCCTCGACCACCCAGTCTGGCGGCAGCGCCCCCGCCGTCAGCCGCCCCCGCAGCGCGGCAACGTTGCGGCGGAGCCGGGCGGTGCGGGCGTCGCCCTCGGCGGCGAGCACGTCCGCGACCGCCACGACGGCGGTGGCGAGGAAGGGCGGCTGCGCGGCGGAAAAGCAGTAGCCCGCCCCCGACAGACGCTGGTGGTCCACGACGGCCGGCTCGCTGCCGACGCACACCCCCCCGACGGTGCCAAACGCGGCGCCCAGGTCCGCCACCCGCACGTCCACGTCCGCGTTGGCCACCCCCGCCGCGGCGAGCAGCCCCCCGCCGCGCGCGCCGAGGACGCCCAGCGAGTGGGACTCGTCAAGGATGAGGCGGAAGCGGTGTGCGCGGCGGAGCGCAACGATCGCCGCCAGCGGCGCCACGTCCCCGTGCGTCGACGACACCGCCTCGGTGACGATAAAGCGGCGCTGCGTCGTCGCCAACCCGCGGCCGCCCCGCCGGTCGCCGGCGGTGATGCCCGCGAGCGCCGCCCCCAGCGCGCCCATATCATTGTGGGGGTACCACACGATCGTCGCGCGGGAGAGGCGCATGCCGCGGACGAGGTCCGGGCCGACGCCATCGTCCGCGACGCACACGTCGCCGCGCTTGCAAAACGCCGGCACCGCCGACGAGGCGGTCGCGCCGCCAAACGAGTAGAGGATGGCGTCGGGCGCGCCGGCGTAGCGGGCAAGCGCCGCCTCGGCCAGCAGGTGCGGGGTGGCGGTGCCGTAAAAGCCGCGCGGCCCGCACGAGCCGCAGCCCAGCTCGGTGAGCGTGCGCCGGCACGCGGCGGTCACGGCGGGGTGGGCGGCCATGCTCTGGTAGTTTAGCGACGCGAGGTTGGTGACGCCGCCCAGCGGGGGGGCACCGCCGCCCGCGCCCGCGCCGGGCGCCCGCACCGTCACCGTCGGGCCGGGCGGGGAGAGGAGGACGGGCGTCGCGGCGGCGGCGGCCGCCTCGGCAGCGACCGTCGCGGCCACCGCCGCCGCCGCGCCCGGCCGGCCGGGCGCCGTGCGGCCGTCGTTGGTGTCCACGTGCAGCGCGTCGGGCGTCCACGCCGCCACCCGGTCAGCGGCTTCGGCGTCCGACAGCGGCCGCCGCACGGGCGGCGCGCCGCCCCCGCCGCCGCCGCCTCTGCCACCACCGCCGCCGCCGCCGCCGCCCTTTCCTCGGCGGCCACCACCGCGGGCGCCGCCGCCCCCCCCCCCACCCCCATTGGCTTCCCCACGATGCCGCCCGCTGCGGCCGCGTCCACCCAACAGGCGGGGCATGAACCGATGCCGCCGCGACGGCACGTAAGCGGTCTGCGTGGCAAGGTGGATGAACAGGGCGAGAAAGAGGACCTCCAGCCCGTGGTGCAGCGGGTCCATCGACAGCCATGCGCGGAGGAGGCCGCCGGCGGCGGTGAAGAGGGGGCCCAGCAGGGGCGGCGCCGCGGGTCCCACCATCGCGGCACGCGACAAGCGTCCCCAATGGACAGGCGGCGGTGGGGGGTACGGCGAGCGAGGGAGCGGCGGCGCCGCGCAGCAAAGGGGGGTGGAGGGGAGAGGAAAGGAGAGCGGTGGAAGGAGGGGATAAAGAGCAACACAGGATGGGGGGGCATGAACTGCCGCACCAACCGACGGCGAAACGGACGCGCGAGACAGCGGTCGCGGTGGCGCGAAGGAGAGACGGCAGCGGGCCTTCGAGCGCCCGGCCCCCTCGAACAAGGGTGCTACGGCCGCGGTTGTGGCGTAGACCTATCCCAACGTCGCTGGCGGTACTGTACATACGTACATGGCTGGCTTGGTGTAAACATACCCTTCCACCATCATTGACATGATCGGCACGAGAGAGAGCAATTGCGATCGAATCGATACGGTCTGCGCATATTAGCTCCTACTGTGTTTTCCGACAAGTGCAATCAAGAATTGTGTGTCATTGGTGTTTCAATTGCAGGGCGCCGTGGCCAACCATTGAGCGCGCTCCGGGTGGTCGATGCCCGTGTGGAGAGAACCGGCGAGCGACTGGGCCGACGCACCGCTCCCCATCAGCGCACCTTGGTGTGGTTTGGCGACGCCTGTCGCAGCGCTGCTCCGGCCGTCGGCAAGCTGCGGCCCCTGTCTCCTTCCCCCCTTTCCACCCGCATGTCACTTGGACTCCTCTCCCACGATCATCCCGTCCCGTGGGCCGGTCCTTGACGCTTTAGACGGCGCGCCGAGCCATGGCGGCACCGCCGCCAGCCGCCCCCCCGGGGACGCCCCCCCCCCCCCCCTCTCCTCCCCGACGGCCCGACTGGTCATGACGCGCACAACGTGGCGGGCTCCACCGCCGGCGCGGGCAGCGGCGACTTCCACGTGTACCGCCACCAGCGGCGGCGGGAGCAGGGCCGCATCGCGCGGATGGTGGCGGCGGCGGCCGAGACGGCGGCCGACGCGGCCTACGCCGCGTCTGCGGCGGGGCGGGCGGCGGCGGTGGCGTCGCGGGGGGGGAAGCGGGCGGCCAAGCGGGCGCGGAAGAAGGAGCTGTCGCGGGCGCGGGCGCGCAAGCGCGTCAAGGCGTCGGCGGGGGGGGGGAGGGGGCGGTGGGGGGGGCGGTGGGGGAGGGCGGCGGCAAGGGCCTTTGTGACGCAGAGGTGCTAGACGGTGGGGAGGCGTCGGACGGTGGGGACGCGTTGGACGGTGGGGACGCGATGGACGGTGGGGGGGCGTTGGATGGTGCGGGGGCGTTGGATGGTGCGGGGGCGTTGGGCGGTGGGGAGGCGTTGGACGGCGAGGGGGCGTTGGACGCTGGGGCGGCGTTGGACGGTGGCGGGGGCGTCGCCGCAGCAGCAGCAGCAAAGGCGGAGGCGGCTGCCGTCGAAAGCGGGGCGGAGGGCGCGGGGAGCGGGCAGGAATGCCCGGGGGCGGGGGGGTGGCGGAGGAGAGCGGCGTCAATGCCGAGGGGGTGGGGGACTTGCCGTCCTCTCCACCCCCACCGCTGCCAACGCGGGCGCTAGGCAGCGATGACGGGGGGGGCGGCTGACTTGGATCCGTACAGGGTCTACCCATATCGCCTCTTTCGGACATGCACCCAAGAAATTTGATGAGGCGCTCAGGCGTCAGCCGCAGAGGCAGAATGTCCACTTCTACCCGTGCACCCGCCGCAGAACAAGCCAACCCGATCATAGTGGCGGTCAACAGAGGACACGCTCGCCCCCCTAGTAACCCCAGGGCAGGCCGTGGGACCCACCACGAAAGAGAGCGTGGACGAACAACAAATGGCAAACAAAATACGGTCGCTTAACGCCGCGTCGCCAACACGGGCGGGCAATCAGCCAGATGGGGGAAGGAGTAGTCGCAGGCGCCGCGACGTCTGGGGCAGCTAGTGGCTCGGCAACGAGGACGCCAGGCCTCGCCTCTTCTGGCCCGACGCGCTTGTCCGGGGCCCGTTGGTCCTCTGCGGCATCGGTGGTGTGCTGGAGGAGCCTTCGTCGTCGGGTACGAGGTCAGCGAGAGAAATGGACGCACCACGACCGCGGGGGCGCACACCGCGAGGGTAGCTCCCAGTGACCAGGGTCTCCAGCAGCGCGCCCACCTCATTGGATGAGTGCAGGTAGTAACGCGCATTGCTCGGCTTGACGCCCACCGTGCACGTGAACTGCTTCACAGAAGGGTCCAGATGCGTGTCCAAGTACGTAAACATGTCCTCGTCCGTGCGGTCGTCGCCACAGCAGAGCACGAAGTCCGGGGGCTCGGGCATGTCCTGAAGGATCGTCTCCACCATCACGCCCTTGTTCATCGCCGCCATCCGGACCTGAAGCCATCCATAACCAGATACCACCTGCACCGAAAAGGGGGTAAGGAGCGACTCAAGGTGGTCACGCATCTCCTTGGCCTGCCACGAGCCAAACTCTCGGTCCGCGTCCAGGTAGTGCCACACAATGCCAGCCGTCTTTTGCTCCACGTAAGACCCGTCCGTGCGGTCCGTGTACATCAGCATGATACGCAACGTCAGCTCCATCCATGACAGGTCCGCATCCTCCAACAGCCGCTGCCACTCCTTCGAATTCTTCTTCCGGTAGAAGAAGCCGTGCTCAGCCGCAATCCCAATCGTCGGGGAGTTGTTCAGGCCCGCCTCAAGCACCTCTGTCTTACGACCAGACATAATGTAGACGTCGTTGATCGGGTCCTTAGACAACGTGTCCAAATTGGCTGCCACGGCCTCGCTCGGCCGCGCCCATGCGTGAGCCATTTGAGAAGACTGCTCGGTGATGGAGGTCAGCGTCCCATCATAGTCAAACAGGAACAGGCGCCTCTTGGCGGCCTTGTAGGCGCGTAGAACCGCCGAGCGGTTGAGAAGAGTGAACTCGTCGTAGGTGAGTACGCCAGGCAAGCCAGCTAGTGGACCCACCTTGACAACCACCTGTGCCGGCTCTGACGCCTCCTTCAAGTCATGCAAAAAGGACTGCGCCCACTGCTGGGACGAGTGCGCCGACACGTACGCCTTATCCGCCCGACGCTTCAGCTCAACCTCGGGCGAAGCGGCAATGGCCTTTTGAACGACCATGTCCAGGACGCCGCACAGCTTCTCCAAGTCCCACGGGTTGACGCGCACCGCAGATGAGAGCGCCCGAGAGCAGCCAGTAAACTCCGACAGTACCAACTGGCCCTTGCCCTCGGAGGTAGACACAATGTACTCGTACGGGATGAGGTTGAGGCCGTCTCGGATGGGCGTCACAACCAGCGCGTCCATGATGCTGTACAGCGCGAGGCGGCTTTCAAAGGAGATGCTTTCTTCCAGGTACCAAACGGGTCGCCGCCCAGACCCGTCACCGTGCTTGTCGTTGATGGCGGCAACCAGCTCCCGAATCTCGTTACGCACGGCCGCCTTGACGCGGGCAGCCTTCGGAATGGCTACTTGTACAAGCACAACTTTTCCCCGCATCTTGGGCGCGGTATCGAGATACCGCTGGAACCCCATCAGCTTGAGGGCAATGCCCTTGATGAGATCCAGGTCGTCAACGGCACCGAGGACAGTGCAGTCGGCAAACCGCTCCTTAAACTCCGCCACCCGGTCCGTCAGCGTCGGCGCGCTCAGGCCCTCCGAGAACCGCTCGGGGTCCACGCCAATGTGACTCACGCGCAGCATCACGTGCCGACCGTCGTAGTCGAGACCAAGGGAGCCCCTGTTGGCCTCGTGCTCCAGGTTCAGCAGCCGTACACAAGCGGAGAGAAAGTGGCGGGCGTAGTCAAACAGATGAAAGCCCAGCAGCGTCGCGGACAGCATGCCCTTGAGTAGTTCGTTTCGCCACGGCAGTACGCGGTAAACTTCGGACGAGGGCCACGGAATGTGAAGGAAGAAACCAATCTTCACACCCGACAGGCGCGACCGCAACGCCTGCGGCAGAAGCATCAGGTGATAATCGTGCACCCAAATGAGCGTTCGGTCCCCATCATACACCTCCACCACCTTGTCGCGGAACATCCGGTTGACGTTCATGTAAACACGCCAGAGGTGGTCGTCAAAACGGGTAGTGTGTTCCGTGTGATCTGTGGCAGACGACACCATGTGAAAGAGCGGCCAGAGGGTGCCTTTGCAGAAGCCCTGGTAAAAATGCTTCAGCGTGTCGTGCGGGATGAAGACGGGCACGCAGTTGAACTCCTCCAGCAGCCGGTCAGCAACCCCTTCGCGCTCCTGCCGAGGCACCTCATCCTCCGAGTTCAGTATGCCCACCCAGAGAGGTGCCACCTTGAGCTGCTCCAAGCCCTTCCGTAAACCGGTGGACGTTAGGTAGAGAGCGTCGTCGTCCCACTTGAAGCTCCAAGCTCCCGTAGTCGAGTCGCGCTTGGCAATGATGGGCAGCCGGTACAGCACGATGACTAGGCTCTCGATGGCGTCACCAAATCCTTCGTCCGGCGTCAGAAAGCACTTGACACGCCCCTCATCAACGTCATTCCACTTCCCAAACTCCCCGTCGTTCACAATCATGTGGCCCGAACGGGTGGTGAGGGTGCGGTTCTCCTCAAACAGCTCCCACTTCATAGAGCCGTCCATCGTGTCCGCGCCAACGCTACCAGCAGCATCGGCTGCGACAGACCCAGGAGTCATCCCAGGACCGTCTGGGCTGCCCACCACCAGGTCCTCATCGCCGGGGAGGACGTTCGGGGTGCCCTGCTGCACCACGTACTTGTATTCCACCTTGCGTCCGGCAGGCAGGTCAACAGAGACACGCCATGAAGGCCACGCGCCTGCCGAAGTCGTCAACTCCACACCTCGACGGGGGTCCCAGCCGCCAAGACGCGAGTCATTCCCAATGACACGGACGCTGCTCACGAGTCCAACCAGGCCCAGCACAGATCCAAGATCAGCGCGAAAATACGACACAAGTCAGCACACGCGCACAGAAAGTGCAACACACCATTATGCACAACAGCATGCAACGCGGGCCCCACACCTCGCCACTACACCATCCCGCCGTCGAGCGCGAGTGCAAAGTGCAGAGCCGGTCCATACACACCAGACCACCGCTGGATCTACGATGCACCACGAAGCAAGGCTGAAACATAGCGCCCACTTCCAGCGCCTCACCCGGCAACCGTAGGGTGGGGCCCAGAACCGAGGCCCTCTTCGCCAGCGCACCGCTCAGACAGCGACGAGCGAGATGTGGAAGCAGGGCGAAGAAACGCACCGTTGACCAAACTCGGTCTCGCAGCGCAACACGAACGTCACCCGCGAGTTGACGTCAAAGGAGGACGTAGGGAACGACATGGTGACGCACGTCAGCGGTGCAAGCCGCTGGGGAGACGGAACCAACCGTGGTAGTAGCTTCGGCCCGCGGCTGCCAAGTCGGCATGGCACGACAGGGCGGTTGCGGGCGGAGGCAACCAACCCAGCAGCTGCTGTGATGTGGTGGTCCCCGGGAGACCCTGATCGAGATTCACCCCGTGATTGGGGTCAGGTGGCCCGGCATCAGTGTCTGTAAGCCTCGCCGGCTTTTGACAGCACGGCACACGCACCAGACACGTGGGGTTCTTGTCTGGTACAGTAAGTTTAGCCTCGCAGGTGAGACTTGATCTATAGTAGTTGCCAGAGTACTTGGCACAGAGACGGCTGCTTGCTGTCCTGGTCGCGATGCTCGCTGCTGCTTGTTGGCGGTCGAACTGTCACCGCTGTCTGTATCGGCCGCGTTGGTCGGACCGCCCCGCACCGCGCCATTGTCTACGGCTGCTCTGGTGCATTGTTCTCTTGGCTCATCGTACGCTGCCTTTGCACCTGAAACTGCCGCGGTCTTTGTTGAGGGGCATCATGGGGGAGTCTGACTACTCCTTCTCACTGACAACGTTCAGTCCCAGTGGCAAGCTCGTGCAGATCGAGTATGCGCTGAACGCTGTCGCGGCTGGGGCGACGTCGCTGGGCATCAAGGGTACGTAGTGCCTTGCGGGTTATGGCCATTGTTTTGCCATACCAACATCTAGACGCCATATGGTTGTTCCTATTTTGTCTGCTTTGCTTCTGTCCTGGCCATTGGCTCGGCCCTTCAGGAGTCTGAGCCGGCGTATCGCGTTTTGGGATAGTTATTCTAACCACTGTGTCGACTGGTTCGTGTATCCTTCATGCTGGCCTCGACTTGACCGGTGAATCCGTCTGCTGGTTGGTGGATCCTTGGCGCGGCCACAGCCAAGAATGGTATCGTGCTGGCGACAGAGAAGCGGTTGCCCAGCCCGCTGATGGATGAGTCCACTATCGATAAGGTGACGTCGATCACTGGTAACATTGGCATGGTCTACGCTGGAATGGGCCCCGACTCGCGGGTGCTGCTGAAGAAGGCACGCAACTACGCGCAGTCGTACTACCGCATCTACAAAGAGTCGATTCCTGTGAGCCAGCTGGTGCGGCAAGTCGCCTCTGTGATGCAGGAGTTTACCCAGTCGGGTGGCGTGCGGCCTTTTGGCGTATCTCTGCTGGTGGCGGGCTTTGACGAGGAGGGACCGCACCTGTACCAGGTTGACCCGTCGGGTTCCTACTTTGCGTGGAAGGCTTCGGCCATCGGGAAGAACATGGTCAACGGCAAGACGTTTTTGGAGAAGCGGTACTCGGACGACATGGAGCTCGAGGACGCCATCCACACCGCGCTGCTGACGATCAAGGAGGGCTTCGAGGGGCAGGTGACAGAGAACAACATTGAAGTAGGCATTGTGTCTGACGACCTCAAGTTCAAGAAGCTGACGCCGGCGGAAGTGAAGGATTATCTCAGCGAGGTAGAATAGGAGCTTCTGCCTTTCGCTGCTGGGTCTTCGTTTGTTCTGTCGCCCTTGCGCTCGACGGTCAGTCGGTGTGGCGGAGTCAGGCGCGCTGGTGGCTCATGTCTTTCACTGTGTACACTTTTTCTTTTGGTCGTCTTGTTTCTCTGCAAGCTATTTACGTTCTCGTGCATGTCACGTGGCATTGTACCGGCGCGTGGGCAGGCGCTCCTTGCGGTCGCCCATGACCTTGGACCTGCGCAGGTTCACCCTAACCCCCTGACTCCCTGATCGCGCCACATGCCCACGTGCTGCCGGCGTACGTAGGCTGAGCCTATCTGTTCTCGCAATCGAGCTGGCCTCGGTCACGTCGACAGAGCGCGCAGAGCACTGCAAGTCCACTTACGCCAACCGACGCCTCATTCGTAACCGGTTGCGTTTATATGTCGGTGGTCCGCCCTACATGTGTGGGTGCGGGTTGTCACGCGCCCGCGGCGCGGCCTTGATGATGTCATCCACCCTGATGATCATCTCCGCGGCCTCCACCGCCGAAGACAACATCTGGCGCTTGAGCTTGAAGCTCTCGGTGATCCCCAGTTCCCGTACATTCCCAATCGATCCTTGGTTCATGTCCAGCCCGGCCTCAGCGTTGCCACCAGCGTGCGCCGCCCGCAGCTGTGCGACCAGCTCCGCCGAATCATACCCTGCATTGTCCGCGATGATGGCGGGCAGCGCCCGGAGCGCGCGGGCGAACGACTCGACAGCCAAACTCGCCTTACCCGCTACCGTGGGCGCCAGCTCATCCACCGCCCGCGCCATCAGCGCCTCGGCGGCCCCGCCGCCAAGAACAGTGCGAGTGTCCACCGCCGTCTGAGAAAGGACGCACAGAGCGTCATGGAGCGACCGCTCCGCCTCGTCTAGCAGCTGCCCCGTAGCGCCACGGAGCACAATAGTGCAAGCAGCCCCAGACTTGCACCCAGAAAAGCGAATGACGGCGTCCTCCCCGATCATGTCCTCGGATACAACGTCGCAGTGGCCTAGCGTCACGGCCTTAGGATCATCAAAGGTGGACACAATCTCACCTCCCGTCACAAGAGCCAAGCGCTCCACTCCGTCAAAGTCTGCATGCTCAATGGCCATCACGCCCGCGGCCGTGAAGGCCTGCTCCGGCCGATTGTAGATGAGCTGCCGGTTGATGAAGACGTTGCAGCCGTGGTCCAGAATCTTCTTGACCTTGGCCGACATCTTTTCCGCCTCAGCCTGCTCAATGGCCGCCACCCGCGTCAGGGAATCCACCCGCACCCGCGATGCGTAGATTTTCACCTTGTCCGTGTCCATGGCCGTGTTGGCCACCAAGATGTTGGCGTTCTCAATGCGCTTCGGCTGGCCGACACCCAGTTTCTTCTCCAGAATGAAACCCGGCTCCAGCCACGAGTCTGCCAGCGAGCCCCCAGCCTTCTTGATGATCTGGATATGGTCAAGGTTCGTGGAACCCTTGAGCCGCAGCACCGCGTCGACTGAAATGTTGGCAAACAGCTCCTTGGCCTGGGACAACACTTTGGACGACAGAGTAGTGCGCGCAATGTTGAGGAGGTCCACACGAAACGCGTCAACGTCCCCGCCGTGATCCACCGCGGCGTCCTCCAGCGCTTTGGCAGCGGCAGTGGCGGCCAGACGATACCCCGACACGACCGTCTGGGGGTGGATCTTGAGGTCAAGCAGCTTCTCAGCCTCGCGCAGAAGCTCACCAGCGAGGCAGCACACAGACGTAGTACCGTCACCGACTTCGTCGTCTTGCGTCTTGGAGATGTCCACCAGCACCTGCAGACGAGCGCGCCCATCACAACCATGCCAACCAGAATGATGCAAAAACGACAAGGAAAGCATGAACACGGCAGCGAGCCGAGTCAACAACCATACATGGCCTCAGCCTTCAATACATGCAAGAGAGTAGATACAGTACAGGACAGGCAGAGTAGTGTACAGTCGAGGCACGCACCTTGGCCGCGGCGTTGTCAATGTGAATCGACTTCAGGATGGTGGCGCCATCGTTGGTGACTTGCACGTCACCACTCGTGCTTTGCAGGATTTTGTCCATTCCCTGTCACGGCCAGAGGCAGAAGACGACCAGACCGGAACCAACGGAGAGGGAAAATCGAGCAGGACAACACCAGTCAGTAACGGCACCTGCTGCAAGGCCAGCCAGGCACTCGCCGACCAGGAATCCGACGCAAACAGAAAAGCCCTGCTGTAACCAGAGGTTGGACAGGAGATGACAAGTGCGCATCTGCCGTAACCTGTGGCACGGGAACCGGGGGCACACAGCCAACAGTTCCCGACACCTCAACGGCCCAGGCTATGCCCCCCCCCCCCCTCCGGACTGCTGAAAGAAAGCGTACCTTTGGGCCGAGGGTAGTCTTGACCAGGTCGGTCACCGCCAGCGCGCCGACAAACGCGGACATCCGCGCCGTCTCCCCGCGATCCTCTGACGCGCCCTGCTGCAAGACGGACGGGACGACGTTCATGCCAAAGGGCATACCGCCCGCGGCGGCGCCTCCACCGCCATACATGATGCCTGGCGATGAAGAACAGAAAGTAGGTGAGGAGAAGGAAGGGGAGCAAGGGGCGGGCGCGGCGCAGGGCACACAACCGCAGAGACTTGACCGACAGCAACGGCGCGCCGCGGTGAAGAAGAGGGCCGCGGCGAGGGAGGCGCTGCCACCGACGCTGTGTGGGCCGGTCACCAAAAAATTGTGGATCAACTTCGTAAGGGCTCAAGTGCACGCCGGCGACTGAAACTACTATAGACACGTACGCTGAGTGACGTGTACAGTCGCATCCATTTGGAGCTCAAGTCGACCACGGCTGTGGCCATCCCTCACGTGGGTCGATGACAAGGCCTCTTGCCCCCGCCACGCGTCGGGCTTTTCCAGGGAACCCTCGCTCTGCAGCACCCCGCCACCCCAGCAGCAGACGCCCGCCCGCAGGCGATGGTATTCGACTCTGCCGCCAGCGTTGCGCTCGTCTCCACCATCAGCGTTGAATACCCCCAGCTCTTCCCTCCGCCCGGCTTCTGAGCCTTATTACTCCCTCGCGAGTGAGAAAGGCCGCCCGTCAACGCCACGGCTGACCGCCCCGCCGCGCGGTTGCCCTGTAGCCGTTGAAGTGGCAGCGGCGGCAACGGCATGCCGACTCTGAGGGAACAACACCTGTTGGCGTTCTTCTATTTACCTCTGGCGGGGGGCGGGTCCGCCGCCGCCGCCGCCCCTCGCCCGCCCAACCACGTCGACGTGGACGCCACCCTCGCACACACAGGGAGGGCACGAGGGAGGCCCGCACAAGCTGTTGCCGCGCACGTCAGCGTCACTGAACGGGGTCCCCCCCGTGATGGCATCGTGGCCGCACACCTCAGAGGCATTCGCAGCGGAAGGCAGGGGCTCCCTCGAAAAGAAAAAGGAAGATTCTCGGAAATCATCCCGCAGTGGGTGCAGAGGCCGCCCTCCACGGTGCATATGGTTTTCTTGTTGCTTGCGTAGTTCCCCGCTTGCCCCTGTGCGCTCACCACGGGCTCCCTGCCCTATCTCTGGTCACGAGTCCTCGTGTCCTCCCCCTCACCTAGGGCGCCCCCCACCCCGCGCGCAAGCACGGCGGGATTCCCACCCGACGGCGCCGGTGCCACCCGCGTACTCGGGCCCCGTCCCTCCCATGCGGGTACCCCCCGGCCGCGGTCGCCCGCCCGCACAACTGACAAAGCGAGGGGGTGCGGCCGCCGCCACGGGCGAGCAGCAAGCCGCCCCCCACGCATTGTCCCTCCGCTTCCCCCGAAGACCGATACAGCCACGCAGCCGCCCGTACAGCGAAGCCACTCTCGGCGCTCCCGTCTGGTGAATGTGGCCGTGATGCGAAGGTCCGACGCCTCGCGTTGCGCCGCCGTTGTCACAGCCAGACACCACCGCCACGCCGTCGTCACGCTGCAGCAGGCGCGTGCGGGAGGCGGTGACAGAGACCCCTCCCCACCCCCCCTTCCGCCCATCCCGCCACCGCCCATCCATCCGCGCGCCCATCCTTGGCCCGAACGTCCCCCCTCCCGCGCCCCCCCGCGCCGCCCCTCACGTCGGGTCTGCAATCACAAACGACAGCGCCGCCGCCTGGTCCACCGCCTCCACTGCCGACGCGCGCCCCCGGAGGCGCACACCAAACCAGCGGTCGCCCGCGGCGACGAGCTCGGGCCGGAACGTCGTGACGATAAACTGGGTGCCGCCCGCGGCGGCTTGCCGCGCAATGAGGCCCGCGACGGCGGCGCGGGCGGCCGCGTCGAGCGCGGCGTCAATCTCGTCAAAGAGGTAAAACGGGGCGGGGTCCAACCGCTGGATGGCAAAGATGAGGGCGAGGGCGACCATGGACTTTTGGCCGCCGCTTAGTTGCGGCAGCGACAGCGCCGTCCCGGTCGCCGCAAACGAAACCTTGATCGCCACGCCCGTGTAGCGAAGGCCGCCGCCAGCGGGCTGGGATGGGCCGTCGCCGCTACCGTCGCCACCGCCGCCGGGCGTCGACGCGGCGTCGCCGGTGGCAGGCGACGCGTCCTCCTCCTCCTCCTCCTCGTCGTCATTGCCGGCGGCGCCCGCACGGCGCCTCGCCCCCCCTTTGGCAACGGCAGGCGCCTTGAGCATAACCAGCGACGCGGTGCCGCCCGGTACCAGCTCCGCAAAGACCGAGGCAAAGTGCTTGGCCACCCCCTTGAACGTCCGGAGGATGTCTGCGTCCTTGCGCTCGTCCAGCGACGCGACCAGCGACCGGATGGCCGCGGCGCCCTCGTCCAGCTCCAGCCGCCGCGGGAGCAGCGCGTCGCGCTGCTCGGCAAACGCCACGTACTGGTCGAGAGCCTTCTTGTTGACGCCCCGGAACGCGGCCAGTCCCCCATTGACGCGCCGGAGGGCCGCGCGCAGCGCAGCGGGCGGCGTCCGCCGGTGCTTGTCATGGTCGGCAGGGAGGGCGCCCAGCTCCCGGATGCGCCGCGACGCGTCGGCCACCCTGGCCGCCGCCGCCGCACGGCGTGCGTACAGGCTATCGACACGGGCGGCGGCGGCGGCGGCCGCCGTGGTCAGCGCCGCCTCCTCCGCTCGGAGGCGCTCGGCGGTCGCCGCCGCGTCTGCACGGGTGGCCTCGGCAGCGGCGAGTGCCGCGTCTGCAGCCACCGCACGGGCCGTCTCCCGCTCGGCCGCGGCGGTAGCGGCCACGAGCGCGGCGCGCTGTGCCGCCACCCCGTCTTCCGAGTCGGCGCCAGCAGAGCCGAGCGACCCGTCCGAACCGTCCGACGCGTCGCCGCCGCCGTCGTCGTTGCCACCGGCAGGCGGTCGCGGCGCCTCCTCCTCGTCATCCTCCTCCTCCGCCTCTGCGGCGGTTCCCCGCCGCGACCGAGGCCGCGACCGCGACCGCCGCCGCGACGGCGGCCGCGACCGCGACCGCCGCCTCCGCCGCCGCCGCGCCGCGGGCGTGGCGTCGGCACGCTCCGCCGCGGCGCGCAGCTCCGCCGCCCGCACCCGCAGGTTGTCCCGCAGGTCCGTCTCGGCCGCCGCGGCGGTGGCGGTCAGCTCCTCGACCCGCCGCGTCGCGGCCGTCGCCGCGGCTTCCAAGTCGGGGGCGGCCGCCTTGGCACGGGCCAGCTCCGCCGCCTCGGCGGGCGCCAGCCCGGACACGAGTGGGGTGCCCAGCTCGGCCGCCAGCGCATCCCGGGAGCGCTCCCCGTCGCGCACGGCCGCACGGAGCGCGGCCGCCCGCGCCGCCGCGGCGGCCGCCGCCGCCGCGTCCCCGTCCGCATAGTGGGCGGTGCGCGCCACGTCGGCGGCGGTGGCGGCGGCGGCGGTGGTCGCGGCGCGGACCGCCGCCTCCGCGCGCTGCAGGTCGCTGACCGCGGCGGCCAGCTCCGCCTCGACCCTGCCCAGCGGGCCGCGCACTTCGGTAGCGAGCGCCGCCTCGGCGGCTGCCGCCGCCGCCGTGGCCGTCCGCAGCGCCGCGGCCGCGTCGAGGCGGCTGCGGCGGGTGTCGACAAAGCCGCCAGACATGGCGCCCCGCCGGTTCACCGTATCCCCGTCGAGCGTCACACAGTCGACGCCGTGGGCGCGGCTGGCCGCGGCGGCAACCGCCATGTTGCGGGCGACGAGGGTGCGGCCCCAGACGGCGTCGACGGCGGGGCGGAGGCGCGGCTCGGCGCGGATCTTGTCGGCGAGCGCGACCGTGTCCGCGCCCGTCGGGGGGCGGCGGGGCGGCGCCCCCCCCCCCCCACCGCCACCCACCCGGTTGAGCGGGATAAACGTGACGCGCCCGGCGCGCGCACGCTGCAGGGCCCCCACCAACGCCGCCGCCGTCTCGTCGCTGTCCACCACCACGTGACACAGCGCCCCCCCCGCAGTCACGTCGGCGGCGGTCGCAAACTTGGCGTCCACCGCCACCAGGTCCATCAGCGGCCCATACACCCGGCCGGCGAGGCGGGCGCCCAGCGACCCGCCGCTCGCCACGGCCGCTGCCACCGCCGCCAACGCGTCGGCAGTGCCGCCGCCAATGACTGCCCGACGGGCCGCCTCGGCGCGCTTGACGTCGGCGGCCGCCGCCGCGGCCGCGCGCTCCAGCTCCTGCTCCCGGTGGTAAAGCGCGTCGCGGCGGACGTGGAGCGCGTCACGCGCTTCGCGGCGGCGGGCGACCTCGGCCCGCGCAGCGGTGACCGCCTCCTTGCGGGCCGCCGCGGTCGCCCGGAGGGCCGCCAGCGACGCGCTGCCCGCCTCGGCGCGCCGCGCCAGCGACGCCGCCTCCGCCTCGGCCGCCGTTGCCGACGACACCGCCGCGGCCAGCGGCGCCGCGGCGGCCTCCATCTCTGCCCGCAGCGCCGCGTCACGCTCCGCGGCGGTGGCGTACTGCTCGGACCGGCCTGCACGGACCTGCAGCTCCAGCCGGCGCGCCCGCGCCGTCGCCAACGCGTCGGCGGCGGCCGCCGACTCGGCCGTCGCGGCCGCGAGGCGGGACCGCAGGGGCGCCAGCCGCGCCTCGGCGGCCGCCACCTCTGCCTCGACCGCCGCCGCGGCGGCGGCCGCGCGCGACCGCGCGTCCGCGGCCGCCGCCGCCGCCGCGGTGCTGTCGCGGACCGCGGCGGTGAGCGTCGCCACCCGCCGCGCCGCGGCGCCGCGGGCGGTGCCAGCCGCGGCCGCGGCAGCGGCGGCACGGGACACGTCGGCCTCTGCGCCGTCGCGGACGCGCTCCGCGTCGGCCGCCCGCCGCTGGACGTCGGCCAGCCGCGCGTGCGCATCGTCGCCGGCAGCCGTCTCGGCGGCCTTGTCGTCGAGCGCGTCGAGCGCGGCCTTGGCCGCCTCCGCCTCGGCCACATGGAGGGCGTACGACAGCGCCCGGCGCTCCCGGTCGAGGGTGCGGAAGCGGGCGAGCTCGGCCTTTTCGGCGCCCAATTCGTCGAGCCGGTCGCTGATAAAAGAGAGGACGTCGGCGACCTTGGCGCGCTTGGCGTCCGTGTCGGCAAGGAGCTTGAGGCTCTCGCTCCGCCGCGTATCGTAGACGCTTGTGCCCGCCACGTCCATGAGCAGCGCCAGGCGGGCGGCGTCTGTCATGGCAACGAGGGCGGCCACCTTTCCCTGCTGCACAATGTAGTAGGGGTTGGAGCGGGAAAAGCCGGCAGCTTCCAGCAGCGACAGCACCTCGGCCCTGCTCACATTCTTGCGGTTCAGCACGTACTCGTCCTTCTTGAGCCCAATCATGCGGCGGAGGACCACCTCGGGTTCCCCGTCCAGGCCGGGCAGCCGCCCGTCCGCATTGTCAAATGTAATCTCCACGTACGCCGACAGCACGGACGTGCCGGCGCCCTCGTGCAGCAGCGCCACCCGCTCCTCGGCGCGGAGGCTGGCCGCCGCGTCTGACAGGACAAACCGGACGGCAGCAAAGAAGTTGCTCTTCCCGCTGCCGTTGCGGCCAACCACCACGTTGGCGCCGGGCGTGAAGGGGCCCGCCACGGAGGGGGCGCGGTAGCTCTTGAAGCCCGAAATGGTAATCTGCTTGATATGCATGGTGGGAAGCACCCGCGCGTGGGCGGGTGCGTGCCAAACGGATACAAAGCGGGCGGGGAGGAGGAGGGGACGGGAATGGGAAGAGAGGAAACGGGAGAGGGCGGTCCCGCACAGGGCACGCCCGCCACCGACGCGTCGAGCCAGCCGCCACGTCGCCGCCCCGCGAGCGAGGGTTTCCGCTCAGCCGCGGCCCACCATCCGCGGGTGGCGCCCGCCGCGGCACTCACGAAGGCGACAGACGGCACGGGGAGGCAAACGCGGCGGGCCGCTGCCCCCAAAGGCGGCGGCGGCCGCTGCCGCCCCTGCCGCCGCCGCAGCCGCCGGCAGTCGGGACGAGCAGGGTGGGCAGGGCGGGCGGGCGGGCCGGCGGGCGGGCCGGCGGGCGGGCGAGCGGTGGGGGAGGCGGGCAGGCGGGCGGGCGAGACGGGAGGGCACCCACCGCGGGAGCCGCTGCCGACCACCGCCGCCCGGAAGCGAAAGACAGGGCCCCGACGGCGCGCGGGCCGTGGGGTAGAGAGGAGGGGGGTTTGGGCACAGGGGTGGCCGGCACCGGCACCACAGCGGTGGGGGGCCGTCGCGTTGTCCCACCTCCGTGGAGAAGAGCAGGATGGTAACAGAGGCTGAGACGCGCCCGTCGGTCGGTGTGGGTGGTGGACAGGTGTTGGCGGGAAGACGGGTCGAGTTTTCTTCCGCTGTTGGCACCATCTGGTGGATGCATCCCCCCCAGCCCTTATCGGTAGAGACGTGAGGGAAGTGTGTAATTTTTTTAAATGTTTTAAATGGGAAGGGCATCATTTAATTTCTTTGTATTTATATGTACGTTGTATGCATATACTAATTACTTTTGGATATTGTGCGCTCGCACCCCGATCCGGATTTGACGCCAGATCGTGCGGCGCACGCACGCACCGCTGCCAGTGCCCACGCGTCCCGACTGCGCTTCACAAGACTCCTAGAGACCGTTCAAGTAAACCTGCACGCCCATTGGTAGGGCGCCATGTCCCGGGGCGGGCCAGCGGGTGGGGGGTGCGGGAGCCGAACAGAAAGGCAGCGCCGTCGCCCCCTGCGCTTCCTCTTCCCTGTAAACACGGATCAGCACTCGGTCCGGGCTCACGCACGCGCTGTCCATAACGCCACGCGGTAAACCGCCGTGGAGACACGAGGTCATGACCCTCGAAAGCGGGTGGCAACGCCGTGGATCATGTCATGCGCGGCGAAGGGGAGCGCATGAGACTCGCTGCCCATGTTTGCTCTTCAGCTTTAGGAAGCCGCATGGGTGAGCTGCCCAAGCTGGTGTGGTGGGCATGAGCCCCGCCGCTCTGGGCCCGGCGCCGTTCGCCCACTGCTGCCGCAAAGTCACCCCTACGTCGCCCCCCGCCCCCATGCCTCACTCGGTCTGGCCCGTCGGCTCCCCCCTTCACGTCCACGAGGTCCATGGTGACCGCATTTGCCGCGGCAACGGGGGCGATGACAGAGGAGGGTGCTAGGGCATGTTCCCCCAACCGGTTAGCCAGGTGAATACAGACCGTACGCGCAAGCCCCTAAGCCTGGTCGGAAGTGCTCATGCTCGAGTACCCCTCCATACGTCACGTCGGTGTTGCTCATGCCACCCCTTTCTATATGACCATAGGTGCAAGAACCCATCACATAGCCGATCGCCAGTCCAACGTGGCCACTGCCGGCACTGCCCGAGGTGTGCGAGGGTGGTGACAGGGACCGCCTTCCCGGGTCCGGTTATAGCAGCCAATGCGCTCGGCTGCTGGCGGCAGCCCGCGGCGAGCAGCAGACGGGGCGCGGAGAGAAAAAAAATAGGGAAATAAGTGCCCCGCCACGGGAGAGGAGGCCACGCTGGCTCAGCAAGCGCGGTGGCTGTCGAAACGAGCCACGCCCGTCGCCCTGCTTCCCCCTCCCCCTCCTCCCCGCCGCCGTCTTCTGTCCATTGCATCGGCCCGTCCCTGCTCCTTCGCCACCCATCCTCCTCCTCCCCGCCCCTCTCGCCAGCCAACGACCCACCCTCGCCCCACCCCTCCCCCCCCCCATACCCGTGCTCACGCCTTCTTGTCCGCCTCGTCGGTCTTTTCGGCCTCAGGAAACAGGAGGCTGGCGCCCACGCCCGCCCCCACCGTCACGGCAATGACGCCGAGCGACGGGAGGATGCCCACCTCAAAGCCCGCCACCCCCGCAATCATCTTGACGCCCACAAAGCCGAGCACGATCGCCAGCGCGGGCTGCAGGAACCGCAGGTCCCCAATCGCCTCGGAGATGACGAAAAAGAGGCTCCGCAGGCCCAGCACCGCCATCATGTTGCTTGCGTAAATCACAAACGTGTGGTCCGAGATGCCCAGCACCGCCGGCACCGAGTCGAGCGCAAACACCACGTCCGACAGTTCCACCGACAGAAGCACCAGCATCAGCGGCGTGGCGAGCCGCCTGGCCAGCGGCGGCGCGCCGCCGCCGCTGCCGCCGCTCGCACCGCTGCCACCCTCCCCGCTGCCAGGTCCGGCGGCGCCGGCAGGCACGACCGTGAAGAAGCGGTCCCCGTCGTACGCGTCGCTGACCGGCAGCAGCCGCCGCACAAACCGGACGGTCGCGTTGTTGGCCACGTCCTCCTCCTCCCCCCCCGCCGCAAACAGCATCTTGCCGGCCGACACAAGGAGGATGCCGCCAAACACCAGCGACACCCACCGGAAGCGGCGGGTCAGCGCCTCGCCCGCGACAATCATCACGCCCCGGAGGGACATGGCGCCAATGATGCCCCACTTGAGCACCCGCGACTGCAGCCGCCGCGGCACCTGAAAGTGTTGAAAGAGCAACAGAAAGACGAGCAGGTTGTCCACCGACAGCGAGTACTCAACAACGTAGGCGGCCACAAACTCGAGGCCCCGCTCCGCGCCCAGGCCCGCCGCCACGCCGGCGGCGACCACGCCCGCCGCCGCCACCCAGCCGAGCGTGCACAGCACATCGTCACGCACGTTGGGCGGCTCCATGCCGGCCGAGCCGGCCGACGCGGAGGTGACCAGCGCCGGCGCCGTCGACCCATCATGGACCGATGGGGTGCCCACCAGCACCGACACCTCTGCCGAGCTGCCGTCGCTCCCGCCGCTGTGCTTGCTCCCGCCATTGGCCAAGCCACTGCCGCCGCCACCGCCGCCGCCGCCGCCGCCGCCGCCACCGGCCCTTCTGCTGCCCGCCAACGTGGGCACCACCGAGCCGCCGTCGCCGCCGTCGAGCACCACCACCGCGTCGCCGCCAGCCGACGCCACCACCGCCACGGGCGACGGCACATCGTCCCCGCCGACGCCGCCGCCGCCACCAGGCTCCTCCCGCCTCCTCCCCAGCAGCAGTGAGTCGGCGGCGCCGTCTTTGGGGTTGGGCACCCCCGCCGCCGCCGCCGCCGCAGCTGCCGCCGCCACCGCCGCCGCGCTCCCGGGGTGCGGTGGCGCATCTGCGTCGGCACCCGCCTCGGCCGCCATGTCCCGTGGGAACGAGACCCACGGGAGGGGAGGCCACCGGCCCACCGTCGGTGGCCGGGGGGGATGGGGCGGCGGGTGAGTGGGCGGCGGCCGCCAGAGCGGCTACGGCGGTGGTCACCGAGGGGCGCGCACGTGGGGGGGGGGGGGGGGTAGCAGGGCGGCGTCAGAGAGCGCACTACGGCCGCCCCACGGCGCGCTGCACGGCGGCCGTGAGGGCGGGCCCACTCGGCGGCAGCGGGAACGCCGCCCGCCTCTCCGAAGCCACCACTGGGCCGGCGGCCAGCGGCAGCAGCAGCTACGGCAGCGGTGGCGGCGGCCGCCGCCGCAGGAACGGCGGCCGCGACCACGGCGGCGGCGGCGGCAGCGGCGGCGGCAGCGGCGGCGGCAGCGGCGGCGGCAGCGGCGGCGGCGCACACACCCCCGGTGGCGGGCGCGGTGGGGGTGGGCTTCCCCGCCGCCCCCCGCCGCCCCGCCGCTGCCAGAGGGCGGCAGCCGGGGAACACGGGGGAGGGGGGGGGAGTCACAGAGCGGCCGACCGGGCAGAACGGCCAGCGTACGGGTGGACGGGCGAGCGTACGCGCCAACAACCGCCAGCCGCCAAAGGCCAACGGGGGAGAGCGAGCGGGGAGGGGGGGGGAACCGGAGGACGTCGGGGGGCGGGAGAGGAGCAAAGGTGGGAAAAAGTGGGGGGGGGGGGGGGTGCACGGGTCGACGCTGCGCCACGCACCAGGGGAGGGATTTCGGGACACAGCGGGGGGGAGCGGGGCGGGGGAGCGGGGGGGACGACGACGGCGCCGGCGCAGGGCGTCGCGGCGGCCACACGCCCGACCGCCGCTGCTCGTGGCGCGGGTGCCGCGCCGGCCACGCGCGGCGCTTGCCCGCTGCATCCCTGCGCCGCGCGGGCAGCCGAATTGGGCGGCAACGCCACAAATAATTCCGTCGCTGTCAGGCGGCTGCCCGCGCTGCGGTGCGCGCGTCTCGCTTGCCGACGATGCCGGCGTGGTGCTGACGGCGGTCGGCGCGACGAGGTCGTGGGTGGGGGCGTTGGGGGGGGCGGGGGGGGGGGGGGGGGGGGGGAGGAGGAGTGTGGCTGTGTTGGGAGTCCAGCGGCAGCCGCCGCTGGTTCCGCGCCGCGGGACGCGGGACGGCAGCGGGCACGCGTCTGGGGGTGGGCGGCACGGGTGTGAGGGGGGGAGGGGGGGGGGGAGAGGGGTGCTCGCGGGGGCGGGCGCAGACACTCGCGCGCGAGTGGCGGTGGCGGCCTGGGGGGGCTGCCGGTCAGAGGGGTGGAAGCGGGAGGAGGGAGTGAGCTGCGCTGGAGCTGAGGGCGTGGGGGTGGGAGGTTGAGGGGAGGGGAGGGGGGATTGGAGGTGGGCGTGCCCGTGTGGGGATCGCGGCGCCGAGGAGGGGGACGGGGGGAGGGGGACGCAGGGCGGCGGATGACGTCATGGCCAGCCGCGGGCGTGGACGTGGGTGTGGCGATGGCGGTGGGGGTAGCAGGAGCGGCAGCGGCTGCCTCGACGGCACCAGTGGCGGCAGCGGTGGCGACGGCGGCGGCGGCTGGCGGGTGCCGCGCCCGCGTGACCGCCGACGGCCGCCGCGGAGGGGAGCGCCTGGGGACTGAGGCAGGGGGGAGGGGGACGCCACCGACGGCCACCAGGCGCTGTGGGGAGGGGATGGGGAGGGGGTGGCCGCGGGACGTCCGCCACCACCGCCGTCGTCTCCTTCATTCTCCCCCCCCCCCCCCGCCGCTCGCCCATGGGCGTAGCGGCACCGGCGGCGTGCGCGGTCGGCGCGCCCGGCCAACGGCGGTGCGGGTGCGCGGTGCCGCTCGTGCGGCGTGCAGACGGGGCCGGCGGTGGCTGGCGTCGCCGCCGTCGCCGCCACGCCGGTGGCGGGACGGTCTCGGTGGTGGTGGGGATCCTCCCGTACTGGCACAACCGGCGGCGGCGGTGACGGTGGGGGGGGGGGGGGCGGCCGCGGTGGCGGCGGCGGTGTCGTGCCTCCCCTTTACTCCACCATCATCCACCGCCCCCTCCCCTTCCAGTGGCAAGACGCCGCCCATTCCCCCCCCCCCCCCCCCCACCCCCCGACCCCACGGTGGCCGTGCCACAACGGCGGTGGCCGCCGCGGCGGTGACGCGGCGGCCCTGGCAGCGGTGCGCCGCCACCCGCAGCCCCTTCCACCCCGAGCTCATCCCGCTCTCATCGGGCAAGGCGGCGCCGCTGGCGCGTGGCCACGGCGGCGCCGTGGCCCCTGCGTGTACCACGGTGGTGGCCTGCGTGGTGTCGGTGGCGGCGTCGGCGGCGGTGGGCCCGCGGCGGCGCCCGCGGGCGCCTCGGTGGCGATGGGGTTTCCCATTCATCGGCCGCAAGGGGTGAAGGGGGTGGGGGGGGGGGGGGTCACCGCCGGCACTGGCGGCCAAGCCAGGCATCACCGTTTGCACCGCCGCCAACGCCGCGCGCGCACCGCCGTTGCTGCCACCGCCGCTGTCGCCCCTGCCGCCTTGGCGACTTGCACTGTCGCTGCCGCGTCGGGCGGCGGCGCCGCGGCTCCCACCGCCGCCCGGCGCGTCGCCTCACGGTCTCCCCAGCCGATTGGCGTTTGGCTGCCGCGCCACGCGCAGGGTGCGGCGGCGTCGACGCGCTTTATGGACAAGATGGGCCTCCAGCCTGGTTCACCGGAAGAGACACCTGCCAGGACCGTACCCCGTGGAGTGGGAGGGAGGAAGCGCGCTGTTCTATGGGCCTGCCGCTGTTCCAACTCCTGCACCCGAGAAACGGCCGCCGCAATGGCTCTTTGGTGGAGCGCGTGCAGCAGCGCTGGGGTCCCCGTCGTACAAGCGACGACGAGGACTGCCGGCGGGGAGTAGGCGGACCGCCACGGCGCGGAGTGGAAACCGCCGCGCGGTCACGTGGGGAGGGGGAGCGGGAGCCCCACCGGGGAGGGAGCACACCCGCGGCCTGGCCGCACACCGACAGAGTAGGGAACGGGTATGCGGGGCGCGCCGCGACGGCGGGCGGGGCCCACGCAGACATTTACACAACAAAGCAAGACGGGACGGCCCCCAATGAGGAAGACGGGATGGGAGGCCCGTCGCGCACGCCCTTGCAAAACACACGACACAAAGAACGGGCAGGACCCCATGCACGCACGGGCGGCACCCTCTAAGGGGTGCGCCAGTGGGGGTGCCGCCGCCGCTGCGCATGGCACAACCCTGTCAAGCGAGGAGCTGGCGGGCACCGCCCTCGTCGCCCGCAGCGGCCGTGGCGCCAGCACCTTCCCCACCGGCGGCGCGTGGGGTGGGGGCCGGTCAGTGCACGGCGGCGCCTCCCCCCCTGGCCGCCACACCGGGCGGGTCGAGGTACGCGACCAGCCGGTCGCCCGACACGGAGGAGGTGGCGACATCGTCCAGCGTGCCGGGTGTACTGGCCGCCGGCGCCACCGTGCCGCCGGCGCCGGCGCCACCGGCGCCGCCGCCGACGCCGCTGCCGCTGCTGTCGTCGACACTGCCGCCGTCGTCGCCGCTGTCGCTGCCGCCGCCACCGCCGCCACCACCGCGGCCACCACCGCCACGGGTACCCACTCCCGCGCCGCCATGGGCGACACGGCCCGACGCCGCCACCGCGGCGGCGGTCGCGCCGTCACGCGGCGGTGGCCGCGGCGAGCCGCACCGCGGGGCGGGCGCGCCCGCCGCGGACGCGGCCGCCGCCGCGGCGGCCGCCACCGCCGCCGCCGCCGCGGCGGCCGCGTCGGTCGCGAGCATCGTCGCCACCGCCGCGGCCGCCGCCGACGGCGACGGCACCCGCAGCGGCGGCGGCAGCGGCTGGAGCAACGACGGCGGCGGTCGCGCCGCCACCGCCGCTGCCGCCGCCGCCGCCGCGTGCTGCACGCTTGGTAGGCCACACGGGCGGTGGAGCGGCGGCCGCGTTGCGTCTGCGACCGACGGGGGTGCCCCCGACGGTGGGGCCAGCGCCGCCGCCGCCGCGGCGGGCCTCTCGCCCGCCGCATCGGCTGGCGTTCCTCGCCCGTCGACAGGAGCGGCGGCATCGGCGGTGACGGCGGTGTCATGGTGCGCGCGCGGCGGGAGCGGCTTTCCGACCGCAGCGAGCTTCTCCGACTGCTCCTCCTCGTCGCTTGTCACCGCGTCGGCCTTGTCTAGCAGCGGCTCTGTGCGGAGGCAGCGGCCGTCTCCTACGCTACGCGTGGCGGCACCCGCGGCGGCGGTTGGAGCGCCAGCGATGGCGATGGCAGAGGCGGCGCAAGGTGGGGGGGTGGCCGTCACCAACCGGTCCACCAGCGTCGCCACCGGTGGGCCCACCCCCACCCCGCGTGGCGGGGTGGCGGCCGCGGACGGCGGCCCGACGGCGACGCCGCGGCGCGTAGCCACCGGCAGCGGCGCCACACGACGTGGCGGCGGCAGGGGCATGACGCCTGGCGGCGGCGGCGAACGAGGCGGCGACGCGGAGCGGCCGCTAGTGGGGGAGGCAACCCAGTCCGACGCGCCGGACTTGCTGCACGAGGAGGAGCCGCCGCCCGCCGGAGCCGGCACCGCCGTAACTAGCCGGGGGGGGGCGACCGCTGGGGGGGGGCTACGAGGAGGGGAAGGCGAGGGGGGCGGCGACGCCGCCTCTCTTGTCCCCCGTGGTGCAGCAGTCGCGCCAGCGGGCGGCGGTTCATCGACGCCCCGCGCGGGCGGCGACGGAGGTGGTGGTGGTGGCGGTGGCGAAGACTCGCCAGCAGGGCGGGCGGCGGTCAATGGCGCCAAGGCGGGGGGCGGCGTCGACGCTGCCGTCCGCAGGGAGACAGCAGCTGCGCCGGTGGCTAGGGAGTCGACAACGCTCGGCGTAGGCGGGGACGGCGGTGGTGGTAGTGGTGGTGTTGAACGCCCGCTGGTGGGGCGCCCGGCGGGCGACGGCGGCGAGGGAAGGGGAGCCGCCGTCTGTGGCGGCACAGCAGCGCCATCAGCAAGCGGCGGATGAACGACGCCCCGCGCGGGTGAGGACGCTGGGGTAGGGGGTGTCCAAGGCCCGCCCGTGGGGCAAATGGTGGGTGATAGTGGCGAGGCGGCGGGCGCCGTCGACGCCACCGTTCGCGGCGGTGGCGCCGTCGCGCCAGGCGACGGTGGCGAGGGGGGCGGTGCCGCCGACACCACCGCCAGCTGGGTTGCCGCCCCGGACGTGCGTGTTGGCGGCGAATGACCTGCTAGGGGCGCGTCAGCCGCAGCAAGCGGCTCCTTGGCAGGCCCGTCGACCGCCGCGGCCGACGGCACCCCCGCCCCCGTTGGCGGAGCGCACCGACCGGCGGTCGCCCCCGTGTCGGCCGCGCCGTCGTCCGCGTCTGCGGTGACAACGCCGGCCGGCGCGCAGGTAAGAGCCGCCGCGGCGCCGACAGGGGCGTCGGCGGCAGTCGCCGCCGCCAAAGCACCAGGGGTGTCGGCCGCTGCCGTCGCCGCCGCAGCCACAGGGGTGTCGGCCGCCGCCGCTGTCGCCGCCGCCGCCGCCGCCGCCGCCACGGTGGAAACGGCGGCGGCGGCGGCGGCGGCGACCCCCCCGCCCCCCCCCCCCCCCCCCCAATCGCGGCCGGGCGGCCGCCCACGTCTGGCGCGGCCGCCCACGCAAACCCCACAAACGCCAGGTCCGTCGACAGCACCCGCGACATGTGGCGGAGCGCGCGCAGGCGGACGGTCCGCGGCGGCGCCGCGGCCGCCGCGGCCTGCCGCGCCGCCCACGCGCGGCCGCCGCCGCCGGCCGCTGCGGCCGCGTCGGCAGCGCCGGCGGCGGCTGTCGTGCGGCGGCGGTCGCCCGACACGCGGGGCGTGCGGGTGGCGGGGGGGGCGTCGCCGGTGGGGGGGGCGGCGGGGGGGGGGGATGACGCGGGGGGGTGGGGAGAGGGGGCGCCGTGCCCAGCCGCCGCCAGAGGGGTCGCGTCGCCTGCGTCGGTGCTGGGCGACAGTGTTGAAGACGGGGAGGCGGTGGCCGCGTCCGCGGCTACCGCCCCCCGCCCGGCGGCGGCGGCGCCGCCGGCGCCGCCGGCGGGGGTGTGTGGGGGCGACGCGGGCGGCGATGGCGGGTCCCCCCCCCAGCACTCGGGCAGCGGCGCAAATGGCTCGAGGTCGGACGGCTCGGGCGGGAGCGTGTCAAAGTAGCGCGTGTCGTCGTCGGCGGCGAGCGCCGGCACAAACGGCGGCGGCGCGTCGCGGAGGCCCGCCCAGTCGAGGCCGTCAAACCAGGGGTGCGCGGCGACCTCGGCGAGGCCGCCCGTCGCGCCCAGCCGCCGCGACGGCGCGCACACGAGGGAGCGGATGAGGCTGACAGCGGCGGCGGAGAGACCCGCCTCGGGTGGGAAGACCAGGTACCGCTCGTGGTGCAGGATCATCTGTACCGTCGCGGCGGGGGAGGAGGAGCAAAACGGCGGGTAGCCGACGAGCATCTCAAAGAGCACGACGCCGAGCGACCACCAGTCGCACGCGTCGGTGTAGCGGCGCTGGAGCACCTCGACGGCGATGTAGTTGGGGGTCCCCACCGCGGAGAAGAGACCCCGCCGGCCAGCCGACCGCCACGCCGCCGCCCGCTCGGCGGGGGTGAGGGAGAGGGTGCCCGACTCGGAGCTCCGCAGCGGCACCGCCGCGTCGGCGTCGACGCCCGCGTCGGCGCCCGCGGCAAAGGAGCGGCGGCGGTCGCCGCCGCCGCCGCCGCCGCCGCCGCCGCCGCCGCCGCCGCCGCCGCCACCGCCGCCGCCGCCGCCGCCGCCGCGGCGGCCGCCGCCGCCGCCACCCACCGCGGCGGCGCCCGGCGGCCGCCGTCGCCAGGACGGCCCCGCCCCCTCGGCCAACGAGTGGCGCCTGCTGCTGGGCGCCGGCAAGCGGCAGCCCGGCGCGCCCGCGACCGCCGGCAGGAGGGACTTGGACAGCCCAAAGTCGCTCAGCCGGCAGTGCCCCGACGCGTCGAGCAGCACGTTATCCGGCTTGATGTCCCGGTGGATGATGCCCGACGCGTGCAGCGCGGCGATCGCCGCGGCCACCTCGGCTATGTAGAACCGGGCGACCGCCTCGGGGAGGACCCCCCGTGGCGCGCGGATGAGCAGCGACAGCAGGTCCCCCCCCGCGGCGTAGTCCATACAAAAGTACAGGTGGGTGCGGTCCTGGAAGGCCGCGACCAGCCGCACCACCGCCTGCCCCGCCGCGGCAGACAGCAGCACGTACCGTTCGAGCCACACGTGGTCGACCTGCCGCTTGGACAGCACGTCCCGCTTGGACAGCCGCTTCATCGCCCAGAGGGTGCCCGTCTCGAGGTGCCGCACGAGAAAGACGCGGCCAAAGGAGCCCCGCCCGAGCACCCCGTGCCGCACGACCGCGTAGTCGGCGGGCGACGGCGGTCGCTGCCGCCACCGCAGCTGGTGCGACACGTCGGCGGTGGCCGCGTCACGGGCCGCCGCCGCCGCCGCGGCGGGCGACAGGCTGCCCGCCGCGACCGCTGCGGCGGTGCGCTGCGCGCGGCGGCGGCGCTCGGCGGCGGCGGCCAGCAGCTCCGCGTAGTAGTTTTCAATGAGCCGCTTGGCCAGCACCGCCGCCCGTGGCACGCCGTCCTCCCCAAACGTACCAGATGAGCTCGCCGAAGAGCTGGCGGGGGGGGGGGGGTGGCCACGCCCGCCGCCGCCGCCACCGCCGCGGGCGCCAGCCCCTAGCCCCGCCCCCCCTGTAGGGGGCCGTCCGCCTGGTGGACGGCCACCGCCGCCGCCGCCGCCGCCGCCGCCGCCGCCGCCGCCGCCGCCGCCGCCGCCGCCGCCGCCGCCGCCATCCCGACGCCCGCCGCCGCCAGCGCCACCAGCGCCCCCCCCCCCACGGGGCCCGCCCCCCCCTCGTGGCGACGACCGAAGACCGGGGGCGTGGGGGTGCCGCCGCCCCCCCCGCGGACCGCCCCCCCCCCCCCCCCCCCGCCGCCACCACCGCCACCGCCACCGCCACCGCCACCGCCACCGCCACCGCCACCGCCACCACCGCCACCGCCAGGCACACCGGCGCCGTGCCTGCGCCGTGGCGGCTGCCCCCCTGCCGCCGCCGTCGACGCCGGGGGCGCGTTGCCCATCGCACCACGGCCAGGGCGGACGGGTTCCCGCCACAGAGGTCGGGGAGGACAGGTGGAATCGAAAGCGAGTGGGAGGGTGGGGGGGGGACGGCACGGCGGCGCCAGCGCCCGCGCCGGCGACAGCAGCGGCGGCGGCGGCGGGTGGCAGCGGCGCGCGGCACCGGGGAGGTGCGGATGACCCCCCCCCCACCCCCCTCCGCACAGGCCGGTGGCTGCCACGCCCGTGGGGCACCGCCAGTGGTCAGTGGGCCCCGCCGCGGCGGCACGCCCAGCGGCCACCCCTGCAGAGGCCAAAAGACACGCCAGCCAGGCAAAACCGGGGGGGGGGAGGGCACGCAGCGAGCAGAGCGCACAGCAGTGGTCGGCTTCCCCCCCCCCCCAAGCCCCCCCCCACGCCCCCGCGCGTCGTCCCCCCCACCCTCCGCCGAGGACGCTGCGACACGCGCCCACTGCCGGAAACCCCCCGCGCGTGGCGTGTGCGCGTCGTCTACCCAGCCACCGACACCAGCGCCGGCAGCCGCCGTGACCGCCGCCCGCTCACGCGGCCGCCGGCTGATTGGTACAGCACCGGCGGGCACGCGGGCACGCGGGCAGCGACTGGCAGACAGTCGCCGCCGACGGCCGGGACGCCACCCCTCACGAGGCACCCCCCCCCCCCTCGGGGGCGGGCCCGCCGCCACCGGCGCCGCCGCCGCACCTACCTGCCGCCACCGGCGCCGCCGCCGCTCCTACCAGCCGCCGCCGCCGCGGGCCGCGGACGCCCGCCCGCCGGGCCCACTCAACCGGGAGGTGCGCCGAGATAGAGACGGTCCGCGGGTGGCCGCTCGCAGCCGCCCCCACCACCAATGCCGCCGCCGGCCAGCCGGCGTGCCCCGCCCTCCCCTTGGCAGACACGTCGACCGGTGCGGCCGCAGGCGGCGGCGCCAGCTGCCGCTGCCGCGCACGCGCGTGGTGGCGGGCCGCCGCCGGGCGCTGCCGCCCGGCCGGTGCCGCTAGGGGCACAGCGGCGGCCGCGCGCAACGCCTCCTCCGCAATGCCGAGATCCGCCACGAGACTCAGCCACCACCTGGCACCACGAGAGCCCCTACGGGGGGGGGGGGGGGGTTTGTGAAACGGTGCACCGCGCCGGTCAAGCCGGTCCGATGGGGGCCGGGTGGCGAGAACGTCGGCCGGCCTCACGCGACCGAGCCAACGTCAAGCGCCGCCGCCGCGGGCGCCGGCCCGCCGCCAACTGCCGTTGAAGGGACCCTAAAATCGGCACCGCGGCCGCGCCCCCAGCCGCCGGCGGCCGCCAGACACGCTGGCTGGTGCCTTGCACACGGCCGCCGCCGCTGACGCCGCCGCCGCCGCCGCCGCCGCCGCCGCCGCCGCCGTCGCCACGGACGCAAAGGGAGAGGGGGGGGGGGAAGGAGGGCTGAGACGGGAGGAAGAGAGCACCGTCGCCGCCGGCGGGCCACCGCCACCGTGGTGGATCCGGCCGGCGGACGAGACGGTCACGCCGGTCCGTGACCACGCGTGCCAAAAAATGTCAGGTGCCGTTGGGGGTGCGCGTCGTGGCGCTGCGTGTTGCCAATGGTGGCCGTGCCGGGGGATGGAAGGGGGGGGGAGGAGGAGTCAGAAGGGGGCCGGGCAAGGAAGGGGGGGATGGGTGGTCGTGTGGAGTGAAGCGCGGCGCAAGCGGCCGTGCGCAGGGGGGTGATGGTGGTCGTGGTGGTGCCGACGACGGTGAACGGGTGCCGCGGGGGCGGCCAGCGTCCGTAGCCAGTGGGCGCAGCGGGCGAGGCGGGGGGTGACCCGACAGTGCGCTGGCGGCAGCGTTCGCGCCACCCCCTCGGCAGCCGCAGCGAGCAGCGGTCGTCGCCCGGCCGCCGCCGCGGGGCCCAGGCCCCGCCGAGGCCACCCGCCTAGCGCCGCGCCAGCGCGGTGGCCCCCGACCCGCGGACGCGGCCGACGGTCACGGCGGGACACCCGCGCGCGCTCCCCCCGCGCCAGGTACACGCCTGCGTGGGGGGGAGGGGGTGCGTGAAAAAAGTGTCCCGCCTGCCGGTCGACGGCGGCCGGCGGGTGCTGTCGCGGTGGCGGTGAAGGGGGGGGGGGGGGGGGGGGGGGAGAGGAGGTGGTGGCGGGCTCAAACGAGGCGGGGTGGTGGGCGTCGAGAGACCGGGGGGGGGGGTGGCGTTGGCCTTGGGAGGGGGGGGGGGACTGGGGGTCGAGAAGCTACGACTGGGGGGCCCAAGGCCTACGCGCTGAGGTGGCGTGTGGGGGCGGGTGGCCGAGACACCACCCCCCGACGCCCACCCGCCGACAAGGCCCCCGCTGCTGGGCGGCACTGATCAGCGCGCTTGGGGGGGACGCGGCGGCCGGCCGCCACCGACCGGCTGCGCTGGACGCGGCGCGCCGGCGGTCGGGGTGGGGGCGGCGGCCCGCGGGCAGCGGGCCCGCTGGAGGAGGGGCAGCGGTGGGCGGCAACAGGGGTTGGCGGCGGGGGGGGGGGTTGCGCGCACATCGTGGCCCCCCCCCTGGTTTGGGGTGGCCTGGGCTGGCATGGAGGTGAGTTGCGGGGGGTCGCGCTGCGCGATCGGTCGGTTTGAGTTTTTGGATAGGCCTCTGCGGAACTCCCCAGGTAGTTACAATCGACGGTCATACAAGTGCACACCTCCCAAATGTTCACAACACCACTCATCACTTTGCGCTATCAGCTGAACTTTCATTTCTGTTCATCCGGCCGGATCTTTGAATTTTGATCTATCCGATTGATGCGATCTAGTGTCCTGACACATTGATGTCAGCAAATGGCTGGAGCGGCGTAGTGCCTGACACACAAAGTGAAGTCAGCCCTGTGTACTTACTATAGGGTCTGGGCGGCGTCCATGGCCACCGCACCTCCTTTGAGTTGTCTCCCCGAGCATTCTTCTGCTCTGACGCCCGGGTCCAGCCGTCGCCAATTCCGTGGCACCCCAAAAAACCAGGCGCTCAAGGCCGCGGTCTGCCCAGAAGCGCTCCGTCGTGGTCCACCGCCCCACTGTGACCAGGCGAGCGCCCGCCACTTGGTGCGGCCTGCCCCACGTGCCACTGGCAGGTGCAGCGCCATGCCCAGCTTTCTATCGAGCTCTTCGTGGCGGCAGTGGCAGTAGCGGCGGCGGCGGCGGCGGCAGTTCGGTCGCTAGCGTTGTCGGCGGCATCGGCGGCGGCTGCGGCGGGACAGCGACTGCCGTGGGACAACATCGAACCGGAGCAAGCCCGCGACGGTATGGATGCGAGGAGGGGCGGGGTGGGGGGGGGTAAAGCTGGCGGCGGGCCCGCCCCCGCGCCGCGGGACCACGTCCACGCGGGAACGGCGCGAGGTGGGTGTCCTTGCGGTCCATGACGCTGAGAGAGACATTTATCAATCGTAATTTGCCAGCCAGCGAGGACCCGTTGTCGGGAGTTTGTGGACGCCTGCGGCCGCCGACCACATCAGGCGGGGCCCGCCCCCAGGCTGGCGGCCGCCCCGCCTCGTGGGGCCGCTCAGATCACTTCCACTCACAGGGCCCACGGGACGGTGGTTGCAACAGCTGTGGAGGAGAGGCCGTGACGGCGGATGGAACCGCCGGCGGGCCCGACGACGCGGCGAGGTGCTCACCGCTGGGGAGGGAGAGTGGAGGGGGATGGGGGCCACACCGCCGCCACCGCTGGCGGCCGCCCACCACAACCCGGTCATGCATTGCTGCCTGAGCCGCGGCGGGTGCGCCCCCCCGCCCCCTTGGGTGGCAGCCGCGGCGGCGGTGGGCGTTGGGGGCGTTGGAGAATGGGTGCCTGGCTGCCAGCCTGGGACGCCTGTGTGTGGCGCTGTGTGGGCCGCTGCGACGCGCGGCGCGCCCCGACCGCAGGCAGTCACGGCTACACCTGGTCACACCCCCCCCCCCCCGATCCCCCCCACTCGCTGTCTGTGCGCTTGCGGGCCGACCGTCACGTGACGTGGCCACGCTGGCCGCGCGCCTCCCGCGGCGCGCGCACCCCACCACCCCCACTCCCCCCTCCAACGCCCACAGACAGTGGGTCGCGCCGTCCGCGTGCGTGCTCTGGGCGGCTGGCTGCCGCCAATATAAACGGACCCCCACCGCCGCAGCCGCCGTCCGTCGCCGCCATCGTCTTGCACGCCTCCCCAGTCCCCACGGCACGCGCATCGCGCTCGCCCGCCCACCCTCTCCCCCATCGGGTCGTCCGCGCACGCAGCTGCTGTGTCCCTGTCCGTGCGTCGGACCGCTGCAGCGCCGCGTGCGGCCATGACGTTGGCGGGGGCGGCGCCCGCGGCGGGCGCCGTCGGCGACGCCACCGTCGCTGCCGCCTCTGACACCGGCGACACTGGCAGTGGCGGCGACGGCGGTGGTGGCGGCGACGCTGCCGCTCCCACCGCCGCCGCGGCCGCCCCTGCCGCCGCGTCGCCGACGGTCGTCCGCGGCGGCGCGCTGTCGCGCGTGCTCGCCGCGGCGGCCAGCCGGGCGGCCGGCCTGCGGCGGCGGGTGGGCCGCGCCACGGCCACCGCCGCCGCCACCAAGTCGACGACACCATCTACATCCGCCGCTACTGCCGCCACGGTGGTAGCCGGCAGTGAGGAGCCAGAGGCGGGTGTCAACGGGACCGCCTGCGTCGCCGACGACAAGGATGCCCGTGACGGGAACGGGGCCAAGTCTGGTGGCAAAGACGACAAGAAGGAGGGCGACAAGAAGGAGGAGGACAAGAGCGAGGACAAGAAAGAGGGGGACGCGGAAAAGGGGGACGAGGACAAGGAGGACGACGAGAAGGAGGAGCCCAAGGTGTCGGCCCTGGGCGCCCTGCGCGTGGCGGCGCCGTGGGTGGTGCCGCGTACACACACGCTACGCGCGCTCTTTGTGTTGGCCGTCGCCGCCGAGGTCGCCCGCAACGCGTGCCGGTTCGCCAAGCCGCTGCTGCTGCGCTACGCCATGAATAGCCTCATGTTTGCGGCCGGCGGGGCGGCCGACTCGGCCGCGGTCACGTCGCGTGACACGACCGACGGAGCTTCGTCGGCGGCGGCGCCGTCGTGGGTGCCGGCGGCCGTCACCGAGCGCCTCCTCCACCTCCTCCCGGGCCGCCTCGTCCCGACGGCGGCGTACCAGCGCCCGCTGGTCGCCATTGTGGGCTACATCTGCACGGACTACATCTCTGGGCTCCTCAGGAATGTGCAAAGGCTCAGTTGGAACGCAGCGGAGGCAGCGCTTCTTCGGGACCTCCAGACCGCCACGTTTGCTCACCTGCACAGCCTCTCACTGCGGTGGCACCTCAACCGCAACTCAAGTCGCGTGCTCTACCTGTTCTACATTGGCATCAGATCGGTGACGGAGCTCCTCGAGCTTGTCAGCTTTGAGATCTTACCGATGGTCGCGCAGCTGATCATGAACCTGACCGCGCTCTGGCAGCTCGGCTCGTGGCGGCTGGCCGCCTTGGCGGCCGGTGCCATTGGCGTGTACGCTGCCTTTACGTGGGTGGGCACGCGCCTGCAGATGCGGCAGCGAAAACAGTCTTTCAAGGCGGACGCGCGCGACTCGTCGCGCGCAATAGACTCGCTGATGAACTATGAGAACGTCAAGGTGTTTGCCACCGAGGCGGTGGAGGTGCGCCGATACCGTGCGCTCCTTAGCCGGCAGAACGCCCGGCGGGGTCGCTCCTACGCCACTTCGGTGCTGATCAGCAACGGCCAGTCGCTCATCGAGTCGCTGTTTATGGCGGCGGGGATGGTCATGGTCGGCCGCTGGGTGATGGACGGCACCCTGTCGGTTGCGGACTTTGTCGCCGCTCAGACCTTCCTGGGTCGCATCTTTGACCCGTTCTCGTACGCGGCCTACTCGGTGCGCCAGTTCCACTCGTCGATGCTGTCGCTGCGCAAGCTGGTGGACATCCGCCAGGAGCGCCCCGACGTTGTGGACGCCCCCGACGCGACCCCGCTGGTCCTGTGCCCAACGCCCACCTCACGCGGCGGCCGCGTGTGCTTTGAGGGCGTCTCGTTTGCGTACGGGGCGGACTCGGCGGGCGCACTGCACGACATATCCTTCACGGTCCCCGCCGGTGGGACGACCGCCATTGTCGGTCCCACCGGGTCGGGCAAGTCCACCCTCCTCCGGCTGCTGCTGCGGCTGTTTGACGTCTCGGCCGGCCGCATCACGATCGACGGCCAGGACGTGGCGCACGTCACGCAGCAGTCCCTCCGCGACGCGATCGGCGTCGTGCCCCAAGACTGTCACCTCCTCCGCGACTCGGTGCGCACCAACATTGCCTACGGCCGCGGCGGCGGGGACGACGTCCCCGACGCGGACGTTGCGGCCGCCGCGCGCGTCGCGCAGCTGACTGACTGGGTCGGGCGGCTGCCCAAGGGCCTCGCGTCCATCTGCGGCGAGCGCGGCGTGCTGCTGTCGGGCGGCGAGCGGCAGCGGGTGGGCATTGCGCGGATGGTGGTGCGGTCGCCCGCGGTGGTCGTCCTCGACGAGTCGTCCTCCTCCCTCGACAGTGAGACGGAGCGGTCCCTGCAGTCAGCGCTGCGCGACGCGAGCGCGGGCGCGACGACGCTCGTCGTGGCCCACCGGCTGTCGACGGTGGTCGGCGCGGACGAGATCCTCGTCCTCCACGCCGGCCGCATCGTCGAGCGGGGGACACACGACGCGCTCCGCCGCATCGAGGGGGGGCGCTACCGCCGGATGTGGGAGCTGCAGCACGGGGGCGCCGGCGGCGGCGACGGCGGCGACGAGCCGACCGCCGCGCGGGATCTGTCAGACGCGGCTCGGCTCGACGCCGCGCCCGCGGCCACCGCCGCCAATGCCGATGCCAGCACCACTACCGACCGGACGACGGACGGTGGCAGCGCAGCCGCCGACGGCGCCGACGGCGAGGGGGTGGCCGGCGGGGGGGTGGTGCCGGCGGCGGCTGGGGAGGCAGCCGCTGCCAACGGGCGGCTGCCGGCGGGCGACGCGGCGGCACCGGCGGTACTGGCGGCAGCCGCGCCGGTCGACGCCGCCAACGACGAGGGGGGGAGCGCCACGGCCGCCGCGCCGCCGTCGGCCATCGCCGACGACACGGCGGGTGCGGCTGGCACGCCGTCGCCGCCTGCCGTCACGGTGGGTGGCTAGACGCGCCAAAGGATAGGGGGGCGGGGAAGCGCCGAGGTGGGGGGGCTGGGTGGACAGCACGCGCCGCGACCACCGCGGCCGTCCTGCCGGCGTGTACGCATGTACATTTTTTTAGTAGTAATGGGGGGGTGCGGGGGGGGTGGGGCGGCGCGAGCCGGTGCGCGGGTGTGGGTCTCTGTCTTGTGAGCGGGGTCTTTCCAAAGGGAGTGTTGCAGGCAGAGGTGAGACTTGAATTACATGGAGCGCGATAGCGAAAATGCCCTAGCCGCGAATATTTCACTGTAGCCTGAGCTGCTTCTTGTCTTGCGGAGGACCTGGCTCCCACCCACCACCAGCCCGACTCCCACCCACCGCCGCCGGCTCCCACCCACCGCCGGCCCGGCTCCCACCCACCGCCGGCACGACACCCACCAACCGCCGGCACGGCTCCGACCCTGAAGAGTGGCGCTCTGCCAGCCGGCGGGCGGCCGGGCGGCGCGGCCGCCAGGGGAGGGAAGGCGGCGCCGCTGCTGGTAGGGGGGCGGCGCGGCTGCTGGTGGAAGGGTGCCGCGACTGCCGATGGGGGGGGGGCGTAGCGTCTGAAGAGTTGGCAGGCCAGCCATTGTGCTGACGACGCCGCTGGTGGCGGGGGCGTGGCGGCTGGTAGGCGACCGCAGGCGGGAAGGAAGCGTGCGGCGGGCAGCACAACGACTACCCCGCCCACCACACGTCCACGGGGCCCGCCGCCTGCACCCGCGCCCCCCCCGCCTGCCTCGCACCTTGCCCCCAGCGCGCGCACCTCCCGCACCCAACAGCCGTCCCGCCGCACCCAGCAGCCCCCCCCCGCTGGCCGCCCAATCCCCCGGCACACTGTCGCTCATCGCCAATGCCCACTTGTCGCCGAATAGCAACCGCACCGCGCGAGCCCCGCCAGCGCCCGCCCGCCACGCCCTCAGCCGGCGCGCCTCCCGCCTGCCGTCACTCTCGCTACTGCCACCCGCAGCGTTCGTCCGCTCCCAAAAGCGTCCGCTAACATCTGCCAGCGGCCGCCCCCCCCCCACCAGCAGCAGTGTCACCCGCACCAGCAGCTGCGCGGCCCCCTCGCCGGCAGTCACCCCCGACCGCAGCCGGCCCACACCCCCGCCAGCAGCCACCCCCGACTGCAGCCGGCCCGCACCGCTGCCAGCAGCCACCCCCGCAAGTCGATGGACGTCTGCCCCGTACGCAGCCACCACCGCCCCCAGCAGCAGCGTCGCCACGGCCAGCCGTCGACGTACGCCAGCCAGCCGCTGCGCCGCCCCCCCGCCAGCGTGCCGAAGCACCCCCGTGCCAGCAACGCCGCCGCCCCTCCCCAGCCTGCACCTCCCAGCTATCTGCCCCCCCACCGTCTCTCCCCAGCGGCCGCGCCGCCCAGCGCCCAGCGACGGCCCGCCCCCCCTCGAACACCTGCCCTGCGTCGTCACTTCGCCGGTGTCAAGCAACAGGCGTGAGAGTGCGACACGTGTCACGATCCGTCGCGGGAAGCGATCCCCCAAAGTCTGCGCAAGACGGCCTCCAATAACGACAAATGGTAAGGCTTTCGTGAGAAGTCTGGGTTGTTTTTGTGTACGTGGCATACGTGGCGTGCCACGTTAAGTGGTGATTCTTTCCACGACGTTATTGTTTCAACTCTCTAATGCTCGACGACGATGGGTTCCACCACGTTCGATGTTCACCGCCACGTTTCGCATGCGTGGCATATGTATCGTCGTGTACGGGCCATTGCCCACGTTGGTGGCTCTGCCCCTATTGCACTGTCCTTGTCGCCTGCGAGCTTCTAGGACAAGGAGACGAGGAATGCGCGTCACGCCATCTTGCGGAAAGGCCTTGACGAGCTCGTAGTGCGACGAGCACTCGATGGCGGGACGTCCACGTTACTTTGATGCCAGCTCAGGGGCCGCCGGCCTGCCCGCCAAGACAGTGTCGCTGTGACGCAGCTTAGCTCCCGTGGCGGTCTGTCTACAGAGTAGGGAGAGGCATGGAGTGTCGGGGAACGAGAAGAAGCTTGAGTGTAGCGGTACAGCAGATCAAAACGGGACAAGGGCGTCAGCGACCCTCCAGCTGAGAAGGAGCGGCCTTACCAAGCATTGTATAGACAAGGTGCAACCCGACCACCAAAGAGGGGAGGGCTCAAAGCCACCAAAGCGCTCCCACAGGCGGGGCAGCAGGGTACGCACCGTGGCAGAGGACGCCGATGAAGGAAAGACATAGAAGGTTGCTTTTCGAAGCGTAGGACACGAAGTGCGGCGGCGCCATGAAGCGTGCTCAGATGTGCGCGTGCAAGCGGCGTTCTTGCTGAGGGCACGTCTTGACGGCGGAACTCGGGCGTGTCTCAGACAAAGAACAGAGGCAGAGAGCTTTCCTATTGGTCAGAAGTGGAAACATGCTTCGCGCACTCGATGAGCCGGGCGCCTGGGGCACAAGAACTTACTCAGACAGTTTCAAGTAAAACGAGTTGCAGACATGCCTCGTTTGTGGTCGGAAATGCAGTGTGTTTTTCCGACCACAAAAAAACACGCCGTCGCCGCAAAACAAGATCCGCAAGGGCAGACGAGAGAACCTCTTCGGGGCTCTCCGAGCCTCCAGGCACGCCGTCTCTCCTCGCGCAATCGTGTGGTGTGCAAGAAGGTAGCCCACCCCTCGCCGTCGTATCCCGCAGTCACCAACGATTGCTCGTGCACGTTGTCTAGTGTCTATTCTACTGCACTTGAGCCTCAAATGAGGCGGCCTCGAGCCTCAAATGAGGCTCCCCCCGGATCACCGGAAATCGCCGATTTTGACATGTCTCACAAAGAAGAGGCTGTCGGTACCCTCTCCGGACAGCTTCCGCTCCACCTGCGGCACCCCCTGGCCACCTCCCCCCGCTTCTCTCCCACTCTGCACACTCCCCACCCCGTCCCCTTCCCTTTGTGCGGCGAGGGAGGGCCGCGGCGGCGGCGGCGGCGGTGGCGGGGGCGGCCGCGGAGGTGGTGGCAACGACGGTGCCGGCCGGCCCCCGCGGCCGTGAGCAGACAGTGATGGCGCGGGCGCGCCGCTGCGCGCCGTTGTCCCACCAGCCACACTCTAGCATCCGCCCACGGGCTCCGTCTCCTTCCCCTCCCGTCCCTAAACACTCACCCCGTCTCCCGTCCCTGGGGGATGTTTCCGGCACTGGTCCTCATTTACTTTTGCAGGCCGCTGCTGCCGTCTGTACGGCCGTGGCAGCGGCCGTAGCCACCACTGCTGCCTTGGTGTGCACTTCCGCGCCCACATCCAGGCGAGGGTCCGTGCCAGGCCCCAGAGAACGTTGGCGACGGCAGGGGGGGGTTGCAGAGGGGGCAACGGTGGCACTGGGGGATGGGGTAACCGGCCGGGCAAGCGCAGAGGGACCGGCAGAGTCAGCCACGGGGGGGCGGTAGGGGGTTGGAGAGAGCGCTAGGGTGGCAGCGGGGGCGGGGGGAAACGGCGGAGCAATCGCAAAGCGAATGGAAGAGCCGGCCTTGGGGGCCGACGTGTTCGACCAGCCAGCGGTCGGCCGCTCGTCCATGGTGCAAAAAGATTGTGCTAAACAGGGGGGGGGGTGGGGGGGTCACGCGGGAGCAGGCACAAGATGAAAGAGAGATGGTGCAGGATTGGGTGCGTGGTCAGCCGGTGCGCGACAGTGCAGAGGTGGACGACGGGAACCAGGCATGGAACGGGCGCGCATGCGCGGCCGCTGCTGGGACCTGCGTGCGGCTCGGGTCGCGGCGCGGCAGACCAAACGAAGAGAAGAGCGCGCGCGCCATCAGCCGAGCCTCTACGGGTCGGGCACTTTGCTCTCTGGGCGCTCTGGAGCGCGGTTGTTGCATCAAGGGAACCGTTCCGTGGCGCGGAAGAGAAGACGCCACCCGATGGCCGCCCATCGTCGTTGGACGCACTCCGCTTCCCCCAAGGACAAACAGACTGCGCTGAGTCCGTTTCTGGCGTCAGAATCCTCGTCTGACGAGCGGAAGACCTTGAAAAAGGGCACCCAAAAACCGCCTCAAATGAGGCGAATCGCCTCAAATGAGGCGGTCAGTAGAATAGACACTAGTCGTCAAGACAGGGCGTGTCTGGCTGCGTGCGCCCACGGAATTACAGCCTGTGTTTTGTGCATTCGCAGACACTTTCCAGATGTCGTCAAGACACGCCCTGACCTCGCTTGGTGCACGAAGCAAATACGTCAGATCCTGGCCACAAACTCTTCGAACGATGCGCTGCAACGCCGAAGTTACACAAAAATGTACACTTACCACAGATATCGTCCAAGTACACTTTATCTGTTTTCTTAATCCATGTGATTCAAATCACAGAGCTCTTGGTTGTATATTTTTATTCATGAAAATTGACATGATTTAAATGAAATCACCGTGCGCATCTGGTTGGCTACCCGAGCATTCGTCTGCTCTGGCGCCCGGGTCTAGTGTCTATTCTACCGGAGATGAGGATCAAATGATCCTCACCTGAGGATCATTTGATCCTCACCTGACCTGACCAGAAATCGTCGATTCCATGCATCTGAGAGGGTTTTTTGTCCTCCACCAGGCTACGGAGAGCTACAGACGCAGCCTGAGGGGCGCCCGCGGCGACCGGCGGCCGCGGCGCCGTTCGCAGCGCCGGCGAAGACGACCACAAAGGCGACGACGGGGGCGCCACGAGAGGGGCGGCAGGCAGAGGCCCCGCCACGGCGGCCAGCGCGCCCGGCGCAACGAGCGCAGGTGCGCCTGGACCGGGCGCCCCAAACGACGGCCGCGCCACGGCCAGCACCACAGCCCCCTGCCCAGTGCCGGTAGGGCTCCGAACACGGGCGCCCGCGGCGCCCCCGCCGGCGGAGGCGTCAAAGTTGCGCCCCCACCCCGCCGCGGCGGCGTCGTCGCCGGCACAGCCGCCGTCGCCAGTGCCGTCTCCGACCCCTACGCCGGCGTCGACGGCGACGGCTGCGCGGCGGAGGAGGCGGAGGTGACGGCGCCTCCGCCGGAGGCCAGACCCCCACCCCGTCCCCCTTCGCCGTCGCCGGCGGCGGCAGGAGCGACGAAAAGGGCGAGAAGGCCGCCGGCGGGAAGGGCGACGGCCCTCCCCGCTTCCCGGCCGCCGGTGGGGCTAACACCCGGCAGCTGCTGCCGCGGCCGCTGCCGGCGGGCGCCGGCGACGCTGCCGCGCGCGACGGCGTTCCGCCGTTGCCGCTGCCGCTGCCGCTGCCGCTGCCGCTGCCGCTGCCGTTGCCGCCGGCGGCGGCAACGCTGCTCGCTGAAGCCGCCGCGGGGGGCGTACCGCCAAAGCGAAATCCCCCAAGCAGGGCCCCCCCAAAGGGCCCCCCCCCGGGGGTGGCCGCCCCGCCGCGCAGACGCACCCCAAAGGGCGTCCCATACGTCGAGGGGGTGGCCCCAAACGGCGGCGCCGCCACCACCCCGCCGCCGCCGCCCGCCGTCGGCGTGCCGCCACTGGGGACGCCGCCGCCCACCGGGGCGGCGCCCGCCCCCGCCCGCGCCGGCGTCTGGGGGGTGCCCCCCGCCGGCGGGGCACCCGCCGCCGCCGTGGCGCGGGGGTGGGCAGAGGGGAAGACCTGTGAAGGAAGAGGAGTAAACTGGCAACCGTTCGGCTGAGGGGGCTTTTCCCGTAGTCGACCCCCCCTCTGCGCTCGGCCATGGTGTGCGGAACCCGCACGCGCCAGGCTCTCTCTGCTTCTGTGCGTCCGCGGCACGCGGCGGGCGCGCAAGACCTGGCACATGGTGCCGCGGGCGGCGATCCCCGGTGCAGCGCCACCGGCCCGGGCACTCGACAAAAAGCGCGCCAAACTCATCTTCTGCTCAGGCTTGGATGCACCGGAGCTCCCCCAAGGGCAAAGAGACGGCGCTGAGTTCGTTTCTGGCCTCAGAAAAGGCGGCAGGTGGCGGGAACTAGAAGAAAACAGACACTGAAAAACCGGATCATTTGATCCGAAAAGGATCAAATGATCCGGTCGGTAGAATAGACACTAGCCTTTGCCACTGCAGTCGAACCCCAAAAAACCAGGCGCTCCAGGCCGCGGTCTGCCCAGAAGCGCTCCGTCGCGGTCCACGGACCCGGTGTGACGAGGCGAGCGCCTGCCACTTGGTGTGACCTGCCTCACATGCCACTGGCAGGTGCGGCGCCATGCCCAGCTTTCTATCGAGCTCTTCGCGGCGGCAGTGACAGCAGCGGCGGCGGCGGCGGCAGTTCGCTCGCTAGCGTTGTCGGCGGCATCGGCGGCGGCTGCGGCGGGACAGCGACAGCCGTGGGACAACGTCAAACCGGAGCAAGCCCGCGGCGGTATGGATGGAAGGAGGGGCGGGGTGGGGGGGGATAAAGGCTGGCGGCGGGCCCGCCGCCGCGCCGCGGGACCACGTCCACGCGGGAACGGCGCGAGGTGGGTGTCCTTGCGGTCCATGTCGCTGAGAGAGACAATTACTTGCCGTAATTTGCCAGCCAGCGAGGACCCGTTGTCGGGAGTTTGTGGACGCCTGCGGCCGCCGACCACATCAGGCGGGGCCCGCCCCCAGGCTGGCGGCCGCCCCACCTCGTGGGCCCGCTCAGATCACTTCCACTCACAGGGCCCACGGGACGGTGGTTGCAACAGCTGTGGAGGAGAGGCCGTGACGGCGGATGGAACCGCCGGCGGGCCCGACGACGCGGCGAGGTACTCACCGCTGGGGAGGGAGAGTGGAGGGGGATGGGGGCCACCGCCGCCACCGCTGGCGGCCGCCCACCACAACCCGGTCATGCATTGCTGCCTGAGCCGCGGCGGGTGCGCCCCCTCGCCCCCTTGGGTGGAAGCCGCGGCGGCGGTGGGCGTTGGGGGGGTGGGGGAATAGGTGCCTGGCTACCTGCCTGGGACGCCTGTGGGTGGCGCTGTGACAGCCGCTGCGACGCGCGGCGCGCCCCGACCGCAGGCAGTCACGGCTACACCTGGTCACACGCCCCCCCCCCCGATCCCCCCCACTCGCTGTCTGTGCGCTTGCGGGCCGACCGTCACGTGACATGGCCACGCTGGCCGCGCGCCCCCCGCGGCGCGCGCACCCCACCCCCACCCCCCCCCCCAATGCCCACAGACAGTGGGTCGCGCCGTCCGCGTGCGTGCTCTGGGCGGCTGGCTGCCGCCAATATAAACGGACCCCCACCGCCGCTGTCGCCGTCCGTCGCCGCCATCGTCTTGCACGCCTCCCCAGTCCCCACAGCACCCGCATCGCGCTCGCCCGCCCACCCTCTCCCCCATCGGGTCGTCCGCGCACGCAGCTGCTGTGTCCCTGTCCGTGCGTCGGACCGCTGCAGCGCCGCGTGCGGCCATGACGTTGGCGGGGGCGGCGCCCGCGGCGGGCGCCGTCGGCGACGCCACCGTCGCTGCCGCCTCTGGCACCGGCGACACTGGCAGTGGCGGCGACGGCGGTGGTGGCGGCGACGCTGCCGCTCCCACCGCCGCCGCGGCCGCCCCTGCCGCCGCGTCGCCGACGGTCGTCCGCGGCGGCGCGCTGTCGCGCGTGCTCGCCGCGGCGGCCAGCCGGGCGGCCGGCCTGCGGCGGCGGATGGGCCGCGCCACGGCCACCGCCGCCGCCGCCAAGTCGACGAATCCATCTACATCCACCGCTACTGCCGCCACGGTGATAGCCGGCAGTGAGGAGCCAGAGGCGGGTGTCAACGGGACCGCCTGCGTCGCCGACGACAAGGATGCCCGTGACGGGAACGGGGCCAAGTCTGGTGGCAAAGACAACAAGAAGGAGGGCGACAAGAAGGAGGCGGACAAGGGCGAGGACAAGAAAGAGGGGGACGCGGAAAAGGGGGACGAGGACAAGGAGGACGACGAGAAGGAGGAGCCCAAGGTGTCGGCCCTGGGCGCCCTGCGCGTGGCGGCGCCGTGGGTGGTGCCGCGTACACGCACGCTGCGCGCGCTCTTTGTGTTGGCCGTCGCCGCCGAGGTCGCCCACAACGCGTGCCCGGTTGCCAAGCTGCTGCTGCTGCGCTACGCCATGAATAGCCTCACGTCCGCGGCCGGCGGGGCGGCCAACTCGGCCGCGGCCACGTCGCGTGACACGACCGACGGAGCTGCGTCGGCGGCGGCGCCGTCGTGGATGCCGGCGGCCGTCACCGAGCGCCTCCTCCACCTCCTCCCGGGCCGCCTCGTCCCGACGGCGGCGTACCAGCGCCCGCTGGTCGCCATTGTGGGCTACATCTGCACGGACTACATCTCTGGGCTCCTCATCGATGTGCGGTGGCTCAGCTGGAACGCAGCGGAGGCAGCGCTTCTTCGGGACCTCCAGACCGCCACGTTTGCTCACCTGCACAGCCTCTCACTGCGGTGGCACCTCAACAGCAACTCAAGTCGCGTGCTCTACCTGTTCTACATTGGCATCAGATCGGTGACGGAGCTCCTCGAGCTTGTCAGCTTTGAGATCTTGCCGATGGTCGCGCAGCTGATTATGAACCTGACCGCGCTCTGGCAGCTCGGCTCGTGGCGGCTGGCCGCCTTGGCGGCCGGTGCCATCGGCGTGTACGCTGCCTTTACGTGGGTGGGCACGCGCCTGCAGATGCGGCAGCGAAAACAGTCTTTCAAGGCGGACGCGCGCGACTCGTCGCGCGCAATAGACTCGCTGAAGAACTATGAGAACGTCAAGATGTTTGCCACCGAGGCGGTGGAGGTGCGCCGGTACCGTGCGCTCCTTAGCCGGCAGAACGCCCGGCGGGGTCGCTCCTACGCCACTTCGGTGCTGATCAGCAACGGCCAGTCGCTCATCGAGTCGCTGTTTATGGCGGCGGGGATGGTCATGGTCGGCCGCTGGGTGATGGACGGCACCCTGTCGGTTGCGGACTTTGTCGCCGCTCAGACCTTCCTGGGTCGCATCTTTGACCCGTTCTCGTACGCGGCCTCCTCGGTGCGCCGGTTCCACTCGTCGATGCTGTCGCTGCGCAAGCTGGTGGACATCCGCCAGGAGCGCCCCGACGTTGTGGACGCCCCCGACGCGACCCCGCTGGTCCTGTGCCCGACGCCCACCTCACGCGGCGGCCGCGTGTGCTTTGAGGGCGTCTCGTTTGCGTACGGGGCGGACTCGGCGGGCGCACTGCACGACATATCCTTCACGGTCCCCGCCGGTGGGACGACCGCCATTGTCGGTCCCACCGGGTCGGGCAAGTCCACCCTCCTCCGGCTGCTGCTGCGGCTGTTTGACGTCTCGGCCGGCCGCATCACGATCGACGGCCAGGACGTGGCGCACGTCACGCAGCAGTCCCTCCGCGACGCGATCGGCGTCGTGCCCCAAGACTGTCACCTCCTCCGCGACTCGGTGCGCACCAACATTGCCTACGGCCGCGGCGGCGGGGACGACGTCCCCGACGCGGACGTTGCGGCCGCCGCGCGCGTCGCGCAGCTGACTGACTGGGTCGGGCGGCTGCCCAAGGGCCTCGCGTCCATCTGCGGCGAGCGCGGCGTGCTGCTGTCGGGCGGCGAGCGGCAGCGGGTGGGCATTGCGCGGATGGTGGTGCGGTCGCCCGCGGTGGTCGTCCTCGACGAGTCGTCCTCCTCCCTCGACAGTGAGACGGAGCGGTCCCTGCAGTCAGCGCTGCGCGACGCGAGCGCGGGCGCGACGACGCTCGTCGTGGCCCACCGGCTGTCGACGGTGGTCGGCGCGGACGAGATCCTCGTCCTCCACGCCGGCCGCATCGTCGAGCGGGGGACACACGACGCGCTCCGCCGCATCGAGGGGGGGCGCTACCGCCGGATGTGGGAGCTGCAGCACGGAGGCGCCGGCGGCGGCGACGGCGGCGACGAGCCGACCGCCGCGCGGGATCTGTCGGACGCGGCTCGGCTCGACGCCACGCCCGCGGCCACCGCCGCCAATGCCGATGCCACCACCACTACGGACAGGACGACGGACGGTGGCAGCGCAGCCGCCGACGGCGCCGACGGCGAGGGGGTGGCCGGCGGGGGGTGGTGCCGGCGGCGGCTGGGGAGGCAGCCGCTGCCAACGGGCGGCTGCCGGCGGGCGACGCAGCGGCACCGGCGGTACTGGCGGCAGCCACGCCGGTCGCCGCCGCCAACGACGAGGGGGGGAGCGCCGCAGCCGCCGCGCCGCCGTCGGCCATCGCCGACGACACGGCGGGTGCGGCTGGCACGCCGTCGCCGCCTGCCGTCACGGTGGGTGGCTAGACGCGCCAAAGGATAGTGGGGCGGGGAAGCGCCGAGGCGGGGGGGCGGGGTGGACAGCACGCGCCGCGACCACCGCGGCCGTCCTGCCGGCGTGCACGCATGTACATATTGTTTAGTAGTAGTGGGGGGGTGCGAGGCGGGTGGGGCGGCGCGAGCCGGTGCGCGGGTGTGGGTCTCTTTCTTGCGAGCGGGGTCTTTCCAATGGGAGTGTTAAAGGCCCGCCTGAGGGCGGCTGCCCTACTTGTTTACACTATCGTCCCTCGCATGGGTGGCACGGCGGCCGACCGGGTCACAAAAGGCCGCCCAGGCACAGTGGAAGTAGGGGGGGGGGGGGGAGGGGGGGGATGTCACCCCTGCCGTCACCGCCAACGCCTCAGCTTGTCCGTCGGTCTCGGCGCGGGCCGCCGCCGTGGCGGTCCGTGCCAGCCAGGAACGCGCCCACCCTCGGACCAGACGCGTCGGCGGCACCGGTCTGTGTTGCGGTTGGCAGCTTTTTTTTTTCTCGCGAGGTGCGCCGCGTACGAGGCGTTGCGGTCCAGGCCAGAGGGAGAATAGGGGAGGGGGGCTGGGGAGTGCGGCGGCGGTGGCGGGACAGACTCACAAGGGTGGCGGGGAGAGCGCACCGCGGGCGGAGCGCGGCCAACGCGGGCGCCAGCGGCGTCGGCGGCCAGGCAGCAAACGTAAACGGGTCTGGACGGCGAGCGGGCGGGCGGGCGGGCGGGCATGAGCGTGGGTGGGCGGGCTGGCGGGTGTGCTAGCGGGCGGGCGGGCGGCAGGTGTCGGCGGGTCGCCCGCCGGCCGCGAGCGGCCGCGGCGACACCGCTGCTGGCGCCTGCCACCCGCGCCTACGGCGCTCGCGGCACGTGAGATGACCGAGGCGTCAAGAATAATACACAGTTTTGGCTCGCGGGGCACGAACCCCTCCCCCCCCCCGCCTCCCGCCGCCTCCCCCCTTCACAGCACACACGGGCGTCGGGGTGACCCGGTCTTGCCGCGTCCACACCCGCAGATTTCGAGCAATGAATCCGCACGCCCACCACGGTGCGGACAGATGTCGACGCGCACCACAGGCCAGGTGGCGGAAAGCCAGCCGCTCCTCGCCGGCATCCTCATCCCTCGCCACCTCCCCCCCCTCGCCCACCCCCACGTTCGCCCTATCAGTCGCACACGCGGGCGCGCGCCACGGGCACGGGCGCATCAAGCCGACGCCGCCTCGGCATCGTCGTCGCCAAACAGCATGCTCCGGATGACCGGCAGGTTTTGCTGGTACGCAATCTCCAGGCGGCTCTCAAACGTGTTCTCCAGCATCACCCGCCCGCCATTGGTGAAGAGGGTCACGCCACCGGTACTGCGATGGATGAGGGCCCGAACAAGCACAAGAACGGAGGAGGGCGATGACGGACCACCGCACGACAATCAATACCAGTGACAAGCCATCAACAGGGAAAAGCCGGTACCTGTAAGAAACAGTGCCGGTGGCAGCGACGCAGGGCTGGAGCGCCTCGCCATGGACATGGCGAAGCGATGCGCATCGAACAGAAATAGGACACCCATAATGCTCGTCAACCCGTATCCTCGCATACCCACCGCCCCGCACAAGCACGACAACATAGACAGAGGCAGGACACGGCCCAATGGGCAGACTGGAACGTACCAGTTCTCAGACAGGAACCGCTTCGAGTCCACCACCGTGTTGATAGCCGCCCCGTCTGTCTTGTCCGTGTACTCCTCCGACACGGTCTTCAGCGCCGACTCGACGGCGGCCGCATCGGCCTCGCGGGTGCGGACAACCACCTCCTCATCGCGGAGCGCGAGGAGGGACTGGAGGATCAGCGAGGACAGGAGGGCCTTGTACACGTCCGGGTTCTCGGTCGAAATACGGGCCAGCCGCTTGTCCGCGTCGTCGTACACCTCCCGCAGCACTTCGTCACGGGCCTTCAGGACTTTGAGGCGGGAGCCATTGAGCTCCGTCGAGTGGGCACTACGAGCGCACGCATATCGCACGGAAGATGTCACCGTGTGGTAGGAAGGGCACGGGAGCACAACCAAGGGGGGCCGACCACGGGGGCAGGCCACCAGATGCCGTCGTGTGTCACGGTTGGGCAGCACCGCAAGCATGAAAACGGGAGGGGCTCGGCGAGGCCAACAAAAGCAACAAGAAAACCAAGAGTCCACAAACAGGGTCAGCACCAACGAGCGCCGCAAGGCCGACCACGACCCCTCCCGCACAGCCCGCGGCGGCGCCGACAGCACGTCCCATGCACCCACGGTCCGCCCACCCCACGCCCTGCAGAGCAACCCAAACCCCACACGCAGCCACGTCATGCCTACACGCTCCCCTTCAAGCACACGCCCCAGCCCATCCGGGGCAACCCCCCGCCCCCCGAGACGTACATCTTCCGGTTGACCTGGATGAGCTTGGTCTTGCGCTCGTACTCGGCCCGGATTTTCTCGCGCGCCGCCTCCACCGTGGACAGCTTGCGGATGTTAAAGTCTTCCTCCGCCTTGACGCCAATCTCCGCCGCCTTCTCCTCCGCCTCTTGGCGGATGAAGGAGACCATCTGCTGGATCTGCTGCTTGACCTGCGAGTCGTTCATGCTGGGCCGGCAGCGGAAGGAACGTGCTCCACGGGGGTGGGGGGAAGGGAGAACCGTAAAGAGACAAGCGGGCGGGGGTGGCGAGCGTCGGAGAGGGGGGGCGGAACGCAACGACCGCGCGCGCAAAGCGACTGAGGGGAAGGGGAAGGTGGACGAAACGTCAGTGCGAGCGGTCCGGGAACGAGATGGGCGGTGCCTGTCTGGGAGGGAGGCTAACACCAGCGCCATCGATGTAAGTCGCAGCAAAAAGTTGACCACAGTACCTACGTACAAAAGATTGGATAGAGGGGCTACATTTTCTCGGTCGTAAATTGCGTCGTTGGGAAGTTGGGTCGCGAAATTCTCCGATGCTCACAGCCGTTCTGTCAAAAGCTACTACGCATTTCAATGGATGAAACAGAGTTTGTACACTCCACGTGGGCAGTGTGACACACACGACACGTCGGAGCCCGCGCAGTGCTACCAAACCCGTGGACCCCTGGAGAACAGAATTTGGCCGGAATCGGGCGTGCGCGGGCGTGCAGCGGCGTGCAAACCCCCCTCTACGGTATCGCAGAGGCCGATTTTTCCAACACCTGCCCTATAGCGCCGCTCAGTCGTCCGTGCACGGGCTCCGGTGCACTTTTTTTCCACCCATACATGGAGGGCGTACTGGAGCTCGTGATGGACCTCGACCATATCACCGGAGGGCGTGCACGTCGTTCCCCGCCGAACGACAAATCGCAGTGCACGCGGACGCCTGTAACTCGTGCCGCCGATGCACAAGTTATTCTGGAGTCGTGCAGGCGATGCACGAGTTCCGCACGCGGCCCAGCCGAGGATCGTGCAACGCGTGCGTAAGTCGGTCACATTTAACCCGGAATGATGCACGGTTTCGCGACAATGCGTCGCCATGTGAGCAGGCCTTCCAAAAACTACTGGGTACACCCGACCAGAGAGCCCTTCATTCCGTGCTGTTTGTCCGACATGATGGACTGACTCGATCTTAAGACCATCAGATGGCCCACACAGGAAGCCCATTGCACGGCGGTTGCCCAATCAGCAAGGACGTTACGGCCTCACACAGTCATACCCTCCCATTTCCAAAATCTGTTGTGACCTCATACCAAAACGCAAGTCGACTCAACAAGTGAAAGCACTCCCCCCCACCCGTACCACACGCATACCTCGTGCAGCAAACTGACTGGGCGCGGAAGTCACCAGCACCTGCGTTGCCGTTGCAGCCGACCCACCAATGAAGGCCCAACCCCCGCGACCCGTCTCTGTCTGAGCGACCGCCCGACACCGCCCGTGCTCTTTACACGACCACGACCCTACCGCGACAAGAAGACATCGAGTCGCAAGCATCTCCCCCGTCAAGACCCTCCCCACAAGGCGGCAGTTTTGTAGATGACGCAGACCCACCCCCTCGGCGCCCCTCCCCTGCCCCCGGCGGCTTTCTGCTGTCAATGGCTACGTGACGGCCAGCGTCTCCCTCACGAGCACCTGTCGCGCCCGACGGCGGAGTGACAGCACCTGGCCGCCGGTGCCGCCTCCTCCGACGTCTTTTCGACGAAGTGACGCCGCCGCCGCCCTCCCCCGTGACGACGGCACGGCAGCTGCCGGCGACCAGTGCCGCCCCACAGGTCTCTTCTTCACGGCGGGGTCGACCCCCCTGCCGTCCCCTGCGACGACGGCGCGGCAGCTGCCGGCGGCCGGTGCCGCCCCCACCGGTCCCCCCTTCGTGGCGGGGTGGGCGCCCCCGCCGCACCCCCGACGGCGGAGCGGCAGCTACCAGCGGCTGGTATGTGGCACCCATTATTGACGAATGTGAGCGTACAATGAAGTGTATATCTCTGGCGAAGCTGGTGCTGTCGGAGACCTTGGCAATAAATGCAACTCAAGTGCAGTGGGGTCGCAGTATAGCTTCAGAAGACTTGGGCTGTGGCTGGCCCAAGTCGCAGTGTGCCTTTCGAGGGCTTGGCCCGCACTAGACCGAAAATGCTCAGGCAATACCGAGTTGAGGCACGCCGCTGCACGAGGAGGAGCAGCCTCCTGCACGCCCCCTCACGTCGGCGGCACGCGGCGCTCACGAAGGCTGACACGCCTCGCGTGCCGCACATGCACAACTTCGGGCCGGAGTCGTGCTGATTTCACGTCCCGCACGCTCGCCAGGGGTCCACGGGTTTGGTAGCACTGCGCCGCCTACTCTTTCGCTGTTCCGCACCGCCCCTCTGCTCTACTCGGACGTCACCCTCTGTCGAGGGTGGGGCTCGCCCCCGCGCTCCTGTTCCAGCCCCCGCGCTCCTGTTCCCGCCCCCAGCCCCCACCGCGTGCGGCCGCAGCCCCCCGCCCACCCCGCGACGGCCGCTAGTACACGTACCGCACGCTCAGGCCCGGGTAGGCGGCGAGCAGCGCGCGGACGCCCGCGTCGGTGTAGGCGCCCGTCGCCCACAGGTTGTTGCTCTTGCCGGCGAGCGTCAGGCGCAGCCGCCGCTCAGACGCGGGGGGGGCAGCGGCCGGGGGCGGCCGCGCCGACGGCGCCGTCCCGGCGGTGGCCGCGGCCGCGGCGGACGCGGCGGCGGCGGTGGTGGTGGCGGCCGCGGCCGCGGCGGTGGCGGCGGCGCCGGGCGCCGCGCCCCCCGCCGCGCCACCGTCGGCGCGCCCCCCGCCGTCACCGCCTCCGCCACCGCCACCGCCACCGCCACCACCGCCACCGCGGCCGCGACCGCCCCCCCCCGCCCCACCCGCCGTGGGCGTCGGACGCGTCGGCAACGACGGCGGCGGCGGCGGCCAGACGGCGGCGGCGAGCGCGGCGAGCGCGGCGTTGTCGACCGCACAAAACGCAACGTTGAGGTCGGTCAGCGTCGCCGCGGACGCGGCGGCCGCCAGCGACCGCACCGTCACGGATGTGATCGCCTCGTTGCCGAGGAGGGAGAGCGAGCGCAGTCTGGAAGGGAAAGGAAAGGGGGGGGGGGGGGGGGGGAGGCGGGCGGGGAGGGGGAACACGCATTCATTGCCAACGGGTCATGGCGGTTCATGAGGGAGAGGAGGGATGCCAAGGGAGTGCGCGGCGTCAGCAGCGGCGCGGTACCCGACACGCGTCGGCAGTGGATGGGCGGCGCGGAAAGAGCGGGCGGGAGGGCGTGGACGCGCGTGCCGCCAAGCAAAGGGTACAGTACCGCAGGAGCACCCCTTCCCGCTCCCCAGAGCCGACGGTCACTGCCCAACCGCCTTCTCGCTCCCCCCCCCCCCCCCCCCCCCCCCGCACCCCGCTCCCCACCGCCCTCCGTCGAGACTGCCCGCCACGCGACGCACCCCCCGACCAGCGTACCCGCACGCAACGCGAATCAGCCCCGCCACCCCCCCATCGTCCAGCCCCGTCCACGCCAGGTCCACCGCCGTCAGTGCGGCGGCGGCGGCCCAGTCGGGCGCCCGCCCGCCCGCCCCGAGGCGCCCACAGTACGGCACCGCCAGCCGCTCCAGCCGGCCGCCCGACGCGCGGAGCAGCCGCGCCACCGCCGCCGCGTCCACGTCCGAGCTGTGCGACGCGGCCGCCGAGACGAGGCGGCCGAGGCCGCCGACGCGGGCGGGCGTGCTCGGCGCACCGCCGCCGCCACCGCCGCCGCTACCGCCGCCGCCACCACCGCCGCTGCCGCCACCGCCGCCGCTGCCCCCCTCACCTGGCTCGCGGGGTGCGCCCGCGCCGCTAACCCGCCCGCCCGGCCGCGACGCACCCGCCGCGCTTCCCGCCCCCCCGCCCCCCCCCCCCCACCGCCGCGACCGCCGCCAGCCGCCGCGGCGTCGCTGCCAGCCTCGGCGAGGGCGTCGAGCAGCGGTGACAGGCCCCCCCCCGCACGCCATTCGCAACGAGCGCGGCGGGCGCCAGCCCCCCGCGGAGCGCCGCCCGCAAGACCGCCGGCGGCGGCGTGTGGGGCGGTGACAGGTCGAGGGCGGTGAAAGAAGGGAGGTAGACGGTGGTGAGGAGCGCGTGCAGGGCGCGGCAGGTGCCGCCGACGGCGAGCAGCGCGGGGCTCAGCGCGTGCCGCGGGTGGAGACGCGGGAGGACGAGGCAGAGGAGGAGGTCGTCGGGGAGGGCGTCGAGCATCGCGGGGGGGGTGGGGGAGGACGAGACGGAGGGGACGGGTGTGAGAGGCGGGACCGGGAGGGGAGGAGGGAAGGGCGGAGGGGGCGGGGGGCGGACGGGAGCAAGGTCGGGGGAGACGGAGCGCGGGGGCGGAGGGGAGCCAGCTCGGGGGTGACGGAGGGCGGCGTGTCTCTGTTGGCAGTGGTCCCAACAAGCGCGGCACGTCGATCACCACTTCCGCTGCAGACCTCGAGCGTGCCTGGTTCTGTAAGGAGGTCCTCACCGATCCCGTGAGCGGCTGGTCCACGCAGTTGACCGTTTGATCGCGTGCGTTCCTATTGATGAAATATTCCTGAAAATCTGCTCTTCTTTATGCCAGGACTGGTAATCAATCTACAATAGCGACTTTTTATTGGTCAACAGAGCACTATTTTGAAAGGTGACACCATGGATCATCTGAATATGTCGTTATACGGTTGGCAGATTTCTTATAACATAATATTGGCCACGTGGACAACGTGTGCACCACCGTACTGCCTGGATCAATCGATGCGCAGCGTAGCCCCGCCAAGGTTTTCAAACTTGTGGCTGCCTCTGGCGGTTTAGGTCGGGGCGGTCTCCAGATTGCAACCTGGCCGACCGCCGAGGGCGCGCGCTCGAGGTGACGCCCGCGCCGCGACGACATCATCCCGCCAGCCGCCCGCTGCCCGCGCCCGCCCGCGCCCTCGGCCCGTGCCGCCGCCGGCAGTCCGCGCCGCCCCGACGCGCCCGTGCGTGCCCCCGCCGCCGCCTGCTCGCGCCACCGCCCCGATCATCTGACGGCGGCATCGTGCGGTCAGACGCTGGCCTCGGGACGCGGTGCGGATATCCCGCGCGACTTTTTCGTTCACCCCCGCGCGGTCTTCCAGTCCGGTGTTCCTTTCTGACGTCTCTCCCCTAGTTCCCATGATGGCGACCGCCTTTGCGAGCGGCTGGTCGCCGATGGTGTGGCGGTCGGCGGCACCACGCGGGCTGGCATTGGCCCGCCCGATGGGCGCCGCCGCGTGCTCCTTTATCGCCGCCAGGCCGCCGGTGGGGGCGGCGGCGACGCGGCGGGCGGCGGCGGGGGTGATGCCCGCGGGTGCCGCGGCGGTTCGTTCGTCGTCCCGGCAACTGACCATGGACGCGGTGGCGACGACCAAGGAGGAGGCGCGGTCAGAGGTGCCCAAGCGCCTGAAGGGGGTCCACAAGCCGGTTGCCGTCGTTGGCGATTTGAAGAACTTTGCTGGGGTGTCCATCTCTACCCGCCCCGAACTCATCCGCGCGGTCTGCGCGTACGTCAAGGAGTCGGGCCTGCAGCTCGAGACGGATAAGCGCCAGTTCCGCACCGACGCGAAGCTCCGCAAGTTCCTCGATGTGGACGAGTGCTCCTTCCTCTCCATCAGCAAGCACCTGACGCCGCACCTGAAGAAGCCAGAGGATGTGAGCGCGGCGCTGGCCAAGGAAGCAGCCGAGATGGTGGAGGCGGCCGACGCGGCCGCGGATGAGGCCGAGGAGGCGGCCGGCATTGACGGGGAGGACGCGAGTGGGAAGAAGCGCAAGAGCAAGAAGAACTCGAACAAGGCGCTGGGGCCCGCCCGTGCCAAGGCTGAGGGCCGGGGCATCTTCCGGCCGCAAAAGCTCAGCAAGGCCCTCTCCAAGGTGTGTGGCGCGGACACGTTGTGTCGCCCTGACGCGGTCAGGGCCATGTGGCGGTACATTAAGCTGAACAATCTGCAGTCCCCCCAGGACGGCCGCATCATCCTTTGTGATGCGCTGCTGAAGGAGGTGTTCCAGTGCGACAAGACGGACGCGTTTAAGATGAACAAGCTGCTCACTCCCCACCTCACCAAGATGTAAGAGGCCGTCGCGGAGACGATGGCTGATGAGCGGCAGGGAGGGAGGGGGGCGAGGGACGGGAAGGGCGGTCACGAGGTTTGTGCGCACCCGTTTGGGTGCGTCACACTCTCTGCGTGCCGCATGAACCGCAGTAGCGGTGTTGCTGGTTGGCGATTTGTGGGTCACGAGGGGAGCCAGGGCAGCGGAAACGCTATTGCGCCTTGTTCTTTGCTCTGTGGTGCTGTAAAAGAAACTGGCTGATGGCGCCATTCCCTTTTTTCCATTTTCCTGCTGTTTACAGGGCGCCGCGTTTCGGAGCAGAGGCGGGGGCGTACGGTCCAGTAGGGGCTGCACTACCACTCTGCGGCTGGGCGTGTGTGATCGTCACATAGCACATCAAGGCAACGGCGCAAGAGAATAAGTTTAGCCGACCCGACGAGGAAAGATGCGCGCGTCACTCGACAGCAACCCTACCAACAGATGGGAAAAGGGAAATAGACACGACGCGAGACTACCAGTCATCACCAGCCATATTACACGCCCCCCACCGCGCAGCTGTTCCCACACAAACTGCAACGGCCAGCCGAAAATCGAAAGCGGTAGGAACTCACCAATGGAGTTCCGCCCAGAGAGCAGCCACCCCACTGGTCCTGGCACCACACACGACGAAACCTGCAGCGTGGACCGTTGGCGACCACCACCCCCCAGCTCACCCTCGCCACGCTCTCAAGCTCGCTTCAGTCGCGCCATGCCGCAATATCCCTTGTTTGCCTCAAAGGAGCTCGGTGCCAACCCAACGCACTTGCATCCATTGCTGTTGCCATCGTCAAACATCCACCGGTAGCGGAGGCAGCCATAAAAGGCGTGGCACAAGTCGTCCACGTTGGCTACCGCGTCGCACAGGTTGTCAGATGTAGCCTTTTGCCGGTTGGGCTGGTGGTCCTCAAACGGCACACCCAAGAACCGGTACACCTGAGCCATCGAGTTGTCCCGCGAGTAGAGGTACTCCTCATAAGGCAGGGACAACACGCAGCCGTCTGCTTGTAGCGTTGCAACCGCCCGCGTGATGAGGTTGTCATTGTTGAGCAGGTCCGTCAACACCGTGTGAAAGAACTCCATGTTGGTAATGTTGAAGGCGCACCCCCCGTCGGCGCACTTTGTCTCCAGCGTCTCGCCGTCTCGGAGGCCCTCAATGACAGAGTTGTCCTTGAGGTACCGGTGCCGGTACTCGCCGCTGGCCTGCTTAATCGCGTTGGCCCGGAAGTTCCAAATCAGCCGCACGTCGTACTCCTTGACCAGTGCCCGCCACGCGTCGGGCTCCCGCAGGACGTGCGTTGGGCGGAGCTTGAAGCCGGGAATCTTTCCGAGCTTGATACCCGCGTCGAAGAAGGCACGCGTGTACTCAAGCGCCAACGTCGTGTTGGCCTCGTATTCGTGGTGGTCCACCGGCTCAGGGCCCCGTGGGTCCACGTAGATGTCGCTGTGCTGACCCATCTCAGAGATCACCGCGGTCGACGCCGAGTGGCCCATGTACATGATGAAGAAGGCCTTGGCTCGGTGGGCGGGGTCCAGCGCCCCGGGACGCGCCGCACACGGGGGCATCCGCGCCAGCAGGGTGTCCTCGTCCATCGGCTGTGGCGTCGGCTCCCCGGTCAACACACCGAGGCTGGCCGTATCTTTGAGAGACGCCTCCAGCTTGGCGGTTGCGTCGGCGCGGGCGGCGGCAACCGCGTCTTCAATCTCCTTGGAAACACGCTTGTGCTCCGCGGTCGCCGCCGTATGGGAGGCCATGATTCTCGACAAGTTGGTCATTGCCGCCTTCTCCGACGCTTCCGCCGCGGCAGAGCACGTGAGACGCCGCGAGTACTGCATGTGGGTGTCCATGCCCACGTACACCAGCGCCATGAGCGTCAGCAGGCAGTAAAAGAGCACCCCCTGCACCATACAAGCAACCGGCCAACGTCGGGACGAGGCAAGCCGAACAACCAGACACGTACCGCAATGCAAACAATGTGCAAAAAAAAAAAACACCAGCCGCAGCAGCACAGAAGTAGCAAAAGTCAGAGAACCACCTTCCTCCCGACCGACCTCTGCTGGGTGTTGCAACAACCAATGCCCATACGGGCGTCCTCCAAGACGGTGGCGTCGCCAGCTGACCGAGATGTGGCGGCCGCCACGAGCCGGTCCGACCCTGACAACCGCGCGCAGCCCCAGGCGTTCGCCGCCCAGCATCCAGCCACACCTCTCAACGGCCCATGCCCGGCGACCTCCACCGCTGCTCTTTCGAGGCCCGCTCCGTCACCCCACAGGCCAAACGCGTCATGCGTCACCCACCCAAGGTGAGGCGCTCAGCCCGCATCCCCCCCTCACCGCTGCAGCTGACCATGGGCCGAACGCGACGGCGTCACCCATGCAACGGAAAAAAATAAAGACAGACACACCAACAGCGCCCCCCCAGCCCACAAACCTCCCCACCCCCGTCGCTAGGGGAATGGAAAGAGACAGCAGTCGCCATCCACCCCCGCCCCCAACCGTACCTGACATGATGTCCCTTGTGGGGGGCGAGCGCTAAAGCGCGGCTGCGGCGTCGTGCCCGGGCTCATCGTGCCACTGTCAACGCGGCCGCCGCGGCGCTCGCGTCGGCGCCAGGGGTATAGGCGGGGCGCGGCGGCGGGCCTCCCAGCTGCCGTGGCCAACCCCCCCCCCCCACCCCGGCCCCTCTCTCCCGGCGATGATGGCGCGCGGAGGCGGCGGCGGTGGTGGTGTTGGTGGCGGGAGGGGATAACGACCGACAGGCGGCGGCGAGCGCGGCGCGACGGGCGGTCGCAGATCCCCCCCCCCTCCCGCCGCCCGCCGGCGCCACACAGGCACGCGGCTGTCGCTGCACTGCCAGCAGACACCCGGCTCGCCAAAGCGGGTTCCCCGCCGCCGCCCCCCACTGCGCGACGGCTGTCGCCCACCCAAAACTCTTGGTCGCCACTGCCGGGACGCGGGGACAGGGAGCGGCGCAGAGGACGGGCGGACGGACGCTGCCGCCACCAATCAGCGCACACACCGCGGACAACCGAAAACTTCGCCGGGTGGCGAGACTGGGAGCGTGCTCACTGGTGGCGCCGCACCGACTGCCCAGAAGACACACGCTGGAGTGAGAGGAAGCGTACAGTGGGTACGGTAAGATTGGCAACGGGATTTTCAGCACGCTCGGGACAGATTTCGTACACGTGGCACACGGTTCCGCTGTTCTGGTCGCGGTCCAGTGACGGTCTCCCCGCGACGGGTGCCGTCGGGCACCCCTTCCGCCCGCGCTGGACGGGCAGTCTCCGCGCTCGATGCGTTCGTCGCGGGGGGAGGCCTGGGCAAAGGCGCTTGCACTCCACCGCTGCCCATCTATTCTCTTCTCGTATCGGTGATGCAGCGACGCAGATGCGCCGCGAATGCATACTGTGCTGGACGAGGCTGCGTTTGGAAAGCACTCGCGGGATGGCAGGGAGACGTAGTGAGCTCCCCTGCCTACATAGAGGAAGTGGAAGGGTGTAGCTGGCGGTCAGCGGCTGCAGACAGGCGGTTCCAGGCCGGTGTGGACCGCGTCGGGGCGCAGTCTCCAGCCAGCGTGGCATGAGCACAACTCCACGAAGAGGCTGGCACCGAGCGAAGCGTCTCTTTCCCACCCGTTTTGCTTTGACGGTGGCACCCGGCGGGCCCTTGCCGCCAGCCTTGCGCGCGTCGGTAGGAAACAGGTGATTGGAAGGCCGGCGCTGCCCACTGCCACCCGGACTGGCGGTCAACTGCCCCTGGCCTGCCCGTTTGAGGGGAGCTCCTCTTCATCGCCGAGCGGCATAGGGGTGGTGGGGGGTTTCGGACTGTCTTTGCCACCGGGTACCACGCCGAAAATGCATCTCGCACCGCCATTTCGTGCTTGAGTCGCGGGCGAGCGTGAATCAACCTCCCGCACCTCCCTCTGGCACCTATGCCGCTTCTGCCTCGGCAGCCACTTCCCCTGTACTACTATCACCGCCCGCTCGCTCTGCCGCGCCCACTACCATTACCCCCGCCATCAGCAATCCCAGAAGCTGCTCCACCAGAGCACTCCCGCACCGGCGAGGTCGTGAGCGGCAGGGTCTGTTCGTCAGGACCGAGGGAATTGACAGCCTCGAGACCGGCGGACGGTCACTTCCCGGACACAACCGCTGTCTACTAGACGGTCGGTGTGGTCAAGAGGCAGGCCATCTTGTCCGTTGGTGGAAGGCGCCAGCAAATAGGCGGTGGGCAGGACTGTGAGGCTCGGCGGGCCAGAGCGGCAATCGAGGGGGTGCCTGCGCCCGGGTTCCCCAGCGCGCTAAACCGCACGGCCGGCAATCGCAACGGCAGGCCCCGTGTGCGCCGGGGGTTCTCCCCCCCCCCGCAGACGCCCGGTAGTGCGGGCCACGCCGCAGGATGCACCCGGAAGAGGCCGCAGTGGACTCTGTCCTGGCCATGGCCGCGGGGTCGTGGACGCCTTTCTCCCGTCGCTCCGGGGGTACCAGCGCTGCCTTGCGGGCGGTTGCCGAGGGATGACTCCGTCGCACCGCTCCAACACTTCCTGTACTTCGGTGAGGCCAGTGAGAAGTTTGTCATGCAGTCGGGGGCGGCAGTGGCGAGGGAGCGTCTGCGCGATGGGGGCGGCACTGCTTCGCGGCGGCAGCAGCGAGGAGGTGGTCGGACGAGGTCGTCGCGTGGGCGGCGCACCTTGGCCGCGACGCCGTCGATACCCTCTTGTCTGGCAGACGCGCACGTTTTCCGCCTGTTTTGCCGCGATTGAGCGGAAGAGATTCACTTTCGGCGCTTTTGCTGGCCTGCAATCGCGGGGCGTCCCGTCGGTGGGGCGCCGTCGCGTCTTTGTCGACGTGGTCGCCACCGCGGCGAACGCCGTGCCTGGCCGACCGACCCGCGCGCCGCGACCACGATTCCCGTCTGCTCTTTCCCCCCTGCTTCCCTCCCCTCCCTCCGCCCCCCCCCCTCCGCTCCCTCCCCCCCCCTGCGCCACAACCATGCGGCTCCCCCCGTCGCTTGCCACCCGATTCCGCACCGCTCGCGCTCTGCGGCCGCCGCATCCCCCGGCGGCGGCGGCGGCCGCCGCCGCCGCCTCCACCGCCACCGCCGCCGCGGCCGCCAGGCAGTCGTCACGGGTGCCGACGCGGGCGGGGCTCGTGGCTGCCGCCGCGGCTAGCCTGCCGCCCGCCGCTGCTGGCGCGGCCGCCGCCCGCCGGTGGGTGGCGGCCACGGCGGCGGCGGCGGCGGCGGTGCCGCCGCCGCCCCCTCCCCCACTAACGCCCGCGGCGGCCGCGGCGGCGGGCGCCGCGGTTGGCGCCGCCGCCACCGTTGCGGGCGCCGCGTCCGCGGCGGCGACCAAGGCGGCGGGGGACGCGGCGGGTCGGGCGGGCGGCGGCGGCGGCGGCGGCGGCGGCGGCGGCGGCGGCGGCGGCGGCGGCGGCGGCGGCGGCGGCGGCGCCTCGCCTGCCTCAGCGGGGGGCTCCCCGGGGGCGGCCGCCGTCGGTAGCGGCGGCGGCGGCGGGAACGCCCCGGCGGCGGCTCCGCCACTGGGGGCAGCGGCTGTGGGGGGGGGGGGGGCGGGGGGGGGGAGGGGGGGGATGGCGCCGGTGACGCGCCAACGTCGAGAGGAAAAGGCGTACGTGTTGGACGCGTGGTGGGGGGGGGTGGTGGTTGCGGGCGTGGCGGACCGGTCGATGGGAGGGGGCGTTGGGTTGCGATGGCTGGCGCGGCAGAGCTGAGGTGGTGGAGGGGTTGTGATGTGGGTGCCCTGGGAAGGAGGGCGTTGGGTCGGCGGCGTTGCCGTTGTTGTGGCGGACGCGTACTGACTTTTGCTCTTTCGGGATGGCGGCTTGTGGCTGACGCACCTGGCTTTTGCGCTGCCCTACTGGTCAACGCTGTCCCCTCTCCTCCCTGCCTTGTCCCCCCACCCGCCCCTGCCACTCTGCGTGTGCGTGCGTAGCCGCTGTCGTGGCCTGGGCTGGCGGTGGCCCTCGCGGCCGGCACGGGCCTCCTCTACTACTACTCGGTGGAGAAGCGGGCCAAGCTCACCCGCCTCGCCGCGCCGTCATCGACGGGCCGTGCCGCCCTCGGCGGCCCGTTTACGCTCACCTCCGCGGCGGGCGCGCCCGTCGCGTCCGCATCACTGCACGATGGCGCGTTTATGCTTCTCTACTTTGGCTTTACGGCCTGCCCAGACGTGTGCCCGGAGGAGATGACCAAGATTAGCACCGCGCTCGTGTCGCTTGGCCAGCGGGGGGTGCCCATTGGGCAGCCGACGCGGGGCGGGGGCGCGCCGGCGCCCGCCCGGGTGGGCATCAACCCGGTGTTTGTCACGATCGACGCGGAGCGCGACTCGCCGGCGCGGGCGGACGAGTACGCCAAGGCGTACCACCCGGCGTGGACGGGCCTGGGCGGGACGGTTGCGGAGACGACGGCGGCGGCCAAGACGTACCGGGTGTACTTTGCGAAAGGGGAGGTCGAGCCCGACGGCGGGTACAATGTGGACCACTCGATCATCACGTACCTGGTCAACCCGGCGGGGGAGTTTGAAGAGTTTTACGGCAAGAACGTGGGCGCGGCCGAGATGGCCGCCCGCATCGGCGCCGCGCTGGGGCGGTGGCGCGCGCGGGGGGGGGAGGCGGCGCCGACGGCGGCGGTGGGGGTGACGGCGGTGGGCGGCAGCGATGCGGCGACGGCGGCGGCCACGCCGCTGGCTGGCAAGGCGTGAGTGGGCTGCTGGCGGGCGGCGGCCGTCCCGCTGGCTGGTGAGGCGTGACGGGGCTGCTGACGGGCGGCGGCCGTGCGCCGGTAGGAGCCGTCCTCGGCGTACCCGATAGGGAAAGTGCCTCCGCACACGATGAACATGAAGAACAACAAAATGGGTCACCCATCGCGGCGCAGTCCACCTCTACCCACCGCGCGGGCACACCGCATGGATGAATGCCGCGCAACCCCGCGCGCCAGTCCCAGCCCCCCCCCCCTCCCCCCCCCTCTCTCCTCAGTCCGTCTTCCTCCCCCCTCTCTCCTCAGTCCGTCTTCCTCCCCCCTCCCGCCCACGACCCACTGGCCAAGTTGTCCGCGTGCGTCGCGGCCATCTCCCGGATAAACTCCGACCCGTCCTCCCCCGGCTTCTCCGCCAGCGCCCGCAGCGCCGGCAGCACCGTGTCGCGCTCGCCCGACGCGCCAATGCTCGCGAGCGCGCCCACCACCACCGCCGCGACGCCCAGGTCGGCCGTCTCCCCCGCCAGGCGGATCAGGTACGCCACCGCCCGCGCGTTGCCCGCGTGGAGCGTGTCGTCGTCGCCCTTGACCGGCGAGCCGAGCGTGCCGAGCGCGCCGACGGTGGCGAGCTTCGTCACCGGGTCGGGCGAGCCGTCGAGCGCCGCCTCCATCGCGTCGAGGGCAGCGTCGGGGAAGGTGGCGCGGCAGGCGGGGAAGTAGAGAGCGACCGCGGCGAGGCCTTTGACCGCCGACGCGCGGACGGTCGCGTCGGGGGAGGTCGACAGCTGGGCCGACAGCGCCGGCACCGCGTCCATGCCAATCATGCCGAGGGACTGGACGGCGGCGCGGCGGTGGGCCACGTCGTCGAGCGGGAGCAGCGCCATGAGACGGTCAATGGTGTCCGCAGTGCGGTTGTCGGCAATGGCAAGCGACGCCTGGGGGAGGAAAGAGGCAGAAGAGGGGGAAAAAAGAATATAAAAAAGAAAAAGGCGAGGGGACACACGCCGTGGACGGCGGAGAAGAAGCAACACGAGGAGTGAGTAAAGATGGCGCAAAAAAAAAACGAAAACAACCTCGTCAGTACCTGCTCCAAGGCCACCAGAGGCGCCCGCTAAACCAACCGCCGCGGACCCCCATACCGAGACAACGCATCCCCCCCCCCCACCCAACGTACCCGCTTCCGCATCACCTCGTTCTTATGCCCCAGCCGCGCAAACGCGGCGTCCATGTCCATCGGCGGCGGCGTCGACGGCGCGTCGGCGGCGGCGGCGGCGCCCGCCCCCTCCCCCTCGCCCTCCGCCATCGTCACGCCGCCGCCGCCTTTGCGGTGCCGCCGCGGCGGCGCCGGCCGCCGCAGCAGCAGCGCGCCGCCGCCACCGCGCAGCCGCTGGTGGGGCCAGAGGACACCACCGCACGTCGAGACGGCGGCGGCGTGCCGCGGCGTGCCGCCGACGCGGGTGCCCGTCGGCGGCGGGGGGAGGAAGGCGGGGCGGGCGGCGGCCATGGTCGGCGGCGACCGGCGGCGGCGGTCGTTGGGGCGGGTGGGGCAGCCGGTGCCGACGAAAAAAGGAGAGCGGCCGCTGGCGGGGGGTGAAACTCTGGTGGGAAAGGCTGGGAGCGAGGTGGAACGAGGGGGGTTGGCGGTCGGCAGTGGCGGGGGCGCGGGGGCCGGGCGACGGTGGTCGCGGGAGACGGTCGCCCTCGCTGGCGGCTTGCAAGGTCGAGGTCCAGCTCGAGGCGGCGGGAGGTTGCGCGGATCACGCACGCCAGCGCTGGCAAACAGAAATGGGTGATGACAAGATTTGTTTCGACCACGGGTGGCCCCCTCGAGGGGAGTCCCCACGGCGGTCAGCCACACGCCGGCCGGTCTCCGCGTGGTCCAAAGGGGCGAGAGCGGCAGACGTTGCGCTCGCGCGCACCCTCCCACGCTGCGTACACGCCGTGGACGAGCCGGGGTTGTACAGGGTCGTGGCGCTGGATGCTCTTGTTGAACGGTCGTTCTCGTGCTTATCGTGTGGGTGTTGGGCGGGCGATAGCGGCACAGCTGTCGCCCCCATTTTCTGGCGTGTGCTCGACTCGGCACGTAGGGGGGCCTGTCGTGACGTCGGCCACCCGCTCCGACAGACGAGTGCCGGCCGCCGACGGGCATGGAACGGGCCGGAACCGTGCCGGCCCTCCGGCTACGTGCGCCCTGCCCGGCGTGTTGCTCTTGCGGCGCTGCAAGCGCTCATCAGCGTCTTTCTGTTCTGTCCCCCACTGCCATTGCCTCTGGCGCGATCGCCATGCCGTCGGCCGCAGGGGCGCCAGCGTCGGCACGACCTGGGGGTTGGTGAGCTCGGCGAGGCCGAGTGCCATGCTGAGCGTGCCAAGTGGCGGCGGCACGCGGACGATCCGCGCTGAGCGCTATTGAGGCCGCCGCCAGCGGCCGTCATGTCCACAACCCCAGAGGTCCTCCAAGCCAGCTTGTGTGCAGTACGCAGTAGAGTCCACGCAGCTCTTTCGAATTTTCTGCTGGCTACCGTGGCGCCCGCCGCTCCCCTACCCGACCGCTCCCAGAGGCCACCTCGGAACCCCCTCCTCGAGCGGAGAGACGAAGGCACGCGCGCCCGTCGGTGGCTTCCTCTAGCCGCGTTGGCAGCCAGCCAGGAAACCATGGTGCTTCTCCCCACCCCTCCCTGGTCTATCACGAAAAAAAAAACCAAAGCGGGCCGCCCAACGCGCCTAGTCCTCCCTTCGGGGCTTGCGCGTGCCCGCCACAAGCTCGCACCGCGCCTCCCCCTGCGTGTAGACCGACACCCTGATACCGCCCGTTACGCGCCGCGACGACGGCTGGTGCGTCGCCCACAGCGCGTCCTTGACGAGCGCCTCGCCCGCCTCGCACCAGCCGCCCTCGCCCGACGCCCCCAACGAGCCGTACACCTTGCCACCAAACACGACCCCCGTCGGGGTGCCCTTGGACGGGTCCCCCTGCTGGATGACGCACTGCACGCGGCGGGACACGCTGACCACCGCGATCCGCTTGCCCGCCGCGTCCGTGTGCACCACGTTGCGGCGGTTGATCAGCCGCGGCCGGTAGCCGTCGTACGTGAGGAGCGTGCACTCGGCATTGCTGACACGGGCGGTGAGCTTGCCGTGCGACCGCCGCACCCGCAGCCGGTCCGCGGTGGGCGTCAGCGCCCCGCCGGGCGCCGCGGGGGAGGTTGTCGCGGACGGTGCGGGTGACGCAGACACCGTCGGCGTCGGCGCCACGGACGTCGTTGGCGTCGGCCCCGCGGACGTCGTTGGCGTCGGCCCCGCGGACGTCGTTGGCGTCGGCCCCGCGGACGTCGTTGGCGTCGGCCCCGCGGACGACGTGGGCGTCGGCGCCGCAGACGCCGTTGGCGTCGGCGCCGCAGACGCCGTCGGCGTTGGTGTCGGCGTTGGCGTCGGGCTCGGCCCCTGCTGCGGCACGGGCGTCGGCTCACTGCCGGGGGGGAAGAAGCCCGGCGGCTGCTTGCCAGCGAGCAGCTCGGGGGGGATGGCCGACGCCTGCCGGAAGGTGGCGTGCAGGGTGGGAGACCACACCACGCCGGCCGCGGCCGCGGGGGGGGCGGCCGCAGCCGCGGCGACAGCGACGAGCGCGGCCGCCGCGCCAAGCGTGGCGACCCCGGAGAACGTCATGGTGAATGGGGGGGGGGGGGGGGGATACGAGCGCGTCGCCAGGTGACCGTGAGCAAGCTGGGTACGCAAGGGAAGACGGGCGGCAAGATGCACCGCGCTTGCGAGTCGGAGACCTTCGGGGTGCTGGGATGTGATCACCACCGTCCTGCCGCAGGAGCGCTCACGTCGTGAACGGGTCACGCTTATAAACCAAGGTCGCAGGGTGGCAGGCCCCCTCCCCACGGCCCCACGTACAAACCGCGCTGCGGGGCCGTCCACGGGCAAAACCCCCCAAGAAAGCGCCCTACGGCGGGGGGCGGGGCGATACTGCGCGACCCCACCTACGTCGCCCAGCCGCCGCTGCAACGTCGAGCACGCAGCAGACGGCCGAGCCACGGCGGGAACGGCTGCCGCCATCCGCTGCGCCACGGACCTCTCCCCGCCCCCGCCGTGCGGGCGTGCGTGCGCACGCGTCCACCACCACGTCGCGGTCTGGCTGCCCCCCCCCCCGGTCTCGCGCGCGTCGCCAAACACCGTCCGCAGGAGTCGGCCGCGCGGGAGTGGACGTCGGGTCGGCAACGTAGCGCCGTGCGGGCGTGACGGTCACGCATCACGCGTAGTGCGTGGGCGCGTACCACGCCAATGCCCTGGCCTGCGAGGCGCCGCGTGCCGACGCCGACCAGAGGCCGATGCGCGGGTGTGGCGGTGCCTACGTATCGAAGTACGTACCCCGGGCGGGCGCCCATACAGCAGAGTAGACGGACCGGTGAAGCGGTTCTGGCTCACGGCTGCGGACACAACCTGCTGCCGCTCCCCGCCGGTGGGGAAACGTATGCAGACTCGCCGCAGACGCCGAGGTCGTCGCGGCAGCCCCGTGTTTTGATCGATGAGCCTGGCGCGTGGGGACGGCCGTGTGCCCATGGCAACGTAGGAGCCCATTGACACTGACGCGGGCTCGCCCGGCACGGTCGTCCTCGGGCTGACCTGTTGGCCCAATAATGGATTCCTGGTTGAGAGAGCGGGGGACCACTCAGGACCGCGATCGTCAGTGGACTTGATCCGCGTTGCCTGGGCCCTCATCTTCGCGGATGTGCACACGAGCTTTAATTTTAATGTAACTCTTTTGCGAAGCGCGGCTGGTTGCCAGTCGTCATAGGAATGGAAATAGGTGGGTACTTTAGTGCGTGGAGAACTTGTTGGCCGGTCATTCACGGACTGCTCATGAATTCGTGTACCAATTACCTCACGCCTTATTGTGGTAAATGCGGCGGTCGTATGGGCTCGAACTCGAGGATAGTCGAAGAGTGCGCAATCAAATTGTATCGTTTGTGCGCCAAAAGTGGCTGCACAAACAAGAGCCCGATCTGTTTTTGCGCAAGGTGGGGAGAAATTGCCAACTCTTGGCAGGACGTTTCCCGGGCCCCACGCCTCCCCACCCAACGCCGCCGCCACCGGCCGGGCCGGCCGACAGCATCACCCCAGCTTTCCCCACCCATCGGCCGCTGCGGCGGCGGCTGCACCGGTGTCGCCCCGCCCCCCACCACAACCGCGCGCCGGTCCCGCCCGCGGTGCCCGCACGGCCGTGGCCGTTGCCGTCCCCTTCCCCCGCCCGCCCCCCCCCAGCCCTTGCTCCTTCCTCCCCTTCCCCCCCGCCCCCCCCGGTGTTCTTCTTTTGTTTTTGCATCGGGCCATGGCCGCGTCGGCGCACCCGCCCCACCCCCGGGACTACCGCCTCGGCGCGGGCGTGCGCGTGACGCTGCGGCCGCCGGCGGGGGTGGGCGGCGCCGCCGCCGCGGCGCTGCCGGCGACGCTCGAGGGGGCCGTCGTTGCGTACGACGCGAGCGTGGACGTGCTGGTGCTCCGCGTCGCGGGCGGCGGCGGCGGCGGCGGCGGCGGCGGCGGCGGCGGCGGTGGCGGTGGTGGCTTGCGCCTGATCCCCGGCCGCCTGATTGGGCGGGTCGCCGCCGCGCCCGCCGCGGCGGCGGCGGTGGCGGGCGCGGCGGCGGCGGCGCCGCTGCCCGCGCCCGCGCCGCCGGGCACGCTCGCGGCGGCGACGACGCGGGCGCGGCTGGCGGAAGCCGCGGGGCCGGTGCGGGAGGCGGAGAAACGCGAGCGCGAGCGGAAGGGGGTGGACGTTACCGACGAGGCGCAGGCCATTTTTGACGCGCTGGCCATCGCGTACGTTTCTTTTTAGAGGGGGGGCGGGGGAGAGGGAGGGGGGGGGGCGGTGAGGGGAGGATTGGGCGGGAGGGGGGGGGGGGACGGGACGAGGTTTGGGGGGGAGCGGGGGGGGGTGGCGGCGGGTGCGGGGGCGGGTGCGGGAGCGTGGGGGGTGATTCGACAGTGCTGTGGTGATTGCTGGAGGGGGGAGAGCGGAGAGGGACGCGCCGCCCGTTTCCCGCCCGCGCGGCCGCGGGGGGTTGGGCGCCCGCGGTCGCGTGCCGGGCGACCGTGTCTGTCGGGGGCACCGCGCCGGGCGCCGCGGGACGCGTCGGCGCGTCGGAGGGGGAGCGGCGCTGACGCTGGTGGGGGTGGCGCGCCGGCGGACGCCCCGTGCGCGGACGCGGTGGGGGGCCCGCCGGTGCGGACGGGTTGTGCGTGTCGTGCCGCGGCAGCGGCGTCTGCACAATTTCGGAGGCTAACCTCGCTCGGTGAGTCTGGCCTGTCGTTTGTGCATGTGTCCGTGGTTGGCGTGCCCTCGCTGCTGCCGCCGCGTGGCCTGGTCGTTTTGCCTTTTTGTGTCTGCGCCGCGGGCGTGCATGTTTCCGTGTGGGTGCTCCCACCTCCTCCCCCCCCCCCCCGCCCCCTTTTGCGCTCCCCCACAGGCATGACGTTTCGTGGCAGGGCACCACCATCACGATCCTGGATGCGCTGCACCTGCCGCCGCCCTACACGCCGGACGCGTTGCGGCTCGCCCCGGGGAACGGGGGGGGCATCGATGTGGCGCGCATGCGGATGGTGCTGACCGAGGAGCGCATCAAGCTGGGCCTGCCCCGCACGGCGACGCCGACGCCGCCGCCGCCGCCGGGGCGCGTCTCTGGGGGGGGGGTGGCGGGCTCGCCGGCGGTGCCCGCGTCGACCGCGTCGGCAGCGGCGGCGGCGGCGGCGGCCGCCGCCGCGTCGGCCGGTGCAACCGTCAGGGTGGGGGCGGCAGGCACTGCGGCGGCAGCGGCGCCCGCCGCCGCGGCGACGGTGGCGGCATCCGCCGTCGGGCCGCCGCCGGCGCTCGAGCAGGCGTGGCGCGTCAGGGGGCAGCCACGGACGTGATGCGGCGTGCCCGCGCTGTGGGGGACGTGGGGGTGGAGGCGGGGGGAGGGCGGGGAGGAAGGTGGTTGAGGGAGGGAGGCAGGGGGGTCTGGGACTGGAGGCCGGGCTGGGGAGGCGGGCGGGGGGGGGGGCGCGTGAGCCGGGCCGCGGATTGCGCCGCGGCGGCCGTGCCACTGGCCGCCCGGTCGGCCGCCGGTCGCGCCCGCGGGTGCGCTCGCGGGTGGGCGCGCCGCGCGACGCGGGCACCGCGGATCGCGGGGGAGGAGGGTGCTGTGCGGCTGGCCCATCCCCCCGGGGGGGGTGGCGGGCATGGCCGCCGCCCGTGGGCGTGTCGTTTTGAGGCGGGGAGGGAGGGCGGGGGTAGGGGGCGGGTGTGTCGCCGGCAGCGGCGGCCCTCTGGGTGCCGCGGCCGCCCCATCCGGCTGCTGCTGATGCGGCGGCCTTTTTTTTCAAATGGCCGGGAGGTGGCAAGGGGTGGGGGGCTCGCCACGCTTTGCCGTGTTTGCCTGCCGGCGCTAGCGTCGTGTCTCACGCTGTGCGCGCGGCGGGCTGGTGGGGTGGGAGGAGGGAGGGCGCCGACGGACGCTGATGGCCGCGGAGCGGCAGCGGCGGCGGCGACCGCGTTGGGGTTTCAAGACTGGGCGGGTTGCTTGGGGTTTGGCGTGTTGGCCGCGCCCGCCGGTGCCTGTGGGGGCGGTGGACCCGTGTGTTGGGCGTGTAGCGGACCGGTGGGCGGGTGGGCGTGCAGGCGGTGGCGGTGGCGGTTGGCCCTGCGCCGTGGCGTGAGAGGGGGGGGGATTGCCGCGGTTGATGGGGGGGGTTGCCGCGGCTGATGGGGGGGCGTTCTGGTGGGCGGGCGGCCGCGGGGGCGGCGCGTATAGGGGGGGAGGGGGGGGTTGGCCATGTGGGGGCAATTTTGGCGGCGCGACGTGTTGGGGGGAGGTGCGCTGGGGGGGGGGGGGATGAGCTGGGGGGGACGGGGGAGGGGGTGGATGGGCGGCTGACGTGCCTCTTCTTGGGTGTGTTGTGGGAAGGAGTGGTGGCGGCGAGCCATGCGCGGGCGGGGCCGGCGGCGGGGGCGGGGAGCGCGGGCAGGGTGATAAATGGCGGCACCCTGATCACACGCCGATGGCGGCGCGTTGGTGGGAGGGAGGGGGGGGGCGGCGCTGCGGCCACGCCATGGCAACCGCCGTGGCGGCACGTCCCTGCCTGCCCGTGCCCCTTCCCCTCTACCGACGCCGCTGCGTGGCGGACACGCGCCGCGCTGCGCGCCCCGGACCGCCCGCTACCGACCGACGACGACCTACCAAGGCGCCGCGGATTCGGACGGTGTGCCGTCGCCGCTGACGGCGCTCCGTTGCGGCGACGGTCCGCGCTACGCGGCAGCGCGACGCGGCAGCGCGACGCGCGGGGGGTGCTACCACGGCTTGACGTTGGCGCAACCGCCACCGAGGGCGCCCCGCCCCGCCGCCCGGGCGCCGCCGCGACGGCCGCGGCCGCGTCGGGTGGCACCGCCGTCGCGGCCAAGACCGCCACGGCGGTGCCAGCCGCCGTCGGCGGTCTGTGCGGCGGCGGCCGCCCCGCCAGTGGCGACTGCCACTCGTGTGGCGGCCGCGGTCGACGGAGCAGCGGCGGCGGGCGTCCCTGCTGCGCTGGCGCCACTGCCACTCCCGCTAGTGTCGCGTGCGCCGCTGCCGGTCCTCGTCGCTGTGCCATGGCGCGAGCGAGGCGCCCCCCCACCCACCGCCGCTCTCCTCGCCTCGACGCCGTCGACGGGCCGGCATTGGCGGCGCACTCTGTCGCCTCGCGTCCTCCCCGTCCAGGAAACGCACCGGCGGGTCCGACACGGTACGCGCGCTGATGACACAGTGGATGCGGCCGCCGTGTCGCCCAAGCACGCACGCCGTGCGCGGGTCCCCATCGCGCAGCTGCTGGACAAGTGTGATCATTGGCGGCCGCGCAATCCCTCGCAGCACCCAGTGCTCCAAACAGCAGCACCCAGTCCGTAAAGTCCGGCATCGATGTCAGGCCGTGGGACTACAGGAGCCAGGAGAGATGCACCTCGGCAGGGCTGTAGCCGCCGACCGTGCGGCCCCAATAGGTAGCAATCTCGTTCGGCATCCGCCTGGTGCCCGACAGCAAACTCATTGTTGGGGGGCGCCAGCGGCTACATCCCCAAGACCACACCGGCGCGCGATAAGACCGGGCAGCGGCGGTTGACGCTTGCATGTACACGCGGGAGGTGCTCGGGAGCACTTCCGGGCTTGCTGCTACATCTGCTCTCCGCTCCGAGACGAAACCCCAATCGACATGCCCCAATCGGTCGACCTGGTCTGCGAAAGATTCAGTTGTTTCAGACAGGTGTGGACTTTCCCCGTGTCGGACGAGGGTGTTCCCCGTACCATTAACGTATAATTTTCCTCGCGGTTGTGTGCAACCACTGCCTCGCTGGCACGCCTGCCGCGGGCGAGCGAGCCCGGAACGCGCCGTGCATCCAGAGACCAACCCGCACATTGCAGCCTGGACGTGGCGCGAAACCTGTGCCCGCGCTTCCACCTGCGTCGCCAGCTCGCGTGTCGCGACGCCGCCGCTGCCCGAGGGAGGCGGCGGCGTTCCATAAGTTTGCGTGTATTCCCGCCGGTTGGCTCATCCCACGAACTCTCTTGATGGCGTTGGCGGTCGTTGTCCGTTTTGTCTTCCCTGCCTCCCCTCGCCCACATTGCCGCGCGGCTCGTGTGCTGCGCTATCCCTGGCTTGGGGTCGCGACGCTGCGGCAGCCTTGACTCCTCCTCTCCCCCTCCTTGCGCCGTCTACTCGCTCGGCTGCCTCGCGGGCGGGTGTGGCTTTCCTCCTCCCGTTCTCGTCCGCCTCGTCCTTCCTCGCGGACGGGTGCGGCGTCCAGCGGTGGTGCCCCCCATGCGGTACGGGGACACTTCTGCGACGCAGCTGACGCAGCGGCTGGCCACCCAGTCAGAGGACCTCGCGGGCGACCACATTGGGTCGTTTGATGAGGCCGCCAGAGGGCCCGCGCCGGGCAGTGGGGGCGGCGGCAGCAACGGCCGCCCGGCTTCCTCGTACCTGCCCTTGCCGCTGGAGCTGACGGCACGGCCGGTGGCGGGCCCAGCCGGCGCGCGCGCGCCGGCACCGGCGCCCGCGCTGCCGTCGACCATTGGCGCCGACCCGACGCCGTCGACCGCGCCGTTGCCGTCGCGGCAGCCGCGCCGTCGCATCCGGTCAGCGCCCGGCACGCGACCGCCCCCACTGGCGGACGTGCGGGCCACCGCTGCCTCCGAGGCGTCGGCGACGTTGCCGTGGACAGCGGTCACGCCTACGCCTGGGGCATCTGGGCCTGGTCTTCCCCTGTCTTCCGCCGGCCCTGCCATGGCGGCTGCCGCTTCTTCCCCACTGCGACCTGGTAAGGGGGCGGCCAGGCCGGTAGGCAGCTCATCCCCTGGTTTATCGCTGGTGTCTCCCCCGCGTGGGCAGCGGCGGGTGTGGGCGTCGGCATCGGCGGGAGGGGCGAGCCACGACAGGCTCCGCGCACCTCCGGGCGTCGTAGCAGATGTCGCGGCTGCGCCGCCTCCGGCCAGTCGTAGCCCCGGGCCCGCGTTGGTCGCGTCGGCGCCGTCGCCAGGGCGGCCACGCACATCGGCGGCGGGCGGCAGACCCGCGCCCTCCAACTGGCCCAGGCGGCGGCCGCGGCAGCAACGGTTGGAGCTGGTGCCTGTGCCCGAGAGTACCCCCGCGAACCGTGACGAGGGGCAGCCAGTGTACACGTGCGACCTGCGCAAGCGGCCGCGGCGGTCGTCGCCCCCACCACTACCCACGTCCCCGCCGCCGCGCCGGGGCACCGAACCAGGGGGTGGGAGCGGGTCGGACGTGGCCAGCCCCGGTCCATCAGACGTTGGCGACCTGAGCGACGCTTCTGTGGACGATGCGCTGACGGCGGCGGCGGAGAGGAAGGCACGCGGAGCGGAGGAGGATGGGGTGGGCGACGAGGACGACTTTGCAGATGAGGTTCTCAACAGCGGCCGCAAGGTGGCGGAGCGGGCTCGCCGCGCACGACTGGGCCTCCGGTCCCGCTCGTCGAGCCCGCCATTGTCTGGCACCCGCTCGTCTGCCAGCTCGGCGTCGGCTGCGGGCTCGCGGTCCTGCGGCGAGGCGTCGTCGAGCAGCGGCCGTGTCCGGCAGTCGAAGCGGAGGCTGGTACTAAGTGAGTCGTCAGACTCGGACGCGTCACCGGGGGGCTGACGGGGTGCACCTTGGGAGCTCCGCTCGCACTTATGACTGAGCTTTTTTCGCTTCTTGGTGCCGCTGGGGAGGAATACAGCGAGTCTCCCAAGTTCGGGTACGCTGATGGTGCGTGTGTACGTGTTTGTCGTGCTCTGCTTGTTCCATCAGCTGCCCTCGATGTTCGCACCTCACAGCAGCAACTGGGTTGTGACGGAGGCACCCAGACAATAGAGCAACCCTGCACTCTGCTCCGGAGCGATGACAGTGGCCACGTCCTGGAATTGTAAAAAAATTGTGCGTACCGAACAAGTCCGAGACTTCCTGCCGCCCTTGGTGGCGCGCGAACACCACGTCCTCTCCGACTCCCAACCTCCGTTGCGGTCATCTGCGCATGACCGGCGCGGTGCGTGTCTCTAGGGTGGGCCAACGCTGCAGTGCGCCCGGCACCTAAACCCCGTTGCCATGGACCGCTCTCGCGCAACAGACAGGGACGAAGTGGAGCGCTTCTTAGCTACCCTTGCGTATGTGAAGGTCTATGGTTTGTTCTACTCTTGGTTCGTTCTTGTTCTTTTGTGTTGTGGTGCCCCGCCGTTCTTGTTCCTGTTGTTGTTTCTGACGAGTCTCCGGGTCTCCGGCTTTGTGACTTCCTTTCTTTTTCTTCCTTCGTTCCATTTCCTTTCTTGTGCGTGTCATTCCCCACCGACGTGATGGTTTGAGCCACGCATGCTGCGCCGACGTCGTTTTCGCTTGCCTCCTTTCGTGCTCGGTTCACCACAGGGACTACCAACCGACGGTCCCCGATGCGCTGGTGTCCTACTACCTCTCTCGCTCGGGCTTTGTAACGACAGATACGCGGGTCATCCGGCTCATTGGGCTGGCCGCCCAAAAGTTCATTGCGGACGTGGGCAACGACGCGCTCGCGCAGGCACGGCTGCGCATGGCCGCCGAGGGGGCTACTGGAAGGGGCGGCAAGGCCGCCCGGGGGGGGGGTGCCGCGACGGGGTTGGGTGTGGACACGCGCATGACCTTGACGTACGTCGGCGGTGTTGGGCGGCGGCTGCGCTGGGGTCTGCCTGCCGCACTGTTTTGTGTCGGTCCGTGGAGTTCGTGGTGTACGTGTGTTGTTATAGTCGTGTGTGTGCCCTGTGCATGGTCTAACGTGCTGGTCGCGGTCAGATGTTTCTTGCGTTTGTATTGTCTTCTGCTTGGTGCCTCCCCGGGGGGTGCGTGCGTTGCGGTGGCGTGTCGCTCAGGACGGATGACCTGGAAAAGGCGCTCCGGGAATACGGTGTGCCACTCCACAAGCCGCCGTACTATGCAGACTCGTACGCTCCCCGCCGCCTGTCACTGTGGGAACTCCCGCCGTCTTTGGAACCCTTGGCCTCTATGCTTGCCGGCCGACGAGGCTCTGCTGCTGCACTCGGCTCTGCTTGTTGCTGTTGCATTACTGACTCGACACCCGCGCCCGCCGGACTGGCCTGCTCCTGTGTGTTCTGCCTGTGACTTGGCGGCTGTCGCTGTCGTCGTCCCCGCCCCCCCCGCTGCACGCCCAGGGTGACCGCCGGCCTCCCTACCGACGGCGCACCGTCCAAAGCACCACCATCAAAGGGTCACGCTAAGGGCGGCGGCGGCGCGGGTGGGCACTGAGCCAGGCCGACGTTTCGCCCCCATGCTTGCTCTGCGTGGCGCGTGTACAGTACTCATGCAGGGCCCTCTTTTGTTGTTTTTTTTCTGTTGGTTCCGCCGCCTGCTACTGCCACTCTCATCGAGTGTGGAAGCTTTCTTTTTTTTTTTTCCCTCCCAGTTGGTCCTGCCTCCTGCTGCTGTCCCTGACCTGGTGGGGCAGGACGAGAGGGGGGGTTGCCTAGCACATGGGTGGACCGCCCGGCGCTCTCACGGCGAGTCTCGCCGCTGCGGCTGTGCGGTTGCCGCCGCCGCCGCCACTGCTACCGCAGCGGCCGTCGCCCGCTGCGGCCTTGGCGGCCCCGCGGGGACGCGCAGGAGGGCCGGCCGTGTCGCGGCTGGTGGTGGTGGCACGCGCCCCCCCTGGGGGCACCTGTCGAGGTCGGGGCACCCCACCCGCGCGTACCCTCCCCCGCCGAGCACCATCACCGCTGCAGCCCACCGCCGCCGCCCCCCCAGCTGTGTGACCTGTACCATCACCGGCGGGCGCACCCAGTGGTCGGCGTCGTCGCCTCAACGGCGTTGGTTGCTTTTATTCTCCGTCGTTGTCCGCCTTTGCTCGCCCCCCCCCACCCCCTCCTATTTGACCTCCTGTCTGCTCCGCTCCCCCAACCCCCCCCCCCCCCAGCAACCCCCACCCCCACTCATACCACCGCGATACCGCGCCCCCCCCCCCCATCCCCGCCGCCGCCGCCGCCTCTGCCGCCGCCTTGCGCACCACCCGCCGCGCGTCCGCGTAGCTCCCGCCCGGCGTCAGCGCCACCGCCGTCACATCCCCCTTTGCCACCCCCACCCCCCCACCCCCCCCCACCCCCGCCCCCGCCGCCGCCGACCCCGCCGCCGCCGCCGCCGGCGCCCGCACGAGCGTACAAAACGCCGGCACGAGGGCGGCAAGCTCCACCAGCTGCGCGGCGACGGCCCCCCCCCCCGGCCGGTCGGGGTGCGCCGCGGCGATGGCCGCGACGGCGGCGGCCCACGGCGCGCGGCACCGCGGGCGGGAGCGGAGGTACCCGCGGGTGGCGTCGAGCGTAGCGGGCAGCGCCGCGGCGGCGCGCGCGGCGGGCGCCGCGCGCGCGCGGGCGGCGGCGGCGGCCGCGGCGGCCGCGCGGTCGCGGACGCGGTCGAGGAGGCCCGGCGGGAGGAAGGCGGTGAGGTCGTCGGCGGCGGGGGGGGGGGGGGGCACCCGCCGACCCGGTGGGGGCGGTCGCCGCCGCCACCCGCGGCGCCGGCAGCGACTGCGCAGACGAAGAGGAAGGGGCCGCGGCGGCGGCGGCCGCGCCGTCGCCGCCCCCGCCCGTTGGCGGCGGCGGCGGCACGGCCATGGCGGCCACGTCCGCGGCGAGGGCGGCGGCGGCCTCGCCCGCCGCGGCGACCGCCGCCGCGCGCCGCGCGGCAGCCGCGGCGGCGCGCCGGGCGGCGGCGGCCGCCGCGGCGGGCGCGACGGGCAGCGGCGGCGCCGGCAGCGGCGGCGCGGCTTCCACGTCCCACCCGGGGTACCAGCCGCCCGCGGGGGGCGCCGCCGCCCCCTCATCGGCTAGCGGCGTGGGCAGCGGCGGCAGGTGCTGCGACGACCGCCACGCGGCGTACGCGGCGGCGGCACGGCCGCGGAGGCGTGCTGCCAGTAGCCGCCGCCGCGCCGCGCCAGCGGCGGCCGCGTCGGCCGCATCCGCCGGGAGTCCCGGCGGCGCCACCAGCCGCACCCGCACGTGGTCGCTCGGGTCGGTACCGAGCGGCGCGTCGAGCAGCAGGCCGTCGGGGAGGAGCGCGGCGAGTGCGGCGAGCGACGCGGCGGGGAAGGCGTGGCGGGAGGAAGTCTCGACGACGGGCCGGAGGGCGGCGTAGGTGGGCGCCGCCCGCTTGGCACGGAGGAAGGCCGCCGCCGCCTCGACGCACCCGTACTGGGCGGCGAGCGTCGCCCACGAGGCGGGAACGACGCCGGGGGGGAGGGCGGTCGCGTCAACGCCAAGGGCGGCGGTGCGGGTGCCGGCACCGTCGGCGGCGGCGGCCGCCGCGGTCGTGGCGGGTGTGTCCGCCGCCGCCGCCGCCGCCGAGGCGGCCTCGTGGCGGCGGAGGAGCGCCAGCGACGACGTCGGCGGCGTCGCCAACGCACTCCCCGGTCGACCCCGCTTGGCCGGACTCGCCGCCACCACGGGCTTGACCGCTAGCGCGTACGCCTCGACGGGCGCGACCGCGCCGACCGTTGACGGCGGCGGCACGCCCTTGACGCCGCCCGGCGCAGTCGGCCGCGGCCGCCGCACCGCCGCCGCCCGCTCCCGCGCGCGGAGGGCGGCGAGCGCCGACACGCCGCCGGCCTTGGCGGCGGCTGGTTTGCCGACCGGGGGGGGGGGCGCCGACCCGCCGCTGCCGGCCACGCGCGCCCGCTTGATGCGCGTGTCATAGTAGTCGTGGATGGCGGGCTGGTCGGGGGGGCGGGCGGCGGGGTCGGCGCCGCGGCGGCGCTTGGTGCCACCCGCCATGACGAAAGAGGGTGGAGGGGGGGGGGGGGGGGAGATGAGGGCAGCGAGGGTGGGGGAGGGGGGTGTTGCCAGTGGGGCCAGCGGCGGTCAATGAAGGGAAGAGGGGGGAAGGGAAGGGTGGGGGGGGGAGGCAACGGTCGTTCGACGACGGCGGCGACAGGGAGGAAGGACTTGACGAACAGGGGGGAGCAGGTGGAGACTGGAGAGGCAGGCGAAGGAGGGAGCCGATGGGGGCGATGCGGCGGGCGGGGTCGGGGCAGCCCTGGCGCAGTGGCCAGCGCAAAGGCAGTGTGGGCCGTGCACGGCGGTGGGCGGTGGCGCGCTCCTCCCGGCGGGTATGAGGGCGACGGCGAGTATGAGTGAGCGCGCGCTGCCAGACCGCCCGGCGGCACCCACCCGCCAGAGCCATTCCCCGCCACCGGGGTGTTGGCGCCAGTCGGCCGCATCGGGGGTATGGTTTCCATTCCCTGGGTGGAGGCTACTTTACGATTGGCGCATCCCCTCATGGGATGCAAGATTGGTTTGCACGCGACCGTAACGGGGTCCTGGTTAGGCCCAAACCGCAGGTGCATCCAGCGGATGAAATTGCCATCGCAGCCTGTTCCCGCCAGCGGAGGTCTGAACCGCGCCACGTCCTCCGTACGTTTCCGCTCCTGTTCCGTCGGCGGCGACGGCGACGGCGACGGCGATGGCGTCAACGGTAGCGAGGGGGGCGTCGGGGTGGCCGGCGGGGGAGATGGCGGCGCTGCCGGCTGGGACAGGGCGCCTAGTGGTTGCCGTCAATGAGTGGCGTGGCGGCCTTGACAATCGGCCACCGGATGGGGGTACCGCCGGCGCCGTTTGGGGCGAGTGGTATGCGGCGGACCCGCCGCCATTGGCTGCCAGGCTGTTCGCCTGGGGGGGGGGGGGGGATCGCGGTGCTGCCCGCCATTCTTGGCAGGGACGGGTCTTCCACCGCCACTGTCACTCCTTGCTCAGTGGCGGCCGTGGCGGAAGCGGCGTCGTGTCACGGCGGCGGCGGCCGCCGCAGTGGCAGCAGCAGTCAAGGCGACGGTGAAGATGGGGACTGGGGGGCAGGGAGGGGTGGGGGGGGAAAGGGAGCTGGGGTGTGCGTCGTGCGCGCCTGTGCAACATTGACCTGTGCCTGCTGGCCGCGCGCGTGGGCCACGCGAAAAGACGAACCAATACAGACGCGGAGACACACAGAGACAGTGGCTACGCGGTAGGGGGCAGGCCTTCCCCTTGTGCACGGTGGCGGAGACGAGACGGGCCCACCACTGTCGCCTCACCCCGCGCAGATATAAGACCGTGAGCCCTCTTGGTGCACACGTGCCGGTGACACGCGACCCCGCCAAACCGTTGCGGCGCGCCACGCGCGGGCACCCGCCGACCGCGCCGGGGTTCGTGCGTCCTGCGCTGCGCGAGCGGCGCCGGTGGGGGGCTCGCGATGACTCGCACGGCCCACGGTGGGCGCGCTGGCGGTGGCTGCCGTCGAGCAGCTCGTCGCGGTGTGGGCGCTCGGCGGCGGCGGCTGCGGCGGCCGCGGCTCTCCTCTCCACCGCGGCGGTACTGCCGTGTGCCGGTGACGGCGGCGGCGCACCGCCAGCGCTCGTCCGGGCCAGAGAGAGCGTGCTGGTCAGCCGGAAGTGGGGCCGCGCCGTCTCGTGCCTCGAGGCACGGGTACCGCCGGCGTAGCGCAGGGCACTCGAGCCCGAGACGATCGCTCCCAAGGCGTGGTGGCGGCTCCTTACAGACCCGCCCCTGCCAACCACCGCCGACGGCAATCGATCTCCACGGCGATTTTGGTGCCCTCGGCGGTGGCGGGGAACCCATTCCCGTCCGGCAGCGACTGCCTGTACCTGGCGGGGGGGGGTCGGCTGCGCCCCTGCGGTGGGTCGTGCAGGTGGTGCCGGCGGCGCGGCCGGCGGTGTCGCGGACCCGCCCGCTCCCCCCTGGCGTTCGGTACAAATGAGGTGGGTGAGTGATGGGGGGGGGCGGCCACCACCCCGCACGAGTGGTGGTGGGGTGCCGCCCGCATGCGGCTCTCCCCCCGTGCGGTGGGCCGACGGCGGCACGAGCCGGTACTGGTGAGGCGGGACGGCGGAGCGAGCGGCGGGCGGTTGCCTGTCGAGGCACGACACGATCGCGAGTCGCTTCTCTCCCCGCCTTTCGCATTGGGGCCCGCCGGCGCCGGGCGGCGGCCGGCGGCCATCACGATCGCCGGCGGCGGCTCGTGCAGACGTGGCCGGCAGCCCCCGTTGCGCGCCCCAGCTGCCCGTGTCGTGGTGCTCCGGGTTTCCCGCTCTTCTCGCCGGTGAACAAGACGCGCTTGGGCCGGCGCTCCCCTCCTCCCCCCCCGCCAATCTCAACCACCGGCGGTCCCCTCTGCCTGTCGACGCCCGCGCCGCCACTTCCGCGTGTCCGTGGTCCGTGTCGTGGCGGCGTGGTGCGAATGGGGCGGCCATGGCCGTCGACGCCCCGGTCCCCCCGGTCGGTGATGGGCGGCTACGCTGCGGTGGGCGACTCGTCCGACGACACAGACGACGCGGCGGCGGCCGCGGCGCTGCCGCACCCCGCCATCCGCTGGCTGCGTACCATGGCGGACGTGTACAATGACGGCAACGTGCGCAAGACGGTGCGGGCGCTGCTGGAGTACGCGTCGGCAAAGTGGGATATGGAGGCGGTGCTGACGACGCCGCCGGCCGACAGCGCCGCCGTGGCCGCTACCGACGCCGACTTTGCCACCTTTGACGGCCTCATCAGCACCGCCCACGGGGAGTGGCTGTCACGCATGGCCGACCGGTACGGCCTGCCGTCGGGCGCCGCGGCGCTGCTGCGGATGCTTGTGGCGGGCGCCAAGGCGGAAGACCGCGCGGAGGACATGTTTGGCCGCGTCTGGCTCCGCCCGACGACCGTCACGCTCATGGTCGACCTCGGCATGCACACGGGGCTGCTGACGGCCGAGCCGCTGCGGTTCCGGCTGTCGCCAAAGGCGCTCTACTGCCACGTGCCGGGGCCGCGGGGGGAGGCACGCGTCGGGCAGCTCATCGCGGCGTCCCGCTGGAGCGTCTACACGGCGGGGGATGTGGCGGCGGCGGCCGCGGCGGCGGCGCGCGCCGCCCGCGGGTGGCTGCTGCGGTGGGTGGCCGCGGGCGGGGGATTCTACACCGACTTGCTGTTCAAGCGGGCGGACCACTACACGTACTAGCGTGCGCAACGGCAAGCGGGGTCCGTGCCGCCTCCCGCGCGGGCAGCCATCGCAGCGCCCCCGCTCGCTCTGGGCCTTTGAGACCTGCCGCGTTACGGGCGCCCGCGGGCCTGGGCACACGCCTCCGTGGTGGCGTGCCGGCAGGGCTCGGGGCTGCCCATGCGCCGCGCCGCCTCCGATGCTTGGACGCGCGGTGATCGACCAACAGCACGCGGCCGCATGGCCGTGGATGCGCGGGCGTCTGGGCGTCCGTCGAGCTGCGTGGACACGCCCGACGGCCCGAGCACGACCGAGACTCGGTGGTCCACAAGTGCGCGAGGGGAGGAGCCATGTCCGAGCGGCAACCACTGCTAATGTCGCGAGCAGGACCAGAGCAACCACAAGTCACGGTGCTCCCCGAGCCATGGTGCGGCGAATTTATCATCCTGTCGCAGAGTGGCAAACGTACGCAAATAGAAGGAAAAAACAACCCTAGACCCACACATGGCCCCCGCCAGGCAACGAGGACAGAAGAAGGAACAAAAAAAAAAGACACACAGGAGTGTGGGACGGTCCCCAGTAGCTCATCAAGGCACCGAGAGGAGGTTGTTGGTGAAAGCGCCCTCCCCCCTCGTCGGCAAGTCCTTGGCCAGCCCCCACTTGCCGTCCACCTTGAACTTGAACTCGTAGTCCCCCGGCGGAAGCCGCAGCCGCACCATATGCTTCTCCACGGGCACGCTGCCGTCGGCGGCCTCCTCCGCGCCCTCACCGTCAATCGGAGTGGGCCCGTCCGTCAGCGGCCACTCGCGAGCCCACCCGTCCCAGGAGCCCTTGACGACCACGTCCTCGCCCGCTGCCGTCCACCGCACCACATGGACGGTAGCGGCAGGGTCAAGAGCCTCCGAGTCCTCTTCCACCACCCCATCCAGGTCCTCCCTAAAGATGGGCCGCCGCACGTAGATGCTGTTGCGCAGCCGATGGAACTCAGAGCTCCACGCCCACGCAGCATCCCGCACGTCAATGGCCGTCGTGCGGGTGGCACGACGGAGCTCGGCAAACTCGTCAGTCTTGGAGAAGACCCGCAGCGCCCGCTTGACCGCGCCCAAGAAGTTGTGATGGTTGTACTCGTGGAAGAGGAAGCCGTTGCCGCTGCCCGACTCGAGGTCCCACTCAAACACCGTGTCCACGAGCCCCCCCACCGCGTGCGCAATGACCGGCGTGCCGTCGCCGGCACCCACAAACGACTCGATTTGCCGCAGGCCGGCAGGCTCAAACAACGACGGCACAAACCCAAAGTCTGCGCCCGCGTCCACCAGCAGGCCATCCGTGAAGAACTCCTCGGGCGCGGCCCAAAAGCACCACTTGTGCCGGCGAGACAGGTCCCGCATGTGCCGCGCACACGCGGCGGCGTACGGGTCGGCCTCGTTGGCGGGGCCGCCGACCAGGATCTGGATCTTGCCGCCGGTATGGGCAATGAGCTCGTCCACGGCGTTTAGGATGAGGTGCACGCCCTTCTGGGAGGTGACCCGCCCCACAAACGCAAACAGGGGAATGGAGTGGTCCGCCGCGTTGAAGCCAAAGTACTTCTTCTGAACCATCTCCTTGGCCTGCGCGTGCGTCTTGATGTTGAGGGCCGCCAACGACGCCTCTCGTTCCTTGATCCGGATGCCGTTTGGGTAGGCAAACGGCGACTTGGCCATCGCCAGCAGGTTCTTCAGCGGGTGGCCTGCCAGCAGCTCCTTGAGATAGTTGGGCGACACCGTGCCCCACGTGTCGGATGTCATGAACGCGCAGCGCGACGGGTTGACCACCACACGGGACCACCAGGGGTCAACCAACAGATTCCTGGGCAGCCGGTGGATGACACCAAAGTCCCCCTCATGGGGGTTGGGGTACACGCGGCCTTCGTACGCCGCATCGCCAAGGTTGTGCACCAGGTGAAAGAAGCTGGTGTTGTCAAAGTACGGTCCAAAGAACCCGTTCTTGGCATACCCAGCCGCCATACTCGGCAGCCAGTCGTTGGAAATCACGACCGACGGCACCAAGCTCGTCGCGCAACACGCCTCAAGAGCGCCCATCGAGAACAGGACGACGGTCTGCAGGTGCTTGGCCGCACCCCCTGGGTCAGCGTACACCTTCGGCAGCAGATCACCGCGCTCCAAAAAGAGCAGGTTGACACCCGCCTCCTTGCCCTGAAAGATGCCAACCTCCACCACATGGGAGCCCAAGTCCACCTTGATGTTGCGCGTCCAACGGATGTTGTCGCCCAGGTAGCCCGTCTTATTCTTCCGGTTCAGCGTGTAGTAGGGGGTGATGACATGCACTTCCAGGCCAAGCGCAGCCAGCTCCTTTGCCAGGTCATCCACCATGACGCCAAGGCCACCGGCCGTAGAAAAGCGACCCAGCTCAGGGGTGAGGAGCACAATCGGCCCAATGGCAGTGGCGTTGGCCAAGAGTGACCGTGCGAGCGCCTTGGTGTCTGGGTTCGCCGCCGACAGCGACAGCATGGCAAGGAAGGATACCAGGCGCTCACCCACAGGTGGTACAAAGTCCTTGGGCGCCACCGTCCCCTCGTACAAGACGGAGAAGAGCAGCGACGACGCACGCTGCAGACCCAGCTGCAGGACACGCCAAATCTCCGACGCTTCCAGGCCCTCGGCTGCGAGGCCACACCTGGCCTTCTCCAGCGCCGCTGCAAAGGCGGTAAGGGACGTAGCCGCCCCACGCGCGAGCTCCGACAGCACAGTATTCTCGCGCGGGTCCTTGATATCCCCAGCGTCCTCCAGCGTCAACCGCGTGATCGACTGTGCATAGTGCTCATCGGCCGACCCGTTGGGCTCCGCCCGCAATTCTAGCACGGAAGAAGACATGGGCCTCAAATGCAGCGACAGGCGGCGGAACATCAGCTCCTCAAGAGTCAACAGGCCCTCCGTCACAAACGGCTCCTCAGCGCCGGCGACCACGTCAAAGGCGTTGAAGAGGTCCGCGCGGCGACTGATAAACTCCTCGGGCAGCGCCGACCACAGCGGCCGCAGGTCCAGGTCCACATTGACGCCCGCCTCAAACGCCTCTCCGTCACGCCCGTCCTTGAGGTTAAGTGCCACCACAACTATTTGCTCGGTGGTGAAGCGCGCAAACGCAAACACCTGCTCCTTCACCGACGGGTCCACGGGCACCACAACCATCTTGCCAAGGCGCAGCGCCGGCAGCTGCTGCCGCATCAGCGAGCGGTGGGTGTAGTGGCCACGGATCTGGGACAGGTCAAACCCGAGCTGCGGCCCAATCTCGGCCCGCAACCGCGCCTCCTGGTCCGCAATCGCCATCAGGTCACTGGCACCCACGCCGCGCACGGCAAGACGCTTGCCCTCGTCCGTCGTTTGGCTCCGCACCAGCGACGACACAGACGACGTGCGGCGCACACCCGAGGTGAGTGTCTTGGCCTTGGAAGCCGCCGGCGGGGCCGCCCCCCCGGCGGCTCGGCCAGCCGCGGTGTCCCGGCCGGGAGACGACGGCGGCGCGTTGACCGCCGCGGCGAGGTTGCCAAAACTGGGCTTCCGACCGCCCATGGACATGGAGCGCAGGTTGAGGCTCGAGTTGGAGCGCTTGCGCATGCCGCCGCCAACGCCACCCAGGCCGCGCCCGCCACCTGCAGTGGTGGCATTGGCGGTCGCCGCCGGAAGTGGTGGTGCAGCTCCGCCTGCAAGCCCATCCATGGGGCTCACCGACGCGGACTGGGAGGAGGAGTAGGGAGGTGCCCGTAGCCCGCCACCGCCGGAAGCCGAACCGCCCAGCGCAGCTTCACCCAAGGACAGCTCCGACATCTCGTGGCTGGCATTGGCAAGCCCGGCAGACGGGGACACGGGCTGCGACCCCGAGTGTCGCAGACGAGGGCTCTTGGGCAGCACCGCGTCATAGTTGACATCGTATACGGAATCCTCCTCCACCTCTACCACCGGCGCCATATCCACCCGCAGCGCCCGGCCGGCATCCTCCCCCCACAGCAGCACTGGCATGTGGGGCAGAAAGAAGAGCAGGTCCACAGCAATCCACGACCGCCGGCGGTAGAGAGCGCCAGGGTAGGGGGACGCGTGCGTGCACGTGCACGATGCGAGGATGGCGTCGCGGGGGAGGTCCGCTTTGTCGGCTCGGTACAGCCGCGCGAGGGTATTCGCAGTCGAGCGCTTGTGCGGTGGCAGCACCGCCACCGACCCGTCCCGCCGGAGGGACATGCCAGAGATGGACGCCAGAATCTGCGATACCCGCATGCTGTGAGGCACCACTCCCGACGCTACCAGCTGGGGCTCCCGGTGGAAGTGGCTCTCACCGAGCACCATAAACGTCGGGTACTCGTTCCACAGCTCGCGCGTGAGCTTCACCAGGAAGGGGTTGGCGTAGCGACAGTCTGCGCCCGCTTCGCTCGCCCAGTAGCCGCTCTCCTCGTTGCGCAGCACCACCGTTCCGTACAAGATGTCAGACAGGGAGTAGTGCGGCACGCCGTCTGGGTCCAGCCGAAAGAGCTCCTCCGCGTCCATCGTCATGATGGGCGGACACGACTGGGCATTGTCCAGCCGGATGCCTCGCACCCCATAGTCCCGTGCAAGGCGCTTCACTTCGGAAATGAGCAGCGCCCACGTCTCCACCTTGCGGTAGTTGAGCAGCGCCGACTCCTCCCACGTGATCACCCGCCCATCCGTGCCCGGGTGGGAGACGAGCACACCCCGCTCGTCCCGAGTCATCACCCCAAGCGACGTATACTTGCGGTGTGCCCGCCGCCGGGAGACCCGCTCCAGGGCGTCCACAACCGGCACCATTCCCAGTCGCCGAATTTCGGACGTCAGCGCCGCAAAGTCCTCCCCGCCGCCGAGCACCTTGGCCAGCACCCCCCGATCCGCCGCCGCCATTGGCGGCGCATCGGGCTCGTCAATCGGCCGCTCGAGGGCGCCCATCAGGTACACGGCGGTGGCGCCCGCCATTTTCAGCTCGGGCAGCGTCTCGAGCACGGCCCCAAACGAGCCGCGCGTCTCCAGCTGGCCCGTCCCCGCGTTCCACGACGCACCCACCTGGTCCACCGGCACCTCGGCAACGAGCGACTCGCGCGTGCCCGCCGGCTGCACGACAAAGCGGCCACACAGGCGGCGGCGGTCCATGTTGCTCAGCGGGTCGGCACCCGCGTCGGGGGCGTCACTGCCGGCGGTGGCGCCGGCCTCGCCATTCCCAGCTGCCGCCGGCGCCGCGCCCGTGCTTGCCACCGACGGGTCTGGCGGCGAGCTCCGGTCCGCGTCGGGCATAAAGTCCCCGTCCGCCGCGTGCGCGACGAGCCAGTCATAGTAGCCAGGCCGGGGAAACGGGGGCAGCCGCACGCGGAGCCCCCCCCCCGCCGTCGACGTGACGTCGTGCGTCGTCCACCGCGGCGGGCGGCCCGCGTCAACGGGCCCAAACAGGCGCAGGGTGAGGGACCCCTTTGGCAGCACCGTCGGCTGCGTGGGATCCGTCTGGGGAAGGCTGAGCCGCACGACCGGCGCCTCCCCCACCGACGACACGGCCGGCGTCAGCGCGTTCTCCAGCTGCATCGCGTGCCCGTCGTACAGCACATTGAGCAGCACCACCGCCGCCTCCCGCACCGACGCGTGCAGGTTGCCGAGCGCGGCGATGAGCGTCGCCTCAATGACCGTCACCACATCGGGGCACCGCGCGTACGAGGTGGCCTGCGCGTCGAGCAGCGCCGCCTGCACGTCCGCCATCGTGTCGGTCGCCGCCGTGGCATCCCGCGTCGTCAGGCCCTGCGCCCATTTTTCCGCCCGCCGCCGCGTCGCTGCAGACGGCTTTGCTTGGCCCGCGGGCGCTGGGCCGCCGCCACCACTGCCAAGGCGAGATACTGCCATGCGCCGATACGTCGGGGACGGGGGAGGGGGGGGGGGGGGGAAGGCGGAGGAAGCAGAGGCCAGCCAAAACCACGTCCAAACCGTCACGGTGCGAGCAGCGACGTCACGCACCCCACGCGCGTTAGCATGGCGCACGGCCGGCGGGCCAACGGGCGGCAACCGGCAACACCAGCGGCGCCCGCAAGCCGGGACCCACACCCCCACTGCGACGTGCCCCACACGCAGCGCTCCACAAAACAAAGGCGGGGGACGCCACAGACACCGCGTCACGGCCACCGGGAGTCGCCGTCTCGGCCTGCCAACGTACCGAGCGCGCTCATCATTCCAGACCCGGCGTGCGCCCGCCGCCAACGTCCGGCCGCGCACGGCGGCGGCGGCGGGGCAGTGGCGCCACCAACAGCAACGCCGCCGCCGTGCCGAGCCCCACCCCGCGCCGGCCGGTGTGCGGTCCGACAGTGCCCGATCGGCGCGCGACGCCGCCGGCAGCGCCCACCCCCCCCCCGCGCGCCCGCGAGGATGTCTCCGCGGCGAGCCGCACCGCGGCGGGCGCCACTCGCAGCCGACGCCGCCGGCGGAGCTCCTCAATCCGCGCCGCCCCACCCCCCCCCCCCCCCCCCGCTTCCGCGGGCCCAGTCGGCGCCTGTGGCTCGGCGCTCTGGCAGCAGGCCCGGCGCGTTTGTGGATGGATCGAGCTGCGGGCCACGTCAAGAGTCTGCAAAGCCGCCACCCATTCCACGTGGCCCATGTGCCCGCGGCCGTCCCAGCCACACGCGGCCGGGGTCCATTCGGATCGCCAGCCACTCAGCGTCGGCCTGCTGGGGTTGCGGGCCCGGGGCCGCGCGTTGCTTCCATGTGGCACGCGATCACGAGGGCGGGCGGGATCTCGGGCGACCAAGTGGTCCAACTTGTCCTGGCCATCCAAAAGAGTTGTATGGGCAGCGTGAAACTACACTCACCCGCGCGTCGTGCGCGTCTCTACGGGGAAGCGCGCGCGCAGCCGTCGGTTGGAGCGGCCGGCGCGTCCGTCTACCCCGCTGCGGCCACCCGCGCGGGGAGCGTGGCGTCCGCCCGCGTCTGGCCGGCGGCGGCGGCGGAGAGGGAGGCGGCGGTGCGGGGGGCACGACGCTGCCGCGGCGGCGCGGCGCGCGCGCGCTCCCAGCGCATCGCCGCCGTCATTGCGCGGGGCAAGCGAGCACCCTGGGGCAACCGGCTGACCCTGTCCGCGGGGGGCGGTTGCCCGCCGTGCCGCGCACAGAGGTGAGGGGCGGCGGGCAGCCCAGCGTGGAGGCCGCAGCTGCTGCATCGGGGCGCGCCCGGTCAGCGCCATCGCAAGCGGGGAGACAACCGGCAGATGAGAAGAGTGGTCACCACAAGACGGGTGCATATAAAAAAAAAAAAAAGAAAGGGCCGGTCGTCCACCACCCTTTCTTCCCCACTCATCCCGCCCCAAACCAACCCCCGCCGCCCCCCCCCCCCCCCGCCCCTTCCCTCAGCCCCCCCCCCACCCCCCCCCCCCCCCCCCGCCCCACCCCGCGGCGCACCTCAGAGCGCCGCGTCATCAAACACGCCCAGCTCATCCAGCCGCCGCACCCGGTGCGCGGCGAGCGCCCCCGCCCGCCGCGCGCTCCGCTGCGTCCGCACCCAAAACAGGAGCCCCTCGTCCGCGCACGCGGTGCGGGCGGTCCAGCGCCCGCCACTCGCCGCGGCGGCGGCGGCGGCGCGCGCGCAGCCGCGCTCCCACTCGAGGTCAAACCAGTCAAAGTCAAAGCGCGCGGCGAGGAGCAGCGCGAACCGCTCCCGCCGCAGCGCGCCCGTCCGCAGCAGCCGCCGCTGCGTGAGCATCCACAGCTGGAGCTTGCGCAGCCGGGGGGGGAGCTTGGTCGGCACCACCGTCGCGGCCGCTTCGGGCGCTTGGGTCCACACCGGCAGGGGGAGGGGGGGGGGGGGGACGACAAGGGAGGGAAGGGGGGGGGCGCCGCCGCCCCCGCCGCCACCGCCGCCGCCGCCGCCGCCGCCGCCGACCCCGCCGCCGACCCCGCCGCCGACCCCGCCGCCGACCCCGCCGCCGCGGGCGGCTTGGCGGGAGCGCCATCAGGGAAAAGGGGGGTGGGGCGGGGGGGTGCCTCCGCCCGGGACGACAGCGGCAGTGGCCTGCCCACCGCGGCCGCCGCGTCGGCAGGCGCCGCCCCGGATGGCGGCACCCCACCAGTCGCCGCCGGCCGCGGCGCGGCCACCCCATTCGACGCGGCTAGCCGGTCGGCGGCGCCACGGGCTGCCGCTCCGCCGCCGCCGTCGACGGGCCCGCCGCCCGCCGCCGCCGCCGCCGCCGCCGCCGCCGCCGCCGCCGCCGCCGCCGCCGCCGCCGCCGCCCGACCGCCACCGCGGGGCGGGTGGAGGTCACACGCGCTGGGCTTGCCGCGGCGGCGGCTGCTGGTGGCGGCCGCGGTCTTGCGCGCCGACCGCCACGCGGCGGCCGAGGCGCGGCCGTTGGCGGTCTGCGCGGCGGCGAGCCGCTGGAGGCACAGCTCCCGCGCGGCGCGCTCGAGGTCAACGACGCCCGTGGCGCCCCCCCCCCCCCCGCCGCGTCGTCCGCGTCCGCGTCGGGCGCCGCCGCGGCGCTGACCAGCTCCGCGACGCTCATCGACCCGTCCGCGATGCGCGCCGACACGCGGAGGATCTCCTCGCGGAGGCGGACAAACTCGGCCAGCCGCGCCTCCCACGCCGCCTGCTGCGCGTCCCACACAAAGCCGATCGACTCGAGGCGCGCCGCGCGGCTGGGCGGCATCAGCCCCTTGCGCCACTGCGTGCGCTGCGACGACACCCAGTTGTGGAGGCTGACGCTCTCCGCCAGCGGCACGTCCGTGACGCCCCCGTGCGCCGCCGCGTAGGCGGCCAGGTCGGCAAAGCGGGACTCCCACGGCGGCAGCCGGTGGTGCGCCCACTCCATGCCGAGCGCGTCGAGCTTGGCCAGCCGCTCCGGCGCGAGCCGCCCGAGCCGCTGCGACGTCCGCTGGTTTTGGACCCACGCGCCGAGCGGCGCGAGCGGCCCGCTGGTTGGCACCCGCACGTGCCCGCGGGCGGCCTTGAACTGGCGCAGCTCGTGCAGCCGCGCCTCCCACTGGCTGCTGTGCCGGTTCCACACCATCCCAATCGCGTCGAGGCGGGCGACGCGCTCGGGGAGGAGCTGGCCCTGCCGGTGCAGCGCGCGCTGCAGCTGCGTCCACCGCACGAGCCGCTCGTCCGAGCCCATGGGCGTGTGGCAGTGGCCATAGGTGCGGCGGAACTCGACCAGCGCGCTGTACTGCACGTCCCAAGCGCTGGGGGGGGGGTGCTCTTGGCCGCCGAGGGGGGGGGGGTCGCCGTGGGGGGGGGGGGCGCCGGGGAGCGGGGCGCCGCCGACGCCTGCGTCGCCCCTGGCGGGTCGGGCGTCGGCGGTGGTGGGTCTGCCGCGGCCGACGCGCCGAGGCCGTGCCCAGTGTCGCTGCCGACCGGCCGCCTCCTCCTCCTCCTCCTGCTGCTGCTGCTGCTGCTGCCGCTGCTGCCGCTGCTGTCGCTGCTGCCGCTGCTACTGCTATGGCTACTACCGCTGCTAACACTGCGCTTGGTGCTGCTACCGCTGCTGCTGCCGCTACCGACACCGCGGCTGGCGTCTGTCGCGTCCGCGGCGGCCGCGGGGGCGGCCGCCGCGTCCGCCTCTGCCGGCCGCCGCCGCCTTGCCCGCTGCCGCCCCACTGCCGACGCGGCCGCCGGGCCCGCCTCCTCCGCCGGCCGCACCGACAGGCCGCACCCCCGACCGGCAGCCGCCGCCGCCGCCGCCGCCGCCGCCGCCGCCGCCGCCGCCGCCGCCGCCGCCGCCGCCGCCGCTGATGCCGCCGCTGATGCCGCCGCCCCGCTCGCCGCCCCGCTCGCCGCCACCCCCCCCACCTCCACCCGCAACCCCGCCCGCCGTTTCCTCGCACCCGCCGCCGGCGGGGGGGCGCCCACCGCCACCGACGCGACCGTCGCGGTCGCGCCAGCGGCGGCGGCCGTGGCGCCGCCGCCGCCGCCAACGCGCCGCGAGGGGGACGACGCGCGCGGCACCGCCGCCCCCCCCTCCCGCCCGCACGCCTCCCCCCGCGGCGGGCAAGGCCGCCGCTGGTGCCGCGACGACCGCGGTGGCCACCCCCGCCGACGGCGGCGATGACGGCGGCGACGGTGGCGGCGGCGGCGGCGGCGGCGGCGGCGGCGGCGGCGGCGGCGGGGACGGTGGCGGCGGCGGCTGCACGACGACCCGCAGCGCCCGGTGGCGCCGCGCGCTCGTCGACGCGGCGCGGCTGACGACCGCCAGCCGCCGTGGCCGCCGCCGCGCCGCGGCGGTGGGGGACGGCGCCCGCCGCCGCGGGCCGCCGCCGAGCAGGCCGGGGAGGGTGAGGAAGGCCGCGGCGGTCGCCGCCGGTGGCGCCACGCCGCGGGCGGGTGCGGCGGCGGTCGCCCCCGCCGCCGCTGCCGCCGACCGCGCAGCGGGGGCGATGGCGGGGGTGGGGGTGGGGGTGGGGGTGGGGGTGGGGGGGGGGGGAGGGGGGGGTGGGCGGGCGCCCCCACGGCCGGCTCGGCACGCCGCCATGGCCACGACCACCCCGCCGATCACGCGCCGACGGGGACAGGGCGGCACGCGGCGGCAGCGCCGCACGAGCCAAAGACAAGACCCAAACCACCGTCGCCACCGCCAAGCCGGCGCCGTCCCGACGGGGATAGCCAGCCAGGCACGGCGGGCGCCCTCAACGACAAAAAAAAAAAAAAAAAAAAAAAGCAGACAAAGCAGCGGGCGCGGTGCGTCACGGAGGGGGTGGCGGTGGGGGGTGTGGGGGGCGCGCGGGAGATGCGGCCAGCGGCGCGCGGACGGGTGCCGCGGCAAGCGCCACCGCGCACCTGCGCCGTCAGTGGGGGCGGAGGGGCGGAGGGGCGGAGGGGGGGGGGGGTGCGTCGCGGGGGGGGGTGGGGGGGGGGGGGAGGCCCGCCACGTCCCGGCCCGCCGCGGTCGGAGCGGCGCGTCGCGCCTGCCGGTCTGCGCGGGGCCGCGGGCGCGCGGCGGTGGGTGCTCCCGCCGGGCCAGCGACACCGCGGTGGGGTGATGGGGAAGGGAGGGATGGGGGGAGGGGAGGGGGGGGGGGGTGTGGGGGCGGAGCGTCGACGGTCGTGGTGCGGCGGTGGGGGGGGGGGGGAGGCGGTTGGAACCTGGCCGGGGGCGGACCGGTTCGCCGCGGCGGTCCACCCGTGGCGCCCAAATTGGGTCAATTGGCGGGCCGTGCGGCGCGCGTGCCCAATCTCAAGAGCTCCGCCGCGCACCTGCGGGCGGCCTACGGCCAGAGGAGATCAGACGGAGGGCGCGGCGGGGGTGGGGGGGGGGGGAGGACCGCTGACGACGGGTGGTGGGGGAGGGAGCGCCGCCAGCGGGGACCAGGGGGGGAGGGGCGGTGGGGGAGGGGGGGGAGGGAGGGGGGGACCCTCCCGTGGTGTGAAATCTCACACACTCCTCAGCTCAGCCACCATCATGGCACATCGTCTGCACCGCACGTCCACCACACGTTGCGTGTGGCATCCGTGGGCCAAGGGTCGTCCCGGTGCATCGCACACGATTTTGACTGCCAAATGACCAATTGCAGTCGCGGCTAACGGGGCGAACGGTGGGAGCGGGCCACGGGGGCGCGGCACGCCGAGGCGGCCGCCTCGACCGGCCCGCCGCGGTGGCTGGCAGAGGCACCGCGGCGGCGGTGGCCACCATGGCAAACGATGGTCTCCGAGCGCTGTGTCCCGCCGGCGCCAGCGGCGACCGCGCAGGCGGGCGGGGAGGGGCAGCGCGGGGGTCGGGGCAAACAGCGGGGACGTGAGCCAGAGGCATGCGACAGCTGCACGGACGTCCTTCCAGAAGTGAAGCAGAGGCGGTCCCCGTGCAGTGGCCGCCCCCCTGCGCATGCTGCGGACGGTGTGGGTGTGGGGATAAGCCGCGGTCCCTGCCGCTGTCCTCGCCACCGCCATGCCCCCACGGAGAGTGATGGGCGTGGCCCCGCGCAGCGCGCTCGCGCGCTCCCAGCGCTCGGCGTGCAGAGCGGTCGCGAAAACGGCAAGTCGTAGATGAGCCTTTGACACTGCCCATGAGACACGGCAGTTGCCGGACGTTCCGTGGCACGCTCACCGACCTCGGTCGCCCCCTGACCACGCCCGACACGCCATGGCTCGGCAAAGAAAGGGCATCACCGCTGCCAGAGTGAAGCGCAGTCACCCCCTCGACACCCAAAAACGGGCAAGGCGAGGCCGCCATTGCCACCGCCCGGCACCCCTCTCGCGCACGCGCACCCGCCTCACGCCGCCGGCACGCCCACCAGCTCGGGGTGGTCGGCCATGTAGGCCTGGAGGGCGGCGGCGAGGCGGCGCACGCCCTCCCGCAGCGGCGCCTCGTCCAAAAACGCAAAGCACACGCGCAGCGCGTTGGTGAACGTCTCCCCTCCCGGCGCGCCCGACGCAAAGTGGCGGCCCGCAAAAAAGACCACCCCAGCCCGCGGCGCGTACTCCTTGAGCAGCACCTCCGTGTCGACGCCCGGCGCCAGCCGCACAAAAATGAAAAAGCCGCCGTGTGGCCGGCGGTACCGGTAGCCCGACGCGCCAACCACGGGCGGCAGCGCCTCGTCGAGCGCGTCGCACAGCACCGCCGCGGAGGCGGCGTGGGCGTCCCGCACGGCGACCACGTGGCGCTGCGCGTCGCCCGAGCGGAACATCTCGGCCACGACCGCCGACGCAAACGGGTTGAGGCCGCCGCCGCTCTGTATTGCGCCCGCCGCGACCATCCGCGCCACGTGGGCGGGCCCCGTCTCGACCCACCCGAGCCGCAGGCCCGGGCCGAGCAGCTTGGAGAAGCTGTTGACCGCAAACACCACCCGGTTGTCCGGGTCCGTGTCAAACTGGGCCAGGCTCTTGGGCGCCGCCCCGCCATCGTAGGTCAGCAGCTGGTACACCTCGTCTGCAATGATGAGGAAGCCGTACTGCCGCGCCAGGTCCACCAGCCGCCGCCGCCGGTCGTCGGTCATCGTCACGCCCGTCGGGTTGGCGCCGATCGGCACGGTGTAGACCACACGGGGGACGTCCCCCGCCGCGCACTTGGCCGCCACCGCCTCCACGTCCATCCCGTCCCCGTCGGTCGCCACGTCCACCACCCGCAGCCCGCAGTCACGAAAGGAGGGAAAGGCGAGGAAGTAGCCGGGCGAGTCGGCAAACACCGTATCCCCCACCGACGTGAAGAGGTGGAGGATGTAGTCGAGCGCCGGCCCCGAGCCCGTCGTGATGAGCACGTTTTCGGGCTGCAGCTCGTCGCCGCGGCCGACGGCGTCACGGAGCCAGGCGATGAGGAGGGCGGTGAGGTCCTCGCTGCCCTGCATGCGCCCGTACTGCAGCAGCGCCGTGGCCGCCCCGGGGCGCTCCGCGGCGGCGGCAAACGCGGCGGTCATGCCAGAGAGGGGTAGGAGGGACGGCTTGGGGTGGCCCTTGCCAATGTTGATTGCATCCTGGCCATCCTTCTTGTCCCACAGCGACGCCATGACTGGCAAGGGGAGGGGAGGGGGGGCCGCGGCGGAGAGGCCGCCTGGCGAGGAGTGGAAGAGGCACGGGGGCGATGCCGCCGAGATATGCACGGCGGCTGCCGTCCGGCAACGGGGCGGGGATGGCTGCCGTAGAGACACCGCGGTCGAGCGAGAGCCGCAGCGGCTTGGAGGCGATGCCGCGCACGTACGACACGTGGAAAGGTCACTTGTCGGGAGAGTTTCAAGCAGATGAGTCACCGAAGAGTGTCCAGTCGAGACTAATTTCACGGATGGTTTCAGGCATGTGGCGGGTTTGTGGCAGCGAGTTTGTGGCGCCACATACTCGCTGCCAATTGCGAACGGGAACTTTGGGACATCGCGATTCAGATGGAACCTACGCCTGCAGGGTTGCCCGTCCGAGTCCCTCGGCTACGCGGGATGTAGTCGAGTCGTCACTCTCTCCTCAAAGGCGGAAGAGGTACCCTCGGGAAGGATGCTGTGAGTGAACATGCCCGCGGCATGAAGTTTCAGCCGCAAGGCCGCGGGCTAAACAGGAGCGGTCAGCTCTGGGGGTGCACGCGTCATTATCAGGCATCCGCGGAGGAGCAGAGCAAAGGGGACAGAACGGGCACCCCCCGCAGAAACGAGTGTTGACTCAGGAGTGATCGACGGTTCATTGACGAGCCAAGGGTGGTAAAGACGACGCGGGCGACGGCGTCGACGTGTCGGGGTGCCGCGGCAGCGGTGGCCGGCACACAGGCCTTGGTAGCCGCTGCTGGCGCTGCCGCTACCGTCGCTACCAATCAGCCCGCCTGTTCTAGGCCAGCTGTTGCGCGGACGAGGGGCGGAAAGAGCGAGCACCACTCTTCCGGCCGGCGTCTATGTGGGCCCGCCGCGGCGGCGGGCTGACCGACAGCGCGTGTGGCAGTGGTGATGGGGGAGAGGACGGGGGTCGACGGCGCGCGGGGGTGTCATCTGAGCATAGCAAGGGGTGCGGCGCGGGCGTCATCACCGTGGCCTCCCCACGGTGGCGTCGACGGCGACGGTGGTGCGGCGCCCCCATGGTGGTCCCCGTAGTCTGTGGGGCGGCGCGGCCGGCCATTGACGCCGTCCGCGCGGCCGCCCGCGCCACCCCGACCGCACACAAGGATGGCCTTGCCCGCCGCGGGCGTCGCCACCGGCGCCCGCCCCCGAGTGGACGCCGCCGCTGGGCGGCGCCATGCGCCCAGGGCGGTCCTTGAGGGGGGGGCGAGCTGCCCGTCAAACGGGCGGCAGCCGCCGTCGGCGGCCACCGCGGGCGGTTCCCCCGTGCGACTGCCCGCGTCTGTGTGGGGAGAAAAACCGTCGGACAGACGACCCCCCGAGCGCACGCGGCGGCCAGACGCACGCCATCGCAGCGGGGATGGCGGTCGGGTCCCCGCTCGGCGGTCCTGGACGTTTCCGCCCCGTGTGTCCCACGCGGGGTGGGTGGGGCGGTCGACGCCGCCCGTCGCCACCGTGCGCGGCCGCGCGCAATACAGCCGTGGGGTAAGATTTCTCTGGTGGAGGGGAGGAGGAGGGGCGGCGACGGCGGCGGCGGTGGCCGTGGCGGCCGCCGCGGCGCATCGGGCGGGCCGTCGGCGTTGCCCTCGCCCATCGCTGCCGCTGCAAGCCGCGTCTCGCCACCACCGTCGCGCGGGGCGGGGACCCACCGCCTGTACGGGTGGTGGGGGGGGGGGGGGTGGAGACCACTGGCGCTACCGCCGCCACCACCGCCGCCACCGCCGCCGCCGCCGCCACCGCCGCCGCCGCCGCCGCCGGTGCGGCCCGCGCCGCGGCCGCGTCGCCGACAAGCAGCCGCCGCCGTCCGCCGCCGCCGCCGCCGCGCGCCGCCGCCCCAATCTCCCGCCCCTTACACCCGTCCGCGGCTCGTCGGCCGCGCCGCCGCCCGCAGACGGCGGCGGCGGCGGCGGCGGCGGCGGCGGCGGCGGCGGCGGGCGGGTCTCGTGCCTCCCTCCCACCCCGCGCGGCCCGCCACACCCGTCGGGGCGGACGCACCCGCCGCCGCGCCCCCACCGCGCGCGGGGTGAGCCCGCCAAACGACGCGCGGCACGGCCACAGGGGGGATCGCCATCCCGAGGTGGGATGCCTATTCCCCCGCCCCCCCCCCCCCCCCCCTCCGCGGCAACCTCCCCACCCCCCCCCCTCATGTGCCTCCACGGTGGAGTGGGGGCGGCGGGGCCACCGCGCCGCCGACGCGCGCCGCGGCAGCGTCATGGCGCCGCCGCGTCTCGTCCCCCGCCGAGCGCACCGCCTGGCACCCCCCCTCCCTCGCGTGCCGCCGCCACTCCCTCCCGCGCCCACCCCCCCCCACCGCGCACCCCACCCGTCGCTCCCTAAATACCGCGGCGGCGCCGCCCCTGTCCATACCCGCTCCCGCCGGCGCGCACGGATGGTGGGCAGGCCAGGGGGGGGGCGGTCGGCCCGGCGGCCGGCGCCCATCTGGCGGCGGCGGTGGGCACCGGCCGATGGGCGGGCTCATGGGGGGGGGGGGGGGGGGGGGCGCGAGGCTGTGCCGGCGGGAGTGGGCAGCGCACGAGAGCGGTGTCGACGAGGCCAAGGGTTTGGAACTCGTGCATCGGACTCAGCAGCCGAGGAGGCGAGCTCACCGCGAGACCCGCGTGTCCGCGGCCGGCACGACCATCGGAGCGGGTCTCGGGAAGAGGAAGAGAGAGAATACAAAAAAAAAAAAAAAAACAGGAGAAGAGGGCGCTCGCACACACACAAGCACGCAAAGTGGGATAGGGCGAGAGCGGACGCCTCTCGCGGCCGCGTGGATTGGCATTCCACAGAGAAGAAGAAACAAAAAAAAAAAGAGTTGGCGCCGCCGCCCCCCCGGGGAGCGCGCACGGAAAAAAAAAAAAACCAAACGCCGACACGGTCTCCGCGGTGGCGCCACGGGCGCGCGGGGTGCGGCGGCGGTGCCACCACGGCGGGCAACGCGACGGCCGCCGCAACCCCCCTGGGCCATGGAGGGGGCGGGTGGGCTCCCCGGCGTCGCCCCGCCCCCATCCCCCCCCACCGCCGGCCGACCCGTCCGCGGCGGCCGCTTCATCCGCTCCGCCCCGCGTCCGCGTCGGCGACCGCGCGCGGCGGCGGCGGCGTCAGCGGGGACACGGGCAGCGGCGGCAGCGGCGGCGGCGGCGGCGCCGCGGCCGCGGCGGCCACGGGCGAGCGGCACACCGGGCACGCCGGGGCGTCCCGGAACCAGCGGTCCGCGCACGGCGACGCGTGGAAGGCGTGGCCGCACGGCACGACGAGCAGCCGCTCGCCCGCGGCGTAGTCTGCCAAGCAGATGACGCACGAGGGGTGGCTGGTGGTGGCGGCACGCGTCGACGCTGGCGGCGGCGGCGGCGCCGCCGCCGCCGCCGCCGCCGACCGCACCGACGTGGCCGCCGCGGCGGCATCGTCGTTGCTGGCGGCAGCGTCGTCGCCGGCAGCGTCGGCGGGCGGCTCGCCAAACACGCGCACCGGCAGGGCGTCGAGCACCGCCGGGGGCACCCCCGTGGGGAGCTCCGCGAGCGGCGGCGGCGGCGCCGCCGCCGCCGCCGCCGCCGCCAGCCGGGGCGGCCCAATGGGGCGGCCCGCCACCTCCCCCTCTGCATGGACGGTGAGGACGGGGGAGCCCGCCGCGTTGGCCACCACCTCGTACCAAAAGGTGCCGCGGCTGCCCAGCGCGAGCGCGCGGCTGTTCATCCGCAGCATCACCCCAGCAGACGGAAACGGCACCTGCACAACGTACGGGTCGGCCGCCGCGGCCGCCGCCGACGGCGGGACGGCGTCCACACCCGCCGGCGGCACGAGAGCGCGCCGACCCGGTCGTGCCGCCGCCCCGACGGCACGACCGGGACGGGGCAGGGCGGGCGCGACGGCGGCCACGGGCGCCGCGACGGCCGCCGCGGCGCCCGCCGCGGCGGCGGCGCCCGCCGTGCCCGCCGCGGCGGCGGCGGCGGCAGCCGCCCCGCCACGGCCGGCCGGGGCGGCGGCGGCGGCGGCAGCCGCCCCGCCACGGCCGGCCGGGGCGGCGGCGGCGGCGGCAGCAGCGGCGGCGGCGGCGGCGGCGGCGGCGGCGGCCGGCGGCGGCGGCGGCGGCGCGCGGTCGGCCGCCGTCGGTGGCGGCCGCCGCGGCCGCCGCGCCGCCGACACCACCCGCGACGGCGGCGTCGGGGCGGCGGCGGGCCGCCGCCGCCGGGGTGGCCGCTCCACCCCACCCCGTGGCGCCGTCGCGGCCGCCGCCGCTGGCCGCCGCCGGCGGGCGGCGCGGCCACCCCGGGCCGCGGGGAGTGCGCGTGCCGCCGCCGCCGCCGCCGCCGCCGCTGCTGCCGCCGCCGCCGCCGCCGCCGCCGCCGTCGCCGCCGTCGCCGCCGTCGCTACGGCCACCGCCGGCGGACCTCCCCGCCGCACCGGCGACCGCGCCGGCCGTGGGGACCGTGTCGCCCCCCCACCCGCCGCCGCCGCCGTCGCGGCGGCGGCTGCCGGCGGTGCCGCCGCCGCGGCGGCCGCGTGCCGCGGCGGCCGCGGCGGCCGCGTCGCCCGCGGCGGCGGCGGGCCCGCCGCGGCGAGCGGGAGCAGACGGCCGCCGCCGGCGGCCGCCTCCCACGCCTTGGCGCCGGCGAGGTAGGGGTGCCGGCGGGGCGCGCACGCGGCGGCGGCACGCCGCGCCAGCGGGTGAGCCGGCCCGCTCATGGCAACGACGGTGAGCGAGTGGGTGGGGAGGAGGGGAGAGGGGGGGCGGGGGGGGGGGGGAGGGCAGAGGGGGAGGTGGGGGGGGGGGGGGGGAGGGGGGGTTGGCGTAGAGAGACAGACGGCGACCGCCGCCGCGTCGGTGGGGGGGGGGGGAGTCGCCGCCGCCGCCGAGCGGGCGGCCGCCAACGTCCGTCGGCGGCCGCGGCGTGCCGCGTGCGCCCGCGGTGGGCGGCGGGCGGCGGGGGGGGGGGGGGGAGGGGGGTGGCGTCCAACCGCCGCGGCCAGCGCGGGGAGCGCCGCCGCGCAGGGGACGGGCGGGGCGGGCGGTTCAAGTACGGCCCCCCCCCCCCCCCCCCCCCGCACCCCCCCCCCCGCCCCCACCCGCCCCGCCACGCCGCCAGCCGAGCGCCCGCCGCCCCACCCCACACGCCGCCGCCGCCGCCCGCGGCCACCGCGGCGGCCGCCCCCCCACCGCCGCGACCGGCGCCCCCCCCCCCCCCCCCCCCGCCGCCGCGGCGGCGGCGGCGGGCGGCGGCCGCCCCCCCCCCGCGCGCGGCGCGCGCAACGGCGCGCCGCACCGCCGCGCGGCGGGCGGTGGCGGCTGCGGCCGGTGACCGCTGGCGGCGGTGGTGGCGGCGGCGGTGGGGGGCGGCGGGATGGATGGGGGTGGCCGTCTGCCGGGGGGGGGGGGGGGGGGTGCCTGGCGACGGCGTGGCACCACCCGTGGCGGTGAGCCGCGCCGCCGCCGGCCGGCCGCCGGCAGCGGCACCGCCCGCGGCGGTGGCCGCCGCCGCCCCCCCCCCCAACCCCCCTCCACCCCCACCCCCACCCCCACCCCCACCCCCACCGCCACCGCCGCTGCCGCTGTCACCACTGGCGGTGCGGCGGCGGCCGCCACCGCCACCGCCACGACAGCCGGCAGCCACACCAGACCCCCCCCCCCCCCCCCCCCTCCAGCCACGCCACCCGCGCCGCCGCCGCCGCGAGCCACCGCGGCCGCCGCCGCCGCCCGCCCGCCCCGCGCCGCGCCGCCCCCGCCCCCGCGCCGCCCCGCCGCGGCGGGCCGACACCCCCCCCCCGGCGGCAGCGGCGGCTGCCGCCCACGGCTCGACGCTGCCGCCGTTGGCGCGGCGGCGGCGGTCACTGGCGGGGCCGCCGCACGACGGGGCGGGTGTCGAGGGGGGTCGCCGGGGGTGGGGGGCGTGCAAGGTGGCTGGGGGGGTGTGGGGAGGGCGGGGGGGGGGGGGGGGGGAGGGGGGGGGGGGGGGGGGGGGGTTCGGTGCGGCCGCCACTCTTGACGAGACAACCTGCCATGGATGGGGGGGGGGGGGGGAGGGGGGGGGGCGTGCGGCAACGCCCGCCCGCCCGCCCGCCCGCCCGCCCGCCCGCCCGCACGGGCGGGCGGGCGGCGCCCGCGGCGGACGCCGCGGCGGGCGGCCTTGCACCGCCGCGCGGCGGGGTGGCCACCCCCCCCCCCCCGCCGCCGCCGCCGCCGCGGCGGCGGCCCCACGCGCGCGGGGAAACCCGGCCGCCACGGTCGGCGCGCGCCGCCGCGGCGGGCGGGGGGCGGTTGGCCGCCGCCGCGGCGGCGGCGGCGGCGGGCCGCCGTTGCGGGGGGGGGGGCGCCGCGCCGCCGCGGTGGCCGCCGCCGCCGCCGCCGCGCACGTGCGCGGGGGGGGGGTGGCAGGCACGGGGGGGGGGGGGTGGGGCGTTGCGGCGGGGCGGGCGGTCCTTTCTTTGGGGGGGGGGGGGGGGGTGGTGGTGCCGGCAGTGGCGCGGGGAGTGGCGGCGGCGGCGGCGGCGGCCGCCGCCGCCGCCGCCCTGCCACGGGTGCGGTAAGCGCGGCGCGCGGCGGCCGCCGCGGCGCACCCCCCCCCCCGCCCTCCTCCCGGTCGGCGTGGCCGGGCGGCCGGCACGCCGGCAGGCAGGGGACAGCGGCAGCGTCGCCGTCGGCGCGCCTTGGCACCACCTCCGCCGCCGCCTCCCACCGGGCGGTCCACCTCCCCACTCCCTTCCCCCCACCGCCGCGTCGCGCGGCGCGGGTGGACGTCCCCCCCCCTCCCCCCCCCCCCCCCCGCGCGCGCACGCACGTACGGCCAACGCGGCGGCCGCAGCGGTGCGGTGCGGTGCGGTGCGGCGCGGTGGGGCGCGGCGCGGCGGGCTGGCCGACCGTCGGCGGCGGCGGCGGTGGCGGCGGCGGGGGCTGCCAGGCACGCCGCGTCCCCCCCCTCCCCAAAAAAAAAAAGCGGTGGCGGGCAGAGGAGAGGGGACTGGCGCCGCCGCCGCGGGCGGGCCAGCCGGCGTTGCCGGTGCAACGTTGGGCCGGCGGGCGTCCGTCCCTCCCTCTGCCCCCCCCCACCTCACCCCCCCCCCCCCTCTACGCACACGAGCCAAATGGGTAGGGCGTGGGGGGGGGGGGGTGAGGTGCGTGGCGAGAGAGGGGACCAGACGGGCGTGCACGCCGCGGCGGGGCGGGTTTGGAGAATTGGCAACGCTGGGGGGCGCCAGGCACAGAGGAGCAAAGGGGGGGGGGGGGGGGAAGCGGAGCGCACGTGCGCGGCCGTTTTGAGCATGGCCGTCGCCGACGTGGCGGTGGCCGCGGCGTCGGCCGAGAGGCGGCGGCACCCCCCCCCCCCCCCCCCGCAACCCCCAACCCCCGCCCGTGCCGTCCCGGTTTGCATGGCCACTCGTACGGGGTGGGCGGCGGCCGCGCCGCCGGTGACGCGCTCCCGCGGTGCGCAAGGCGCTGGCCAGACCCGCGCACCCCAGCCGCACCCCCCCTGCCAGCAGCGGCAGCGGGGGCACGGTGGCAGCGCCACCGGCGGGTGGAAGGAGGAGGGGCGACAGCCGGCGTGCCGGGGGGGGGGGGGGGGGGGGGGGGGTGCGGCGCCGCCGCACGCCACGGCCGCCGCCGCCGCCACCCCCGCGGGCCGGTACGTCAGCGCGCGGCAACGGCGGCCGCGGCGCACGTCGGCGGCGGCACGGCACGCGCGGCGGCGGCGCGGGCGGGCGGCGGCGGCGGCGGCGGCTGCCGTCCGCGGGCGGCGGGCGGCGGGATCCACGGGTCGTCACGCCGGGCGGGCGAGGGCGGCCGGTGGGCCGCCGCCGCCGCCGCTGCGGCGGCGGTGGTGGTGGTGGTGGTGGTGGTGGTGGTGGTAACCAGAGGGGGGGGGGGGACGGGCGGGGGGGGTACCCGGCCGCCGCGATTGGGGGGGGGGGGGGGGGGGGGGGTGGGCGGCGGCCGCTGGGCAGTCCACGGTTGGGCGCGGCGGCGGTAAGTCAACCGTTGGCCGTGGCGGTGAGGAAGGACCCCTCCCCCCCTCTCCCCCCCCCCCCCCACTTCCATCGCGCACGCCAGCGGGTGTCACCGCGGGGCGGCCGCCGCGGCGGCACGCGCGCCCCCCCGCGGCGGCGCCGCGATCCCGCCCGCACGGCGCGGCAGCACGTGCGCGGGCGGGCGCCCCCCCCCCCCCCAAACGGGGGGGGGGGGTGGCCCGGCCACGCGGCCGGCGCGGGAAACCAACCACCGGCGGGGCGGCGCCGCCGCCGCGCGGCGGGGCGGAGGAAATCCCCTCGGTGGGGATCCCCCCCCCCTCGCTGCGGTCGCGGCTGCCGCGGCGGCGGTTGGGTGGGGTGGCGGCGGTGGGGCGGGTTGGGCCGCCCGTGACGGGGAGGGGCGGGTGGGGGGGGGGGGGGGGGGGGGCGCCCGCGGGGGGAGGGGGGCGGTTGGACGCGCGGGGGTGGCGCACGTTTCCAACGGGGACGCGCGGGGGTGACCCGGCTGGTCGGCCGGCCGGCCGGAACGGCGGGTGGGCGGGCGGGCGGGTGGGTGGGCGGGCGGGTAGGTGGGCGGGCGGGCGGGCGGGCGGGTGGCAGCAACCGCCGCCAATCGGTCGCGCGGGTGGGGTGGTGGCGGCAGCCGCTCCTACCGAGAGTGACCGCCGGCGGGTGGAGAGGCGCGGCGGTCGACGGCGGGTTGGAGGGCGGGGGCGTGCCGCCGCTCCCCGTTGGCGGGACAGGCTGGCCGCCGCGGGCGCCGGCCGGTGGGAGCGCCGCGCCGCGGCGGGGCGCGGCCGCCGACGCGGCGGGTGCCGGCTGGGCGGCCGGCCCGCCGGGTACCGTCGTGGGGTGAGAGGGGGGACGGCCGGCCTGCCGGCCGGCCGCCCCGTCCTGGTGACCGCCCGCCCGCCGGCAGGGCTGACGGCGGCGGCGCCGTCGCGTTGGGCGGACGGCGGTGCCGCCGCCGGCCGGCCGGCCGCCCCGTCACGGCCACCGCCCGCCCGCCCGCCGCCGACCGGCCAGACGGTCGACCGCGGCGGGCGCGGGACGGTCGGCCGCGGCGCGGCGGCCACCGCAACGGCCGCCGCGGCGGCCGCCCGCCGGCCGTGACGGTCCGCGACGGCCGGCCGCCGCGGCCGCCGCGGCCGCCGCAACGGCCGCCGCGGCGGCGGCCAGCCGCGGCCGGCGGCGGCGGCGCCACGGCCGCCGCCACCGGCCGCCACCGGCCACGCGGTGGGGGGGGGGGGGGGGTGCCGACGCGCCGCCGCCGCCACCGCCGCCGCCGCCGCCGCCGCCGCCGCGGACGCCGCCGCGGACGCCGCCGCTCCCCGCCCGAGCGGCCACGCCAGGCAGGTGTCAGTGGGCGGGTCGGCCGCGCCGTGAGCCGCGAGCCGCGAGCCGCGGGGATTGGGAGGGGGGGGGGGGGGGGGGGGGGGGGGAGTCGCGATGGGGGCGCCGCCGCTCGGAGGGACGCGCGCGCGGGCTCGCGGCGCGGCTGGCGGCCGCGGACGGTGGCAACGGCAGCGGGCGGGCGGGCGGGCGGGCGGGTGGGTGGGCGGGCGGGCGAGCGGGCGGGTGGGCGGGCGGGCGGGCGGGCGGGCGGGCCGCCACGACCGCCCGGCGGCGAGCGTCGGGGGTGGTGGCGGAGCGGCGGCGACGCGTGTGGCGGGGCGGCGGCGGTGGCGGCCGCCTCGGCGCCGCCGCCGCGTGCGTCGGCCGCCGCCCGCGGCCGGTCACGGGCGGCCGCTCGCGGCGGCGGCGCGGCGTGCGCGGCCGTCTCGGGGGGGGGGCGCCGCGGCAATGGGGGCGGCTGGGCACGGCCGCCGCCTCTCCCGCCGCGGCCCGCCGCCGCTGTGGCGGCCGTCCCCCCCCACTCCTGCTGCAGCGCGCTCTGACACCGCCTGCGCTGCGCGCCCCCTCCTCCCAGTTCTCTTTAGCTGTGGATTTTTTTTTCCTTTGTCGCCAGTCATCATCGGGGGGGGGGGGAGGACGAGGAGGGGGGGGGGGGGGGGGGAGGAAGACGGGGGGGAGGGAGGAGGAGGGAACCGCGGCGCGGGACCACTGCCGAGGCGTGCCCGCGTCGACGGCCGCACGTGGCCGCCGCCGCCGAGGCAAGCCAAAGGGGACTGGCACTGGTGGGTGTCCGCCGTTGCACCGTTGTCGTGGCGCCGCCCAGCGAGGCACGCACGGACCGGGCCGGGACGCGCCCCGGCTCCCCCGTCCGTGAGGAGAGCCGAGGCGCTGGCGCTCCTGTTGAGCCGCCCGCGTGACAAGCGCGCGGGCTCTCCCTTGCACCTCTTGCGCGCGCCGGTACGGGGTCTCTGGGCCGTCTCTGCTGCCGCCGCCTCGGTTTGCTGCCCTGCCCAGACGCAGAGTCGGGGGGGGCGGCAGCGGGGGTTCCTCCTCGGTCCCGTTTTCGTTCTCCACGCACGCCCTCCTCGTCTTGCGGTCTCCTCCTCTTTGGCGGGCTCCGCGTTTTGGACGGCCCCCCGCACGGCGTCGGCTGAGAGCGTGGCGGGGGGTGGACAGCGGCGGGATGGCGGTCGTGTCGCCGGCGGGAGACCGTCTGACGCAGTGTCCGACAGAGCGGGTCAAGGCGGACGTCGTGCCCGTCCCCGAGCTCTTGTTGGCGGCCTCACCCACCCCCATCCACCAAGAGCGAGAGAGCAAGAGCGCGCAAAAAAGAAGAACAGAAAAAGAGACAAACAACCGGTCTTTGAGGAGGACTGGGACCAGCTTTCACCGGTACACAATATTGTACATGGAACGAATCCGAGGCTCAATTTTCATAAAATCGCTGTGTTTTCGAGACTTTCGCGAGCTGATCTCAGCGGCATCACCAGCTCCTGGTGAAAGAGGAGACGGAGCGCGCTGCAGGCTCTCTTCAACCACGTCGGCAGCGTCCACAGCGGCAGCGGCGTGCCTTCCGACAATCCTCCCGTGTCTGGTCGGTGGGATGACCTCGTCCCCCTTCCGCATCTGAGGTGCGCCCTCGCCACCTTTGGCGAGTCCGCCCAGTCCGCCCTGTGTGGCGTGGCCACTGGGTGGCAACAGAGTCGGCACGACCACGGGCGTGGCCTCCGTCGCCGGCGGGTGGCGCTCCTGGACTAGATGGGAGGTTTGTGCTGGCCGCCCACCAGCCGTCGCACGACAACAGCCTGCTTCACGCCCAACACACTGTCCACACGGTTCGCTCAAAGCGCAGGGTTTACCCAGTCATTCAAGCACGTGCGCGCAAAAGCAAGACCCCCCTACGTCAAAGGCGGAAGCCCAGCCGCGGCCCGCGCCGCGGCCGTCTCTTCCCGCCCCTTGTCCCACAGCGCACTTAGTTCAGCGGGCGACGGTGTCACGTCGGTGTACAGGCCCGTGTCGCCGGGGTCGGCCCGCATCGACACCAGCTCCAAGTCAATCACGACCAGCCCGTTGCCTGCCGGGTGCGTCCGCCACAAAAGAAACGCAAGGCGCGGCGCCCCATCGACAGAGAGCACAAGACGCAGAGGAGACAAGGCAAGCACACGCAACACAGAGAGAAAGTATCGGGTGAGTAGGCAAACGGTCGGCAAATCCACACAGCCCAGCACAGCCAGCTGCCGCCCACTCCCTCCCTCCAACCTCACCCGCCCCCCCCGTCCCGCCAGCCGTACCCTCATTGAGCGCCTTGTTCAGCGCCCGCCGCTTGGTCGTCCGCGGCGGCACCGGCCCGAGCCCCGCGCTCGTATAGCCCAGCGCCGGCGGGATCACCACCCGCCGGCGCCCGCCCACGCGCATCCCGTGGAGCGCCTCCTCCACGCCCAGGATGGTCTGCCCATTCCCGTGGTGGATGAGCATCCGCTTGTTCCGCGCGTACGTGCTGTCCGCCACGTCCAGGCGGTCCCCCGACGGGCTGACCGTATACAGCACGTACGAGACGGTGAGGAGGTCGCCCCACGCGGGCGGGCGGTCCCCGCTGCCGACCTTGAAGTCAAAGTACCGGAGGCCGCTCTTGGTGACAAAGCCGGTTTCGGGGGGGGTGTCGCCTTCGCGGCGGCCGTTCGTCGTCGTCGGCCCAACGGCGGGGGAGGTAGGGGTAGCCGCCGCAGCCGGGGGGGGGTGGGCGCCCGTGGGGGCCGCGCCGCTTGCCAGCGCAGCAGCAGCAACCACACCTGAAGCGGCCGTGGCCAGGCGGGTGAGAAACGCGCGGCGGCCGACAGGGGAGGGGGTGGAGGAGGGAGGCGGTGAGGCGGGCGGGACGTCCCCAGATGCTCGGGCAAGCGTCACGATGGGACCACCACCAGGTGCTACTGTCGCACCCCGCCTCAAAGGCGAACAGCAGCTACAGCGACGGGGGTGATGGGGAAGAGGCGGCCGCACGCACACACCCAGGCGGGAAGGGCCGGCGGCGGGGGCCCCGGCACCTGCTTGGCGGTGGCCGACCGCAGACGTGACAAACGCCATGTCCTGGCGCAGCGACAGACTAGAAGCGGTGGATGAAGAAGCGGAGGAGGGTGTGTAGAGAAGAAGCGACAAGAAAACAGAGATACAGTCGATGACACCAGTACCAAAGTGTCGGTGCGCGAGGGTGGAGGTTGCTCTGTCTCCCACCACCTCCGAGCTGAGATTGGGTCCAAAGCGTAATTATAGTACTTGATTCCTTGTTAGGGCATCATCTCTCACCTTATGCGCTGAAAATCAAAGATTCCGGATCCACACGTACAAGCGCCGACGGTCGTGCGAGTCACCAACCGCGGGGTGGCCTCCCACCGGCCTGCGTCTGTCAACTTGACTCCGAGGTGACCGAGCATCGCGACGGCTGGCTCTTGTATGAGCGCGGATAATATAGTGCGCTCAAAATTGCCCGGTGCAACAGCTCTGGTGGCTTAGTTGGTTTCAGTGGTCAACCAAAGCGTCAGATTGTTAATCTGAAAATCGTGAGTTCAAGGTACCAAATGACCGTCTCACCCGGAGCGATCCTCTTTTGATGGCAGAGACATTTATTTGCGGCGTAAACTCCTCTTCGCCGTTAAATTGACTGGAATCTTGTGGTGCGGCTCGACCGCAGCTGTCTTGCTTTCGCCCACTTGGCACAAAGTTTTTTGTGGTTCGCAATAAATACCCGGCCACTCAGTCCAGTGGTCCGTGCCGCCGACATCACCTCTTCCCTCAGCCCGCCGCGCGCCCGGCGTTCACGCAAAGGACTCGCACAGGACCGTCTTTGGCTCCATTTCTGCCAACGCGTCGCTCGCCCGCTGCAGCGCACCAAGGTAGACGATGTCGCACAGGGTGCAGGCCATTGGATTGCACATGCTCACCGAGTACCGTTCTACGCCGTCGCAGCCAAGCCCGCGGCAGCTCACAGATAGTTCTGCTACGGGCTCAGTGACAAAAATGGCGCCGTCTCCCTCGGCAACTGGGTGTCGAGTGTCCGACGGGACCGCCCCCCGAGGATGCCATCGCCTGTTCCTGACAGCAACTGCGTCCGTCCGAGCAGGTCCATGGCGGGGCGGAAGGGGGGAGCAGGCGGCGCGCCTCAGGCCACCCGCCGAGCAGAGACGGCAATGACAAAGCGCCGCGGCCGTGGCCGCAGCCCCGGCAAGCGCGGCGCGGGTGTCAGGACGGGCCGCCCGGTAACGCGGCGGCACGTTGGGCCTCCTACAGGGTGCGGAACCACGCGTGATGACAGAGGCTACCAGGGATGGACGTGCCGCACGGAGGGGCGGCCGCCGCTGCGTGTTGACGACCCGGGTGCGGCACCGCGGTGCGCTTTTTCTTAACCCACCCGGATCTGGGATGACGAGGGAACAGGTACTTGTCGAGCGGGTCAAGCACACGTTTGAGCCGACCTTCAGGCTAGACTTTTATGGCAATTGCTGTGTCGGGAACTTCAATGCCTGGTTCGTGCTGGTAATGTACACTCAAGCCGCTTCCAGTCCCAGGCATCTCTGCCAGCCTATCGGGACCAACGTGTTCCCAGGATCAACAGGCCAGGCCGACACGTCACCAGACAGCATCCTTGCATACCAGACCTTTTTCGACCAGACACGTCTTGCTGGAAATAGATTCGATGCTCCTTGTCACCGCCCTTCGCGACCGCGGGTTCCCGCCGGTGTGGTCGTGTGGTTCCCCCAACCGGGCGGCGCCCTTGGCCGTGCCGACGCGCCAGAAAAGCGTGAATGCTGTGCGCATGAAAGGCGCCGCGACTCCCAGCCAGAACTCCTCCCCCGGCCCCGCCCCACGGCCACGACGCGCCGCGCCCCCGCCGCGCCCGCCACCAAACGCATGCGTCACACGCCCGCCAGGCGCTGTCTGGGTGCCGCCGCCACGCGTCCGCCGCGGCCCGCTCCCGCCGGCAGGCGCACGCCGCGGTGCTGTCTCCACCCGCCCCCCCCCCCCCTCTCCCCCGCACACGTCGGCGGCCGCCGCCGCCAGCAGTGCTCGCTCACGCTGCAAATGCCGCCGCATCACGGTCTTTGCGCGGCGTCTCCCCCTACCCCCCCCCCCCCCCCCCCCCCCCGCCCCCCCCCCACTTTCCGCCCCCCCCCCCCGCGCCGCCCGCGCGGTTCCACGTCGCCCCACCCCTCGGCTCATGATTTGGGTGGGGGGGGGGTGCGGAGGGGGGGGGGTGTCTGCCAGCACACCCCCGTGGATGCGCTGCGGCGGGCGCACGACAGCGGCGGCGGCGGCGGCGGCGACGGTGGCGGCGGGGCGCACCTCCCCCTGCTCGCGACGCCGCCGCCGCCGCCGGTTGGGAGGGGAGCGGCGCTGGCTGGCCGCCCGGCGGGACCGTTGGCCGGCCCAGGGCGGCGGTTTGGGGCTCGCCACGGCCGCCGCGGCGGCGGCGGCGGCGGCCGCGGCGACATGAGCCGCGGCCGCGTGGGTGGGGGCGGGGGCGGGGGGGGGGGGGGAGGGCAGCGCGCTTCCGTGCCAACCCCCCCCCCCCCTCCCCCCCCCCCCGCCTCCCCCCCCTCCCCCGCCCCCCTGTCCTCTGTCTGGCCGACCGACACTGGCTCGTGCCTGCACCGCTGGCGCGCCAGGGCAGTGGGCGCCACGTCCTGGCGGTCGCCGCCCCCCCCCCCCCCCCACCCCCCCCCTCCGTCGCTGCTCGTCGACGCGCCCCCGCTGGACCACCGTGCGTGCGCGGGTCGGATCTTGGCGCCCGCGGCCGGCGGCAGCAGCGGCGGCGGCGGCGAGCGGCACCCTTTATTTCGCGCCGGCCGCCGGCCGGCGGCGGCGGTGCCCGCGCCGTGCAGATACCCATCCCCCCGCCGTGCCGCCCCACCCCCATCCACTCACTGTCGACGTCCCACCCGCCGCACCGTCGCGCCTCCGCTCCCCGGCCGCCGTCGCGGCAGCCGCACCGCGCCGGCCTCGGCGGCGGCTGTCGCGGCACGTCCCCCCCTCCCCACCTTTCCCCCCCCCCCCCCCCCTTGCCTCCGCGCCGCCTCCTTTGCGGCCCCGGCCGCACGGTTGCCTTGTAGCCGCGGGGGCTGCCTCCGTGCCGCGGCGGCCATGGCGCCCGCCACCCCGCGTCGCTGTGCGTCGGTGCCCTGCCTGACCACCCTGCACGTCGACCCCGGCGGCGGCGGCGGCGGCGGCGGCGGCGGCGGCGGCGGCGGCGGCGGCTATGGCCTCCCCTATGACAGCCCGAAGGCGGCGGCGGCGGGCAGCAGCGGCGGCTCACCCCGCGCGGCGGCGTTCCCCCACTCGGCGTTTGCGCCCGCGGCGGCGGCGGGCGAGCGCGGCGTGCGGGTGGCGGGCGCGCCCCACCGGTCGGCCAGCGCGGTGTGCCTGACCGCCCTCGCCGCCCCCCCGCCGCCGCCACCCTGCGCGGGCCACCGGCGGCAGCGAAGCCGCCTGCGCGGCTTGGCTGGCGTGCCGCCCGCGGAGTTTGTCTGGGCCGCCGCCGGCCGCCGGGTCGGCCCCGCCGCCGCCGCCGCCGCCGCCGTCACCGCACCCGCGTGCCCGGGGGGGGGGGCGGGTCGGCCCCGCGGGAGCCGCTGGTGCTCTTCCACGGCCACCCGCCGGGGGATGCGGACGACGCCGCGGCGGCGGCCGCCGGCCTTGGTAGCGGCGGCGGTGCCGGGGAGGGGTCCGCCTCCCCGCGGCATGGACCGGACGGGCTGGCGCCGCTGCTGTTTACGGGTGACCCGCCGGGCGCGCCGGTGGGGGCGGCCAACTCGGTCGTGTCGGCGGCGGGGATGGACACGCCGGCCGGCGGGGGTTCCAGGCCGACCGCGGCGGGCGCCGTCGGCGCGGGTACAGGCGGCGGCGATGGGGCTGCTGGTGGGGACGGCGGCACCACCCCCGCGGCCGTTGTCGACGTTGCTGCCGCTGCGGACAATGACGGCGGCGGCGGCGGGGAGGTGGTGGCGGCCGGGAAGCGCGGGGGCGACGGCCGGGACCGGCGGTCGCTGCTCGCGGCGGTCACGATGGCGGTGTCGCTGCTCGGCCTGCCCGGCCGCGCGGTGGGCGTGACGGAGCTGCTCGCGTCGATCAGCCTGCGGGGCCCGCTCGCGGCGCGGCACCCGCTGTGGGCGGGCCTGAGCATGGCCGGCGACGTGGCGAGCGAGGCGCTCGGCAACGTGGCGTGCCCGCCCGACGGCGCGGGCGGGCTCTTCCACGACTGCGCGCCGCACTCGGCGGCGATGCTCATCCACCTCTTTGTGGACGTGCTCAACCTGTCGCCCTACTGAGCGGTTTTGGGTTGACGGAAGGGGGGGATGGGGGGGGGGGGGGGGGGATGCGGCGGGCCACTCGGCTGGCCCGTGTGGCCACCCTTGCGGTCCTCTGACGCCCCCTGCCGCGACGTCCCGTCCCTGCCGCGATGCCGCGGTGGGGTTGTCCCATACGGTGGACGAGCGTAGGGCGGCCGCGGCGGCCGCGGTGTGTATTTTCTTCTTCTTCCTGCTGCCGCGGAGCGGACGCCGCGCGGGGGGCGTGCGCTGCCGCGGCATGCGCGGGCCTGGTCTGCTCTGCTGGCGGCGGGAGCGCGCGGTGCGGCGCGGCCAATGGCCGCCGCCGCCCGCCGCGGTGTGTATAGTACCTTGTTGCCCCTGTTGTACCATAGTTGTACCATAGCGTTTGTACCATAGTTTGTACCATAGCTTGTACCATAGCCGCCTATTTTCTGTTGGTTTGATTGTGTGCACGCGTGCGTGGGGCGCCCTCGGTTGACGTGCGCCGGCGTGATGGCGCGCGTCAGCGTGTGTGTGGGACCCGGCTGCGTGGGGTGTTGGCCATGTTTTGCTGCGGCGCGGCTGTCTGGTGGGCGGCAGCTGAGTTGCGTGCATGAGAAAAGTAAAAAAAGACAAAAAAGGGACTCTTGGTTGGCGCGGCGCGGCGTGCTCCCCAGCGCTGGTCGTGATCTGCGGCGGCGACCGCCTCCACGGCTCCATCGTTTGCACGTCGTTTGCATGGCTGGCCGGCGGGTCCGCCTCCGACCGCGCAGCACCGCCCCGTGCGTGCAAGGGGCTGGCACCGCCTTGATCCGTTTGCCCGCCCCCGTGCCGAGTCGGGAGCTGGTCCAGGCCAACAGGGTCAAGAGTCTGCCAAGCGGGCGCGGCCACTCCATCCACCGTGCCCACTCCCTCCACCCGTCTCCCAATCCGTCCATGCGCCGGGACGGTGCTGGCCACGCCGCCATCCACCGACGGGCAGGGCAGCGGCCGTTTTCCCGTTGCGGGGCACCAGCACGGTGGGGCCTGCCCGCCACGGGATCAAAAGGCGCACCCCCCGACGGATGCCACATCGTCTCAAAAGGCCCAAACCGCTACGCAACCGATATGCACGCTACGCACATACGCAACCCCCCAGGAAACCGTATACAAGAGGGGGGTCTTCAAGTCATCGCAAAATCCTCTGCACCCCCCTCCGGCGACAGAGAGTTCGGGCAGGGCCCGGTGATCCCCGCACGGAGAGTCACAAGTGCTCCGCGCCAGAACTGCCAAATCGGCCTCCGATTGGCTGCATCGCCCGCAGAAGTCAACTGTCCCTGGAAGAGCACAGCTCCCGCACGGATCCGAGAGACCCAAGAACCTTACAGCTTGGCTCTGGCCTGTCTGCACCTTCCGAGCCGTCAGGGGCCTGTGCGGGGGGCCTCGTGTGCCTCCCCGTGTTCATTTGCGAACAACTCGTCGCCACGTGGTGCGCATGTGACTGGGCGACTCCCAGAGCTGCCCGCACTTCGACGATCACGCGGTGGCGCGTGACGCGCCGTGAGGTCGCCGAGTGACAATCTCGCAGGCAGCAAATTACGGGAAGCGTTGCAGCGTCTGCACTCTTCTGGGAACACTTGGATGCACCCCAAGTAAGGGGAGGGGGGGGGCTATGTGCTCATCAACCAATAGGCAGGTCGCAGACGTGACGAATTAGAGCGCGGGATAGACTTGCCGTCCACGGCTTCGGAGTTGATCACCAAACTCGTCTTCTAGAAGGTCCGATCCCGACGGCTGAGAATCGAGACGCCGGGCGCCCCGGAGGTTCAGCCGCGGGCCGTGCTGTGGACTGGTTTCCAACGGCCACTCGCCGTCTCGCACCAAGTCGGCACGGTCCCCCACGATGAAGCGCGCCTGCACGCACGCCCCTCGCCTCTTCCCCCACGAGGTACTCGACACCCTTCCAATGGATCAAGTCACTTCCCTGTTTGGCGACACGGCTGCAGGTGCGCACGTTTACCTTCGTCCAACCGTGCGCTAAGGTCATGAGAGACTTGTAGGGCTATCGCGACTTCGTAGTGACTCGCCGGGGTCTGAGCAGCTGGAGGGAGCTCGTCATTGTTTTGGACGCGCGCATCTGTTCGTGTACCTGTGCCATGTACTGCGTGTGTGGGATCGTGGTGTCTAATTGTGTGTTTTGGCCGCGTGTCTTGCTTCGTGGTTTGTTCTTTCTTTGTTTGTTATTTCTTTGCATGCGTGTGTATCTGTTGTGTGTGGATCGGTCAAGAAGACGAGGCATGAACGGAGGGTGCTGGTGATGCTGTGCGGCCCGGAGTTGGCTGACGCATCCAGTGGCAAGAAGTGAGGGGATCAGGAGAGAGAGAGCAGCGTTCAAGATGGAAGGCGGCGTCAAGGAGTGGAGAGAGAGGGTTGAGAAGGGGGGTGGGTTGATATAGGTGAGGGGGGTGGATTGATGTAGGTGAGGGGGGTGGGTTGATGTAGGTGAGGGGGGTGGGTTGATGTAGGTGAGGGGGGTGGGGTGCGGGGAGGATGGTGGCGACGCCACGGATTTGTAGGCGAGCGGTGGAGCTGTGGGGTAGTGCGAGAGGCGAGTAGGTCTCTCCCCCTCACCACCGTCAGCGGGCTGGGTGCCGCTACGGTGGGGTGGTGAGGGGGGGCGGCCCACGGGGGCGGCCACCTCCGCTACTTGTATCAAGATACAACAACAAACAAAACGTGCACGTGGCGCCAGATGAGAGCCCACGTGGCGGGGAAAAGAGCGACGTGGCAGCCGATGGGCCACCAGAACACCCCGCCGTGACGCCCTCGAGGGGTTCTGTCAGCCACCTGCATGCACTGTGGTTGGTCCGTGAGCGACCGAACCTGAGGGCGTGATTGGGTGGTAGAGCGATACGGTCCGTGGCGTGCCTCCATCTCGTGAGACGATCCTGGGTCATCGCAAAGGCATACGCACGATACGCAGGCTACACACATACACACGTCCATCGCAACCCCCCCAGAATGACCTCGTGGGGCCCGGGTTCGGGCCCATGCACTTTACCGCAAGAGCTACGCAAATGGCTTGCGTAGCGGTTCGGGCCTTTTGAGACGTCATCTGGCGTGCGCCCGCGGCACGACCGGCGTGCGCCCGCGGCACGACCGGCGTGCGCCCGCGGCACGACCGGCGTGCGCCCGCGGCACGACCGGCGTGCGCCCGCGGCACGACCGGCGCGTTGCGATTCCCAGACGAGCCCTCTGTCGCGTTTGGGAGCCTAGACGGGACCTATCTGTCCATAGACAGGACAGAGGAGTGGGTGGGAAGGGTTGACGGATGGCAACGTCACCACCAAATGCCGTGTCACGCTGTCTCGCACCGGCGTATCATTGGATGGAGCCAAGACATACATGGATGGTAGTCACTTCCGCCGCCGCCACCGCTCGCTCCTCTCGGCTCATTCGGCGTGGGGAGACAGCTCCGAGCCCCGATGGCGGCCATGTTTCTCTCCGTGCCGGTTCTCATTGAGTGAGACCTCCAGGCGCCGGCCCGACACGACTCCCCGTCACCCGCGGTCCCCTCCTTTTTTGAATGCTACGCCGAGGCTGCGCCGCCCATCCCCAACCTGGCGAACCCGACCGCACCCTACACGGTCCCGTTGTGCTCTTGTGCTCATTGTTTCGTCGTCCCCGCCACTCAGCTCGCCCACTCCCTCTTGAAGACATGCCACTATCGCCGCTGCAGCCCCCCCACCCGACCTTCCGCAACCCCCCCGAAAGGCCAGCCTGGTATTGTGGAAAACCAACCGGGTGTTGGCAAGACCGCACCCGGCGGTTCGATACAGCCGTCTTTGGCCTCCCTGCGCTCGTGTGTTGGACCAGACCCCCCGCCGTGGGAACGCAGCGGGGCGGCAACGCGCCGGTGGGGTGTGGCGGCTGTGGCGGCCGCACGTCGGGACGGTCGCCGCACGCTGCGGTCGCCACTCGCGGCGTCGGGGGCATCTGCGCCCGCCATCCTCCACAGACTCCCCCGACGCGACCGCCCGGCGGGCGGCCATCCGCGGCGGGACGGCGCCGCCGGCGTGCCCGCCGGGGGGGGAAGCGCAAAGGGGAGCACTGGCGGGGCACCGCACCGCGCGGGCCGGCGGCTGGGTGTCCGCCCCGCGTGATGTGGCCCGCGTGCTGTGGGCAAGGTACCCCAGCCGCCCCCCCGCCGCCGCCACCCCCGCCGCCTCAGACGCCACCCTCGTCCGCGTCGCCGCCCTCCATCCGCAGCGGCCCGCCTCTGCTCGCCTCTGCCGCGTCGCGGCCGTCTCGATTCCGAGGATCAGGACGCAGGCGGCGCCCGCCGCGGCCGCATGCACGCCTCCCGCGTCGCGGCCATCCGCCCAGCTCGTCGAGATTCTTTGTGCGTGCTCTCCCCCCGCCAAAGGCCGGCCGTACAAAAGCGGAAGGGGGGCGCGCCGCACGCGTCGCGCCGCCGCGGCCGCGGCGGCAGTCGCGGGAGTGCCCAGGCGCGGCGGGTAGAGAGCGGGGAGCGGAGGCAAAGGGGGGGGGGGTGCGGCTGGTGGTCGGCCCACCGCTCGACCCGCCCGGGTTTGAGGGCGCCCTGAAGAGGTCGCCGCGCGCTGCGACCGCGGGGGGAGAGCGGCGGGCGGCGGGGCGGGCGGGAGGGTCGGGCAGGAGCGACGCCGCCGGCGCGACAAAGACACGGACGACCGTCACAGGCAAGGGCGGATGACCAGGGCGACATGGGCAAGGACGGTGCCTGCCCTACCGGGCGGCGGCGCGCCTGCGTTCCCCTGCGCGGCGGCCGCGGCGACCAGCGGCCTTGCCGTGGCGGCCGCTGCAGCAGTAGCGGCGGCCGCGGCCGCGGCCGCGATGACGGCCGCGGCGGCGGCGGCGGCGCCCCCCCCGTCGGCGCCCTCTCCCCTCTCCGCCATTGGCGGCACGTACTCGGCCACGCCCGGCGGGGCGACGGACGACGCGTGCGCGGCGTCCATCCCCACGGCAACCACCAGCGTCCCCCACCCCAGCCCCAGAGTGTGGGTGGTGCCCCCCACGAGGCACCCACCGCCGACCGCGCGGCGTGCACCCCCCCCCCGCCGCGGTCGGTCACGTCGACGCTCCCCCCCCCCCTCCCCGGCAGACGGTCCGCCGCCACCCCCGCCGCCGGCCGCCGTGGCATCACCGCCCGCTGCGCGGCGGGCGAGCCGCCCGCGGTCGGCGTCGACGCCGCGCCGCGGGGGTGTGGCGGCTGCGCGCTGCCGGCCGCGTCGCGGGTCGCGTGGGTGGGGGGCACACCCGGGCGGACGCGGCGGGATGACGGGGGGGGGGGGGGGTGGATCCCGTTTGGGGGCGGGGTGGGGGGGGGGGAGCGTGCCGCCCGCGTCTATGCTGGTGTTGGGGGGGGGGGTGACGTGCGTGTACGTCTTGGGGGGGGGGGGAGAGGGGGGGATGGGCGGGCCCCGCTGGGGGGAGGGGGGGAGGTGCCGCCGTGGGGGGCGCCCGCGAGGAGGGCGCCGGTGGGGGGGATGGGGGGGGGGGGGGGGGGTGCAGGACGAGAGGGGAAAGGGGATGGCCGGCGGCGGGCTGCCGGGCGGGGGGGGGAGGGGGCGGGGAAGGCACCTGGGGGGGGTGGGGGCGCGGAGGGAGGGGGCGTGGGGGGGTGGGCGGCGGACGAGGGGGCCGGGGGGGGGGGGTGGGGGGGGGGTGCCGCCGTGCCGGTCGCGCCTGCCGCTGCGGCGGCCGGGCCCACCCACCAACGGCAGGGACGGTGGGGTGGCGGCGGCGGCGGCGGCGGTGGCCCAGCGCGCGTCGGCAGACCGCGGGCCCACCGACGGCGGCGCGTCGGGTGGCCGCCGCGGCGGCAGCCGACGGCGGCGGGGTGGGCGGAGAGGGCGCGGCGGCCGCGGCGGCCGCGGCGGCCATGACCGCCACCCCGTCCCCGCCGCGGCACGCGGCGGTCCTGGTGCCTCGGGAAGAGTGGGGACGGCCCGCCGCGGGGGGGCGCCGACGCCCCCGCCGTCGCCGTCGCGTTTGCCGTCACCGCCGCCACCGCCGTTGCCGTCACGGCCGGCGGCGGCCACCGCCACGCGCAACGACGCCGACGCGGCGGGCGTCGTCGCCGCCGCCGCAACGGTCGTCCTCGCGTCGGGCGCGGTCACCCCACGCGGCAGCCGCGCCGTCGGCGACGCGGTGCGCGTGTCGGCCGCGCCCCGCCGCCGCGTCCGGCCGTCCCCTGTTTTTTTTTTTTTTTTTTTCCCACCGCGTCCCGGGGCGGCACGGTCGCGGCGGTGCGGCGGACGACCGCCGGTGCGGGCACGCTCCCCGCGTCGGCGGGGCACCGGATCCGCCGGGGCGACCGCACCGGCCGGTGCCGCCGCGGCGGCCGCCGTCGGGGGGCACCCGCCTCTCCCTGCCGCTCGCGGTGGCCGGCGGTTGCGGCGAGGACGGTGCGACCGTCGCGGGTGGCATTGGGGGGGCACCCGCGTCACGGACGTCGGTGAGCACCTCTCTGTGCGCACCGCCGTGGGTGCCCGCACGCGTGGCCCACAGCGTCGCAGCACGGCCCGTTTCTTCCCTCGCTACCCCGCACCTGGTCGACCGCGCGTGCTCATCCGGTCGGGCGTCGTGCACAGGCGGGCAGACGGTGGCGCTGCCGCCGCCCGCCGATGTGGCGCTCCCGTTGCCTTGCCGTCCATCCAGCCATGGGCGGTGGGGATGGCGGCGCGGGGATGCTGTCGCGGCGTTGGCGGGCGGGGCCAGCCGCTTGGACGGACGCCGTGGCGACCGGCGCGCAGCAGCGGTGGGGTAAGGACGGGCGGCACCGGCAGCGGCGGGGGTGGCCGACACAGAGGCGAAGCGGAAGGGCCGTCTGTCGGCCGACGGCGCCGCGGGGGACGCGCCTGCTATCACGGCCGTGAGCGGCGTGCACGGGGGAATTGTCGCCGCCACCGCGGGCTGACGGCCGCGCCGCCACCCACGCCACCATCCGCTGGTCACCTCCCCGCCGCCGCCGCCACCCGCTGGTCACCTCCCCGCCGCCGTCGCCACCGCCACCGCCGCCGCCGCCGCCGCCGCGGCGTCGCCGCCGCCGCCACCGTCGTGCGGCCGCCCCCGCGCCGCTGCCGCTGCCGCTGCCGCTGCCGCTGCCGCCACGGGCGGGCGGCCCGTCTCGGCCACCACCACGGGCTGACCCGCCGCTCGCCGCGGCGGCCGCCACCGGCGGCGGCCACCGCCGCCGCGCCGCCGCCGCCCCGGCCGCCGCGGGCCGGCGGCGCCGTCCGCCGCCGCCGGCGGCTCGCCGCGCCCGCGCCGCCGCGCGCGCGGGCGCCGACCGAGGGTCCGCCCCCCCCTCCCTGCCGCCCCGACGCGTCGGTCGCGGCGGCGACGCGTCGGAAAATCCACCGACGGAGCGACCGGCCCCGTGGCCGTGCTGCCATGCAACAGTATATCCAGTGAGCGGGAGCGGGGGTTGCCCGTGGGGTGCCCTTTTTTTTTTTTTTTTTTTTTTTCCGAGTCGTTGGCGTGGCCGGCGCTATGGCCGACGCGCGGGATCTGTGGGTGCCCACGAGAGCGCCGCGCGCCCGCTGGCGGGGGACAGCGACCGTCGCGGCGTGCGTCGGGTGTGGAGGGGCGGTTGCACGTGCGTGCCGCCGCCGGCACTGCTGCCACCTCGCCACCGGTCGGCCAGGCGGGCCACACGCGGGACGGCCGAGGCGCGGGCGTCAGTATGTACTGTCCACTCGGCCCGCGCGCCGGGCGGCCGGCGCGTCTGCGTCGACCGCCTGCATCTGCCGGTCCGAGCGGCCCCGCAGGCAGCGCCCGTGGCGGAGACCGCCGGCCGCGGGCGTGAGCGCGCGCCGGTTGGCGCGCCGCCAGCCGCCCCCCCCCCCCCCCACCCCCCCCCCCCCCCCCCCAACCGGCATCGTCTGCATCGACGCACGCGCGGCGCCAACAACGGGGCGGCCACCCCCGCCGGCGGTGGGCCCCCCCCCCCCCCCCCCCTCCCGGCCCTGACAGCGCCGGCGGTCGCCGCCACGGGCCGGCGCCGACGCGGCACGGCACGCGGCGGCGGGCGCGCCGACCGCGGCGGCCGACGGCCGCCGCGCCGCCGCGCGTGTGCCTTGACAGTGCCGACGGTGGCGGCCGTGGCGGCAACAGCGGGCGCACGAGGCGGGGGGGGGGGGGGGGATGGGGGGGCCGCCGTTGGCCGGCCGGGTGGGCCGGAGGGGGGTGGGAGGTGCGGGGGGGGGGGGGGGGGGGTTTCACCGGCCACGGCGCGTGCGGGCGGGGGCGCGTGGCTATGGCCGGCACGCCCCCCCCACCCCGCTCGCTGCCCGCCTCTAGGCGGCCGCCGCCGCCGTCGGTGGCGGGCGCAACCGGCCGTCGCGGCGCCTTCATCACGCCGCCGTCGCCGCCGGCGGCGCGGTCCCAGGCTGGGGGCGGCACCAGCGGGCAGGGGGGCGGCGCTCCTCCCTCACCGGCGGCTGCTGCTGTGGCCCCGCCGCGTGCCCACTGACGTGCGGGTGTCGCTGGTGGTTGGTCTGCGGCGCCCGGTTCGTGTGCGGCTCCTCCCCCCCCCCCCCACGCTGTCCCCTTGCCGGCTGCACCGTCGGACCCGGCCGGCAGCGCCCCTTTGTGCCACCCCCCCGCCTCTGCTCCCGTCGACGCGGCGGCGCCATGGACGCCCGTCGCTGCTGCCGGGCCGTTGCGGTGGTCCTGGCGGCCGCCGCCGCCGCCGCCGCCGCCGCCGCCGCCGCCACCGCCGCCGTTTCTGTGGCGGCCGTGCCCGCCGTGGCGGCGGCGTCGGCGCCCCTCCGCCGCGTGGGCGTCCGCCAAGCGGCGGCGGCGACGCCCACCCCCTTCACGGGCATCCCCCCGGCCGTGCCGCTCGACTTGTCATCGAGCGCGCCCGCCCGGGCGGGCCCCCTCCCCCGGCTGGACCTGCCGGCGGGCCTCACCCCGGGGGGCTACACCGGCGCGTACACCGGGTCCGACGTCTTTTTCGTGTCGGACGCGGTGGACGGCTCCCTGTGGGCGGGCACCTGGTCGGGCGGCGGCTCGTCGCTGCGGCGCCTCCCCGCGTCGGTCGTGCCCGGCCGGCGGCTGTATGGCATCTCCTTCTCGGGCGTCATTGAGGTGGTGTGGGCCGCGGGGGGCGCCGCCAACGGCTCCGCCGTCGGCTACGCGCTCGACGCCGCGACGGGCGCGACGCTCGCCACGTACGCGTTTGCGCCACGCGACGCGGCCTCGTTTGTCACGACCGTCGCGTCGTTTGGGGAGGACTACGCGGTCTTTGGCGACGCGGGCGTGGCGGCCATCTACTACGTGCGCCACGGGCAGGGCGGGTGGAGCCCGGTGTTTGGCCCCGACGGCCGCATCGAACCAACGTCGACGCGGGTGCGGACGCCCGCGCCCGTCGGGGCGGTCTGGTACAGCGGCTTTGGGCTGGGCAGCTCCCCACAGACGGTGGACATTGTCGACGCCGCGTCGGGCGAGTCGTGGACGGGCCCCGCCAGCGACACGGTCCGCCCCGGCTTGGGGCGGTGGACGTCCCTCGGCCTGGCGGGCACGCCCAGCGCGCTGACGGGCGCCACGTCGCTGCTGCCGCTGGGTGGCGCCGACTGGCTCGTCACCCGCCCGTCGGCGGGGGCCGCGTCGGTGCTGTCGGGCATTGACCCGTTTGGGGGGGGGGGCCGCCGCCGTCGTCCATGGTGGTGGACCTGGGGGGGGTACCCCGCGGGGGGGTGGCCGTCGCCACGTCGTTTGCGGGCGGGTACACCGCGCTCGTGCGGGAGGGGGGGGGGAGTTTGCCCCGCCCTGGGGGGGGGGGGTGCGGCAGGCTGTGCCGCCGCCGCCGCCGGCGGCGGCGGTGGAGGCGCCAGCGGGGGTGGGGGGTGAGGGCGACCATGCCGACGGCGGCGGCGGCTATGGGGACGGGAATGGGGACGAGTACCGGCGCGGGGCCGGCGGCGAGTCTACGGGCGCGTACGCGGACGCGCACGCCACACCCTGCGACGAGTGGGCGACGGCGGCCGACGCGGGCGGGGACACCCGCTACGCGTCCGCGCCGCCACCCAGCACCGCCGACGGGGAACCGCCGGCCGCCCCGTCAGACGAGGCCGACGCGGACGCGTCGGCCGACCCGACCGACGATGCGGCCGACGCGGACGCGTCGGCCGACCCGACCGACGACGCGGACGACGCCGCCGCGGCGACCGCCGAGGCGGAGCCGCCCCCGCCCCCCGACGCGGCCGGCGGGCCGAGCCCGTCGGCCGCGGCCGACGCCGCCGACGCCGTCCGCTGGTCGCTCGTGTCGATTGACGTGGCGGCGCTCCTCGGCTGACGCGCGCCGCGGTGCGGGCGGGCGGGGTCCGATGGGCGGCGGCGGCCGCCGCCGCGGCGTCGTTGCCCGTACGCGGCGGTGGTGGGGGGGTATAGCTATAGGGTGGGTGCGTGCGGTGCGGGTTGCTCCCGCCCCGCCCGCGCGGGGCGCCCTGACTAGTGGATTCTCCACGCGGCGGTCCCGTCGGTGGCTCCGCGGGAACCGCCGCCCGTCGCGGCCCGCGTCGGCCGCCCCGACCGTTGCGGCTGTCACCCACACCCGGTCCACTGCACGCAGCGGGGCGGGGAGGGGGGGGGGGGGGAGGGAAGGGGGGTCACCAACCGCGTGTGCGGTCGGCGGCGTGTGGCGGCGTCGTGGTAGGTGCGGCCGACGCGGTGGGGGGGGGGGGGGGGGGGGGGCGTGACAGAGAGGGGGCGGGGGGGGGGGGGGGGGAAACAGCGCGCGCGCGTGCGCGCGTGGCTCCCCCCTGGACGCCCACCCACACCCTCCGGGCGTTCTTGGTTGTTGCACCTTGCGCATCGGTGGGCGGCCGACGGTGCGCCGGCGGCGGCGCCCGCCGCGCGCGTGTGTGGGGGGCGGCGGCCGTTTGCCGCGTGCCGCCGCCGCCGTGGCCGCCGTGGCCGCCGCGCGCGGCTGCGCGGCGGCGGGCCGCGGCGAGCCGCCGCGTGGCGCGGCCGCCGCCCACGCCGCCGCCACCCCCCCCCCCCCCCCCCCGCGCCCGTCGCGGTGCACACCACCCCCCCCCCCCCCCCCCCAGCAGCAGCAGCCGCTCCGCCACGGCGGCACCCGCCGTGGCGGCCGCGCCCACGCCGGCCGCCGCCGCCGCCGCCGCCGCCGCCCCCCCCAGTCGGCGTCGTCAGCCGCGCCGCCACCCCCCAATGGCACCCGCGCCGCGGCGGCGGCGACGCCGCCTCCGCCCGCCCCCCCTCTCACCGGCGCGGGCGCCCCTTCCCCCCCCCCCTCCTCCCCCCCTCCCCGCCGCCGCCCCCTGCGTGCGCGGGGACGCCCACGCGCTGCCCCCCCCCGCGGCCGTGGACGTCCGCCACGCGGCCACCGCCGCCGCCGCCGCCGCCGCCGCCGCCGCCCATTGTCCGCCGTCCCCCGCGTCGCGCTCGTCCCGCCCGCCGCCGCCGCCGCCGCCGCCGCCGCCACCGCCACCGCCGTCACCGCCACCGCCACCGCCGCCGCCGCCACCGCCGCCGCCACCCCAACCTACCCCCCCACACGGGCCGACCGCCGCGGAGCGCACCCGCCCGCGCCGGTGCCGCCAACCGTGCCGCCAGTGCGCTCCGTGCCGGTGGGGGGGGGGGGGGTTGCGGAACCGCCACGGCAGACGGGTGGTGGCCGGGGGGGGAGGGGGGGGGGTGGCACGGCGCCGCCGCGCCGCTGGGGGACCCGCACGGCAGCGCGTCGGGTCCCTCTGTGGGCGCCCGCTGGGCGCGCGTCCACCCGCGTGGCGGTCGGCGTGGAGGGGTTGCTGGTGGCGGCCCGCCGCCGTCGGTGTGGCCACACTGGCGGGGTGGCCGCGGCGGATGACCGCCGGTGGCGCCGGGTGGCGGCGGCGGCGGCGGCGGCGGCGGCGGCGTGCCGCGACCGGTGGTGCCGTCGCGGTGGTCGCGCGCGCCGCGGCGGCGGGCCGCACCGGTGCGCGCGCCACGGGCGGCGGCGGGGGGTGTGGGGGGGAGAGCGGGGCGCGACGCGGCCGCGCCGAGGGGGCGCCCCCGTCCAGGGGGGGGCGCCAGCAGACGTGCGCGGCGTGCGCGAGCCGCGTCGACGCGCGCGGGTCGCTGGGCGTGCGCCCCGCCGCGTCCGCCCCGTCGTCGGCGGCGGTGGGGGTGGCGGCGGAGGTGGGGGGGCTGGCGCCCGCCGGCCGCGTCGTGTCGGTGGGACACCGCGGCGGCGGCGGCGGCGGCGGCGGCCGCCCGCTGGTTGGCGGCGCCCTAGTAGGTGTCTGCCCGGTGCGTTGCCACTGGCCGAGACGGCCGTGGCCGTGCCGCCAACCCCCGACGGCCGGCGGCAGATACACGGTGTGACTGCTGGGACCAGCGTGCAGACCTGGGGTGAGGGGCGCGTGTCGCTGCTGCTGGGCGTCGAGCCGCTGGACCGGGCGCCGCCGCCCGGTCCGCGTCGGCCACGGCGGACGCGGGGGCAGACGCACGCGTCTACGGTATGGGTGGCCGCGCCACGCCGTGGGCGTGGCGGCTTGCAGCGCTCCCCGTGGCGGCGGCCGCCGCTGGCACCACCCCGCCACCCGCCGGCGGCCGGTGACGCGGCGGCCGGCGGGCGCTCGCGGCGGCCCCCCCAGCTCCCGGATACCGCCGCGCCCGCTCGACGCCGCGGTGCGGCGCCGCCGCCGCCCGCGTCGCCCGCGTCGCGGGCCGCCTGTCGGCTCGCCGTCGCGGGCGCGGCACGGCAGCTGAGCCACGCTCTCCTGGGGGGGGGGGACAGCCGCCACTGCCGGCGGCAGCCGACGCGGCGCGCCGCCGGCCGCCACGGCCGACGCGGCTGTGGAGCCCGACGACCGACGCCGCCGTTGGTGGTGACGACGCACGCGTGGCGGTCGACGGCGGTGGGGGTGGCGGCGGTGGCGGGGTTTTTCCCTCTGGGGTTGGCGCCGGGGGGGGTCCCCGACCGCACGTGTCTGGGAACGGCGGCGCCAACGTACGACTCTATTCATGCGCAGCTACGCCAAAGCGGCTGTTCCCCCCCCGCGTCCTCTCCACCCGCGCCGCTCCAACCCACACAACCGCCGCCCGCCATGCCCCCCCCCCCCCCCCCCAACCCCCCGCCCCCCCCCCCCCCCCGGCGCCTCTCACACCAGCCCCGGGATGACACCCGTCGTCAGCCCCCAGCCGAGCACCGCAAAGGGGGTGAGGAGGAAGAGGAGCCCGACGATGAACCACACGTCGACGACGACGCCGCCATTCTTGGTCGCCCACGCGTCGAGGAAGGACATGTTCTGCTGGGACGTCGCCGCCTTGGAGTACTTTTTAGGGCCCGACACCCGCCGCGTCAGCGGGTCCTCGCGCAGCGTCGTCACCTGCGTCGGCAGGGGGGGGGGGGTGGGGGCGGGGGGGGTGAGATGAGGGGGGGGGGAACGCGGCGAGACCGTGGCGGCCGCCCGCAGCGTCTTCAGCACGTCACCATCCCAGTACGGAACGTCAGGAGCTGGACGGACGCTCGCCGCCAAGGCATCGGGCACCACCAAAAAAACCTCGGTCGCTCCCGCCAACAGCGAGAGGCAGCCTCGACCTCCGCAAGCCCGCAACACCCCCCCCGCCCTACGCCGCCCCCCACACTCGACGCACGTACCTTGAAGCGTGCGCGGCGGGCCTCCACACTCTCCTCCTCCCCCCCCCCCCCTCCATGCGCGGCGCCGCGCGGCGGCGGCGGCCGACGACGCCCGCGGCGGCGCCCGCCAACGGCGGGCGGCGGGTGGCGCAGCGGCCGCCGCCGCCGCCACCGCCGGCGGCGCGCAGCGGCGACGCGCGCAGCGGGGTGACAAACGCGGCGGGCGGCATGGCGGCCGCGGCGGCGGCCGGGCGGTCGCGGCGGGCGCGGGGGGGGGCGCCGCGGGCCGACCCGCGGCGGCGCTGGTGTAGCCGCGCACGCCGCGGCGGGATGCAGGGTCAAGAGGTCGGACGGGGGCCGGAGCGAGGGCGGGGGGGGGGGGGGGGAGGTCGAGGAGGGTGGAGGCGCGTGGCTTGGCGGTGGTGTGCACACACGCCGCAACGAGGGCGCAGCGACAGGCAGCGACAGAGGCACGGCCGCTGCGGCTGCAGAGGTGGAGTCACCACAGCTGCAGTGGCAGCGTTGACGGCGTGGGGAGGGCCAGCCGCAAGGTGCAGCGCTGCGGCGCGCACCGTCGACCAGGCCGCGTCCTCTGGGCCAGAACGGGCGCATCTCATTGGTGGACAACTGCGGTCAACCGGCACGTGAGGCCAGAGTGGCGGCGGAGAGAGCCGTGGCCCGACCCGTCTGCACCGCGGGGAGCAGACGTCCGTGTGCGCCCATAGACTGGCATGCGTCTCTGTCTGCCGTGCTGCACGCTACTTTGCAGAGTCCCATGCCCGCCGACAGGCGCTGTCCAACTGGGTGTGGGACCACCGCCACGGGCACGACCAGCGGAAGCCGCAGCGCCAGAGGCGCCGCCCCGGCCTTTCACACCAGGCACCCGCCCTCCTTACCCCCCGTGCCGCGCAGGTCAACCCCTCGTCCCCGACCTGGAACGCCTCACAGGTCATCAACTGCCAGGCGCAGTGCGCGAGGCGCGCTACCAGAGGCGCCGCCCCGGCCTTTCACACCAGGCACCCGCCCTCCCTTACCCCCCGTGCCGCGCAGGTCAACCCCCCGCCCCCGACCTGGAACTCCCGACCTGGAACTCCCCATAGGTCATCAACTGCCAGGCGCAGCGCGCGAGGCGCACTACCAGGAGGGCGTTGCGGCCGTCCGCGGCGCTACGAGCGCCGGCGGCGACGCGGCAGCGTCCGCAACCACCGTGCGCCGGGCGCGCGCGCCGGCGTCGGCAACGCCCGCCGGCAGACCGCCCCGCCCGCCGCCGCGCCCCGCCCCGCGCGTCCCGCCGCACTTCGTCCCGCTGGCAGTGACGCGGCGGTCGCCGCCGCAGCCGCCACCGCCGTTGCCCCGTCGCACCGTTGGGTCTGGCGGCGGCCGCCCCACCCGCCGCCGCGGGCCGCCGCCCCTCCCGCCGCGGCGGCCGGCCGTTCGGTCGGCCACCTCCGCTGGTGGCGCGCCTGGGGGGAGGGCGAGTGCGTGCGCTCTACCCGTCACGGCTGGGCGTCGTGATACCGCCACCCCTGTGCTCCATACCAACGCCCGTCCCGCCCCGCCCGAGGCGCACCCACAGCCTGTCAGCGTGCGATGCCCTGTGAGGGTGTGAGCACGCCCCGGCCGCCACGGCCCCGGAAATTCAAGGGAGCCGCAGTGCGGGCGAGCGGACGGGATGGAGCGTGGGGGTTCGGGCGTCGCTGCAGGGTGGGTGGGGGTGCGCCCCGCCTATCCACCGCCGTCGCTGCCGCCCGCTGGGTACAGGCGGCGTAGCCGCTGCCGCTGCAGTCAGAGGCGGCGGGTGGGGGATGCCATCGCCACACGCCCGCAGTAGGGCGGGCGGCCACAGCAGCGGTGACGATGGCCGCGGGAAGGGCAGCATCCCCCCCCTCCCACCCAGCCCCCCCACCTCACTGCCATCACGGTGTGAGTGCATAGCTGAGAACAGGGACCACGCGGGGGGGGAGGGGCGCCCAGTGGGGCACGGCCGCCCAACCATCTCCGCCCGCGCTCCTCTCCCCCCTCCACCGCCTGGCACCGCGCTATCGCCCGGCCGCTGGCGACGCCAGAGGCTGGAACAGGTGGCGGACGAGAGGGAAGGTGCAGCGTGAGGGGGGAGAAGCGGAGGCGGCGCCATGGATCGGCCGCTCGTCGCCCCCACCCGGCTGCCTGCCAGTTCAGCCACGGTCGCCGCTCGCTGCCGTCGTCCGCCGCGGCCGCCGTCCATCCGCGCCGCCCGCAGTAGGCACCAGACGCCCGCCACAGCAGCGAGGCCGGCGGGAGCAGGAGGGAGCGGGGAGAGGGGCATGTAGACGAGTGGGCGGAGAAGGCGGGCGACGGGGCACGCCTCCTTAGTCCCTATCGCCACCCCCCCCGGCGTCGCCCCCCCCCTCCGCCGCCCCCAGCCGCCGAGGGGAGGCCTCGGGCCCGCCGCCGTGCGCGGCGCGGGCGGCGACCCAGGCGAGCCAGTCGCCGCCCGGCACGACCACCCCCCCCGGCGTCGGCCACGCGTACGTGTAAATCCACACGCGCAGGCGCTCACCGCCGCCGCCGCCGCCGCCGCCGCCACCGTCGCCGCCACCGCCGCCGCCGCCGCCGCCGTCACCACTGCCACCGCCCGTACCGTCACCGCCACCGCCGAGACCGCCGCCGCCGCCGCCAGTGAGGGTGACCACCGCCGCGACGCGCGTGTACTCGTGCGGCTCCGGCTCGTCGGGCCCAATCCCCTCATACGCGTCGAGGGTGGCCCACAGCCCCGGCGGCGGCGGCGACGGCAGCGCGTAGACGTCACCAATGACGCGGGCGGGGGGGGGGGCCGCCACGATGGCGGGGTACGCGCCCAGGTGGAGGAGTGCGTAGCCTGCGGGCCGCGGCGGCCGGCGTGGCGGGGGGGGCGGGATAGGGGGGGAGGCGGTACACGCGGGATGCGCGAGTGGCAAAAAAGGCGTCAGTGTGACGGCCGCGACGGGTGCAGGTGGGCGCCCCCTTCCACGGAGAGCCTGTCCACACAGCCGCGGGGCGGAACGGCGGCAGCGGCAGCGGCGGCGGCGGCGGCGGTGAGCAGCAACGAGCGTACGCCGCGCGCCCTCCCTCCTCCCCCCCCCCCCCCCCCACCCCCAAAGCGATTCGCCCCCACCTCAAACCTACCATCAAGGGCGGCCTCGCCAACGTGGCGGCCCGCGTCATGCAGCGCCGTCGGCGGCGTCATGGCCGCCGACGAGCCCGCCATGCGCGCGTAGGCTGGCCGGAGGGTGCCGTACACAAACAGGTGGGTGGGGGGGGGCAGGGGGGAGGGAGGGGGGGGGACAGAGCCCATGGCGGGCAGACACGGAGAGGGTGTGGACGGGGAGGGGGAAGAAGGGGGGGGGGGTGAGAATCGTGGGCAGGTTGAAGGGAGAGAACGGGAGCGTGGCTGGGTGTAGCAGACGAACTACAGGTTAGACCCCCTCGGGAAATGTCCGACCCGCTCGGGAAAGGTTCCCGGGAAAGGTCGGCACCTAACCATCTAGTGTCTATTCTACCGACCGGATCATTTGATCCTTTTCGGATCAAATGATCCGGTTTTTCAGTGTCTGTTTTCTTCTATTTCCCGCCACCTGCCGCCTTTTCTGAGGCCAGAAACGAACTCAGCGCCGTCTCTTTGCCCTTGGGGGAGCTTGGGTGCATGCAAGCCTGAGCAGAAGATGAGTTTGGCGCGCTTTTTGTCGAGTACCCGGGCCGGCTGCGCTGCACCTGGGATCGCCGCCCGCGGCACACTGTGCCAGGTCTTGCGCGCCCGCCGCGTGCCGCGGACGCACAGAAGCAGAGAGAGCCTGGCGCGTGCGGGTTCCGCACACCAGGGCCGAGCGCAGAAAGGGGGGACGACGACGGGACAGGCCCCCTCAGCTGAACGGTTGCCAGTTTCCTCCTCCTCCTTGACAGGTCTTCCCCTCTGCCCAAACCCGCGCCACGGCGGCGGCGGGTGCCCCGCCGGCGGAGGACACCCCCCAGACGCCGGTGCGGGCGGGGTCGAGCGCCGCCCCGGCGGGCGGCGGCGCCCCCAGTGGCGGCACGCCGACGGCGGGCGGCGGCGGCGGGGTGGTGGCGGCGCCGCTGTTTGAGGCCACCCCCTCGACGTATGGGACGCCCTTTGGGGTGCGCCTGCGCGGCGGGGCGGCCACCCCCGGGGTGGGGCCCTTTGCGGGGGCCCTGCTGGGGGGATTCCGCTGTGGCGGCACGCCCCCCGCGGCGGCGTCCGAGGGCAGCGTTGCCGCCGCCGGCGGCAGCGGCAGCGGCAGCGGCAGCGGCAGCGGCAGCGGCAACGGCGGGGCGCCGTCGCGCGCGGCAGCGTCGCCGGCGCCCGCCGGCAGCGGCCGCGGTAGCAGCTGCCGGGAGTTGGTCTCACCGGCGGCCGGTAAGTGGGGAGGGCCGTCGCCCTTCCCGCCGGCGGTCTTCTCGCCCTTTTTGTCGTTCCTGCCGCCGCCGGCGACGGCAAAGGGGGACGGGGTGGGGATGTGGCCGCCGGCGGAGGCGCCATCGCCTCCGCCTCCTCCGTCGCGCAGCCGTCGCCGTCGAAGCCGGCGTAGGGGTCGGAGGCGGCACAGGTGACGGCGGCTGTGCCGGCGACGACGCCGCCGCGGCGGGGGGGGGGCGCAACTCCGACGCCTCCGCCGGCGGGGGCGCCGCGGGCGCCCATGTTTGGCGCCCTTCCGGCACCGGGCAGGGGACTGTGGTGCTGGCCTTGGCGCGGCCGTCGTTTGGGGCGCCCGGTCTGGGCGCACCTGCGCTTGCTGCGCCGGGCGCGCTGGCCGCCGTGGCGGGGCCTCTGCCTGCCGCCCCTCTCGTGGCGCCCCCGGCGTCGCCTTTGCGGTCGTCTTCGCCGGCGCTGCGAACGGCGCCGCGGCCGCCGGTCGCCGCGGCCTCCCCTCACGCTGTGTCTGTAGCTCTTCGTAGCCTGGTGGAGGACAAAAAACCCTCTCAGATGCATGGAATCGACGATTTCTGGTCAGGTCAGGCGAGGATCAAATGATCCTCAGGTGAGGATCATTTGATCCTCATCTCCGGTAGAATAGACACTAGTGAACGGCCGACAATAGAGAGTTTTTACAACCCGTCCGTGAGATCGTTTGTGACAACGTGGCACCACATTCTTTACAGAAAGGGGGCTACTACCTCCAAAACGATCTCACAGAGATCTCACGTGAGATGAGTCCGTGACAAGAACGGCGTGAGTTGTCACGGACCGAGAGTATTTGTGAAATCTCTTAGACTGCCCTAAGTTGCACACGTGTCGCCTGAGAGGGCATTTGTTGTACACTTACTCTGTGGGCTGCGCCGCCCCGGGCCAGCCTCTTGTGGCGCTGTCCCGCGCTCTTCTGCGCCGGTCCATGCCAGCACCCTGCTGTGCTCCACGCAGCGCTTACCCTCCGCGCCTAGGCTTCGAGTCCCTCTGCCCTGCCGTCGCGCTGTCACGGGCCCGCGCACGTTTTTCCCCTGCGATATGGCGACCATCGATGACGAATCTGCCGGTACGCCTCGCACGGCGCCGGCCGCGCAAGAGCCGTCCCCACCTGCACCGTCTCCATCTCCTCCCTCCCGCAGCGGAAATGACGTTAGCGACGTGGCCACCTCAACTCCTCCTGCAAGCAAAGGCAAGCGCCGAGCATGGTCAACTGATCAAGACGTGTTGGCGCTCAAGGCTATCTTAACGAGCTCTGCTCACGTCGCGCCCCGAGGTCAGCGGCTCAAGCGCTTTGAGGACGCAGCCGACGCGTTCAACAAGCACCCGCAGGCAGCGTTCAAGACATCTGGTAAAAACCTGCTTGACCACTTTGCCACAATCTCGTCGCAGTTCTCCAGGGAGGACAAGAAGAAGGCGCGTCGGACGGGGGAAGAGGAAGATACCTCCGAGCGGGACAAGCTGTTAGCGGATATGGTGGACGCTGCGGAGGCCCTGCGCGCGCATGAGGGGTGGGGCCGGCGGGGGCCCAGCGTGCGGAGAAATTGAAGGCAATCCTCATTCCAAGGAGTTCTCACAAAGAGATCTCACGGTCGCGTTGTAAAAACCAGTGTGACGCTTGGTTCGCCTCGCCGTGGCTGACAACCCATTACAGCTGAATCGTTCTCACAAACGATCTCACGGACGCGCAGTAAAAACTCTCTAATTACCCAAGATATGGCTCGTCGGCGAGGATGCGAGACGGTGGAGACGCCCCGAGGTCCGCGTGGAACAGGTGTGCAAGATGAGCGCTGTCTCAGCGTCCTGCAGCGTCCACCGGACCGCGGGGCTCCTCCGCCGCCACCGTTCCCGTCCGACGTGCCCCGTCATGGGCGCTGTCGACCGCCACCGGCGGGTCCCCGAGGGGCGCCTCACGCCGCCTCGGGGCACAGCGCAGGCCACCCCCAGGCACGTCCCTGTCCGCACCGCAGGCACCACCGCCACTACCTCCACCACTGGCACCAGCACCGCCACCATCGCCGGCGGCTCCGACCTTTGTCCCCGGCGGTGGCCATGCGTCTACCCGCACAGTCGCCCGCTCGCCGCGGCTGGCCGCCGCGCTCGCCGCGCCGCCCCATGGCGGGTCCCTGCGGCGGCTGTGCCGGGCCGTCAGGCTGCCGCCGGCGCTGGTGCGGTCGCTGCCGGCGGCGGTGGCGGCGGGGCTGACCGACCGGACGGTCCCGCTCGAGCACCAGTGGGCGCGTGTCGAGCCGCGCGACGCGCTCCTCGCGGGTGGTGGGGCGGCGGCTGCGGCGGCTGGCGCTCAACTTTGTGTGCACGCCGTCCGTGAGGCGAACGCGGCGTGGCTGGCCGGCCGCGTCCCAGACCTGGTCGTGCTGCACCTGCTCAGCACGTTTTGGCTGGTGGACGACGCGGGGAACGTGACGACGTGGTGCGATGCGCTCGACTAGGAGTACCTGGAGATGGGGGGGGAGGAGGATGTGGTGCGGGATGGCGCGCTGAGAGTCTTGGCCGGCCACCTGCGCCTGCCGGAGCTGGTCGTGTCGGCTTGTGTGGAAACAGACGGGCGGACGAGGAGAACGAGTTTGCCGAGGAGCCAACCGCCGCGACGCCGCGGCCGTCGATCGACGCGGTCGGCGCGGCGCTGGCCACCCTGACGCCGTCGGTGCAGCGCTTTGGGCTCGCCTCGTGCGCGCCAATGGGCCTGCTCGTAGCGGCCTTTCCGCCGCTGCCGCACCCTATGCGTCTGCGGCTCGATAGTTCCACCGCCGACGCGGACGTTCGCGACGTCCGCCTGCTGCCGGTGGCGGCGGGGGCTCGCGCGCGGCGGCGGCGTCCCCCGCCTGGCCGACCTCGCCTTCTGCCTGCCGTGGCGCGTCGGCGCGGGCGGCGGCCTCGCCGTCGAGCAGCTCAACCGGCTGACCTCCCTCTGGCGGCTGCGGCTGGTGGGGGTGCCCAGCGCCGACGGCGACGCGTGGGCGACCACCGCCCTGCGGCGCGGCGCGCTGCCTCGCCTGGCCGACCTCGTCGTCGAGGTGCGCGGCAACGTCACCCTGGATGCACCCGTGCCCACCCTCCAGGCACGCTGCCCTGCGCTCGCGGCGGCACGTCCACGACGCGACCCGTCGACGTGGCGCTGCTGCTGTCGCGGTCGGCCGCGCGCGTGCCGGCCACGCTTGTGCGCTGCACGGTCGTGGCCGGCGGCACCGACGGGTCGGCTGCCAGTGACCCGCTGCTGCGGTTCATCGGAGCGTGCCGTTGCCGCGGGTGGGCACCGTTTGTTGGCCCAGCCGCCAGGAGATGAGGGTGGACCCTCAGGTGAGAGGAAGGGGGGGGAGGGGGGGGGGGGCGCTGGCCAGGGACACCCTGCGACCGGCTCTCGGTTGGGGGGGTGCCGATCGACGGGGCGTCTGGTGGACGGGAGTGGAGCGAGGTCGGGAGCGGAAGGGAGGTGGGGCGGCGTAGGTGGCGCACCCGCCCCCATTGACGAGCAAAACGGGGGCCGCGGGACCCGCCCTGCTCGGCGGGTGGTCGCGGGTGGTGGTGGCGCCGGCGCGGCGCTGCACGTAGCGCGGCCGCTCTGCTGGCCGCCGCTGCGTTGGCGATGGGATGGGGGGGTAGCCGCGTCGGCGGTGGCGGCGACGACGGCGGCGGCAGCTGCGGTGGTGGTGGCGGCGGCAGCGGCGGTGGTGGTGGCGGCGGCGGCGAAACGCCAGGCAAGCACGCGCCGGTGGCGCTGCCGCCACGGTCGCAAAGGGCGGCGGCGCACCGCGACGGTGGCGCTACCGTCGCGCCGGTAACGGGCGGGTGTGCAGCACAACGGTGGCGCCGGCACCGCGGTGATGGAGGGGGGGGTGGAAGCTGCACGACCGTGGCACTGCCGCGACGGTCGCGAAGGAGGAGTGGGGAGAGCACCGCGACGGTGGCACTGCCTGCCGTCGCGGCGTTAGAGGCGGGAGCAGCACCGTGTCCGTCGCACTGCCGTCACAGTCTCGGAGGGGCGGGGTGGGACAGCGCCTCCGTGGCGTTGGTGCCGCGGCGGTGGACGGGGGGGGAAACTGCAGGACCGTGGTACTGCCGCCATGGTCGCGGTGGAGGCGGGCCAGACGAGGCGACCGAGGCGCCGGCGCCGCGATAAGGATGGGAGTCGTGCGGCTGAGAGACCTCCAGAGCTGCGGGCCTGGAAAAACAAGGTGACCAATGAGTGTCCAGAAGGGGCTCACGTATTCAATTGAGAGGGCGCCTGTGAGCCATTCATCCACATTCGGCGACACCCGTTCTGTGTAGGAGCTTCGCTAACGAAAAGTCAGCAAGCCGCACAAAAAGTGGCATCAATCACGATTTTGAGACTGCGTGATTTGCTTGGGGCCCTTCTGAATCTGGTCGCCGTCGGCAGGGCCACTTCACTTTTTTCGTGGACAATGGTTGACCTCCGTCGTCGCACCGCCGGCGGGAGGCCACTCGCCCGCCCAATTGGAAGGGGCCTCGGGGGGGCGCTCGCCGATTTTTGGGCGGCGACCGACGGCGGTCGGCGGCACACAGCCAGGCTGGCTGGCCAGCTCACCCCGGCCGCTGCCGCCGTCAAGAGCGTCCCACCCATGCTGTCGCGTGGTCATCTGACGCCGTCGGCGAGGCCCAACCACGGACCGCGACTGGCTGGTGTTCTGGTGGGCGGCGGCGGCGGCGGCGGCGGCGGCGGCGGTGGCGGTGGCGGCGGCGGTAGTATCGGACCGCACCTACGGTAGCGACTCCCCGCGGTGGCGGCGGTACCCGTCCGTCACCGCAGCGCGGACCGCCTCCTCTTTCGCCCGCGACCGCCGTCCCCATCGCGCCTCCGCCGCGGCCGCTTTCGCCGCCCCCCCACGCTGCATGGTCCGCGGACAGTGCGTCGTGGCTGCCCGCCATGGGTCTCCTCGGCGCCGTGGCGGCTCTGGCTGACCCCCGTGGGGGGCTGCCGCCGCCAGCCGGCCTGCTGGCCGGCCTGGCGCCCGGCCGGCCGTCGTCGGCCGCCGTCGTTGCGTCGGCGGCGGCGGCGGCGGCGACGGCGGCCGCCGCGGCCGCGTCGGCCGACGGCCGGCACGGCGGCAGCGGCCGGCACTCCCCCGAACCCGAGTTTGAGTCGGTGTCCGAGCCGGGCGCCGCGTGCGATCGGTCCGCCTCCCCGCCGCCGCTGCCGTCTCCCCCCGTGGCCAAGGCGGTGGCACCCGTGGCAGCAGCGGTCATTGCCCGCTACCGGGTCGCCCTGGACGCGCTGCCCGTGCCCGTGTGCCGGCCGACGGCGGGCCTGACCGACACGCCCGCCCACTTTCTCCGCTCTCGGCTGCTGCCCCGTGTAGATGCGATTGGGGATGACGACGACGAGGAGGATGGGGTGGCGACGATGACGACGGCGGCGGCGGCGGTGACGGCCGCCTCGGCGGCAGCGGCCGCCGCAGACGGCGATGACTCGGAGGAGGAGGGTGCCTTTTACGGGGTCGACCTCGGGGCGGTCGCGTCCCGCCTGTGGGAATTCCACGCCGCCCTCCCGCGGGTGCGCCCCCACTTTGCGGTCAAGTGCAACCCCGACCCGGTGGTAGTCTCCCTGCTCGCCGACCTTGGCGCCTCGTTTGACTGCGCGTCCGAGCCGGAAATCGCCATGGTCGCCGCCGCCCTCGGCGGCGACCCGGCCGCCGTCCGCGACCGGGTGGTGTACGCCAACCCGTGCAAGGCTGCGTCGCACGTGGCGTTTGCACGGTCGGTGGGCGTTGCGCTGACGACCTTTGACAATGCCGACGAGCTGGTGAAGATGGCCGCCGTCGCCCCCGACGCGCGGCTGCTCCTCCGCATCGCGACGGAGGACGCGGCGGCGCTGTGCCCGCTGAGCTCCAAGTTTGGCGCCGCCCTGTCGGACGTTCCCGAGCTTCTCCGCGTCGGCGCCCGCCTCGGCCTGTCGATCGTGGGGGTGGCGTTCCATGTGGGCTCGGGTTGCACCTCCTTGGCCAGCTACGCAACTGCCCTAGATGCGTCGCGGGCAGTGTTTGACACGGCCGCTGCGATGGGCCTGCCCCCGATGAGCGTGCTGGATATTGGCGGGGGGTTCCCGGGCTTTGACGGCGACTCGTCGATCACGTTTGATGAGATTGTAGGGGTAGTACGGCCGCGGATCGACGAGCTCTTTGCACCAGAGGTGGACGTGATTGCCGAGCCGGGGCGCTACCTCGTTACGTCGGCCTACGCGCTCGCCACGCAGGTGCTCACTCGGCGGTTTGGTTGGCTGGCCAACGGGGGCGACGGGCGGGGGTCAGCGGACGTCGCCACGCCCGGTGCGGTCTCGACGGTGCAGTACCACTTGGGCGACGGCGTGTACGGCTCCTTCAAAGACGCGGTGATCTTGGGCGTGCATTTTCCGCCGCGGGTGCTGGCCTCCAGCTCCGCCTCCAGCACCGTCATTACCGGCGCCGGCCTGACGCGGCGGACGCTGCACGGAAGGGCCGACGGTGGCTCTCACGACGACGATGGCGGGCCGCAGGTGCTTGCGTCAACGCTTTGCGGTCCCACGAATGACCCCCTGGATGTGGTGGCCCGAGGCGTGCCGCTGCCGCTCCTGTCTGTCGGCGACTGGCTGTATTTTGACAACATGGGCGCGTATACGACGAGCCTGCGTACGGGTATTGATGACACGGCAAGGCCGCCATTGTACTACTATAGCTCGGTGTGAGTGGCGGCCAGGGCAGGGAGAGGGGTGCGAGCGGGCGTGCTGGTGGTCTTCTCTCATTTTTGTATGTGTGTCTCAACTAGGAACAATGTTGCCGAGGACAGAGGACTGCCTGTTCCCTGCTTGCGGTGGTGCTTTTGGTTGTGGAGGAGACCGTTGCCGTCCTATGATGCGGTCGGGACCGCCTGTGGGTCTGATGCCCACGGCCCCGTTCAGGATACACGTTGTGATCCACACATTTGCCGCGCTGCCGTCGTGTCCTTCGAGGATCTGACCAGGTGCTATCGAGTTTTTGCGTCCGTGCCCCCGTCGAGAGACCACAACTCTACCTGCTTGTACCAGTGTGTAGGTCAACACGTGTTGACAAAATTCAAGGATCGATTGCAATTAACTTTCGGGATGCCACGCTGCAGGGACTCCACCACAAGCGGCCACGCGACAGTGCCCATGCGCCATGACGGCATCACGTCGCCGCTCCCTTTCGCCGGTGGCGCTGTCGTCGTGACCGTGCCCCAACTACCGCCCCAGCCGTCTTCCTTCATCGCACCGTTGTTGGCCTGTGGTGACTACGGTACTGCAGTCGGCAAGTGGATTGCCGCCCCCGCCCTCCTTCCTCCATCCTTGCCTCTGCCGCCATTCTCCTTCGCCCCGGTTCTGTGTGGTGCCGCTTCCGCTCCCTCGTTCACCCCTCCCTCTGTCCGTGGCTACCTTGGCTACCCCACCTGCTGTCCCCAACCCCCCTCCCTCCCCCCCCCTCCCCCCCCCCCCAATTCCCGTTTGTTCCCTCCGGACTCTGCAGCGATGAGCGCCCGCACCCGCATGCGCCTGGACCTCGTCGCCCACTGGGCGCAGTACCTGGTCCTCCCCGTCGTGGCCGCGTCGGCCTACATGATTGTCACGCGCGACAAGCGGGCGGCGGCCGAGGCCGGGCGCGGCGTCTCGGCCGCCTCACCCGCTGGAACCGGTGGCGGCGGCGGGGGGCCGGCTGGCCCATCGCTGCCGCGGGAGCGGGCAGGGACCGCCGGGACAGAGGATGCGTTTGTGGGCGACCGGGCGGTGGTGGGCTTGGGGGTGGCGGCTGGCGGGTCGCCGCCGGGGGTAGCACAGGGAGGCCGTCCCTAGCGACAGGTGGGGGTCTTGGGGTGTTGAGTTGGTGGCGGGCGCTAGACCGTAGCCGTCCTGTTTTCCTGGGTCATATAGCTTTCTGTTTGTGTGACTCCTCTCAGGAGATTGGTTATGTTTGTCACCGGTGTTTCTGAGTCACCAAGCCTCTTGGGGCCTCTCCTCTGGTCATCCGCTTGTGCTTCCTAGACTTGGTTAAGGACACCTCCATCCAGCAGGGGGTCGGTCATTTGCAGTTCGCGACCTTTCTCGGACAGCTTTGTAGCGCGACCGCTCTCCGGAGCATACTGCCATGGAGTCTGCATCGTCGGGCTCTTGGCCTCTGGTGGGGTCGAACTCCGACCTGGGGTCCCTCCCACAAAGATTTGTTTCCCTTCGTGCAGGTGAAGTGTGTTGGCATGGCTCAAACAAGTGCTACATCTCTTCGACCGACTGTATTCAGCACGATGTCGCTGATTACGTACTCACTAACCAAAGACTGCTCCGCATGAGCGAATATTGTCGTGCAAACAGTGCGACTTGAGATGTTAACGTGAATTCTGAGCTCGTCAAGGAGGGAACAAGTTCCAACAAAGGCAGGCAGTCTAAGCAGAAACAGGTGAGGTCGAGGAAGAACAAGGAAGATTGCAGACAAAGACAACAGCACTCTGACCAATCAGAGGTCCGTTTGAGACATATTGTCAGTGCAGCCAATCAATAGAGTGGAAGGATTTGTCCAGCACTGAGGGCTGCCCAGTTATTCATGCATACGGCAATGCAGTCGTTTCAATGTGATAGTCGGACTTGTCGTTCGGGATGTTTCGCGCATCTCAGCAGCCAATCAGAGCACGTCCTGGTTGGCCAGGCATTGGTCAGAAGCTTGAAAGTATAATTGTCTCATCGATGAAAATTACGCAAGGACTGTCTTCACCGACTGCATGCCGCGTAGGCGCTGTGGTTGAGGGCATCCACGGCCGTCTCGCTCCCGACGCGGCTGCCGTAGGCGCGACTGTGGCGCCCAAGGGCTGCGCGGCCGCCCGCGTGCAGGCCACCCTGCCGGCAGGCTGACAAACCGCCCCTTGCATGACCGCCGCAGCGACCCTGGCACGCGGTAGTCGATAGGGGGCCGGCCTCCTACCCCGCCGGCCGCGCCCACCGCCGCCGCCGATGACTGACAGGCGGCGTCGCCGCCGAGACGTCTCGTCGACGCGCGCTGCTGCCGCCGCGCCGTGCCTGGCGCTCCCTACCCCCTAGGGCGGTGTCCACCTTCCCCCCCCCGCCCCGGTCCTGGGCGGCGCCCGTCCTCTTTCCCCCCACCCTCCCCTCCTCTCCGCGATGGGCGGCGGCGCCCTGGCCGGGGCGGTTGCCACGGGGTGGCGGGGCGCCTCTCCTCTGCTTCCCCCGTCGGCCGAGCAGGGACTGCCGTGCGACCCCCTTCGCTGTCCCGCGCCGCGTCGCCGGCTGACAATCTGTGCTTGCCGTCGTGGGACTGGCAACGCAGTGGCGGCGGGTCGCGTGATGCGGGGGCGCTGGGAGGGGCCGAGAGGTGAGCGGGGCGGGGCGGCGACGGCGGCGCACCCTGCCGGCGGGCGGCGTGCGCGGCGGCGCGCACGCAGTGGCTGCGGCTGTGATGGCGGCCGGGGGCGCCGCCGCAAACCAAAAGGGCCGCTGCGGTTGTTCCGCCCCTTTCCCCGTTCCGTGTGCGCACGTCCCCCCGGCCCCCCACCCCACGGCTCGCCTCGCGTATCCCCGTGCTGCGCAGGGGTGTGGCGGGGTCCATCCGCGTCCCCTTCCCGCTTGCCCCCCCTTCCCTCTTCGTCACCAGGTGCCCCTTGGCCCGCTGTTGCCGACGCTCGGGGTGCATCGAGAGCTGCTCCACCATCCCCATTTTCGCCCCTACCGCCGCGATGGCGTCCCCGACGCGCTCCCTCCTCGCTGTCGTTGCGGTGGCGGCGGCGGCCGCGGCGGCCGCCGCACCCGTGCGGGCGCAGGACCTACAGGCCATCGTGTCGGAGCTGTTTGGGGACTTCCCGCGGGTGGCCCCCGGCTTTGGCTTTACGTCTGCTATCATCCCGCTCGAGTCGACGCTCTTCAACTGGGGCAACAGCTACCCCAATGCCGAGGCGGTGTACGGGGGCGTGCAGTTTGCGGCGATTGACGCGAGTCCCAACTACCAGTGCGGCCTCCGCCGCGACGACTTGTCGCTGCTCTGCTGGGGCGGTGGCAACGAGGTAAGCCGTGCGCCGATTGGCGACCACTTTATCCGCCTATCGACGGGCCAGGGCCACGCTTGTGGCCTCAAGTTTGACGAGACGCTCGTGGACGTGGCAACGGCCACGCTGCGGGACGACACGGACGCGGGGCGGCGCGCGTTCTTCGCCACTATCGTGCCCGAGTGCTGGGGGTCGGCGCTGAGCTCGACCAACGACGCCAACCTGCAGGTGCCCAACATTGGCACGACCGACGACCCGCTGGTGAACATCCACGCCGGCCGCTCGTACACGTGCGTGCGCACCTTTTCCGGCCGGATAGGCTGCTCGGGCATCTTTGCAGGCGCGCTCGGTGCAAGCGAGACGGAGGCGTCGTCGGTGACGCCGTCGACGCTCTTCCGGACGATCAGCTCGGGCGAGTCGCACGTGTGTGGCATCACGTCGGCGGGCGCAATGGAGTGCTTTGGCGGCTGCTCGGGCGTGTCGGGCGAGTGCGAGCCGCCGACCGGCGAGACGTGGATGGGCGATGAAGGTACCGTCGCGTCGGGCCGCCAGTACACGTGCGCGCTCAACGAGGGCGGGACGCCCATCTGCTGGGGCTCGGAAACCCTCTTCCAGTCGTGGGTCGCCACGTCCCACCCGACGCCGACCAACGTCACGTTTTCAGAGCTCCACGGCGGCCGCTTCCACCTGTGCGGCATCATCCAGTCGCCCACCGACGCGTCCCTATCGGGCAACGTCCAGTGCTGGGGGCAGTGCGCGTTTGGCGAGTGCGACCTGCCAGAGGACAACCCCATCAACACGAATGGCGTCAAGTGCACCCGCCGGGCCGCGACCGCCCGCAACTGCCTGCGGACAACGTCTGAGACGGACGTGTGCGAGCTCCGCACGTGCGGCAACGGGTTTATCTGGAGCCTCGACGGCGGCTGCGACTGTGACATGAGGGAGGCGCCCCGCTACGTGGCCACCACGCAGATCAATGGGACGACCGGCGGGACGGGCTTTTACAACTGCGTCCGCGATGGGCGGCGCTTTATCGTGACGCCGCAAGACCCCAACTGCACAGCTTGAGGCGTGGCTGCTGTGGCGACGCGACAGCATCCTGTTTGTCGGTGGGGCGAGTGACCATTTTAACTGCGATTAACTCTGGCGTGCTAGCTTCGGCGCCAGACAGAGAAGAACATTGGGATCGTTTGAGTTTGAATGTCGGACCAGTGCGAGCGTTCCTGGGCGTACACGTAAATAGGAGTGCAGGGGGGTCGTCTCTTGAGCCTGATGCGGACCAGTGGTATGAACACTCGCCAACCGAGTGGGTGATGGCCACGTCGCGCAATGGACAAATAGAGGCGGGTCCCACAAGACCCTAACGATGGGACCAGGTGCACACCAACAGAATCCATCTGTACACGCAGTCACCGCGGCCGACCGCGTAAGCTGCTGTGAAATGCGCTCGCCGGTGGGGCACGACTGCCCCAAGCGCAGCAGACCGCAATGCCAGTGAAAGAGGGCACGCACCAGCACATACACACCTCAGCAGCAACCAAGAAACAGCGGACTATGCAACAGCCTAGACCAGACTGGCAACCCACGCGCCTGCGTAATGCTCAGCCTATCCACGGACCCATCCACCCAACCACCCACCCAACCACCCACCCCACCAACAACGAAACCCCCACCCCAACGCGCTGAACGACCGTCCCGCACGTCAGGGCCCCACACACCAAGGCGGCCACACCGAGTGCCCGCCCGCCGGCCCTTCACGCACAAGCACGCCACACGCCACAGGCGAGGCCTGTGGAAAGCGCCACCGCGACCCAGACACCAGCCACCGGAGAAAGGTATATACTGTTCAGGGAGACCCCCCCGCCTACAACATCTTCCTCACGAACCGATCCATCAGCTCGCCGCGGTTCCCTGCCTCACCGCCCTCACACACGTGAATCAGCTTGCCCTTCTTGGAGAAGCCCCCCTTTGGTGAGTTGAGCTTAAACGGCCACAGGAACTGGTTGGCCTGCTTGAACGACGGGCCCACAGTGTAGATCTCGTGGATGAGGTCCTCCATGCAAATGATGTTCTGCTTCGACAGGTTGGCTTCAATGACCCGGTTGTCAGACAGGGGCAGGCGGGACCAGCCCTTCGCGCGGCTGCCAACCTTGGCAAACCCTCGCTTGTAAATCAGCTCGCGGGTGGTCTTCAGGTTGGGGTACCCGTACGTGATGTACGGCTCCACGCGCTGCAGCATCCGCAACGTCGAGTAGTTCAGCTTGATAAACACGCCATTGTGAATCTGGCGCAGGCGCAGCAGCTGCAGGACCTTGCGCACCTTGGGCGCCAGCCCGTTGATACCACGGATGCGCACGACAAACGCGACCTTGGCGGCGGCCGGGACATAAAACTTGCCCTCCTTGCGGGCAGCCCGCTTGGCCTCGACCGTGTGGCGCGCGGTCTCGCGGTACTCGGCAGCGTACTTCTCGGCGCGCTTAAAGTACTCCTTCTTGGCAATCTTGCCCGCCGTCTTGGCCTTCTTCGCCGCCGTCCGCTGCACGGCCGCCACCTTCTCTGCCGTGCGCCGCTTCTTCAGCACCGACTCGGGCACAGCAGCAGGCGCCTTGGCCACCATGATGACGGGGTTTGGGGGACGGAGCCGGGGGGGGGGGAGGATTGGGAGGGGCAAGCGTCGGCTGCGTCACGGTGCAGCGTTTCGGTCGCCAGAACTGGCATCGGCGTCGACGAGACGGGCTCTCCGACGGCGATAGACCCCGCGGACCCGACTGCACGGCGGTGGGCGTCGGTCGACAAAACGATCGCAAAGCGATCGAAAAGATCGAAACGATGACCATGAAATTGCTGACTATTGTTGGATGGTACAGGGGGTGCTAGTTTCAAGACGACTAATCCACGGACAACCTGTCTCAGATTAGCCATAGGGGTGTCACATGATGGATGAAAGGCAGAGTATGCACGTGGGGGGACCGGCCCCCGGGGAGAAACTCTGCGATAGCAGAGTAACCCCCCTCACACGCAATCTGAACATCCGACGAAAACCCGCACGCGGCTCGTCGGAGAGAGGGGTGAACCGAGCTCGTGGCACTCGGCGGCCGGTGGCTATCGTGCCGTGAGTACCGCGGTGTGGAACCGACTCACGCCACGGAAGTTGCCCGGCCGCCGCCCGCCACCGCTGGCGCACCGTCTCCCGTCTCTGCCGCTCTGGCGAGCTCCGTGGTTGCCACCGTGTGCGTGTCCGCCACCACCGCCGTCCGCGCCCCGCCGTCGCCATCCGGTCCGACAGCCGCCTCCCCGCCCGCGTCGCCCGTGGCGACCGCCACCACTGCGGCGCCTGGGGGACGGCCGCAGGCGCCGTCGCCAGCTCGGTCTGCGGCGGCGGCGCCCGCCGCCTCGCCGTCGTCACCGCCTCCCAGCCTCGGCCGTCGTACGCGTTGCGGGCGCATAAACGGGTGGCACGGCAGCTGCCGTATCTGCCGCAGCGCCTTCCACCCCATGTTGGCCGCCGCGTTCACGTCGCGGTTGACCAGCTGCCGCGAACACGCCCGCTCCACGCAGCGCTTGACGCCCCACACCCCCGCGGCGGCGGGGGCACGAAACACGACCCTCGCCGGGGGTGGGTGCTTGACCGCCCGCTCTGCCGCCATCTTGGCAGCCTCTGCTCGACAGGCCGCCCGTCGCGCGGCGGAGCGCACCGGCTGCGTGCGCTCCCAGCCGGCCGTCGGCGGCGCACGCGGGCGCCCCTGCCGGCCACGGCGGCCCCGCCGCCGCCCACAGATCAGGGTGCCGCGGGGTACGGGCGGCGGCGCCGCTGCCGACGCGTACACGACCGCCAGCTGCTGGCGGCAGCCGGCGCACGCCTGACTCGAGTTGTGCTCGTCTGCGTCCACCATCCAGCACAGCCGGCGGAGGTGGCGGCGGAGCCACGTGGCGCCCCCTCGGGTGGCCGCCTGCCCGACCACCACCACCACCGCCGAGCGGTTGACGACGCGGCGGAGGCGGCCACCCGTGAGCTCCCGCGCCACGGCCTCGCCCAGCCGCCGCCGTCGGATGACTTGATGCACCCGCGCCTTGCGCTGGCCGGCCGTCGCCGCGGCGCCCCACACCGCCCTGTACTGCGGCTGGCGGCGTGACTCCATCCACTGGCGGCTGGCCGCCAGCACCGCCGCCGCGTCGCCCGTCCGCACCGTGTCGTGCGCGGCCACCACCTCGGGGGTCGTCGCCGGCGGCAGCTGGAGCGCGGCCAGCCGCTGCGCCGCCTCCCGCCGGTGCGCCGCCGCCGCCCGCGCCGTCATGCCGTTGCCTGCAGCTTCGGTGTAGCGGCCCCTGGTCAGGGTGTACACGGCGCCCGCGGGGGGGGGCGCCCGCCACCCCCGCGTCGCCCCGACCGCGTCTGCCACGCGCGCCGTCAGGCCGTCCAAGGCGGACGCAAACGCGCCGGCGGCGGCCACGTCCTGCGCCGCCGCCGCCGTCTTGCACGCCGCGAACGCGGCGCCGTCGGGCCGCCCGTCTGCCACTCGCGGCCGGACCCAGCCGGCGGCGGCCCGGCGCAGGCAGCCGAGCGCCACGTCGACGGCCGCGTGACGCGGCACCCGCCACCGGCCATTGCCGGTGGCCACCACCAGGCGCTGCGCCACGGCCCGCAGGCGCCGCACGGCGCCGCGCCGGAGGGAGGCTGCCGGCCCCCGCGCGGTTCTCTCCGACGGCGGGCGCACCGATGGCGCCGGCGCGGCTGTCCCGCCGGCGGCGCCGCCGCGAGGCGGTCCAGTCGTGGCCGCGTTGCCGCACGGCGGCTGCCGTTGCTCTGCGCCGCCGGGGGCGGCCTTGCGCTTTCTCCACGCCGGAGAGGGGGTGAGGGCTCCCGGAGGGGCCCCGCCCGCCGCCGCCGCCGCCGCCGCCGCCGCCGCCGCCGCCGCCGCGCCTGCCGCCGCCGCTTCGGCCGGCGCCAGGGCGGCGGCGCGCCAGACGACGGCGTCTAGCGCCAGCGCCGCGCGGGTGAGCGCGTCCGCCGCCACCAGCCGCGACCGCGCCAGCCGGCGGCGGCGCACCCACGGGCGGTCGCCCCATGCCGCTGCCGTCGGCCCAGACGAGACGGCCGTCAGGACGGTGGCCTTGCCGGGGTCTGCCGACACAACGGTGAGGGTCTTGACGGCGGCGATGGGGAAGCCCTGCTTCTCCAGCTGCGTGGTGGGGCTCCCCTGCACCCGCGACTGCACCCGGCTGCCGTTGGCCTTGCGCGTCACGGCCGCCACGTCCGCGGCCTCGGCCTCGGCGGCCGTCGCCGGCCGCGACAGCGTGAAGACCACCCCCTCCCCGTTGGAGCGGAGGTCGGCGCCGGAGGTGCACCGCGCAGTTTCCAGCCCCAGGAGTCCCGCAATGGCCGCCGCCCCCCGCCGACGGACGTCCTCGTACAGCTCGCGGTGTGCGGGCCAGGCGCGCCGGATGAGCGGGCCCAGGCGTGCCTTGGTCACCGTGCCATACCCGTGCAGGGTGGCGGCCTTGCCAGGCACCAGCGAGAAGGGCTTGTCCACCACCCCCTCCGCCTGCACGTGCAGCAGGTACGGGATGTACTCTGCCCACCGGCGCGCGACCACGTGCGCCCCGCCTGTGGGGAACAGCGGTGGGGTACCCTGCACGGGCGCCGGCTGCGCCCGCACCCGCGCGTCGGCAATCTCCCTGAGCGCCGCCGCACGCACGTCGGGGGGTAGGGCGTCCAGCTTGGCCGCGTGCGCCGCGTGGGGCGCGTCGCTCCCCCGCTCCAGGCAGCTCCTTGCGGCGGCGTAGACCGCGGCGCGGCGCCGTCCGCGTTGCTCTTCGCCAGAGGCGGGGGCGTCGGCCGCATCCACCACCATTGTGGCCACCCGCCACGCCAGCCGCCGGGTGGCGACCGCCACCGTCCTCGCCGTGTGGGTGACGATGGTGGTCACCACCCCTCGCCACCGCGCGTGGCTGTTGCCGTGCGGCAGGTGGTCGTGGCACGCGGCGTCAAAGGAAGACGCGAGCGCGTCCATGGCGTTACGCGTGGCGTCCATCAAGGCCGGGTAGGACACCGACAGCCGACGCGCAGCAGGCCCGCACAACGTGTTGTCCCGCGCCCGCCCGCAGCTGCCGCACTTCACGCCGGCGGGCAGGCTGCCGCCGTGTGCGCCACGGCAGCAGACCGCGTACGCCACCCAGTTCCAGTACTCGCCCCAGCCGGCGGGGCCGGGCAGCGCCGCCGCCCACCCGTCCGCCTTGACGGCGCCAAAGAGGGTGTGCACGGTGTTGAGCCACACCAGCGTCAGCGTGAAGTGCAGCTGCGTGTGGTGCTCGGCGGTGGCGAGGAAGCCGCCGCGCACGACGGCGTGCGCCGTTCCGTCGGGGCTCGCGGGCAGGGTGCGCAGGACCGCCGCGACGGGCACCATCACCGACGACGTGCCCGTCGCCCGGCAGGCGTACGGGTCGGACGCGGCGGGGTCCTCCCCGCGGTCGTACGCGTGCGGGTTCTTGTCGCCGCCCACCGCCGTGGCCGGGCACGTCGCCGCCCCCGTCTTGTGAGACCGCTGGCGGCAGCGGGCGCAGGGGCCGCCGCCGGGCGCCGCCCCGCGGCGGTCCTCCACCTCTGCCACGCGCCGCGCCATGCCGCGGGAGGTGCTCCCAATCAGGGACGCCGCCCGCCGCGCCCGCTGCGCCAAAAGGCCGTCGTCGTCCAACGGGTGGTGCGCGTCCACCCACGCGGTCGCGCCCGCCACCGCCGGGGTGGTGGCCGCCTCCAGGGCGGCGCCCGACGCCGCCACCGCGCCGTCGGTGGTGGGCGAGGCTTCGTGGGGCGCCCCGGCTGCGGCGGCCGCCGCCGCCGTCATTCTGGCGAGGGCCGCGTCCAGCGCGGCGCCGTCGGGCAGCTGCGGGCGCCGCGCCCGCGCCTCGCCCATGCGGCGCAGCAGCCCGCGGAGGCGCCCCTGCTTGAGGTGCACGGCGGCCTCCAGCTCGGCCACCTCCCGCGGGTCGGCGTCGTCGCCCGACGCGGCGCCATCTCCGGGCGGGAGGGCGTCGTCGGCGTCTGCGCCGTGTCCGTGCGGTCCTTCGTCTTGAGGGCCGGCGCCCGGCTCCTCCTCGTCCGGCTCCATTGCAAGCGCCGCGGACGTCGGGAGCCGGTGGGGGGGACGCGTGCTCCTTGGCACGGTCTGGTGCTGCCGTCCAGTGGTGGCGGGGGGCGGGGACGGCAGGGAGCGGCCCCGCTTATATGGGGGCGCCAGGCGTCGGGGGGGAGCCCCCCGCGCGGGCTCAGCGGGCGGACTTGCTACGCGCCGGGCGCGGCAGTATCTGGGGATCTCATCCACCCCGCGGCATCCGCATTTTGCGTGGAAGGGGAGGGGGGGGGGGGGTGGCCTGTGCGTGCGCCACGTGGACCTGAGGCGGGGGGGCCGCGGGAGGGGGGGTTGAAGAGGGGGGGGGGGGGGGGGGGGGTCTGGTGAGCGGCGTCACCCTGGCGACGTGCGCAACACAAGGAACACCGGCGACGTCGGGAGCTCAAGGAGATCTGTCGGCGAGGTCGTCCGTCAGATGTCCGGGCGGGGGCGGTCAACGTAATTCACGCCTTCCGACCGTCGTCTGGGTGGGGATCAGCGTCACAAATTTTACGCGAGGCTGCAAGTGCTGCCGTGCTGGCGGTCGCGGCGGCCGCCAAGAGCGGCGCCGGCGCCGGCAACGGCGGCAACGGGGTCGGCGGCGACGGCAACGGGCGCGGCGGCGGCGCCGACGGCGCCGGCGACGAATAAGGCGGCACAGCTTGTATTAAATTACGGACGACTTACTTTTGTGCGATCCAATTACTCGGACTTACTTGAGTAGTACTACTCGATCTGGGCCATCGACGTCCGCGTGATTCGCAGTAGTACTACTGCGAACGTCGCACGACCCGCACGATGTTGTTGATCTCAGGACGTTGCCAGCATGCGAGCACGGCCAGAAGGGCTCCCCATGTCATATCCCGCACTGCAGTCGCTGTGTGCCGCTTTCATTCGTATAGTTACGTGGGAAGTTATTATTCTACAGCGCGATTACTCGGACTTACTTGAGTAGTGCTACTCGATCTGGGCCATCGACGTCCGCGTGACTCGCAGTAGTACTACTGCGAATGTCGCACGACCCGCACGATGTTGTTGATCGCACATCGTTGCGCGTACGCGACCTCGCCGCCTCCGGCCGTGCCGCCACAATCGGCCGCCAGGCCGCTCGCGGCGGCGGCGGCGGCCGCGCCGTCGGCGGCGGGGGGCACCCCGGCAACGACGGCGGCTGCCGCGGTGGGCGGGGGGGGGGGAAGCCAGCTGGCGGCGGTGGCGGCTGCGGCGTGCCTGGGCTGTGAGGGCACGGGCGGGGGTTGGGGGGTGGGTGGGTAGGGACGCCGCCGATGCGACGCGGGAGGTGTGGACCGCGCGGGGTGCGCCGCCTCCCCCGCGCCGCCGCCGCGGGTGGCCAGCATCCCCACCCTCACAGCCCCCGACGCGGGCGCTTCCCCCCCCCCCCCCCTCCCCAGCTGAAAACGCCACGGGCGCGTCCGCCTCGCGCTTGACCCCCCCCCCCCCCCCCCCCCCCCCCGGCGGCGGCACCTCGACCGCGGCGGCGAGGTCGGCATCCGCCCACACCCCCCCCCCCCCCCCCCCCCCCCACCACCCCCCCGCCGGCGGGCGCCCCCCCCCCCCCCCCGGCCCGCCGCCCGCGTCGGCTGCCGCCGCCCGCGCGTGGACGCCCGCGGCGGCGGCGGCTGCCGCCGGCGCCGCGGCTGACGGCGGCGGTGCGGGGCTGGGCGGCGCCGGCGCCGGCGGCGGGTGGGCCGCGGGCGGCGCCCCCCCCCCCCCCGCGCTCCCCCCCCCCGACGACCCGCTGCGCGACGAGGCGCGCGCCATCGCGCGCCTGTCGGCGGTGCTGTCCCGGCCCGCCGCCGCCGCCGCCGCCGCCGCCGCTGCCGACGAGCCGCTCGGCCGGGTGTGGGCGGCGTTTGACGCGTCGCGGGCGGGCGCGGCGGCGGCGGCGGCGGCGCTGCTCGAGGCCACCGCCCGGTCGCTGCGGGCGGTGGATGGGGTGGCGGCGGTGGCGGCGGCGGTGGCGGCGGCGGCGGCCGCCGCCGCCGCTGCTGCCGCGCCGCCGTTGGCGGTGGGTGGGGGGGCGGGGGGGGGGGGAGCGTGCCGGCGCGGTCGGCTTTGTCGGCGGCGCGGGGGGCGCGGCCGCGGCGGCGGTGTGGGTGGCGGCGGTGGGGAGGGGGGGGGGGGGCGCGACCAGGGTAATGCCAGGGGTGGCGCTTGGGGACCGGGTGGCCGCGGCGGGGGGGGTGGAGGTGGGGGCGGCGGCGGTGGGGGGGGGGGGTTGCCCCTGCTGCTGGTGGGTATGGTGGCGGCGGTGTCGGCGGTGGTGGTGGCGCCGCCGCCGCCGGCGTTGCGGCCACGTACGCCGACGCGCTGGCGGTCTTTGACGTCTACGCCGAGGCGGCGGTGGTGATCGCCCGCGCGGGCGGCGCGGCCGTCCTCGTCCGCCTCGTCGAGGCGGTCGACGTGGCCGCGCCGCCGCGGCCGATCCCGTGCGGCTGGAGGGATGGCGGCGGGGGGCGGCGCGGCGGCGGCGGCGGCGGCGGCGGCGGCGGTAGTGGCGGCGGGGAGTCGGCCGAGGTGGCGGCGGCGGCGGCGGCGGTGGCGGCGCCGCGGGCGGCAGCGACGTCGGTGGCTGCGTGTGGCCGCCCGCGACGGCAGACACGGCCGCTGCGCTCGCGCTCGCGGCCGGAGCGGCGCTCGCGGCGCTCGCCCCCGCCCCCCACCTCGGTCCCGCCGTCGCCGCGGCGGTCGCGCCCGCCGCGGCCGGCGGCGTCGACCTCCCGCTGCTGCTGGCGGAGCTCGCGACGGCGCCGCCGTCGCGGCCGACGCGCAGCGGGGGGGGGGGCGGCGGCGCAGCCGGCGGCGGCGGCGGCGGCGCCACTGGGGGGGGGGGGGTTGGGCGCGCTTGCTACAGCCGCGGATGGGCTTCGGCGGGTGGTCGCGACGTATGGGGGAGTGGGGGGGACGGTGCGCGGGGTGGGGGTGGACGGGGGGGGGGTCGGCCGTCGGGGGGGGGGCTGGGTCTCCGCTGGAGGCTTCGCGTGTCGGGGACGCGCCGCCCGCGGGGGTGGTTGCCGCCGCGGGCGGCGGCCTGCTCTTCTCCCCGGCCACTGCCGGCACGCGCGGTGCCACCGCGGCCGCCGCCGTTGACGCCTTTTCCTCTACCGTCGCCGCCGCTGCGGATGGCGGCCAGAGCGGCCGCGGCGGCCGCGGCGGTGGCTCCGACGATGTCGCCGCCGCCGCCGCCGCTGTCGACGCGGCCGGCGGCGGCGGCGGCGACGCGGCCGGCGGCGGCGGCGGCGACGCGCGGCCGCCGCCCGCGGCGGCGGCGGCGGCGGCGGCGGCGGCGGCTGCGGCGGCGCTGCCGGCGCCCGTCGCGACGGCGCGCGCGCAGCTGCGCGCGCTGCGCGCGCACTGCCGGTTTGACTCGCAGTTCTTGTTGTACGAGAGCGCGCTGTGAGAAGCGGGGGGGGGGGTGGAGTGGGAATGGGGAGGGGGACAGGGCGGCAGCTGTGGGGAGTGTGGGGTGGGGGGGGGGCTGGGGATGGGGGCTGGGGGTACTGGGAGGCGAGGATGGGGAGGGTGGGGGGGACCAGTCGGGGACGTAGGGGGGCGGCGGCCATGCTCTCGTTCTACTTCTTTGCCCAAGCGGGTACCGGGGGAGAAGGGGCAGCCCACGCCTCTTGCGTCGCGGGGCGGCATCGTCCGCAGCGGCACGGGGGTGCCTAGCGGCGGGCGAGACCGTGAGGGGGTGGGGCGGGAGCGGCCGCCGGCCGCCGAGGCCGGCGCGCCCCCCCGCGCCCCCCCGCCCCTCCCGCGCCCCCCCCCACCTCAGCCCGCGGCGGGCGGCGGCGACAGCGGCGACCCCGCGGCGGCGGCGGCGATAAACGCGGCGCGGACGGCGAGGAGGAAGGCGGCCACGTCCACGTCGGTGGCGAAGCGCGCGGCGAGCGCCGGCAGCGCCGGCACCCGCGGCTCGCAGTGGGTGACTGCCGGGGGGGGGACGGGGGGAGGGTGCAGTGGGGACGGGCAAGCGGGGGGTTCGGGGGGGGGGGGGGGATGGCGCAGCGATGGACCCGGGCGGGTGTTAGGGTCGGCGAGTAGGGGTGCCGCGGCGGGGGTGGGGGGCGGGGCGGGCCCGCTCCCGCCGCCGCCGCCCGCCGCTCGAGGCGGCGGCCGCGGCGGCGGGTGGCCCCGCGGCGCGCGTACCCGACTTCGCCCCCGCGACCCCCCGGTCGGCCACCTCTGCAGGTTTCCACCCCCCCCCCCCTCGACGGTCCCCCTACCTCTTCCCTCTCCCCCCGGTGTGCGTGAGCGCACGCCCCCCCCCCCCCCCACCCCCCCCCCCCAGAACGTACCCCACAGCGCCGCGTCAAAGCCGACCGTCGCGACCGCCGCCGGCGCCCGCGGGTCCACGTACGTAAACCGAAAGACGAGCACCGCCGCAGCCGCCGCGTTGCCGACGGCCACGCCCAGCAGCGCCGCGTAGCGGTCGGCGCGGCGGGCCGCCGCGGCCGCCGCCGCCGCCGCCGCCTCCATCGCGTCGGTCTCTGGGAGGGAGGGGGCGGTTGCGGCGGGGGGGCAGCCGAGGGGGTGATGGCAGGGGGCGGCGGGAGGGGGGGGTGCGTCAGTCGATGCGGCAACCAGGCGGAGGGGTGGGGGGCGTGGAACGGTGGCGGCCACCGGCCGCGGCGGCTGGGGCGCGGCAGTGCGCGCGCGGTGAGACGCCCGCGCACCCAGGCCATTGCAGCCCCCAGGAGCGCCTCAACCCACGCACCAACAGAACATAAAACGGGGAGGCGCTCCCCGTCGCCCGGTCCGACAGTCCCCCCGCCCTCCCCTCACCACCTTCCCCCCCCCCCCCCCACCCTCCCTCCAACGTACCCCGCTTGTACGCCTCGATGAGGGTAGATTATCAGAACTCACCAACGAAAAACTAAACTTGTACCGGACTTGTCTGCCAGGTATCGATTCGGGTCGACTGGTCACGCAGTGCACATCATTCTTCCCCTCCGTCTTCCTGTGTCTCCCCTCCCCGCTGCCTGGCTCTCCTCTGCCCTGCCCGGCTCTTCACCTCGGGTGCGGGGACTGGCCGTCGCGTCGTGTTCGTTGCGGGTGGTGGCGCCGTCGCGGTACGGGTGCACGCTGCGGCGGCAGTGGCGGCTGCGGCGGCAGCGGCCACGGCGGCAGCGGCGGCGGCTGCGCGGGGCGGCGGCGGCGGCGCGGGCGGCGACGCCGCCGACCGTGCTATGGCACCGACGACGACGCCATGGCCACAGGCGGGGGTCGGCGGGTCGGGCTGCTGTGGTGACGCCCGCCGCCGCCGCCCCGCGGGCGGCACTGGCCGCCGCCGTCGACGAGGCGGCGGCCGTGCCGGTGGGGGGGGGGGGGGTGGCCGGTGCGGCGGCAGCGGGTGGCGGGCGGCGGCGGAGCGGCGGGGGGGGGCGGCGCCGATTGCCGCACTTTGGCGGGCGACGGCCGAGCGTCCCGACTGCGGGGGCGGCGGGGGGGGGGGGGGGGGGGGGGAGGGGGGGGACGGCGGTCTGCGTTGCCTCGCACGCTCTATCGCGTCGGGCCGCCCCCGGCGACGCACGTGCCAGCGGGGGGTGGCCGCGCCCGTGGCGGGGACCGCCTCTGCACGCCGGGGGGGCGTCCGGCCACACGCTGCTCCGCCGTCGTGGCCGCCGCCGCCGCCGCCGCCGCGGTCGCCGCCGACTGGCGGCGACACGAGCGGCCGCCGTTTGCCGCCGCCCCGTGGCGGCAGCGCCAGCGCCGTCGCGAGGGGAGGCGGCTGCCGCCACACGGCACCGCCGACGGCGCCGGCGCTGCCGGCGGGGACGACCCTTCCCCCCCCCGGGCGGCGGCTGCCGCGCGGACGGGGCTGTGCACGCAACAAACGGGGACACTATCCGTCCGCAGCGGCCGACCGCGGCGGCCACTGCGCCGCGCACCCCTCCCACAGCACCGCCCCTTTCCCGGTCCCCGCAAACTCCCGGCGCCCGCCCCACCGTCCGCCACGCGCACTGCGCCGCCTGCCGCCCGCTGTAGCCCCCACCGTATCCCACCCCGTATCCCACTCTCTATCCCACCTCCCGTGTTCCCCCCCCCCAGTAGCACCCGCCGCGTCCCCGTCCCTCCCGACGCGCCAGTGCGGTCCACCCCCATCGCCACCGGCGCCCACGGCGGCCAGAGCCGCCGCCGCCGGTCGAGCGCTCCCCTAGGCAGTCGGCGCGGCGGCCGGCGGGGGTCCCTCCCCCCCTCCCCCCCCCGGCGCGGCTGGCGCCCCGCCCTTGGCCGCGCCCTTCTCCTTTGCCACTGGCACCGAGTCGGCAAAGAGGAACTCGTGGGTAAACGCCTCGGCCCAGGCGGGCCCAAAGTAGGTGGAGAAGAGCCCCACCGCCGGGTCCCGCTCCGCCGAGTACTGGTCATAGTCGGCCTGCGCGGCGCGCGTCGCGGCAATCACCGCCGGGTCCGTCTCGGGCGTCGCCGCCTTGAACGCGCGGATGTACTCGGCGAGGTACTCGACAAACGCCGGGTACAGCTCCGCCGTGATCGGCTCGGCGTTGTCAAACTTGCCAAACGCGAGCTCCTGCGAGAAGAACCGGTTCTCATCGTAGAAGCGGCTGCTCATCTTGCCCGCCAGCCCCGGGTACTTGGCCTTGATCGCCGCCAGCGGCGCGATGTACTTGTCGAGGTAGGCGCGCTCCTGCGATAGCGGCTGGAAGTCGAGGATGCAGAGGACGCGCTTTTTGCCAAACGCGAGAAAGTCAATGCCCAGCAGCGGCAGGTCGTACGCGGGGTCGGGGTACCAGACGCTGTTGAACACCTGCGCGGGGAGGCCGGCGTCAATGTAGGTGGCGCGGATCTTGCGGAACCCGTCGGCCGAGAAGTTCCACGACTCGATCCGCGCGGGCTGCAGCAGAAAAGCGGGGGCGGGGGAGAAAAAACAACAGGAGAAAAACGCACAGCGCACAGACAAGGACGGGCAGCGTGTATAGCCGCCGTTGGTGGCATCAGCCGCAAGTGGCGAAACGGATAGAGGCCGTCAGCGGCATGGACGCATGGACACCCTGGTGGTATCTACCGCCTCCTGGCGCGTGTCCTTGCACGGCAGTAGCAGCAGCAGTCGCCAAGGCCAGGCCACTGACAACACGGACACCTCGCGCCACAAGCATGCACGCATAGACGCTCCCTCCCCCCCCCCTCCACCATCCCCACCCCCACCTCCCCACCACTCCCCCCTCGCCTCACCCCACACCCCACGCGCAACGGCTAGAGCCCCCCGGCTATCAGTGTGGGGGTGTACAACCCCCCCCCCCCCCCCCCCCCCCTCCACAAAAACTCACCCGCTTCTTCCCCGTCTGCAAGCTCAGCGACTCCTCAAACGGCAGGTCCGTGACGCCCGTCAGCTCCGCCCGCATCACCCCCAGCATGTGCACGATAAAGTCCATGAAGAGCAGCGGGAACTCCTCGCCCGCGACGCTCACCCGCCACGGCAGCGCGGCAGCGCGGTCGGCGCTGCCAACGAGCGGCTCGGCGGCGGGTGACTCGGCCGCCGCCGACGCGGTCGGCGGGGCCACGGCCCGCCGCGGCGGGCCCGCCGGCCGGCCCGCCGCGGCGGGCGCCCCCGCCGCGGGCCGCCCGCGGCACGCGCACCGGCGGGCGGCGGCGCGGCGGGACGGGGCGGTGGCGAGGCCAGAGGGAACAAACGCTGCCATGATGAACGGGTCTTGGATGGAGTACGCACGGGGAGAGTTGGGGAGCAGCGCAGTGCAGGGGGGGGGGAGGACGCTGGCGCGCGCAAAGAGAGGCTGCCGACGGGCGAGCACAGCGTGTCGCGCAGCGCGTCTGGAGAGCGCGAGCGGGACGAGGGAGGTCACGAGCGCGGCAGCTGTGATCCGACCCGCACGGAGCTGCGTTGTCCTTACAGCACACGGGGTGGTGTGATCATCATCGGGGGACCCGAGTAAACTCGGGCTGTCGTGAACTGGGGAAACGGAGACAGCGTCGGAAAGTTGCAAATTCGGTCAGAAATTGCAACCAGATACTCAGTCGTGTATCTCCCAGACCAGCGCCTGCGTCCCCTGTCTCTCCGCCCCACCATCCACCATGCGAGTCTCCGACGCCCTACCTGCTCTCGATGAGCTCCTCCACAGCGGTGCCAGCCTGGTGTCCGCTTTGCGCTCCGTTGCTGCCTCGCGGGGTGTGACTTTTTCGGCCCTCAAGGCCGCTCACCACCGCCGGACGAGGACTTCCACCGACGGCCACGGCAACCGCCGCCTGACCGTCGAGCAGGAGCAGACGGTGGTCGGGGTGGCGCAGGCTTTTAGTATCAACAACCTGCCGCTGTCCCGGCAGCAGATTCGGGAGATGGTGGCTCGTCGCTGGGGCGTGTCGGTGTCGGACCCGTGGACGCGTCGCTTCCTCGCCCGCCACCGCGCGCACCTGCGTGCTCGGACCTGCAAAGCCCTCGCCGACAAGCGGATGGGGGCGCAGATGCTGGCCAATGTGGATGGCTTCTGCGAGGAGCTGACGGACTTCCTCCAGTCGCACGCATTCACGGCGTCGGCGGTCATGAACTTCGACGAGACCAGGGTCGTCGTCAAGGGCGGCCACCTGGCCACCCAGCGGGTAGTGGCTGCGGGGAAGGAGCGGGCCAACGCTGCGTCGACGCGGAGGTCCACTGTGGCCTCGTTGCTGACGTTCGCGGCGGCAGACGGGTCCATCTTTCTGAGTGTCTACGTGCTGAAGGCCAACTTCGACGAGGACGGCCGGTCATCTGTCAACTTCTCGCTTGAGCCGGCCACCCGCGTCTCCCGTCGCTCCTGGCCTCGCTTTTTTTGCTGGACGGACTCGGGCTTCCTCGACGCGGACCTGTTTGGCCGGGTGATGGACCTTGTTGTGGAGGAGTGGACGGTGAGGAACCCCGGTCGCGCTCTTCTGCTCTTTGGCGACCAGTGCTCTGCCCACATGCGGGCGGACACGCTCGAGCGGGCCCTGGCGCGTGGCGTCTACCTCTTCTTCCTCGTTGCAAATGCGTCGCACTTCCTGCAGCCGTTGGACGCGGCCCCGTTCGCCGTGTTCCACCGACATCTGCGGATCAAGAACGACGAGTACGTCATGGACGCGATGCTGTCTGGTCAGAGCGTCCGGGACGCGCTGCTGGCGGCTGCCTACCACTGCGAGCGGGTCAGCTTCACACCTGCAGTTGTAAAGCACGCTTTTGTCACCACTGGGCTGTGGCCATTCAACCGGGAGGTGGTGCGCGCGCGGGCCGAGGAGAACCTGGGGGTGGCGGACCCCGGGTCGTCCCCGCGAGAGCAGGCGCGGGCCATGACGGGTGAGGTGCTCGCGGCAGCGAGGCAGAGAGACGCTGAACGCAGGGACAAGGCGGTAGGGGGCAAGGCCGTGGTGCAGCGCGGCGCCATCCACTCCCCGTACAACCTGGTGGCAAGCGCTCGCAAGAGGTCCGCGGAAATGGCGGCTGAGGCGGAGGAAGTGCGAGCCCGCAAGATTGCTCGCGCTAAGAAGGCGGCGGACAAGGCAGCCCTTGTTGCTGAGGCGCTATTGGCCCGACAGGACATGGTGTGTCAGGTGTGCAAGGTCACCCGTCATAGGGGCGGGCCGGGGTGGGCAGTATGTGAGTGCGGTCATTGGCGCGCCTGCCGAGCGTGCAAATCAACGTTTTGCGGGAAATGGGCGATGGAGGGGCACGGGGGCACGTACACTGTCGGTGTTCCTGCCCGTTCCCGCTAGCATAGCTCTTCTCTTTGTGTCTATTTCTGCTTCTTGTTCTTTTTTTCTTCTCTCTCTCCCGTCCATTTGCTCCCAGTCAGGTTGCAATTTTTGAGCTAATTTGCAACTTTCCGACGCTGTCTCACGGTCATCGGCGAGGTCGGGCAGCAGCGGAGCGCCACGGTCGGCTGTGGGGGCCGGCGGCGGGCGGCCGTGACGGCAGCCACGTCGCCCCCGCCGACGCCCCCTCCCGCGCACCGCGGCGGCGTCACGGCGAGGGGAGGCGACGACGTTGTGATATTCCAAAATGCGTGCCCACCGCTAAGCCCGGTCCAGTGCTCATGCAACGACGCACGGCCGTCAGGTTCATATGCCACAGAGAAATATTCGGACGTGGCGGTGACGGGCGGGGTCCGCGACGCAGCCGTCGGCGCCACTCGTCCCGCCGCCACCCGTCCCGTCGCTGGGGCGCGGCGGTGGTTCCAATGAAACCACATGGGGGGGGGTGGCGACACGAGGCGAGGGGCCGGGAAAGAATTGGGGCGGGAGCGGGGATGGTACGGTCGTTGGGCGATGCGCGCGCGGCAGGGAGGAGTGCGGCCAGCGCCACAGCTGTGGACACGCGACGTTGGTGATGGCCGGGAAGGGGCGGCGGCGGACCGTCGGCGCTGGCTGCACCTCGCAGGGGCGGCGTGGATGCCACAACGGGCGCTGAGCAGCGCAGGGTTCAAGCTGTCGCGTCTACCACCGCCGCCGCCACCAATGCACCCCGTCTCCGGTCCACCTCTTTCCGCCCCCCTCTGCACTCATGACTGTTGCACATCGTCCCCAGGTCCAGCAAGCTAGCAGGATCGCCTCCCACTCCTCCCTTTGCCGGGAGGACAGCAGCGCGCGCACCAACCGCTGTCGCCGTACACCTCAGGCATCCGCCTCATGGTGAAGAACGCAAACCAGCGACCCGGTGGCTACCGGTCACGCCGCCGCTGGCCGCCGCCGCCACTCCCGACGGGCACTGTTTTTTATTTTTGTTTCAGTGACCTCCTGCTCTCCCCTTCGCCAGCGACGGCCGCCGCGGCGGCCGCTGCGTTGAGTAACCCCACCACCTCTTTTTTCGATTCCTGTGATGCTCCTGCCGCTAGCACCAGTCGCAATGATGTGGCGGTGAAGCCAGTTCGGAGGGGAGGGTGGCACTCGTGCATACCAGAGTTGCGCCGATGGCCGCAGCCGCCGCCGTAGCATGACAGTGACCGCCACGGACTGGACGGTGACGGACCAGTGCGCTTGATGAAGATTGTTGGATGACGGTGGGGGTGTGGCTATCCTCGTGAGAGGGTCCTGGAGCGCCTCGGGACGAGGACGTGCGCATGAACGTAAATTTCCCATAATAGGACGATGAATAAATTAATGTCGATCAGCCCACTGGCATCAAAGCTTCATAGCGCAGTGGTACAAGACACTTCAGCGCGCTGGGCCCATAACCCAGAGGTCGATAGATCGAAACTATCTGAAGCTAAACGTTGCTTTTGCCATTTTGGCCTTCGGGTTGCCCATGCAGTCTGTTCTTGTGAACGCACACCAGTCTCCACACCCGGCCATCTATGCAGATGCTTATTTTGTACACACACAGCAGTCTCCGTCCTGGCCCCTCGATCGTGACCGCGTTCCCTCCATGCCCGTTCTGGAATTGGTTTGTCTACGTCAACGAGACCCGCAGCCACGTGGTCAGCTGCTCGCTTGCGTGTTGCGGTGGCCACGGTCCTCGCAGCTGCAGTTCGGTGGCGGGCAGCGGCGAGGCAGCCGGCCTCTTTTGCCGACATGGTCATCCGAACGTGCTCGTTGCACTCACAGCCTAGTACCCAGAATCTCATTTATCACTGGCATTCGTCTGTAGTATGTCCAGCCGCATTGGTTGACAGTCGCTCCCTTGAATGTCATCACAACGCCGCTGTCGGCTCCGTCCTAAATCTCAGTAACGTAGGGCTGATGTCTATGCGGACAGCTCTAGTGTGCATGCTGCTGGAGTATTGGTGCTTCTCCACGTTCGAATTCCGATTCTAGTGACCTCGTCGGCCGTTCCAGCCTCGGCGGCTCCGACGTATAGCTTCCAAAAAGACACCTACAATCAAGCCTTTTAGTGGCCCGGCCTAACACAACGCCGACCTGCACGTTCGCCGAATGTCCTCTGCCGCCAACCGTGAGTGCAGCCTCAGCCGATTGTTGCGACTGCAACGCCAGCAAGCATGGGGGCACTTTCAAGCACACATCCATCAGAGCTGAATGCGTTGGTCGGCGGACTCTGGGTTGTCTTTTGTGGCTACTCCAGTGTCCCGTCTGGAAGAGGACTGCTTCCTCCCAGCCGGTATTCATGGGTGGGCAAGTCGAGGGGAGGGTGGAACTCTAACTTAGTTGAAACGACGCCAGGACGGGTGCGGAGGCGACGCGGTCGCGATCGAGGGGCCAGGACGGAGACTGCTGTGTGTGTACAAAATAAGCATCTGCATAGATGGCCGGGTGTGGAGACTGGTGTGCGTTCACAAGAACAGACTGCATGGGCAACCCGAAGGCCAAAATGGCAAAAGCAACGTTTAGCTTCAGATAGTTTCGATCTATCGACCTCTGGGTTATGGGCCCAGCGCGCTGAAGTGTCTTGTACCACTGCGCTATGAAGCTTTGATGCCAGTGGGCTGATCGACATTAATTTATTCATCGTCCTATTATGGGAAATTTACGTTCATGCGCACGTCCTCGTCCCGAGGCGCTCCAGGACCCTCTCACGAGGATAGCCACACCCCCACCGTCATCCAACAATCTTCATCAAGCGCACTGGTCCGTCACCGTCCAGTCCGTGGCGGTCACTGTCATGCCACGGCGGCGGCTGCGGCCATCGGCGCAACTCTGGTATGCACGAGTGCCACCCTCCCCTCCGAACTGGCTTCACCGCCACATCATTGCGACTGGTGCTAGCGGCAGGAGCATCACAGGAATCGAAAAAAGAGGTGGTGGGGTTACTCAACGCAGCGGCCGCCGCGGCGGCCGTCGCTGGCGAAGGGGAGAGCAGGAGGTCACTGAAACAAAAATAAAAAACAGTGCCCGTTGGGAGTGGCGGCGGCGGCCAGCGGCAGCGTGACCGGTAGCCACCGGGTCGCTGGTTTGCGTTCTTCACCATGAGGCGGATGCCTGAGGTGTACGGCGACAGCGGTTGGTGCGCGCGCTGCTGTCCTCCCGGCAAAGGGAGGAGTGGGAGGCGATCCTGCGGACTCGCCGCGTTTGCGGACGACGTGCAAGCATCGGGAAAGCAGAAGAGGACGGGGGGGGGTTCAGCGCAGCCGCAACAGGGCTGACGGTTTGGGAACGAAAGGGGGGCTGTCCAGCTACTGCGCCTGTCGCAAGAAAACAACATGGAAACAAAAACTGGCACACTGGCCGTATCCTTTGTCTTTCCTCGACAGGACCTCAACAGTCTACGCCTTGCGCCGGCGCTTCCCCGACGGCGTCACGTGCGGCAGCACCGGCGGCGGCGGCGCCAGCGGCGGCGCGCCGCCCTTGCGCCGTCGCTTGCCCGCCGGCGTCGCGTGCGGCGGGGCCGCCGCCGCCGCCGCGGCCAGCCGCGCGGCCGCCGCGTCCAGCGCCGCTACCGCCACGCCCGTCTTGACGCTCCCGCCCAGCGCCGCCAGCCGGTCCGCCGCCGCCGCCACATCCCCCCGCGTCCACGCCGCGGCGCCCGGGCCGGCAGACCCGTCGGCGGCGTCGGCCAGCGCCACCGCCACCAGGCCAACCACCTCCTTCCAGCGGGCGGCCTTGCCGCCAAGCGGGTCCTGCCGGTCGCCGCCCCCCGCCACGGGCGGCGTCACCACCGCCGCCACCGCGTCGCGGGCGGCGGCCCACACCTCGGCCCGCGCGGCGGTGGCGGCGGGCGCGGCGGCCAGCCCGCGGCCTAGCTCCCCCACCAGCGCCGCCCGCACAAACGCGCTCGTTCCGGGCGCCGCTACCGCCGCGGCGGCGGCGGCGGCAAGGCGCGCGGCCACCCCCGCGGGTGCGCCGCGCAGCGCCGCCTCCACCCCCCCCCGGGCCACCGACGCCCACGGGAGCGGGTGTAGAGGGCGAGCGCGGCCACCGCGGGCGCCGCCGCGGCCGCCTCGTCGGCCGGCGCGCCGCCACCCGCCGGCGGCGCGTGCACGTACACCGCCGACGCGGCGCGGAGGGCGGCGGCCGCGGCGGCGCGGAACACGGCCGACAGCGCGGTGGCGGGCGCCACGGCCGCGGCGGCCACCACCGCGTCGGCGACCTGCACGCCGACGGGGGCGCCGCCGAGGACGCGGCCGAGCGCCGCCGGCGTGCGGGTGACGTGCTTGGTCAACACCTCCCCCGCCCGCGCCGCCGCGTCGGGCGCCGCCGCCGCCGCCGACACGAGGCGGGGCGCGAGGGAGAGGACGCCCGCCGCGGCGGCCGTCACCGCCGCCGACGGCGGGCCATCCCCGCCGCCGCCGCCGCCGCCGCCGCCGGCCGACACCGCCCGCCGGCAGGCGCGGGCGTAGACGGCGACGAGCTCCAGCGCCCGCTGGCGGGTCGCCACCGCCGCGCGGCGGCGGCGCGCCGCCGCGGCGGGCGCGCCGCGCTTGGCGGCAAGGAGGGAGAGGTAGGCCGCGAGACTGGCGTCGTAGCGGGCCAGCGTGGCGGGGTCCTCCGAGTCGGGGTCGATGCCGCTGTCGCCCGACGAGGTGCTGTCTCCATCGCTGTCGCTATCGCCGGCGCTCCCCTCTGCCGCATCGTTGGCGGCAGCGGCTGCCGCAGACGGTGGCTGCGTTGATGCACCAGCCTCATCGCCGCTGCCACTGTCGCTGCCACTGTCGCTGCCACTGTCGCTGCCGTCGTCGCCGTCGCCGTCCTCGGCCTCGTCGCTGTCCGTTTCGACCATGCTGCTGCCGTCGGTGCTGCCGCCCCCCCCTTCCTCCTCCCCATCCTCCTCCTCCTCCTCGGCGTCATTGACGGCGTCCGCGTCAAACACCGCAAACAGCACGTCGAGCGCGTCGTCGTCGACGCCGCCCGCCGCTACCAGTTCCCGCCACACCGCCGCCACCGCGTCGCGCAGCGGCGCAGACGGGGTGGCGATGCCCGCCAGCACCACGCGCACTAGGTGGCCCGCGGGTGACAGCCCGCCGACGGCATCCGCGTCGCCGTCCAAGCCGGCGTCACCAGCCGAGCCAGCACCGTCGTCGCTGTCGTCGTCGTCGTCGTCGTCGTCGCTGTCGTCGTCGACCATCGCGGACGGCTCCGCCGCCTCGCCAGCATACACGGCACCGAGCGCCACGCGCAGTGCAGAGAGGAGGTCAGAGAGGTACGGACCAAGCTCCGCGTCGGCGGTGGTGGTGGCCTTGGGCATCCCACCCACGCCGCCGTCGGCGCCGTCGTCGTCCTCGTCGGCGTCGACGCCCTCCCCGCCCGCGACACGACCAGTGCCGAGCAGCATCCGCGCGAGGCGCACGACGGACAGCAGCGCGGTAAACGCGGCGGTCACGGCGGGCGGCACGGCTGGCGTGTCAGCGGCGGGCGGCGCGGCCAGCAGCCCCGCACATTCTGCCTCCATAGCCGCCGCCGTATCCGCCGGGTTGCGCCCGCCGTCGCCGTCGTCGTCGTCACTGCCATCGCTGTCGTCGCCCTCACCCGCGTCCTCGTCCTCGTCCTCGTCCTCGTCCTCGTCCTCATGCTCGTCGCTGCCATCGGCCGAGCCGCTGGCGCTGCTGTCCGTCCCCCCCCCGTCGCCCCCCGCGGCAGCCAGGCGCACGAGTGCCTCGGCGGCGAGCACCCCCACCCCCCCCTCCCCCCTTGCCGACAGTAGGCCAAGGAGCTTACGGCCGGCGAGGCCGGCCGCCGCGGGCGCCACCGCGTCGGCCACGCCCGGCCGCCCGCGGCAGACAATGGACGCGAGCGCCGACACCACCGCCGCCGCCCGCCCCGGCCCGCCACCACCACTACCACCACCACCACCACCGGCGTCACCCCCCCCGCCGCCGTCACTGTCGCTGTCCTCCGCGTCCGCTCCCCCCCCCCGGGCGCGGCTGCCGCCCGCGCTCCCCCCCCCCCCGCGGCGGCGGCGGCGAGCAAGTCCAGCGCCGCCGCGTCGGCCGCCGCCGCCCGCACCGGCGACCGCAGCACCCCCTCCACGACCGCCACAACGGCAGCCACGTCGGCGGTCGCGGCGAGCGACCGCACCGCCGCGACGCCAAGCGCGCGCGCAACGCCCGGGGAGGCGGTCGCCCAGGCGAGCACCGCCGCCGCCGCGGCGGCGGCACCCCCCTCGCGCGGCATTGCCGACAACGCCGCCGCGATGGACGGGCCCACCGACCGGCCCGCCGCCGTCACCGCCGCGGACCGACCCGCCGCGTCGTCGGCGGCCGGCCGGCGCAGCAGGTGGGGCCGGCGGCCGCCGCGGCCGCGGCCGCGGCCACGGCCGCCCAGCCGGCGGCTGCCGCCGCCGTCGCCGCCGCCGCCGTCAACGGCGGCAACCAGCGCCGCCGCGGCCGCGCCGCTGAGCACCCCCCCCAGCGCCGCGTCGCGCCCCCCCTCGGCCGGCACCGCCGCGGCGAGCACCACCCCCACCGGCAGGAGCGTCAGCGCCGCCGCGCGGCGCCCCGGCGACCCGCCCGCCCCAAGCAGCCCCGCCGTCACGCCGCGGCCCCAGAGGGCCGCCAACGCCCGCCCGCCGCCCGCCGCGGCCACCGCCCGCCCCGCCGCCCGCCACGCGGCGGCGACCGCGTCGGCGGCGGCGGGGGCGGGAAACGCGCCGCCGAGCGGCGCGGCGAGCGCGGCGGTCAGCGCGGGCCCCCCCCCCGTGTCGAGGCGGCCGCCGTAGAGGCCCGCCAGCCAGCCGGGGGAGGGGGCCAGCCCCGCCGCGTCGAGCGCCGCGGCAATGACGAGGCCGTCGGCCGAGGAGGCACGGGCGGTCGCCCACGCGACCGCCGTCGACACGGCGGCGGGGCAGCGGGCCGCGGCGTCGCGGCGGCGGGCGGCGGCGGCGAGCGCCGCGGCCGACGCTGGCGGGTGGGGGGGGTGCCCAGCAGGGTGGTGGCGACCGACGCGGCGGCGTCGCCAAGCGCCCACCGGCCGCCGCCGGTGGTGGCCGTCGCCGCGAGCGCGCCCATCGCCGACGCGAGGGCGTCGTCGCCCAGCGGCGGCACCGCCGCCGGCCCGGTGTCCCCATCGCCGTCGCCGTCGCCATCGACAACGGCGCGTACAACAGCGGCGGTGGCAAAGAGGCGGCCGAGGGCGGCCTCACGCAGGTTGGCACCGTCTCCCCCCGCCCCCGCCGCCCCCGACCGCCCCTTGTACTGCGCCGCGACCGCCGCGACGGCCGCGTCCGGCGTCAGCGCCGCCGCCAACGGCGTCCCCACCGCGTCCGCCGCCGCCGCACCCCGAACCGCGGCGGTGAGGGCGGCGGCAAAGCCGAGGCGCGCGCAGCCCGTCGCGGAGGCCGTCCCCGCTACGAGCCGCCGCAGCGCGTACGCGACCGCCGCGGCGGTGGTGGAGGGGGCGGCGAGGGCGGTGACGAGGGCGGTGGCGGCGGCGGCGCGGTCGGCGGGGGAGGGGGCGGTGAGGGCGTCAAAGAGGCGGAGGGTGGGGGGGGGAGCGGGAGGCGGCGGCTGCCGCCGCCGCCGCTGCCGCCGCCGGGGGGGGGCTTGCCAGAGGTGGAGGGGGGGGGGGGGGCGGCCGCCGCGGTCACCGCCGAGGCGGCCATCGCGGGGAAAGGGAGAGGATGGGCAGAGGCGGGCGGCGTAACAGGGCGGGAGGGAGGAAGGGGAAGCGTGAGAGGTGAGGGGGGATGGCGCGCCACGCGCCAGCCAGCTGGCGGCGAGCACCGCAAAGGTGGCGGCGACTCGTGCGGAGACGCCGTCGGCGACCGGGCGCCGTCGGCGACGGCGGCAAGTTTGTCGGGATCTAGAGACTTAGAGGCCAACTCGTTGAGCCGCAGGCTGATCCGCTCAGGACTTGCTCTCACTTGATCGAAAGTACCCACACGGGACGGACTGGCGGTCGCGGTCGGGGCCTCGCGCGGCGGTGCCCCGCGCGGCGCCCGCGCCTGCCCGCGGCGGTCCGCTGTCTCCGCCAGCGGCTGCTGCCACCGCCGCTGCCGCCCGCGCACCGCCCCCCGCGCACCGGCGCCGCACGCGGCCGTCGTGGCCGGCGCCGCGGTCACGGCCCCCCCCACGGCCGTCCCGCCGCCGCCGCCGCCGCGTTTCTCCCCCTCCCCCCCCGCGGCCATTCCCCCCACGCCCGCCGGTGTTTCTTCGTGAAGAAACGGACGTTTCTCCCCCCCCCCTGTCGCCACCACCACCACCCTCCATCGCACGAGGGGACACCCCACGCCCGTCGCCGCCGCTGTCGTGCCTCGCGCTCACCGCCCCCCGCCCGTCCCCACAGACCGGCCGGCCGCCACGTCCGCCGCGGCCGCCGCCGTTGCGCGTCGGCATCCCGCCCCGCGCGTTCCTCGCCAGCGGTTTCCGCGCCGCCCGCCCCCCCCCGCGCCGCTCCCCGCCACTCGCCGCCAGCCGCCGCACCGTCGCGGGTCGCGGCGGCAGCACGGCATCCCGCCCCCCCCCCCCCCCCCGCCCCCACCGTCCGCCCCCGCTACAATTTTCTGTTTCGCCGCCGCCCCCGTCCTGCCCTCTACCCGGGGAGAACGGGGCCCTCCCAGCAACCGCCACCGCCGCCATCCCCCCCCCCCCGCCCCCCCCACCACCGCCACGGCCGCCACCACCCGCATCCCCCCGCTCAGCGCGCCGTCTGCTCGGCCGTACTCTGCCGCCCTGCCGCCGCAGCGGCGCCGCCTCACCCCCCCCTCCCCCACCCCTCCCACCGTGTTGCCACGACCCGCCGCCGCGGCCGTCCACCGCCGCCGCCGCTCCCCCCCTCCCCCTCTTTCTGCCCGCTTTCGACCGCGCGGCGCGCGACCGCGGCCGCGGCCGCCGCGCCGCGTTTCGACACCCGCTGCCCCCCCCCCCCCCAACGCCGCCGCCGCCGCCGCCGTGGCGCGCCGCGGATCGTGGCGCCGCCGCCACTGCTGGCGGCCGGCCTGCGCGCCGCCGTCAGCCCGGGGGGGGGTGGGTACTGGTAGAGAGGGGCGGTGGTGGTGGTGGTGGTGGCGTGGGGGGGGGAGGGGTGGGGAGGGGGTGGGGGAGGTGCACGCGCCAGCCCGGCGGCGCGGCATTTCCAGCGCGCAAACCCCGACGCCCCTCCTCGCGCCCCTCCCCCCGCCCTTCGCTCCCCCCTCCTTCCTCCCCTCCTCTCCCCCCCCGCCGTCCCCCTCCGCCGCCCTTTCTTTTCCGCACCGCGGCGGGCGCGGGCGTGCGTCTCGGCGCGGCTGTCGGCCGCCGCCTCGCGGACACGTGCGCGACGGCGCGCGACCGTGGCGCGCTTTCTCCGCCTCGCCCCTGCCACCGCCGCCGCCGTGCCGCCCGCCGCCCCAATTCGAGTTGACACTGGCGGTGTGGCGGTGGCGATCTTTTTTTCTGCCTCGAGCGGGGGGGGGACGGCGGCCGCCGCGGCGGCAGTGGGGGTGGAGGAGGGGGAGAGCGCCGGGGGGGGGAGGTGTGGTAGGCAGGGGGAAGGTACGGGGGCGCCACGCCCGGGGCGTGGCGGGGTCCCTGCCGCCAGAGGGGGGGGACGGTAACCGCGCGGCGGGGTGGCCGCCGTCGGCGCCGCCGCCGCCGGCCAGCGTGGGTTGTTTAAGGGCGGCCGCCGCCGCGGCGGCGGTGCGTCGTTCCCCGCCCCGTTCCCCGCCGGCGCGGCCGGCACCCCCGACGCGGCGCCCCCCCCCCCGCATTCGCCACCCCGGCGTGACCGGCGCGCGGCGCATCCCCGCCTCCGCCCCCCCACGAGAGGATGGACGGGCCGCTCCTCAACCGCCCGCCCACCCCCGCCGCCGCCGCCGCCGCCGCCGCCGCCGCCGCCGCCACTGCCACCGGCAGCGGCGCGCCGCCACGGCGGCAGCGGCGGTGGCGGCCGCGGAGCCCCCCGCCGGTGGCGGCGGTCCCGGCCAAGGCGACGACGCCCGTGCCGACCGCGGACGCGGGCGGGTCTGCGCCGCCGGCGGCGGCGGCGGCACCAGCGGCGACACCAGCAGCGGCGGCGGCGGCGACGGCGGCAACGGCGACGGCGGCAGCCGACGACGAGTCACTGACGCTCGCCTACCGGCTGCTCGCCGACATGCGCCGGCCGCCGCCCGGCGGCTGGGCCGCCGCCACGGGAATGCCGCCGCCGTCGCCGCCGCCAACGCTGGCGGCGGCGTCGCGGCCAGCGTCGCGGCCACCGCCGGCGGGTGGCGCCCGCGGCGGGCCGCCCGCGGCGTTGTCGCCGCTGCTGCCGGCGTGGGCGTGGCCCGTCACGCCGGTGGCGTGGCCGCCCGCGGGGGGGGCAGCTAGCCCAGACGGGGGTGGCGGCAGCGGCGGCGGCGGCGGCGGCGGCGGCGGCGGGTTGGCAGCCGCCGCCGCGTGCCGCGGCGACGCGCTAGGCGGCGGCTGGTGGAGCGGCGGCTGCGGCGGCCGGCTGGGCGCCGCGGCGTCCCCGCTGCGGGTGGCGGACGGCGGCGCCGCGTCGGCCGCGCCGCCACCGGCCGGGCCGACCGGAGGTGGGCGGGCGGTGGCGGCGGACCCGCCACGCCGGCTGCGGGGCGGCGCGCCGCCGCCCTCCCCCGCCGCCATCGCCGGTCGCAAGGGCGGGGGGGGGCGCCCGCGGGGGGCGGGCAAGCCGCCGCCGCGGTGCCCGCAGGTCCCGCTGTGGTCGCCCCTCCAGCTGGCGGCTGACGGCGGCGGCGGCAGCGGTGGCGGTGGTGGTGGTGGCGGTGACGGCGGCGGCGGTGGCGGCGGCGGCGGCGGCACGCCAGCGCAGGCAGATGCGGCGTCCGTCTCCCCCTGGGGCGTCACCGCGACGTCGCCGCCGCGCACGCCCGGCGTCGTCGGCGCCGGCCTTCCCAGCGGCGGCGGCGGCGTCCGCGCGGGGAACCCTCCCCCCCGGTGGTCGCCCGTCGAGGACGAGACCGTCGCGCGCATCTTTTCCGCGGCCAACTCGGCGCCCGCCGCGCGGTGCCTCGCCGCGGCGCTGCTGCCGCACCGGCCCTACCCCGCCGCCGCCGGCCGCTGGGCGCACACCCTCTGCCCGGCGGTGCTCGGCACGCCGTGGACGCCCGCCGATGACGCCGCCATCCTCACCGCCGTCCTTGCCAGTGGCGGCGGCGACGGCGGCGGCGGCTGTGGCGGGGGGGGGGCGGCCGGCGGGGAGCGCCGGTGGGCGGCGATTGCGCGGCGGCTGCGGGCGCCCCGCTCCGCCGCGGCCGTCCGCGAGCGGTACGCGTCGGTGCTGGCGCCGGCGCTGGGGCGGGTGGCGCGGCGGCGCCGCCGGGGGGTCGAGGGGGGGGGGGGATGGGCGGCGAGGGGAAGGGGGGGGGGGGGTGCGCGGCGCCAAGCTCGGCTGGGCGCTCACGGTGGTGGGGCGGGGGCTGGTGGGGGGGGCGGGGGGGGGGGCCCTCGGCGTCGCCGCTCCGTTGCGACCGTTCCGGACGTGAAGGCGGGGGGGGGGCGACGGGCGGGGGGGGTGCCCACGTGCGCGGGAGGGGGGGGTGGGGCAGGTGGGTGCACCGATGGCGGTGGGCGAAGGGGGGGGGGGGGGCAGAGGGAGAGCACGACCGCCCCGCGGCCGCGGTCGCCCGCTCCGCCGCCCGCGTCGCACTCCCCCGCCACCACGGCCACCAGCCCCTTCAAGAAACGGCAACCTCGCTGCGTTTCTCCATTGAGCCCGCTGCCGCCGCCGCCGCCGCCGCCGCTGCGGCATCCGTGTGCCCCGCCGCAGTGGCGCTGCCGCCCGCCGCCCGCCACCGTTGCCGCCACGACCACCCGCGCAGCGGCGGCGCCAGCGGCGGCCGCCCGTCTAGGAGAGCGGCGCCGCTGCCAACGGCGGCGGCGGCGGTCGGTCCGCGCCCCCCCCCCCCCCCCCGACCTCCCCGCCCGCCTCCTTCCCGCCGCGTGCAGCGTGGATGAGGTGGCGGCGTCCACCGCGTCGGCGGCGGCGGCGGCAACGGCGGTGGCTACAGACTGGGGGGGCGAGGGGCGAGATGGCCGCGTGGGTGGCCGCTCGAGGCCGGCCGCGGGAGTTGGGGAAGGCAGGGGCACCCGCGCGGCACGCGCTCCATCCCCGCCGTCGCGTGGAGGCCGCCGCGGCGGCCGCGCTGGTGGTGTTGGCCGCCCCCGCCGCGCCGCCGCGGCGAGCGCCACGCCGGGCCGTGTCGTTGGAGCGAGGCAGGCCACGCCGGCCACGTCGGCGGGGTGGAAGAGGCCACGCCGGCCACGTCGCTGGGGCGGGGGGCGGCCACCTCGTCAGGGCGGGGATGGTCACGCTGGCGTCGACAGGTGGGGACGGCACCGCGGCGTGACGGTCCACAGATGCGAGGCCACCGAGCGCCGCGCGGCCGAGAGGCGGCGGCGCGACGCTGCTGCGCTCGAGCCACGTCTCGTACGAAAACCAAAATGACAGTTGTCTGAAAACTTTCGCAGTTTGTTCTGGATTCTTCTGGACCACGGGACCCTCACAACAGCGTGGGATCAAGGGGTCCGCCCCACCCCCGCAGAAACGGCTTCAGGCACCACTCGCTCGCCGCGGTGCGTGCCCGACCGGGCGGTCTATAGGCGGGAAGGGAGTTGGGACGCGGCGGGGTTTTGGGTGGAAGCAGCACCTCGCCGCTCCGTCCAGCGCGGGGGCACGTCACAAGGGATGTCGGGCTGCGGGCGCCTTTCGGCCATGGAGGGCGGGGGGTCCGCGTTCCAGGTTTGTCTGGAACCTCCCGCGGAGAGTGCCCGTGGAAGCAACACCCCAACTCCGTTCCCTCGCAGGGGCAGACCGCGGTGGTGGCTCTTCCGCGGCATCCGCTGCCGCCAAACTGCCTCCGGTGGCCACCCCAGTCTGGACGCCACCACAGTATAAAGAGGGTGCGCTTGCCCAGACTCCTGTCGCGACTCGGTTCGGCATCGACCTCTCCTTGTCTCCCACCTCCTGTGCCGCATCGACGCTGCAGACGAGCACCCGTCTTTGTGCTTACCTCTTCTAACGCGGGTGTACATACAGAGCGGCTGTCACCCGGCTACTGCCCTTCTCCTCCTCCGACCGTCAACATGGCCTTTGTCTCTGCCGCCGCTGCCGCTGGCCTGGGCCTCCGTGCCCCCGCGGTCACCGCTGCCGCCCTGGGCGTTGCTGCCCGCCGCGTGCGGCTTGTCCCTCTTCCCGCCACGCGGGTGCGCATGACTTCGGCTGCCACCCCCCACGACGCCAAGGACGAAGACGCGGATACCAAGAGTGACGCGCAGGCCTCCCCGCGTGGCCACGCGCCCGTCCGCCGCCGCCGTGGTGGCGGCCGCGGCTGGCGGGGCGTGCCGTCCCTGTGGGGCCTCTCTGGCATGCGCCCTGACCTGATCGCAGGGGAGCTGGCGGGTGCCTTTGATAGCCCCTTCTTCCGTGCCGGCGGCGGCCTGGCCGCCGGCGGCTGGCCGTCGATGGCGGGCGCAGTCGCCGACTGGGCGCCACGCGCGGACCTGACCGTCTCGGCCGACGGCAAGTCGTACGAGTGGGCGGTGGAGCTGCCGGGCATGGCCAAGGAGGACGTGAAGCTGACGATTGACGGAGACGTCCTCACCGTCCGGGGGGAGAAGCGGTCGGAGCGGGAGGTGCTGGGGGTGGGCACCGAGCGCCTGTGGGGGACCTTCACGCGGTCGGTGGTGGCGCCGGCGGACGCGGACTTGGACAAGAACGGCGTCAAGGCGGTAAGCAAGGATGGGGTGCTGACGGTGTCGTTTCCCAAGACGAGTCCGCCTGAGGAGCACGCAGACAAGGAGGACAACACCATCCCGATCATTGAGGAGTAGAGGCTGCGGGGGGGGAGAGTCTTGCGCGGAGAGACGGACACGTTGGGTTGGGCTGAGTTGTTGGGCATAGATGTGTGCATGTGTATGCGTTGATGGTGGGGAGCGCGCGGCGACGGGCCGGTAGAAGGGCGCGCGTTGTGTTTGTCGGGTCACTCCGCTAAAGTGTTGTGTCTCTCTTCACAAGGGACGCTCTTCTGTAGGTGCATATTTTGAGATGAAAATAGAAAACCGGACGGGGTCTGTCGACGCTCACCAAGAGGGGAGGGATTTCGTACGCCACCGCCGGGCTATGAAGGTGCTATGAAGGAGTGATGTCTCGAGCAACACTGGTGCCACTCGTCGTCAGAGATGCAGACGGTGGGTCAGCCGCCGCCGCCGCCGCCGCCGCCGCGCGCATCCCTGTGGTGTCCTCCTCCCCTTCCTCCCCCTCCCCCCCCGCCACGCCGGCCGCCGCGGCCGCCTCCGCCGCCGCCCCCCCCACCGCCGGCGGCGCCGCCCCCACCGCCGCCACCAGTCGCGCGTCCTCCACCAGCGCGCGGAGCACAAAAGCGCCCGTGACAACGTTGACGGCGAGCACGGCGGCGAGGGCGGCGACCAGCGACGGCACCCGCGAGGCGGTGAGGAGCCGCGGCGCGGCGGCGACGAGCGTAGTGACGAGCGCGGATGGGCCGCCGCCGCCGTCGGCCGCCGGCGAGAGGCCCCGGCGGACGAGGAAGAAGACGGCGACGGGGAGCGCCGCGACGGCAATGGAGAAGAAGATGAACTGGGAGAGGACGCTCACATTGTCCTTGTCCCTGTGGGGATGGTTGGGGGCATCGAGGGGGGGGGGGGGCGGGCACACACAGACGCCACACAGCCAGAATTGGCAGGCCACACAGGCGTGTAACGGTAGCGGGGAAGCGCCACCAAATGGACAAACAAGAAAAAAAAACCACCCGCAGGCGCGCCGTCACACGCAGGTACACACTTCACAGCCGTCAGCGAGCCGCAGCGGACGCACAGGCCACCACGCCACCAGGAGCGCAGGCGCAGCAGGAAGCGATGCGGGCGCGTCGCGGCGGCACCCGGACGCCGTCGACGCTGTCGCCCCCCCCCACCCCTCCCCCCCCGGCCACCTGGGCCTCGGAAACACCTCCTCCCGCTTCTCCCCCCCCGCACCCGGCCCCCCTAACCCCCTCCTCCCCCCAACAACACATACTGCAGCACCACCTGCAAGCCCTGCACCGGCGACAGCTGCAGCCCCTCTGGCCTCAGCACGGGGAAAATGCCCGGCCGCCGGTCAGAAGTGGAGGGGGCGGTCACGGTGGGGGCCGCGGCAGCGGCGACGGCATCCGCAGCGACGGCGACACGGCCGCAGCCGGGGGCGTCGGTGGCGGTCGCCCGGCGACGCCGAACGGTGGAGGGGGCGTCGTCGGCCATGGCGGCGACCAGGCAACGGCGTGGGGCGTAGAGTGCAAATGCCTGGGAGAAGGGAAGGGCGGGGGGAAGGGTCGTGCCAGGCGGATGATGGACGGCACGGGGGTCCGGAGGTTGAGGGTGGAGGGGGAGGGGAGAGGAATGGGGGCGGGGGGGACACAGACGGTTGTCGAGGAGGGGGCGTGGGTCTGTGCGTGAGGCGCCTCATGGCGGCTCACCTCTCAAGAGGGTCACAGCAGCAGTAGTTGTGACCAAATTACACACAAGCGACGCAGATTTCGACGCCCAGACGTCCGTAAACCAGACGTCTGTGAATGCACTCAGTCGCAAGCCACACCGAACATGTGGCGACATCCACAGGGGCGGCACGGGCCGTCAGGACTAGACCAACATGGGTGACCAAGTTCGAGTGTACTGGCATGTGGTGTACCCTCTTCCGGTCTGATATGCGCACTATTTCTGTGGCACGAGTGGCGTGTAATGAACTGACTGGATGGGTGACGGTGTACGGGCCGGCAACCGGCCGTACTCCTGCCAGAATCTGCTCTCCTATGGCCACACACATGCCCCGCTACTTTTTTGTGCAACAGTATTCTCCCCTGTGTGTATGGGCATGCGGAGAGGTCGCACGAGTCAACCGAGAGGTTGCACACGCTGTTGAGACAGAGCAACTTCACTTTACAAAGAGAGAGAGAGATCCACGACGTGTACAATGTGTTCAATCCATGGCAAAGACCCTCATCACGCACAAATAGGCAGCGCTCAGGTCACAGACGACTCGCCCGCAGCTCCCTACCTCTACAGCTATCTCGCACAGACTTGTCAACAACGCGGCCTACTTGGACTCCTTGGCCGGGTCCTTGTCCTCAATCGCGATCGACCGTTTCTGCGGCAGCGCGTCGGCGCCCTTGGTCGGCACCGTAATCGCCAGTACCCCGTGCTCATAGTCCGCCTTGATCGCCTCCACGTCCGCGTCGCGCGGCAGGCGGTACGACTGGGAGAACTGGCGCTCCTCGACGCTCGCCCACGGGCGGCGCTCCGCCCCGCCGGCCGCATCCCCCCCCGCCGCGTCGGCGGGCGCGGTCTCCGTCCGCGCCGTGCCCGACACGGTCAGCGTGGTGTGGTCGTCGCTGAGCTCCACGTTGAGCCGGTTGCGGGGAAAGCCCGGCGTCTCGAAGCGGAAGGTGAGCTCCTTGCCATCCGCGGACCGGCCGACCGCCGAGTGGGGGTGCCACGTCGACAGCGAGTGCACCCACGACGGGTCCGTCATGGGGCGCCACAGGCCCCACGGGTCGGCGGCGGCGCGGCCACGGCGCTGGGGCGCGGCCGGGGGGTGGAAGAAGTCGAGCGCAAACAGGTCCATGGTGGTGGGAGAGAGGGGCGTGGTAGACCGGTGCGGGCGCGCCAACCCGGAAACAGGTGGGATTGAAGAGGGAGAGGGGGAGCTTGGCTTGTGCGTGGTGAGGAAGGGATGGTGGAGTATGTGTGCGTGTTGGTCGAGTGGTGATGGGTGAGTGTGGTGAGCGACCGAGACGCCGATCGACCCGCACCTGGGAGCGTATTTATAGGCACATCCCCAGCGGTTGGGTGCCTGCGCGGTCCGCGCGTCCGCCCGCGGCAGAGCGGCAGCTGCTGCGCCCGCCCCGCAAGGGGCACCTGGTACGCTCTCGGTCAGCGCGCGCGGCCGCCGTCAGATGCCCCTCGACGGGTCTCGACCGTTCCACACCCTAAACGCGCAGCCGGGGGCGCGCCGGTCGCGCCGCTGCCGACGTCGGCCCCGTGCGCGATGCGTCGGCGGGGGGGGGGACCCGCACGGACCGCGGCCGCGCCGTCGCGGCGCCAGAGATCAAGCCCCGCCTGCCGGCGCGCTGCGCGCTTCCACTCGAATCAGCAGACGAATGGAGAACCATCTGGAACTGCCTGGTCCTGTCGGGAGCGCTCCGGATCTGATTGGAGGAACCGGGGAAACTTGTGTGCAAAATATAGGTGGGATGAAACCCCCTTTCTCGGGTTAGTCCCACCTGCGGATCAATCCGGTCGTCGCGGCCGCGCGCCACGCCGGCCGCCGACTCGGCGAGACGCGGCGCCGCCTCGCCATCGGCAGCCATCCCCTTCCCGCCGCCCCGCCCCCTTCCCCCCCCCCCAAGCGCCGACTCCCGGCGTCACCTTTGTCGGACTGCGCCCTCCGGGGCCGTCTGCCCCTCGCGCCCTCTCCCTCACCATCCCTTTCCCTCCTGCTGCCGTCCCCTTGCCGCTCCAACCCCCCCCATTCTCCCCTCCGCCCGCCCTGCCCACTCCCCCCCACCGCCTTTCCCCGTGCCCCCCCCCCCCCCCCTCTTGTTACGACTGCCCCCCCCCCCCAATGGCGGCGGCTCCACCGTCTCCCCTAGGGGTACTCCCCCCCCCCCATTTTCCCCTCCGCGACGTCCAGCCCTACGGCAACGCCCTCCTCCCCGGCGCGCGCCCCTCCCACCGGGCGGCCGACCTCGGCGCCCTTGCCGCCCTCCCCGACGCACTGCTGCTGCGCGTCCTCGGCGCCCTCCCGACGGGCGCCGACCTCGACGCGGTGGGGGCGGCGTCCCGCACCCTCCACGCCGCGTCCCGTGACGCGGGCCTGTGGCGCGCGGCGGTGCTGCGGCGGCTGCACCCGTCGGCGGGGGTGTTGGCGTATGGGGGGAGCTGGCGCGCGACGTATATCCGCGGCGCGACGGCCGAGGCGGGGGGGGTGTGCTGGGGGGGGGGGGGGAGGGGGAGGAGGAGCGGCCGCGCGGCGCTGAGGCAGCGCGGCGCGGTGCTCGCGGAGGAGGTGCGCGCACCGTCGACGGGCGGCGGCGGGGGGGCACCCCACCGCCGCCGCCGCCGCCGTCGCCGCCGTCGCCGCCGTCGCCGCCGCCACCGCCTGGCGTTGGCGGCCGCTGGCGGCCATCGTGGGGCCGCGGCGGCGTCGCGGTGGACTGCGGGTGGGTCTACTCGGACGTGCTCTTCCACGCCCGCCGCGTCGCGCGGGCCCCCATTGACGCTGCCTGGCTGGCCGGCGAGTCGGTGCCGCGCGTCGCGGCGGCGGCCCTGACCGCCGCCACGTTCCGCTCGCGCTACGAGGCGGCCAACACGCCGGTGGTGATTACGGGTGGCATGGCCCTTGGGGTGGGCGGCGTCGACTGGGCCGACGTGCCGGCGCTGCTCGGCCGCTGGGGCGGCACCCGCTTCCACGTGGGTGGCTACGAGCTGCGGCTGGCCGACTATGTGGCGTACGCGGGGGCGGCGGCGGATGACCAGCTGCTGGTGCTGTTTGACAAGGCGTTTGTGGAGAAGGGGGGGGGGGGATGGGGGGGGGGTACCGCGTGCCGGCCGTCTTTGAGGAGGACCTGTTTGAGGTGCTCGACGAGGGGGGGGGGGACGACAGCCGTGTTGGTGGCGGTGGCGGTGGCGGTAGCGGCGGCGGCGGTAGCGGCGGCGGCGGCGGCGGCGGCGATGCCGATGGCCGTGGCGCAATGGGAGGCACGTCGTCGCCCGGTGCGGGTGCCCCGACTGTGGCGGATGCCTCGCCTGCGGACGCTGCCCCTGACTGCAGCGGTGGCGGGAGTGGCGGCGGTGGCGGCGGCAGCGGCGGCGGCAGCGGCGGCGGCAGCGGCGGCGGCAGCGGCGGCGAGAGGGCGGACGGTGAGGGCGGCGAGGGCGGCGGTACTCCCCCTGCGGGGCCGCCCCCCCGCCGCCGCCGCCCCGACTACCGATGGCTGATTGCGGGCCCCGCGCGGTCGGGATCGACCTTCCACACCGACCCCAACGGCACGTCTGCGTGGAACGGGGTGCTCGCCGGCACCAAGCGGTGGGTGCTCTTCCCGCCAGACCACCCTCCCCCTGGCGTGCACACAACCACAACGACGACGACAACGGCGGCGACGGCGGCCAGCGCGGTGGGCGCCCCCGCTCCCCCGACGCCCCTGACCACCACGTCGGTGGTTTCGCCCCTGACGCCCCTCGAGTGGTGGTCCACCTACCACGCCGCCGCGGCGGCGTCGCCCGCGTGCGTGCAGGCCACGTGCGCCGCCGGCGACGTTATGTTCATCCCGTCGGGCTGGTGGCACGCGGTGCTCAACGTCGACCCGTGGACGGTGGCGGTCACCCAAAACTACGTGTCCACCGCCAACCTCGGCCGCGTCCGCCACTTTTTGCGGCACCGGCGGGGGGACGTCAGCGGCGTTGGGGGGGGGGTGGGGGGGAGGCGCTCGCCGAGGCGTTTGATGAGGCGCTGCGGCGGCGGCGGCCGGCCGTGTGGGCCGCCGCCGCCGCGGCCGACAGCACGGACGCGGCGGCCGCAGCCGCAGCGACAGCGGGTGCCCGGTCGCGGGCGGCGGCCGCGGCGGCCGCTGCCGACGCGGCGCCGACGCCGGCGGCCGCGGGGGGCGCGCGCAAGCGCCCGCGGCCGCTGTGGGAGGTCCTCGGCGGCACCGCCCGCCGGCCCGCCGGTGGCCGCCCCGCCGGCGGCGGCGCCTATGGGGCCGGCGGCGGCGGCGGCGCCGCGGCGGCCGCGCCGCCGCCGCCGCGCGTGCCGTTCACGTTTGGCTTTTGAGCGGCTGCGCGGAGCGCGCGCGCGAGCGCAGGGAGGGTGGAGGGGGGGGCGGGGGGGGGGGGGGCGCCAGCCGCGATGGAGGGCGCGAGCCGTGGAGGCGCAGCGTCGGGGAGCCGGGGGGGCGGGGGGTGGCCCGCCAACCGGCCCAGCTGGCCTGGCGACAGCACCCACCCGCGCGCGCGGGGGGCCGGCGGGCCGGCCGGCCGTCCCCGGCGGCGTGTGCCCCCACCCCCCCGCTCGCGCCCCTCCTCCTGCGTGGCACGCGCGCACACCGGTCTGACATCTCGCTCGGCCTCCCCCCCGCTCTACCCATTCCCACCCCACGTCCACGGCTCTGCCGAGCGGTGGCTGGGGAGAGAGCCACGATGGCGGCTGCGGGCGTTTTGCGGTGGCGGCGGCGCCCGTCGCGGCCGCGGCGGCCGCCATGATGATGGTACCCCTGCGGGGGGTGCCGCGTGCGGGCGTGGCCCTTCCCCCCCCCCGTCCGCGCACCGCGTGCGCCGGTCCTGTTCGGCCGGGCCACGCACTGCCGGCCCGCGGCGGCGGTAGCTGTCTCTTGCTTGCCAACAACGAGGGAGGGCGTTGTGGCAGTCCCACGGTGGTGCTCGAAGCCGCGGCAGGGGGGGGGGGGTGCCGAGCCACCGGACGGGCAGGGGCACGCGGCAGCGCTGGGGACACGCGGAGAATCACGGCGAGGACGCCGTGACGGCGGACCGTGACAGGTCTCCTTTCTCCCTGCCAGTGCGTGTCCCTCCCCTCTCACCCCTCCGCGATCTCCCGGGACGCATCCACGTGTAACCAGAAAGCGGATACCCGCCCCGAGCGCGGTCGCGGGCGCCACCTCCGCGCGGCGCCCTCGCCCGGCACACGCACCACGGCCGTCCCCTGCCGCACCAACTTTCATCCCCGCGCAGATACTCGGCATCCCGATGTGAGACTACGCCAGCCATGCTGTTGGCGCCCCTAAATTGGCTGTATCGTCACTATTGACCGAATCCGCTACGCAAGGCCTACACACCCTACACACATACACACCCCCTCAGGAAACCCTATACAAGTGGGGGGGGTTCAAGTCATCACAACCCCGTTTTCGATATCCCCCTGTGATAGAATTTTCGGGCAGGGCCCGCAAGACTCGCTCGGAGAGTCACGAGTGCTCCGCGCCGGAACTGCCAAATCGGCCTCCGATTGGCTGCATCGCCCGTACAAGTCAACTGTCCCTTGGAAGAGAACAGCTCAGGCACGGATCCGAGAGACCCGCCTTCCTTACAGCTCGGCTGTGGCCTCTCTGCACTCCCCAAGCCTCCAGTGGCCTGTGCCGGGGGCCGCGCGTGCCTCGCTGTGTCCACTCGCGAACAGCTGGTCGCCACGTGCTGCGCCTAAGACTGGGCAATTCCGGGAGCTCTCCGCACTTCGACGATCACGCGGCGGCGCGTGACGCTCCGTGAGGTCGCCGAGTGACAATCTGGGAGACAGCAAATTACCGGAAGCGATGCAGCGTCAGTACTCTTCATGGAACACATGGATGCACCCCAAGTAAGAAGAGGGGAGGAGCTTCGTGCTCATCAACCAATAGACAGGTCGCAGACGTGACGAATTAGAGCATGGGTTAGACTTGCCGTCCACGGCTTTGGAGTTGAACACCAAACTCTCCTTCTAGAAGGTCCGATCCCGAAGGCTTAGAATCGAGACGCCGCGCGTCCCGGATCGGGCCGTGCTGTGGACTGGTTTCCAACCGCCACTCGCCGTCTCGCACCAAGTCGGCGCGGTCCCCCGCGTTGAAACGCGCCTGCACACACGCCCCTCGCTTTTTCCCCCGCGAGGTACCCGACACCCTTCCAATGGATCAAGTCACTTCCCTGTTTGGCGACACGGCTGCAGGTGCGCACGAGTACCTTCGTCCAACCGTGCTCTAAGGTCATGAAAGACTCGTAGGGCTAGCGCGACTTCTTGGTGACTCGCCGGGGTCTCAGCAGCTGGAGGGAGCTTGTCATTGTTTTAGACGCGCGCATCTGTTCGTGCACCTGTGCCACGTACTGTGTGTATGGGATCGTGGTGTCTAATTGTGTGGTTTGGCCGCGTGTCTTGCTGCGTGGTTTGTTCTTTGTTTGTTCTTTCTTTGCATGCGTGTGGATCTGTTGTGCGTGGATCGGTCAAGAAGACGAGGCATGAATGGAGGGTGCTGGTGATGCTGTGCGGCCCGGAGTTGGCTGACGCATCCAGAGGCAAGAAATGAGGGGATCAGGAGAGAGAGAGCAGAGTTCAAGATGGGAGGCGGCGTCAAGGAGTGGAGAGAGAGGCTTGAGAAGGGGGGTGGGTTGATGTAGGAGAGGGGGGTGGGTTTATGTAGGTGAGGGGGGTGGGTTGATGTAGGTGAGGGGGGTGGGTTGATGTAGGTGAGGGGGGTGGGTTGATGTAGGTGAGGGGGGTGGGTTGATGTAGGTGACGGGGGTTGGGTGCGGGGAGGATGGTGGCGACGCCACGGTTTTGTAGGCGGGCGGTGGAGCTGTGAGGTAGTGCGAGAGGCGAGTAGGTCTCTCCCCCTCACCACCGTCAGCGGGCTGGGTGCCGCTACGGTGGGGTGGTGAGGGGGGGCGGCCCACGGGGGCGGCCACCTCCGCTACTTGTATCAAGATACAACAAATAAAACGTGCACGTGGCGCCAGATGAGAGCCCACGTGGCGGGGAAAAGAGCGACGTGGCAGCCGATGGGCCATCAGAACACCCCGCTGTGACGCCCTCGAGGGGTGCTGTCAGCCTTCTGCAGGCACTGTGGTTGGCCCATGCGTGAACCAAAATCAGTCTCTGATTGGGTGGTTGGTCGAAACGGTCCGTGGCGTACCTCCATCGCGAGAGACGATCCCGGGCTTATCACAAAGGGATACACACCCTACACACCCTACACACCATACACACATACACACGTCCATCGCAACCCCCCCAGAATGGCCCCATGGGGCCCGATTTCGGACGGCCCGAACTTATCACAAACATATCGCAAACCCGGTTGCGTAGCGGATTCGGTCAATAGTGACGATGAAGCCCTGACATTGGGTCGTGCCGCGGTGCTTGACGCGCGGGAGCCAAACGCGGGCACAAGTGACCGCCTTCCGTGAGTGACCATCTGGGGCGTCGACGGCGGCTGTGGGCCGGCGACGGCGCCTGTGCCCGTGGGTCGGCCGCGGCGGCCACCCCCCTCCCTCTCACCGCTGCGGGGCGTGTCGTGGGGCGTCTCGCGCGGGGGCGCCGCCATCCTCCCCCCCCGCCTCCTCGCGCCGCGTGCAAAAGCTGGGTGCGCCAGGGGCCATGCTCTGCCGGCCCGTGGTGGCGGTGGCTGTCCCTGTTGTCGTCCGCGCGGGGTGATGGCGGCACCGCTGTGCCGCCAATGACCGCGGCAGGTGGAGGGGAGGTGCCGCGCCACAGTGGGTGGACAGGGGCACGCCACAACGGCGACTCCCTGCCAGGTCTCTTTGAGAGCCACCACCCCATTCCTCCCATCCCCTGTCCGTGCACACGCCCTCCGCATATTCCGATTCGCATGCTCTACCAAATTTTTAGGACAGCAACGGGGGCGCATCGTCAACAACTTTGTTTTCCCCATCGAATGCTGCAAACTGCGTCGGCTTCGATGGCGCATCAGCGTTGGGTTTCGGGCTAGAGTCGATACAGCGTTTCGATGCGCCATCCGCCGACGGGGCTTCGATAGGCGCCAAGTCGCGAGACCGAGAACTACAGCACACGTGACCGTGGGATTTCCGAATCTCGTGTGCGCCTGCGTTGCAGTAGAATCGTATCGGCTGCCCATCTCCTCCGCATCGCTCTATAAGGTGCCGATGCGAGTGGCGGGCGACACTGCGCTCCGCCCTGCTAGCTGTTTTTCGTCAGCGCACCACCCAGGACGCGACGGGGCACCCTCCCAATGTGCCCGCCACGTCCGTCGCCACCACCACGTCGCCGCCACCACTACGCTGCCCCCACCAGCCCACCACCACCACCACCCCGCCAGCCACCACCCCGCCAGCCACCGCCCCACCACCACCGCCCCGCAAGCCACCACCCCGCCATCCTCAACGCCGGCCACGCACACGGCCGGGGAGCACCTCAGCTATCCCGCCACCACAAGCCTGCCGCCGACACAACCCCCGCCGCCCCCGCCGCTGACTGGTACATGCCGCCGCCCTTGCCGCTGCTGCCGCCGCCGCCGCCGCCGTCTTGTTCTTGTCGCCGCCCGCTGCTGTCGTCGCCTCCGCCACCGCCGCCCTTGCCGCCGCCGCCGCCGCCGCCGCCGCCGTCTTGCACTTGCCGCAGCCGCCACCAACGCCGCCGCCGTCGATCTTGCCGCCGCCGCCAACGCCGTCGACCTTGCCGCCGCCGCCGCCACCGCCGCCGCCACCATCACGCCCCTCCCCTCAGCTGCCCCTTCGCTCTCGCCCTCCACCGCCGCCCTATCCCCCTCCCCTCAGCTCCCCATTCCCCTCGCGCCCACACCCAAAAAACAATAAAACAACAGCTAAAAAAAAAAGAAAAAGGCAGTAGCACAAGTGGCAGCTGCGAGAGAAGCGATGGCCGAGTCAGGAATGGCACCAGCTGGCGGTGACGGCAGAGGCGGCGGCGTGTCGGCGTGCCCCCCCCCCCCCCCCAACCCTCACCACCCAAGAAGCGACGGGGCACCGTCCCAAAGTGCCCCACCACGTCCGCCGCCACCACTACGTCGCCACCACTACGTCGCCGCCCCCAGCACCCCACCACCACCACCGCCCGACCACCACCACCCCGCGAGCGACCACCCCACCACCACAACCCCGTGACCTCCACCGCGCCATCCTCAACGCCGGCCACGCACACGGCCGAGGAGCTCCCCAGCTACCCCGCCACGTCCGTGACCGTCGCCAACACCGCCCGCCAACGTCGCCACCACCACCACGCCGTCGGCAACACACCACCATCACACAAAAAACAACCACCAAAAAACCACCACCTAAACACCACCACCCAAGCACAGCCACGTCCCCATCCCACGACAACCGAAACCTCCACCCGTCACCCACCACAGCCGCCACCCCGCTCCCACCCTCCGAGAACGCGACAGGGCATCCCCCCGAAGTGCTCCGCCACGTCTGTTGCCGCCCCCACCCCACCGCCACCACCCCACCATCACCACACGCCGCCACCACCAGCCCACCACCGCCACGCCACCACCACCCCGCCCACCAGCACACCACCCCTCAATCACCCTCCCGCCACACCACCCCCCCCAACAAACTTACAACGCCAGCAATGGGGGCAGGCGAAGCACCCCCGCGGCTGCCCCACCCGCCCCGCCCTTGTCAGCGCCGCCGCCGTCGTCGCCGCCACCAACGCCGCCGCCGTCGTGCCGCTGCCGCCCTTGCCGCCGCCGCCGTCGCCGCTGCCGCCGCCGCGGCCGGCCGCGGCGGCCCGCGGGCGGCGGCGCCTCGGCGGCCGCCGCGGCTGACCGCCGCGGAGCCGCCGCCACGCGCAGCGGCAACCAAATCGACCGCCGCGGCGGCCGTGCCCGCAAGTGACGGTAGCGCCGGCCGCGGCAACGACAGCGGCGGCAGCGGCGGCAGCGGCGGCAGCGGCAGCCGCGACGGCACGGCGGCGGGGACGCCGCCGCCGCGGCGGCGCCCTCCCTGACGCGGCCCGCGTCGCGTTCTCCACCACCCCCGCCCAGCGCGCGACGCGGCGGCGCCGACGCCCGAAGCGAGCAGCAGCGCCTTTAGCGCCTCGTGCACGCCCAGCTGCACCGCCCGCGTCGGCAGGTGCCCGCGAGCAGCCAGCAACAAGCTCCCCACCGCGTCACCGATGCACGCGGCGAGCACCAGACGCCGGCACCGTGACAGGTCCCGCGCCTTCTCCGCGAGAACCTTCTCAGCCACCGCGTGCAAGCCCTGCGTGCGCGCCCCGGACGGCTGCGCGCCGACCAACGTCCTCGCCAGCCCCGCGTCAAGTCTGCGCGCGGTTATCCGTGGCCATGTGGCCAAGATGTAGCCCATGCCCATTTGTACTTTTGCTGGTGACTTATGAGTCCGTCGACTGAATGTTTGAGAGACCTTAGAATCTGATCATCAAGTGCTAGTAAAAACGTATTGATGTCCAGCAAGTCCAACGCGGGGACAGGCGTGTGAGGCTGTGCTGTGGTTCGCTCGACCTTGACCCCGCGCCACCGCGTACGGACACGGGTCAACCGCACGGAGACTGGCAGTAGTACTAGGCCTAGCCGCTGCTGATTTGAGTCCTTAGGTGCCGCCAGAGCATCTGCGCTTCTCAAACAGAACTTTCCTGTTCGTCGTCAAGCGTCGTCTTCCTCACTCGCCAAAACCATGTCCACCATCTCGTCAATGGCCTGAAAGTCGTCCTCAGCCGCCAGCCAGCACCGGGCAACCTGCTCTTTCTGCTCCCGCCCGACTTCCTCGACATGGCCAGACGTGATGGCTTCACTACCAGACCAGCAGGCGGCTCGGCCGGGACGACTGAACGGCGGGCACACGTCATTGCTCATCACTCTTTGTACTTGACACGATTATCAGCGTCGCACGGTTCTAAGTGCGCAACCAGGAGTTTAGATGTCAGCCGGGCATGGAGACAGTACGCTGTAGAGGAGTTGATCTCGGGATATCTGGCTTGGTTATGTGCGGACCACACAGAACCAAGCCACACTTAACCGGATACAGACTGTACCTGTTGCCCGCCGCGGCGAGCGCCTGGTGCGCGGGGCTCGGAGGTCGACGAAACAGAGGCCAAGTCCCACGCGAGCCAGCAGGCACGGATAGGGTCGGTTCAGTGTCGGCCGAGTCGCGTGATCCGCTCGTCTGGCCAATCAATGCGCTTCCGCAGTGTCGCTCTCGAGATAACTAAACGCCCGCCTGTAAAGGACCTCATCGACGGCGCGAGGTTACAGCCCATCCCAGGATGGGCTCGATACGCAAACCGTCGCGTATCGGACGGCGCGTCGAAACCCCGTTTCGATGGTTGGCACTGCATCAAAAAAGTCGATACGGGTGTCGATGCGCAAAACGAAAGAGCTGACGATGCCCCGCCAGCCCTCCCCCTCACCTCCACCCCCGCCTCGCCGTGCGCCCTTGACGAAGAATCACCGCTCCCGCCCAATGAGAGAGTCGTATTTCCGTGACGCACGCCTCGCATGCCGCTCAGTACAAACAAGTTCGACTGAGACCTGGTCAGACGGAGGGGACGTCAATCACTGCACGCCCCACAACACACCTTGTGCACTTTGCAAATTGACGTGTCCGGCGGGTCCTCGCCCGTCGGTGGTTCAGGCTGTCGGTCGAAGACCGCTGTGTAGCCGTTCCTCGCCTGTGGCCCGGTGCCGCAGACATTGGCGTGAATAGGACATTCAGGACGCACCCTCGACCGCGTCGGTCGGCCTCAGCGTGAGAGGGCTGCTGCCCGACGCAGGCTCCAATGGTAACTCGCCGCTCGACATGGGGACGCGCGGCAGCGTAGACACCGTTGTGAGTCCCTTGCGTGCCTTCTAGACCCAACTGTTCGAGGAGCTGAACCCTCGCACACCCACGCTGCCCCGCCAGTGCCCGGGAGTCTACCAGGGCAGCAAGCCGGCAGGTGGCACAGTGAACATCACGGTCTACGTTGTGTCCGCCGCAGCTCGCCTGCCGCAGCGCGCGCCCGCCGCACTTGGTTAGTGCGCTGCTCATCTTCTTCAATGTTCTGTGGCCGTGGACCACCCACTCCCGACGGTGCACCCCCCCCTCTCCTGCACGCTCACTCTCCTTGACATCCACTCCCGCACACACCCCTCCTTTGCCCTGGACTCTTGCACCGGGTTCCTTTGACTGCTGCGGTGTTGTCGTTCGGGCACCACCCACAGGAGTACAGCACGTGGTGAAGCGGGATGGCTGCGAAAGACAACCAGAGCTCAGACTCCTGGGGTGCCACTGTGGACGCCCCCGCGGGTCCTGCAGCAAAGAGCCCTGCGCTGCTGACCACCGTGCAGGTCGGGTCTTGTGGGTCTCGCAAGACGGTGGCTGAGGAGATCGCTGAGGCGGCGGAGGCCGCTGCCGCGGCCTGCCACGTTGACATTCTGCTTGTTACGTCCAAGATGGTGGGTGATGTGCCGCAGACCGAGGCGGCCACCCCCATGCGCGTCACGAGCGACGGCATCAAGAGCGACGGCACCGCGTGATGTACTCGCGTCTTGCTCCACCACACCCCACAACCGCTGCATGTCCTGTTTGTATCTGTTGCGGCCACAAGAGAGGGTCGGGTGCGTAACCCCTCAAGCAGTGCCCTGGAGATAGGCCTTGCTTTCCGACAAGCTCTTTTGCGTCCACCCATGCTTCACCTGTCCATGCATCAAGGATACAGCCGGCCTATCAACTTCTTACAGGATCATTGGTCTCCACCCCCACTGGGGCACCGCCCATGGACGCTGGTGTCGCGCGACGTGGACGATTGAGAGCCGGTGGCCACAACACCGGCCCGTGGTCAGGTCCCTACGCAACCGACGGGCCGCGGCTATGGCGAGGCGGCGGCGTCGGCGGCAGCCAGGCCGCCGCAGCCACCCAACCACTACCGCACGTGCCACAGCGACCAAGGCGGGAAAAGAAACGGGGGCGCACCGACATGGCGCGGAAGACGGGGGAAAGGGGGAAGAGCTGGTAGGGGCGAAGGGGGCGACGCGCCTGCCCAAGCTCACCGCGTCGGGACCCCGACAGAAATGCCCGTGCAGCAGAGGCAGTAGCCGCGCGGCGGCTACAGCGGCGGCTGAGGCCGCGACGGCCGCGAACGTGGCGAGCCAAGTGGACGCTCCGCTTGTTACCCCTGCGGCACTAGGCCATTGGCCGCCGCCCGCGGCGGTCAGCCCGCGAAAGTAAGAGAAGCGGCACCGTCTAGTACACCCCAACCACCCTTCACTATCTCCCTCAAGACGCTGTCGGACGGCACAGCGTGCATGTCGCAGCGAGCGTAGTGGAGTGGGTGGTCGAACGCGCCAAGATAATCGATCCGTATTCTCTTGAGGTCTGCTCGACTTGCGTGATGTGCCTAAACTCATAGTTCTCGTTGTCATGAGGAATCATATGATGATTGCATCTCAGGTCAAGGGCATTTGTGCGCTAAATACCGGTTTTACACGAGCCGTGACAGTCGGGCTGTGTTCGTTGCCACGTGGGAAGAGCGGCAGACGCCGCCGCTGCCAGCCTCACGGGCAAAGGGGGCCACCACCGCGACCACACGGAACCAGTGGCCATCCACGCTGCCGCCGCGCGGCGGAGGTGATGCTGACGATCTGCGACGGCACCGCCACGGGCGGTGCGCCGGAGGCCCGTCGTCTGCCGCCATGAACGGCCAACGTGTCCCGTAAGAAGTAGAGGGGGCGGTCACGTTGGGGGCCGCGGCAGCGGCGGCGGCATCCGCAGCGACGGCGACACGGCCGCAGCCGGGGGCGTCGGTGGCGGTCGCCCGGCGACGCCGAACGGTGGAGGGGGCGTCGTCGGCCATGGCGGCGACCAGGCAACGGCGTGGGGCGTAGAGTGCAAATGCCTGGGAGAAGGGAAGGGCGGGGGGAAGGGTCGTGCCAGGCGGATGATGGACGGCACGGGGGTCCGGAGGTTGAGGGTGGAGGGGGAGGGGAGAGGAATGTGGGGGGGGGGGGTACAGACGGTTGTCGAGGAGGGGGCGTGGGTCTGTGCGTGAGGCGCCTCATGGCGGCTCACCTCTCAAGAGGGTCACAGCAGCAGTAGTTGTGACCAAATTACACACAAGCGACGCAGATTTCGACGCCCAGACGTCCGTAAACCAGACGTCTGTGAATACACTCAGTCGCAAGCCACACTGAACATGTGGCGACATCCACAGGGGCGGCACGGGCCGTCAGGACTAGACCAACATGGGTGACCAAGTTCGAGTGTACTGGCATGTGGTGTACCCTCTTCCGGTCTGGTATGCGCACTATTTCTCTGGCACGAGTGGCGTGTAATGGACTGACTGGATGGGTGACGGTGTACGGGCCGGCAACCCGCCGTACTCCTGCCAGAACCTGCTCCCCTGGGGCCACACACATGCCCCGCTACTTTTTTGTGCAACAGTATTCTTCCCTGTGTGTATGGGCGTGCGGAGAGGTCGCACGGGTCAACCGAGAGGTTGCACACGCTGTTTGAGACAGAGCAACTTCACTTTACAAAGAGAGAGAGAGATCCACGACGTGTACAATGTGTTCAATCCATGGCAAAGACCCTCACAACGCACAAATAGGCAGCGCTCAGGTCACAGACGACTCGCCCGCAGCTCCCTCTCTCTACAGCTATCTCGCACAGACTTGTCAACAACGCGGCCTACTTGGACTCCTTGGCCGGGTCCTTGTCCTCAATCGCGATCGACCGTTTCTGCGGCAGCGCGTCGGCGCCCTTGGTCGGCACCGTAATCGCCAGCACCCCGTGCTCATAGTCCGCCTTGATCGCCTCCACGTCCGCGTCGCGCGGCAGGCGGTACGACTGGGAGAACTGGCGCTCCTCGACGCTCGCCCACGGGCGGCGCTCCGCCCCGCCGGCCGCATCCCCCCCCGCCGCGTCGGCGGGCGCGGTCTCCGTCCGCGCCGTGCCCGACACGGTCAGCGTGGTGTGGTCGTCGCTGAGCTCCACGTTGAGCCGGTCGCGGGGAAAGCCCGGCGTCTCGAAGCGGAAGGTGAGCTCCTTGCCATCCGCGGACCGGCCGACCGCCGAGTGGGGGTGCCACGTCGACAGCGAGTGCACCCACGACGGGTCCGTCATGGGGCGCCACAGGCCCCACGGGTCGGCGGCGGCGCGGCCACGGCGCTGGGGCGCGGCCGGGGGGTGGAAGAAGTCGAGCGCAAACAGGTCCATGGTGGTGGGAGAGAGGGGCGTGGTAGACCGGTGCGGGCGCGCCAACCCGGAAACAGGTGGGATTGAAGAGGGAGAGGGGGAGCTTGGCTTGTGCGTGGTGAGGAAGGGATGGTGGAGTATGTGTGCGTGTTGGTCGAGTGGTGATGGGTGAGTGTGGTGAGCGACCGAGACGCCGATCGACCCTCACCTGGGAGCGTATTTATAGGCACATCCCCAGCGGTTGGGTGCCTGCGCGGTCCGCGCGTCCGCCCGCGGCAGAGCGGCAGCTGCTGCGCCCGCCCCGCAAGGGGCACCTGGTACGCTCTCGGTCAGCGCGCGCGGCCGCCGTCAGATGCCCCTCGACGGGTCTCGACCGTTCCACACCCTAAACGCGCAGCCGGGGGCGCGCCGGTCGCGCCGCTGCCGACGTCGGCCCCGTGCGCGATGCGTCGGCGGGGGGGGGGGGACCCGCACGGACCGCGGCCGCGCCGTCGCGGCGCCAGAGATCAAGCCCCGCCTGCCGGCGCGCTGCGCGCTTCCACTCGAATCAGCAGACGAATGGAGAACCGTCTGGAACTGCCTGGAACTGTCGGGAGCGCTCCGGATCTGATTGGAGGAACCGGGGAAACTTGTTGTGTGCAAAATATAGGTGGGATGAAACCCCCTTTCTCGGGTTAGTCCCACCTGCGGATCAATCCGGTCGTCGCGGCCGCGCGCCACGCCGGCCGCCGACTCGGCGAGACGCGGCGCCGCCTCGCCATCGGCAGCCATCCCCTTCCCGCCGCCCCGCCCCCTTCCCCCCCCACAAAGACCGACTGCAGTTCCTGCTCCATCGTGATATTGACAGAGATACCCACCGCGGGCACAGACAGGTCAACAGACAGCCCGGTGCCCAATCCCGCGGCGTGCGCAGGGCGCGTCCGAGGGTTGCGCGGCCCATATCGGCCTGGAAGACCACGTCGACGTGATGCAGGACCAGAAGGTACATAGGTCCTGGGTAGCACCCGACGTCCTGAAGATGCATGAAAGATGCCGAATCCAGGCAAAACAAACGCTGGCACGCAGTGCGCCATGCAGCTTACTAGCCAAGGGGGTCCAAACAGAAAAAGAAAAACCGGAGACGGGAGGGCGTGGGGGACACGGTTGAAGACCAGTCAGTTGCTGCGACGGTTATGTTGGGACCAACGGCAGCGAGAATCACAATAGCAGACGACGTGACGTATCCAGTGACGGCGAGAGGCCTTCGCTGTGAGGCACCACAACATGTGATACCTCTGTCTCGCGCGCGCAAAACGCTTGGTGCTCACGGTCACCCACCTCCCAATCAACATACCTGTACAAGCGGCTGCAGAGGCAGCTGGAAGCCACAAGCAGCCAGTCTTGGGCCGCAGCGGTCCACGCGGGTGGGATCGGCCCTGCGTCGATGGAAGCCTCAGCGGACAGAGGAGGCTATGGAGTATGGCGACGGCCGCCGAGGCCCGCACACCGGAAGTGAGACAAAGGCAGGGTACACTTGTAGGGGCAGCGTGCGGTTGTAGGATTTGTGGGCTGCGCCGCGGGCGGGCGGCGGTGGCGGCATCAGCGGCGTCGGCTTTGAGAGACGCTCCGTGGTGGCGCCCATCCGCGGGGAGGGCAAGGGACTGGCGGGAGGTGGCTGCGTCGGCCTTCTCCCCATGCCTGGGGGTCGTTTTGTTGGACAATCAGAGACGTTCATTGGCCAAACCACTACTGAAAAAGCATGCGTGGAATACATTTAGCCAACCAGTGTGGCCGCGCTCTCTCCCCCTCCATCCCCCCTGGTCCCGCCCGTCCCCTCCAGTTTCACCCCCCTCTGTCACCCTGTCCCCCCCTCCTCGCCTCCTCCCCCCCCTTCTCCCCCGCCGGCCATTGCCATGTCCGAGGCAGCCCCCCCCCCGCCCGCACCCCCCCCACTGTCATCGGTACGCCGTCCAGTTGGGGCTCCCGCTCCCCCCCCCCCCACCCTCCCCCCTCCACCTCCACCTCCACCGCCGCCACCCCCGCCCTCACCGCCGCCACCCGCCGTCACACCACCACCCCCGCCCTGCGGGGTGGCCGGCCATCATGGGCGGCCCCGAGCCGCCCGCCGCCGCCGCCCGTGACCGGGGCGCCCGCGACCGCCCCGGCGGGGGGGGAGGGGGCTGCGGCCGGCGGCGACACTGGGGGCGCGCCGCCGCGCCGGCGGGACCTCCCTCTGCCTCCCGGCCTGGTGGGGCACACTGGGCGGCCCGGGCCCCGGGGGAGGGGGGGGGAGGGGGAGGCCGAGGGGGGCGGCCGCCCAGCGGGCGGACGGCGGCGGCGGCGGGGGCGGCGGCGGGGGGGGCGCACCCGCCGCCGCCACCCGTCCATGTCCGCAACCGACGCCCTGCGCGGCGCGGCCGGGGCACCCGCCGGGGGCGGCGGTGGCGGCGGGGGTGGCGGGCACGCCCCCTCGTCGGCGCCTGGCAGCCGCCGCGGGTCGGCCACCGGCCGCCGGTCGACCGTGACGGCGCTCTCCGCCGCCGCCCGGCGGGACAGCCTGAGCCTGGTGGGGGGGGCGCCGCCGCCTGCCGCGGCGGGGGGGGGGGGGGCTGCCGCATGGGGCACCCCCCCCGCCGTGCCGTGCGCGGCCGCGGGGTGGCGGCGGTCCCCCCCGGCCGCCGCCACGGCGGGCGGCCGCCCCGGTACCGGGCCCCCCGCCGGGGGCACCAACCCCGGCCAAGGCGGGGTCGGCACACCACCCTCTACACCCGCGAGCGCCGCGGCCAACGGGCGACGCAACGTCGGCCGCCCGGGAGCACGCCGCGCTGCCGTCCAAAAGCACCAAGCGACCCTTGCTGGAGTGGCTCCAGCGTCGGGTCATAAAGGGGACCCGGCATGCAGGGCGGAAAAGACGGGCGGAGGACGTGATGGAGGGAGGGGGGGGGGGGCCGCGCCATCCGGGGGCAGGCGCGAGGAGCAGAGCGCGGGGGGGAGGGCCGTGTAGGCAATGCCGGTGTGCGCGCCTCTTCTGTGGGTCGTAACGGCAAGCGGAGCGTGGCACGGGCGTGGATGCCAAGAGCGAGGACGCGAGACAAGCAGCGCGAGGTCGCCCACGGCCGATACGGCCAGCGGCTGTCTCGACCGTCTCGGCCATATTTACGGCCCTCACCACCCACCCAGATCCTGTCGCCGCGCGCCATACAGGAAACGAGATGTAGGTCCACCCTGTGAAATTTTCACATGGTGGGGCTGGATGCTGGCTCCTCAGCGCTCCTCAGCACGGCCGCGCACCCGCGACAACGCCTGAGAGCGCAGAACAAATCAATAAAGTAGCACACCCAAGGTCACTTCGAACGAACGATTCTAGCCGCGCCCAGTTCGACTACAGTGCGTCCGCGAAAATCGCGCCATGTGGCCCTCTGGGCCGCGATGACAGTGCGTCCGCGAAAGAGCGCGCCATGTGCAGCCCCATATCGCCGCTGCCCCCCCGCGGCGGCCGCGGCAGCCGCCGCCACCCGCAACCGCTGCCCCCGCCGCCGCGGTCGCCGTCGCGGTCGGCGCCAGCGCTCCCCGTCACGGCTGCCCCCGTGACCGGTGCCCCCGCCGCGGCAGCGGCGACCGCCGCCGCCGCCCCCCGCCGACGCTGCCCCCGCTGCTCCTGCCGCTGCGGCGGCTGCGGTCGCTGGCTCGGCCGACCGCCGCCGCTGCCCCCGCCGCGGCCGCGCCGGCTGCCACCGCCGCCCCCCTCCGCCGCTGCTCTTGCTGCCCCGCCGCCGCCGCTGCGGCCGCCGTCGCTGCCCACGCCGCCCGCCGCCGCCGCCGCCGCCGCGGCGGCGCTGGCTGCCGCCGCCGCTCCGTGCCGCCGCTGCTCCCGCGGCGGTGGCGGCCGCCGCCGCTGCTCCCGCGGCGGCGGGGGCCGCCGCCGCCGCCCCTCCCCGCCGCCGCTACCCCTGCTTCCCCGCCGCCGCGGTGGCTGCCGCCGCTGCCGCCGCCGGCCGCCGCCGCTGCCCCCGCCGGCCGCCGCCGCTGCCCCCGCCGTGGCGGCGCCGGCTGCCGCCGCCGCCGGCCTCCGCCACTGCTCCCGCGGCGGCGGCGCCGGCCGCCGCCGCTGTCGGTCGCCGCCGGTGCGCCCGCCATAGCGGCGCCGGCCGCCGCTGTCGCCCTCCGCCGCCGCTGCCCTCGCTGGCCCCGCCGCCGCCACTGCCGCCCGCCGCCGCCCGCGGCCGCCGACGCCGCCACGCCCGCCGCGGCGGCACCGGCCGCCGCCGCCGCCCTCAGCGGCCGCTTCGCCCGCCGCGGTAGCGGCCGCTACCGCCCGCCTTTGCTTCCCCCGCGGCCGCGGCGCGGTCGCGGCGGCCGCCGCCATCGCGGGCGTGGCGGCGGCGGCCACCGCCGCCCCCCGCCACCGCTGCCCCCGCAGCGGCGGCGGCGGCCGCTGCTTACTACCGCTGCCCATGCGGCCGCCGCCACCCGCCACCGCTGCGTCTGCGCGGCAGCGGCCGCCGCCGCCTGCCACCGCTGCCCCCGTAGCCGCTGCCGCCCTCTGCCGCCGCCGCCATCGCGGCAGCGGCCGCCGCAGCCACCTGCCACCTCTGTCCCCGTCGTCGTGGCCGCCGCCGCCGCCCACTGTCGCTGCTGCCCCCGCCGCCGCCGCCGCCCCCTCCCGCCGCTGCCCCCGTGGCGGCAGCGGCCGTCGCCGCCCGCCACCGCAGCGCCCGCGGCCGCGGCCGCCGTAGTCATTGCGGCGGCCGCGACGGCCGCCGCCACCGTTTTCTACCGCCGCTGCCTCCGCCACGGCGACGGCTGCCGCCGCCCGTCACGGCTGCCCCTCCCTGCCGACGCTACCATCGTAGCAGAGGCGGCGGCCGCCGCCGCCGCCCTCCACCGCCACTGCCCCCGTCGGTCAGGGGGGCCTGGCGCCCCTGCAGCGCTCTGCAGCTTCCCCCCCGGACGCCGCCGCAGCCGGCGGCCGCCGCCGCCGTGGTCAGCCGCCGCCTCTGACGCTGGTTGTGGCGGCCCGGCGCTGCCGCTGCGGGCTGCCGCCCTCCCCCCCCCGGCCTCCGCCGCGGCCGACTGCCACCGCCGCCGCGGGCTGCCCTCTCTTTCCGTGGCCTCTGCCGCGGCTGGCTGCCGCCGCCGGTTGGGGCGGCCGGCTGCGGCCGTCGCGTGCTACCGCACCCCCCTCATGCCGTTGCGGACTGCCGTCCCCCCCCCCGTCTGCGCCGCGGCCGGCTGCCGCCGGCGCCACGGGCTGCCGCCCCCCTCCGTCACCTCGCGGCGAAGGGTTGGACGACAGGGCCAGACGACGATGGTGGGGGGGAAGGGGGAGCGAACGGCAAGACAACTGGTGACCAGCAACCCAGGTTGAACGAGGAGGTATTTGTGAGTAAAATGTGCAATAGCGATTATTCAACTGAGAACAAAACCTATATCCGCGACTTGGCGCACATCTCGTCGCATATCTAGGGAATAAAATGCGCCATTCGTCTCATGTGATAGGCTGTCACACGATCTCAGCCGTGCAACCTGAGGAGTGCATCCCGAATTCATCATTGCTGGACAGACGATTACAATACTTGACTTGGCGAGTAACCTGGTCAGCGACTCGCGCGACTGCTGGGACACAAGCGGCTGAAGCGCCGGCGTCCGACGCCGCCCTCCACCCCGCCCTGTCGCCCACTTCACCATTCCCCGGCCACCCAGCAGGCCGGGTGGATACACAAGCCTTTTTTACTTGTTCTATTCAGTTTTGAGTGCGCGCCTACAGGCGTCTGCTAGAGCAGAACCCCCAACGACCCCATAGACAGACACAATGCGTGCACCATCCCTCCTGGGTTCCGCAGCTCAGGGGCGCCTGTGACGGTGAAAACACGGCTCGCTATGACATTTTAATCATCCCTGACGGTCTATGCCCCAGCAGAACGCAACCGCTTGTGTAGACAGCGCGAGAAAGAGCCCCCAGTCTGCTTTATTTTCCTCAGTTGCCAAGTATAGGCCGGGGTACAGAGTGCATGAGAGCCCCACGGCGGGAAGAGATAGTCGATTCTGGGTAATATGATAATTATGAATCTATTGGTGCTCACATCCAGCGTCGTGCACCCGTACAGCCGACAGGAACAGCCACAGACTGGGTGGGTGAAGCGCTACCATCGCCTCCTCCGAGCGATTGTGACCGTTATGGGTCTGCTTTTTTTAGCGAACCCTGAATACAAAGGTACCTGGTGGCTATGGTGCCGTAATAATGCAAAGAAAGCACACTGGAGCCCGCACATTGGCGACTAACTGACTGCAGATCGGGTGGTGGGCACTGTGACGCAGCTGGACGCGCCCACAGTGATGATAAGTGTGAAAAAAGCAGTGGAGATAACTGGCTACACTGTCTAGATCTGACAGATGTAGTTTTTAGTGCATGAGAGCACTGTGGGGCGTTGGATTGCCTGTCGAGGCGACCTGCTCAGAGTGACCACTTTGGGGGCATGAAAGACGCACTTTCCGACGTCTGCGACACTTTCTGAGCACATGAATGTGCTCAACGTCATCGTTTTAGTCATCTGAGGCCAGGTCGAAACAAGTTTGCACATCTTGCTGAAACGCGTTGTAACGGTGTATGGCGCCTGGCACCCAGGAGTGCATCAGGCGCTGTGACCGCGTGCAACACGAGTCAAGGACCACTCAACAAACTTTTCTGAAGCACTCGCCGTAGAATAAAACGATGACGCTGAGCACGTGTATGTGCTCAGAAAGCGTCGCAAACGATGGGAAGTGGGTCATATGGACCCCCAAAGTGACCATTCTGGGCAGGTCGCCTCGACAGGCAATCCAACGCCCCACAGTGCTCTCATGCACTAAAACCTACATCTGTCAGATCTAGACAGTGTAGCCAGTTATCTCCACTGCTTTTTTCGCTCTCACCGACACTCTGGGCGCGTCCAGCTGCGCCATAGTGCCTGCAACCGCGCAGCAGTCAGTTAGTCGCCAATGTGCGGGCTCCAGTGTGCTTTCTTTGCGTTTTTACGCCACCATAGCCACCAGATACCTTTCCCTCAGTGTTCAGTGCAAAAAGTAGATCCATAGTGCTCACAACCGCTCGGAGGGGTCGATGGTAGCGCTTCACCCACCGAGTCTGTGGCTGTTCCTGTCGGCTGTACGGGTGCACGACGCTGGATGTGAGCACCAATAGATTCATAATGATCATATTACCCAGAATCGACTATCTCTTCCCGCCGTGGGGCTCTCATGCACTCTGTACCCCGGCCTATACTTGGCAACTGAGGAAAATAAAGCAGACTGGGGGCTCTTTCTCGCGCTGTCTACACAAGCGGTTGCGTTCTGCTGGGGCATAGACCGTCAGGGATGATTAAAATGTCATAGCGAGCCGTGTTTTCACCGTCACAGGCGCCCCTGAGCTGCGGAACCCAGGAGGGATGGTGCACGCATTGTGTCTGTCTATGGGGTCGTTGGGGGTTCTGCTCTAGCAGACGCCTGTAGGCGCGCACTCAAAACTGAATAGAACAAGTAAAAAAGGCTTGTGTATCCACCCGGCCTGCTGGGTGGCCGGGGAATGGTGAAGCGGGCGACAGGGCGGGGTGGAGGGCGGCGTCGGACGCCGGCGCTTCAGCCGCTTGTGTCCCAGCAGTCGCGCGAGTCGCTGACCAGGTTACTCGCCAAGTCAAGTATTGTAATCGTCTGTCCAGCAATGATGAATTCGGGATGCACTCCTCAGGTTGCACGGCTGAGATCGTGTGACAGCCTATCACATGAGACGAATGGCGCATTTTATTCCCTAGATATGCGACGAGATGTGAGCCAAGTCGCGGATATAGGTTTTGTTCTCAGTTGAATAATCGCTATTGCACATTTTACTCACAAATACCTCCTCGTTCAACCTGGGTTGCTGGTCACCAGTTGTCTTGCCGTTCGCTCCCCCTTCCCCCCCACCATCGTCGTCTGGCCCTGTCGTCCAACCCTTCGCCGCGAGGTGACGGAGGGGGGCGGCAGCCCGTGGCGCCGGCGGCAGCCGGCCGCGGCGCAGACGGGGGGGGGGGACGGCAGTCCGCAACGGCATGAGGGGGGTGCGGTAGCACGCGACGGCCGCAGCCGGCCGCCCCAACCGGCGGCGGCAGCCAGCCGCGGCAGAGGCCACGGAAAGAGAGGGCAGCCCGCGGCGGCGGTGGCAGTCGGCCGCGGCGGAGGCCGGGGGGGGGAGGGCGGCAGCCCGCAGCGGCAGCGCCGGGCCGCCACAACCAGCGTCAGAGGCGGCGGCTGACCACGGCGGCGGCGGCCGCCGGCTGCGGCGGCGTCCGGGGGGGAAGCTGCAGAGCGCTGCAGGGGCGCCAGGCCCCCCTGACCGACGGGGGCAGTGGCGGTGGAGGGCGGCGGCGGCGGCCGCCGCCTCTGACACGATGGTAGCGTCGGCAGGGAGGGGCAGCCGTGACGGGCGGCGGCAGCCGTCGCCGTGGCGGAGGCAGCGGCGGTAGAAAACGGTGGCGGCGGCCGTCGCGGCCGCCGCAATGACTACGGCGGCTGCGGCCGCGGGCGCTGCGGTGGCGGGCGGCGACGGCCGCTGCCGCCACGGGGGCAGCGGCGGGAGGGGGCGGCGGCGGCGGCGGGGGCAGCAGCGACAGTGGGCGGCGGCGGCCGCCGCGACGGCGGGGGCAGCTGGCCGGGACAGCCGGCAGCCGGCGGGGGCGGCATGCAGCGACGGCGGGGGGAGCGCGGATGCTGGCGGCGGCTGTGGGGGCCAAGGGGACAGCTGGCGGCGGCAGACGACAGTCGGCGGCGGGCCGGTTGCACCTGGTGCAGCCGAGGGAAGAGGGAGCAGTCTGCGTTGGCGCCGGGGGTGGCGGGGTTGGCCGGGCGCGGCGTGGGCGGCAGCCGGCTGCGAAGAGTGGAGAGTGCGTTGGGGGTGGCGGCGGCCGGGCTGGCGCCGGGCAGGGGGGGGTCATGGGGAGTGCCTCCCCATCTGGGGGGGATGCATGGCTCCGCGCGAGCGGGGAAAAGGCAGTTTAGGGCGGGGGGTGGGGGGGAGGGGGTTAGCCAGGGGGGGGGGGCGGAGGGTAGCGGGGGGAGGAGTATGGCGAGCGGCCACAGCACCAACGAACTTGCCCTGAGCATCATCCTCTCCTGTGCGGCGCGCCTCCCCCCGCCCGCGCGGCGCCCCATCCCCGGCCGTTGAGCGCCGTGCACCCCCCCGCGGCGCGATGTCGCGCCGCGTCCGCAGGGAGCAACCCCCCCCCCCAGGCGGGATGGCACGCCAAAGCTGTCCCCCAGCCACCGCGGCCCGACGCAGCTGCCCCGCCGTACGTACGTACCCCCGTGCCACACCAAGACGGGCAGCCGCATGTGTGCAGCCCGCAACTCAGAGTCTGGATGCACACCGTATCCCTGGAGGACAGCTGCATGCCAAGTAGCCCGTCCATGGTGCGCTCGCAAATATCGCCGCCGCAGAGCGACAACGTGGCGGGTCCCACGGAACCACGTGGGAGCCTGTGAGGCCACCCCATCCCCCCCCCCCCCTCCCCCACCCCCACCATGTGAAATTTCACAGGTTGAGGATAGATGCGGATTCCTGCCTCCCGCGCGCGGGGTGGCGAACACCGCCGCCGGGAGCCCCCACCCCCGCCCGCTGTTGGTGAGGGAGCCTGGCGCGAGCGCCCCCTCCCGCCCTCCTCGTCGAGTGCCTGTCGTCAGGTTGTCGACAGTCACCCCACCAGCAGACCGCGGAGGCGGCGACACCGATGCGCCGCGCATGGCCGCGCGATAGAGGGCCGCCGTACCACCGTTGGCGCTCCTGTTTCCTGTTTTCGTATGGTCCCCGCTTCGTCACGCCAGACGAGGCGCAAGTTGTGTCAGCCCTGCACAAGACCCTGGCTCGTTGAAGTCCAAAGGGACACGTTCTCAAACGGTGGTCCAGACGGACGCCTCCCACCTCACAACACCCGACGCCCCTCCCAACGCCGCCCCCCCTCCATTCATGCCTGACCATCACCCCTCGCCGCACCCAATCAAGTTTACCGCGTCGCTGCTGGGTTGCCGTTTCTGCGAACACCGCAGGAAGCCAGACACCGCTTGCAGCACGCTCGTCTCGCGTGGGACAGGGTGTTGATGGAGTGGCGTGCAGCGTGGCGTACCACACCAGTCACTACGTCTCCTTGCAATGATTCTCCATCTGAGGGGGTTTGATGATGGAAAATCGATGTGGCTCGATGAGTCCATCTTAGCGGGGGCGCGTTGGACGTCGTTGGTCTCCTTCGATGGTCGATTGATAGAGACCTCTAGGGCTGCATTACAGCGAGATCCCCAGAAACGGAACGTGCGCAGACCGCCACTGCCGCCGGATCTGGGCAGCCGTGGCCCGGTGGCATCCTCACTATTGACAGAATCTGCTGCGCAACCGGGTTTGCGTTATTCTTGTGATAAGTTGGGGCCGTCAGAACTAATGCCTCACGGGGCCATTCCGCGGACTGTTTCGACGAACCACCCAATCAGAGACTGAGTTTCGTTCACTCATGGGCCAACCACAGTACCTGCAGAAGGCTGATAGCACCCCCCGAGGGCGTCACAGCTAGGTGTTCTGACGGCCCACGGTCGCCACGTCGCTCTGAACCTCGCCACGTGGGCTTCAACATGGCGCCACGTCCACGTTTTATTCCTTGTACCTGTAGGTGCAAACAGCGGAAATGGCCGCCCCCGTAGGCCGCCCCCTCACACCACGCCACAATAGCGGCGCCTAGCCCGCTGACGGTGGCGAGGGGGAGAGACCTACTCGCCTCTCGCATTCCCTCACATCTTCACCGCGCGCGTACAAGACCGTCGCCTCTCCACCAACATCCCCGCACCCCATCCTCCTCACCCACATCAACACACCCCCCTGATGAACCTGTCTCTCCCCTCCTTGAAGCCGCCTTCCATGCTCACCGCTCTTCGCTCTCTCCTCATCCCTCCCCTTCTTGCCCCTGGATGCAGCCAACTCCAGCCGCGCAGCTTCACCAGCGCCCCCGTTCATGCCTTGTCTTCTTCACCGATCCATGCAAAACAGGTCCACACGCAAGAATAATCCACATAGCAAGATACGAGGCCGAAGCATACAGTCAGACACATCGCGGCCACACAAATAGCACGTGATATAGACACGGAAAGAGATCCGCGCACTCCCAGAACCAGAACAAGCTCCCTCCAGCTGCTCAGACTCCGGCGAGTCATCAAGAAGACGCGCTGGATCACAAATCTCTCATGAACGCGTAGCGCACGGTTCGACGAAGGTAAACGTGCGCATCTGCAGCCGTGCCGCCAAACAGGGAAGTGACTTGATCCATTGCAAGGGTGTCGAGTACCTTGCGGGGGAAGAGGCGAGGGGTGTGCGTGCAGGCGCGCTTCAACGTGGGGCACCGTGCCGACTTGGTGCGAGACGGCGAGTGGCGGTTGGAAACCAGTCCGCAGCACGGCCCGCTCCAGGACGCGTGGCGTCTCGATTCTCAGCCTTCGGGATCGGACCTTCTAGAAGAAGAGTTTGGTGTTCAACTCCAAAGCCGTGGGCGGCAAGTCTCACCCATGCTCTAATTTGTCACGTCTGCGACCTGCCTATTGGTTGATAAGCACGACACCCCTTACTTAGGGTGCATCCAAGTGTTCCATGAAGAGTGCTGACGCTGCAACCCCCCCCGGGAATTGGCTGACTCCGAGATTGTCACTCGGCGACCTCACGGCGCGTCACGCGCCGCCGCATGATCGTCGAAGTGCGGGGAGCTTTCGGCGTCGCCCGGTCACAGGCGCACCACGTGGCGACAAGCTGTTCTCGAGTGGACAGCGAGGCGCACGGGGCCCCCCGCACAGGCCCCTTGAGGCTCGGGGTGTGGAGAGGGGCCACAGCCGAGCTGTAAGGTAGTTGAGTCTCTCGGATTTGTGCCTGAGTTGTGCTCTTCAAGGGATTGTTAACTTGTACGTGCGATGCAGCCAATCGGAGGCCGGTTTGGCAGCTCCAGCGCGGAGTACTTAGAGTGCGTCCGTTAATGAGTGGATGTTGACGGTACGTGAAGGTGCGTGAAATCGCCATCTGGACCAATTACTTTTTACCTTCACATCCGAGCAACATCCACTTTTTAGCGGAAGCACAGTAAGACTCTCCGAGCGGGCCATGCGGGCCCCGCCCGAAAATTCTATCAAAGGGGGATATCAATAACGGCGTTATGAAGACTTGAACCCCCCCCACTTGGATAGGGTTTCCTGGGGGGGTGTGTATGTGTGTAGGCTGTGTAGGCCTTGCGTATCGGATTTGGTCAATGGTGACGATTCTGAGCCGGGCGGCTGCACGGGCAGCCCAGCCGCCCGGACTGCCGGCCACCGGGCACGCGCCCCCACCCACCTGCCTGCCCGCCCGCCCGCCCGCCCGCCCGTCCCCATGACGCTCTGGTGGTCACTGAGTCCTCAAGCGTGCCAGGACTCTGTCCAAACATTAACTGTAGCCGTGCCTGCGAGCGCCATTTGCCCGCGTTCAGCTACCGATTGTTCCAGGCGGCGACGGCGGCGGGTCGGCGGGCGACAGCGGCAGGGCGGCCGGCTGGCTTGTCGCGCGCCGCACCCCCACTGCGAGCATTCCCGGGAAGAGGCTGGCTCTGGCCCAGTACCGGCGACGGTAGCCGCGCCACTGAACAGACGCCGCGCACAGCTACAGCAGAGGCGGACGCGGCGCATAGCTGGAAATGAGCACCAGCAGAGGGCGTCACGGTGAAGCGCCTCGCGGGTGCCAATGCAGGTCATGACCCTCCTGTGCACTCCACTTCGGGAGACAGCGAGGGCGTAGGAGGAGCAACGCCACACATGCGCGAAGTCCGTCGCTGTCCGTGCGGCAAGGGCTGACAGCAGCTCAACCAATAGATTATCACGTATGTGGTATGATGTATGACCTTCACAGCCGGACTCAAAAATAGATCTTGATCGTGCACCTATCGAGTCGGTGGTGACGATTGGGGCGCCGATGACCCTCATCTTCCCAACGCCTCGTTGGTCGATCCTCATCTTGGAGCTTCGATGGGGCTACGATGAGGCTGCAGTCCCAGGAGACGGTGGTTGCCTGCGCAGGCCCTACGTCTCATCCATGGAGGCGTGCGGCGACGAGTTGGAACAACATGCTGGTCTTCCGTCAAAGAGGGATTAGCCAGCGGTTCGCGCACAGTGTGTACGTACGTGTAGATCATTGGCCTAGATTCTCGATAGCGGGCTTGCGATCATCCTTGCTGAATCACTCTGTCGCCAATGCTGCACCGATTTGATCGGTGCCGTCCGCAGGGGAGAGAGTCGCACCACCTGTGTGTGACTGCGTGCGCTGGCAGGCACAACACGGTCCAATGACAAGGCACGCCCGACAACGGGGACGCGCGGCCGATTGCGGTGGCCGTTGCGGACGCCTCCTCCCTAGCTAGTCCAGCACACTCTTGGCAGAGGGGAGTGGACGGCCACCAACGCGCCCTGCCTCTTTAGCACCCGGGCACTTGTCTGTAGAGATCGAGCGGGTGTCGCCCACAATTGAACTCGTCATGCCAGCCGCTGGCAGCTATGCTCCCTCGTGTACAATCCGCTAACCTCCTCTCGGATGAGACGCTGCAGCTGGTGCTCGTCTGCGGCTGCGGGCGCCCACCGCACTCGACCTGCGCGCTTCTGCCCTCCATGGTCTTTGTAACAGTGGACCGGCCACTGTTGGCGGTGCACCCACTCCCCTTGTTGTACGTCTACTTCCAGTAAGCTTCACTCACACACACACTCCTGCGCGTTCCCCTCCTTAACTGTCGACCCTTAGCTCGTGCGCCATTGACTACCGCGGTATTGTCAGACGGCCACCATCTTACCGGGTGCTGCGCAAGACGAAGGATGGCTGAGGAGCAGAACCACGCCACCGCTTCGTGGGGTGCCACAGTGGACGCCCCCGCGGGTCCTGCACTGCCCGCGGCGATGAGCCCTGCTCTGTCTGCCAACGTCGAGGCGCGCTCGCGTGTGCGTCGCGTGCAGACGGCGGCTGAGGCGATGGCTGAGGCCAAGGCTGCCGCCGCCACGGCGAGCCTCGTGGACGATCGCCTGGTCACGTCCGAAAGAGGTGATGACGTGCCGCAGGCCGAGGCGACCACCTCCGTACACACGACCTAACGCACTCGCGTCTTCCTCAGCCACACCCGACAAGGCGCCGCGTGGCCCCACGGGACGCGTTGCGGCGATAGGACCGGGTTGGATAGGCTCGTCCTGTAGATCTGTAGATTCCATGCTGTCTGTTCGCTTCTCTCTTTTGAGTCGACCTGCGTATGGCAATGCCACGTCCCAGAAAGAGTGATTCGCGCTGGGAGGGCGACCAGCATTTTGCTTTATCGCTCGTTCTGACACGCAATCGTTCCATCGTGTTTGGTCTCCCGACGCGGTTGCTACCCCCCCGCCCACTGGCGGTGGCCCCCGTGGGCAGGGGTGTAGCTGCTGAGACGACTGGGGCAGCGCCCACCGGCGTAGGCGTGGCGCGGCGTCGACAACAGAAGGCCGGTGGCAACCGCACCGGCCGTCGGCGTGCCCCGCCCGAGCCCCAGACACGTCACGGGCGTGTGGCGGGAGTGGCGAAACGCGGGATGGTCACGCGCTTCGGATGGTCGGAACGCCACCACCAAACGGCGGCATCAACGACCGCGCCATCTTAGCCGTCCCCACAATCCCTCACGTTCTGTGGATGCCAGCGGGAGAGGACGGAAAACCATGGTGGGGATGGCATAGGAAGCAGAGGGAGGGGGAGGGCAGGCGGTGGAGCCGAGACGCCTGCACACGCCCGGCTGCATATGGTCACAACTGCAGGGCAGCGCGGCGCGGGGTAGCGTACACAAGAAGAGAGAAACCAAAGACACGGGCGAGCCACAGCCGGAGCGGCCATCAGTAGGTCTCGGGCGCCTCGGGCACGCCACCCCCACCCGCATGCCAGTACGCCTCACGTGGGCGGTGGTGCTGTGTGGTAGCCCCCATCTCACAAACCGCCGCAGCTTGCGCCACATACTGCGGGGCAGCGGCCACCACCGGGCGTGGCGGCAGCAGCCGGGCAGAGCTCATCCCGGAACCACGACACTGACTGTGTCCCCGTCGCCACACGGGCGGCGCGACCGCCTCCCAGGCGCACCCACCGCGCCTCTCCCGTCCCCTCCTCTCCCCCGACTCTTCCCACCCCCTCTCCTCACCGACGCCATCGCCCTACAACCGCCCCCCATGGCGGCGAGCCACCATCCGCAGGAAGCAACGGCGCAAGCACCATGACCGCGGTCGCCGCCCGCCACCCTGCCGCCTGCCGCCCGCCCGCCAGCGCACCCGCCCGAAAACCCGTCCTTGCCGGTGGCCACGCTGCGCAGCGCGACCGCGTGCTGCCGCGGCGTTTCCCACTGGCAACGCCCCGCCGCCAATGCCGTCGCAGCCGCTGTGACCGCGGCGGCGGCCACCACCGCCGCCGCGCGCCCGCCCCACGTGCCGAAGTGGCGCGGGCCTGGCGCGCCGCGCAGCGGCGGCGTCGGCGCCCCAGCCGGCGGGGTTGACCCCCGGTCGCCGCTGTCGCCACCAAGCCACGGCAGCCGCCGCCGCCATCCCCCGCCGCGGCTGCGTCAGCGGTGACCTTCTTGCCCGCCGCGTCCGCAGTCGGTGCCACGGGGGAAGGGGGATGCCAAGCGCGGGGCGCCCACCCGCCGCCGCCGCGCAATTCCCGCCGGCATCCCTCCGCCCCCTCACCTTCCGCCGCATCCGCCTCGTTACCCTACGCCGCACCACCCTCCGCGGCAGCGGGAGCCGCCGCCGCCGCCGCCGCCGCCGTGCCCAGCCAGACCCCCCCCTTCCCGTCCCTGTTGCCGTCACGGCGCTCACCAGTCGCTCGGGTGGTCACCAGCGACGGCGGCAGGGTCGGCACGGCGGCCCACTCCCCAGGCCGCCCACCCACGTCATCATTCCGCGTCGACCGTCGCCGCAGAGGGGTCCGCGGCGGGCGGCATGGTTAGCAGCAGCGGGGTCAGCAACGTCCCGCGGCGGCCGCCGCCGTCGACCGCGACTGCCGCGACCGCAACCGCCACCCCCGCCGCTGCCGCCTCTGCCGTCGCCACGACTGCCCTCGACGCCCCAGCCACGGTATGCCCGTCCTGGAGGAAACATCCACAGCCGCCACCCCTGCAGTGAGTCACTTGGCGCCGCCACTGCCGCCACGATGAGTATGACCGGGGGAGGGCATGGTGATGAGCGAGGGAATGGGGGGGGGGGGCGGGGGGGGGGGGTGGCTGGTGAAAGGGCGGGACCGGTACAGCCCCAGACGACGGAAGGGTGGCAAGAGGCGGGAGAGGGAGACGGCCTGCGGACGTGCGCAGGGGAGGAGCGGTCTGGCGCATCCGCTGGTGGTTGAACAGGGTCGTGAGCTCTGCGTGCGGGCCAAGCCGCCGGGGCGCGGCGCTGTCGCTCCCGATGCGCCACACCGATCGATCGGCCACGCGCATCCAATGGGGCCCGAGAGGGTTCCTCCCCTCCCCCCCTCACTGGCGGGGAGTCAGGCTGTCCAGCCGGTCGGCTGGTCGGAGAGTGCGAGCGACGGAGGCGCGCGTCGGGGGCGCACGTGACCGTGACCTCGGCCGCAGCTCGGTGAAGTGGGTGGCGCGAATCAACACACTGTAAGGCCACCACGCCAGGGTCTTGTGAATGCGCCTCAGCCAATGAGATCCTCAGAAGAAAAGCACGGGTGTGCCCCCGAGACAACAACAAACAAGCACCCGCAGCACCCATGGCCGAGACAGGGAAACAGGCCTCCTGAGCCACATCCCGCATCAGGTCTCGCAAGCCGTGCGCCCGGAAAACGCGTCATCCCGCGCGCCGCCTCCTCTGAGAGGGGTCCTCCCCCGCCCGTCCGGGCGCTTGACGGGACGACACGCGCCGCGCACCCCCGAACCCGTGACCGCAAGTCGCCAGCAGCTCCGTGTCCCTCCGCTCGCCTCCCACCGCGGTCGACGTGGTCACCTACACGCGCTCACGCACGGCTCATTTCCCCTGCAACCCCGCCTTCGCCCTTCCACCCCTCTCAGCCCTCCGCCAACCTTACTGTTGTCGCTCCCCGCCTTTCCTGGCGGCGGGGCGGACGGCGACAGTGAGAGCCCCCCATCTTCCTCACCACCCCACCCCTACCAGCCGCCGGTGGCACTTAGGATACTGACCAGGTCATGCGGGTGTCACCGCATTCGCGGCGGCAATGCGGTGGCGTATATACTTCCTCGCGGAGAAACGAGGGAGGCTGTGACCGGCCCTCCGGAACCCATCGTATGGAGTGGCCTGGGACGAAAATCCAGGCGCGCGTGCCCGCCGCGTGTCTGCCGTTGAACGACTCTTACCACAGATTAATCTTGGGGCCTCAAGTCCAGACGTGTGACTGCCACAGAATGGGTTCGCAGAGTATCGCATGCGTTTTATTGCAAGAGGGGGGCTGGAAGGCCGCACAGAGCTGGCCACGTCACTCCTACACCTCTTTACTCCTGCCTCCAGCCGCGGGTGTGCCAATAGATACACGTTTATATATTGGCTCGGCCGGGTGCGTGTGTGTCCAAAGATCGCCACAGCAAGCCGGCCAAACCTTGGGCGCGAGAATGTGCTCGCGCCCAGAACAAGAGAGGGCAAACAGCGTGCCCCGCAAAGGAGGCAGGCAAGAAGAAGCACTCGCCCACGGTGAGTCTCACGCGGGCGCCAAGCCGGGAAGGTGGGAGGGAGCGTCTCGCGCAGCGCCGAGAGCGCTGGCGTGAGGGCAAACGAACGTGCCGGCCGTCGGCGGCCGGCGGTCCCCCCCGCGCCCCCAGCTGATATCCCCCCCGCCCCTGGCTGGAGCGGCGGAGATCCCCCACCCGTGGAGGGCGGGGACAGCTGGCCGGTCGGCGGCTCCCAATCCGCCACCCCTCACAATTAGAGAGAGAGAAGCAATGTCAATAAGCCCACCCGCTTGGCGCAGACATAACAGCTTAACACGAACAAACAAGGCATATTACTCCTGCCTCCAGCCGCGGGTGTGCCAGAAGATGGAGATGGCCGCGGCGCCGGTGGTCGTCATGTGCCAGGCCGGAGCCAGCGGCCGCAAAGGCGCAGAGCCGCAGGGGAGAAGGGCGCCAAGACCGAGACGTAGCTCGCGAGGGCAGTCTTGGTGTCGTTGTCCTTGTGGCCCAGCATTGCCGCGACCGCCACCAGAGGGACGCCGATAACGTAGAGGGCGGTCGCCCCCCCCGCACGGCAGCTGTAAGAGGAGTACAGGACACCAGGCGGGGGGGATGCGCCGAGCGCCGCCATGGCCTTGTGCAGCCACACCGTCACGTCGTCGGGTGTTGGCGGGCGGTCGAGGCTGACGGTGGAGAACAGCATGCGGTTTGGCGGTGCCGCCGCAGCACGGAGCTCGTCGACCATGCCATGTAGGAGGGGAAGCACGTCGTCGTCGTCAAGCTTGGGGTCGGTGGGGATGGTATAGACCAGCCGGCGTGGGTCTGGGCGGGCTTCCGCGTTCTTGAACCGGTTGACCTCAATGTGGAACGCCCCGTCTGGTAGGACCGACACGTCTTGGCGCTGCAACTCCAACACCTCGACGGTGCGGCGACAGACCAGGAAGCAAAGGATGACGGCGGTCCAACGGCGACGCCACTCGGCGTCGGTGGTGCGACGAGCGATGCGGATAATATCGAGCACTAAGTCAGCGGGTAGGGGCCCACGGGCCGCCGGCAGCGAGTTGGTGCGGTCGGCCACGATGCGCGCCCATCCCTTGCGCAACTTTGAGACGTGCGCGCCTGCGGCGGGCTTGGGGTAGCCCTTGGCTACGTGCATGTTATTTATCGACGTGAGGTAGTTGCGCATCGTGGACGGCTTCAGGTTGCGGTCGCACATGGAGCCGAAGTAACACGACAGTGCCGCCTCGGTTGTGGGCAGTGCCGGCCAGCCGTTGGCCTCGCAAAAGTCGGCAAAGTAGGTCCAGCTGCGGTTGTACCCGGCGGCCGTGCGGTGGGTGATGGCAGCGCCCAGGATGGCGCGGGCGGTGGACGCCCCGGCGCTTAGGGAGCCGAGGGCGGCCACGGTGGCGGCCTCGGACTCATCCCGCCACGCGACGCTGCGGGTGCAGGGTTGTTGCCGTCGATCAACAGAGCGGCCGTTCGCCAAGACGGCCGTCTGGCGGGCGAGGCCCACTTGCCGTGCGTGAATAGGCGCGCGGTCTGCGGGAGGAGCACCGACGCATGCGCGGCCATGAGGAGTTCCCGCCACCACGGGAACGCCCGCCACTCGGGAACGATGACGACCGCCGTGGCGCGGTCCCGCCGCAACTTGGGCAAGACCAACGATAGCTGGGATATGGGCGGGTTGACGTAGTTCCGCTCCCCGCCCCAATGTTGTGCCCAGCCGTCGACTGCCTCGCAGCCCGCGGCCGCCGTCAGGGAGTTGAAGCGCGGGAGTTGGCGGTTGGCCGATGACGCAAACCGGTCCACCGTGAGGGGGCCCCAAGCGTGGTGCAGGGCGAGAAAGATGTCCCTCCGGAGGTACCAGTCCGACGAGTCCAGGTCGCGAGACAGCTTGTCCGCCTCGACGTTGGCGACCGAGGAAAGCCACGTCGCCTCGGCCCGCAGACAGCGCTTTGACAGCTTGCTGACGACGCGGTCCAAGACAACCTTGAGCGCGGGGGAGCGCGTGGTCATGTTGTTGAGCACGGCGACGTTCACCGTGCTGTCGAGGCGGAGCCTCAACACGCCTGGCCCCGTCACGTGGGGGAAGCAGTCCAAGGCGTTGTCCAACGCCATCAGCTCTTGGACGTTGATGTGATCGGCCTGCTGCGCTAGGGAGAAGAAGCCTCGTGCGGGCACAGAGCGGTTGAGCAAGGCGCCCCAGCCGTACCCGCACGCGTCCGTCGTCAGCTCCGCGACCACGGGCTGCTGCCAGAGAGCTCGGCCCACCTCGTTCGAGTCGCCCAGCCGCGTCCACCACAGCAGCTCGGTGAGTGCCGCCGTAGAGAGTCGCAGCTGGGACCGCGGCCCGCTGCCAGAGAGGCAGTGATACAGGGAGTGCAGGTGGAACCGCGCGAGGGGGACTGCCGCCGAGCAGGACACGGCCAGGCCGCAGAAACGCTGCAGGGCCCGCAAGCGGATCCAGCGGCGATGCGATGAGGCCGCGCGCAGGAGGGAGTGCGCCGCGCCGATGACTGAGTCTAGCCGACGGGGAGGCAAGAGGAGGAGACGACGGACCGTGTCGACACGGAAGCCCAACAGGTCCAGCGCCGTCGTCCCCACGGTGGCGCCTTTCGTGGGGTGGATTTGAATCCCCAAGCGGCGGAAGCAGGCGACAGCGCGACGCCGAGCGGAGGTGGCCGCCGCCTTGGAGCCGGGCCGGGTGCCCGTCGCGCATGACGCGAAGTCGTCCATGTAGCCCAGCAAGCAGAAGCCCCGCATGCGCAGGTGGGCGAGGACGGGCCGCAACACCTTGGTGAGTGCCCACGGGGCCAGCTTCAATCCGAACGGGAGGGAGAGCGGGTAGTACAGCTGCCCGTCGACCACGAAAGCGAGGCGCTCGCTGTCCGCCGGGTCGAGGAGGACGTGATGAAAGGCGTCCGAGATATCCCAGCTGACGAGGTGGTCGCCCGGCTGCAGCTGCGCCACAAAGGATGCCAGACTTTCGTATTTGAAGGGGCGGTCCTCCAAATAGTCGTTGACAACGGACAGGTCGACCACCAGCCGCGGCTTGCGGGCTGCGTCGGCGACAAAGGTCGCGGCCGCCCAGGGTGCCTTGCGAGCCTCGGACGCCTTGGCACGGCGCACAAACCCGCGCGTGACCCATCGCTTGATCTCCCGCGACGCCCAAGCCGCTTCCGCGGGTTGCTGCCGGATGGGCCGTGCGCGGTAGGGCAGGGGGGTGGACCGCCAGGGCAGCGACAGGCCGTGCTCCAGCACGGACAACACCCAACGACTGGCCCCGAGGCGTCGCCAGGCCGGCAGACACGCGCGGACCGATAGGTAGGGCGGGGGAAGGCGGGGGTCGGCGGCGGGCTTGTCCGGTAGGATTCGCGGCGCCTCCGGGACGCAGGAGGGGCGAGGAAGGTCCTCCGACGTCGGGGGGGGGGGAATGTGGGTGGCGGTAGGGACACCGCCCCGGTGCAGCGCTAAGGGCGCTGCTCCTCCGTCCAGTGGCATGCGCGCCGGGAGGCCTGGGTGGCCGCCCCCCGACCGAAAACCCGAAGCGTCAGGCAGCGGGCGGAGGCGGCGGCGTTTGGACGCCGGGCTTCTTGATCTTGCCGGCGCCGCGGCCACGGCCGGGCCGGCGGGGGCGGAGGCGCGGGGTGCCGCGTCGGAGGTTGCCACCGCCGCGCGACCACGCGGGAGGAGGGAGCGCCCACTCGCCGGCGGGTGGGTGGAAGTTGGCGAGCGCTCGGCCCTGCGCACGAGCGACATGGGTGGCGCGGTCGCGGGAGGCGATCTCGTGGAAGCCGGCCGTGGCGGCGTTGGTGAACGAGGTGTGGTTGGCCTCGAGCACCGCGGAGTGGAGGGAAGCGGCGTACGCAGCGTCCGACCGCCAACGAAGGAGGACCTCGTACCGGGTAGCCAAGATGTGGTAGATCTGGTAGACGTGCGTGCGCGCGGAGGCGTGCAAGGCGGCGGTGGCGGCGTAGGTAGGGCGCTCGTCAGCCGCTGCCGCTTCCCAATCCGCGAGGGAGTTGTTGAGGTTGCGCAGCCAGGCGCAGCCCATGTAGAGCACGTGGGCCTCGATTGCGTTGCGTCCGCCGTTGCCGAACTCGGCAGTGTAGTCCGTGTCCCCGGTGGGCTTGAATGGCACGGGAAAGGTGCCGGGGCGGGTGAGGCGGGAGGGGAGATCAAAACCCTCGATGCTGGGGCAGCCGTTGTAGACCGCGTCCACGGCGGCACCGGAAAAGGCGGCGCGCGGGGCGGCTCCACGTCCAACACCGGCGGCACCGGAGGCGGGGCCAGCGCCGTGGGGGCTAGGCGCGCCGCTGCCGACGCCCGTGCGCGCACCCGTCGGCTCCGCCGTTTCCGGTGCCCAGTCATCGTCGTCGGCAACGTCGGCAGCGACCGCCGCGACAGGGGCGACAGCGGCCGGGGCGGGCGGGGCAACGGGTGCGGCGGCCGGCGTCGCCTCCCCCGCAGATGTCGTCACAGCTTGAATCAATGCGGCTAGCGCCGCGGGGGGCAAGCCAGCGAGGGCGGCCAGGGGGTTAGCCGCAGCGGGGTCGGCCGCGGGGGGAGGAGGGGGCGTCACCGGGGGCGTGGGGTGGGCACGTCCACGTGACCGACGCTTGCGGATCGGGGACGGGAGACCAAAACGCCGAGAAGGGACTGGAGCCGGCACCACGGGAGTGGGCGCCGCAGGTGACGCGGCCTCTGCACGGGGAGCAGCGTCGGGCGCCGGCGCGACGGAAGCGGACGCGGCAGGCGTCGCGCCCACCGCAAGGGAAGAGGAGGAGCCGGTCGTCCCAGACGACGCCGTGGAGGCGCCGCTTGAGGGAGCCGGGGATGCCTCGGCCGCCGCCTCGACCGCGGCAGCGGCGGCGGCGACGACAGCCGCACTGGCCGAGGACCGCGACCGAGACGCGGCGACCGATCCCCCCGAGGGGGTGGCGCCGCGGGACGACCGGGAGCCCGAGCGAGTGGCTGGCATGGTCCCACCGCAGGGGTGGGGGGGGGAATGCCCCAAGCTGCGACCGCAGGCGGCGCAGCGGTAGTGTGTATCAAACGGCCCGTGAAGGCGGGTCGCAGGCCCGCGCGCCAGATCTCGGCGCGGACACCCGACTGCGTCGGAGCGTCTCGCGCAGCGCCGAGAGCGCTGGCGTGAGGGCAAACGAACGTGCCGGCCGTCGGCGGCCGGCGGTCCCCCCCGCGCCCCCAGCTGATATCCCCCCCGCCCCTGGCTGGAGCGGCGGAGATCCCCCACCCGTGGAGGGCGGGGACAGCTGGCCGGTCGGCGGCTCCCAATCCGCCACCCCTCACAATTAGAGAGAGAGAAGCAATGTCAATAAGCCCACCCGCTTGGCGCAGACATAACAGCTTAACACGAACAAACAAGGCATACCCTTCGACTGTTGCCGTCAGCTACTCCGAACTTTCTGCCCTCGGTCGAGGCCCTCCGTTGCCGAACCTTGTTGCCGTTTCTAAATTTTGATGCAATCTCATCCTCCTTTCGTACGTACGTACGGAGGCACCAGCAATAGGGAGACGTACAGCAAGGCTCTTTGCTCACGTCCCACCACAGCGATCTACTGGCTTCCGCGGCACGCGTGACCCGCGTGACCCGTACGGCCAGGCCCATTGTCGACATCTAGCAAGTCACCGATTGGAAAGTTCTGGGGTCAAAGCAGGAGAGCAGCGGCCACGCCTCTTTGCAGCTGAGGTCCATGTGGGTCGACCTTACGTGTACGCACGCCAGAGAGGACACGTGGTTCAGATCGTCTGTCGGCACATTACCAGGTGGTGTGGTTGGGGACGAAAGCGGGCCAATCTGTGGGCGTGAGAACAGGCTTGCAGTTACCAGACACGGAGGCGCAGCTTATGGCGGATGCGGTCCTTTGCAGTACACCAACACCACCTATCGTGATCCGAACTCGAACTCTGTCTCCAGTCTGACAGGCAAAGGGTGAGTGGAACTACAGGTCGTCGTGGGTTGGTGGGAGTCGCCCGTTCACAACGGCGCGAGTGGCCTGGACTCATTCCTCGTACGCCACCGCACAGTTGAAGAGCGGGTAGATATCCTAGCCCACCCATCCGCCACGTGCAGCGCCACCCCGGCAACGTGGGGGGAGCCAGCGTATGGCACACTACTTGAGCTCCCCACCCTAGCGGCTGACGGCCGCATCTGCTCCCTCGTGTGCGACCGACAAACCCCTCGGAATACTATGTGGCAGCCGCTGTCTGTCACCCAGCTGCACGTACCCTCCACACTCGGCTCTCCCGCCGAGCTCTTCCTTCCTACATCCTCGACCCTTGAATCTGGGTGCCATTGACTGACGCTGTGTTGTCGTTCAAGGACCATTTAAGCTGGTGCTGCGCTAGGTGAAGCGGGATGGCTGAGGAAAACAACACGGGCGCTGATACCTGGGGTACCACTGTAGACGCGCCCTTCGGTCCGGCACCGCCCGCGGCGATGAGCCCTGCTCGTAGTGCCATTTTGGAGGGGCGATCGCGTGTGGGTCGCGTCCAGACGGCGGCTGTGGTGATGGTTGAGGCCAAGGCTGCCGCCGCCATGGCGGGACTCGTGGACGATGGCCTCGTCACGTCCTTGAATGGTGGCGATATGCCGCAGACCACCATGCTATCCAACCGCGCCGGCACCGCCTGATGATTCCGCGTCTTCCTCTACCAATCCCAACCAGCAGCTGCATATCCGTGCTGTGTATGGTGCGGCCTTAGCAGCGGGTCGGCTGCACAGTGGGTGCTAAACCGGGACCACGTGCAAGAGGGGTCGGAGCCGATCATCACGATTCTTGCTTGCACGGCAACGGTGCTCGACCCCTGTTGGCAGCAAGAAATTTGCCAAGAGTTTGCTGCTCAAAGCACGATTCTTGCACTGGTGCAAAAGTCAAGCAGTCTTGTCGTCCAGAACAAAAAATCTCCCGCGTTTGATTCAGCCGGTTTGTCGGACGGTGTCCAATGAAAACTCTCGGTTGACTTGGAGAGCGCAGCGTTGAGTACGAACCCCTCTGTCATGCGCGTACCCACATCCACGCAGCCGCCGCCGCAGTCGCATTCGCCGACGGGCGGGCGGCGGCCGCGGCGGACCGCGAGGCGGGGTCTGCCGCCGCGGCGGCCGCCGCCGCTCGTCGCGCGGCGAGCTAGTCCCGCTTGGGATTGAGGTCGCGCGCCCAGTTGAGCGAGTAGTCGGCCTTCGTCGCGCCATCCACCGCGTTCCACACCTTGATCGCCTCCGTCATGGCCCGCCACCGCCAGTGCGGTAGCGGCAGTCCAGGTGGCAAGGTGGCGGCGGCATGGAGGGACAATTTGGCTGCGTCTGCGAGAGAGAGCCGATGACCACCGCCGCTTCCTTGGCCCGCCACCGCCACTGCGGATGCCGGGAACCTGGGGGCAACTAGGTCACCGCCGCTGCTGCCGCGTCTGGCACTGCACGGGCTGCCGCCGCCGAGCGCGAATCTCAGCGACCGCCGCCGCCACGGTCGCCGCCCCCGCCGAGCTCACGGCAACGGCAGCAGCGGTGGCGGCGCGAGTAGCCTGGGGGTTGGCGGTCGCAGCCGCTCGAAGGGGGGCACGCGTCTGCACTTCCTCGGGAGGGGTCGTTTTGGTCGCCGTGGGCGGAACGAGGACATCCGCACGGCGGGAGAGCGGCACGCGTCGGCCGTGAGCACGTTGTCGTACGAGAGAAAGGCGGCAAGAGGGAAGCACCAATTTTTTTGTTATTCCCCACCTTCATGTGCAGGTTTATTGACTGACTCGACAACGGGAGATATTCTGGCTGCACGGCCGTCTTCCCGGAGCGGCCTTGATAGCTCTTGAGCAAAACGCGACAAGCGTTGTCTAAAAATGCTGTTCTCCGCAGCAGTTTTTTTCGATCCGTTGTACACAGCGCTCCGTTATAATAACGCTTGTTCCCGACGTGCGACAGCGTAGCCCCAAGAACGGCGCTTCTTTTGGTGTAACGGTTGTCCCCGGTACTTATACGGAACCTACTCCTGAAGCGCATGCTATGAGAAATCACGGAAAACGTGGGCGGAACATGTGATGCTGGGGGGTCTCAAATCGTTGCACCCCCGGATTACACCAAAAATGCAAGAAATCCGTGGTCCCGGTTTAGCCTGCGCTGCGCTGGGGGGGTGCCAGCGGGTGCTGTCGTGGCCACCCGCCGCGGCGGTGCGCAGTACCTAGTAGTGGATGAGGCGGTGACGGCGGCGGGCAGGCGGGGGGGGGGCAAGCCATGGGGGGGGTGAGCGGAAGCCGCCGGGGATAGGAGGGGGGACGAGAGGAGGAGACGAGTTCCCGCCCCGGGGGACCCCCATCCCCGCCACCCCCGCCACCCCCGCCACCCCCGCCACCCCCGCCACCCCCGCCACCCCCGCCACCCCCGCCACCCCCGCCACCACCCCCGCCACCACCCCCGCCACCCCCGCCACCACCCCCGCCACCCCCGCCACCACCCCCGCCACCCCCGCCACCACCCCCGCCACCCCCGCCACCACCCCCGCCACCGGTTGTGTGAGGCACTGCGGACGCCCTTCCCATCCGTGTGCTCGCTGCATCTACCGCCGCTATGGACACGCCTCCCTGCCGCAGCGCACTGTCGTTCATCCTTGCCGACACCAAGTTCTTGCCGACTGGTGTGGCCACTCTGTTGCTGCCTTCCCTCCTTCAAAGCTTCTTCTCCGACGATCTGTCATTGACCAAGCTGGTGTGGCGGATGCCGCACAACGCCGTCGCCATTGACGCCGTGCGGTTTGTAGCCGATCAAGCGGGGAAGCTGCGTGTCTTATGCTATCAGACGAAAATGTCGGACGTGGACAAAGCGCTGTCTTGGAATGGCGCGTGCGAGCTGGTCAAGTCGATGTGCGTGTGGTTGGCGGTTGCTGCTTGGACTGCGACGTGTCGGCCCCCCGATGTTCCTGCCTCACCCGTGACCAAGGAGCAGCAACAAGTTAAGAACCTGTGGATGGAGATGTGCGATGCTGCAGACGGTGAGCAGAAGGTGGGCGTGGAAGGTGGTTGGTGGAACGACGCAGGCCCTCGGCTCTCTGACCCTGCAGCCGTGGACGCGTTTGTCAAGGCCGAGTGGAGCAGGTTCCCTCCCTCGAGCTCTTCTCCAGAGGATGTTGCGCTCGCGGTATCGACTGTGCTGTCCCGAGCCGTTTTCGTCGTTGCGGTCTGTCGTCCGCGCGGGAAGCGGTTCCTCGCGGACAGCCGTGACGCCCCGAGCTACATGCGGCGTGCCATCGTTGTGACGTCCGAGGACCTACCCGGCCACGCTGGAGACTTTTTATCCACTATCGTGGGTGATTGTGGGCGCACGCCAAGTACTTCCTTCTCTGTGCAGCCGGAGGCGAGCTCCACAGATTGAGGCTCACCTCATTGGTACGGCGACGGGGAGGGTGGGGCGGCGGTGATGGTGGTGGGGGGGGAGGGACCAAGGCCGGAGGAGGTGAACACACACAAGCGACCACGCGGCGGAGGATATGCGGGCGGCGGCGGCGGCGGCAGGGGCGTGGTTTCCCGCGCCCCCCCCCCACCGCCATCGCCGCGGTCCTCACCACCGCCACCGCCCCCGCCGGGGGTAGTGGCCGTCAGAGCCACCCCCGCTACCGCCGCAATGGCCGTCGGGAGCGCCACGCACCGCGGGGCAGCGGGGCACCCGAGTGCCGCCACCGCGGACGCCACGGTGGCGGTGGCGGCGGCGGCCACTGCGGGGTCGGCCGCGGCCCTTCCAGCGCGGCGGTCTCTGAAGGGGGTCTCTCGCAGAGCGGGGCACCACCTCCGCCCCCGCCGCAGCCGCCGTAGCCGAGGCAGCCACCGTCGGCGCCACTTGTTGGCGGGCCGTTGCCGCCGCCGCCGCCGCCGCCGCCGCCGCAGATGCCGCCGCCGTTGCCGCCCCCGCCGCATCCTCCTCCGCCGTCGCCAGCCATCGCCCCCCCCCCACCCGTTGGTGTCACGCGGCATGGACGACAGACGGCCGGTGACGGCAGTGCTGGCCGAGGGCGCCTCCCGCTATAGCCGACGGTCGGCGGCGTCGGCGGCCGCGCCGCCGCTGGCGAGCCAACATCCCTGCACGTCTCATAGTCACTACAACGGGGGACGAAAACGGGGATGGACATGCATAGCGGGCATGGCACAGAGGGGGCAGGGGGCGGGGGGCGGGGGTGACGGGGGAGAGCCGCGTGCACCAGCCCCACTCGAGGCGGCCCCACCAAACAGGCCAGCGCGGCAGAGGTAGCCGCTGAAAACGACAGGCCGGCACGAGCACGCCATGCCTGGTCAACACCCACGACACGGCCCGTCCCCGCCGCCGCGGAGCGGCAGCGTGACACCCGCCCAGGCGCGCCCACCCGTCGAGCGCCGCCGCTCCCCCACAACCCTGCCACCATCTCACACGTCGTCGCCACAGCCACCCCGTCCCCTCTCTTTCCCCTGCCACCCCCCCCCCACATCCCTGTCGACGTGCTCACTCTCCAGCTTCCCCCTCCCCCCCCCCCCCCCCCCCCCCGCCGCCTCTGCACCCGCTGGACGTGGCAGCGCATGCGCCAACACGGCGGTCGCCGGCCGCCACCCCCCCACCCACCGCCTGCCCGCCGTCGGCAGTCGCCACCGCCACCGCCACCGCGAGCCGCGGCACGCGCTCCCCCGCCGCGGACGGCGGCTCTCCGGGGCCGCCGCCACCGCCGCCGCGGACGTGCCACCGCCGCCGCCACGGCCGAGCGCCCGCCGCACATGCGGTGGCGGTCCCGACCTGGCGCGCCGCGCGGCGGCAACGGCGGGCAACGCACCGGCGCGGACGTGGCGTCGGCGTGGTCGCCATCGGGACACGGTCGCCACGGTCGCCGCCGCCACAGCCGCCGCCGCCGCCACCGCCGCCGCCACCGCCGCCACCGCCGCCCAAACCGCCGCCACGACTGCGCCCGTCGTCACCTCCCCGCCGGTCGTACGCACAGCCGCCGTCACAGTGGAGATGACGACGAGCGCACGGGGCGCCGCCGCCCACCAGCGCCCCCCCTCCCTGCGGTGTGACCCCTCCCCCCCCCCCCTCTCCGCCTCGGCGTCCCGCGCGAACGCGCCACCCTCCATGACAAAAGGCAGCTGCCGCCGCGGCCACGCCCCGGTGGTCTCCCCCCTCCCCCGTCTGCGTCTCCCGCTCACCGGCGGCTCGGCGTGGGTCACGGCCGCGGCCGGGGGCGCCGCGCGGCGGACGGTGCCGACGCCGAGCGCCGGGCGCGCCACCGTGGCACGGCCGCGCCCGCCGCGTCGGTCGCGGCGCCGCGCCCGCCGCGTCGGTCGCGGCGCCGCGCCCGCCGCGTCGGTCGCGGCGCCGCGCCGATCGATCCGGCCGCGCGCGGCCACACCCCCCCCGCGGGCGCGCGTGTGGGGGGGGTGGTGGTGGTGCCGACCCCGCGGGCGCACGGCCGACGATCCGCGCGGCCGCCCGCCCGCCGCGACGACCAGTCGGGGATTGCACGCGGCCGCGGCGGGCGCGTGGCGGGGGGTGCGCGTGACCTCGGCCGCACCTCGGCGCCGCGGAGGGGGAGGTGGGGGGGGGGGGGAGCGTGCGGGTGCGGCACGGATCAACGCACGCTGGGTGGCGGACGCCGCCACCCGCGGCGCGCGCCGCCGCGGCGCGCGCCAGTGTCCGCGCGCGCACGGCGGGACGGCAGCGGCGTGGGCGTGGTGCGGGCCGCCGCGCCTCCCCCCCCCCCCCCCCCGCCCTCCGCCCCCCCCCACCCACCGCGGTCCGGGTGGCCGCCACCACACCACCCGCCGACGGCGCGGCGTCGATGTCCCCCTCGCCACCTACCCCCCCCACCCCCGCCCCCGCCTTCCCCCCCCTCCGTCGGTCGGCGGCGGAGTTTTCGCCGCCGCCGCCGCCGTCGCGGCTCCCCCCCCCCCCGCCAACATGACGCTCACCGCCGTCACCACCCAGACGGCGTCGGGGCGGACGGCGACGGGGGTGTCCCCCCCGTCGTCCTCCCCCCCGGTTGCCCCCCCCCAACCGCCCGTGGCGCTCATGGTCGCCGACGTTGTCGCGGGCGTTGCCGCGTCGGCAGCCTCGATTGCGGTCACGTACCCCCTCGATACGCTCCGCACGCGCTCGCAGGCGGCACTCCTGTCCACGTCCGTGTCGACAGCGTCGCTCGGGGCCGGATGGCGCGCCGCGGCGGCGGGCGCGCTCGCCACGTCGGCGGTCAAGGTGGTGGTGCGGACCGCCACGGGCGGCGCCGCGCCGGCGGTGGCCAACCTGGCCGCCTCCGCGGTGGGCGTGCCGTTTGATGTGGCCAAGACACGCGCGCAGGCGGGCGTCGGCGCGGTGCGCGCGGCGGCGGGCGGCGCCGCCGCGCCGCCGGGGGGGGCCGCCGCGCTCGCCACGCGGCTGACCACCGCGCTGCCCGGGTGGACCGCCACGCTCGCGCGGGATGTGCCGTTTGCGGCGGTGGAGGTGGTGGGGCTCCTCGCCCTGCGGGCGGCGCTGGTGCACCGCGCCACGTCGCGGCGGGCAGAGGCGGCGGCGGCGGCGGCGGCGGCGGCGGGGACGGGGGCGGCGGGCGGCGGGGGGGGGCTCCCCAGCCCGACCACGGGGGGGCTGCTGGGGCCCCCACGGGTGGACGGGTGGGGCATGGTCGCGGGTGGGGTGGGCGTCACCGCCATTGCCGCGGCGGTGACCACCCCGCTGGACGTGATCAAGACGCAGCTGATGGCGGCCAAGCGCCCCGGCGGCACGTGGCGGTCGGTGGGCAAGCGGACGGTGGACGTGGCGCGGAAAAAGGCCGGCCTCGGCATCCTCTTCAAGGGCGTTGGGCCGCGCACCGCCGCCGCGGCGGCGGCGCCGCTCGTGTTTTTGACCGTCTTTGCGGGCGTCCGCCGCGCGCTGGCGGGCTTTGCCGCCGCGGGGGGGAGGAGGGGGGGGGGGTGGTCGGCGGGCGCCCGCGCCCGCCGGGGCCCGGCCCGCCCTACACGCGCGCGCAGGAGGAGGCGGCCGAGGCGGCGGCGGTGCCGACGGTGCGGCCGGCGGCGGCGGCGGCGGCGGCGGCGGCGGCGGCGGCGGCGGCGGGGAGGCGGCGACGACGGGCGGTGGGGGCTGGGGGGGTATCACTCGTGGTGGGGCGGTTTTTTGAGCGCTAAGGGTGAGCTGGAGGGGGCGGGGGGGGGGGAGTGGAGAGGATGTACGGCGAGGCGTGAGTGGCGGCTGGGGGGGGGGGGGGCGGTTGGAACGGTGGGCGTCGGGCGCTGCGCGGTGGGCGCGTCCATGCGAGTCTGCTGGAGGGCGTCGCCTATTTTTTTTTTTTTTCGAGCCGGCGTCTCGGACTGAGCGGGGGAGGCGCGGGGGAGGCGCGGGGGCGCAGAGGTCCAGGAGCGATGGCAGCGCAAGCGGCGTACGCGGTGGTGTGTGGTGTGCCGCCGCTGTGGGCATGGGCGACGGTGCCACGGCGGCGGCGGCGGCCTCCCCTCGTCACGGGCAACGGCTGCGGTAGTGCGCCCGTCCTGGTGGTCCGCCGCGCCGGCGGGCTCTGTAGGCAGTGGCGGCGGTCAGCGGGTGGCCAAGAGGGCCGCCCCCGCGCCGCCGCCAGCACCTCCCCACGCGGCGCACACGCACGTTTTCACGTCGCCGACCTGGTCGCGGCGGCGTCGCCGCTGACCGCGCCGACGCCGCGGCGGCGGCGGCGGGCACGCCCGCGGGCCACTCGCCGCGGCCGCGGCCGCGGCGCCCCACGCGTGCGGCAGTGCTTGGGCCGCAGCGCGTTGTGCGGGCGGCAAGAGCCGCCCGCCGGCGGCTGCGGCGTCAGGGCGTCTGGGTGTTCCGCCTGTCCCCCCCCCCCCCGCCCAGCCCCACGCCGCGGTGGGGTGCCGCCCTGCGGGTGGTCTGCCGCCGGCGGCGCCGCGGGCGCGCGCGCTTGCGGTGGGCGCCTCTACACCCCCGCCGCTGGTCCGTCAAGCAGCACGGCACGCAGCGAGACTGGCGCGCCGGCGGTGCCGTCGGCGTGGCGGCAGCCGGGACGGTCGCTGGCCGGGTGTAGTCGACGTAGCCGCCGCCAGAGCTGCCGGCGCGGGGCACCACGGTCCCGCGCTCGCCCAACGCGGGGGGGACCCCACCGCGGTGGATCGTCCATGCCCGTGGAGAAATGCAAAATTTCGATGGCCTGTCCTTTTCACTCAAACTTTCGCCCCCGTTTCGCAAGGTCGACGGAGAGAATTGCAGACGGATCGCGTGGCCGCCGTCCCCCGCCCCGCCCGCCCGCGTCCCGGCGCAGCTCCCGTCGCAGCGTCCACACAGTGCGGTCAGCCAGCATCGTTTAGGCGGCAGAGGAGTGAGCGCTGGGGTGCAACAGTCACCGCTACTGCTCCTGCGGCGGGCTGCTTGCGGCCGCTGGCGTGACGAGCGGAGCGTCCACTTGGCTCGCCACGACCGCGGCGGCCGCCGCCTCAGCTGCCGCAACAGCCGCCACCTGCGTGTGCGACGCGTCGGGGGGCCTCTCCGCCGTGGTCGAAACGACCCCGCTCCTCGCCACGCTGGGCGCGGGACCCGAGGGCGCGTCCACGGTGGCACCCCACGATGCAGCGCCCGTATTCATTTTCACAGCCAGTCCGTTGCCCCTTGCGCAGGACCTTGTCAGATGGGGTTCGCGCCACAACACCGCAGTCGCCACAGGCGCTCAATGAAAGGGTCGAGGGCAGCACAGGAAAGGAAGGCGTGGGGGTGGGGCTCAAGGAGAGAGGGCAAAGGAGAGAGGGGTGTGTGCACATGCACATGCGGGTGCGGAGAGTCCTCCGCCACCAATCGTGGGAGAAAAGAGGGAACCGAGGACGGCAACGACGTACTGTGGGCGGACAGGCTGCGGCCGCCTCATGGAAGATGGTGAGGAGGTTGGAGGGAAGTACGCGAGGGAGCAGACATGGCAGCTGTGCCAGCCAGCGTCTGCGATGATGACCTTAAGTCGAGCCGCGTCGGCCGACGTTTCGGGCGCCCGTGCTCCGGCAAGGCAAGACCCGTGGATCAAGACCTCGTTTATAGGGTGGGATGGAACGGTGTTGCGACTCCTACACCGCCACGTCTCTGCAGGAACGTTCGCACAATCGAGCGCTCTGACTGGCCAAACTTGGCTACGACTCGTACGCGATCATCGGATGATCCAGCGGAAAGGTCTGGGGTAGGGACATCTCGACTTGTGCCCTGCAACAGTCACTCTTGGCTTCATTGTTGGCACGTGCCCGGACTGTTTGTTCGTCGTCGTTGCGTCAGTAGAGACCAGGGCTGCCACCAGTTGACGCATTGCAGGGCATTGTGGCAAGAGCCCGCGGTCACAGCGGCTCGTTGCTGTGCCCGACACGGGTGGTGATGGTTTGGCGAATCGGTGCTGCCGACGGCACGGGCGGTAAGGGCCCTTGGCCGCGAGGGCAAATCAGCCGCGGCTCGATGCCCTCACCAAGGGTGATGAGCACCCTTGGCCGAAAGGGCGACAAGCTGCGGCCACGGCGCGTGACTCCGGCCGAGGCTCGTGGTTGCCGCCGAACGCGGCGAGGGCTTTTCGCAGCTAGGGCACTGAGCCGCTGTCACAGCGTTGCCGTAGGGCATTTCGAGCGAGCGGGGTTGCTCAGGCTGGGTCTCTTTTCCGCCGAGTTGCCGCTAGGCTCAGCCCGTGAGTGCTTGGTTTCTGTCTTGAGGAATGGACCCTCGTGTGGAATAGTGGGGAAAGACGCTGTGAAACGGAGTCCTTCATCCGGACGACCAGGGGCGCGCAGCACTTAGTCTTTGCCCGCCCCCCTACCCCGCCTTCGTCTCCCAGACAAGTGATGGCCGCACCGGTCTTCTCTCTCCCTCCCGTCCCCGTGAAAAAGATTTCCACCACCAAAGAGACTGTCTGCACCTTTGGAGGCTATTATTGTCCAAAACGTTTAGACACGGGCGCGACAAGCGCGGTCGTGCGGATCCACGCCAGCAAATCACGACAGAGTAGTCTCTACAAGTCGTACCCACCCGACCATTTCCCGTGGCCGCAACATTTACCGTTCGGCCACACAGTGCCTTGAAGGGCGTGGCAAGGCGCGGGTACTCCAGGCGGTGCCGTCGCCATTGACGCGCGTACGGGTGACCGCCTCGGGTTGCGGCACGTCACTACCGTTCGTGAACGTGACAAGGCCATGGTCTTCGAGGCAGGCCACAGCAGCGGCCACCGCGGCTCCATTTGCATCTACAGCTGCCGTCAGTATGCGACGCACACGCGGTCGGCCCTCCCACATGGTTGATAACACAAGGCCCGCTTCTGCAGACATCCGGCTTCTTGTGCAGCACCCGGTCGGATGAAGATCGGTCACCGTGGCAGACAAGGGAGCACCCGTTCAAGAGTCAAAGGGCAAACGAGGAGCGCGTCTGGGGGTGAAGCGCCACCCCCTCATGGACAATCCGAGAACAGGTGCGGCGCGCAGTCCGAGTACGACGCGTGCTCAGCGCTGGCAGCATGCAGCGGCTTCTGCAGCGCACACCGTGAAGAGGTCAACAGGGAACACGCGAGGGAGCATGCAGCTGAGCTGTGGGCGGTAGTAGCTAAGGGGATGCGCTCAAGGTCAAGTCGCGAGCCTCCTGTCGGCCTTGGCCACGCGCCCCGCGTTGCGTACATAGCGAGTCCCAGCCGTCCACGACGGCGGTACAAGAGCGGTTTCCGCCGTCGAGGGCCTCGACGGCCCGTGCGCGGCGGTCTCCCCTTAACCTTCTCCTCCGCCCCCTAAGCTCCGCTTGCCGCGACAGCCTGGCGCTCCCGCCCCTCGACCGGCGCCGCCGCCGCCACCACCACCACCACCGCCGCCGCCGTCACCACCACTACCACCACCACCGCTGCCACCATTGGCCGTCGCGGCCGCCGCCGACGCGGGCGCGCCGGCGGTGCAACCCCCAACGGCAGCCGACGGCGGCGCGGCGTGGCGGCTGGGGTCCACCAGGCCCCGCACCGACGGCGGCGGCGGGCAGCGCGGCCGCCACCGCCGCCGCCGCCCCGACCGTTGGCGGGGCGGCCGCCATGCCGCGGCGGTGCCGACGGCCGACGGCGGCGGCGGCAGCGGGGGGAGCGGCGGACCACGCGGCCAGCCACGGGCGGCCGCGGCCGCGGCGGCAGCGGGCGGCGGGCGCGGCGGGCGCGGCGGGCGGGCCGCGGCGGGCGGGGACGCGGCGGGCGCGGCGGGCGGGCCGCGGCGGCGGCGGGCGCGCGGCGCTCCCCCCCCCCCCCCGTCGCTGTCTCTGACAAGACGACGTGGAAGCTGTTGTCGCCAAGAGCAGACAAACCGCTCCGTGACCGCGCGCGGTGAAGCGGCCTTTTGGCTCGGAACGGTATTCGTACAAGGAGAGGGGGGCAGGCCGGGTGGCCTGTTGCTGGGCTCCCATTGGCCCCCGCACGGATCGGCGACGCCCACGAAATTCGGATGGGAGGCCGGTCCCGCCCCGCGTGGACGTGGCCGCCTTGTCAGCCACCCCCCCCCCGCCCCGCCCCGCACCACCTCTGCTCAGCCACTCGCGCCCTGGAGAATTCCGCTGAGCCCCCCCCCCCCCCCACCCTCCTCTATCTCCTCCGCCCTCCTCTTTGCGGTCGCCCGCGGTGGCCGCCACCGCCGTGCCGCCGGCCGGCGCCTGTCAGTGGCGCCGCCGCCGCCGCCGCCACCGCCGCCGCCGCCGCCGCCGCCGCCGCCGTCGCGGCCGTCGCTGCGGCCACCGACAGCGGCGGCCGCCGCGGCCGCCGCGGCCGCGGCGGCGGTAGCCGCCGCGCCGCCGCCCCAATCATCATGAGCCGGCCGTGATGGGCGGCGGCCACCACCGCCGGGGGCCCACCTTGGTCGCGTCCCCGCCTCCCTTTGCGCGGCGCAGTCGCGCCGCGCACGCCGCGTCTCTGGCCGGCGGCCGGCCGGCCGGCCTGTCGTGGTCCGCCTCGTCGCCCAGCCGCCCGTCGCTTGAGCGCTGCGTCCCGCCTGGCGCAGTCCAACGCCGCCGCCCATTGCCGGTCCCGTTCCCCTGCCCTCCAACTCCTCGCGTGTCCGTCTCCTTCACGGACCCCCGACACCCGCCCCCCAGCCTCTTCGGCGTCTCCCGCTTTACCTGATACCTGCTGCCCTCCCCCACGTCCCCACGCGGCCGCCCGTGGCTGGCACTATGCCCGCCCGCGGCGGCGGCGGCGGCGGCGGCGGCGGCGGCGGCGGCCGCCACCCCCCCCCCCCTCCCCCCTCTCCCGTCGCCGGCTGCGGCGCACCCTCGCCGCCGCCGCCGGCAGCGCCCGTCGCGCCGCCGCGGCGGGCGGCCTCCTCTTCCTCGCGTCGCTGCTGCTGCGGGGCGACACCTGGGGCGGAGCGGGGGGCCGCGGGGGGAAGGGCGGCGTCCGCCTCACTGGCGACGCCCATGTGGAAGGGGCGGGTGGGGGGGGAGCGGCGCGGCTGGCCCCGCCGCCGCCACCCGCAACGGCGGCCGCCGCCGAGGCGGCCGCGGCGCGCGCGGCGGCCGCCGCGACGGCCGCGGCGGTGGCGGCGGCGGAGGCGGCGGCCGCAACGGCGGCGGCCGAGGCGGCGGCCGCCGCGGCGGCCACGCCGACGCCGCCGGCCGCGCCCGCCACTGGGGGGGGGCTCCGCCCGAGCAGCCTCGAGGCGCAGGAGAAGGGGGCGCCAGGGGATGAAGCCGCCGCGGAGGAGGAGGTGGCGCTGCGGTCAGCCGCGGCGGCGGCGGCAGCGGCGCGGCGGCGGGGGTGGCTCGTGGGGGTGGGGGGGGGGGGGGGAGGGGGTGTCTGGTGCAGCGAGGGGTGGGGACGGAGGGGAGGGTGGTGGCGGCGATGGGGACAGCGGCGGCGGTGCCGGCGACGGTGGCGCCGTGCACGCCGTTGAGGCTGTGGGGGCGGGGAGGGGGGAGGGCGAGGCGGCGGGTGTCCGCCTCGCCGACCTCCCCGAGACGGACAATGGGGACCTGCTGCTCGACGCTGCCGACGCGCACGCCGGCGGCGGCGGCGCGGCGCCGCCATCCAGCCGCGTGGCGACGCCACCAGCAGGCGCCCCCCACGAGGACGACGGCGGCGACAGCGGCGGCGGCGGCGGGGCGGGCGTCCCCCCCCCCGACGACGACTTCCCCGAGCGGGTCCCCCCCTTCCGGGGCGTCCCCGCCCCCCAAATCGCGCGCGCCCTCCTCCACCCGTCGGACGTTGCGGCGGGCACCAACCTCACGCACCTCTCCTTCCTCCTCTACCGGCTGCTGACCACGTCTGGCGCGTCCTCCCTCGTCGACGTGCCGTGCCGCGCGCACGCCGCGTGGATGCCCGCGCTGCTGGCGCGCCTCGAGTACGACCGCCCGGCGTTTGCGTACACGTGCGTCGGCAACGGTGGTGGCGGCGACGGTGGCGGCGGCCGCGGCGGCAGCGGCGGTGGGGGTGGTGCCGCCGGGGGGGTGCGCCGTGGGTGACCGCCCCGTTGCCCGCGGCGGACCTGGTGTGGGCGTGGGCGGGGCTGGACGACCTGCCCGTGACGACCACCTACGCCTTCCTGTCGCGCGTCGCGGCGAGTGGCAGCCGCCGGCTGGCGGTGGGCAGCTGGACTGACGGGGGCGGCGGCGGTGGGAGTGAGGGTGGGGGTGCCGGGGGGGGTGGGGGGGGGGGGGGGGAGGGGGGGGAGAGCACTGGGTGGTGCCGCCACCGAGGCGGCGGCGGCGGCGGCGGCGGCGGCGGCGGGTCGGGGTGGCCACCACCTGGCGCGCCCAGAGGCGCCGCTGCTCAACCTGCGCGCGCCGCCATTCCTGCTCAACCCGAGTGAGCGGGTGCTGGGGGGGCTCGCCGACGGCGGCCGCGGGCGTCGTGGCCGCCGCAAGCAGCTGCTCGTGTATGACGTGAAGCGGATGCGGGACAGCTGGTAGAGGGCGTGGGTGGCGGGGGGGGGGGTGGAGCAGGTGGGGGGTGGGGGTGGTGGAAACGACGATAGGATGTCCGCAATGACCTCAGCGCACCACTTCTCGGTACGCTTCTGACTTGGTGGCCCATAACAACGTTGACACTTTTGAGACACTGTGGAATGTCCAGCCGTCGGAATTTTGTGACGGACTCGGACGGAGGGGTGTCGCCAAGGACACGGTGCGCCGCCGACTCGGCACCGCGGCGCCGCGACGCTGCCGCCCCGCGCGCCAACTGTCCCCCGCCCCTTGCGCGCTATCACCCCCTCTTACGCCCTCCCCTACCGCTCCTGCGCCCTCCCTTCCCCCCGCCCCATTCTGCTGTTCCCGTCCAGCGAAGAAGCCGCCGCGCCGTCGTGCCCGCCCCGTCTTTTTTTTCCTGTTTTTTTTTTTTTTTTTCTGTTTTGGTTGTGCCCGCCACGCCGCCCCGCTGCCCACCGGGGGGTGGACACCCCGCTTCCCTCCCGCGCCCTCCCGCCCCCCCCTCGTCCCGCGGCGGTGCCGACCCGCCGTCGCTGTTGCTGCCGCTCGGTCCAACGGCTGTCGCGTCCGCCGCGCGTGCCCGCGCCACGCGCTGCCGTGTCCGCGCCCCCCCGCCCGCCCGCCCGCCCGGCGGCCACCCCCGCCCACCCGCCAGGCGGCCACCCCCGCCCGCCGGGGACCGCGGCTGACACGGCGCGCGCGGGGCGTGCACAAGGGGGCGGCGGCGGCGGGGCGCCGCCGTGGCGTGGCCGCCATGCTCATCAAGGAGTACCGGCTGCTGCTGCCCATGACGCTGGAGGAGGTACGCCGTCCGCTGTAGGACTGGGAAGATGGGGTGGCGGGGGGGGGGGATGGAGCTGGAGCAACTGGCCACTGTGCGGTGACCGCTGCTGCCAATGTGTAGTTGCCGTCACCGCTGCCTCCGTCATTCGGACCGTCGCGGCTACTGCCTACCGCCAATGCTGGGGGCCGTAGCCGCGGGCGCCGCGGCGGCTTTCCGGGGGGGGTGCCGTTTGTTGCACTCTGGGCGCGTTGGCGGCCGCGCGACTGACGCTGGTGTACTCCTCGGCCCGACGTTTTGCCCATGGTGCCTCGCTGCGTTCCCTGTCTGTGAGCCCTTTCCTCGTCCCTCCCCCTCCCCCCCCCGCCCCCCTCCTCTCCTCTGCCCTCGGCTTTTTGCAGTACCAAGTGGCCCAGCTGTACATGGTCGCCAAGTCATCTGCGGAAGAGACGGCCGTCACAGCCGGCGAGGGCGTTGTCATCCACACCAATGAGCCCTACACCGCCGACAACAACCCGTACGGCCTCCCCCCTGGCGGCCAGTACACCCACAAGACGCTGCACTTTGCGTCGCGGTTGCCCCGCTGGGCGCTCTCCATCCTCCCCACCACCGCCACGAGCCTCACGGAGCGCTCATGGAACGCGTACCCGCTGTGCGTGACGCAGTACACCAACGAGTACCTCGGCGACAGCCTCCACCTGACGGTCACGTCGGCGCACGCGGCGGACCGTGGGGAGCAGCCCAACGCGACGGGGCTGGGGCCGGCGGACCTCGCCGCCCGGCAGGTGGACTATATCAACATTGCGTGCGGGGCGGACGCGGACGCCGCGGCGGTGCGCGCGTTTGTGCCGGGGGGGGGGGCGGGGGGGGGGGGGCGCCTGCGCGGCAAGGAGCCGGCCGCCGTCGCGGCGGTGGCGAGCCGGGGGCCGCTGGGCCCCCGCTGGTTTGCGGAAGGCGCCGGGGGGGGCGTGTGCATGTGCGCGTACAAGGTACGTGGGGGGCGTTGTGGAGCGCTGTGTCGCGGGCGGAGTGGGGCAGGCGGTGTTTCGAGGTGGAGGGATGGGGAGGGGGAAAGAGCGAGGTGGGGCTGATTGGCGGCCGTCTTTGTTTTGTGGGCGGCTCTGGCGTTGGCGGTGGGGAGTGCGGGTTGCAAGACGGGGTGCACTCGGCTGACCGGCTGGTGTGCGCGGGCTGCGTGCTTTGCTCTGTCGTCTTTTGTGTGCGTGGGTGTACGCACTTGCAGGTGGTCAAACTGCGGGTCAAGGTGTTTGGCATTCAGACCCGCGCGGAGGCGTGGGGCCACGCGTACGGCTTCCGCGCCGCGTTTGCCACCTACCACCGGCGGCTGTGGTGCTGGCTGGACGAGTGGTGGGGGATGTCCGTCGCGGACGTGCGGGCGATGGAGGAGGAGACGCGGCGGCGAAACGCGGCGGCGATGGGGGGAGGCTGACGTGTGGACAGGCCCACGGGGCGAGGGAGAGGTGCTGGGGGAAGGGATTCGGGAAGAGGGGACGAGCGGTGGGTGCCTGTGGTGCGGAAAGGGGAGGGGAGGGGATGGAGGGTGGGGAAAGAGCGGCCACGGCGACAGCGGCTGCGAGCGACGATGGTCGCCGCGGGGGTGCGCACCGCCCGCGGCGTCTGTGCGGTGCGCCGCGACCGCGGCGGCCGCGACGCTGGCGGTGGCTGTGCTTGGTATGGCGCCGGCGGTTGAGGGGGGGCGGAGGGGGCGTGGGCACGCGACACGCTTTCCACCGACGGGCCTGGCGTCGGCCGCGCCGGCATGCTGGGGGTGCAGCGGGCGCCGCGCCGTTGCGGCGGGCGCGCGCGCGCGCGTGGCGCCGCGGCGCGGCGAGTCATGGGGTGGCCGAGCCCGGGGCGGGCGGGGGGCGCCACCGCCACCGCCGCCACCGCCACCGCCGCCACCGCCGCCACCGCCACCGCCGCCAGTGGTGTGGACGCTGGGACGGCAGCGGCCGCCGTGGCGGCACGGCCGCTGCGGCCGCGGGACGCGGCGGAGGCCGCCGCCGCGGTCACCGCGGTCGCAGTCGCGGGCCGCGGGGCCCCGCCCGCGCACGTGTATCCTGTTCGTTGGCGCCAGCCACGGCCGGACCTCGTCTGACGGATGTGGGTGTGGACCGTTTTTGGATTTCGCTTTTGACCCAGTCGACCGTTGCCGCCACGCCCGTGTTCGCCACGACGGGCGGTGTGGCGTCGGAACTCGCTCGCCGCACGCCCTGCCACTTGCAGCTGGTCCGCGCGCACCCCGTTGTCGTCGTCCCCCACCCCCCGGCCGCCCCTGCTGCGTCCTCCACCCCACCCCTCGCCCCTGGCTTTTGTACCCATCGCCGTGGCCTCCGCCCTCCCTCGTGCCACCCCGCGCGCCCCCCCGCCAGACCACCCGTCCCGCCCCGCCGGCGCACCCGGCGGCGCCACCGGCGGCGCCCCCCTACCCACCGCCGCCCGCCTCGTGGCGGCTCCGCCGCCCCCGCCCTGGCCGGCTGTCACGGGCCGCTGCGACCCTCTCCTCCCCCTTTGCGCGCGCTCACGAGCCAGCCGGGCGCAGCGGCAGCCGCCGCCGGCCGCCGCCATGGCCGCCGCCACGGCCGCGGCAACGGCCGCGGCGGTGGCGGCGGCGGCCGCTGCTGCTGGCGCCGCCGCCGCCACCGTGGCGGCCGCCGCGGCTGCCACGACGGTCGACGCGGCTGCCGCGACGGTCGACGCGACGGTCGACGCGGCCGCGGCGCGGCCGCCCACGTCGTACGCGTCGGGGGTGGTCATTGTCGGGCTGTCGGCGGCGCTGGCGCTGGCCATGGAGGCCTTCACGTGGCTGACCGTCTACCGCAAGGAGGAGTACGTGGCGGCAAAGGCGCGGGTGACCGTCCTGGCTGAGCGACGTACGTTGGAGAGGAGGGGGGGAAGGGGGGAGGGGGGGAAGGGGGGAGGGGGGGAGGGGGGTGTGGGGGGAGGGGCAAGGGCGTGGTGCCTACTATTTTTCTAATCTCGTTACGTGGGGGTGGTGCGGGGCCATGAGGTGCTTGTGTCCTGTTCTGTCCTCAGGCAGCGTGGGAGAGGGGGGAGTTAGAGTGGGTGCGGCTGCTCGCATCGCGCGTCAGTGAGCGTATGGTGGTGCATCGGGGAGTGGCGACCCGACCGGCGTGGCGGCTGTTTTTTCCGTGATGGGCGGTGGCGTGGCGCGGCCACCAGAGCCCCCATGCTCTGCACCTGGTGGCCTGCCGCGCAGTCGTCCCGGGGGGCACTTTTGCCCTGCCCTTTGCTCGGCGGGTGTGCCGAACGACCGCCGCTCGCGGGTCGTCCCGGGTTCCCCCAGCGCCGCGCCCGCCTGGCGTCGTTGCTGTGGCGGCCCACACCGCTGGCATTTTGGCCCCGCTCTGACGCGCCCGTGCTTCCGTTGCTATGCCCCCCCCTCCCCCCCCTCACCCCTACTCGCCCTCCCTGGCTCCCCCACCCCTCCTCCTATGGCACCTGCCCCCCCCCCCCCGCCCTCCCACAGTCGCCCGCGAGGAGGCGATCATCGAGCCCGCGGCCAAGCGCAAGGCCCAAGACAAGCGCATCGCGGGCCTGACGGCGGACCTCAAGACCGCCTCCGCGGCGCTCGGCTCGCCGACGCGGACGGCGGTGAGCCTCGCGTCGTCGGCCCTCCTCTTCCTCGCCTACCGCCTCCTCTCATCGGCCTACGCGGGCACCGTCGTGGCGCGGCTGCCGTTTGAGCCGCCCCCCTTTGTGCGGGGCATGACCCACCGGGGGCTCCCGGCGGGCGCCGCCGCCGCCGACGCGTCGTTTGCGGCCATCTACGCGGTCGCGACGATGGCGTTGAAGGCCAACCTGCAGCGCGCGCTCGGCTTTGCGCCCCCGCGGGGGATGTACGACGCGCTCAAGGCGAGCCGCAAGATGGCAGAGGAGCACGCGGACAAGCTGTCCTAGAGGTTCCGATACAGGAGCGGGGGTACGGGCTGGTTGTGTGGCGAGAAGCGGGGAAAGGCCAGCATGCGCGGGGAGGGAGAGGCGGCGGGGGGCTGGGAGACGCTCGCAGTAGGGCAGCGGACGCGACGCTCACGACAATCTCGGCGTGGGCCAGACTGGAAGCGGCCCGCGAGGGCGCCTGGCGGGGACACCCCCCCTCCCCCGCTCGACGCCACGGCAGTGGACGAAAAGGGAACTGGGGGAGGTACACGTGCGTGCGGGTGCCTCCACCCCAACCGCCAGTGGCGGTCGCGCTCGTCGGTAGCGCGGCGCACGGGCGGCGGGCCACGCGGGTGCCCGCGCGGGAAAAGGGAGGGCCCCGCACACGGCCGCCCCGCGCGTCGCCGCGGCCGCGGCCGCCCCCACCGAGCCACGCCACCGCCCGCCCGTCGCGTGCGCGCACACAGACGCCCCCGCCGGCGTGCGGCGGCGGCGGCCGCGGCCGCCCCTACCCGCCGCACGGCCACGCGGCGGGCGCCCCCGCCCCCCCCCCCCCCCCCCCCAGCCAGGCGCGCGCCGCCGCGGCGGCCGCCGCCGCCGGCGACCCGCCGCGGCGGCACGCAGGGCGCCGGCGGCACGCGGCCGCCACACCTCGTGGCGGTGGCCCCGCGGTGGGGCGCCGCGGCGGCAGGGGCGGCAGCAACGGCGGGGCGGGCACCGGCGCCCGCCACGACGGCGGCACTCCCCCCCCCCCCGCCCCCCCCCCCCGCCCCGCCCACGCCCGCGCCCGCCCGCTGCCGCCCCCACCCACACCCGGGGTCAATGTCAGGCGCGCCCGACCTTGACCACCGTCTCCGACACCCCCCGCGCCGCGTCGACGAGCGCAAACCAGTCGCTCACGCGGCGTACCTCCTCCCCCCCCCCCACCTCCCCCCCCCCCCCCCCCCACCCTCCCCCCCCGCCCCAGCGCGGGCGGGTACCGGTCGAGCTCGTCAAACACCCCCCCCACCCGCGCCGCCGCCGCCCGTGCCAGCCGCGTAGCCGCCGCCGCCGCCGCCTCCAGCCCCGTCACCACCTCCACCGCGCCCAGCGACGTTGCCGTCCGGCCACCCCCCCCCTCCACGGCGGGCACCCCCCCCTCGGCGTCGCCCCACACCATGGCGGCCGGCAGCCGCGGCGCGGTGGCGGCCCACGCGTCCCCCGCGGCGGCCGCCGCGGCCGCCACCCCCCGCGCGGCGGCCGCCGCGGCCGCCACCCGCCGGTGCGCCGCCGCGAGCTGCGCCTCGAGCCGGCCGACGCGCGCGGCGGGCAGGCCCGCCGCGGTCCACCCCACCGTCGGGTCCCCCGCCGCCCCCGAACCAAGGCCAGCGGCGGCGGCGGCGGCGGCGGCGGTGGCGGTGGGCGGCACCGCCGCCGCGTCGAGGGCGGCGGCGGTGAGGGCGGCGGCGGCGGCGAGCGCGGCCACGTCCGTGGCGGCGGCGGTGGTGGCGGCCCACGCGGCGGCCGCGTCGGCGGCGGCGGCGTCGAGGGTGGCGGTGAGGGTGGCGAGGCGGGCGGCCGGGGACGGGGACGCGGGCGCCATCAGGGACAGGTTGGGGGGGGGGGGGGGGGGAAGGTGGGCGGCCTCGTGGCGGAGAGGCGCGACGGAACGGCGGCGCGAGGAGTACGGCTCCGGGGCGTCTGCCGCGCGTTGCGCCAGTGGCCACGTTGTCCCTGGTTGCCGCTGTGGGCCGCCAGCCGCCGGGCGGCTGGCAGCTGCCGGCCACGCGCACTGCCGCGGCGGCGCGCGGCGTGACGGCGATGGCGGTGTCCGCCGTGACGCACGGTCCCCGCGGTCAGCCGGCACCCACCTGGACCGCAACCGCCACCATTTTTTGTCAGTGTCGTTTTCCTTCCTCCCACGAGGTGGATTTCGGTCGCGCACGCCCGCCCCCACAACGGCCAACGCGCGGCGGCCCACAAGAAGGCGCTCACCTCACGCGTGGTCGCCGCACGACCGTGAGTTTCCACCGTCAAATGGGCAGGCCGCTACCACCGTTTGCAGGCCGCTCTGTTAGACGTTTGCGCGGGACCTTCCTTGTCAACGGAGACTGTCAACCATCGTTAACAAGATACATGCCAAGCTCATGATAGCTTCACTGATGACTTCGTACATTGACTTAACAGCTGTGTGATTCTATCCTGCTCACAGACAACTTTGTTGTTGAGCGCGCCGATGCGACTTCTCGTCGTTGGCAGAACAAATACTGTGGCCCCACACGGCGTGTCTGGCATCACCCATGGCCATCCGCCAGCTGAAGCCACCACCCAAACGGCACAGGACCAAAACATGCTTCTCCTCTTCTACTGTGGGCCATAGAGGACTGAGAGGTGTATAGACAAAGGCGCTGGTCGACCCAGTGGTCGACGGTTGAGCTGCACTGGACAGCCGGCGAGGCGTAGCATAGTGAACGTCCCCGATCGGGGATTTCTGTCCTCACAACGAGTCGCCTTGAACGAAGGCAATGGGCAGATGAGCAGCATGTTGGATGTGTCGCCTTCTCCCCGTTCGACTGTCTTCGGACCGGATACGTATAGCTCATGAGCGGAAGGCCGCCCTACACGAGCCGTCGAAGGCGTACCAATTGGTGGTCGCCTTGTCTGTTGTGGTCGCTCGCCTTTCGAGACGCAGACGGCAATTTCGTCCGGCTACAACGATGCTTCCGGTCCACAAAGCTGTTGGACGCCACCAGCCGTGCAGGTCACGACGTTGCTGTTGGCTTCGATCGGATCGGCAACCTTGAACATGTTTGGGGGCCATCGTGCAGACGTGACCAGTCGACCATGCTTTAGACCGTGGACTGCCCTCTTTAAATGAACTTCCGAATTTCATCACGCATATAAGTCTCTGGACAAGCGTAGTATGAGGTAGTGTTATGTAACTGCATGATCGCTTGATTCACCCTGTTTTCATACTTTCCTTAACCACTGACATCCATCACTTGAAGACTACACCGCCGTCGTCATCCACCCGGCCTGCGCTGATTGGTCCATCCGTGCTTGGCGGGATGGCGGGACGTCCCGCGCACCCCAACGCGCCGGCGGGGGTGCGTCTTGGCAGCCGCCAGCCGGGCTGGCATTGGTGGCACACCGCTCCCCTCCCGCTACGCACGAGGCACCCCCCCCCCCCCCGTCGACCCCCGCCAGCACGCCTGCGCGCGTCACGCCTGGCACAAGACGCGACGGGGCCCGCTGACGCGCCCACACCCCCGCCGCCCCACTCGGCGTCGTTGCCTGCGGCCGTCGAGCCCCGTCGTCGCCGCCCTCGCTCCTCCCCCCTCCAATTCGTCGGGTGCTGCTCGTCCCTCCCCCCGGCGTTGGCCCCACCCCGCCAGGCCCCGACCCCCCCCCCCGCGGCCGCTCCCACCCCGCACCGCGGTCCTTGGCCCGCCCGAGCCCCGTCGCCATGGGCGGCGGCGCCGACGGCGGCCTCCGCCGCCGCCCGTCGGTGGAGGGCCTCCTCTCCCTCTCCACCGAGCTGGCCGAGTCCCGCGAGGCGAGCCGCACCAAGAGCGTGCACCCGCACGGCGCACGGCGGGCGGCGATCCTCGCGGCCCACCCCGACATCCCGACGCTCTTCCGCACCTACCCCCTCTCCGCCCTCTACACGGTGCTGCTCGTCGCGGCGCAGCTGGGCCTGGCGGTGGCGCTGCCGGCGGTGGCGCCCGCGTGGGCGTGGCTGGCCGTCTCGTACGTGGTGGGCGCGAACATTGACCACGCGCTGTGGGTGCTCATCCACGACGCGACGCACAACCTGGTGTTTACGTCGCCGCTGGGCAACCGGCTGGTGCTGCTGGCGGCGAACCTCCCCCACGTCTTCCCGTCGGCCATGATGTTCCGCTACTACCACATCCTCCACCACGTGGAGCTGAACAAGGCGGAGCGGGACCCGGACGTGCCGACCGAGTGGGAGGCCCGCCTCGTCGGCAACAGCCCCGCGCGCAAGACCATCTGGCTCGCCCTCTTCTTCATCGTCCAGGCCATCCGCACCGCGTGCTACACGTACCGCGTGCCGCGGCGGGCAGAGGTGGGGTGGATTGCCGCCAACTGGATCACGTCGGGCGCCGTCGCGGCGGCCGTCGTCGTTGCGGGTGGCTGGCAGGCGCTCGCCTACCTCGTCGTCGCGTCGGCCGCGTCGGTAGGCCTCCACCCGCTGGGCGCGCGGTGGATCCAGGAGCACTACCCGACGCAGCCGTTCCAGGCAACGTACAGCTACTACGGGGTGGCCAACCGGGTAGCGTTTAACATTGGGTACCACGTGGAGCACCACGACTTCCCATCGGTGCCGTGGGTGGACCTGCCCCGCCTCAAGGCGCTCGCCGCCGAGCACTATGACGGCCTCTTTTCGTATGGGAGCTACTCGGAGCTGCTGTGGGACTTTATTTTCGAGCGCCGCTGGAGCCTCACCGCCCGCCTCGAGGCGGAGCGCAACATGTCCACGGGGGGGGGGGTGCAGGCGCCCTTCCCGGCGCCCGTTGCATCGATCGGGGGCGACCGGTAGCCGTAACTGGCGTGTTGGCACGTTGTGGGGGGGGGGGGTTGGCGGCCTCTGGGGGCGGCCGCGCCGGGCGGCGGCGCGCCGCCGCGCCCCGGGGGTGGGCCACGCGCGCGGCGCGTAGCGGGCGGTGCGCGCTGCGCTGCGCTCGGCAATCTCGCGGCCCCCCCTGCCCGGTGGCGTCTCCTGTGACGTTTCGGTCCATGGATTGGGGCGCTGGGGGTGGCGCGGGCGGGGCGTCGTGCCCCCCCAGGCGCGTGCGTGCGCGCCCTTGTGTGGGCGGCGGCCGCGGTTGTTTTTCGGACCGTGGCGGCTGCCGGTGGCGGGGGGGGGTCCGCAGTGACTGTGTGTTGCCGCAGCGGCCGGCCGGCGCACCGCTGGGGGGCGGCGCGGCGGCCGCCCCTGCTGCGCGCTGGCGCGCCGCGCTGGGGGGATGCGCACGCCGCGGGCGTGACACGCTTTTTTTTTCCGTGCGAGGCTCGCGCGCGCGGCGCGGGGGTGGGGGGCGGGCGCCGCCGCCGCTTTTGTATTTTCGTTTCCATTGTTGCTACGGGCCCGTTTCCGCCGAGGTCTGATCGACACCCGCGCGTCGCGCTGTGCACCCGTGTGGGGCGCGTTTGGTCCGCAAAAGCGGCGCGGGTGGTCGGCGGCGGGGGCGCCTGCGACCCGGCGCGGCAGGGGGCGAGTCGTTGCTGCTCTGGCTGGCCTCGTGCGGGCGTCTCACGCCCATCACGGGCTTGCCCCCCCCGCGCCGCTCCGCCCGCCCGCCCCTCACCGCCGCCGGCCGCCCCCCCCAAAGTAGGACGACAGCAGCGCCTGGTGCGGCGGCGGCGGCGCCGTCGGCACCCCGGACAGGCCGCCGCCGCCCGCGGGCGGCAGCGGCGGCAGCGGCGGCGGCGGCGGCGGCGGCGGCGGCGGCGGCAGCGGGGGTGGCCCGCCAGCCCAGCCGCCGTCGCCGCCGGCCGCGCCATCGTCGTCTGAGATGGAGTCGAGGGGGGGGGGGTCGGCGGCGACGGCGGCGGCGGCGGCGGCACGGGGGGCGGCGCGCCGCCGAGCGGGGGCGACACCCGCGCTGCGCCGCCCACCTCGATGACCGCGTCGTCGCCATCGTCATTGTCGGCGGCGGCGGCCGCTGCCGCCGTGGCCGCCCCGGCGGCGGGTCCTCCCTCCCCCCCCCCCCCCCTCCGTTGTGGCGCCCCAAGCGCGCGGGGCGGCACGCCCAGCGGGCGCGGGCCGGCCCCCCCCCCCCCCCCCCCGAGGGCGGCGACAAACGCGCGCTTGGCCCCCCCCCCCGTCAGCCCCCGAAAGTGCGCCAGCAGCCGCGCCTCCGCCGCGGGCCCCCGGTTGTTGACCGTCGGGATGATGCGGTCCGGGCGGAGGGCGGCGACAAAGCCGCGGAGCTCGGTGTAGCTGCTGTGCTCCGAGTAGGGCACCGACAGGACGCGGCACGCGCCGGAGCGGACCTCGGCCAGGCGGGGGAGCCCGCCGGGAGGGGGGGGAGGGGGGGGGGGCGCCGCGGCCGCGGCGGCGCCCCGTCTGCCCGCCGCCCCCCCCCCGCCAGGCGGCCCGCCCGTGTGCGTCCAGCCGGTGGGCACAAACCCGACGGCGCAGTTGAAGGGGGGCCACCCGCCCGCCGCCGCGGCCGCGTTCTCTGCGGCCAGCAGCGACCGCATGGCGGCCCAGTCAGGGCGGCCGCCCGACCGGCAAAAGGTGCCCCAGCGGACCATCCGAATGGGGGACGGCGGGCCGCCGCAACCGCCGCTGCTGCTGCTGCCGCCGCCGCCGCCGCCGCCGGTGCCTCGCCTCGCAGCCGCCGCCGCCGCCCCCCTGCTTCCCCCATTGATCACAAACAGGCGGTCAAAGTCGGGGAGGTCACACGCGCGGAGGATGGCCGCCTTGGCCGCGTCCACCCGCACCGGCACGCCCAGCGCGGCCGCCGCGGCCATCACCACCTTCTCCTTCCCAATGGTGTAGGCCGGGAAGAGGAGCAGCGGCCGCGCGCCCGGCGCGGCGACCGCCTCCCGCACCGCCGCGGCCACCGCCCGCAGCACCGCCGCCTGCGGCGGAAAGGCGTACCGCGCGTCGCAGTAGGTCGTGTCGAGGTACAGGTCGTGCACGCGGGGCGCCCGCGACAGCGGCGAGCCCGGCCCCCACACCGCCCCCGCCGCCGCGCGGGTGTCCCCGCTGTGGAGGGTGACGCGGCCATCGCGGGCGTCGACAAGGAGGAACATGACCGCGCCGGGGCAGTGGTTGGCGTCGAGGGCGGTGAGCGTCACGCCGGGCTCCTCGTCGAGGGGGACCGGCACGCCGAGGGGCACCGGCCGGAGGTAGGCCGCGTCAACGCCGATGCGTGCCGCGACCAGCCGGGCGGTGACGGCCGAGGCGTAGATGCGGGCGGCCGCCCACGAGCGGGTGAGGCCCCCATAGTGGTCCGCGTGGAAGTGGGTGAGGAGGAAGGCCGACGCCCAGGGGGGGGGAGGGCGCGCCGTAAAGTGGTCGACAACGAGGGACGTGGCGGGCACCCGCTTGCAGGGGGGAACGGGGATGGACCGGGGGGGGGGGGGGGGGGCGCCCCGCGGGCGCTTGCGGGAGGCCATGGGGGAGAGGGATGGGGGGAGGGGGGGGAGCAGGATCGGGACGGACAAGTGGTGGAGCGTGGGCAAGGGGACGGCTCTTTGGCATGGCCGCAGTGGTCTGGAGCGTGCGACTCGTGGCGGGCCGCCTCGGATGCAACGTCAACACAGTCCGCCGAAAAAAACTTGGCTCAGAATGAATTTCACTCTGCAGATGGATGAGACATGAAAGAAATGGGGTGGATCAACAGGGGTGGGACGTGGACGGGCGGCGCGTCGCCGGTGAGCAGGGTCCGTCGTTTATCCGCGACGGCCCTCGCCGTGGTCTGTCCGGTCCCGCTCCTCCCCGCCCCGGCCGGCAGGATGGAAGTGACGCGCGCGGTGCGCCCCCCCCCACGGTCGACAGACCACCTCTCCCACGTGCCCGTTGTCGTCACCGGCGATGGCATCGCCGTCGAGTCGGGCTTCCTCCGCGGCCACGGCACGGCGCTGACGCCGGCGGGCGTCGCGGCGGGCGGCGGCGCGGCCGCGGCGGGTGGCGGCGGCGTCAACCCCGCCGACGGCCGCGCCCTCCGCGCGACGCTCACCGGCGTTGTCAAGCGCATCAACAAGCTCGTCGCCGTCGCGCCGCTGCGCTCCCGCTACGCCCCCGAAGTGGGCGACGTGGTCGTTGCGCGGGTGCTGGACATTGCCGCCAAGCGGTGGCGTTGCGACGTGGCGGGTCGGCAGACCGCCGCGCTGGCGCTGTCGGCGGTCAACCTGCCCGGCGGGGTGCAGCGGCGGCGGACGGCGGCGGACGAGCGCAACATGCGGGACCTCTACTCGGAGGGGGACCTCCTGTCGGCCGAAGTGCAGGAGCTCCGCCACGACGGCGGGATCGCCCTCCACACGCGGTCGCTCAAGTATGGCAAGCTGACGGGCGGGGTGCTGGTCGTCGTCGCGCCCGCGCTGGTCAAGCGCTCCAAAAAGCACTTTCACCTGCTCGGCGCGGGCGTGTGGGCCATCCTCGGCAACAATGGGTACATTTGGCTGAGCCCGACCGACCCGGCGGGCGGCCGCGGCGCCGCCCGTGACGCCATGGACGACGACGCCGACGGGCCGGCCACGGCGGGGGCGGGCGCCGACGGGGAGGACGCGGCCGCCGCGGGCGCCGCCGCCGACGTGGAGATGGGGCCAGAGGTGCGGCTGACGCTTGCGCGCGTCCGCAACGCTATCGCGGCGCTGGACCAGCAGTTTGTGGCCATCCACGCGGCCACCATCATGGACGTGGTGGACGCTGCCGAGGCGGCGGGCGTGGACGTGGCGGACATGAGCCGGCCAGCAGTTGTGGAACTGATTACCGCGTCCGCGAGGGAGCGGCGAGACGTGGCTTAGAGGAGAGGAGTATCCCCTACGTGTACGTCCCAACGCCCGGCTGTGTACAGACCAAGCGACAAGGGTGGGGCGGAGTGTGGGGGCGGCTGGGGCCGACGGGCTCCTTTCTTTTTTCTTACGTTTTGTCCAATTTCGGGGACACGGGAGGACAGGCACAGACACGCGCACTCAAAAAATAAAAGACGGGGAGGAAAGGTGGACGGACGCCAGAGACAGTCACGGTCTAGGCAGCGTTGGGCAGCACCTTGCGCCCCGTGATCTTCTCGTACATCTCGCGCATCTTGAGCGCAATCAGCACCTGGCACAGGCCGGTGCCGTTGGTGGAGCCCGGCGCGTTGGGGTTCTTGAGCAGCTGCTGGGTCATCTCACCGTAAAACTTGGTCGACGTGTTGTTCAGGTGGGTCTCCACGTAGATCATCTCCTCCAGCTTGGCAAAGTTGCCGTCCACCTCGAGGACGCTCACCTCGTTGTCAAAGTACGTGTCGGGGCCATAGTGGAACTTGATGCCCGGGTAGCCGCAGGTCAGCTTCTTCCCGCACGGCACCCAGTCAATGGTGGAGCCCTCGTCATACAGGTACACCGCGTCCACAGCCGTATCCTCCTTCTGCAGCATCCGCACGCGGAGCACCTTCTTCTCGGTATCGTCGGGGATGAGGTTGGTGGGAAGGATCTGCATGACCATGTCCACGTCCCGCTTCTGCGGGTCAACGTACGCCTCAAAGTCGGGGCGGCGAGACTCAATCGACGCCAGAATGTTGTCCAGCGTGTGGCCGCGCTCGGCCATGTCGCGCTGGATCTTCCACGCAATCTTGACCTCATCCGACAGGTCGAGGTAGACGGTAAAGTCCAGCAGCTCCTTCATGCGCGCGTCGTACATGGGGTGGAGGCCCTCCACCACAATCACGTGGTTGGGGGTGATCAGCTCCGGGGGGTCAATCAGGCCCGTCTCGTGGTTGTAGATGGGCTTCATGATGGACTTGCCCTCCTTGAGCGCCTTGCACATCTGGTACATGAGCTCAAAGTTGTTGGCAACCGGGTCCAGGGCAGTGACCTTGGCGGCGGCGCGGCCCTTGCGGTCCTGCGTGTGGAAGTCGTCCAGGCAAATGACGGTCATAAAGTCGCCCTGCGGCGTGTGGCCCTGCGACACCTTGGTGCCAAAGATGCCGCTGACGCGGCGGAGGAACGTGCTCTTGCCGCAGCCCGAGTCGGCCGCGACACCAATAATCATCGGCTTCTCAATGTTGTTCGCCGCCATCACGGGCGAGACGTCGGCAGAGATCTTGGCGTCCGCATGGTGGGGGGACAGCTCCGCGCCGGGGCACGTCACCCACTCGGTGGCCGTCTCCATCTCGGTCTTCATCACCGTCGTCGTCGACCGCGACGCGGCGGCGGGCATCCACAGCGTCGCGGGGCGGGGGGCGGCGCCCACCGACCAGGCGCCGCGCGCCTGACCACACACCGCCGGCGCGCCATGGGCAGGGGCGGCGCCAAAGCGCACGCCCGCGGCGCCCGACACAAACGCAGAGACCATGGTGAAAGGGGTTGGGGGGAATACGGTCGCGGAGGGGGGGGGATGCGCACGGGGGAAGGGGACGAGCGTCGCGGCGGGCGGTACGGGCGGCAGGGTCCCGGTCGGGTCAGGCAGGTGGGTGGGGGGGGGGGGGGGTGAGGGGGGGGGGCGGCGGATCAGCAGAGACCCACACGCGTCGACGACGCAGGCGTGTGCGTGCGGCAGTGGCGGGGCTGCGGGCGGGAGGGCGCTGAAGAACCGGTGGCCGACCCAGGGCAGGTGCCGACGCTGGTGCGGGGAGTTGCGCGGGAGGTAGCCGCCGCCGTCAACAACCCTGTCCTCCCCCCCCCCCCCTCGGCAATGGCATTCTGGCAATGGGGGGTGGCCGACCACACGATGCGATCTGAGCACCCAAGCGCGACTGGCCACAGACAGCCCCCGTCAGGGAAGCTGTGGACGACCCCGTCAGGAGAGCTGTGGGCGACTCTTGGCGGGAGGTTGCGCGGGGGTTGCCGAGCGACCACCACCGCGAGCGCCTCACCACGGCCGCAGCATGGCCGTCCGCGGGGCACGGAAGCGAAACGCGCTCGCCCGGGCCAACGACGGACCACCACACAGGCCGATCTGGCGGCCGCCGGCTGCCAGCCGCCACACACCAGCGGCCAGACAGACGGGGGGACGGGCGTGAGATCCGCTCAGATGGAATTGATCTCGGCGCGAGACAAGTTACTCTCTCTTCCCAGCGCGTGACGTCAGCATTTGCCAAAGTTGTCACCCAGTGGTCGATGAATATGCCATGAGTTTTCCTGTTAGCCTTGCGCGTTTGAATCATTTTCGTTGGAAACTTTTTGTTGCCCGTGAGCACTTTGACAGAATGTTTGTAGAACGAGGGTCCCCCGACAGAGACTGCTCGAAGAGGCCACGCTCTCAGACGCTGTTAGGCGCCGTCTGCTCAGCGTGCATGCTGTGGCACTTTGCATGCCATAGCCGCACAGAACCAGCATCGTAATGTCTCCTCCAGCATACGCACGTGCCCTGAACAACTCAGCTCCCTCCCAGTTTGAAACGCAGCAAGAACTGGGCAGCCTTTACGAGGCGTAGCAGAGTAGTGGGATTCTTGAGGATACTCTGCTACCGCGCGCACTTCTTGACGTGGAACGCTGCGTGAAGACCTCGCGAAACACCATGCGAGGAAGTCTGCACTGATGTGTGCGCGCACGGGGAGGATCGGATGGCATGCACCGAAAATTGTGCTGTACTGGTTCCGTGCTTTGAAGGAGGGGTGAACCAGGTAGCTTGCGTTTTCAGTGGCCTCGGCTGTCGTTGGAAGGCTTGGCGGCAGGGACACACCTCGCCGGGACGTCGTGATGCTCCCTCTCGCGGGCCCCTAATCTAGATGTTTCGTTTTGTCTTCCTCAAAATGTTCATGGAAATCAATCGATTGTGTCGTGGCTTTCAAACGGAGAACCGAATCGCTCAGCACCAATGCACCTTTTGTTTCAACAGACTCTGGTGTAACCGGTTCTTCAAAAACATTTTCGGTATTTTTCGCCGCACCAGCGGCTCCGCCAGCCCGGTGGCTTGTCGCGGCGTGTGCCGCACGGATGCCCCTTCCCGCCGGCCGGCCCCGGTTGCCGCTGCCCCCCGTGCCGCCGTCTTCATCGACAACGGCGGCCAGCCGTGCCCGCCGCCGTCACCCCTGCCGCCGCCACCGCCCGCCCGTCACGGTCACCCGCGCAGCCACCGCCGCCCGCCGCGGTCACCCCCGCCGCCGCCGCCGCCGCCGCCCGCGGCGCCCACCCCCGCCAGCGGCCGTTGGCCGCGTGCGCGCGCGGCCGTCGCCGGCGGCCACGCCGGTGGCGCGCCGGCGCGGACCGCCGCCGGCGCGACGGCAGCGGCGGCCGCGCCGCCCATCCCGCGCCGCCGTACGGAACGTGGGTACCACGGGGACACGCGCAGGCCCATCGGCGGCTAGGCCCTGCCGCCTAGCGGCCTGGGCGCCGACCGAGCCGAGGGGCCCCGACCGCAGCTCCCACGCGTGGCGCTGCGGGACAAGGGAGAGAGAAGAAACAAAAAAAAAATACGCACAAACGATTGACACTGGCATTACCCGAGCTCTGCTCACCCGCGCGCGGCGGTGGCGCCCGCCGCGACCGCCACAGCGCGGCGCGCCCGCCACCACCGCCCACCCACCACGCCATATCCAGCCACAAGCCCCGCACTCCCCCCCCCCCCTCCCCAAGCCCCCCACCCAATTTGGTACAGCCCCCGCGCCCCCACCCGCTCAACTCTCCCACAGACTCCCGCCCCAACCCCCCCCCCCCCCCCCCCCCTTTCCAACTCCCCCTCCCCATCCGCCCACTCCCCCGCTCCGAGCCTAGGAGATGGTGCAACATCCGACCGGCTGCGGCGGCTTCTTGCCCTCCCCCCCGCCCCCCTGCGTGTAGAGCGTCAACCGGAGGGCGTCATCAAACACGTCCTTGAGCCCGTCCTGCGTCAGCGCGGAGCACTCGTGGTAGCACGCGGCGTCAATGGCGCGGGCGACGCGCTGGCCCTCGGCGGTCGACACGGGGGTGGTGTGGCGGCTGGCGAGCTTGGCCACCTCCGCCGGGTCCGTGCGGAGGTCCGACTTGGTGCCGACGAGGATGACGGTGGAGGCGGGGCTGGCGCGCCGCAGCTCGGGCGCCCACTTGGACGTGACGTTGATGAGGCTGGCCCGGTGGACGAGGGAGAAGCAGAGAAGGAAGACGTCTGTCTCGTGGTAGGAAAGGGCCCGGAGCCTGAGGGACAGCGTGCCGAAATTAAGGGGGGAGGGTGGCACAACATGGTTCGAGGTCGCAAGGGCCGCAACCAGCACGGTCAAACAAAAACACGGGGGTGGGACAGATCACGGAGAGTGGAGAGAGGTCAGCGGCAGAAACTCCACAAACCCAGACGAGCATGGGTGGGCGACGCCCCTGCCTGTGGCCCCGTCGTCCCGTCCCCAACGACACGGTCGTGCCCTCGCCAACACACCCACAGGACCAGCGTAGCCGTCGCTCCCCCCCCCCTCAACCCCCGCTACCCCCCCCCCCCCCCCCCGGCAGCCCTCCACACCTCCGCAGTGCCGCGGCAGGTCGCCGCACGTACTTTGCATAGTCTTCTTGCCCAGCGGAATCCCACAGCTCCAACGCTGCGCGAACGGGCGGCGGGGCGGCCAACCAGACGTGACGCAGCCGCCCACCCCACACCAACCGCGTCAGGCAGGGCGCACGGGGCCAACCAGGGACGCGTCAGTGGGCTGGCCTCGGAGGGGGGGGGGGGACGGACGCCCGACGGCACGCACCCCGCGCCTCCCTCCCCCCGCGGTGGCGCCGCCACGCCGGGCCGGCACGACGCGCCGGCGGCCAGCGCGCACACGCGCGCGGCCGTCGGGACGGGGCCCGCGGCGGCACGGCGGCCGCGCGCCGCGCCTCCTCTCCATTGACAAAAAAAACCGTGGAGCCCGAGGGCGCCCACCCCACGCACACCCCAACAACCCCCCCACTTCCGCCCCCCCCCCCCCCCCCTGCCTGCCGCGCCCCTCCTCCCTCACCCCCCCCCCTCCCCCGCCCAGTAGCCAACGGCAAAGAAAAAGAAGAGGAACGTACTTCGTGGCACCCCATCCACATACACCGTCGCCGAGTAGGTGTCAAAGACGGTCGGCACGTACTCGCGGGGAAACTCGTTTTGTGAGTAGGAGAAGAGCATGCACGTCTTGCCGACGCTGCCGTCGCCGACGAGGACGGTCTTGACGCGCGCCGCGTCCGACGCCATTGGAGGCTTGGGGAGCAGCAGCGGAGCGCGGGGCGTCGCGGGGAGGCGGGGGGGGGGGGGGAAGGAGGATGGGAGAAGGGGGTCGGGGCGGGGGGGGGGGGGGGGGGGTGACGCTCGATAGAGAGGGGAGAAACTGGCGGGGGGGAGGTGGGGGTCGGGAATGGGGGCGACGGTGGGAGGGCGGTTGGGTGGGAGGGTGGGAGGAGGGTGGACGGCGAAAGGATGGAGCAGCGCGGCGGCAGGAACAGAGAGCGGGGTGGGGGGGATCCAACAGCCGTGCGAGCGCCGCGTCGTCGGTGGGTGCCGGAGGGGCGGATGAGGAGCACACGCCGTGCCAGAGGCGGGGACGTACAGGTCTGCGGCGGGATAGCCTAGGGGCGGCGGTACCGCCCACCAAAGTGCCGCTGGAGGGGGGGGGGGGTTCTGGCTGCCGCCGCGCGCGCCGGCGGCCGGCCGTCGCGCCGTGGCCGCCGCGCGGGGGGGTGGTCGGGTACGGACGGGCACGCCGGCCGCGCGCGGGCGCGTGCGACGGCGGCGTGGCGGCGGCACGGGCCCCGCCGCCACCGCTGCTGTTGCAAGGGGGGGGGGGGGTCACGCCACGCCTCCTCCCGTGCAGGGGCGTTGAGGGGGGGGGGGGGCGCCGCGGTGCCGCCGCCGCGGGGGGGGGGGGGGAAGACCCCGCCGCGGCGTCGGGCGCGCTGGCAGTCTCGCGGGTGGGGGGTACCGGCCGGGGCGGTCCCGTCCTGGGGCCGCCCACCAGAGCCCCGCTCTGCTTGAATTTTAAACTGGACGGGCGGGCCGGTGGCCACGCCGTTGGCGGATTCTGCCTCCCGCCCCCTTCCCGCAGGGTCAGGCGTGGTGGGGGGGGGGGGGGGGGGGGGGGGGGGTGGGGGGGGGGGTGGCCGCCCGATCCGCCGTGTCCAGTGGTCGTTTTTTTCCCGCCAACGCGCCCCCCGCCCCGTTGCACCCGTGTGGTGTGTGATCGCGGCGCGGCCGGCTCGGTCCTCCGCGCCGGTTTGGCCTCTTCTTTTTTTTTTTTTTTTTTTTTTTTTTTTTTGAAAGTGCGCGGCCGGATCGGCGGCCGGGTGGATCCCGCGCCGCTCCCGCCACCCCCCCCCCCCGGCGGCACGCCCACCCCCCCCCCGCACGGGCCAACGGCGGTCGGTCGCCACCCGCGGCAGGCGGCGGCCGACGCGGCCGCCCGCGGGGGCGGCGGGCCGTCCCGCGCGGCGCGGCGCGGGGCGGCGCGCCACGCCAGCGGGCGGGGGGGACACGCGCGCGACGCGCGCGCCGGCGGCGACGCGGAGCGTGCTGCCGACGCGGGCGGGCGGGAGGACACGGTCGGCCAGACGGGCTGAGGCGGGAAGGGGGGGGGGGGGGGGGGGGGGGGGAGCGGCGGGTGCCGTCCTTTTGGGAAGCGGCGGCGGCGGCGGTGGCGGCGGTCGGGTGTGTGGGTGGGGTAGGCGGGACGCGCCGACGCGGCGGCGGCGGCTGGTCCCCAATCCACGCCACCGCGCGACGCTGGCCGCCAGTGGCGGCGGTCGTCGGTCGTACGCGCTTGGCTGGGGGGGCGAGTCTGTAGCCAGGCAACGACGGCGCGGCCAGGGATGGGGGCGGCTGCCCGTGTGCCTGGTACGGGTCGTCGACCCCCCCAAACCCCTCTGGCTGTGGTGGCTTGGACGAAACGCGCGGCAGCCGTCCCTCGACCGTCTGAGCGTCCACCCCCCCCCCCACCCCCCATCACCGGCGGTCCCACCCCCCCGCCGCGCGCCCATCCCCAGCACGCCGCCAACCGCAGCCGCCACCCGCGTTGGCCGCCCGCACCCCCCCCGCGCGGCGCCCCATCGCCCGCCAACCCGTGCGGACCTCCGCCTCCACCGCCCGCTCCCACCGCGGCCCCCCCCCCCCCCCCAAAACGCCGTCCGCGGTCCGTACCCGCCGCACCGACGGGAGCACCCCCCCCGTTGCACCCCCCCCCAAAAAAAACCGCACCGTGCTGTCCATACACCACCACCCCACACCAGCGGGGACCACTCCGTGCCCCAACCCGTGGAACACCGCCGCGACGGCGCACCCCCCCCGGCGCTCCACCCCCCCCCCCCCCCTTTCCAACGCCACCCCCACCCGCCGTGGCACCGCCGGGCGCCGACGCGAGAGCCACCCACGCGGCGGCAGCCGCACCCTCCCCCCCCCCGGCGGCCGCCGCGGCTGTGGACGAGGCGGCCGCCGCTCGTGGCGGCGGCGACGGCGGCGGCGGCGGTGGCGGTGGCGGTGGTGGCGGTGGTGGCGGCGGCGGCAGCCACCCACGGCGGCCGCCGACGGCGAGGGAGGGGGGGTGCTGTCAGGTGCGCGCGGGGGGGGGGGGAGCGGCGCCACGCCGCCCTGTGCGAGGCGACCGCACGGCGGGGGGACCCGCCGCCGCGGGCGGACGGGCGGTACCTGTCGACCGGGGAGGGGGTGGGTGCGTGGGGGGGATGGCGCGTGCGGCGGCGTGGCAGCGGCCAAGGGCGGCGGCGGCGGCCACCGCCACGCCAACGCCCGCACAGCCGCCGCGGCCGTCCACGCCCGCCCCACCAGACGCCGCTCCCCTCCACCGCGACGGCAGCAGCGACCGAAAAAAAAAAAAAAAAAAAATTCCATGCCGCGTGGACGGGCGGCCGGCACGGCCACCCCCCTCCCCCCCCCCCCCCCTGTCGCGCACTCTCAATCCCACTCCCCCTCCCACTCCCACCCTTTCCCCCCACCGCCAACCTCACCCCCCCCCCCCCCCCCCAACCCCCACCCCCACCCCTCTCCCCGCCCGCCCGCGCCTACTCGTCCACCAGCACCGGGTGCTCCTCACAGTAGACGCCGAGCAGCTCATCGTACAGGCGGGCCTCCTCGACCATGGCCATCACGTACGCGGTGATCTTGCCGAGCGTCAGCAACGAGAACGTACTCACCGCGTCCCAGTGCAGCAGCGACGGCGCGATGCACTTTGCGAGGCAGTGCGCGTTCATGCGCGACACCTCCACCCGCGCCGTGATGCGGCCGAGCAGCCGCATCAGCCGCGCAAAGACGCCCGCGCGGGTGCCGCCGGCGGTCGCCTCGATCGTGCCGAGCGTGCGGGCGAGGTGGCTGCCCCGCCAGCCGCCCGCCGCCGCCGCGACGGGCGCGCCGGCCGCCGCCGACGTGGCGGCGGCCGCCGCCGCCGCCGCCGTGGCTGCCGACGATGCCCGCGGGGGGGAGCCGCCCACCCCCCCCGGCGTCAGCGGGGCACCACCCCCCCCCCCCAACCTCCACTTCCACGCCCACCCCCACCCCCCCCCCCCCCCCACGCCCACCTCCACTTCCACTTGCCTCCACCCCCCCCCCCCACCAGGCACCCCCCCCCCCCCCCACCACCACCAACCCCCCCCCACCACCACCCCCCCCCCCCCCCCCGCCGCCGCCGCCGCCGCCGCCGCAATGTACGCCTGCAGCGCCGGCGGCGGCACGAGCGGCGTCTCGGCCGCCCGAATATGCGCCTTGATCGCCCCCGTCGCGACGTGCGGGTCGGTCGACGGCGGCAGCGGCGCGCCGCGGCGCACCCGCAGCCGCCGCACGTGCGCGTCGACGGCCGAGACGGCAAAGAGGTTGGGCTCGTCCAGCCCCGCCCGCTGCAGCAGCTCCACGCACGCCACGATTTGCCACTCCATGTCGGGCGTCCACGGCACCCGCGGCGGGTCCGCCGCCGCCGCCGCCGCCGCCGCCGCCGCCGCCGCCGCCGCCGCGGAGGTGGTGGTGGTGGTGGGAAGGGTGGTGGTGGTGTTGGGGGGGGGTGGGGGGGGGTGGAGGGCGAGCGCAGGGGCGGGAGGTCCCCCGCGTCGCCTTTGGGCGCGGAAAAACACAAGCAGCCGCCGCCGCTGCTCGGCGGCGGCGGCGGCGGCGGCGGCGGCGGCGGCCGCGCCATGCGGCCACCCTCTGCCCGTCCTGTACGCACACCAAGCGGGCACCACGACCACAGCGGGGCGGCGCGGCGCGGGCGACCGTCGCCACGCCGGCACGCCACACGCACACCACCAGGGGCGCCCACGCAGCCGCCATGAAGGGTCACCCCCAAAGCCCGACGCGCGTCAGCAGTCTCGCCAAAACGGTGGCGCCGCGTCCACACCGCGGTGGCAACGGCGGCGCGTCGGCGGCCTCCCCGCGGGCGCAACCCTCCCCTCCAACCCCCCCCCCGCCCCCCCGCTCCCCCGCCCAACGCCCGCGGCAACCGCGCGCGGCGTGGGCCACCGGGGCGCACCGCTTCCCCCCCAACTCTTCAGACGCGTCCCCCCCCTCCCCCCCCCCCCCCCCGGAAGCACCTCCCCAACGTACCTTGACGAGCGGGCGCGTGCGGCTTCCCCCCCCCCCCCTCCCCCCCCCTCCGGCGCTCCCCCCCCCCCCCCCACCCCCCCCCGCGCGCGTGCCGCCGCGGCGGCCAGGTTCCGGTTCAACGCCGCCGACGCCTCGGGCTGCATCTGGATAAACACGTTCATCGCTTCGGGGCGGGCGATGAAGCCGGCGCCAATGGCGGGGGTGGCGTCGGTGGCGGGCGTGGCGGCGGGGGGGGGGGGGCGCCGCCGGTGGTGCCGCCGCCGCCGGCGGGGGCGCCCAGGCCGACGGGCGCCATGCTCATCGTGCCCGCCGAGGCCATGGGCCGTGCCGGGCGCGTCGGGGGGAAGGGGGGGGGGGGGGGGGGAGGGGGAGGGGGGAGGAAGGAGGGGGGGATGACCACCGCACAGCAGAGGGGCAAGGGGTGGTGGGGGGGGGTGGTGGGTGACGCGGCGGCAAGGCGATGGTGGTGGGTGGTGCCGGGGGAAGGAGACGGGGGGGGAGGGGGGGGGGGTTGTCGACACGGGGCAAGATGGCCAGCAGGAGGTGGGGGGGAGGGAAGGGGGGGAGTGCGGAGCGGACGACGCGGGCGGGGAAGAGAGGTTTGGGGGGGTGTAGCGGGGGCGGCACGCGCGGCGGCAGCGACGCAACGCGCGGCGGCCACGCGCGGCGGCGGCGGCGGCAGGTGCCGCTAACCCCGCCGGCGGGCGCCGTTGCCAACGCCCGCCCGCCGCGGCGCCCGCGGGGATCCTCGTGGCGGGTGCGGCGGCGGCCCGCCGCCGCCGCAACGGCCGCGTCGCCCCCACCCGCGGTGGGACGGCCGCGGCGGCCCCGCCTCTTGGCGCGCCGCGCGCGCGCGGGCGGCGGCGCGGGGCGGGGCGGCCGCGGCGGCGGCGGCGTGACGGTGGCGGCGGCGCGGGGGGGGGGCGCGGCCACGCGGGCGGTGGGGCGGGCGGGTGGCCGCGCCAAGGGGGGGGGGGGGGGGGACGACGCGGGGTGGCGGCGCGTCGGCGTGGCGCGCCGCGGCGCGGGCGGGCGGGGGGGGGGGGGGGGTGGGTGGGGGGGGGGGGGAGCGCCAGCGGAAGAAGAAACGACGGAAGCAGAAAAACCGCCGGGATGGCAACCGCCACTGCCGGGACGCACACGAAAAGAAACCGCCCCTGCCCACTGTGGTGGGGGGGTGTGGGGCACGGGGGGGTGAGGGGGGGGGGGGGGGGGGGGGGAAACCGCCGCGTGGCGGGGTGGCCAATGCTGCGGCGGACGGGCTGTCGCTGGTGGGCGGCGGCGGGGAGGGGGGGGTGGGGGGGTGGGTGGATGGGTGTGGCCGCGGCGGTGGCGGGAGCCGCCGCGGCGGCGCCCGTGCCGGCGGGTCCGGTCGTTGGCCCGCGGTGGGGGGGGCGCCCGCCGCGGCAAATTTCAAAATGTCAAACGGGGCGGCCGGCCGATCCGCGTGTGCGGGCGCGGGGGGGGGGGGGGAGGAGGGTGTTGGCGCGGCGCCCGCGCTGCCACGCGGCGCCGGTGGCGCGCGCCAGCGCGTCGACGACCATTCCCCCAAGAAATGGATGATGATCTGCCACGCGTCTGTCGTGCGCCAGCCAGCATGTGCGTGAATTTGATTCAATTACCAAAGAGTTGGATGATGGGTGGCTCGGTCCGTCCTGGGAAAGTGCGTGTGGATGCCGCGGGAGACCAGACGCCCAAGACCTGAAGGGAAGCCGCGCACGCTGGACAGACTCGGCCACGGGCGTCCCCGTCGACGCCGGCGCTGCCCAAAGCACAACCGTGGAGCGCTGCGCGCGGGCGGCGCGGCGGGGGCGCCGCCGTCCCCGCCGCGGTTGGACGCCCCTCGCGGCGCAGTGCTACCAAACCCGTGGACCCCTGGAGAACAAAATTTGGCCGGAATCGGGCGTGCGCGGGCGTGCAGCGGCGTGCAAACCCCCCTCTACGGTATCGCAGAGGCCGATTTTTCCCACACCTGCCCTATAGCGCCGCTCAGTCGTCCGTGCACGGGCTCCGGTGCACTTTTTTTCCACCCATACAAGGAGGGCGTACTAGAGCTCGTGATGGACCTCGACCATATCACCGGAGGGCGTGCACGTCGTTCCCCGCCGAACGACAAATCGCAGTGCACGCGGACGCCTGTAACTCGTGCCGCCGATGCACAAGTTATTCTGGAGTCGTGCAGGCGATGCACGGGTTCCGCACGCGGCCCAGCCGAGGAACGTGCAACGCGTGCGTAAGTCGGTCACATTTGACCCGGAATGATGCACGGTTTCGCGACATTGCGTCGCCAGCTGGAGAGGGTCGGAGATGCCTTTGAGTGGGTTTTACTAAGAGCATGAAAACTAACGCAGGAAAACATAGCGATCCGGGGCTATAGGCCTCGGTCCGCGTAACCAGAGAGATATCAAACAAAACAGGACGCACAAGCACCCTGACGAACGGAACAAGGGGCGCCCGACCCGGAAGCGGCGGCCAGAGCCGAAGCAGAGGCCGCCGGGGAGGACTGGGGCGCGGCGCGGAGCGAGGGACGCTGCCGACCGGTGGCGAGTGAGGGGATGCCGGCCAGGGCCCCCCTCAAGTAGCCGCCGTGCGTCGCCGCCGCGCCGCCCAGCAGGCACCACAGACAGCCGGGACAGACCACCGCACCACCGCCGTGCTCCCCCCCCTCCTCCCCTCTCCCCTCCCCCCTTCCCCCGTCCAGTGGCCCGCCCCCGGCTTGGCCCGCGTGCGCCAGCGGCGCCCGCTTGCCAAGTCACCGCGGCGCTCGCGGCGAAGACACGGTCCGCCCGCGGCCCGGAGCCCGCACCACTAAGCCGTGGCCCCGCCGCGGCAGTGCCAAGTGGCGGTCCCCCGGCCAGGTGGCCGCCAAGTCAGCCGCCGCCCCCCCCAGGGTAGCCAACGGGGGTGGTGGGGGGTGGGGATGAGGGGGGGGTGGTGGGGTGCGCGCGCTGGGACAAGTAGACCACTTAGCGCGCACCCGCCGTCCGCTGCTAAATCCGCCACCGGTCGGATAGCCCAGATGCCGGGCATTCCGAGGAGGTCGGTAAAGAAGTGACAGCTGGAGAGGGTCGGAGATGCCAACGGAGGGGAGATGCCGGTCAGCACGCGTGCTCCGCCCGCGGGAAGTACCGAGCAAACAAAGCCCGGGCCGCCGGGGAGTCAGGGAGTTGGGCGTTGATATAGTGCTTGAAGGCCGTCTCGGCCGACGACAGGCCCATCAGCTGCACAATCAGGCCGACGCGCAAGCCGACCGCATGCGCCGCGCTAGCGGCACCCGACCGCACCGAGTGGCCGGTCCACTTAGTGCCAAGCGGTGGCTGGTGACGCGTCCGCGCCAACAGCCGGCGCAGCCACGTCGTCACGACGCGAGTTGGCAGGGAGTTGAACGCCTGCAAACCCGGGGCGGCAAACAGGTGCGCCGCCGCCGGGTAGCCCGCGCGCATGTGGCGGGCCCAGACCCGCCGCACCAAGCGCAAAGGGGCGTCCACCTCCCAGCCCGCCGGGTCGGTGGGGATCAGGAAGGCGACACGCTCGCCTCTCTTCAGCACCCCCATCTTGTAGACGGGGATCTGCACGCGGAAACCGGCCCCGGTCAAGTGCAGGTCACGGGCCCGTAAGTTAGCCGCGGCGCCAGGCCGGTTGCACATCAGGTACCCCAGAACCACGCCAGCACACTCGCGCTGGATGGTGGCGTCAGTGGTGCTCAACCCGAGGTGGGCAAAGTCGAGCACCACCTCGGGTGGCAGCGGCCCGCGCTGCTCGGGCAGGGCGCCCGCCACCTGGACATGCAGCCGGCGGAAGCCCACGCGCGCGTCGGCCACGTCGGCGTCGTCCGTGGGCGAAGGGTGGCCGGCCACCCGGTGCACCGCTTTGACGGCGGCCAGGTACCCGTACAGCGTGTCGGGCTGGACGGTGCCCGCCGCCAAGTACGAGCCCATGTACCGTACGATGGTGGAGGGCTCAGCGGGCAGCGCCCGCAGCCCGTTGCGCAAGCAGAAGCGCTCAAACGCCTCCCACGCGTTGACATACCGTTGCATCGTCGACGATTGGTACTTGGCAGCCAGCAGCTGCCGGGCCTCCACGGCGCCCTCGCCATGCCCAAAGCGCATCGCCCGCAGGCCGTCCACCAGTGAGTGCCAGCGGACTAAGCGGGGGACGGGGTGGCGGCGCGCCCGTTGAATCGGAACACCACCACCCGCCACTTGAGGGGCGCGGCCGGGTTGGCGTAGCTGCCGTGGGTGAAGACGCCGTCCGCGGGGGCCAGCTCCCGCATGGTGTCGCAGTGGCGCAGGGCGAGACCCCACCATGGCTGAGCCTCCCATCGCGGGGCCACCAAGGTGACTGCCGCTCCCGTCTGGATGATCTTGGTGACGACCGGCCCCACCAGGTTGAAAGGCGGATTGCACCACCCATTCTCGCCCGCCCAGTCCTGGCGCAGGGCGTCGACGCCGCCGCTGCCCGGGGCCGCCAGCTTGGTGTAGAACCGCCCGCACTTCGCGTTCTCGGGCGTCGCGCATAGGTCTACCGTGTGCGGGCCGAACTCGGCGTCCAGCTCCAGAAAGGTGGCCTGGCGCAACGACCAGTCCGTGCTGTCGTTGCTGCGGGACAGCGCGTCGGCCCATAGGTTCAGGGCGCTCGGCAGGTACTCTGCCCGGATCGTGACGCCGTGCGCCTCGCATACCTCGCGCAGGCGTCGTAGCTCGGCCATGACGGCCTTGGACCGGGACGACCCGCTGTTGACCACGTGCATTACCACCTGCGAGTCGGTGACGAGGCGTAGCACCGTCTCTGGGCGCTTCAGGAAGTCGACAAACGACAAAAGGCCCAGCCGAACCGCACCAAGCTCCAAGAGGTTGATGTGCATGTGCTTCCGCGCCGCCGTGTGGTAGCCGCGAGCCGGGACCAACTGGTTCCACGTGGCGCCCCAGCCGGTGTTGCTTGCGTCGGTGTGCATCGTGGCGTGCGGCGCCGGGGGCCAGAGAGCGCGTCCGTTGCTGGCGTTGGTAGTGAGTGCCGCCCACCACTTGATGTCGAGTAGCGCGCGCTTGCCTAGGCGCGTGCGCGGCCCCACCGTGTGCTCTGCCAACGCCGTGTACACAGAACGCAGGCGGAAGCGAGCGGCTGGCACGGCCAGCGTGGTGGACACAGCGGTGCCCGCAAACGACCGCAGCGTGGCGAATGGGACCCACCGCTTGTGCTTGGCCGCGTGACGGGCGAGTCTCGCGGCCATACCCATGACCTTGCGCACGCGGTCGGGCGACACCACAATCAAGCGGCGCACCGTGTCCAGGTGGAAGCCCAGCAGGGGCAAGCAGGTCGTCCCCGCCGCCACCCCTTTGTCCGGGTGGACGTGCAGGCCCAGGCGGTAAAACAGGTCCCGCACCTTGCGGCTGCCCGCCGCTGCCTCCGCCTTGGTCGCCGCCTGGCTGGGGTGCCTCGTCGGGGGCCCCCCCCCAAAGTCGTCGACGTACGCGATGACGCGGAAGTCCATCGCCCGCAGCCGCTGCACCACCGGCCTGCACACCTTCGTCCAGATGAACGGTGCCGTCTTGAGGCCAAAGGGCATGGTCAGGCTCATGAAAACCCGCCCCATGCACTGGAAACAAAAGTACGGGCGGTCCTTCTCGGCCAGGAGGATATGATGGTAGGCCTTGCGGATGTCCCAGCTGATGAGGTGGTCGCCTGGCACCAACTGGGGAGCCAGGTCTAACAGGCCCTCGTACTTGAAGGCCCGGTCCTCGATGAAGCCGTTGGTGTGGCGGCAGTCCAGGACAAACCGTTGCTTGCCCGCCGACCACGTGACGAACCCGTTCATGATCACCACCGCCTCGTCGATCTCGGCGCCGTGCAGCTCCTTCCAGAACCCGCTTGCCAGGTTCTTCTCGATCTCCTCGCGCGCGAAGTCCACGTCCTTGTCCGCCAGCGCGAACGGGCGCGCCCGGTGGCGAGAGGGTGCGCTGCGCCACGGTATCTGGGCTCCTTCGCACAAAGTACGGATCACCCATCGTGAGGCCCCCAGGGCCCGCCACGCCTTGACGGCGCGGCGGGCCGACACGTACGGCTGGGGAAGGGGGGGCCTCCTCTCCCCAGTCGGGCCGGTAGGTAGAGGGCTGCTGCCGGGGGAGGCCATCCCCCCGGCGCCCACCACGCGCGCTAGCCGGCCCCCGGCTTGACTGGCTGCTTGGCTGGCTTGACCGGGTTCTTGACCGCGCCACCCGGGGTGCCCGCGTTAGGCTTGGGGTTTCCCGGCGCGGTGCCGGGCCCGGGGTTGTTGGGCTTGCCGCGGCGCCGGCGCCGCGAAGCATCGTTGGCGTGACGCTCGGCTGCCTTCTTGGAGAAGGCGCGGGACTCATCGACAGCGACGGCCTCAAGGAACCGCCGGAAGCCCGGCCCGCGCCCGCAGTTGCGGGGCACCGCGTCGGTGGCGCGGTAGAGCTCCGCGAGCCCGGGCTCATCCTTGGCTGCCTGGAGGTAGTCGTAGCGGGCGGCGCATATGCGGTAGTGGAGGCGGGTGGCCACCGCCATCCAGGTGAGGCGCTGGTCCACTTCTGCCTTGGAGACGGTGTCCCGCTCGTGGTAGAGCGCGAGCGCGGCGTTGGCGATGGCCTCGGCCCAGGTGCAGGCCAGGTAGACCGAATTGGCCTCGTCGTGGTCGGGGTCATTGGGCGGGAAGGCCTCGAGGTGCTCGGGATCCGTGGGTCGGAAAGGAACTGGGAGGCCGTCGGCGCGGCGGACGCGCTTGGGGGCCCCAAAGTTGTTGAAGAAGTCCTTGGGCCCTGGCAGCCGCGGGCGGTCAAACCCGTCGGGGTGGCCTGTGGCCTCCCCTGGGAGGGGGCGCGCTGGCCCGTCGCCGTCCTCGGACTCGATGTTGAGCAGGAGGGAGTCGACGGACTCGACCTCGGCTCCGCCCACGTTACCCTCCGAGTTGGCGCCCTTGCCGCCGCCCTCGTCGTCCCCATTGCCGCCGGTACTGCCGCCACCGCCCCCGACCGCCGCCTCGATGCCGCCGTCGCCGCCGCCGCCGTCTTGTCCGTCGCCGGCCGAGGGATCTCCCACAGGGGGGTGCTCTCCCCCCGCGAGCCTGCTGCTGCGGCGCATTAAGCGCCGCGACCGAGGCCACAAGCTGCGCCAGCTGAGTCTGGAGGCCGATCAAGACGCCTTGCTGGGCCTCGTTGAACGCCTCTTCCATGCTCCTTTGCACGTATAAAAACGCACAATCCCACGTAGACCACCGGCACAGGGCCGGGGAGAACCAAGCCCGCGTCGCGTACCCGCGGCGCGGAGCGAGGGACGCTGCCGACCGGTGGCGAGTGAGGGGATGCCGGCCAGGGCCCCCCTCAAGTAGCCGCCGTGCGTCGCCGCCGCGCCGCCCAGCAGGCACCACAGACAGCCGGGACAGACCACCGCACCACCGCCGTGCTCCCCCCCCTCCTCCCCTCTCCCCTCCCCCCTTCCCCCGTCCAGTGGCCCGCCCCCGGCTTGGCCCGCGTGCGCCAGCGGCGCCCGCTTGCCAAGTCACCGCGGCGCTCGCGGCGAAGACACGGTCCGCCCGCGGCCCGGAGCCCGCACCACTAAGCCGTGGCCCCGCCGCGGCAGTGCCAAGTGGCGGTCCCCCCGCCAGGTGGCCGCCAAGTCAGCCGCCGCCCCCCCCAGGGTAGCCAACGGGGGTGGTGGGGGGTGGGGATGAGGGGGGGGTGGTGGGGTGCGCGCGCTGGGACAAGTAGACCACTTAGCGCGCACCCGCCGTCCGCTGCTAAATCCGCCACCGGTCGGATAGCCCAGATGCCGGGCATTCCGAGGAGGTCGGTAAAGAAGTGACATGTGAGCAGGCCTTCCAGGAACTACTGGGTACACCCGACCAGAGAGCCCTTCATTCCGTTCTGTTTGTCCGACATGAGAGCACACCCAACCACGTCAACCCCATCGGGAATAAGCAAACGTGGCACGTAATTGGACCGCGAATCGGCTTAAAACGGCATCAAATCTCTGTTCTGGCTGGTTTCAAGATTGCGGGCGGTCACATAGTGACGTCGACGGAAGGATCTCCACGTTCTCGGATCGGATTCGACGAAACCCAATTCATGTAAGTCCTCCCGGGTTTCGGGCATGTTTGGGGCCCCGTTGGGGAATGGGAATGGGGACACCCCAATCTGGTCGGAAATGGGCCATCCCCATCCCCATTCCCCATTCTCGCGGGCTGGTTGGGCCTCGACCACGTGTCCGATCGTCGCCGCATGGCAATTTTTTGCAATCTGAATCTGACCGTGCACGATCGGTGACGACCGCAGCACGATCGCAGGCGCTTCGGGGCCCCCATCGGGCTCCGCGAAGTGGGGCGAATGGTCGGCGGGTAGCACTCGCGTGACAACCACAACAGGCACGTGGCGGCTGCCCGCTGTGCCCGCGCCACTGGCATGGGGCGAGGGGCACACAGGCGGCGTGTCGGCCGGCGGTTGCGCAGCACCACAAACCGTTCCTGCGTACCCAGTCGCGTGGCGTCCGCGGCCGCGGTGGCGCGCCGCCACAGCAGCCACTGGCAGTGATGTGGCCATGTGGGGTGTCGGTTGTGGCGTGCCCTCTCGAGTCTGTCCGCGTTCCGGCGTACGGGGAAGTGCTCTCTTTTTTTATTGGACGACCGGCCCATTGCTGGAGGGCGGGACGGGGTGCGAGGTGCGAGGGACATCGACAGCGGGGGCGGGGCGGGGAAGAAATCTGATTGGTTGAGCGTTGTTTCGGGGGCCACAGATTCTCGGCCGCGCGCTGGGGTCAGCTGTGATCGTGGTGGGTGCCCACGGTCGTGACCCCGACCGGCGCCATCACCGTCGTCGTGGCCATCACGCTCCCGCGCGCGTTTTTTGGGACCCACACACCATGGCTGAGGACCTATCGCTCTTGGACGTGGAGGCTCTCTTGCAGGATGCTGAGGACATGGAAATTGCGGAAGCTGTGGCTGCCCATCTGACCGTGCTGCACCACTGGAGGACGAGGAAGAGAGCTGCCCGCGTTGGCGGCGTGCGGCGGTACCACGGATCTGTTCTTGCACGGCGGCCCAACAAGCAGCGTAACTTTGCGAGGGGGTTGCGCAGCATTCTGATCGACTACTTTGGGGTGGCAGGGAATCCGCCTGTGTATGACGAGGATGATTTTGAGCGTCGCTTTCGCGTGCCGCGATCTGTGTTTGTGCGTGTGTATCGGGCTGTGAAGGACCAGCCTGGTTTCAAGCAGGCCATAGATGCCACCGGCCGACCTCGGGCGCACCCGCTCCAGAAGCTGGTCGCTGCTTTTCGCGTGCTGGCTTATGGGGAGTCCACTGATCGTCCCGATGAGTATTGCCGTATCTCTCGCTCGACGGTGGACAATTCTGTGCGTGACCTGGTCTCCTATGTCGTGGATCTTTTTGGACCTATGTATTTGCGCCAGCCAAACGCCGAGGAGCTGACCGTCATGCTTAAGCGGAGCGCGGAGCGGGGGATGCCCGGCTGCATTGGATCACTTGATTGCTCTCACTGGGAGTGGCGGGCGTGTTCCAAAGGCATGCAGGGGTCATTTCAGAACAGGAAGGGGCGCCGATCTATCGTCATGGAGGCGGTGTGTGACGAGGACCTGTACATCTGGCACCTTTTTGTCGGTTGCCCCGGCAGTATGAATGACATCAACGTGCTGCAGCAGTCGCCGCTGTACCAGGACGTCACGGCCGGTCTGTGGCCGCCGCGGGACCAGCCCTTCACTGTCAATGGGGTCACACGCACGCTGTTGTACTATCTGGTGGATAAGATATACCCCCACTACGCGTTTTTTGTGCAGGCGTATGCCAACCCTGACACGGACAAGAAGCGGATCATCAACCGGCTGCAGGAGGCGCTGAGGAAGGACGCGGAGAGGCTGTACGCTGTACTGACGGCGCGCTGGCACATTGCTCTACATCCTGCGCGGTACGCCACCGTCCAGCGGATCACACTGGTTGTGAAGGCCGTGGCTATTTTGCACAATATGGTGACTGAGGTACGGCGGGGCGGGTATTTGTCTCGTCAACGTGCGCGGGAGGAAGCTGGAGGGGCGGGTGGACTGGGGGGGGGGGCTGGCGTTCCTGCTCCCGGGGTTGGGGCACCCGGCGGCGGGGATCTGGGCGGCCTCCCCCCTCTGGCCCATCCCCCCCCCGCTGTTCAACCCCTAGGGCAGCTGCCGGTTGATTCCTTTTTGCGGGCTGCGCAGGCGTGGAAGGAGGTGCGGAATCAAACCGCGCACGTTGCTTTGCGCAATGACCTGGCGGAGGACATCTATAAGAACCGAGCGGCACTTCTGGAGCACTACCTGTGAGTGTCTGTTGAGTCTGCTGGGACGGTTGTGGCATCAATAGAAAGGTTTTTTTTCCCCGTTGGGCAGGGTTTTTTTTTTCCTTGGATCTTTTTGCCATACTGCATCAGCGTGCGTCTCCGGCACGTGTCCGTCAGCATCAGCGCGGGGCAGGCCCGGTGGCCTTTGCCAAAATGGCTGGGGACAGTGGCAGGGGTGGGGGGGGGCGTCGGCGGCCGCCGCCGTCATGATGGAAGTTCGTGGTGGGAAGGGAGGGCAACACGAGAGAGGGGACTTTGAGTAGAGGCGGCGGCCTCCTGAGCGGGGTGGGGGAGAGGCGGTAGCGACGGGCGCCTTAGTGCGGTGCGGCGTAGGGGGGGAGGGCCAGCAGTGGCCGCCTCTGCGCGAGAGAAAGAGGGGGGGGGGGTGTGGCTCCTCTCGCGTCCTGTTCCCCCCACCCGTCGCTGTGGACGCCACCGCGCTGCCGCGAGGTGCGCGCTGCACGAGTCCCTGTCCTCTCAGCCTCTCACGTGACTTTCCCCTTCGCCTTCCATAGACTGAAAGGGACGCAGATGCCCACAGGCAGGTGACAAAGTAAGTAGGAAAAAAAAAACCCTGCCGAATGGGAAAAAAAAACCTTTGCTCATGCACTGCTACTACTACAGGTACGGTACGGCCGCAGGTACTGCGACTGCTACAGGTCCAACCGCTCAAACAGGTACAACGCGTCCATGGCAATCAACAAAAAAAACAATAGACAAACGGAACAGCAAAAGCGATTGTGGCACTAGGCACTGTCCGAGTCGGTCGCGAACGACGACTCAGACGACATGTCCTCCAGCCGAGGAGGGGCACTAGGGGAGGCCTCGCTGCCAGAGTCAGAGAGAGGCACGGTAGTGCGCAGCGCGGCGTTGAGGCGTTTGGCTGCGGCAGCGGCTTTGCGCATCTGCGACTCCGTGCCGCGTGACCGCTTCTTCGGCTTGCCGGCTTGGCCACAGGCTGACGGGCGAACGAGAGACGGGGTGCGACCCCGCCCGCGCATCGTGGCCGCAGCTGGGACTGGAGCGAGGGGAGGGGGGTCAGAGTTGGCCGCTTCAGCAGCAACAGGCGCGGTGGGAGCGGGTGCAGAGGGCGGCACCACCGCCACAGCAGGTCCATCAGGTCCAACAGCACCGGCGGTGGGCGGTCCAGGTACCACCCAGACCGGCGGGGCCTCAGGAGGAGGGGGGGGCGGCCGCTCCCAGTCTTCATCGTCAACGATCTCGTGCACTGCAGGTCCAACGGTAGTGGTAGCCGTCCCGGCCGAGGTTGTGGCGGCGTCGCTGGTGTCAAGAGTGATGCCCGCCGCAGCCAGCGCAGCACGAGCTTTGGCCTGGCGAAAAATCTTAGCCTCCTCAGTAAAACGCATCTCGGGTAGATTGAAGAGAATAATCGACGATCGCTCCTTGGATGCGTTGGCGATGGCCTCCAGCGCGGCCGTGCTTGCCTTCATCTGCCGGGATATGCTCAGCTCCTCCGCTTTCTGCTTCTTTGCTGCCTTGCTGCCAATGGGGCGGCGCTCAAAAGGGCGGACGGCGCGCGACTTGACGGTCGCCCCAGCACCACCACCCGCACCAGCGCCACCAGTACCGCCAGCACCACCCGCACCGCCAGCACCACCCGCACCACCAGAACCACCCTCGCCGCCAGCGCCAGCAGACTGGCCAGCACCAGCGGCACGGCCCGAGTCACCGTCCTCAGCGTCTCCAGAGTCGTCGTCGTCGTCGATGTCGCTGTCGTCCTCGTCCTCGTCGCCAGTAAAAAGCCCAGCAGCAAGCGAACCAGCAGCACCGCTCCACTTGTCGTGGCCGCGCATGACCTTCCAGCAGGGCACCCACTTTTCGAGGTGGTAGCTCTTCCGCTTGTCCTCCGCCGTGGCAGTGCCGTCCAGGCGCCGCTGGTGGGCCTGGATCGCCTGGTAGACGGGCTGGCCCTTGCTGTGGGCCAGAGCTCCCATAATCATTGCGGCCTCATCAGGGTTGCCGGTCAGGTCCATCCGCTGCACAGCTAGCCAGGAAGACGCAAACGCGCAGACGCCCTTCTTGGCCTTCCCAAGCACCTTCTTGACCGCGCTCACAGTCCGCCGCACGTAGTCCACATTCCCCATGACCGCCTCGTCATACGTCTCCGTCACAGCCGCCCAGAACTCGGCAGTCCGCTGGTCGGTCCCCTTGATAGGGTCGTTGCTGACCGCCAAAAAAGCCTCACACAGAACGGACAACTCCTCCTTGGTCCACCCCCGCTGGGATCCCATCGTGGCAAAGTCAATAGCGCGGCGGGGAGCGCGAGGGGCGCCTGTCTGGGCGGCGAGAGCGATCGTCGCCGTCACCCCCACGGCCGTCGGCAGGAGGCGGAGGGGCGCGCGGAGGCGGCGGCGGCGGGGGCGGCGGCGGCGGCGGCGGCGGCGGCGGAGACAGTGATGGTAGTGGAGGAGGCGGGTGGCGAGGGTGGTAGTCCCGTCCGTCGTCGTGCGGCCCGGAAAACCGCTGCTGCGGCGGCGGACGGTGACGGCGTGGGTCAGCGGGTGGACCGTAGTTAGGCGGCCCACCCGCACGTCGGTAGGCGGGCGGCGACCACCCACCGCGGTCACGGTTGCGATGCCACGGTGGGGTGGGCAGGTACTCGTCGTAGGGAGGGGGCGGCACCCAGCCGTTCTCGTCCTCAGCGTCCGCGTAGTAGGGGGGAGGACGTCGGTCGACCGTGCGCTCCCGCTCGAGCTCCAGAAGGGGACGGCGCGAGGGCATCCGGGGAGATGAGGGCCGGGGAGGGGGCGACGGGCGACGGTGGGCCGGCCCGCCTCCAGAAGTACGCCAGCGTAGAGGGCGCGCCGGCGACAGGCACGGGCACTCGTATGCCTCATGGCAGTGGCAGGAGCAGGTAGGGCGAGGTGGGGGCCCCCTCCAGCGGTCGAACTCATCGGGATAGGGGCCGCGGGGATCGCGCAGCGGCCGCTTGCCGCTCGCAGCGTACCGAAGGTAGTCGTCGTAACGGTGGGCCATGGTGTGTCGGGTGGTGCGGGGAAGGCGGGCGCCACTCGCACGCGGGAAGCGTGGCTGGGGCCACCCGCGCGCGGGCAAAGAGAAGGCCGCCCGCGCGAAACAGATAGCGCGCGCGGGTCGAAGGGAAGGGACGGGAAGGAGACGGTCACGACAACGGCGGATGACGGGTCGTGACGGTGGCGGATCGCGCCCGCCCGCCCGCCCTATGGGCGCGGTTGCCACACCCCCCCCTCTCAGACAGCGATCCGAGGGGGGTTGCAAAATCGTCGAGAGGGGGGGCCGCCACCCCCCACTAGAACGCAAACCGCGGGGGGGTGCAACCGCCCCCGCCCAGAACGCGGCCCCGAGGAACCGCCACCAGGCCCACCCCCCCGGAAGCACAATCATGAAGGGGGGCGGCTGCGCCCTCTCCCCACCCACCACGAGCCCAGGAGGCGAACCTCCTGTTCCCCCCGCTGGGGGGGCGGGCCTGCCGCCCCTCGCGCTCGCCAGGCTGCTGCCCCCGGCGCGGCGAGGCGGGACCACCCTCCACACGACTGCTGTGGGTGCGCTGACCGCTGCCCGTCGCGCTTCGCGCGGGACGGCGCCGAAGAGGCGGACCGTCTGTTTGGGTCTCGCGTAGACGCCTCGCGGCGGCCCCAGCGGCCAACGTGTCTGCACGCCGCTGCAATGGCGCTACATGATTGGACGATGCAACCTTTGAACGTGAGGGGTGCATCCTCCCAGTGCGCGGTGAAATGACAGAGCCGCGTCGTGGCACACGACGGTCCACGTTTCAAGAAAATTGACCCCCGACGACCGCTACTCGATCGCCCGAGATAGCGCCAGATACACCAAGACCGCCTATGATCGCTGCCATGTCGTGCAAAATTGCGCTCCAACGGGCGATGATCGCTCCACAATCGCCGGTCGATTGCGACGGATCTCGAGAGATACTCAGCAGACAGAGGAGCCACGTCAAACAAGTAAAGAACACATTTACAAATGGAAAAAGCTGGCACGTCGCTGTGTGTGTCGCGACCCAATCATCGGCGTTCGAAAGCAGCCGTTCTACACAAGTCCTTCCGAAACGGTTGGGGATCGATATATAGAAATGGGCACTCCACTCACATGCCGCCACGTGCGATACGTGGCATCCTAGAATGAATACTTGGGGCGTTGGGATGGACGTGGTTGGGTGTGCTCTGATGGACTGACTCGAACCTAAGCCCATCAGGTGGCCCACTCAGGAAGCCCATGGCACGGCGGTTGCCCAATCAGCAAGGACGTTACGGCCTCACACAGTCATACCCTCCCATTTCCAAAATCTGTTGTGACCTGATACCAAAACGCAAGTCGACCCAACAAGTGAAGGCACTCCCCTCCACCCGCACCACACGCACACCTCGTGTAGCAAACTGACTGGGCGCGGAAGTCACCGGCACCTGCGTTGCCGTTGCAGCCGACCCACCAATGAAGGCCCAACCCCCGCGACCCGTCTCTGTCTGAGCGACCGCCCGACACCGCCCGTGCTCTTGACACGACCACGACCCTACCGCGACCAGAAGGCATCGAGTCGCAAGCATCTCCCCCATCAACAATCTCCCCACAAGGCGGCAGTTTTGTAGATGACGCAGACCCACCCCCTCGGCGCCCCTCCCCTGCCCCCGGCGGCTTTCTGCTGTCAATGGCTACGTGACGGCCAGCGTCTCCCTCACGAGTACCTGTCGCGCCCGACGGCGGAGCGACAGCATCTGGCCGCCGGTGCCGCCTCCTCCGACGTCTTTCCGACGAAGTGACGCCGCCGCCGCCCTCCCCCGTGACGACGGCACGGCAGCTGCCGGCGACCAGTGCCGCCCCACAGGTCTCTTCTTCACGGCGGGGTCGACCCCCCTGCCGTCCCCTGCGACGACGGCGCGGCAGCTGCCGGCGGCCGGTGCCGCCCCCACCGGTCCCCCCTTCGTGGCGGGGTTGGCGCCCCCGCCGCACCCCCGACGGAGGAGCGGCAGCTACCAGCGGCTGGTATGAGGCACCCATTTTTGACGAATGTGAGCGTACAATGAAGTGTATATCTCTGGCGAAGCTGGTGCTGTCGGAGACCTTGGCAATAAATGCAACTCAAGTGCAGCGGGGTCGCAGTATAGCTTCAGAAGACTTGGGCCGTGGCTGGCCCAAGTCGCAGTGTGCCTTTCGAGGGCTTGGCCCGCACCAGACCGAAAATGCTCAGGCAATACCAAGTTGAGGCACGCGCTGCACGCGGAGGCACATCCTCCTGCACGCCCGCTGCACGTCGGCGGCACGCGGGGCTCACGAAGGCTGACACGCCTCGCGTGCCGCACATGCACAACTTCGGGCCCGAGTCGTGCTGATTTCACGTCCCGCACGCTCGCCAGGGGTCCACGGGTTTGGTAGTACTGCGCGGGGGGGGCGCCCACGGCGGTACCGCCGTGCACACCTAGTTAAGACCGGTCTATCTGGGACATACGGCTTTTCGAATGCCGTTCTGCCCTCTCGTTGGCTGCCCTCATGTTTCATCTACTGCTCCTGCTCTCTGGTTGGTACACGTCACATTTAGCACAGTGTTTTTCTCTTTGAAGCTCTCCTGCCCAATGGAGTTATGAAGGTGGTGAAAAAGCATGTACTGATCAGCCCCAGAGCTCGTGTGAGAGCTGGTGGGGACTGCGACGCAAGCAAACATTTGGCCGCGCGCAAGCTGTTTGAACGGGCGCGTGTGAAAAATCGAGCGTCGCATCCCCCTTGAGAGTGCTCTGCTCCCTTGCTGTCCCCACCTCTAACCCCCTCCTGCCAGCCGTCTTCCATGCTACACCTCGCCGCCTCTCCCACGGGACGACGTCTGCCGATGCCACCCCCTGCCGTACCTGCCGCTGCTGTTCTCGCGCGTCGCCCCCTTTCCCCTCAGACGCTGGGCGCCTCTGCATAGGCGGACCGTGGTCCCCCTGCCTGGACTTGACTGTCCGCCGACCCGAGTTTTGCCCGAGTCCCTCCCGCCCGGCGCCCGCCCCTGTCCCTCCCGGCGTGCCCCCTCCCCCACCCCCGCCCGGCGGAGCTGTACGGCCACTAGCGCCCATGTGCACCCTACGTGGACCGAGCATCCCGCTGCCACCTGTGCCCCCATCCCCCCCACGCGATGGGCCCGTTTCTGCCACCGGCACTACCCTCCCCCGACGATCCTTTCCGCTGTTGCCGGGGGGCCCTGTCCCTCTCACCTCCAATGACGTTTTCAGGTGCGACCGGCCGGCAGCGCACGTGGCTTCCCTCGCCGCGCGTGCCTATCCCCCCTCTTCCTCCCTGACCGGGCTATAGGCTGCAAGCGGTGCCTTTGTTCGCCGGCTCTGGACCGGGCACCTCCGTGACGCCAAGGCCACCATCCCATTTCCCCCAACGGAGGTTTTCTCTGCCATCTGCGTGTGTTTTACCCGACCCCAGACGGGGCTTTCCGTGTTTTCTGGCGCCCCCCTCCCCCCCCCACTTGCCACCCCCTCCCGATTTGGCTACCCACTTTCACCTGCGCCTGTTTCCTTCCGCCCGAAAGGGGGTTTTCTGCCGTCGCCCGCGCCTCGCCCCGCCCCCGACCCTGATTCAGTCGCCCGACGTTACCGGCTCGTGTTCTTTTTCCCCGCCAATGTCTTGTATCTGTCTGTAGCTCATGCTCTCCCCCCCCCTCCACCTTTAGGGATTAGATTTTGGTCAGACAAGGGCGTGCATCTCTGCTTCTCCCCGGTGGGACTGTCCTACGTCGCTGGCGCCTCACTCCTTCCACCCCGGACCATGCAACCAGCTTTCACCGGCGCGTGGGCTTGACGACCCTGGGTTGCGGTGCCCGCGTCGTGCCCCGCCCATGCACGCGTGCGTCGGCTCTTCCTCCTGACTTGTGAACCCGCGTGTCCCGGCGGCCGCCGCAGCAGCGCGTGGTACGTCTCTCCCCCCCCCCCCCCTGCCCGCCAGCTGCGGCCGCTTCACCGCCGCCACTCCCCCTCCCCCTCTTCTCCGCGGCGCGTCTGCCAGTCTCTGGCCCTTGCGCCGTCCCACCCCCCCCCCCGCCCCTCTTGTTGCCTCCTACGCGCCGCCATGACGGTGTCACGTGCCCCCCCCCCCCCCCCGTGCGTCGTCGCCAACGGGCGGTCCGGCTTTGCCAGCGCCGCCGGCCTCACCGCCGCGGACGACGTGGGCACGCTGACGCCGTACGAGACCGCCGCGGACACGGCCGGCACCGTCTACGAGTCAAAAGCGCTGATGGCCAACCCCCCCCGGCGGCCCGCCAACGACCCCGCCGCGCTGCGCGCCACGTGGGTGGCCGACCACGCGGCGTTCGCGGCCGACGCCGGGCGGCCCGACTTTCCGGTGCCGACCGTGGCGGGCGCGCCGCTGGACACGTACGCGCTGTACGTGGCGGTGCTGCGCCTGGGGGGGCTCCACTCGGTGATGGCCAACCGGGCGTTCAAGCTGGTCGCGCGGCAGCTGTCGCTGCCCAAGAGCTGCACCTCCGCCGCGTACGTGCTCCGCACCACCCACGAGCGCCTGCTGTTTGACTATGAGCAGGCGGCGGTGTGGGGGCGGCGGCCGCCCAAGCCGCCCCCGGGGGGGGTGGACGGCGTCGGCGGCGTCGGTGGCGGCGGTGGCGGCAGCCGGGGCGGCGTGGACGGCCCCGGCGGTGGGTGGGCTGCCGCCGCCGACCGCGCGGCGGGGGCGGCGGCGACGCCCGGGCGGTCGCCCGCCCCCCCGGTGGCGGGCTCCCGTCCCAAGCGCCAGGCCGCCCTGGCCGCCTCGTCGGGGTTCGCGGCGGACGCGGCGGCTGCGAGCGGCAGCGACGGATAATATCTTTGAATACGGGGCGGTGCGGGCGTCCAAGTGCGGCCGCCGCGGGCTGTCGCCCGCGGTGGGGGAGAGAGGGGACGGCGGCGCCGATGCGGGGGGGGAGGGGGGTGACGCCGCCCGCGCCGACGGCGGCGGCGGCGGCGGCGGTGGCGACAACGGGGGGGGGGACGGCGTGGGGGTGCTGGTCGACGGCGATGGCGACGGCGACGGTGGCGGCGGCGGCGGCGGCGGCGGCGGCGGCGTCGGCGGCGGCGGGGGAGGGGGTGGCGGGGGGGGCGGTGCCCACACGCCGACGCCCCCCCCCAGGCCGTCCCCCCGCCGCCGCCAACGGACTGGCGGTCCAGCGCGGGCTACCGCCGCGTGCGCGGCCCGGCGCTACTCACCCAGCTACCCCCCCCCCGCCCTGTCGGACGGGGCTGCCCGCTGTCGCTGTCGCCACCCTCCCTTCCGCCCCGTCGGTGCCCCAGGCTGGGGCAGGTGCCCTGCCCCCCCGCCCCCCTCAGACGGCGCCCCCGCCCCCCGACGGCGCCTCAAGCGGCCATCAGCGTCTGGGCTAGGCGCTCGCTGTGCGGTGGTGGTCCCATGCTGCTGCCGCCCCTAGCGCCCTTCGCTGCTGTACCCCCCACGACCCCCCTCCCTCTCTCGCCGGACGCGGCTGCCGCCCCCCCCTTCCACCTGAATGCGCATCAAGACGCCACCAGCGTCTGGGCCTGACGACCCCTGTGCGGGGGCTTTCCCGTGCTCCTGGTGCCTTTGGCGCCTCAACTCTTCATGGCGCTGCCCACCGGTGCCGGCGTTTCTCTTTTTCACCTGTGCATGGCTTTGACTGTACTCAGTGCCAGCTGTCTGTTTTTTTCCTTGCGGAGCGAGGGGGCGGTGCTGGTGCTTGCGGAATTCTCAAGGAGGCACACCGAGGCGGGGGCGATGGGCCGATGATGAATAATAGAGCCGAAAGAAAAAAACAACAACTACGAGCTCGCATGTCACTCGTCGCCGGATGGTGCACCCAACAGAAAGAATGCAATGGGGTCGAACTCTTCCTCTTCCAGCTCAGCATCAACCGGCCCTTGTACTAGTCCATCGCCAGCAGTGTTTGTTGCCCCTTCCGTCGGCTGGCTACCCGCCCGCCCCCCCACTCCCCCCCCCCCCCCCCCAGAGGCCTTGTCATGCTGCTGCAATGATGCAACTGCGCTCTTGACTCTGTCGGATGCCCACTGGCGCATGTGCTGCGCGTCGCGTTGCGACTCGGCCGTGGTCGACCGCAGGGGATCCTTGTTGGCACGCAGTCGCCCGTCACCTGGTTTGACAGCCCGACGCGGTCCCGGCGCGGCCGCTTTGCGGTGCTGACCCCTGTCCAGCGCAATCTCAGCACTGGGGTCCCGTGCAATGGCGGCGTGTTGCACAAGCACGAGGCACCTCTTGAGGAAGCAGTCCGCTGTCAACTTCGCGCCGGCCTGGTTGAAATATCCGTGCCATGCTTCCAGCGCTTGCTCCCCGTACATTCCCAGGCTTCCGTAGCGGCGCAGAAACGCCGGCGCGTGGTGAGTAAGCGTGTGCAATTTCACAGTGACGCTCACCCACGGGAAGGCATCCTGCAGGGGCGGCACAAAGCTGGCCGCCGCGGCCGTAAACGCCGTGATGTCCGGACGGGAGATGACCTGCGCTCGGTTCAGCACGCCGACCATGGACGCCCAGCTAGCCCATGCGGCCCGGAGGACACGTACACCGTCATAAGGTACATGAGCCGCCAGCTTGTCACAGATGATGGTGCTCTTGGCAGCAATCTGATTGCATGACCGCCCCTCAAACCCGCCCCCATGATAGGGCACGGGGTGCACCCTCACATCCTCGAGCAGGGCTTGCCCGACGGAGAGTGCCGCTGCCTGCCCCGTGGCCCCCCCGCCACTCGCCACGGCAGCTGTCACCCCCAGCTGCAGCAGAAATGACGTCACTCCAAGTGTGATGTGGAGAGGGATAGGCACGATGGCGTCCGAGCCAATGGGGAAGTTCGGGCGCCGCTCAATGGACAGGTGGGTCCCGAGGCCGTGGGGCACTGGCAGCGTGTCGTTGCCACCCCCAGCGTAGTCAGCCATCATCTTGATGAGATGGTCACGCGACCGCAGCGTCCGCGGCCGCTCTGACACGTGCTGCATGCTGCCATACAGCGCCGCCTCGGCGCTGCTTGTCGCCGATGGGCGACGGACTGCCAGGCACCACAGACAGCTCATGTGACTGGAGGCCCCCTTGTGGCCACAAAATGTCGACAAAAACGCGTAGTCCCCGGTTATGAAAAGCCGGACCGCCCGTCTGGTCCCGTCGACCGTCACCCCGTTCGTCAGCAGCTCCGTCAGGTCTCCCACCCATGGACCAATCATCGCGGACACTTCCTCTGGCCCGTCCTTGATGCACGGGTACGTTGCAAGCAGGATGGAGTGTTGCCGCCTTTGCGGGTTGGGTTGGTTGGCCACAGTCAGAACGAGCTTGCACGAGCTCGTCTTGCCGCCCTTGTCAAGTCCCAAGCACACGTGTACGTCAGCCGTCACATCGCTGTGAGTCTCGTGGAGTCCTTGGAGGCCCGCAAACGCCTCGGTGTGCAGGATAGGTACGCCGTCGGCATCTCGCACATGACGCTCAATAAACGTTGAAGACTTTACCAGCTCCTCAAGAAGACACTCCAGGGCTCCACGGAGGCTCACGAGCCTCGCGCCCAGCTCGTCAACCACAGCTCGCCGACCTGATTGGTCGGCCAGCTTATTATGCTCGCGCCGGAGCACTTCCCGGCTGATGAGCCCGCTGTCCTTGCCGCCAAACGCTTGTCGTAGCTTACTCCATTGGGCCCCACTCAGCATCGTGCTTGTCACCAATCGAGCTTGCAGGCTGGGAGAGAGGTCAGAGAGGCCCTTCATGGGCACCACCGACACCCCCTCGTGTCGCTGTGCGAGTGTCAGGAGGGTCTTGAGCTCCTTCTCGTACGCGTGGCCAGCACCCCCAAACAGTGGCCCCAGCACCCCGGCTGCCACCTTGCTTCTGCTGGTCAGCTGGCGGCGCCCGACGACGGCGCGGCGCACAGCTGGGGCCACAATGTAGAGTCGATTGACTCCGTTCCTGAACTGGACGGAAATCTCGCTTGGCTTGGTGGCTCGCAGGTGGGCAACCATCAGCTTTTCGAACAACACCAACTCCGCCGGCCCCAAGCCGTCGTACCTGTCCAACAGCGACATCAGCTGTGCGAAACCGTCGAATGCCGGGGGGCTCGGGGCAATCGCCACAGTCTGAATAGCGGTGGCCATGACAGATTGCCTTGGAGTCGCTGGGACGACTGACACACCGTCCAGACGGCCGACTTGATGGAAAGTAGGCACTGGCTGCAGGGCGGCGGCAGCCGCAAGTACGTCTAAGCCAGACGGATTGAGGCCGTCCCTCGCCGAGCGAGCCGCCCGCTCGCTCCCAGTCCGGCAGCCAGAGCATACCTTAGCGCGCTGGGACACTGGAAGGGTTGCTTCTGACGTCGCCTTCTCAGCGGTCCATAGCCACGGTAAGATCCGAGGAGCTGGCGTGTAGCGCGCCAGAGCAGAGGTGCCTCTGGGGTGCCGCACAGACTCACAGTAGCTTGGTCCGTCCACTGTCACACGCCGCCGAGGACGCGCACGGACAAAGCAACGGTTGCACTCTCCCAGCACCACGCCAGTTGGGTGTGTCTTGCAGTAGCGCTTGTTGGTGCTCTTCAGTAGGGCTGCTCCCGTGCGGTGTGCGTCTTGGTCCGCCTGGCTGAGTGTTGCCACACTGGCGAGCCACTCGTCCGTAGCGAGGGTGGAGTGGAGGAAAGGAGTGACACACGAGGTGCAGACAAAAGCCAGGTGCCGTCCAGAGGTACAATCAATAATATCCTTTACCAGACAGGCGGCCTCATGTACACCACTGCGCCAGGAAAAAAAAAAAAAGAGAAGAACACGGTCAGCGCCGAGAAAAAAAATAAAAAAAATAGGAAGCGATGCAGACTCGCATGGTTACCTTGTATGGGCACAACCAGAAAGATCTGCCCCGATTGATTGCACCATAACCCCCAGCGGTACATAAGCGCTTCACTCCGCTTCACGGCCACACGTCGAAACATACCTTGGGATGTGGTCCATTGCTGGAGCGCTCATAGCGTGAGTTACCCAGGTGTAGCCGACCGAGGAGACAGCACAGAAACTCAAAGGTGGGAAAGTCCGATCCGAGCGCCCCGTCGGTAAGACGCCGACGGTGGCTGGGAAAGCTGGGGGGGTCACAGAGCGATGCGGTCGGTAGCGGGGTGGACGAGAGATGGTGCGTTCCACGGCGTTGCTGGCCCACCCACCGCGTGAACCGCGTGAAAGTGCCTCTTGAAATGTGGATGTATTTGCTATAACTCGTTCTTCTTCAGATCCCAGCGACCACCCTTAACTGGGTGTGCGTGGCCGCCGCGGCGTCGGCGCCCCCCCCCCCCCCCCCCCGCGGCCAGCGAATTGATGCCGCCGCCGCGGCGGCGCGGCGCGGCCGCCGCCCGCGGCGCGGCGCCGCGTCGGGTCCCCCTGCCCGCGCGCCCCCCCGGCGCGTCCACCAGGCCGACCGCCGCGGCGGCGGCACGCCGCAGCGCCCGTGCCGCCGCCACGGCGCGTGCGCGCTCGTCACCGCCGCCGCCGCCGCCACTGCCGCCGCCACCGCCGCCGCCGCCGCTGCTGCCACCGCCACCGCCGCCCGTGGCGTGACCGTCGCGCCGCCCGCCCGCCGCGGTTGACGGCGGTGGGGGGGCACGCCGCATGGCGTGCGTGCATTGCCAAGGGTGGGGTGGGGGGGGGGGCAGGGGGGGGGGGGGGGGGCGGGGGGGGGTGGCTGGACGCGTGCCCGCCGCGCCCCACGCCACCGCCCGTGCCGCGACGGGCGGGGCCGATTCACCACTACCGCCGGTGGGCTCGCCCCCCGTCTTGGCTGCCGCGACCGCTCCGCTGCGCACCGGGAATGCATGCCGCACTTGGTGGGGCGGCCCCGCGGGGGAGGGGGGGGATGAGCCGGAGGGGTGGGGGGGGGGGGGGGGGGGGGGGGGGCACGTGGCCGCCCGCGTCTCCCCCGTTCCTCCCCGTCCAAGGCGGGCGCGTGGCCCAGGAGGCGGGGGGGGGGGGGGGGGTGGCGGGGAGCGGCGGGCCACTACAAGATGCCCACCCCCTGACGCCCCGATGACGGCGCGTCCTGCCTCGGCGTCTCCCATAGCGGCTGCCCTGCCCACGCTGCGCGCCCTTGGCAGACGGTCGGGGGGGGTACGGGAGCCGCCAGCCGCGTCACCCGGTGCCCACCGCCAGGAGTACACCGCTGCATCCGTGCCGCCATTGGCCCCCCTTGGCTATCGACGGCACCCTCCCTCACCCCCCACCCCCCCCCCCCCGGCCCCGGCCCCGCCAGCCTCCACTTCCATTCCCTTTGTGCGCTCTTGGGCACGTCCGACATGACCACCCCCGCCGCGACTACGTCGGCCGCTCCTTGGCTGTCGTGCCGGCCGCCGGCCCGGCGGGTCCTCGCTGCCGCGGCGGCCGCCGCCGCGGTCGCGGCCGCGGTCGCTGCCGTCGCGGCCGGCGCGCCCATCCTGTCCGCCGCCGCCGCCGCCGGGCGCCGTCAAGCGGCGGCGGCGGCGGCGGCGGCGGCAGCGGCGACCGCCGCCACCGACGGCGTCAACGTCCTTGACGGCACGGGCGGCGGACCACCCGCCCGCGCTGGCGTGGCGGCCGCCGACGCGCGGGGCGTGTCGCCCGCCGACCCGCCACTCGCCGCGGAGCCCGCCGATGTTACAACCGCCATGGCGCGCCTGTCCACCCCCGTCCTCCCCTCGTGGACGGCCGCCGCCGCGCAGCGGCGCCGCGCGCGGGCCGCCGCCGGCCATGGCGACCGTGGCGGCCACCACTGGCTGCGGCACGCCCCCCCAGCTGCCGACGAGGACCGGCTCGACCGCCTCCGCGACGCGGTCGCCGCGGCAGCGACGGAGCGGGAGCAGCTCCGCTTGACGCGGGGCCTCACCGTCCGCGACAACCGGCGGCTGGCGGCCAAGCTGTCGGCCGCCGCGACGGCGCTGTCGTCGGCAGCCGCCGCGTCGGGCGCCGCCGACCCCGCGCTGGCGTCGTGGCTCACCGCCCGCGCCGCCGACGTGGCCGCCACTGTCGGCGCCCCCGCCGCGACCGCGGCGGTCGCGGGCAGCGTCGCGGCGCCGCCGCGGTCGCCCGTTGGCCCCCTCACCGCGGGGCTGCTCGCCGTCGCGGCGGCGGTCGCGCCGCCCGCCGCGGCGGGCGCCGCGTGGCTCGGCTCGGGCGCCAAGGCGCCGACCGCGTGGGCCGCCCTCGACGCGGTCGTTGCGTGGGACGCCGCCTTTGCGGCCGCCCTGCTCGCCGCCGTCACCGCCGCCGCCGCGTCCGCCGCCAGTGTTGGCGGCGGCGGCGGCGGGGGGGGGGGTGCCCCGGGCCCGCTCGACGCCCTCGCCGCGACGGCGCCCGCGCTGGCGGCGGCGGTGGTGGCCGCCGCGGCGGCCGTTGCCGCCGCGGGCGCCGGTGCCGTGTCGGTGCTGGGCGCGCGGCACCCGCGGGCGCGGGGGGCGCTCGTGGGGGTGGCGGCGGTCAAGGCGGCGGCGGCGGCGGACTTTGCGCGGCGGGTCGGGGGGGGCACCGCCGGGGGGGGGGGGGGGGGGGTGCCGGTCGCCGCCGCGTACGTGGTCGCCGCCGCGGTGGCGGCGTTGGGCGTGACGCGCGCGCGGCGGGCGGCGGGGGGGGGGCGCCAGACGGTGGCGTGAGCGGGAACCACAAGTGCGCGGGGGGGAGCCAGAGGTGGGGACGAGGCAGGGCGACCAACCACGAGGGATGACGCGGACGCGGGGACGGCGGGAGCTCCCGGACGATGACGTGGCGGTTGTGCTCAATACGGGCAAGCGGCCGGCGGCGGCGGCTGGCGGGCTGGGCGGCGGTGGCGGCGGCGGTGGGGGTGGTGGGGGGGGTGGTGCTGGCCGGGGGGGGGGCGGCGGCCACGCTGGCGGCAGCGGCGGTGTGGGGGGGGGCGGCGGCGGCGGCGGTGGCGGCGGCGGTGGCGCCGTGGGCGTCGGGGGGGGTGGCCGCGGCGATGGCCACGGCGGCGGCGGCGGCGGCGGCGGCGACGGCGGCGGTGGTGGCGGCCGGGACGGCGGGCCTGGCGGCGGCGGCGGCGTGTCGATTGCGACGGGCATGACGAGCACGTGGGTCAACCCGTCGGCGGGCGGCCGCGGATCGGCTGGCGGCGACGGCCGCGGCGGGGGGGGGCGATCGGCGGATGGCCGCGGCGGCGGGGACGGCCGGGCGGGGGACGGCCGCGGCGGCGGCGACCGCGGCGGCGGCGGCGGCGGCGACCGCGGCGGCGGCAACATCCTGTCCATGCTGCCGACGCCGACGATGAACGTCGGCACCAACCAGCGGTCGGTGTACGACCTGGAGATTGGCAAGCTGCCGGAAAAGCCGTGGCGCGACCGCGGCGCGGACGTCACCGAGTACTTCAATTATGGCTTCACAGAGGACACCTGGCGGCTCTACTGCGAGCGCCAGATGCAGATGCGCCTCGAGGCGTCGATGCTCGCCAAGATCAAGACGGTCGACGGGGGAGGCGGCGGGGCGGGGGGGGGCGGCGGCCTCGGCCTCGTCGGGGGGGGGGGCGCCGCCGGCGGGGGGGGGTTGCCGACGGCCGCCGGGGGGGGGGGGGGGTCCGCTCGGTGCCCACCTCCCCGGGCCACCCACCGTTGGGCGCGGCGGTGGCGGCGGCGGCGGCGGCGGCGGCGGCGGCGGCGGCAAGGGCCACCGCGGCGGGGGTGGGCCTGGCGGCGCCCCCCCCGGCGGGTACCCGCCGCTGCCGCCCGGCATGCTGCTGCCCGGCATGCGGCCCCCCCCGGGGGGGCTCTACCCGCCGGGCCTGCCGCTGCCGCCCGGCGGGATTCCGCCCCCGCCGGGGATGTTTGGGATGATCGCGCCCGGCGGCAGCGGCGGCGGCCCCGGCGGCGGCGCTGCCGCCGCCGCCGCCGTCAGCGGCCCGCACGGCAGCGCCGGCGGCAGCCTTGCGGGCATGCCGGGCGTGCCGCCGCCGCCGCCGCCGCCGCCGCCGCCGCCGCCGCCGCCCCCGCCGCCACCGCCGCCGCCATCCTCGTCCCCGCCGCCGTCGTCGTACCGGCGGGATGACGTGACGCTGTCTTTGACGGGCGGCGGGGGGGGGGGGAAGCTGGGCGTCGGCCCCCGTGGGGGGGGGGGGCGGGACGCCCCATGGGTGGGGGGGGAGGGGGGGAGGACGACCGCAAGCCGGGGGGGGGGCGCGACGAGGGGGGGCGCGGCGGCCGCCGCGGCAGCCGCTTTGAGCCGCCCCCGGGCGGCGGCGACGACCGCGGCGGCGGCCGTGGCGGCGGCGGCGGCGGCGGCGGCGGCGGCGGCCCCGGCGGCGGCGGCGGCGGCGGCGGCCCCGGCGGCGGCCCCGGCGGCAGCAGCAGCGGCCTGCCGGGCATGCCGCCCGGCATGCCGCCGCTGCCGCCCGGCATGCCGCCAATGCCGCCGGGCATGCTCGAGATGCTCGCGGCCATGCCGCCGCCGGGCGGTCCACGGAGCCCGCCTAACCGTACCGTCGCTGGGCGGGAGAAGGTGGCGGCGGGGCGGCCGGCCGGCCGTCGCGCGGACCTGGCGTGCGCCGCGGCCATCCCGTGTGGGGCGACGGTGCTGGGGGGTGCCCTCGCGGGGGGGGCGCCCTCGTCACGAAGCTCTCTGTGCGGGTGGGGGTGGTGGGTCCCGGGGGGGGGGGGGGGGAGGGGTTGTGGGGGACCTGCTGGGGGTGAGGTGTGGGGGGGGGCGGAGGGGGGTGGGGGGGGGGTGTTCAGATGGGAGAGGCGAACGCCTTTTCCCGTTGGGGGGCGCTGGAGGGGAGGTGCGGGCGCCGGTGGGTGGATGGGCACCGCCGCCGCCGACGTCGCCGAGCGGCAAGCCTCGGCCGGGGCGGCCGAGTAGGCGCGGGCGGCAGCGGTGGCGCCCTCGACACGTGGGCGGCACGTCCTGGTGGGAGTTGCCCCCCCCCTGCCGCCCGCGGCACCCCCCCCCCCCATCCCCCTTTTCCTTTACTCGGCGGATGCCACCAAGAACCAGGCCTCCCTCCTCGCGTCTGCCCCCCCTCCCCCGTCCTGCCCCGCGTCCTCTCTCCGGCGCAAGGGCTGAGCAAGGAGGCTGCCGTGCGGGGGGTGGCAGCGCACCTGGGCCTCCCCTACGAAACGCGCCGCCCTCCCCGCGGCCGCGGGGAGAGCGCTGGGGAAGCACCTCTGGCCGGGGCCGCCGCCAAGGGGCCCGGGGGAGCTCCTCTAGCCGGGGCCGCCACCGGGGGCGTCCCTTCCCCCGCCTGCCGCGGGGAGGTGGTGGTTGCCGCGGCGGGCCCCGTCCCACCCCGCCCTCCTTGCGTCTGGGGCGGAGCGAGGGGAGTCGCCATGGCCACCCCGCAGCCGCCATGGCAGGGCCGTCCCCGACGGCTGCGGTTGCGGCGGCGGCGGCGGCGGCGGCGGCGGTGGCGGCCATTCGCTGGGCCGCCCCCCAGCCGGTTGGGCCTGCTGATGCGGTGCCGGGCGGTGGGGGTGTCGTCTCCGGGGTGGACCTCGCGCTTTCAGTCCCGAAGGGGGCGGCGACGCCCCTCCACTGGGGGGGCGGTAGGGGTGGGCGGCTGGGCACCCCAAAAAGGGGGCGGCGGGCTCGACGGGGTCGGCGGCGGTGGTGGCGGGCCCATTGGCGGCGGGGGGGGGGTGGGTGGCGGCCCGCCCAGCGGCGGCCGCCGCCGCCCGCGGCGGCTGCTGGTGGTGGTCGCTGACGGGGGCGGGTGTGGCGGGTCGGGGCGGGGTCGGCGGTGGTGCTGTACGGGGGGGAGGTGGGGGTAGTCATGCCTGGGGGGCGGGGGGGGCCTGCGCGCCATGACGCCCCCCCCGCAAGGGGCTGCCGCGGAGAGAAGGCGGCGGCGGCGGTGGCGGCAGTGGCGGCGGCGGGCGACGGCGGGGGGTGTGTGTCGCCGTCTGGCGGGAAGCTCGCCGCCTGACCGGGGGGACCGTAGTCGGGCGGGCCGGGGGGGGGCGACGCCACAGGTGCAGCGGGGCCTCTCCCACGCCAGCCCCTCTGCCCCTGACAATGTGCAACGAGCACAGCACCCCATCAAGGGGGCAAGGCACTAAAGGTTCTTTTTTCATTGTTACGGTGACCGCTCCCCCACCCTGACATCAAGGGGCGGTTTTACAAGTGCGCCAGCGGCGCGTTCCCAACACTTCGCACATCCACGCCACAGCGTCGCACCACGCGTACACGCCCAGCCCCCGCAGGTATACACCCAGAGCACTCGTGTCCTCACGAGGGGCTCCAGGTAGGGGTGGATGACAACCGCATAGGGCCAGTCCATCGCACGCACCGTGCCGTTGAGGGCGCGCCGCACGTTGCCGCCGTGCAGGTCGTGGTGCCCCAGCCGCACCCGCGTGGCCCCGCCCAGCGCATCACGCAGCCGCAGCGCGAGGAAGGAGGTCCTCCCAAAGGGTGGCCGGCAGCTCATCCTCGTCTCAACCGGACGGCGGTGGGTCATCCGTGGCGGTCGCACGGGGCGACGCCAGCGCGGCAGCCGCTCTCAAAACCCCCGAGCGTCACCCACCAGCCAGTGTGCGCAGAAGTCCCCGTAGCCCACCGCTAGCAGCCAGTCCACCTTCCGCGCCGACGTCACCTGCGCGCGAGAGCACATGTCCACTGAGGGGCGCCGCCGGCCCAGCAGATCCAACCACCCTGGATCTGCGGTTGCGCCCGTGTGGGCCAGCACTGCGGGCCAGGTCAAACCGCACCATCCGCAAGAGGCGGGTCAGAAAGAGGGGCGGCTAGCAGCACCGTCATGCGCAACTCGTCGGTCCCCGCGAGGGACACCCCGCTCCTCGTGGCGGGCTCGACCGGAAGGGGACCAACCGGCAGGCCCTGTACCAGAGCGGGGAGGCAGCTGCGACGCCCGCCCCGCCAGCAGGCAGCAGCACATCTTGACGTCCTCCGTCCAGCACGGCCACGTCAGGGGCGATAGCGAAAAAGGTCCACCCAAGAGCGGGGTGACCCATCCCAGGTGGGCTCACGCCGGCCACTGCACGGCCGGCGGCGGCGGCGTCCAGTCTGCGTCGGCGGCGGGGAGAGTGGGACGAGGTGGCCCCCATTCGGTGGTCACCGCCGCCAGCAGCACCCTCTAGGCCTCCCCGTCCACCCCGTGGCCGTCACAGCGGGCGCACCTCGAGGGACGCTACAGAGGAGCTCTCCTTCGAGGCAGCACTTTCGCATCATAGAGCGACGGCCCATCAACCATCAAGCCGCTCAGCGTCCTCCCATAGACAGCCTGGTGGTCGTTCACCCCAATGACGATCACCATCGTGCCCTCCTCCTTGGTTAGCCGGTGCGCCGGCTTCTTGGCAATCTTCAGGTTGGTTTCCACAACCAGGACGACGCGCCCCTTCCACTGGTCCCACCACTTCCCAAAGACCTTCTCCATAAGCGGCAGGCTCTTGCGCACATGCTCATCCAGGTTGAAGTAGGAGCCTGCATTCCCGGTGATCTTGGCCGACTTGCAGACGGCTACGAGGTCCTCCTTCTTCACCTCGTCGGCAGCACCGCTGCGACGCAAAAACTTGATCGAGTCGAAGCCGGCATGCTCTGGTGTGCACTTGAACACGGTGGATGCCAGCTCTGCAGCGTCGCGCTCCAGGATCGCAAGGACTGTGTTGGTAGCCTCGTCCTCATTGACCACCACGGCATCGGGCACAGCGTTGAGTAGAACCTTGTCTAGGAGAGGCCGCTCACCAGCAGAGTAGACGGCCGTGCTCCCCGGGTACAACTGCGTCAGGGTGACCGACCGGTAGTCGTGAGGTAGAGACACACCTGGCGACGAGGTAGTCCATGCGGGCGCGGCAGCGCGCAGGCGGGTCAGGGCCACATCGGCATACAGGGACACGACCTCCCAGACCCGAGACGCGGCTCCAGCCTTGTCAGCGGCGTCAAGCATCTCGGACAAGGCGTCGAACACACCCTCCAACCGCAGGAACTCGGTCGCCGTCGCGTCGGCCTCAATGGTAGATACGGCTTTCCACTGGGCCACAAGCCCGATGAGGAAGAGCGACGGCATGCACGGGTTCTCAAACTTGCCGTCAGATGCCTGGACGGCACCCACCAGCACGTTGTACGAGACAACGTCGTCCCAGGACTTGAAAGCCAAACCGGGCACGTTGACGCCCACGACGAGCGGCTGCTCGGTGTCGAGCGTGCAGTTGTGCAACGCCGCAAGAAGGATGGCAGGCACGACCAGAAGATCAGACAAAAACTTGGACAGGGGCAGGTTCTGCGACAGGAGGACGCCAGCAGGCTTGACGACAGAAGACCACACCGAGCAGGACGCAGAGACCCCTCGCAGACTCCGCAACAACAGAGCTGCGCTCCGAGGGTGACCACAGCTCAGCCTGGCAAAGGCACGAGCCGACAAGTTGGGAGGCTGCTCGAAAGACGAGCGCCACGCCTGCGACGTGCGGATCACGACCGCGTCCCGGAAGAGGGGGAGGAAGTAGACGTCCGCAATCTGGTCCACGTCCAGGAAGCCAATCTCGGCAGCGGGTAGGAGGAAATAGGGAGAGCCCTTCCTGCCGCTGGACAAGGAGGTGAGCAGCAGGCTTTGCATCTTAATGCTGGCTGGCGCTGCCCGCAGCAACTGGGCAACCTCGACGTCGAGGGCGGCACTCTGCTCCTTGGACATCAGCTTCCGCACTTCCGCCAACACCAGCCCCGGAAACGGCGCCGTCAGGAGCACATTGACGCCCTCCAGCCTTGTCCAGGTGCACACCTCGTGACGGTACACGTTCGTCAGGGAGGCAGTGCGGGGGGCCGACGACTCGGTGGGGTCGGTCGAGGTCAGGCCGCTCATGCGCTCCGCCGGGCTCGTCTCGGCAGTACGCACTGTAAACGGCGTCACTTTGTTCAGCTCCTCGATGGCCGCAATAGTAGGTTCCTCAGTCAGCGCGCGCCCAGCCTCGTTGATGATGGTGTCGACGAGGCTCGGGTTGACGGTCAAGAGCTCGTGGACTTGTTTAACAAACCAGTCCCAGGTCCGCCCCGCACAGCGCAGGCACCACAGCACACGTAGGTAGACAGGGAGCAAGGCCTTGTTTGGATCAGCAGCCACGTCCGTCAAGAACTTCTCGTCCTGCGCGCCCCACACGGATGCACCATTAAACGACACAGAGCACAAGCGGGTGCCCTCCAGGTCCGAGACGATGTTCTCCCAGGAGGCCAGGTTGGCGCGCGCCGCGGCTTCAGCGTACCGGCTGTCGCGCAGAGCCCCCAACACCATCGAGAGGTCCTCCAGGAAGTGCGTCTTACCCATGCCCGGGGAAGACACCAGGTACCAGGCAGCTCGGGTGCCCGTCAGCGGCTCCAGCCTTGACAGGTGCGCACAGGTCAGGACCACCTCGACGTCGCGCGGGATGGTCAGGTCCTCCTCCCTCGCCGGAAACGTCGTCAGCACACTGCCCGCCGAGCGTTGATGACCCGCCGAGAGGAGCGCCCCATGATCGTTCAGCATCGCCGCAACTGGGTAGTCCGCCGCAAACAGCTGCCGCAACCGATCTTGAAGAGGCAACAGGGAGTTCAGGTAGGGTACCAGCCGTTTGACGAAGTCCAGCACGAGCGAGGCAGTGGAGGAAAGACGCTTTCTCTCTGCCGCGGAGCACTCGGGCGAACGGAGCCGCGAACTCACAGACAAGCCGGCCTCTCTCAAGCCTCGCACCTTCACCAACAAGGTCCACCTCCACAGCTGCACCAGCTTCAGCGCCGGCAGCGCGCAAGAGGACAAGCGAGAGCAGCGGCTCAGGACGGACGCGGTCGCGATGTTCACGACGTCGATGGCGAGAGTGTTGCCGTCCTGCGACACGGCCAACTGGGTTTCGTAGAGCGAGTTGCCGCTGCCGCCGCCCGCCTCGAGCGCCTCATCGGCAATCTGGGACGTGGCATCAATGAAGTCCATCAACAGGATGGTCTCCTTCCAGTAGTCTGCCAATGCCGGGTCCTCGGGCTGCTCCGCGTACGTCGGGCGCAGCTTCGTGCCGGATTCCCCCACACTGTCCCCGCTCATGGACGGGGGCGGCACAGTGGTGGGGGCACCCCATGCCGCACGCCGCCAAGCCGGGCCAGGCGGGTGGGATGCCCAACAACGCAACGCCGACCGCCTCGCCGAGGCGACGACGCCAGCAGGCCGGGTGCCGCACAGGGATGCGCGGCCCGTCTGGTAGAACCAGCCACGAGGGAGGGAGGATGTCCACGCAAAGGCGGCGCCGGCTCCACGCTGGCCCCGTGGGGGGCGCCAGATCCAGGGGTGACCGCCCGTGGACAGCCCACCGCAGCGGTCCTGCTGGGGCACGATCGTCACCCCAAACGTCTACCCGCGGCGTCCGCAATACAGGCGGGCGTCCAGGGCATCCGGCAGCAGGGGCATGGACCCGCACCAACCGGCACAGTCGAGGCAAAAAAATACATGCACGCAGCCGTGTCAGACAAAAAACCAGCACGTCACGCCCCCACCAGACGCGCCACTCAGTCCCCGCGGCGGCTGCCTCCTCCTCCCCTCCCCGCAGCCCACAACAAAAAAACCTACTCCATGCGCCGTCAATGACGTTCGCGGAGCCACGTCCTGGGTCATGGCAAGCTGGAACCGCCGCCCGCCTGCCACAACAGTAGTGACCCCAGCGGGGTGCCGCGTCCGGGTCAGACCACCACCGACGCCGCCGCCCGCGGGCGTGCCATAGAGGATGGCCCCGGGCCGCGCCCACCCCCCTGGCCGGGCGGCCACCAGGGCTGCGCGTCGGACCGCCGCCGACCACATGATCGAGCACCGGCAAAGAGGGGGGTAGGGGGGGGAAGGGGGCGGCGGCAGGCACCACGGACGGCCAGAAAAGCAGGGTGCAAGGGTGGCGGGAAAGCAGGCGAGGCAGGTGACGGGCTGCACAGTGGTATTAGAGAGTTTTGGCAAGTAACTCGACTGTTGTTTCGACGGTATCTCGACTGTACCTTGCGCCACGTTTCAGAGCTACCGTCGAGATACAGGATTTTCCGACCGTCCCCGACGGTATTCTCGGGATGTACAGTCGGGCCCCGGTGGATCGTGTTGAAGAAAAGCTGTACCATTCAGCCACGTGTCGCGCGTGCGAGGCCCCATAGGCGGGTGATTTGGGCCGCCATATGCCGGTACAACCATTTCTGGTACATTGGACGCAGCTTGGCTGGCGCTGAGGGACAGGTGGTCTGTCCGTGGTGTCAGTGGGCTTGGCCAAGCGGGCCGATCGTTGTCATGTTGCGCGCCATTTTCCCAGCCCCTTGCACCCACCCTCCCCCCTTTGTTGGCCTTGTGCTGCCTCCACGTCGTGCCGAATATGTCATCCCCGAGCCCTACCGCACCTGCAGAGGATGCGTCGTCTGCGTCCTCGAGGCGGGACCGGCCGTCTACTGGTGGTGTGGGAAGTATGGGGTGCGTGTCACAGTGAAGCGTCGGTAACAGGTCGTAGCTCCTTCAGGGCCGCGTAATCGTACCCTGTAGCACACTCGTGAAGCGCCGCGTGATCGGCACAGTCCAAGAATGTGGTTTACATGAAAGAGCAAAGACGACAAGCAAAGCCAGTCGGACGCCCGCGGCGGCGACTGGCACACCTCAAGAACCCCCCCACTCTCCTCTCAATCGAGCCTCCACACGCGACTGCTCTCAGGACGCTCTCAGACTAAGCCTAGGGGGGGGGATGGCCAACAGCCCCCAGCAGCGGTATCGTCAGCCGGAGCCACGCCACAGCGCCTGCAGGGGCTGGTGCTGCCACCGGGCTGCTCAAGCGGTTGTGGCCGCAGGCACCGTCCGCACTCAGCTCCGGTCGTCGGCCGGCCGCCCGAGACACCAGCAGTGGTGTACCGTCTCCTTCCCGGCCGCACGAGCGGGGCGGCAAACGCCCCCCGTATCTGGCCACACCACGATCTCTCAACAATCATATCTTCCCGACCGGCTGCGTAAGCAGCCAGGTCCAACTTAACCTGCCATGTGGTACGGCAAGGTAAGTCGAATTGCCTTGGGTCCTGATCTTCACAGGTGGGGTCCCTGAATCGGCGACCAAGAAGCCGCGCCGGCTGTGGCATCCCACTGGTGGAAGCGATCGCAACGACGTGCTGCGTCACTGCCTTGGTGGTGGCGCGCCTCGCCTTCTGTTCCGTTCATGTACAGGACTGTCGCGTTACAGGAAAGTTACCTGCCAAAACTCGTTCGAGTCCGCGACGGTAGAAAAAATACGGTATCTCGACTCTTTCCAGATTCCGTCGAGATACAGTCGAAAGCGACCGTCGGATTACTTGCCAAAACTCTCTATTGAAACCGTTTGCCGTAGAAATCTGCAAAAGGCCGGATTTGCTGTTTTTGCTCTCTCTGAGAAGCGACATTTCTGCAACAGATTTTTTTTTTCCTGCTGTAGAATGTGCCTTTCCTGCAGCAGGCACACGGCTTGTGTGTTGCAGATACAGAAAACTCTGCTGCAGGATTCTTGAATCGTGCAGCAGACCAGCGAGAAGGCTGCAACAGAAAAAGATACTCGGCGTGCAGAATTCGGGAGGTCTGCAGCAGAGAGAGCCAGCAGACAGAAATATTGGCGACAGAGAGGCCCCAGCAGGCTCCTGGGCAGGCACCCGGTGCCAAAAACGCGGCCTACTTTCCTTGTCTGCTGCAGGCGTGTTTCCACGTGCTGCATCTTTTATACTTGATGCTGCAGAAGTGGTCTTGTCTGCAGCAGGTTCAAGCCTTCCTGCAACACCTTTTTTTTCTTTCTGCGGCAGAAATTGAAAAGTCTGTTGCAGCCCCGCCTGCATCAGAAAAGAATGATCCTGCAACAGGAAAAAAAAAACTGCAACATGTTCGAAGCCCCCCTTCGAATACTGGAGAAGCCCAAGCATCGGTCAGCACAGCTCCCTGTGCGGTGCGTCCGTATGATGCTCCTGACTCATTCTCTGTGCCTCACGCTGTGACCGACACTTGCACTCTGGAGCTACAGCCGATCATGTGCCTTGTAGCTCGAGAATCAGCGCTGTTGACCCCCTGAGGGCCACATCTTGACTTCCTGTTGCAGAAAACTGGTCCGATTTGCGTTTTCCACGGCACACGGTTTTAATACCACTGTGCTGGCGGAGAGCGTAACTGACCACACCCACTCGACGAGGGTATGAACACGTGCCCGAACCCGACACGGTCGACTTCGCGTCGTCCAACGCGTAAGGCCTCATCTTGACGGCAGCCAGAAAAGTGCACGTGTCTGACGAGACACAGGGTAAACTCCGTGTTTTTGTGTCCGTGCACCGGAGTCGTCTTGACGGCGAAGCACAAAGCACGGCTGCGCTTTCGTCTGGGAAGAATTTCTATCTGTTTGGTGGTCTACTTCGAGACGGGCTGATGCAATCTGGAAAATGGACAGCGTTGCAGCCCCAGCCTCGCGAGGACGAGCAGCGAGGGGCGCCGACCTCTGTGCGCCACACAATCGCTCCCCTGCGACCACCGTCGCCGGACGCCAGACGGGACCACCACACAGGGCGACGACCGATTATCGCAGCGAGGTTTGAAAATATAATTCAGCCTGCGACACTGTCGTCAGACTTGACGTAGTACTGAACAAACGCTTTTGTCTCTGATACTGCCTCCTATTGGTCGATGACATGCTGTAACCCGTTCCGTCCGCTGACACTGGCAGCGTCAGCCGCGACGGCAACTGAAACCTCTGGCGGTCTGTCTGCTGGCCGCCCGACCACCAGGCCACAGCTCCCCGCCCCGCCGACGAGCGGCAGCCGCGTCAGCGCCGCCGCCGACGCTTTCAGTGGGACAACTCCACCCGGCGGCGGGCAAGCACCACGGGGGCGGGCGGGGACGATCCTGCTCGAGGCGACGGGCGCAGGCGGGTCGCGGGGGTGGGGGTGGCGCCGTTCGTGGGCCGATGACGAAAGGCCGCGGCGCGCCTCGCACCCGCCGCCCACCCCCCCCCCCCGCCACCCTCGCCGCCGCGGCCGCTGCATCGCACCCGCCCCCCTCCCCCCCCCCCGCCGCCCTGGCCACCGCGGCCGCTGCACACCTCCCGCGCCCCCCCTCCGCCCCTGTCCCCGTTTCGCTCCACTCGGCGATGAACGGGGTCGGGGCCTCCCCCCTGCTGCCCAACAACGAAGCGGTGGCCCTCCTCCTTCCGATAGACGTGGTGGCCCTCCCTCCTTCTCCTGACGTAGTGGTCTTCCCCTACCCCATCGATTGGTGGCCCTCGCCTCTCCTCTGGACGTGGTGGTCCGCCCGCGCCTGGAGCGGCGGCCTTCCCCCGCCCCTCAAACGTGATGGCCCTCCCCTCTTCCACGGATGCGGTGGTGCCGCCGCCACCGCCATCGTGGCCGCCGCCGCCTCTGGCCGGTCCCGCGCTCCCCCTCCCCCCGCCCGCCCTCCCCCCCGCCCCGGGCTGTCCCGTCGCTGCCGCCGGCGGCGGCCGCCTCTCCAGCACCCCCGACCGCTCCAATGTGGGCGCACCGCCGCTCCCCGCCGCCGGAGGCGGCGCGGGTAGCCCCCCCCCCTTGCCGTACACCCCCGCCCTCCCCCGTGGCGGCCCCCACACCCCACTCGTACCGCCGGTGGTCGAAGGGGGAGGTGGGGGCCTTTGCCCCGTGCCGCCGACGGTGGTGCCCGCGGAGGAGGGGGAGGGGATGGGAGGGGCGGGGGGGGGGGGGAGGGGGGGGGGGGGCCGCGGCGGCGTGGGGGGCGCGGGCCGCAGCGGCGGCTCTTCATGTCCGCGACGATGCCGCGGGCGATGGCGGAGTTTGCGCGCACGCGGCTGCAAAAGTGGGCAGAAAGTGGGCAGAAAGTGGGCAGAAAGTGGGCACAAAGTGGGCACCGACCGTGCACCCACCGCATGCACGGCGGTGCGGGTGGCACGTCACACGCGTGCTGGGTGGGTGCACGACACGAATAAACGATACGAGCCGGTGGCGCGCGCCAGCGCGTCGACGACCATTCCCCCAAGAAATTGATGATGATCTGCCACGCGTCTGTCGTTCGCCGCCAGCGTGTGTGTGAATTTGATTCAATTACCAAAGAGTTGGATGATGGGTGGCTCGGTCCGTCCTGGGAAAGTGCGTGTGGATGCCGCGGGAGACCAGACGCCCAAGACCTGAAGGGAAGCTGCGCACGCTGGACAGACTCGGCCACGGCGCAGTGCTACCAAACCCGTGGACCCCTGGCGAGCGTGCGGGACGTGAAATCAGCACGACTCCGGCCCGAAGTTGTGCATGTGCGGCACGCGAGGCGTGTCAGCCTTCGTGAGCGCCGCGTGCCGCCGACGTGAGGGGGCGTGCAGGAGGCTGCTCCTCCTCGTGCAGCGGCGTGCCTCAATTCGGCATTGCCTGAGCATTTTCGGTCGAGTGCGGGCCAAGCCCTCGAAAGGCACACTGCGACTTGGGCCAGCCACAGCCCAAGTCTTCTGAAGCTATACTGCGACCCCGCTGCACTTGAGTTGCATTTATTGCCAAGGTCTCCGACAGCACCAGCTTCGCCAGATATATACACTTCATTGTACGCTCACATTCGTCAAAAATGGGTGCCTCATACCAGCCGCTGGTAGCTGCCGCTCCGCCGTCGGGGGTGCGGCGGGGGCGCCGACCCCGCCACGAAGGGGGGACCGGTGGGGGCGGCACCGGCCGCCGGCAGCTGCCGCGCCGTCGTCGCAGGGGACGGCAGGGAGGTCGACCCCGCCGTGAAGAAGAGACCTGTGGGGGCGGCACTGGTCGCCGGCAGCTGCCGTGCCTTCGTCACGGGGGAGGGCGGCGGCGGCGTCACTTCGCCGGAAAGACGTCGGAGGAGGCGGCACCGGCGGCCAGGTGCTGTCGCTCCGCCGTCGGGCGCGACATGTACTCGTGAGGGAGACGCTGGCCGTCACGTAGCCATTGACAGCAGAAAGCCGCCGGGGGCAGGGGAGGGGCGCCGAGGGGGTGGGTCTGCGTCATCTACAAAACTGCCGCCTTGTGGGGAGCTTTTTGATGGAGGAGATGCTTGCGACTCGATGCCTTCTTGTCGCGGTAGGGTCGTGGTCGTGTAACGAGCACGGGCGGTGTCGGGCGGTCGCTCTGACAGAGACGGGTCGCGGGGGTTGGGCCTTCATTGGTGGGTCGGCTGCAACGGCAACGCAGGTGCCGGTGACTTCCGCGCCCAGTCAGTTTGCTACACGAGGTGTGCGTGTGGTGCGGGTGGAGGGGAGTGCCTTCACTTGTTGGGTCGACTTGCGTTTTGGTATCAGGTCACAACAGATTTTGGAAATGGGAGGGTATGACTGTGTGAGGCCGTAACGTCCTTGCTGATTGGGCAACCGCCGTGCCATGGGCTTAATGAGTGGGCCACCTGATGGGCTTAGGTTCGAGTCAGTCCATCACGTCGGACAAACAGCACGGAATGAAGGGCTCTCTGGTCGGGTGTACCCAGTAGTTTCTGGAAGGCCTGCTCACATGGCGACGCAATGTCGCGAAACCGTGCATCATTCCGGGTTAAATGTGACCGACTTACGCACGCGTTGCACGATCCTGGGCTGGGCCGCGTGCGGAACTCGTGCATCGCCTGCACGACTCCAGAATAACTTGTGCATCGGCGGCACGAGTTACAGGCGTCCGCGTGCACTGCGATTTGTCGTTCGGCGGGGAACGACGTGCACGCCCTCCGGTGATATGGTCGAGGTCCATCACGAGCTCCAGTACGCCCTCCATGTATGGGTGGAAAAAAAGTGCACCGGAGCCCGTGCACGGACGACTGAGCGGCGCTATAGGGCAGGTGTTGGAAAAATCGGCCTCTGCGATACCGTAGAGGGGGGTTTGCACGCCGCTGCACGCCCGCGCACGCCCGATTCCGGCCAAATTTTGTTCTCCAGGGGTCCACGGGTTTGGTAGCACTGCGCGGGCGTCCCCGTCGACGCCGGCGCTGCCCAACGCACAACCGTGGAGCGCTGCGCGCGGGCGGCGCGGCGGGGGCGCCGCCGTCCCCGCCGCGGTTGGACGCCCCTCGCGGGGGGGCGCCCACGGCGGTACCGCCGTGGCCGCCGCGGCGTCGGCGCCCCCCCCCCCCCCCCCCCGCGGCCAGCGAATTGATGCCGCCGCCGCGGCGGCGCGGCGCGGCCGCCGCCCGCGGCGCGGCGCCGCGTCGGGTCCCCCTGCCCGCGCGCCCCCCCGGCGCGTCCACCAGGCCGACCGCCGCGGCGGCGGCACGCCGCAGCGCCCGTGCCGCCGCCACGGCGCGTGCGCGCTCGTCACCGCCGCCGCCGCCGCCACTGCCGCCGCCACCGCCGCCGCCGCCGCTGCTGCCACCGCCACCGCCGCCCGTGGCGTGACCGTCGCGCCGCCCGCCCGCCGCGGTTGACGGCGGTGGGGGGGCACGCCGCATGGCGTGCGTGCATTGCCAAGGGTGGGGTGGGGGGGGGGGCAGGGGGGGGGGGGGGGGGGGGGGGGGGGTGGCTGGACGCGTGCCCGCCGCGCCCCACGCCACCGCCCGTGCCGCGACGGGCGGGGCCGATTCACCGCTACCGCCGGTGGGCTCGCCCCCCGTCTTGGCTTCCGCGACCGCTCCGCTGCGCACCGGGAATGCATGCCGCACTTGGTGGGGCGGCCCCGCGGGGGAGGGGGGGATGAGCCGGAGGGGTGGGGGGGGGGGGGGGGGGGGGGGGGCACGTGGCCGCCCGCGTCTCCTCTCCCCCGTTCCTCCCCGTCCAAGGCGGGCGCGTGGCCCAGGAGGCGGGGGGGGGGGGGGGGGGTGGCGGGGAGCGGCGGGCCACTACAAGATGCCCACCCCCTGACGCCCCGATGACGGCGCGTCCTGCCTCGGCGTCTCCCATAGCGGCTGCCCTGCCCACGCTGCGCGCCCTTGGCAGACGGTCGGGGGGGGTACGGGAGCCGCCAGCCGCGTCACCCGGTGCCCACCGCCAGGAGTACACCGCTGCATCCGTGCCGCCATTGGTATATAGAAAGACACGTCCCGTTTTGGATCAGGTATACACCCCCCACACGGGCTGAAATCGCAGATGGTGTATACCGCTCTCAGATGGTCTCAGAGGCGGTCGTGCCAGAGGTGTATACCTGCTCCACGGCCTGGAAGTGACCCACCGTGAGCCACACATTTTCGAATTGGGCATGACCCGTGGGCCGGGGAGGCGTGACGCAGGCGGCCCCGACGGCCGTCGCGGCCTCTGCCCCGGCAATCCGTCTGACAGCTGGACAGCTGGGGGCGGGTGCACACAGGTCGGGATCCCGGAGGGCGGGTGCACTCGGATTGTCCTCGGGCGGGCAATTAATTGTGGGCCGTCGGCATCCGCCGCCTCCGATGCTGGTGCGGCGTGCGACGTACCGCCACGGCCGCCGCCGCCGCCGCCGCCGCCCCCGCGGCCGCCCGCCGGCGTCGCCGCCGACCCCGCCGCCCGCCGCCCCCGCCGCGGCCGTCGCCGCCCCCGCCGCCGCCCGCGACCGCCGCCGCCGCGGCCGCCACGGCTGCTGCGGCGGGCGGCCACGGCCTCCGCCGCCGCCGTCGCCGCTGCCCCCGCCGCGGCCGTCGCTGCCGCCGCCGCCGCCGCCACCGCCGCCGCCGCCCCCGCGGCCGCCCGCCGTCCGCCGCCCGCCGCCGCCGCCGCCGCCGCCGCCGCCGCCGCCGCCGCCGCGGCTGCCGCGGCGGGCGGCCGCGGCCGCGCGCTGCCACCGCCCCCGCCGCCCCCGCCGCGGCCGTCGCCGCCCCCGCCGCCGCCCGCGACCGCCGCCGCCGCGGCCGCCGCGGCTGCCGCGGCGGGCGGCCGCGGCCGCCCGCCACCGCCGCCGCCGTGGCCGCCGCCGCTGCCGCTGCCGCCGCCGCCGCCCGCCGCCACGGCCGCCGCCACCGCCGCCGCCGCCCCCGCGGCCGCCCGCCGCCGCAGCCGCCACCTCTGCCCCCCCCGCTGCGGGCTGCTGCCGCCCGGGCTGCCGCTGCCGCCGCCGCCGTTGCTGCCGGCCGCCGGCCGCCTGCCTGGTCGGCCGCCGGCCGCCTGCCGCCCAGGCTGCCGCCCCGGCCGCCGCCGCCGCGGCCGCCGCCGCCGCATCCGCCGGTTGGCTGCCGTCGCGGCTGACGCTGCCGCCACCGCCGCTGCCGCCGGTCGCCGCCCTGGCTGGGGGCGGCCGCCCCCGCCGGCCGGCTGCCGGTCCGGCCCCCGGCCGCCGCCGCAGCCGCCAGCTACCGCCGCCGGCATGCTGCCGCCGCTGGCGGGCTGCCGCCGCCGGCGGCCTGCCTGGCCGGCCGCCGGCCGCCTGCTGCCCGGGCTGCCGCCCCGGCCGCCGCCCCCGCCGCCGCCGCCCCCACCGGGTTGCTGCCGCCCGGCTGCCGCTGCCGCCGCCGCCTTTGCTGCCGGCAGCCGCCAGCAGGCTGCCGCCGCCAGCGGGCTGCCGCCGCGTGCCTTTTGCCGCCAATCGCGGGCTACCATTGTCGGCCAGCTTCCCAGCCGGCCGCTCGCCGGCTGCCGCCCCGGCCGCCGTCACCATCGCCGCCGCCCCTGCCGGTCGGCTAACGTTCCGGCTGCCGCTGCCGCCTTCGCTGTCGCTGCCGGCCGCCGCCGATCCGCCCGCCACGGCAGCGCCGGCCGCCGCCGTCGCCCTTCGCCACCGCTGCCCCCGCTGTCTCTGCCGCCACCGCTCGCCATCGCCGCAGCCGCGGCCCCCGCCGCCGCAGTGGCGGCTGGCGCCGCCGCCCCCGCCCTCGCCGCGGCGGCAATGGCTGTCGCCGCCGCCCCCTGCCGCCGCTGCCTCCGTGGCGGCAGCGGCCGCCGCCGTGCGGGGGGAGGGGTGACCAGCCACGCTGCTTGCACGCAGAGGTATTTGACAAAACTTATATACCGCGAATATTCGATGTGGACACAAAAGTACACGCACCTCAGACTTAACACACATCACTCGGCCTATTTGGCGAATCAAGTGTCTCGTACGTCTGTTCTGATAGGCTGTCACACTTTCTGAACTGCGACTCTGTAGCAATCAATACTACTCATAATCTTGCTTGACATGAGAGTACCAACTTAGGAAAAACACCTATCCTGGTCAACGACTTGCACCTGGCAACTCCCAACTGCTGAAGCGCCGGCGCCCGACGCCCCCGTCCACCCCGCCTGGTCGCCCGCTTCTCCACTTCCTGGCCACCCAGCACGCCAGGTGGATACACAAGCCTTATTCACTTGCTCTATCCAGTCTTGAGTGCGAGTCTGCCGATATCTGCGAGAGCACAGCCCCGAACGACCACATGGAGGGGCGCCATGTCTTCACCATTCCCCCCTGGGTTCCGTAGCTCAGCGGCGTCTGCGATGGTGAAACACTGTTCGCTATGGCTCTTTGGACATCCTGACATTTGTAATCCTGCAGAACGCAATCGTTTGTTCAGACAGTGCAAGAAAGTGCCTCCCGTCCGTTTCTTTGTCATCCGCTGTACAGTATGGGCCTGAATATAGAGTGCATGAGAGCCATACCGTGGGAAGAGGTAGTCATATCTGGGTAACATGATCACGCTGAACCTATTGGTGCACACATCTGGCGTCGTGCACCCGTACGGCCGACAGGAATGTCGAGAGGCTGGGTGGCAGAAGCGCTATAGGCGCCCGCTCCGAGCGCTTTTGAGCATAATTGGTCTACCTTGATTAATGAACGCTAAGACCAGAGGTACCTGTTGGCCACAGAGCCGTAAACATGCAAAGAAAGCACTCTGCAGTTCACTCATTGGTGACTGACTCACTGCTGATACGGTGGTATGCACTGCGGCGCAGCTGGTTGCGCCGACAGCGCAGTTGAGAGTGCATAAAGCTATGGAGGTAGCCGAATACACTGTCTAGATCTGATGGATGTAGTTTTTGAAGGATGAGAGCGCTGTGGGGCGTTGGAAGGCCTATCACGCCTACCTGTCCAGAATGGACATTTTGGGGGCCCATATGACTCACTTCTCGACGTTTGCGACACTTTCTGAGCACATACTCGTGCTCAGCGTCATCGAATTAGTCTGCTGGAAACAGCTTGAGAACTTTTTGCTTCACTTTCTGAAACGCGTTGTAGCGGCGTGTGACGCATTGCACCGAGGTGTGTGTGGGGCAGCGTCACGACGTGCAACACGAGCCAAGGACTAGTTCACCAACTTTTCTGAAGCATGCTCAATCGACTAAACCGACGTCGCTGAGCACGGTCATGTGCTCAAAATGTTTCGCAAACGTCGGGAAGTGGGTCATACAGACCCCCAAAGTGACCATTCTGGACAGGTAGCCTCGACAGGCCGTCTAACGCCCCACAGTGCTCTCGCGCACTAGAAGCTACAGTTCTCAGATCCCAACAGTACAGCAGACCTCCTCCACTACATTTGTGGTTCTCATCGGCGCTACGGGCGCGTCCAGCTGCGCGACATTGCCCAAAGCGCCACCCTTTGCACAGGTTCAACAATGTCCGGACCCCGGCAAGCCGTCCAACCACTTTGAGCAATTGTACGCCACCAGGTACTCATACCCTCAGTGTCTCTGCAAGAAAAGAGGACGGTGAAACACCAAAAAGCTCTGGGAGGCGGGGCGTTTATAGCATGAAGCGCTTCCCTCCATAAATTCCTGGCTTTTTCTGTCCCTCATGATGGTGCAGAGCAATAAAAAGATACATCAATAGTCGCAGCGTCATCAGTTTACTCGGAAATGACGGATCCCTCCAGCTCCGCGGGTCCTATGTACTCCACATGCACGTACATACCGAGCAACAGGTCACACCATAACGGACCGGCGGCGCTTGTCAGCGCTATTTACAAAAAAAAAATTACTGGCTGTTGGAGCGTGGACCATTGGGGACGCCAAAAAGTCACAACTGACGGCGTTTCACCGTCACGAGCGCGCCCAAGCGGCGGAACCAGTGGTGTGAGGGTGATGCACTTCGGCCCTCCACGAAACCGTTGTGGTCGCGGCCGTGACAGACGTGTGTGCAGGCGCGCTCTCAACACTGATAGGAGTCGGAGACAAGGCATACATATCCACCAAGTCTGCTCGGAGAGCGTAAAACGGCGAAGCGGGCGATCGAGGCGGGGTGGAGGGGGGCGTCAGACGCCGGCGCTTCAGTCTTCGGCGTTGGCAGTCGCAAGTCGCTGACCAGGATGGGTTCAGAGTCAAATATTGTAGTCCCATCTCCGGAAACAATTGATTCAGTACTACAATCTTCATCTCGCCCAGTTCAGATTGTGCAACAGCCTATCAGGTTGGACGTATTGGACATCTGATTCGCCAGATAGGCCAGGAGATGTGAGTCAAGTCGGATGTGCATGTACTGTTGACCTCCGTGGAATAATCGCTTGGATTGTAAATACAATCAAATATCCCTGCCTGCCACGTGAGTAGCTGGTCGCCACAGTCGTCTTGCTGCCCGGCCGCCTCAACCAGCGTCAGGGGAGGCGGCTCACCGCGGCGCGGACGCCAGCCTGCCGCGGTCGCGTCAGGGGGGAGACTGCAGTGCGCGGCGGCGGCGTCAGCCCCCCCCACCGGCCGGGGCAGTGGCGGTGGAGTGTGGGAGTGGCGGCAGACGACGCTGCCACGACGGTCGCGCGGGGGGGGAGCGGCGGCAGCCGCCGCCGCCGCAACCGCGATGCAAGCGGTGGTGCGCAGCAGCGGCGGTGGCCGCTGCCGCCGTGGCAGCGGCTGCAGGGGCAGCATTGGCGAGCGGCTGCCGCCGCCGCCGCCACCTCCGCCGCTGCCGCCGTCGCCAGACCCGTGGCGGTGGGCGGCGGCGGTGATTGCCCCAGCGGCCGCAGCCGCAGCCGCGGGGGCAGCGGTGACGGGTTGCGGCGGTCGCGGCCGCGTAGGAGGCACAGGCGGCGGAGGACGGCAGCGGCCGCCACCGGGGCCACCGCGACGGCTGCGGCGGCCGAGGCGGCGGCGGCCACTGCCACCACGGGAGCAGCGGCGCAGAGTGCGGCTAGGGTAGCGGCTGCTGCCGAGCGCCGCAGCCGGTGGGGCTATCAATGCTGCGCGGGGCGGCCGGAGCAGCCTGCGGCTGCCGGGGAGGCAGGGGTGGCGGGGGCGGCCGGGGTAGCTGGGGCGGCCGGGGTGGCGGCCGGGGTGGCGGGGGCGGCCGGGGTGGCGGGGGCAACCGTGCCGACCGGGGCGGCCGCGGGGACCGCAGCCGCCCCGCCGGTGCCGCCCCGCCCGCCGGTGACGCGCCATGGGGAGGCGATGCGTGGCGACCACGACGAGCGGGCCACCAGATCGCGCGCGTAGAAGCGTAGACGTACAAACTGGCGGGAACACACGGTTACCCGACGAGCGAGACAGCCAAAAAATTTCCAGCCGGGCAATTGCCAGCCAGGCGCGCCGGCCAACGAGGCGTGCCTCACGGTGGTGGGGGGGTGCCCGAGGTGATTTCGGAGGGGTGCCCCAGAGAGGCTGTGAGAGCCTGTATACTAAACCGGCGATTTGAGAGCCTGGACGCAGGTATACACTAAGCCCCCCTCAGGCACCCGTGAGAGGGTGTATACTGGACCGTGTCTTTTGCTCATCCGCCATTGGCCCCCCTTGGCTATCGACGGCACCCTCCCTCACCCCCCACCCCCCCCCCCCGGCTCCGCCCCCGCCAGCCTCCACTTCCATTCCCTTTGTGCGCTCTTGGGCACGTCCGACATGACCACCCCCGCCGCGACTACGTCGGCCGCTCCTTGGCTGTCGTGCCGGCCGCCGGCCCGGCGGGTCCTCGCTGCCGCGGCGGCCGCCGCCGCGGTCGCGGCCGCGGTCGCTGCCGTCGCGGCCGGCGCGCCCATCCTGTCCGCCGCCGCCGCCGCCGGGCGCCGTCAAGCGGCGGCGGCGGCGGCGGCGGCGGCAGCGGCGACCGCCGCCACCGACGGCGTCAACGTCCTTGACGGCACGGGCGGCGGACCACCCGCCCGCGCTGGCGTGGCGGCCGCCGACGCGCGGGGCGTGTCGCCCGCCGACCCGCCACTCGCCGCGGAGCTCGCCGATGTTACAACCGCCATGGCGCGCCTGTCCACCCCCGTCCTCCCCTCGTGGACGGCCGCCGCCGCGCAGCGGCGCCGCGCGCGGGCCGCCGCCGGCCATGGCGACCGTGGCGGCCACCACCGGCTGCGGCACGCCCCCCCAGCTGCCGACGAGGACCGGCTCGACCGCCTCCGCGACGCGGTCGCCGCGGCAGCGACGGAGCGGGAGCAGCTCCGCTTGACGCGGGGCCTCACCGTCCGCGACAACCGGCGGCTGGCGGCCAAGCTGTCGGCCGCCGCGACGGCGCTGTCGTCGGCAGCCGCCGCGTCGGGCGCCGCCGACCCCGCGCTGGCGTCGTGGCTCACCGCCCGCGCCGCCGACGTGGCCGCCACTGTCGGCGCCCCCGCCGCGACCGCGGCGGTCGCGGGCAGCGCCGCGGCGCCGCCGCGGTCGCCCGTCGGCCCCCTCACCGCGGGGCTGCTCGCCGTCGCGGCGGCGGTCGCGCCGCCCGCCGCGGCGGGCGCCGCGTGGCTCGGCTCGGGCGCCAAGGCGCCGACCGCGTGGGCCGCCCTCGACGCGGTCGTTGCGTGGGACGCCGCCTTTGCGGCCGCCCTGCTCGCCGCCGTCACCGCCGCCGCCGCGTCCGCCGCCAGTGTTGGCGGCGGCGGCGGCGGCGGGGGGGGGGTGCCCCGGGCCCGCTCGACGCCCTCGCCGCGACGGCGCCCGCGCTGGCGGCGGCGGTGGTGGCCGCCGCGGCGGCCGTTGCCGCCGCGGGCGCCGGTGCCGTGTCGGTGCTGGGCGCGCGGCACCCGCGGGCGCGGGGGGCGCTCGTGGGGGTGGCGGCGGTCAAGGCGGCGGCGGCGGCGGACTTTGCGCGGCGGGTCGGGGGCGGCACCGCCGGGGGGGGGGGGGGGGGGTGCCGGTCGCCGCCGCGTACGTGGCCGCCGCCGCGGTGGCGGCGTTGGGCGTGACGCGCGCGCGGCGGGCCGCGGGGGGGGGGCGCCAGACGGTGGCGTGAGCGGGAACCACAAGTGCGCGGGGGGGGAGCCAGAGGTGGGGACGAGGCAGGGCGACCAACCACGAGGGATGACGCGGACGCGGGGACGGCGGGAGTCGATTGTGCATGCAAGCGCGCGCGCGGATGGCGCGGATCAGGCGACAAGAACGGAACGATTGTGTCTGTTGTTCTGTTTCCATGTTTCGCACTGTCCATAGTCGGTTCACGGCTGCCATTGGGTGGGCGCGGCCGCGGATCAACGAGGTGGGGGACCTGGTTTGGCTCTTAAGTCAGTGCGATGTTCCGCAGGGGGGCTACATAGGGAAGGTGTCCCCCGGGGCCAACGCGGCTGCGACGCGGCGGGCCGGCGGTCGGTGGCGTCGTCCCCACCGCGCGCGCGCCCCGCGCGGCCGCGTTGCCGGTGCGCACACGCTGCCGAGGCGCGGGCGGCGCCCGCGGGCGGCGGCGCGGGCATCCGCTCTCCCGTTCGCACCCTTCCCCTCCCCCCCCCCCCCCCCCCCCCCCCGTCCCTTCCTTCCCTCCCTGCCCCTCTCTCCCTCCGCTGCTTTTTTCCCTCTCAATCCCGCGCACCCGAGCCCGACGCGCGCCATGGACGGCGACGCGTCGGCGGTGTCGGCGGCGGCGGCGGCGGCGGCGGCCGCGCCGCCGCCGGCCGCGGCGGCCGCGGCGGCAGCGGCCGAAGAGGAGGATGAGGACGAGGCGCTGTACGGGCCGGGCGGGGGGGCCGACCCGCCGCCGCCACCACCGCCGCCGCCACCGCCGCCGCCGCCGCCGCCGCCGCCGCCGCCGCCCCCACCCCCCCCCCGCCGCCGCCGCCGCCGCCATCGTCGTCACCCGCCGCGGCGAATGGGGTGGTGGCCGCTGACGGAGGTGTCCTCCCGCCGCCGCTGCCGGCGGCACCGGGGGGGGGGGCGCAGCGCGCTGCGGGCGACGGCGGCGGTGGCGACGGCGGCGGCGGCGGCGGCGGCGGCGGCGGCGGCGGCGGCGGCGCGGGTGGGGTGGCGGCCGCTGCTGGGAATGGCGGCGGTGGTGGTGGCGGCGACGGCGGCGGCGACGGCGTCGACGGCGGCAGCGGCGGCGGCGGCGCCCCCGCTGCGAATGGCGGCGGTGGTGGTGGGCCCGACGCGGCGGCCGCGGCGCCCCGTGCGGGCACCAATGGCGACACCCCCGCCGGCGGCGCCAGTGACGACGGCGGGTCGAGCGGCTCGGGGTCGGCCGCGTCGGACAGCGACGACGACACGGACGATGACGTGGCGGTGGTGCTCAATACGGGCAAGCGGCCGGCGGCGGCGGCTGGCGGGCTGGGCGGCGGTGGCGGCGGCGGTGGGGGTGGTGGGGGGGGTGGTGCTGGCCGGGGGGGGGCGGCGGCCACGCTGGCGGCAGCGGCGGTGTGGGGGGCGGCGGCGGCGGCGGCGGTGGCGGCGGCGGTGGCGCCGTGGGCGTCGGGGGGGGTGGCCGCGGCGATGGCCACGGCGGCGGCGGCGGCGGCGGCGGCGGCGGCGGCGGCGGCGGTGGTGGCGGCCGGGACGGCGGGCCTGGCGGCGGCGGCGGCGTGTCGATTGCGACGGGCATGACGAGCACGTGGGTCAACCCGTCGGCGGGCGGCCGCGGATCGGCTGGCGGCGACGGCCGCGGCGGGGGGGGGCGATCGGCGGATGGCCGCGGCGGCGGGGACGGCCGGGCGGGGGACGGCCGCGGCGGCGGCGACCGCGGCGGCGGCGGCGGCGGCGGCGACCGCGGCGGCGGCAACATCCTGTCCATGCTGCCGACGCCGACGATGAACGTCGGCACCAACCAGCGGTCGGTGTACGACCTGGAGATTGGCAAGCTGCCGGAAAAGCCGTGGCGCGACCGCGGCGCGGACGTCACCGAGTACTTCAATTATGGCTTCACAGAGGACACCTGGCGGCTCTACTGCGAGCGCCAGATGCAGATGCGCCTCGAGGCGTCGATGCTCGCCAAGATCAAGACGGTCGACGGGGGAGGCGGCGGGGCGGGGGGGGGCGGCGGCCTCGGCCTCGTCGGGGGGGGGGGCGCCGCCGGCGGGGGGGGGGTTGCCGACGGCCGCCGGGGGGGGGGGGGGGTCCGCTCGGTGCCCACCTCCCCGGGCCACCCACCGTTGGGCGCGGCGGTGGCGGCGGCGGCGGCGGCGGCGGCGGCGGCGGCGGCAAGGGCCACCGCGGCGGGGGTGGGCCTGGCGGCGCCCCCCCCGGCGGGTACCCGCCGCTGCCGCCCGGCATGCTGCTGCCCGGCATGCGGCCCCCCCCGGGGGGGCCTACCCGCCGGGCCTGCCGCTGCCGCCCGGCGGGATTCCGCCCCCGCCGGGGATGTTTGGGATGATCGCGCCCGGCGGCGGCGCCGGCGGCCCCGGCGGCGGCGCTGCCGCCGCCGCCGCCGTCAGCGGCCCGCACGGCAGCGCCGGCGGCAGCCTTGCGGGCATGCCGGGCGTGCCGCCGCCGCCGCCGCCGCCGCCGCCGCCGCCGCCGCCGCCCCCGCCGCCACCGCCGCCGCCATCCTCGTCCCCGCCGCCGTCGTCGTACCGGCGGGATGACGTGACGCTGTCTTTGACGGGCGGCGGGGGGGGGGGAAGCTGGGCGTCGGCCCCCGTGGGGGGGGGGGGGCGGGACGCCCCATGGGTGGGGGGGGAGGGGGGGAGGACGACCGCAAGCCGGGGGGGGGGCGCGACGAGGGGGGGCGCGGCGGCCGCCGCGGCAGCCGCTTTGAGCCGCCCCCGGGCGGCGGCGACGACCGCGGCGGCGGCCGTGGCGGCGGCGGCGGCGGCGGCGGCGGCGGCGGCCCCGGCGGCGGCGGCGGCGGCGGCGGCCCCGGCGGCGGCCCCGGCGGCAGCAGCAGCGGCCTGCCGGGCATGCCGCCCGGCATGCCGCCGCTGCCGCCCGGCATGCCGCCAATGCCGCCGGGCATGCTCGAGATGCTCGCGGCCATGCCGCCGCCGGGCGGCATGCCCGGCGGCGGCAAGTGGCCGCCCCTCCCGGGCGGCGGCATGGCCTTCCCGCCAGGCCTGCCGCCGCTGCCGGGGATGCCGCCGGGGATGGGCGGCCGGCCGCCGCCGGGGATGCCACCGGGGATGGGCTTCCCGGGGATGCCGCCGGGGATGGGGCCGCCGGGCATGGGCGGCCGGGGGGGGATGCGCGGGCCGGGCATGGGGGGGGGGCGGCGCCGCCGGGCGGGCCGCACGAGGGGGGGGGGAAGGGCCCAAGCGGCGGTGGCGGCGGCGGCGGCGGCGGCGGGCCGGGCGGGCCGGGCGGGCCGGGCGGGCCGGGCGGGCTGGGCGGTCCCGGCTCGCGCGGGGGCGGCCCCGGCGGGGGCCCCGGCGGCGGCGGCCGCCCGTTTGGCGGCGGTCCGCCCCGACCCGACGGCGGGCGGGAGCGGGAGCGGGACCGTGGCGGCCGGCCGCGGGGCGGCTTTGGCGGCACCCCCGACGGGCTGGCGGGGGGGGGGGGCATGGGCGGCCGCCTCGACGGCGGCCCCGGCCGCGGCGGCGGCGGCGTCGGCGGCGTCGACGGCGGCGGCATCGGTGGCGGTGGCGGGTTGGGCGGCCCTGGCGGCGGCGCGTCGCCGTTTGCGCCGCCGCCGCTGGACCGGCGGGGCGACGCGGGTGGGGGCCGGCGAGAGCGGCTGCCCGAGCGCTCCCCCCCAGCCGACGCTGGCGGCGGCGGTGGCGGCGGCGGCGGCGGCGACGCGCGCAAGCGCGGCAGCAGCGACCGTGGCGGCGGCGGGGACCACCGGCCGCGGGAGCGGGAGCGGTCCGAGCGCGGGGAGCGGGAGCGCTCCGAGCGGGGGGAGCGGTCGGACCGCGGGGAGCGGGAGCGGGAGCGGGAGCGGGAGCGGGCGGCAGCCGCTGCGCGGGGGGACCGGGGCGACCGCGGCGACCGGGGCGACCGGGGGGACCACCGGGGTGACCGCGGCGACCGCGACGGCCGCGGCAGCCGCGACGACCGCGGCGGCGACCGGGGCGACCGGGAGCGGGAGCGGGAGCGGGACCGCGGCGGCCGCGACGGCCGCGACGGCAGCCGCGGCGGCCGCGACCGCGACCGCGACCGTGGCGACCGCGGCGACCGCGGCGACCGTGGCGACCGCGACCGCGACCGCGACCGCGACCGCGACCGCGACCGCGACCGGGGCGGGGAGCGGGAGCGGAAGCGCTCGTCGGGGTCGTACGAGCGGGAGCACGGGGCCGAGGAGCGGTCGGCCAAGCGGCGGCGCTGACGGGCGGCGGCGGGGGGGCGGGGCGGCCGCTGGCCGGGGGCGCCGGGTAGGGGCGGGCGGGGAGGCGTACGACACAAGGGGGCGGGGGGGGGGTGGGGGGGGGGGGGGGGGGTGCCGGCGGACTGGTCGAGCGGCTGGCGCGGGGCGCCCGCGGCGGCGGCGGCGCCGTTTTGTGTCGGTCGGTCGGGCGCGCGCGCGCGCCCCCGGTTCGGGCGCGGCGACGGCGGCGCCAGCGGCGCGGCCGCCCGGCGCGCGGCCGGGCGCGGCGGCGGCGGGCCCGTGCGCGAGGCCGTCGGCTTGGCGGGTGGCCGCCCTGGCTGGACCGACAACCAAAAAAAAAAAAGACAAGAAACACAACACGCACCGCTTGAATACGGGGGGGCGGCACGGCGGGCAGCCGCCGCCGGCCAAGGCCGTCGGCACCCCCCCCCCCCCCCCCCCCCCCCCCCCCCATCCCAACCACCATCACCACACGCACCCCCGCAGCCGCCTAAGATGGGGTGCCTGCGCCGGCGCCCCCCCCCCCCCCCCCGCGGCTCCCTCCCCCCCCGCCTCACCAGCCGTCCCCCCCTCCTCCCCCAGCGCCACGCCCGCCGACTGCACCAGCGCCGCCGCCGCCGGCGACGCGGCCACCGCCCGCCGCAGCGCCCGCACGAGGCGGTCGCGGTCGGCCTCGACGGCCGCCCGCTTCCGCAGCACCTTGTCCGCCACCCGCCGCAGCCGGTTGCGCTCTGACTCGGTCCGATTGAGGCGCGCGACGAGCTCGTCCTGGTAGGTCTGGACACGCGCGCGGCTCGCCGCCGCGCACGCGCGGTTGGCCTGGCCGCGCTGCTTGAGGCGCAGCGACTTTTCCGCGTCGCCGCTGGCGGCGGCGGCGGCGGCGGCGGCAAAGGCGGGGACTTCCAGCTTGACCACTGCAGAGGCGGGGGGGGGGGGGTGAGCGGGGGAAGAGGGAGAGAGCAGAGAGGGAGGAGGGCGGGGGAGCAGAGGAGACGACAGGGGGGACGGAGCAAGGGCGGGGGTAGTGGGTGGGAAAGAAGGGATACCCGAGTTGGAGTAAATCAACAAGAAAAAGGGAAAAGGGGAGGCAGAGAAGGTGGTGACAAAGGAACCAGACGGCACCACCACAAAGGAGCAAGACAGAGGAAACGCGCACCCACAGCCCAACGTCAGTCCCGTGCTGCCGTTACGGGTCGACCGCGCACGGCGGCCGGCGTCTGCCGTCTGCCCACGTGGCAGGCTGCCACGATACGACGACTACATGCCACGGTGCGCCAACATGACACGGTGCGCGTACATGCCACGGTGCCCCCTGCTTGCCACGGTGCGCCTACGTGCCACGGTGCCACACAAAAAAAAAAGGGCGCGCACCGCCACGACGCAGGATCCGCGCGGGCGCACCGCGCCGCGGCGGCAGCCGCCATCCTCGTCACCCCCCCCTGGCCGCGGCGGCACCCCGGCCGCCCCCGACCCCCATCTCGCCGCCCACCAGCGCCCTCTCCTCCGCTGGCCGCCCTCTGGGGAACGTACTGCTCTCCTCCTTGACGCGCTGGAACACGTCCAACGACAGCTGGTGCGCCTGCGCCACCTCCACCAGCGACCCCTCCTCGCCCGCCTTGATGCCCGCCGCGGCGGCCAGGTCGGGTGCCGCCGCCGGCGGCGGCCCGGGCGGCAGCGCCGCCGCCGCCGCCGCCGCCGCCGCCGCCGCCGCCGCCGCCCCACGCTTGAGCGGCGTCGCGAGCGTGACGGGCGTGCCACCGCCACCCCCACCACCGCCACCCCCACCGGCCGCCGCCGCCGCCGCTGCCGCCGCCGCCGCCGCCGCCGCCGCCACCCGGCCGCCCGCGGTGGGGGCGGCAGCGGCGCCGCGGGGCGTCCCCCCCCACCAGCGACGCCAGCGGCTGGCGCGGCGGCGGCGGCCGCGGCGCCGCCGCCGTGCGGCCGCACGCCGGTCCCCATCGTGTCGCCCGCGTCGGTGGCGGTTCCGCCGGGGCCGGCCGTCCGCCCGCCGCGGCCGCCGGCGCCCACGGCGGCGGCGGCGGCGGCGGCCGGCGCGGCGGGCGCGGCCGGCGCGGCGCCGGCAAAGTCCATCAGGCCATCGTCGGCGCCGCCGCCGTCGGCGGGGGGGGGGTCGTCGGCCGCCGCGGCCGCCGCGGCGGCGCGCTGCTGGGTGGCCAAGTGGGCGCCCATGGTGCCAACGCAGTGGGGGGGGGGGGGGGGGGAAGGGCAAGGAGGGAGAGCGACGGAAGTGGGGGGGACGACCGCGGAGCCGCCAAGACAGTGCCGCACGGGGGACGTCGGCGCAGCGCCGCAATGCGGGGACAGGCAGAGGGGGTGGGCGAGAGGGGGCGGAAACGGGAGGGAAGAGAGTGGAGAAGAGGAGGTGGGGGGAGGGGGGGGCAGGTGGAGGGAAGGAGACGCGTCTCACCCGGCGGCAACAGTACGGTTTCGCCACGGAATGGCGGCGACCCGGCGTTTGGTCGCCGCCAACAGCTCGGCCGCCCAACGCGCGCGCGGCGGGGGTCGCCCCCACACACCGCGAGGAGGAGGGGGAAGGCGCGCTCCGGCGCGCTTCGGCACACGAACACCGCCACACCCCCGCCAACACTCCGCGCCAGAAACAGCAGACACAAGCCGTCTGGGGGGCCACCCCCCACGTCGCAGGACGCCCACGTCGCACGCCACGTGCATGGTTTCCACGGCGGGTAAATTGGCGTGGCCAGTCATCCCGGCTGTCCAATCACGTCGCGCGCAGTTGCGCGCGGGTGCGTGCGTGTCTCGACGAGACTCGAGGCCGCGAGAAGAGACTTACAGTGGCCGCCGCGTTGCGACATGGTAATTTCTCATCATCGCACTGTGACGATCAAGTCCATTTTTTTGACAGGACCGCCTCGACCACTCGCGCCTGTCGTTCTTTTGGTCGTGGAACGTTGAACAGGTGGCGCTGATCAATCAAAAGCGTGCTGACGGCGACCCCCACCGCACAACCTCCGGACGGGCGTGGCCGGCACTCCGTAGGGCGGCTCCGGGGCTTGTCGCTGCGGCGACGGCGCCGCGACAGCACGGCACTGGCAGCGCCTCCTTCCCCGCCTCTGGCCTGCCGCCCCCGCCCTGGCCTTGCACCACCCTTTTTCGTGTCTGTCTCTAGCTGCCGGTCTCCCCTTGCGCATCCCCTGGGGCACCTTCAACCCCTCTTTTGGGGCGCTTTTCATTGTTACTCTCCCCTCTCCCCACCCTCCCCCCCCCCACCACCCCCACCGGTATCTTTCCAGCGGCGGCGTGCCGCGGCAGCGCCCGGACACGGTCACAGCGCCTGGGCGGCATGCCACGCCCCGACGGGGGCGCCGCGGTGCTCCCCGCCGCGTCGTCGGGCGGCCTGTCGTCGGGCGTGCCGCCGGGGGTGGCCGACGGCGACGGAACGACGGCTGCGGCAGTGGCGGCAGCAGCGGCGGCAGCGGCAGCGGCCGCTGCCGATGCTGCCGACGCTTCGGAAGCGGCTGCGGCCGCGGTCGCCGCGACCACACCGGCGGCGGCTGCCGCCACCACCACCACCACACCCGCGGCGGCTGTGTCCAGGGGAGGGGGAGCACCCGCCGTGGCGGTGGCCGCCTCGGCTCCTTGCGAGCCCACCCCCCCCGCCCCCTCGTCCGCCCCCATGACCACGGACGAGTCTGCCGCGGCGTCGACGCCTGCGGCGGCGGCGGAGGCTAGCGCGGCCGCCACTACCACCCCCGCCGCCGCGGGCGCGTCGGCCACCCTCCTGCCCGCCGCCGCCGTCACGACCGCCCCCCCCGCCGCCTCTGCTGCCGCCCCCCCGCCGCGCCGCAGACCGCCGCCGAGCGCGCCGAGGCCCGCCGGCAGCGCATCCTCGCCAAGCGGTCGGCGCGGATGGCGTTTGCGGACGGCTCCTCCGCGGCCGCGCCGTCGTCGGTGGCGGCGGTCGAGGCGGTGCCGCCCCGGCCGGTGCACGCCGAGCCACCAACGCCCCCGTCGGGCGCGGCGACGGAGCTGGTGGCGGGGGCGAGGGGGCGGCCAAGGCGGGAGCCCGTCAGCCTCTTGGCCGCGGCGGCCGCCGCGGGCGCCGCCGGCGCCGGTGGGGACGGAGGGGGGGGGGCGGACACCTGGGCCGCCGCGGGTGGGTGGAGCGCCGGCGGGGGCACATGGGGTGCCACCACGGGGGGGGCGCGGTGGGGCGGCGGCGGCGGTGGGCCACCACCGCCTCCCCCCGCGGCGGCCACGGCTCTTCCGCCCACCGTACGGGTGACAATTGTGGTGCTGTTGGCGGTCGCGTACGCGGCTGCGGTGGCGGCCGCGGCGGTGGGCGGCGGGGGGGCTTGGGCGGCGGCTACCGGCGCCGCCCCCGCCACCGCCGCCGCGGGCCTGGCCCTCCCCCCCGTGTCGGCGGTGGAGGTGTTTTTGGGGTTTGCGGTCGCCGCCCGCGCGCCGCGGGTGGTCGCCTGGGCCGCCGCCCGGCGGGCGGCGGGCCGCAAGGGCGGCGGCGGGGGCCTCCTCGGCCTTCTCGCCGCCGCGCGCACCGCGTGGGCGGTCGCGACGGGGGTGGCCGAGGTGGCCCGCGACGCCGCCCTGTACGCGTTTGTGCTATTTGGGGTGCTGGCGGTGGTGGAGCGGGTGGTGGGCGCCGCCTGAGCCGCTGACCGACGTGGCAGCAGCCGAGGGGGGGATGCGGCGGTAGAGGGGGGGGGGGCTGAGCGGAGGGGGGAAAAGAGGGGGAGGTTGGGGGGCGGCAGTGCGCGGGCGGGGGGACGGGGAGACTGTCATGCCACTGGGGGCACGCGGGCGCGGGGGAAGAACGCCCGGCCTGCCGGCAGCTGTGGGCCGGCGAGCGGCGGTCGGCCGCGTGGCTGGCCACGCAGGCGGTGGGGGTGGCGTCGCCGGGACAGCGGCGCGGACCGTTGGAATTGGGGCGCCAAGCGCGGCCGGGGCATGATCTGGACGGCACATCATCGGTGCAGCGCCCACCAGTGCCCCCCCGACCCCATACCCAGTGTAAAGGGTTTGTAGGCGGAGCGCCTGGCTCACTACCCCGTCATGCAGCACGAAGCCCGGGAGAGAGAGACACGCTTGGGTGCATAGAAGAGGGTAGCTCATCACGCTGTTGATGGTACATACGGGTCGCGACGGCAGGTGTGCCTGCTTGTGTCTCTCTCTCTCTTGGCGTCACGACGCTCATTTCCGGAGATGCATGGGGCTGTCAACCAATGAGGTCCCGCAGAGGTCCACTTCTGCGGGCGTTGTGCGCCCGTCGCGGGGTGCCCCGCCACAGTCGCGCCGGTCGCGCGTTTCTCCGCCGAAACGCGCCCCCTCCCTTTGCCGCCGCAGAGAACGACGCGCCGCGGCGGGCCTCCATCACCAAGCGCCGGCGCTTGGCCTCCATAGCCAAGCGCCATAGCCAAGCGCCACGGCGGTCGTGATTCTCGCCTGTGCGACGACGACCCGACTAAAGTGCAGCGGCCCCGTCCCTCCCCCCCCCCCCGCGTTTCCACTCCCGACGACGGCGGCTTTGCTCTGCTCCTCCACCGTCGGCCCCCCTGCCCGCCCACCACCGCTGCCCACCCCTCCGCCCAACTCCCCCGCCTCACCCTCCCTTCTGCCACCGCCGCCGCCCCCCCCTTGCCGCCGCCGCCCCACCCACCATCATGGAGCCACCCCGCCCCCCCCTCCCCCCCTTCACCGCCGAGACCGCCCTTGCCAAGGTCCGCGCCGCCGAGGCGGCGTGGAACACCCGCGACCCCGTCCGCGTCGCCGCCGCCTACACCCCCGACTGCGTCTGGCGAAACCGCTCCGAGTTCATCCGCGGCCGGCCAGCCATTGTCGAGTTCCTCACCCGGAAGTGGGCGGCCGAGGTGGACTACACCCTCCGCAAGGACCTGTGGTCGTACACCGACGACCGCATCGCGGTGCGCTTCCAGTACGAGTACCGGGTGGTGCCGGGGGGGCCCCCAGCGACCGCGGCGGGCGCGACGGCGACCGCGGCCATGGCGGGGGCGGCGGCTGGCGCGGACGGCGGCTGGCGCCGCGCGTACGGGGTGGAGCTGTGGGCGTTTGCGCCCGACGGGCGGATGGCGCGGCGGGAGGCGAGCATCAATGACGTGCCGATTACCGAGGCGGACCGCCGCCTTCACGGGCCGCGCGACACGTCGGCGGGCGCGGCAGAGGAGCCGGAGCTGCCGCTAGAGTAGGAAAGGGTGGGGGGTGGGGGGAGAGGGGCGGGGTGGTGGCCGCTACCTGTCCCGGTCCCAGCCCCGCCGGCTGCGGCCGTCAATCTGCGGGTGGCCAGAGACAGAGCGGTGCCATCTCGCATGTGTTGCGGGCCTGCTGCCCCCCCCTCTGCCTCCCCCTCCGCCTTCCCCCCACTCTTTTCTCGTCCTCCCCATCGGCCCTGCTTTCCCCCACTGCGCACTCAACGCCTCCCCCGACGGCCACGAAACCGTGTCCCCCCCTAACTGACCAGAAGAACCACAGCCAGTCAGCATCCCTCCCCCACCCACCCCCCTCTCCCGACTCAACTCCGGCCGTTAGCAGTACCGGCCCTCGCGGTTGATGAAGAACCACTCCCCCGTCGAATTGCGCTGGTGCTGGTAGTTGCAGCACATGTCCAGCGTGATAAACGGCAGGTACTCGGCGGTGATGCGACAGCCAGAGAGGCAGCACGGGTGCGTGTGGTACGGCTTGTACTCCTCGTAGCCGAAGCAGCACGACCCGCCCATGGTAAGCACGGTCCGCGCAGCTGCCGCCGCCGTCGCGACGGGCGCGACGCCCGCCGCGCCGTCGGCCGCCGTCGCCTCTCGCCCTGCACGTGCTGCGGCCGCCGTCATCCGCCGCGCGGGTGCTGCCGCCGCGGCCGCGTCGGCGGCTGCAGCCGTCGCGTCATCGTCTGCGCCCCTGCCGGCCGTCGTCGTCCGCCCCACCGCCGGGGCTGCCGCTTCGCGTGCGCGGCGAGGCGCCTCTGGCACGACTGCGCGGGCAATGGCGGCGAGCGGGTAGTCGCCGCCGACCTTGACCCGCCCCTTCCCCCCCCCCCTACCGCCGGCCGAGACGCAAACAGCGAGCACGTTGGCGTGATGTAGTGCGCGGCCACCGCGAGCGACGCCTGGATCCGGTCCGTCGTGACGCCGTCAAAGCAGCACTTCGTCGGCTGGATCGCGCCGTGCACGTCGACGAGCACCGAGTACATGGCGGTCCGCGCGCGCGTGTGGTTCGGCGCCCCGTGGTGGGGGAGGCAGTCGTCGTAGAGCACCCACGCGAGGTGAAACCAGATGATACACGTATTGCGGTACGTGCACCACCAGCCGCCCGTCTTGGCCGCCGCGGGCAGGGCCCCCGCGGCCGCCGCGTCGCGGGCGGCGCGACCTGCGCCCGCCGCGGGCAGGTCCCCCCCGGCCGCCGCACCACTGGTGCGGCCCCCTTTGGCCGCCACCTCCGCCGCCGCCGCAGACGGCGGCGCCGCCGCCGCCGCCGCCGCCGCCGCCGTCACCACTGCCGCCGCCGTCACCACCGCGACGCGCAACCAGCGTCTTTCACCCGACCGCGCCATCAGGGAGGAGGAGAACGCGGTGGGAAGGGGTGGGAGGTGGGAGTAGCAGAGAGGGGAGAAGCGCCCACGAGGGGTGAGCGGTCGCCACGACCCACGTCGCCTCGTTGACAACAGCACTGCCGTTCCACACCCCGCCGACGCGGCCCGCGCAGTCGCCGCGCTCCCGACTCGCCGCCACCACCGCCGCCGCAAGACGACGCCGCGTCCCCAGGAAGGGCTGGCGGGTGGGATGGAGCTGGAAGGACCCGCCGCCGTCCACGTGGCCGCCCAGCCGCGAGCGCGCCGTCGTCCTCGCGCGCGCCACCACCGCCGTGGCGGTTGTTGCCCCCCCCCGACATCCCCCACCCCCCCCCACCCTGGGGAGAAGAGCCTCTTGTACCTCCCGCCGTTGGGTTCCCCGCTCCGCCCTCCCCTCCCACGGCGGACGGGACCCCCCGGCAGGTTTCCCGGGTGCGGGAGGCGCGCACGTCATACAGAGACTCGCGAACCCAAACGCTCCCCGTCTCTCGCCCCTCCCACCCCCCCGCCGCGGCGCTCCGCCGCTCTCATCCCGTGCCCAAAGGGGTGGTGAGAGCAGTCTCCAGACGGCAGCCCCAAATGGGGAAGGGAGACTGGAAGAGTGCGGGCTGGCGGCACAGCGCAGGTGCGTTCAAAGCGGCGCGCCCGCCGCGCCGCCGCAACCCCCCCCACCCGCCGCCGAGGTGAGGCGGGCGGTCCGCCTGCGGCGTTGACGCCTCACCCGCCTGTGCCCAGCGACGGCACCGGCGGTCGCGACGGCGCCCGCGCTCCCCATCCGCGGGGGGGGGGAAACCACTGCAATAAAAAAAACATGGATGGCGCGCAGGAGAGGGGCGTCGCCGCGGCTGCCACCCCTCGCGCCTACCCGGCAGCGTCGCCCGCGCCGCCCCCGCGACCGATCCTTTCCCCGCGGACCGGTCCACACAACGGGGCGGCGGCGGCCTCGGCGACGTCCCGGTCGCGGCGGGCGGCGTACGTCGCCCCTTTCGAGCCGCCCAGTGCCGGTGGGGGCGTGCGCCTGCCCGGCGCGGCCCAAGCGCCGGCGTTTCCTCCCCCACCCGATTTCCCCCCACTGCCGCCGCGGCCGCCGTCGTCGCCGCCGCCTCTGGTGACAGCGGTGCTGCGGTCGGCTGCCGCCCGGGTGGGTACTCACCAACACGTCCCTTAATGCCGGATGGTGGGGGGGGGGGGGCGCCGTCGTCGGCGCCAACGGGGAACCGTCCCGGCTCACCTCCCGCCGCGCTCCCCCGCACCCGCCTCGCTCTCCGTCGGAGACCCCATGCGCCAGATGGGCAGGACGTTGCGTCGAGAGGGACGAATGGGGAGGGCGCGGTGTGGGCGGTGGCTATTGCGTGCCCCCGCGCACCTGCACGCGTGTTTCGGAATCGACTGAGGCAGTGCTGCTCGGCTCGATGCAAGGTCCGTTCCCTTGCTGTACGTGTACGCTGCCCCCATTGGTAGGACCGCGTGACGGCGTCACAAAGGCTACAGATACGTAAGAAGACCCCGCCATGTCGAATCACGATGTACGGCGGTACATGTGGCTCACTACTTTAGAAACCGCCCGTCTGAAACCAGCAGTGGCGGAGCACTCTAGGGCACTCAGTCTACTTGAGCTCAGGCCCGTTCGCAGACCGCGTTCGCAGGAGGCGCACCCCGCAAATCGACGTTCCTATTGGCTGGCGGCTGGCGGCGGGGCCCCGCGGTGCGGCGCAGCACGTCAACATACGCGGCGATTCCGCGTACGTTGACGGGCTGCGCCGCGCCGCGTCGCATGAGAGTTGGAGCGAGCGAGCAATACTTGTACTGTTGAAATTCTTGCAGCGTCACTCAATTAGTTCTCAATCAGTCGTCATTTTTTTTTTTCTTCGCATCGCGCGACGTCGCGGTCAGCTCTTTCCAGTCCAACGAGCACTCAGCGCCTCCTGCTAAGAGCCACATCCGTTCCTTCGCACCGCCCAGGTACCTGAGCGTGATCGCAGTGCGACACAGCGGTGATAGTCCCCGGCGCGGGAGGCGAGGGCGCAAAATAGCAAGCAAGTTCTGGACGGCGTCTGCCGGCATCCGCATCGCGCGGGCGAAGTTGACACCGTCCCGGGCCTGCACATCCTCGACAGTAACAGGGATATATACTTGAGGGGAACGAAAAGCAAGCACCCCACGTCTTCCGTACGTGGTGGCAGCTGCAGAGATGACATGCGCCGAAGCGGCAGTCTGCCAGACCGGGGGGTACATGGCGGCTGGTCTACCGCGAAGAAGACGAGCAGCCTTCGTCGTAGACCGGTAAGTGACACCTGATTTCGACGCTAAGTATTCCAACATGAGTATATACTTCTATCTTCGGCGTCATAACTACTTCTCGTGCGCCGCTGCGCACGCCTTGTGCTTTCGCAGCTACGGGCCCCGGGGATGCACTGTTCGGGTTCTGCGAAGCGCTTCTGCGAACGGGCCTCAGACGGAGGTATGTCTCCCACGTACATGACAGGGGGCCATACAACTGGGGCGCGTACAACCGTATACAGACTGTAACCAGCTCCTTTGAAAACAGCAGTGCGTGGTGAAGCGTCGTGACCAACACGCTTCTGTGATGTGCTTCGTGGAAGCGGTCGTCGTACAATGAGGCCGACCAGCACAAGCAAGTCAACAAGGAGGAACGAGCAAGCGGTGCATGCGCCTCCGAAAACGCTTGTCTTGCAAGAACACCCCCTCGCTCCTCCCGCGCCCCCCCCTCGCCCCCCCTAACGCTCCCGCCGTGGTGCCGCGCGCGCGCGTGCCCCCTCCTCAGTTGCTGGCCAGCCCAAAAATGGAGAGCATGTAGAGGAAGATATTCACGGTGTCCAAGTAGATACTGATGGCGCCCTGGATGTACTCGTCTGGGCTCAGCCGCGTCACCACCCGGCTCAGGTCGTACAGTAGGTAACCCGTAAAGACGAGCGCGCCCAGGATGGAGATGCCCCACGAGAAGAGCCGCGACCGCGCGCCGACAATGCCGAGCGCAAAGTTGGCAATCGACGCGACGATGAGGACCATGAGGGCGGCGCCTAAGAAGCCGCCCAGGTAGCTAAAGTCCTTTTTCGTGACCAGCACGTACGTGGTGAGAGTCAAGAGCACCGCCAGCGTGCACACGGCCGCCTCGAGCACCACCACCCCCGCGCCCGACTCGTAGTAGCTGGCGCAGATGCTGGCAACGAGAAAGCCCATGGCGAGCGTAAAGCCCGCCAGCAGCACCATGTTGATGGGGTACTTGTTCTTGAGCCCCCCACAGTAGAGCGGCAGTAGCGTCGCGAGGACGCCGCCCAGCCCAATGCCCATCATCAGCCACGGGTGGTCAATCACCCAGTTGCGGATGGGCTCGACAAAGATGAACAGGCAGCCGAGGCCGACTGTCACCAGCAGCTGCGCCGCCACAATCGCAAAGACCTTGCGGATAAAGCCAAGGCGCACGTTCACCATGCTCGTCCCCACCGTCGTCCCATACTCCATGTCCGCCGCCACATCCGCCGGTGCGCCGCCGCCGCCGCCGCCGCCGCCGCCACTAGGGGGCTTATGCCCCCCTCCCCCGCCACCGGCCGCCATGGGCGGCGCGCTTGGTGGCGCCCCAGCCGCGGCCGGCACGACCGGGTAGCCTGGCGGCGGCGCCACGCCGCTGGGGGCCCCCCCGCTCGCGTAGGCCTGTGGCGGCGGCGCGGCGTAGGCCGGTGGCGCCGCCGCGTAGGCGGGTGGCGCCGCCGCGTAGGCAGGCGGCGGCGCGCCTGCATAGCCGGCGGGCGGGTAGCCCGGCGGGGGCGCCGACGCGTTGGGCGGCGCCCCCCCCGGGCCCGCGGGGCCGGCGGCAGCGTAGGCGGGGGGGGGGGGTACGCGCCGGGCACGTACTGCGGCGTCGTCATGGTGAGCGGCACCACTGAGGACGACGGCGGGGGGGGGCGCAGGGACAGAGGGAGGGGAAGGTGAAAAGAAAGAGGGGGTGTGCGAGGGGTGGGAGGGGGGGGCAACGGAGGTGAGGGTCGACGCGGAAGGGGACAGACCAGAGGGGGTGAGGAGGGGATAGAAGTGAGGGACGGTGGCCGGCGGGCGGCGGGGTCCACGTCCGTGCAGTGGCACACAGCGCGGCAGGCGAGTGGCGGCGGCGCGCGCATACGCGCGCGCCAAGCTGCGGTGCCGTGTCGTGCTTTGGCGGGCGCGCCCAGCGCGACGGCAGAGCAGCCCGGTCGGTGAAAGCGCCTCCCGTCCGCGCCATCCGACCGTTACTGAGTACAGTACACCTCATGACCCAATTCTCGAGTTCTGAGTTCCTACCCATTTTCGACCGCGAGGATCGTGCAGCCGTGTAGGGTTGGCAGTTGCGCCCTTTTGTCCCAGGGGCGCATTTTTCAGCGAAAAGTAACTGTTTCCACTCTGTATCAGGATCAGCGAGCTTGATTTAATCAAACACAATCGCTGTACTGTTATCTTGCACATTCTTCTTAAGTCCGATCCAGTTCATACTTGTTCTCAGCAGACGTCGGCAGCAGTCCAGATCCTTTGCTCCTGGGGCCGCCACGGCTCGCAACAACTGGGGGTGTTCCATCGCATCCGCTCCACGCCGACGTCAGGGCAGGTGCCGCCCCCCCGCGCTCTTCAATGCACCCAGCCGACGCTGCGCGATGACGGCTGGGCTGCACTAGACACGGGGCATGCACGGCCGCTACACCGCACCGCACGCGACGCCACGGCTCGGAGCGGGGAGCTTCACGGCACCACCTGACGCCGCGCCGCCGCACCCCCCACATCCCCTCATCCCACTCCCTTACCCGCCACCGCAGGCACCCTCGTGCCAACGATGGGCGGCTGTGGCGCGCGCATTCCCTCCCTCTTCCGCCACATGTCCTCACGCCGGTGCCCCCCCCTGAGTCTTCCAGCTCCTGCAGATGCACCGGGTAGCCCGCTTCTCGAGGGCGCGCTGCCACCCTCAGTGCCTCATGAAGTGTGGGTTGACCCCGCTTCCGCCGTCAGGTCGGCTGCCCCAGCGCCCGTCGACCCGTCAGGCGATTCCGCGCCCGTGGCCAATGCAGGTGACGCACCTGGTAGTACCACTCGACTAAGCTCGTCCACATAACCAAGCCAGCTCCCGTAGCCAAAGAAGGTCAGCGAGGGGCCCCTGTCGAGGTGGGTGGGAAGTCGTCGCACTTGTTAACACCGACCGAGACAACTTACATGATATAATTAAAACAAGCAAAAAACGTAAAGCAAAAAACAAAAAGTGCATTAATTTAATCTATAGGTTAATCAAAGCAGGAACAAAAACGTTAGGTTTTTGCCAACCCTGCCCCAGAACGCTGTTTCTCGTATTCCTGTGGCAGACGCCCAGTGCAGGCGGGCTCGCCACTCAAGGGGAAGCTGCGGCGAATTTCCATTGGTGGCATAGAGCATGAGAACCACCTCGCCGAGGTGTGCGCGAAGGTTTTTGTTTTGCCGGTGCTTCCTTTGTCATATACGACCTCATTGCATTCGTGGACCCTGCACCAGGGCAGGTTCCCGTGCAGGGCTTGCTCTCTCACGGTGCACGACGTGTTCTTCAAAATGTTCGTAAATGCGAGAAGTCTGTTTGAATGCGTGCCGCCGTGCAGATGATTTCGCGCATTCGTGCAGTGCCATGCAGGACATCTGCATGCACACCTTTGCCTCTGCTCGTGTTCTGTACGAAGGAGTTCTCTTTTTCAAGCAGGAAGCGAGCCCAACATGCGGTGCGTGCTCAGAGGCACGCGTGCATATGCTTCAGCAGCCGATCCGCTCACTCTCCGTGAGATGCAGAATTTCTATGCACGCTCAATGCACGGAACGTCTGATCTAGGTGCAGGCTTCATGCAAGAATGCTCGTGCACCGGGTGCAGTTCTCGCGACCCTCTGGAACGACATGCTACCCGCGTAGCATTTTCAAGGGACGAAATGTCGCGCGCGGTGCATGGTGTCTGGGCCCCGTGTCCACCAAACAGGGTCGTGCAACACGCCCTGGCAGGCCCAAAACACGAATTTCGGCTCGCGTAAGGCACACGGTCTTGGCTCTGCTGCGCAGGGCGTGGAAGATGCGCGCGCGGTGGCGGGCCCAGCGCTGACGGCAGGTGCGCATGACGCGGTGGGGGTCGCGGCCGTGGTTCGCTGTCCGCGGGCGCGGAGGCGACCGAGCACGTGGTGGATCCGGAGGCCACTCCCCCAACAACAGTTGCCAAGGAAGGGCCTGCCATGCCGGCGGCGGCCGCCTCTGAGGAATCGAAAGAGGCGGCGGCGGGCGCTGCCGACTGTACTATGGACACGATGGTCGTGCCGACGGCCGCCGCTATCAGGGGGACAAAGTAGGAGGCGGCAACGGTGGCTGTCGCTACGCCTACTGTTACGACCATGGACGCGACAGTCGCGCCCGAGGCAGCCATCAAGGGAAAGAAGCCGGCAACCTCAAACGGGTCGACGGCCGCGGCGGCGACGGACGTCGCAGCGGCCACATACTGTGTCCAAAAGGCGGCGAAATCGCCAGCGTGCCCCATTGCTCCCGAGGGTGATGGCGCGCAGGGCAGCCTACGCCGGGCGCGGTGGGGGGGAGCGCCTTTGGGGGTGCGAGGTGTTACTCTGCGAGGTGCACGGACTGAGTTCCCCCTACGGTTTCCCTCGTGCGGGTGGCTCGGCTGGGGGGGTGTCAGCGGGTGTTGTCGCGGCCACCCAACGCGGCGGATCCCGCCTCGGAGGTGCGCACTCACTACCTAAAGTGGATGAGGTGGCGGCGCCAGCGGAAAGGCGGCGGGGGGGGGGGGGGGGGCGACAGGGGGGTTGGGCGGAAACCGCCGGGGATGGGGGGGGAGGAGGGGGGGTTGGGGAGGAGTGGAGTGGGCGAGTCCCCGTCCCGGGAAACCCCCTCGCAACCGGCGGTGACCGCTGCCGCCGCGGGGCGACTGCAGTGCGTGCCTTGACCCCGACGGCGTATCGACGGCTGCTGGCAGGTGGTTGCTCCGGGGAGCCATGCGCCACCCGCCGGTGGGCGTGGTCGTCCAGCCCCGCTGGTGCCGTGCCGCCGCGTCTGCCATTGCCGGCCGCGCCCGCGGGGTGGCCGCCGCCACCGCCCGCCTGGGAAGCGACCCCCTCGGCAGGCGGACATGGACAATGGCAGCTGGCGGTGGGGGTGGCCTCCCACCTGGCGCCTTTTGTCTGGAGTTTCTATCGTCCCCCCCATCCACCGCGCCGCCGTCGCCGCCGCCACTGTGCGCGCCGTGGGGCCACCACCGCCAGCCAGCCGGTGGCTGTGCCCGGCCGGAAGGGGCACGAGGTGGGGGGGGGGGGGGGTTAAGGAGGGGACGACCGGGGAGGACCCTGCAGCGGCGCGTGGGGATGGAGCCACAGCCGCCACCCGTTGCCGTGGTGGACATTGACGCTACCCACAGACACACACGCGAGCGCCGCATCCATACCGGCCCCGGATGCCGCCCCCGTGTCGGTGGCGGGGCGGGCGGTGCGCCAGCCGCGGGGTGCACGCCCGCACCCCCGGCCAAGCGGGCACGCCCAGTGCCACCGCCGCTACCACGCTGGCAAGGGGAACCGGGGCGGGCGGGCCGCGGCGGCGGCCGCCCTACCCCCCCCCCCCTCCACGCCTACACCCCAGACGCTGGCTCCACAAACGAGCACACCCAGAGCGGGTCCAGCAGCGGGTCGGTCGGCGGCGGCCTGCGCACCGCCGCCCGCACCCCCGCCGACCGCGTGCAGCTGGCCGTGTTGCACACGTCCACCTGCCACTGGGGCAGGACGAGGCACTGGAAGCGGCCACGAACGGGCCCACAGTCGCGGCCCGTACGCCGCGGGCGGGCCGACGCAATGGCCAGCGACGGGCCGGTCTCGTTGGCGAGCGCCACGGGCGGGGCGGCGGCGACAAAGCGGGGCGCCCCCGCGGGGCTGCCGGTACCACTGGTAGGTGAGGCCCGTCGGGACGGTCGTGGCGCCGACGCGGCGGCCGCCGCCGCCGCCGCCACCGCTGGCGGTGGCGGTAACCGTGAGCCGCGTGCGCACGACAGCCGGCGGGTAGACGACGCGCGGGGATGGGCGGCGCCGCCGCGTCGTGCCGCCCCAGCGGCGGCGTCGCGGCCGACACGGACACGCGCGCCGCGGCGGCGGCACCAAAACGCGCCGCCGTCGGGTCGCCCCACCCGCGCCGTCGCGGCGCGCCACGCGGCGCGGCTCACCTCCCACCGTACGCGACGGCGCCACCCTCCGCGGCGGCCACCCCCGCGGCGGCCGCCCAGCGCGTGTGGGGGGGATGCACGCCCCGCCCGTCACCGCCGCCGACCGGCGGGGTGGTGTTGTCCGCCCGCCGCACCACCGCCACCAGCCGCACGACCCGCGACGGGCAACGCCGGCGGCGGCGGCGGCGGCGGCGGCGGCGGCGGCGGTGGGCGGCAACGCAGCCGCGGTGCGACGCGCCGACGCGGGGAGGGGGCGGCGGTCGGCGGCGACGGGGACGGTGGTCGTCGGCCGCACCGCGTCGGGCGGCGCGAGCGCCAGCCGCCGCGGTGGCAGCGGCGGGGTGGCCAGGCCCACCCGCGGCGGCGGCGGCGGCGGCAGCACCCGCACCGGGGAGCGGGTGCACGCGGCGGCCGCGGCGGCACCCGCCGCCGCCGCGCACGCCTCCACGACCACCCCCCGCGGCGTGCAGCCGAGCGCCAGCCGCGGCCTGCACGCCGGGCCAACCCGCCGACACGCGTCGGTGTCCACCAGCCGCAGCACCTGCTCCCACTCGGTCACCACCACCGCAGACCCGTCGTCGCCGCCGCCGCCGCCGCCGCCGTGGCCATCGCCGCCGCCGTCGCCGTCGCCGCCGCCGCCGCCGCCGCCGCCGCCGCCGCCGCCGCCGCCGCCGCCGCTGCCCCCACCGCCCCCCACCACCGGCGGGCGTCACCGACCGCACCCGCACGCGCACGGCAACCACCGGCCGCGCCGCAGCCGCCGCCCCCACCACCGCCACACACGCAGCCGCGACGCCCGCGCGGTACGCCCCGCGCGTCTGGTCGCCGCCGACGGAGGGCGCGACGGCCAGGGCGGTGCGGACGGTGGGTGCACGTGGTGGGGACCGCCGGGAGGGGCAGCCCCGGGGGGGGGGGGGGGACGCCGCCGCCGACCGACGCGGGGGGGGGGGGGGGGCCCGGCGTGCAGGCGTCGCCGCCGCCACCGCCGCGGGTGCCCCAGTGCTACCGCCGCGGCTGCCGCCGTTGGGGGGGGGGGGGGGGGGGGGGGGGGGTACGGGAGGGGGGGGGGGCGAGGCGGCGGCGGTGGCGGCGGCGGCGGTGCCAGCAGCGGCGGCGGCGGCGGCGGCGGCGGCGGCGGCGGCGGCGGCGGCGGGGGTGGCGGCGACCGCGGAGGACGCGGCGACGCGGGCGAGGCGGCGCCACCCAGACGCGGCGCGGGTCGACGCGTGCATGAGGACGATTGGGGGGTGTAGGGGAGCACGAGGGGGCAGGGGGGGGGGTGAGGGGGGATGGGGAGGGGGGGTGCCACCGCCGTTGGGTCTGACCAGCGGGACGGGCGGGGCGTGGAGGGCCGCGGGACGCCACCAGAGATTGGGGGGGGGGGGGGGGGAGGTTGCACGCGCCGACGGACCGCCGCGGCGGCCGCCACCACCACGGCCGTGTCCCGCCGCCCGCCGCCCGCCGCGGCGGCGGCCGCCCCCCGCGGGGCGGCCAGCCGCGGCGGCCGCGGCGGCGGCCGCTGCCGCCGCGCGCGCGGCGGCGGCGGCAGCGCGGCGGCGCGCGGCGGCCGCGGCGCGGCGAGCCGACGGGCGCGGCGGTGCGCGTCGCTCCCCCCCCCCCCCCCCGCCCCCCCCCACGGTCATCGTCGCACGGCACACGCGCGTCGCGCGCATTCCCCCCCCCTCCCCCCCCCCCCCGCCCCACCCTCCCATTCCCGCCCCCCCCCCCCCCCCCCCCCCACCTCCCCCATCACCCCCACCCCCGCACGCCACCGCCGCCACGGCGATGGACACCCCCACACCGGCACACCCCGTGGCCGCCCCGCCCGTGCCGCCACGCCCGTCGGCCATTGTTTGCAGCGTCGGCCGCCGCCGCGGCGGCCGCCGCCGCCCGCGGCGGCGACCGCCGCCGCCGCCCACCCCACGGCGGCCGCCGCCGACGCGGACGGCGGCGGCGGCGGTGGCGGCGGCCGACCGCCACGGCGGCCGACACGCGACGGCACCGGCGGCGACCGACCGGCGGCCGCGTCGGCGGCGGCGCCACGCGACGGGGCGGCGGCGTGGGGGGGGGGGGGGGGGCGTAGACGCCGGGTGGGGGGGGGCGCCGCCGGCGTGCCGGGGGGGGGGGGGGGGGGGCGCCGCCGGCCAGGGGGGGGGGGGTCGCGGCGGCTGGCGTGGCGGTGGTGGGGGCGGCGGCCGCCGCGGCGGGCGGGCGGGCGGGCGGGCGGGCGGGCGGGCGGGCGGGCGGGCGGGCGCTGCGAGCGCGGCGACACGCGCGGTGGGTCGGGTCGGCCCTTCCCCCCCCACCCCCTCCCCCCCCCTCGCTCAACGCGCCGCGCCGCGGGGCGCGTCGGCCACCCGGCGGCGGCGGGCGCACGCGCGCGGCGTCGGCCCCCCCCGCCGCTGCCGTCGCCGCGGCGGCCGCGGGCGTGCCGCGGCGGGTGCCCGCGGGGGGGGGGGGCCGCCCCGCACCGCCGCCGCGCCGACGGCACGGCCGCCACCGCCGCCGCCGCAGGGGGGGGTGCTGCCGCCGGCGGCTCGCCCGTCGCGCCGTCGCCGCCGCCGGTTGCGGGCGCCGCTCGGGTGGGGGGGGTCGCTGTTGGCGGCGGGGGTGGGCTGGGGCGGGCGCCGCACGACGCTGGCGGCGGCCGGCGGCCGGCGGTGCGCGTGGTGAGCCGGGCGTCGGGTGGGTGGCGGACCAACGACGGACGGGGCGGCGGCGGCGGCGACGCGGCGACGGCGGTGGCGGGCGCTACCGTCGTGGACACCCACCCGCACACGGCAAAGGGCCTGTGGGTGGGGGGGGGGGGGGGGGGGGGTTGGCTGCCACCGCCAGCTGCGCTCTAGCTAGTAGAGGCCGGGAGATTGGGCGGGGGGGGTGCGCGGCACGCGGCGGGAGGGGGGAGGGGGGAGGGGGGGGGCGCGCCGCCACTGCCCGCGTCGCCCTCTGGTGCGTGCGGAGGATGGCGGTGGGCACCCGCCGCGCCGCCCCGCGGCGTTGGCCGGCCGGCTGCCGCGTGGGGGGTGCCCGTCCGTGGTCGTGTGTGTGGCGGCGGGAACGGGCGGGCGGCGGCGGCTGCCGCCGACCGTCGCCGCCCGCCCGTCGACGCCCGCTCGCGGCGGCGGGCGGTGGCCACGGGACGGCGGCGGCGTCCCGGCGCGGCGGACCGACCGCCGCCGGTCGGTCGGCGGCGGTGCGGCCGACGCGGGCGGACCGCCCCGTGACGCGGCCGGCCGGCAGACGGCGGCGACGCGACCGCGGCGGGGGGTGGCGGCGGCGGCCACCGCGGGACACCCCCCCCCACCGACGCGGCGGCGGTCGGCGCGCCGCAAAAACGACGGGGGCAATGGTGGGGTGGCGTCGCGGCGGGCCATCCGCCGCGTCTCCATCGGGGGGGGCGGTCTGGCGGGGGGGGGGGGGGGGGTCGAGCCGCGTACGAGCGGGGTCGCCGCGGCGGGCGGACCGCGGCGGCCGACGGCGGGGGGGGGGGGGGGGGGGCGCCGGCCCGCCACGGGCGCTGGCGCCGCACGGCGCGCGCGGCGCGGCGGGCCGACGCGGCCGCACGGGTGGGCGGGGGGGGGAGGAGGGGACTGGCGGGGGCGTGCCGCGGCGGGCGCGACGGCGGACGGGGGGAGGGGGGGGGGGGGTGGGCGTGTAGACGGGCGCGGGTGGTGGGTGGGTGCGTGCGCGGGCGGGCGGGCTGAGGCTGCTGGGGGGGGGGTTGGAACTGCACGTGGGGAGACGGACGGAGGGGTTGCGCGTGTGTGCGCGGGGGGGGGGGGGGGGGAGGGTTGAGGAGCGGGCTGGCCCGAGCAGCGCCGTGTGGGAGCGTCGTGACGGCCAGGGCGACACCGGTCGACGCGCTCGGTAGTGTCTATTCTACCGCAAAAAAGGATCAAATGATCCTCGCCTGAGGATCAAATGATCCTCAAGAAAACCGGCGTTTTTGACCCCGTGGGGCCCCATTCCTGGGGCTGCTCCGCACTCCCCCGATTCCGCGGCGGCCGTCGACCTCCCCGTCTCGTCCCCCCGCCTCCCCACGGCACGCCCAACCTGTACGACTCCTCCGACGCCCACCTCTCTCCCGCTACGACCCTTCCAGCCCGCCCTCACGACTATCTTGCCGTTCCTCCCCCGCCCCACCCTATCAAGCCCGTCCATATCCGCTTCGTCCCACCCTCCCCCCAGGCCCGAAAAGTTGGACACGTTGATGGCGTCCGTGTGCACCTGGGCGCCGACCTTCAGCCGCACGTCAGGGCCCTTGGCCTTCTTGGTCTTGGGGGGGCGGAAGAGGGAAGAGCAAAAGGCGGGGGGGGGGGGCGGGCGGGGGCGGAGGAGGGGGAGGGGTAGCCGATGGCGGCGGGGGAGGGGTGGGCGGTGGAGGAGGTGGCGGGGTAGCCGGCGGCGGCAGCGCCGGGGGCGCTGCTTGAGGAGTTGCCGGGGGCATTGGCGGGGTCCGAGGAGAGGGGGTGGACGGGGGGGAGGGAAGGGGGGGGGTGGCGGGCTTGGCTGCAGCCCGTCCATTGTTCTTTTTCCGCCGTCTCATGGTGCAGTGGGCTGGCGGATGGGGGGGGAACTGCCGACGGGGGAGTGGGCGGCAGGCAGGAGCAGCAGGTCACCTTTTTATGCTCCTTTGTGCCCAGCGCGGGCGACTCGGAGGCCGCATGCCGAGCTCCCAGACGGGCCTCGTCGGCCGCTTTGGCGCCAAGAAAAGGCGAGGAAAAGCCCGCCTTCTGTGGTGTTCTCCTTTGAATGGGATGCACTCAAGCTCTCCCAAGGGTAAACAGCCGTCGCTGAGTCCATTTCTTGTGTCAGAATGAGCAGGGGACAAAGAGAAGTAAGAGAAAACAGGCCCTGGAAAAGGGGATCATTTGATCCTAAAAGGCTCAAATGATCCGGTCGGTAGAATAGACAGTAGAGGCGCTCTGTGTGCTGGACCCGCCCGAGCCGGCAGACGCGCCGCCGCCGACGCACCGTGGGGTGCCACGCCGCGCCCGCCCGTCTGCGTTTCTCCCCCCGCGGCGGGGCGGCCGGCCAGACGCCAACACCACCGGCGGCTTGCCTTGCACGGCCACGGTGCAAGAGGGGGGGCCACGCGGCAGTGACGGGACGCTGCCCCGCCGCGGAGGACGCGGCGGTGGGAGGGGCGGGCGTCGCCGGCGGATGCACGCGGACACGCACCGCAGCCGCTCGTCCCCGCCGTGCGGGTGCGGCTGCGGGGGGGGGGGGGCGTGCCGCGGCATGGCCGGCGTGCCGCGACCGCGGCTACCGCGACGCCGACGGCTCGCGGCGCGGGGGCGACCGACCCGCCCTGCCGCCGACCGTGACGCACCACGGCAGCGGCGGCCGGTGCGGCAGCGTGCGGCGGCGGCGGCGGCGGCGGCGGCGGCGGCGCGGCGGCGGCTCGGCGGTCCGCACAGCGGGCGGCACCCCGCGGCGGGGCGCAGCCGCGGACGCGTCGCGGCGTGCGCAGCGGCCGCGGCGGCTGGCGCTACCGCCCTTGTCCACGCGCTGTCGACGGCGCGGCGGGCGGCGGCGGGAGCGGCGGCCGCCCGCTCATCCCGTCCCTGCGTCCGGGCGACTCGCCGTTGGGGCGGCCTCGTGGGCGGCCGGTCCCCACCGCCCCGCCGCACCCAGACGCGATGCGCCCACGGGTGCCGCTGGCGGCACGCCATGGGGGAATCTCCGTGGGGATGGGCGAGTGGTAGAGGAGCAGGCGGTGACGGGGGGGGGAGAGGGGGGGGAGGGGGGGGTCCGTCGGTCAGCCGCGGCGACCACGCCGCCAGCGACGGCGCGCGCGGCACGCCAACGCCAAAGCTTGGACTGGGGGAGGGGGGGGGGTGGAGGGGAGGTTCCCCTCCAGAGGGGGTGGCGTGGGACCGCGGCGAGCGCCGCCGCGGTCGCCGGCGGCGGGGCGACGCGCCCCCTCGACGCCGCCGCCGCGCGCGCGGCGACGGCGGGCGCGCACGCCCGCCGCTGCCCTGTCGGCCGTGCCGCCGCCGCCGCCGCCGCCGCCGCCGCCGCCGCCGCCGTCGCCGCTGCGGCTACCGCCTCTGCCGCTCCGCTGGCCTGTCGACAGAGGCGGCGGGGCCGTCAGTGGGCAGCAGTGTTGTTTTCCGTTTTTTTTTCTCTTTTTCTTTTATCCGGTAGGGGGGGGGGGTTGGCGGGGAGGGCGGAGTTCACGGGGGGGGCGGGGGGGGGGGGGGGGGGGGTGGCGGGAAGGGCCGTTGGGGAGACTGTTGGCGCGTGCGCAATGACGGGGGTGGCGGGCGGGGGCGCCACCACGGGCGGGGTGCGGCAGGGAGCGGAGGGGAGGGGGCGCGCGGGGGGCGGGGGGGCAGCAGACGGGCACGCCCCGGCGGCGGGGCGGCCGCGGCGTCCGTTCCCCCGATGCTCTGCTGGTACCCCCACCGCCTGCCCCGCCCCCTTCCTCCGTTGCGTGCGCAGAAGAGGACTGGACGGCCACGGGCAGGCGCAGCGCAGCGGGCGGACAGGTGCGTGCAGGGTGCGTGGTCCACTGGCAGCGTCTGGGAGCAGGTAGTGCCCGTCGGCCACGCGCGCGCGCCACCCAGTGCCGGTGCAGGTGTATCATTGTGCATCCCACAAACAGAAAAGTGGATGTTGTTGCCGTCGAGCAGTCGTGCAGACTCGACGTCTGAGCCAATGAAGCGGCCCACTCCATGATGTCGATACAGACACATCTTTTGGCGGGACGCGCAATAGCTGGGGTGGACGGCGAACGCCGGAAGCGTCAGGGGCTCGAAATCAATGACGATCGCGGGGCGCGCGGCGTCAGCCACTGGTCCATCGTCAGCTCTTTCGTTTTGCGCATCGACACCCGTATCGACTTTTTTGATGCAGTGTCAACCATCGAAACGGGGTTTCGACGCGCCGTCCGATACGCGACGGTTTGCGTATCGAGCCCATCCTGGGATGGGCTGTAACCTCGCGCCGTCGATGAGGTCCTTTACAGGCAGTCGTTTAGTTATCTCGAGAGCGACAGTGCGGAAGCGCATTGATTGGCCAGACGAGCGGATCACGCGACTCGGCCGACACTGAACCGACCCTATCCGTGCCTGCTGGCTCGCGTGGGACTTGGCCTCTGTTTCGTCGACCTCGGAGCCCCGCGCACCAGGCGCTCGCCGCGGCGGGCAACAGGTACAGTCTGTATCCGGTTAAGTGTGGCTTGGTTCTGTGTGGCCCGCACATAACCAAGCCAGATATCCCGAGATCAACTCCTCTACAGCGTACTGTCTCCATGCCCGGCTGACATCTAAATTCCTGGTTGCGCACTTAGAACCGTACGACGCTGATAATCGTGTCAATTACAAAGAGTGATGAGCAATGACGTGTGCCCGCCGTTCAGTCGTCCCGGCCGAGCCGCCTGCTGGTCTGGTAGTGAAGCCATCACGTCTGGCCATGTCGGGGGAGTCGGGCGGGAGCAGAAAGAGCAGGTTGCCCGGTGCTGGCTGGCGGCTGAAGACGACTCCCAGGCCATTGACGAGATGATGGACATGGTTTTGGCGAGTGAGGAAGACGACGCTTGACGACGAACAGGAAAGTTCTGTTTGAGAAGCGCAGATGCTCTGGCGGCACCTAAGGACTCAAATCAGCAGCGGCTAGGCCTAGTACTACTGCCAGTCTCCGTGCGGTTGACCCGTGTCCGCACGCGGTGGCGCGGGGTCAAGGTCGAGCGAACCACAGCACAGCCTCACACGCCTGTCCCCGCGTTGGACTTGCTGGACATCAATACGTTTTTACTAGCACTTGATGATCAGATTCTAAGGTCTCTCAAACATTCAGTCGACGGACTCATAAATCACCAGCAAAAGTACAAATGGGCATGGGCTACATCTTGGCCACATGGCCACGGATAACCGCGCGCAGACTTGACGCGGGGCTGGCGAGGACGTTGGTCGGCGCGCAGCCGTCCGGGGCGCGCACGCAGGGCTTGCACGCGGTGGCTGAGAAGGTTCTCGCGGAGAGGGCGCGGGACCTGTCACGGTGCCGGCGTCTGGTGCTCGCCGCGTGCATCGGTGACGCGGTGGGGAGCTTGTTGCTGGCTGCTCGCGGGCACCTGCCGACGCGGGCGGTGCAGCTGGGCGTGCACGAGGCGCTAAAGGCGCTGCTGCTCGCTTCGGGCGTCGGCGCCGCCGCGTCGCGCGCTGGGCGGGGGTGGTGGAGAACGCGACGCGGGCCGCGTCAGGGAGGGCGCCGCCGCGGCGGCGGCGTCCCCGCCGCCGTGCCGTCGCGGCTGCCGCTGCCGCCGCTGCCGCCGCTGTCGTTGCCGCGGCCGCCGCTACCGTCACTTGCGGGCACGGCCGCCGCGGCGGTCGATTTGGTCGCCGCTGCGCGTGGCGGCGGCTCCGCGGCGGTCAGCCGCGGCGGCCGCCGAGGCGCCGCCGCCCGCGGGCCGGCGCGGCCGGCCGCGGCGGCGGCAGCGGCGACGGCGGCGGCGGCAAGGGCGGCAGCGGCACGACGGCGGCGGCGTTGGTGGCGGCGACGACGGCGGCGGCGCTGACAAGGGCGGGGCGGGTGGGGCAGCCGCGGGGGTGCTTCGCCTGCCCCCATTGCTGGCGTTGTAAGTTTGTTGGGGGGGGGTGGTGTGGCGGGAGGGTGATTGAGGGGTGGTGTGCTGGTGGGCGGGGTGGTGGTGGCGTGGCGGTGGTGGGCTGGTGGTGGCGGCGTGTGGTGACGGTGGGGTGGTGGCGGTGGGGTGGGGGCGGCAACAGACGTGGCGGAGCACTTCGGGGGGATGCCCTGTCGCGTTCTGGGAGGGTGGGAGCGGGGTGGCGGCTGTGGTGGGTGACGGGTGGAGGTTTCGGTTGTCGTGGGATGGGAAGGTGGCTGTGTTTGGGTGGCGGTGTTTAGGTGGTGATTTTTTTGGTGGTTATTTTTTTGTGTGATGGTGGTGTGGTGCCGACGGCGTGGTGGTGGTGGCGACTTTGGCGGGTGGTGTTAGCGACGGTCACGGACGTGGCGGGGTAGCTGGGGGGCTCCTCGGTCGTGTGCGTGGCCGGCGTTGAGGATGGCGGGGTGGAGGTTGCGAGGTTGTGGTGGTGGGGTGGTCGCTCGCGGGGTGGTGGTTGTCGGGCGGTGGTGGTGGTGGGGTGGTGGGGGCGGCGTGGTGGTGGCGGCGACGTGGTGGTGGCGACGGACGTGGCGGGGCACTTTGGGACGGTGCCCCGTCGCTTCCTGGGTGGTGGGGGTTGGGGGGGGGGGGGGGGCACGCCGACACGCCGCCGCCTCTGCCGCCACCGCCAGCTGCTGTCATTGCTGACTCGGCCATCGCTTCTCCCGGAGCTGCCACTTGTGCCACTGCCTTTTTCTTTTTTTTTTAGCTGTTGTTTTTTTTCTTTTTGGGAGGTGGGCGCGAGGGGTGTGGGGAGCTGACCGGAGGGGGGGGGGCGGCGGTGGAGGGCGAGAGTGGAGGGGCGGCTGAGGGGAGGGGCGTGATGGTGGCGGCGGCGGTGGCGGAGACGGCGGCAAGGTCGACGGTGTTGGCGGCGGCGGCAAGATCGACGGCGGCGGCGTTGGTGGCGGCTGCGGCAAGTGCAAGACGGCGGCGGCGGCGGCGGCGGCGGCGGCAAGGGCGGCGGTGACAGAGGCGACGACGGCAGCGGGCGGCGACAAGAACAAGACGGCGGCGGCGGCGGCGGCGGCAGCGGCAAGGGCGGCGGCGATGGCGGCGACGGCGGCAAGGGCGTCGACAAGTGCAAGATGGCGGCGGCGGCGGCGGCAGCGGCAAGGGCGGCGGCAAGTACCAGTCAGCGGCGGGGGCGGCGGGGGTTGTGTCGGCGGCAGGTTTGTGGTGGCGGGATAGCTGGGGTGCTCCCCGGCCGTGTGCGTGGCCGGCGTTGAGGATGGCGGGGTGGTGGCTGGCGGGGTGGTGGCTGGCGGGGTGGTGGTGGTGGTGGGCTGGTGGGGGCAGCGTGGTGGTGGCGGCGACGTGGTGGTGGCGACGGACGTGGCGGGCACATTGGGAGGGTGCCCCGTCGCGTCCTGGGTGGTGCGCTGACGAAAAACAGCGAGCAGGGCGGAGCGCAGTGTCGCCCGCCACTCGCATCGGCACCTTATAAAGCGATGCGGAGGAGATGGGCAGCCGATACGATTCTACTGCAACGCAGGCGCACACGAGACACGGAAATCACATGGTCACGTGTGCTGTAGTTCTCGGTCTCGCGACTTGGCGCCTATCGAAGCCCCGTCGGCGGATGGCGCATCGAAACGCCGTATCGACTCTAGCCCGAGACCCAACGCTGATGCGCCATCGAAGCCGACGCGGTTTGCAGCATTCGATGGGGAAAACAAAGTTGTTGACGATGGACATTGCGCGGGGACGACGCAACCAGCACCGGGATCCTACGGTCGACCCAAGCAGAGCGGTCGACGAGCGCGATCGCGGGGGCCGCGAGCCACTCGCCGCCCGCCGCCGCGGCGCACAGCTGTGCGCCTGCAGGCGCGCGCGCGGGCGGCCGTCGGCCGCCCCTTGGCGGGGGCCGCGCCCCCGCGCGGCGCCGGCACGCGCGGGGGCGCCGGCCGCCCCCCCGCGCGGCGGCCGCCGCCGCCGCCGCCGCCGCCACGCCAGCGGTCGCGGCGCCGTGGCGCCGTGGCCCGTGGCCCCTCGTACGGCGGGGTTTGGGTAAGGGGGGGGGGGGGGGGGGACGCCGATCGCGAGCGCCCGCGACCGACCGGCGCGCCGGGTGGCGGCCGCGGCCGCGTCGCCGCGGCGGGTCTCGCTCTGCCTGTTCCGCGACGGGGCAGGCGGCGGGCGCCCCCACCGCCGGCCGCCGAGGGTGGCGCGTGGGCGCGCCGCCGTTGGCGCCGTGCGGGAGGGAGCGGCGGCGTTGGCGCACCCAGCGGGGGGCGGGGGGTGGGGTGCGCACCCCGCAAGGGGTCGGGAGGGGCACTCCCCGCGGGTCTGCTGTACCCCCACCCTCTGTCCCGCGCGCGTCTTTTTTTGTGCGCAGGGAACAGGAGGGTCACGCCAAAGGGGCGCAAGGGGGGCAAAGCCCGCTGGGTCCATCGTCTGCGGTTGGGAAACGAGCCGCCGCGGCCCAACGGGGACCACCCCACGGCGGGGGTGGACCGCGCGCGGGGGGGGGAAGCGCAAGGACCCAAATCGGTGACACTCGTAGGACCGCGTGGACGTAGGCCCACGCGCCATTGCGCGGCTCCCGGCCTCCAACGCGGGTGTGCCCGTTTACACTTGTGGATGGGGGCCAGGTTGCAACGGCCTCCACGTAGACCCGTAGGTCACAACCGGTTGCTCTGTCGGCCCTGGGGCGCAGGAGTGTGTATGCACCCCCCACGGCGGTAAACAGGGTGCAGGCGGGAGAGAGAAGGTGGATTGGGAAGTGAGGTTGCAAGCCACAATCTGAGCCAGAGGGAGCAGCCAGGATGGTGCAATGGGTGCGAGAGCAAACAACCGGGACGACCGGCTGCGGCCGGCGGCTACCCTACCTCACGCACCCTTTCTATCCTTCCGAGAGGAACTAGTGTCTTGGTCAGGACCGGATACAAGGATACTCCAGTTCCCCGATCCCCACCGGCAAGTACCTCCCAGTCCGAAGAGAGGTAGGAAAATCACCGGCGCAGCCAAGCCACCCGCTAGGCCAGCGCCCGTAACCCCTTACCAAACGCAAACAAGACGCATGAGGACGCCTCCAGCGGCTCGATCTCCTGTCCAGCGAGCGCGGTCCCAGCCGTTGACGAGCGAGCTCGTTGCGCAGAGAGACACTCGCACCCCGGCCGCGGCCCCACAAGGGTGCAGACGTGCGCTGTTGCTGGCCGCTCCCCGGCGCGGCGGCCGTCGAGAAGGGGTGTGGGTGTGGGAGCGCGGTCCCAGCGGTTGACGAGCGAGCTCGTTGGGCAGAGAGACACTCGCACCCCGGCCGCCGCCCCACAAGGGTGCAGACGTGCGCTGTTGCTGGCCACCCGCTGGAGCAGCAGACGACTGGGAGGGGTGCGGGTGTGGGAGGATGGTCTCAGCGGTTGACGAACGAGCTCGTTGGGCAGAGAGACACTCGCACCCCGGCCGCCGCGCCACACGGGTGCAGACGTGCGCTGTTGCTGGCCACCCGCTGGAGCAGCAGACGGCTCGGAGGGGTGCGAGCGAGGCGCGCGCCGGGAGCTCGGGGGCCTCCGCGGCGGCCAGGTCACTGGGAGGCGTGCTCTGCGGCCTGCGCCTACGCGCGCGCGCCGGGCACCCACGCAACTCCAGCCAGCCGGGGTCTGCAAGCAGCGCGGGGCTACATAATCTTCAGCGCGTCGCCCCACCCCTGCGTCGACTCGAGCGCCTCGACGCACGCACCCCCACGGTCACACCCCCGCGGGTGTGCGCCCACTTTGAACACCCTTACGCCCAACCTTCCAACGGTCCCCTTGACAGATCACCCTCAGGCCGAGCACCCCCTCTCGACACCACGCTCATCTCCCGGCGCAACTTCAACGTTAGTCGTCGATTCGCGATTTCTGTCCCCGTGGCGTCACCCTCTAGTCTGTTCTCCACTCCGTTACCATGAACTTCTTCCCTGCGGGCTGGGTGCAGCGCTGGCGGATCACCCGCGCCGGCCGCCGCGCGGCGGCGGCGCGCGGGCGGCGTCAGCTGCGGCGGCACACGTGGCCGGGCGCGTCACGCCGCTCCGCCGCAGACTCTGATGCGGACGCTGTGGGGGGCTCCGCGGCGGTCGCCCGTTTCTTCGGCTCGGAAGAGAGCGTGTGGCACCTCCTCGACGCCGCCGCCGGGGGCGACGTGCGGCGGCTGAAGGCGGCTCTGGCGACCGGCGCGCACGTCGACGCGCGCAGCCAGGCCGGTCAAGCGGCCCTGCACATTGGCGCGTTCCGGGGGCACGTGCCTGTGGTCGCGGCGCTGCTGGCCGCGGGTGCCACCATTGACTTGGGCGATTCAGCGGGATCCACGCCACTGTACACTGGCGCGCATTCCGGTGCGGTGGCAGTAGTGGCGACGCTGCTCGAGGCGGGCGCGTCTGCTACCAAGAGCGACGAGAATGGGTTGACACCCCTGCACACGGTCGCGACCAACGGCCACGCGGAGGTGGCGGAGTTATTGCTGGCGGCGGGCGCCGTGGTCGACGCGGTCGACAGCAAAGGGCGGATGCCCCTGCACATGGCGTCCAATTACGGGCACGCGCCCGTGGTAGCGATCTTGTTGGCAGCGGGTGCGTCGGTGGATGCAACCGCGGAAATGAACATGACGCCTCTGCACTGTGCCGTGAGCAGCGGGCATGGGGCGGTGGTGGACGCGCTGCTGGCGGCGGGTGCTTCGACCTCAAGTGGCAACGATAGCGGCTGGACGCCCCTGCACATGGGTGCCTTCAAGGGCCTGATGGACGTAGTGGCCTCGCTGGTGGCTGCGGGCGCGCCGGTCGACGCTGTGGCGACGGACGGGATCACCCCCTGTTTCTGTGCCGCGATGTCGGGCCACACCGAGGTCGTTCAGGTGCTGCTGGCGGCGGGTGCCGCGGTCGACACGCTCGACGCGAGCAATTGGACCGCCCTGCACAGTGCTGTGATGTGCGGTCACACGTCCGTGGTGACCGTGCTGCTCGCGGCGGGCGCGCCCGTCGACGCGGTCGACAATATGCACCTTTCGCCTCTGCACCTGGCGGTGCGGGAGAACAAGGGGAACATGGTTGAGACGCTGCTGGCGGCGGGCGCGTCGACGAACCAGACCACCGGTTGGGAGTTTTCGCCGCTGCACCTGGCTGTCAACCTGAGCGACGTGGGCGTGGTGATAACGCTGCTCCGCGCGGGCGCCTCCGCGACCGCGACCGACATATATGGTATGACGGCCCTCGACTGTGCGGCGCAGCGGGGCCACATGGTCATTGCAGGCATGCTGCTTGCGGCGGGCGCCGTGGCGAACCGGGCCAGCTCCTCAGGCTACACGGCGCTGCACGCTGCCGCCTTCCACGGCCATGCCGCGATGGTGCGGCTGCTGCTGTCGGCGGGTGCCTCGGTGATGACGGAAGACGAAAAGGGGGAGACACCACTCCACGAGGCGGCGCGCGGCGGCCGCGTGAACGTCTTGGCGGTGCTCTTAGAGGCGGGCGCCGACATCAACGCGGTGGGCAAGGATGGCCAGACGCCGGTGCTGTTTGCCATGCTTTCGGGCAACTTTGAAATGGCCGCAGCGCTGATCGCGGCGGGCGCCTTGACGGGCGAAGGGGACACCTCGAGCCCGGCGGGCACACACCCGGTGGCCATCACAGGCGGCGACCCTACCGAGGCTGTGGCCGAGACGGCGGAGGGTGCGGGCGCGCAAGCGGCGGCCGCCCCGGGGGGGGCGTAGCGCGCGCAATGAACATTGTACCAAGGGGAGGCGCTCGCCGCGGTGGCGAATTTTTTCTCGTCCCGGGTGGGCGTTGGCTCCCATGGCAAGGAGGCCTTGACCGGCGGACGTGGGGCGACCGGCGCCCATGGCCGCTGCAAAGCGCTGTCTGCGGGTGGCTGGGCTAGGGTGGCGGCCGTGGGCCGCAAGGACGTAGTGGCAGCGCTCCGCTTCCGGGTTGGCCTTGGGTCACCGCCAAGGGCATCCCATGTAGATGTAGTATAGACATGCACGTATTGCGTTTATTGTACACCCACGTCAATCAGAGACACGACTTGCACGAGCCGCAAAGGCAGACGGTGATGCGTGTCCTGTCGCGTCCCCGCCGACGCCCGCAGCACCACAATTACCGCCCCCGCGCTCGGCACCGCTGTTGTCGTCATTGCCGCGGTCGCCAGCCGACACAGGCGGCGCCGCGGCCAAAGTGAGTGCGCCGCCGGTTCAGCGCCGCACACGTTGCCGCGGTGCCCATCTCCTTGAGGCACGTTTTGGTCACCTCTCCGACAGTGTTATGTCCATCTCGGTGGGATAGCAGACCTGGCACAAGAGGTTGTCTGTCCATCACCAGGAAAGCGCCACGGGTGCCATGAGACGGACGTTTACTTGTTTGCGCTTCGCACAAAAACAAACGAGCATACACAAGACAAAATAGAGAAAAGAGAAAGAGCGTAGTCTCAAAGGCCAACGTGAACAGGCAAGTTGTGCCTGAAGAAACAGATGAGGGAATGCAGGGAGAGTGGTGGAAGAATCACAGAGGAAAACGTGTCTACGCGCAAGCACCAAAGGGGCGGGCGCAAAACGGCCGACGTGGGGAGGGGCTTCTCGTCGTGTGGCGCGCTGCGTCGCGCGGCGGGGGCGGGTCTGTGCATGGCCGGCGGCGGCCGAGCTCCTGGCTCCCGTCACGCCGTGTCACAGATCTCCCGGGAGCTCCCCTTTGCATCCCACCTACAGCGGTCCGTACCGCAAGCAGGCTGCTCTTGTGGCAGAGTCACTACGTGACGTCAGGCGTACGGGTGGTGACGTTCCATGCAGTACACATACTTATCAGCCGCAGAACCATCAGCGCTTGCCTCAGTCGACTGCCTCAGCATGCTCTTCTTCCAACTCCTCTCCCACAGCGATCGCCCCGTCGGCCATTGCCGTTGCAGTCTTTCACGCCTCTCGTTTCCCACGGTCTCTCTATCACCCCTGACAACCACGCCTCCTTGTTGTCGAGCGGGCTACTGTACCGTGCATTCGGCACCGTGCGGTTGGCTGGTGCGGCACCATGTGGTTGGCTTTCGTGGCTCCAGGCGGATGGGACCGCGCGCGTCTCGGACAATCCCACTGCGCAGTGCTCCTTGTTGCGGGATCCACGTCAAACGCTTTTCAAGCGAAGAACCTTGCAGAATTCACGATCCAGGGCGATCATGAAGTGGCCTAGAGACCCCGTAGTGAAGTTCTGAACAATGTGAACGACGTTCATCTTGACCCATTGTTCAAGGTTGATCAAGTTTTCTTCAAGTGCTAATCCACAAAGTCCTCGCGCCGCATTATGCGTGATCACGCTGTCCTAATTGAAGTACAGCATCGACTGGCGCTTGTAGCCCCCGTTTCACCTGAAAAGTCCCAGATCTCTTGGATTGTAGCCCGGCACTTATGGAGCTCGCCGGAGTTGATCACGTGAGGCGCACACCGTGTCTCGGCGGCCTGCAGATCTTCCTGAGGGCTTACTAATCAATTACGCGGTACAGTATACAACCAACCGTCGGCTTGCTCCTCTCCGACGACACTGACAGGCATCCGAAGCACTTGCGCTGACACTCGCGGCTGTACCAGACCATAGAGGCCCAAACCCACCGTGGGCGCCGTTGCCGACCGGTCGCTGCCGCGGCCACGGCCGCCGCCGCCGCCGCCGTCGCCGCCCGATGCGGACTAGAGCTCGCGGGCGGCGGGGGGACGGGACGGCGGGCACGTGGACGTCGGTGGCAGTGGTAGCTGGCGCCGCCAGCGCGGCGACCGTCGCAACTGCAGCCGCTGCCGCCGCAGTCGCCGCCGCAGCCTCTGTGGCCACGGATGCCACAAGCCCGCAACGCGGTGGCAATATGCTAGTATTACCATGCAGCTTCGTGTGTCTCTCACACTTAAGTGCATTTTTTCACTCGCAGGGCACTACGGCAGCGTGTACGGTTGTGGACGGGCTGTTCTTTTCAGGGCTGAGTCCGCACCCGGGATGAGCCAACGCGGCGGTGACCGCGGGAACAGTTGAGGGGTCCCTTCCGCTGTGCGATAGAGCGCATGGAGATAGGAACAATAGCAGGCAAGCATGATGCTAGATGGTGTTCACGGGGAGTCAGGTGCACCGGGCGAGCAGCGCCACGAGTTTGGCACGTACGCTCTGCGCCGCCTCGCGAATGGCCGCAACATGCGGGTGAGGATTGCAGACGGGCCTGGTTGTGTCTTCCGATGCGCTCCGTCAGGCGTCATCAGCCGGGGCATGGAGAGGGATTGTCGGCCGCTCCGGGACGGCCTTCGAGCTCCCCGCGAGGACTGTGATGGAAACTTAAATAAAATTAACAGCCAGTTGGATGCTCCTCAACAGGGAACCCATTACCTCCCTTCAATATACCTTACCGTACTTGTTGACTTTCTTAAGTGTGAGGGTCAGCATCTAATCCACTCGGTTGTGGCCCCGGCCGCCGCCGCGCGTGCGACCACTTGAAGAAACCTTGATTTTCCTTGAAGCCCATCCGGCTTGAAGAGCGCTTGACGTGGATCCCGCAACAAGGAGCTCTGCGCTGCGGCGGCCACCTGCGCAGTGGGCGTTGAACCGGGATCCGCTTCAGAGCCTCTTCAGGCCAGAAGGCGTTGCAGCCTTGAATTTTCTTGAAGTGGTACCTCTTCAAGCCGCAGCGCGCACCGCGACACGGCCAAGTTAAGGTCCGATCTTCACACTTAGTATCGTACTTCTTCGTATTGGCTACGCCACTAAGGTCGAGCTAGGCGTGCGTTAAGGAGGGCCCCAGTACATTCCAACTCTTCTTAAATCTCCATGTCAGTCCTCATCGGCGCGAGAAACTCTGCCCGATTGCGGCCGACAAGAGGTCCCAACCTCCGGGTTGGAGGCGTCTGACGGAACCGCGCAAGGCGACACGGCCCCGGCCACAACCCTGGCCTGTCCCACGTGCTTCGGTTATCGCCAAGAGAGCGAGCGACACGATGTCCGTCACACGCGCACGGCCTATTCACCAGTGTCCTGTATGCCCCCCCCGCACTTCTTGCCAGCAGTGCATGCCGTAGCCAGACTGCTGCGGCATCAATGAACCCATCCAGCGTCGGGGAAGGAGCATCAGAGACTGCACGGTCGCGTACTTCGCTGTCCATTTGATGGAAGCAGTCCACAGAGACTCATCAAGCAAGCGAGATACAGGGTGTATCACTCGAGATCAACTCCGTTGAGCTTCGCAAGTGCCCAGAATCAAGGGCATAAACCCGGACTGCTTCGGCACACGAGCGGTCGAAAACCGTGCCGAGTGACGTACTTGGGTTAAGAGAGGCGCGATCACGACCTCTTCAAGCGGAGAGCGGGACGCGACCCCCTTAATCGATCGGTTGAATTTTGCTTGAATTTCCTTGATAAAACGCCAAACTCTTCTCGGTGCAGGCTCTTTCTCACGTCTCTGTATAGCTCTGTCTCTGGCGCACCTTGTGGTACCTCGCACGTCCTTGTTCACGTCCGCAAAGACGTTCATATCAAGGTTTATCAAGATCACTTCAAGGAATCGTGCCCTACGGTGCTTTCAGGAGGGGGTCTTCAAGCCTCCGGGCCCGATTTCCGCCCGGATCAGGCCTTGAAGAGGCTTTGAAGTGGATCCCGCATCAACCACCACTGCGCTGGTTGGACCACGCCGGGCGAGGGCGTAGCGGCGGCGATGGCTGTTGGATCCGTCCCTCGGCGGTCGACGTGGCGGCCACCGAGTGGACTTGCTGAGTGTTGGGGGTCGTGTGGCTGGACGCTCATGCCTGGGTGGTGTCCGTTTCTCCCATTTGCAGCGTTGACTTTCGTAGATTACCGGGGCAGGCGGCGACAGGGATTGTAGGAGGGGTGGGGGAAAGGGTTTAGACGGGTGGACGGGAGTGAAGGCGGAGAGGATTGAAGATTGAACAGAGAGAGGGAGGGCGGCGGTGGAGGGGGGGGAGGGGCACGTGATTGACAGGTGAACACAGAGTGGGAGGTCGTGCAGTGGGGCCGTCCTCTTCGTGGTGGGCTGCTGTAGGTTTTTTGCCACAGGCGATAGGGACTACTGCATGAGGATAGAGTGGATGCAGTGATGCAGTGTCAGTGGATGCAGACACTCGCGCCCTGACCCTTGACCATAGCTATGTTCGTCGAGAAGAAACGACGATCCCGCCTTTGGACTTGATGCCCTCACACAGGTGCACAGGACTGAACCTGTGCCCATAGGCACACTGTCGCCGCAGTCTCTCCTTGAGTGCTGTGGCAAGATGGGGTGTGGAAGGGGAGGAGTCAAGGGCCAAAGGGGGAACGCGGGCGTCGCTGCCGCACGCGGAGGAGTGAGAGAGTGGGGGAGGCAGCGGCGGGGATGCGCTCGCAGATGGGAATCTCCGGTCACCGGGAATGTGGGGCAGCTCCCTGCCGCAGCGGCTGCGGGACAGCGGGGACGACCGCGCCCGCGGTGCGGCGCTGTCGGGCAGCCGGGCCTGCGTGGAGGGCTCGCGGCGGTCGCCGCCCCCCCCCCCTACAACCCCTCCCCTGCCCCCTCCCCACCGACGGCGACGGTCGCGCCCACACCCCCAGCAGTGCCGCTGCCGCCGCCGTGGCCGCGGCCGTCGCTCGCGTCTCGGGCGGCGGTGCGCGGCGGGCATGGATGGGGGGGGCGAGGGGCGGCGACGGCCGCGGCAGCAGCGCAGCGACCGGCGGCCACGTTCCGGCCTGACACCGTCGGACGGACGGCGGCGGCGGCGGCCTCGCGGCGGGCTATGGTGGGCCGTGGGAAGTTGGGCGGTCGTGGTGGCCACGTTCCGGCTGGCTAGCCGCGGCGACGGTGGTGCGGCCACGCCCCCGCCGCGGCGGCCGCGCCGCGCCGGGCGGGCGCGGCCGTGGAGGGCGCAGCGGCGTGCGCGGTGGCATCCGCGTCGAGCCAGCGTCGATCCAAGCAGTCCGGGTCGGGGACCCCCTTGGGTGCCTGGCAGCTGCCTTTGCTTTCCCCCCCTCCCCCTCCCCCCTCCGCATACGCCCACGCGGGAGTCTATCCGTTTCCTCTTCCCCATCTTCCCAGTACGTCCCGCCGCGGCTCCCCGCCGTCGCTCCCCGCCGCGGCGTCGTCGCCAAGAGAGCCGGCGGCCAGCAGGGCGCGCCCGTGCCCGCACCGGCGCCACGCCGACGAGTGCCGGTGATCACCGGCAACTGTTCGGGGGTGTGGGGGGGGGGGGGACCACGCACCCGTCGGCCGCCGCCGCCGCCGGCCGCCACGCCTGCCCCTTGGGGGGGGGGGGGGGGGTGGGTGGGTGGGTATGGACGGCCTCACGCGCGCGGTCCGTGCCGCCGCAGCGGCCGCTCCACGACGGCCACGGGTGGGGGCGGGGGGACACGTCGCCACCGCGACGCGTCGGTGGGCGGCGGGTGCGCCGTCACCCGCTGCCCACCCGCCTGCCCGCGCCGACGCACTGGCAGCCGCGGTTGCCAGGGGAGGCGCGGGGGGGGGGGGGGGGGGGGGGGGGTGCAAGGTGTGGGGGTGGCGGATGCATTTCCGCCGTCGGCGCCACGCCCTCGACGGGAACAGCACGGCCGCACGCCGGGGGGCGGCGGCGGCAGCGGGCCGCAGCGGGCGGCGGACGGCACGAAGACGGGGACGAGCGGCTGCGCCGCCGCGGCCCGTCGAGGCGCACGGAATTCGGATGGAGTCGGCGGGACGGGCGGAGAAACACGCTGCAGGAGGGGGCGGGGGGGGGGGTGGGGGGGGAGACGGCGGCGGCGGCTCGTCGGTGCACCACTGGCGGCACGCTGGCGTGTGGCGGGCGTGGTGGCCAGCCGCTCCCCGCCGGGCGCGATCGACGAGCCTCCCCCGCGGGGTTGCCAGCAGGTCTGCCCGCCCACGCGCCGTGGCCGCCGTGCCCGTGCGGTGCCGCCGCCGCCCGTGTGGTGGCAGTCCCCGCCGCCGTCGCCGGCGGGCCAGGTGCCGACGGCGGTGGGCGCGGCGGGAGGAGCCGCCGCCCGTCCGCCCGTCCGCCCGCCCGCCCGCCCGCCCGCCCGCCCGCCCGCCCGCCCGCCCGCTGGCCGTAGCCGTGGGTGGGCGTTGGCGTGGCCACCAAGCGCGGGAGGCGCTGGCAGAGAAAAGCGGGGGGGGGAGAGAAAAGGGGGCGCCGCGGCCGCCGCCGCGGCGCCCCCCGCACGTGCGGCGCGGGCGCGACGCGGCGGTCCCGCGTGCGCCGCGCCGCCGCCGCCGCGGCGGCGGCCGCGCGGGCGGCCGGCGCCACCGCGGATGACGCGTCGCCGCGCGAGTGGCCGCCGCCGCCGTCGCGGGCGGCCGCTCGACGCGGCGCGGCCGCACGGCGGCGCGGCGGCCCGCTGCGCAGTGCTACCAAACCCGTGGACCCCTGGCGAGCGTGCGGGACGTGAAATGAGCACGACTCGGGCCCAAAGTTGTGCATGGGGGGCACCCGTCTTCGTGAGCCCCGCGTGCCGTCGACGTGCAGCAGGCGTGCAGGAGGCTGTGCCTCCGCGTGCAGCGGCGTGCCTCAACTCGGTATTGCTTGAGCATTTTCGGTCTAGTGCGGGCCAAGCCCTCGAAAGGCACACTGCGACTTGGGCCAGCCACAGCCCAAGTCTTCTGAAGCTATACTGCGACCCCGCTGCACTTGAGTTGCATTTATTGCCAAGGTCTCCGACAGCACCAGCTTCGCCAGAGATATACACTTCGTTGTACGCTCACATTCGTCAAGAATGGGTGCCTCACACCAGCCGCTGGTAGCTGCCGCTCCGCTGTCAGGGGGGGGGGGGGGGGCGGCGACCTCACTTTATCGGGGGCGACGCCGGAGGGGGCGGCACCGGCCGCCACCAGCTGCCGCATCGTCGTCGAAGGTCGCACATACTCGTGAAAAAAACGCTGGCCGTCACAATGCCACTGAAAGCGGGAAGCCGCCGGGGGCGGGGGACAGGCGGGGAAGAGGTGGGTCTGGGTCATCTGCCTCACTGCTGTCTTGAGGCGAGGGTCTTCATGGGGGGGATGATTGCGACTCGGTGCCTTCTTGTCATGGTAGGGTGTTGGTCGTGCAAAAAGAACGGGCGGTTTCGGCCGGGCACTCCGACAGAGACAGGTCGCGGGGTTTGGGTCATCATTGGTGGGTCGTCTGCAACGGCAACGCAGGCGCCGGCGACTTCCGCGCGCAGTCTGTTTGCTACATAATGTGTGCGTGTGGTGCGGGTGAGGGGGAGTGTGCGTTGTGACAGTCGGTTGCCTTCACTCCTTGGGTCGACTTGCGTGTGGATATCAGGTCACAACAGACTTTGGAAGTGGGAGGGTATGGCTGCGTGAGTCCGTGGCGTCCTTGCTGATTGGGCAACCGCCGTGCAACGGGCTTCCTGTGTGGGCCATCTGATGGGCTTAGGTTCGAGTCAGTCCATCATGTAGGACAAACAGCACGGAATGAAGGGCTCTCTGGTCGGGTGTACCCAGTAGTTTCTGGAAGGCCTGCTCACGTTGTGACGCACTGTCGCGGAACCGTAAACAATTTCAGGTTAACTGTGACCGACTTATGCACGGGTTGCACGTTCCTCGACTGGGCCGAGTGAGAAACCCGTGCATCGCCTGCAGGACTCCAGACCTAACTTGTGCATTGGCGTCACGAGTTGCAGGTGTCCTCGTGCACTGCGATGTTGTCGTACGGCGGAGAACGACGTGCACGCCCTCCGGCGATATGGTCGAGGTCCAGTACGAGCACTAGTACGCCCTCCATGTATGGATGGAAAAAAAGTGCACTGGAGCCCGTGCACGGACGACTGAGCGGCGCTATAGGGCATGTGTTTGCAAAATCGGCCTCTGCGATACCGTAGAGGGGGGTTTGCACGCCGCTGCACGCCCGCGCACGCCCGATTCCGGTCAAATTCTGTTCTCCAGGGGTCCACGGGTTTGGTAGCACTGCGCTGCCGCGCCGCCGCCGCCGCCGCCGCCGCCGCCGCCACACCGCGCGGTGCGCTGTAGATCCCGCCCCCCCCCCCACCCCCCCTCACCCAGAGACGTCCCCTCCGGCAAGCCGGATCGGTCCCCCCTCCGCTCCCCGCGGGGGGCGGATCGGATGCAACCGCCGCCGCCGCGCGCGCCGCTGCCGCGCGCGCGGCCGCTGGGCAAGCAGAGCGAGAGGACCGCCCGGACGATGCGCAGTGCCCGGGGGGGGGGGGAGGGAGGCGCGGACCGTGGAGCCTCCACGCACCCCCGCTTGGCGCCGCGGCGGCCGGTCGTTGGCTGCGGCGTGCGGCGGGCGGTCGGCGTGGCGGGCGGGCGGGACCGGCGCGCCCGGGGCGGCGTGCCCGGGCCTCTGCCCGTGCCGGGGGCGGGGAGTCGGCCGGCGGCCAGGGTGGGGGCGCCGCCTTGCACGCGCGGCGTACACGGGGCGCCTCCCTTGCCGCGACGTCCCGTCGCCGCTCCTTTTAGGGGCTCCCCTGGTGGTGGGATGGCGTCACCGCCCGACAGGCAGCAGCGACCGACCCCTCCAGCCCGACCAGCCAAGGCGGCAGCAGCAGTCGACGCGCCAGCGGCACAAGGTCGCCCGAGGCTCCCCCTCTCCCCCCTCTTTGCTTCCCCCCCCTCCCTCTTCCCCTCCCGACGTTTGCCGCACCCACCATGGCCCCCCGGATGGTGCTCCGCGCCGCCGCCGCCGCGGCGGTGGCGGTCAGCCTGGTCGCCGCCGCCGCCGCCGCCGCCGCGGCGGTCACCGCCGCGGCCCCCGCCGCCGCGGCGGGCGCCCCCACCCTGGACGGCGGGGCGCGCACCTACTACTCCCCCCGCCCCAAGCCGACCATCCTCTCCGCGGTGACCGGCAGCAAGGACTTTACGCTCCTCGCGGCGGCGGTCAAGGCGGCGGGCCTGGCGCCGACGCTCGGTGACCCGTCGGCGAGCCTCACCGTCTTTGCGCCCAACAACGAGGCGTTCCTGGCGCTCGCCAAGACGCTCGGGTGGAAGGGCGGCAGCAATGCCGCGGCGCTCAAGTTTATCCTCGACGCGCTGCGGACGCTGAGCAAGGGCGCGGACCCGGCGCCGCTGCTCGCGACCATCCTCAAGTTCCACGTGACCAAGGGCGCCGTCAAGGCCAAGGCGCTCGTCGCGGCGGGCGGGTACACGCCGCTGGTGGGGCCGCGCGTCAAGCTGGGCGCCGACGGCAAGACGCTCATCGACGCGGCGCCGGCGGTGGCGGACGCCAAGCTCCTCTCCACGGACACGGTCGTCAGCAACGGCGTCGTGCACGTCATCTCGCGGGTGCTGCTGCCGCTGGCGGTGGGCGGCAAGGCGCCGGCGGCCAAGCCCAAGGCGCCCAAGCCGACCCAGACGATCGCGCAGCTGGCGAGCGGCACGCCCGACCTGTCCATTCTGGTCAAGGCGCTGGCCGCGGCGGACCTGGTCGGGGTGGTGGCCAACGCCAAGGCGTCGCTGACGGTGTTTGCGCCGACCAACGCGGCCTTCCTGGCTCTCGCGCGGACGCTCGGCTACCGCAGCAAGGAGATGGACGGCGTGTTTCCTTTTCTGGTCAAGCAGCTGACCGCGATGGGCAAGGGCGACCCCGTGCCGCTGCTCAAGGCCATTCTCACCTACCACGTGCTGCCGACGCGCAAGGGCGCCGTCGACCTCCTCGGGCGTGGCCCCCAAAAGACCGTCCAGGGCGGCACGCTCCGCGTCACGCGCAAGGGGGTGGTGGTGGACCTGGCGAGCTTCGTTGCCAATGGCAAGATCACGACCGCGGACGTGGCGGCGACCAACGGGGTGGTGCACCTCGTCAGCCGCGTGCTGCTGCCCATCCCCGTGTGCCCGGCGCCGGCGAGCCGCCTGTGCGCCGCGCTCGGGCGCCGCCTCGACGCCAAGAACTGCCGCTGCGCCCGCCGCCGCCGCTACAGCAAGGGCTACTAATGAAGGGTGGGGAGGCCCGGCCGTCGGGCCGGCTGACTTTGGTTTTGTAGACGGACGCGAGCGGGGGGAGGGGCGGTGACCCTACCCCACCACGGATAGGTGCGACCGTAGGGGCCCTCGCCGGGACCTACACCCCTGGGAGGTTGAAACAATTGCTCCCGAGAGGCTACCAATCCACTCGCGACAGTCCTTGGCGGTACCTCCACGCACCGCCCCGACCGCCGACCGTCCTTGGTTGGACCAGCGCGCGACCAAACTGTGTCAATGCGCGGGGTCTCACCAGCAGTCAGCTGGGGAGGCAGAGCTGGCGATGGAGCTGGTCGTGCACGCCCCGGGGTGGGGCGCCGACGACGGCCACACCGGCGGACCGCGCTGGGTCGCAGAGTCGCCTGGGGCGTTTGGCCGTCGCCGCCCCCGGCGGCGCCGCCAACCTCGCCGCCACAGCCATCGTGCCCGCGCGGCTGCACGTGCCGATGCGCGCCGGCTGCGGTTCATCCAAACTCAAAACGAGTGCCAAGGCGGCGCTCTCTGGCCCATACCCCGCCGGCGCCGCCCCGTCCGTGTCTCGCGTCCGGTGGCGGAGGCGCGGGGACGAAGCGCTGAGGGGTTGCGACGGGCGGCTGCGGCCCGCACGGGTCATTGAAGGCTGCGGCGTGACGGGCGGGGGGTAACGCAGCTCGCGTTCCCCCCTCGATTCCTCCCTCGCCGCTGCGCCCCGCGGCCGGTGGCCGTGGCCGCCATCTTTCATCGTGCGCCCATGGCGCCGCGGCGCCCGCCATCCGTCTCTGCGGCGGCTGCCGTGGAGACCGTGACGGCGGCGGTTGTGGCGGTGGCCGCCGTGACGGTGATGGGGGTGGCCGTGGCTGTGGTGGCGCCTAGGGCGGCGGTGGCGGTGGTGGCGGCGCGCGCGGCGGCGGTGGCGGCCGGCGGGTGCGGCGGAGCCAGCGGAGCCACGGGGAGGCTGGCAGCGGCGTGCCGCCACCGTCGCTGTCACTCCCACCGTCCGTGTCGACGGGAACGGCGGCCGCGGCTGCGGCCGCGGCGGCGGGGTAGGCCGCCGCGGCGGCGGCGGCACGGACCGGTGGGGCCGGCCGCCGCCGCGGCGGGGTGGTGGCCGCCACCGCGGCGGCCGTCCCCACCGCGCCGTCCCCGCCACGCCCCGCCACGCCGTCGTCATCGTCGGACGAGAGGGTGACCACCTCCACCGCGGTGTGCGGCGGCGGCGGCAGCCCCCGCTCCGGGCTGATCACCCGCAGGTCCTCCTCGTCGGTCGACGGGTCCCACACCACCACCACCCCCGTGGCGGGTGTCGGCACGGCCGCGGCGGCCGCGGTGGGGGGGGGAGGGGGAGGGGAGGGGGGGGGGGGGGGGGGGGAGGCCGCCCCCGTCGCCGCCGCCGCCAGCCACCGGCGGCGCGCTCGGGGCGGCCCCAGACGCGCAGCGCGGGGTCCCGGTCGCGGCGGCGGCGGCGGCTGGTGGTGTCGCCGCCGCCGCCGCCGCCACCGCTGCCGCCGCCGCCGCCTTCGGCGCCGCCGCCGCCGCCGTCGCCATCGTCGTGGGCGTCACGGCCGCCGCTGCTGCCTCCTCCACCACGACCGCTGCTGCGCGCGCCCCCCCCGCCACTGCCGCTGCCCCCTTTCCCCCCCAGTTGTCCCGCAGCAACCGTGTCGTCGCCGCCGCCGCCGCCGCCGCTACCGCCGCCGCCGCCGTCGCCGCCGTCGCCGCCGTCGCCGCCGTCGCCGCCATCGCCGCCTTCGCCGCCGCCGCCACCACCCGCCACGCGGCGCGTCGGTGGGCGGCCGCCGTCAGCCACAGCGGCGGGTGCCCCCCCCCCCCCCCCCCCCCTGACCCCACCGGCGGTGGCCACCCGCGAGGCGCAGACCACCTCTACCGCCGCCGCCGGCGGCGGTGCCCCCGCCACGGCCGCCCCCGCGTCCGCCGCAATGGCCGCTGTGGCGGTCGCCCCCCCCGCCGCGGCGGCCGCGGCTGCCGCCGCCGCGGCTGCCGCCGTGGCGGCCGCGTCCATGACGGCGGCGGCTGCCACCCACCGCGCGGGTGGGGGCGGGTGTGCCGGCGGCCGGCGCACCCCACCGCCGTCGCCGCGGTCGCCGCGGCCGGCACTGCCGGCACGGCGGGCGGCGCGGCGCGGGACCGTGGTGGTGGGGGGGGGGCGGCCCGTCTGGGCGGGCAGCGGCGGCGGCGGCGGCGGGGGTGGCGGTCGCGCCGCTGCCGCCGCGGCGGTGCCGTGGCGGACCGTGGGGGGGGGCGGGGGCATGGCGCCGTGGCGGGGATGGTGGCGGAAAAGGGCGAAGGGGGCGGTGGGGTGGGGGGCGCGGGTGGCAGGCAGTGTGGGAGCGGAGAGTGGGGGGGGAGAGGGGGGGGGGAGGGGCGAGGACGGGATGTGCCCGCCGTCGGCGTGACGGTGGTGGTGGGCGGCCGGCCGCGGCGGCGCGGCCGCGGCGGCGCGACGCGGGGGGCGGGACGCCGCGGTGACCGCGGCGGGCCGCGGCCGCCCGCGGCCGCGGGCAGCGCGGGTGTCTCCCCCGCGGACAAGACGCGTGGGGCGAGGGCCGGCCGCCGGGGGGTGCCTGTGTAGCCACCGCGAGGCGCACGGGAGGAGGGGTGGCGGGGGGGGGGGTGCCGCCAGCTGCAGCTGTCGTCCCGTCGGCCGCCGCCTCCCCTTCTCCCCCCCACCGTGGCGCGTTGCTGCCAGCCACCCCGGGCACCCCCCCCCCCCCCCCCCCCCCCTCCTCCCCCCTCCCGTTCCTGCCGTCCCCCCCACACCCTCTCCCGCCGCCCCCCACCCATCCCACGCCGGCCACGCCCGCCCACCAGAGACCGCTCCCGCGCGGCGACACCGCGGCGCCGTCCGCGCGCCACGGCGAGCGGCCGCCGCCACCACACCCCCGCCCTTGACCAGCGACCGGCAGCCACCACGGGCCGGGCGGGGCGGGCGCGGGAGCGCGGGGGGGACGCCACTCGGCCCCCCCCCCCCCGCGCGCGCGGCGGCGGCAGAGTGGGCGGCGTGGCGGCCGCCGCGGGCGGGCCCGGCCGGCGGCACCGCCCGCCCGCCCGCCCGCCCGCCCGCCCGCCCGCCCGCCCGCCCGCCCGCCCGCCCGCCCGCCCGCCACCCCGCCCGCCCGCCGCCGCCCGCCGCCCGCCGCGACGCGCGGCGCGCGGCGCGCGCAGCGCGGCGCGCCGCGCCGCGGCTGGCGCGGCGGCGGCGTGTCTCGCGCGGCGGCCGCGGCGGTCGTGCCGGGGCGGCCGCGGCGGCGGCGCGCGTCGCGGGCGCCCGCGTGGCCGCCGCCGGGCGGTCGTTTGGCCGCGGCCGGCCGGCCGGCAGCGGCGGCTCGGGAGCGCGACGCGGCGGCCGCGGCGGCCGCGCGCGACACCTCCCACCGCGGCGCGGCGCGCCGCGGTCGATGCCTTTTTCTTTTTTTTTTTTTTTTTTTTTTTTTTTTTTTTTTTTTTTTCGCGGCCGCGTCGCCCGCGCCGGTGGCGTGGACTACCACCGCCGGGGGGGGGGTGTCGCCGCGGTGGCGCCGTGGGGGTGCCGGCGGGCCGCCGCGGCGGCGGTGCCCGCCGGCGTGGTCTGTCGGGGGCACGCCCCTTCCCCCCCCCCCCCCCCGCCGCGGCGGCGGCCGCCGCCGCCACCGTCGCTGCCGTCGCCACCGCCGACGCGGCCGTTGCCGCCATAGAGCCGCCCCGCCGCGGGCGCGCGCGGGCCGTCACGGGGTGGCGCCCGCCGCCCGCCCGCCCAACGCCGCCCACCCTCTGGTGTGCCGCTGCGGCGCCGCCGGCAACAGCCGCGCTTCGCGGGCGGCCGGCTGGGGCCTGGCGAGGCGTCGGCGAGGCCCCACCCCCCCTCCCCCCCATCCAACCTTTCCCCCCCTAGCCGCGCCAGTCCGAGCACCCGTCACCGCGTCGCACGCACAGGCGCCGCGTGTGCGTCGCCCACCCCCCCCCCCCCCCGCCGCCAAGCGCGCGGGCCTCGCTCTCCCCCTTCCCTGCATGCTCGCTCCGCCGTGGCCCATCCCCCCTGCCAGCGCCGCCCATCCAGCTTGTCGTCGACGCGGCCGCCGTGAGCGTTGTGTCCGCCCCGCCCGACCGCGGCGGCGTCGGCGAAAGCGGTAGGGGAAAGGGGCGGCGACGCAACAAAACAGGGTACCACGTCACCCGTGATGGTCTTCACTGCCGTCTGCGTTGTCGACCCCGTCACGTCCTGTGCCAAGCGGCGAGCGGTGGGGGTTCACGACCCCGTCAGGGGCACGCCAGTGGCGTGTGGGTGGGCGGCCATGCCGGCGACGCCGGCATCCGTCGCCATTCCGCCGCTCGCCGAGCCAGAGCGCGCCGCGTCTGCCCGCCGCGCAAGCGGCCGCGGCCGCCGCCCGCACCGCCGACGCGACCGCCGCCGCCTCACGCGCGGTGATACGAGGTCGGTGGCCATCATGCCGTTGCCACTGCCACCACGGTGGCCGCTGTCGGCCGCTGCTCGTCACGCCCGCCCCTGCTGCCAAGACGAGGAAAACGAAGGGCAAACAGAGAGAGTGCTGTGTCGACTGAGATATACCGTTTCTTGGGTGCGTCACAAAGTATGTGTGATCTACCATGTGCCGCCACTTGTGCCAGCGCGCCGGGTCGCCCAATGCCATCCCATGGCCACTCCCATTGGGCAGCCCAGCGTCGACAACACCAAGATGGTCTTTTTATTTGTGTCAATCGACGACGAATCTGAATCTTTTTTCAACAACAACCACAGCATTTTTGAGATGAACTGTACCGCTGACGTTTGGATGCTTGAGACTTGGAGCGAATTCGATGTATTCAAATACGTGACATCACAAGACTTGTTCCAATACTATTACGCAGAACACGTTTATGAGCTTGACAGATACGACTTGAGGAGTTGTGACGTACCCGTTGGCGAAGAGGACGAGTCACTCTTTTTACTTGTTCAGGCGGTGACAGTAGGGGGTGTCAAGAGCGGCAGCCGGCCAGCCTCGACGGTGACTCCGCTGGCCATGATCCGACCCCCTCCTCTCGCGCTGTCCCCGCTCACCTCTGCTGTCGCGGACTTCCTCCCCCCCCCCCCGCCCCCCTCCTCTGCGCCAGCTGTGCCACGCGGGAAGGCCCTTTCCGCAGTCCGCCTATGGCGTTGGTGGACGATGACGCGGCCGGCCGGGCGGCCACCCTCACCGCCCTGGGCCTGGAGCCCGCGGCGGCCGCGACGGCGGCGCGGTCGGCCAAGGCGACGGCCGCCCTGCTCGACGCGGCGCGGGTGGCTGGCCTGGGCGGCTCAGCAGAGCTGACGGCAGAGGCGGCGGCCGGTGGCGGCGGTGGCGGTGGTGGCGGCGGCAAGGACTCGTTCACCAAGCCCCCCGCGTCGCTGCTCAACACGGCGCTCGTCAAGCTCTCCCCCGCCGTCCCCGACGCCGACCGGGCGGTCCTGTTCCGTGCCATTGGTGCCCGCCGCGTCGCGACGGTGCCCCAGCTGGACGCCGCCGTCGCGTACCTGGCCGCCGCCGCCGCCGCCGGCGACGCGGTCACGCCCGCTGGCCTGGACGCCGCCGCCGGCGTCGGGGTGGTCATTGCCGACGCGGCGATTGACGCGGCGGTCGCGGGGGTGCTCGCCGACCGGGCGGCCGACGTTGCGGCGCGGCGGTACCGGGTGCCGGTGGGGAGCCTCCTCGGGCCGGCGCTGGCGCGGCTGCGGTTTGCCGACCCGGCGCGGGTGCTGCCCGTCATCCACGCGCAGCTGGCGGGGGTGCTCGGGCCAAAAACGGAGGCGGACCTGGCCAAGCCGGCCAAGCTGTCCAAGGCGGCCAAGGCGGCCAAGGCGGCGGCGGCAGCCGCGCCGGCCGCGCCGTCGGCTGACGCGCCCCCGTCGGCCGCCGCCGCCGCCCCCGCCGCCGCCGCCGCCGCCGCCGCCACCAGTGGCTCCACTACCGCCGCGTCAGCCGCCGACGCGGCGGCGGTCGACGCGGCGGGGGAGGACCTCCTCGCGGGGGTGCCGACCACCATGAACGCGCGGCTGCTCAAGGACGGGGAGAACTCGGCGGCGCTGCTGGCGGCGGCCAAGGCCGCCACCGGCGGGGGCGTCGTCACCCGCTTCCCGCCCGAGCCCAACGGGCACCTGCACATTGGCCACGCCAAGGCCATGTTTATGGACTTTGGGGTGGCCCGCAAGGCGGGCGGCGCGTGCATCCTCCGCTTTGACGACACCAACCCGGTGGCGGAAAAGGTCGAGTACATGGACAGCATCCAGGAGATGGTGCGGTGGCTGGGCCACGAGCCCACCCGCGTGACCTACTCGTCCGACTACTTTGGCCGCCTGTACGAGCTGGCCGAGGAGCTCATTGAGCGGGGCAAGGCGTACGTGTGCCACCAGACGTCGGCGGAGATGAAGGCGGGGCGGGAGGCCAAGACGGACTCCCCGTGGCGCGACCGGTCCGTCGCGGAGAACCGGCGGCTGTTTGCGGCGATGCGGGCGGGCCGCTACGCCGAGGGCGCCGCCGTCTTGCGGATGAAGATTGACATGCGCTCCCTCAACCCGTGCATGCAGGACCCGATCGCGTACCGGATCAAGTACGCGCCGCACCCGCACGTGGGCGACGCGTGGTGCGTCTACCCCAGCTACGACTACACCCACTGCATCGTCGACTCGCTCGAGTGGGTCACCCACAGCCTGTGCACGCTCGAGTTTGAGGTCCGCCGCGACTCGTACTACTGGCTCCTCGCCGCGCTCGACCTGTACCGGCCGTTTGTGTGGGAGTTTTCGCGGCTGACGCTCGCGCACACGGTGGTGTCCAAGCGGCGGCTGGCGGAGCTCGTGTCGACGGGCACCGTCCGGGGGTGGGACGACCCGCGCATGTCCACGCTCGCCGGCCTCCGCCGCCGCGGCTACCCGGCCGAGGCGATCAACCGGTTCTGCGCGGCGGTGGGGGTGTCCCGGGGGGAGAACCTCATCCCGCTGCACGTGCTCGAGCACTGGGTGCGGGCACACCTGGATGGCTCGGCGCCCCGCACGCTGGCCGTGCTGCACCCGCTGCGGGTGACGCTGACCAACTTTCGGGGCGACGCCGACGCCAGCGTCGACGCCGACGCGGACGGCGTGGAGGTGCTGTCGGTGGCCAACCACCCCAAGAACGCAGCCATGGGCGTCCGGCCCGTGCCGCTAACGCGGGAGGTGTTTATCGAGCGGGCGGACTTTCGCGAGGCCGACGCGAAAAACTATTACGGCCTCGCGCCGGGCAAGACCGCCATGCTCCGCGGCGCCTACCCGCTCCGCGTGACAGGCGTGCGGCACGACGCGGCCGGCGGCGTGGCCGGCCTCGACGCGGAGCTCGACTATGAGCGGACGACCAAGCCCCGCGGCGTGCTGCACTGGGTGTCGGCCGCGGCGGGGCGCCACGCGGCGGCCGAGGTGCGCCTGCACGCGCCGCTCTTCCGCTCGGCCGACGCGGCCAAGCTCGGCGCCGACGCCTGGGCCGCTGACATTGACCCGGCGTCCGAGGTGGTGGTCACGGGCGCGGTGGTCGAGGGCGGCCTCGCCGCCGCGGCGCGGCCGGGCGACCGCTTCCAGTTTGAGCGCGTCGGCTACTTTTGTGTCGATCCAGACAGCCGGCCGGGGGTGACCGTCTTTAACCGCGTCGTGTCGTTGCGCGAGTCGACGGGACGTGCGGGCATTGGGGGCTGAGTGCAGGGCGGGGGGGGAGGGGTAGAGAGGGGGGGCTTGGGGGAGGGGGGGGGGTAGAGGGGGGCTTGGGGGAGGGGGGGCGGATCAGGGGAGGCGGGTGCGGAAGAGTCGGGGGTGGCGGGGGGGAGCGGATGAGCGGAGCTCGGGGGGTCGGATCAGGGGATGCGGATGCGAGGGGGGGGGGGCAGCTTGGGGGGGGCGGGACTGGGAGTGCAGGCAGCTCGTCTGCTACTGTGGTCTTGGTGCATGCGCGCGCGGCCGGCGGCGCCCCCGTCTAGCCACCGCGGCTGCGGGGGGGGGGTCTGCGTCGCAGAATCTGCGACGCTTGTGGCCGCGGCTAGTGCAGTCGCCCGCGGCGGGCGCGGCTGTCATCGCCACCCGTAGCGCGCCCCGCGCGGCGGGGGTGGGGGGGCGGACGCCGTCGGATCTCACCCCCCGTCGGGGCTCTGGGAGGGGGGGGTGGGGGCGGGGGTGGTCCGGGCGGCAGGTGCGGCGCCCACCGCTCACGCGCCGCCGCCGCGGCGACGGCGGGCCGGACACGACCCGCCGGGAAGCGCGCCGCGCTGTGCGGCGGCGGCGACGGCGGCGGCCGCCGGCGCGCGCCGTGCGCTGGCCGCCCCAACCTCCTCCCATCCTCCCGAGAGGTGTCTGGCGCGTGTGCGCGCGCGCGCCGCGAGACCGCCCGCCGCTGCCGTGAAGGGGCTGTGGCGGGCCGCGCGCGGCCGGCGGGTGATTGCGGCAGTGCCACCAGCGGGCCCGGCCGTCCCCCTCCCCCCCCCCCCGCGCAGTGGTGTCAAACCCGCGAACGTCGGGCCATCGTGCCGCGGCGTGCACAGCCCCTGACGGGGCCTGTGAGAGGGGGGGGGACCGACCCCGAGTGCACGCCGCGTGCGTCGATGGCACGAAATTTTGCACTCTGTGCACAGATTATTGCACGCAGTGCACGCTGGAGCGCACGCCTTGGCACGCAGCAGTGCACGGACGGTTCGTGTTGCCAGATTATTTACTACGGCCCAATTCAACAAGTGTGGGTGGCCTGTGTACTGTGCTGGACCATAAGGCAAGGTCATTGGCGCTATCCTCGAAACCGTCACCGTCCGGCGGAATGAGGATGGATTTCTGAGAGTGAGGGCGTGCTTTGGGACAGCCCAACTACTGCCAATTGGGTTGTTTCGGGAATAGATCTGGGCCCGGCGTGCATCGGAGTGCACTGCTCCTTGCAAAGGCGTGCGCTCCACTGCGCATGGCCCGTGCCATCGCATGGCACGCAAAGCACAAAAACGTGCATCGTGTTGACGTCAGAGCGACTGAGGACGACGAGCATGGATTCCGATGACATACTGCAGGACGTGCTCATGCTCCAGTGCTCCCGTACGGCGGCTGGGAAAAAAAAGTGCTCCGGAACTCATGCCTCAAAAGTGTACGGCGCCGTGCGTCGGCGTGCCAAAAAACCGTGGTCTGAGACCCCTTGGAGTGAGGTTTTCACGCCGTTGCACGGCCGATTGCACGCCCAGAGGGCGAAAATTTGATCCGCGGACGTTCGCGGGTTTGACACCACTGCGCCGCCCCCCCCCCCCACCTCAGCGCGCCAAAAGCGCAGAGGAGCCGCGCTGCCCGACGCGGCGGCAGGTAGCAAAGGCTGCTGCCCGCCGCGCGCCACAGCGGCAGCAGCGGCCGCCGCGGGGGCGCCCACACGAGGCGGGCCGCACCCCCCCCCCTCCCACCCCCCCCCCCCCACCCGCCGCGGCGGCGGCGGTGCCCCCCGCCGGCCGCGCGCGCTGGCCGCGGTCGCCGAGCGCCCGGCGGTGCGAGGCGGCGCCGTGCGTCTGTGCCGCCGTGGGGGGCGGCGGCGGGGGGCGCGGCCCCGCGCGCGACCGCCGCCTCCGCCGGCGGGGGGGTGCCCACGTTCCCCGCCGCGGCACCCGACGGCGGCCGGGCGGCAACGCCTCTGGGGTGGCAACGGCGCGTCCCGCCGCCCGCACCCGCCGTCCCGACCCCGCAGCGCCAGTCCCTCCGCCGCGCACCCCCCCCGTTTGCCGCCGCCGCCGCCGTCGGTAGCGGGCGCCGCCGCCGACAAACCGTCCGCTCTTCTTTGCCCCCACCCCCCGCTCCTCCCCCGCGGTGGGGTCTGGACGGCCGACGGCGACGCGGCCGCTCTCCCCCACAGTGGCGCCATGTCCGCCGACGGGGACGCGATCCCCCCATCTCGCGGCAGCGCCATGTCGGCCGATGGGGGCACCCCCTCCCCCCCCAGCCGCCCCCCGCTCCCGCTGCTGCTGCGGCTGAGCAAAGCGCGCCTGCGGCTGCCGGTCGTCCCTCCCTTTGACCCCGATTCGGTGCTCCTGAGCCTAGCGGCGCCCGCCGGCAGCGGCGGCGGCGGCGGCGGCGTTGCGTTCAAAGTCATGACCACCCAGCCGCACCGCTTCAGCGTCAAGCCCAACAGCGGGGTGCTCGGCGCGGCCGCGACGGCGGTGGCGGCCGCCGCGGCGGCGGAAAGCGTCTTGGTCGCCGACGCCGTGGAGGTGGTTGTGCGGCGGGAGCTGGCGCCGCAGGCGGGCGACGGCGGCCTGCGGGAGCAGTTCAAGGTGTGGGCCGCGCCCGTGCCGGCCGGCTGGGCGGGGGAGCCGCTCGGGTCGGCCTTTTGGCGCGTCGCGCCGGTGCAGCAGACCACCCTCCGCGTGTCGACGCGCAAGGCGGGGAGCACAGGCCGGACCACCTCAGACGACAGCCACCCGTCCGCCGCGAGCGCCCCCGACGCGCCGTCGCCGGCCCGCTGCGCCATGGGCGTTGGCGACGGCGGCACTGGCGTCGCAGACGCGGCGGCGGCCGACGCGGCGGCGTCAGCGGCGGCGGCGGCCGACGTGGCGGCGGCCGACACGGCGGCGGCAAACGCGGCGGCGGCCGAGGCGGCGGCGGCGGCGGCGACGGTGGCCGCGGCGGTCACCACGGCGGCGTCGACGGCGCCAACCACCGCCACCGCCGTGGCCGCGGCGGCCGCGCTGGGCGCCGCCATCGCCGCGGCGGCGACGCCGCGGGAGGTGCGTGAGCGGCACGCCGCCGCCGCGGCGCGGGAGGCGTCGCTCGTCGCCGCCCTCGACGCGGTGCGAGTGGCGGTGACGGGCGCGCGGGGGGAGCTGGCGCGGCTCGCCGTGTCGGCCGACGCGGCGGCCGCCGCCGAGGCCGCCACCGTCGCGACGGATACGGTCGTTGCTCGGCCGCGCGGGGGGTGGCCGCCGGGGGGGTGGTGGCTGGGGGGGGGGCGGGGGGGGGCACCCACGCCGCCAATGGCACCGCCCCGCGTGGGGTGGTGGCTGGGGGCGGGGGGGGGGGGGGAGCGCCAGCACCGACGCTGCCGCCGGCGCCGGCACCGGCACTTCCGCGGCGGTGGTGGCAGAGGCGGTGGCGGCGGTCGAGGCGGCCGAGGCGGCCAAGGCGGCGGGGGCGGCGCGGGCGGCCGCGGCGGCCGCCGAGGCGGCTGAATCGGAGGCGGCGGCGGTCGTCAAGGCGGTGGCGGCGGCCGAGGTGGCCGACGCGGCCAAGGTGGTCAAGGTGGCCGACGCGGCCGACGCGGCCGAGGCGGCCAAGGCGGCGGCCGCGGCGGCAACGGCGGTTACCGCCGCCACCCCCGTGCCGCCGCCCGGCCCAGAGGCGCTGGCGGCGGCCGAGGCGGCGGCGGCGGCGGAGCTGGCCGCCGCCGCCGCCGCCGAGGCGGCCGCCGCGGCCGTAACCGCGGCGGCCGCCGCCGCCGCGGCGGCCGCCGCGGCGCGCACGGCGCCCACCGCGGCGGCGGCGGCAGCGTCGGCGGCGCCGACGCGCGCACCGCCCGCCCCCACCGCCGCCGCCGCCGCCGTCGCGCCCGGCGGCACAGGGGCGGCGGCGCGGGAGGCGGCGCCCGCCGCCGCCGCCGCCGCCACCACTGCCGCCGACGTCGGGTCGGTGGCGCGGGAGGCGCCCGCCGCCGCCGCCGCCGTCCCCACCGGCACGGGCGGGGGCGCGCGGACGCCGGTCGTGACGGGCGTGGTTGCGAATGGCGTGGCCGCGCGGGAGGTGCCGCCGCCGCCGCCGCTGCCGGCGGGCACCGTTGGCGGCGGCGTCCTCGCGGCGCTGTGTGGGGCGGCGGGGGTGGCGGCCAAGGTGGTGCTGTGACCGCCGCCGCGGGCGGCAGAGCGCGCGGGGAGGGGCCGCGCGGGGGAGGGGGGAACGTTGTGAACGTTGGCGGGTGGGGGGAGGGAAGGGGGGGCTGGAACTTTGAACGATGGCGGGTGGGGTGGGGGAGGGGGGGGGGGGGGGGCGCGGTGGGACCGGAGGCCGCTCGGCAGCGGTGGCGGACGCGGTGCCGCGGCGCAGGCCGCCGGCGGGGGTGGTGCGCAATGGTGCATGTGGGCGGTGCATGGGGATGGGGGCGGCCCGACGCGCGCGTGAGCGTGTCGGGTGGCGGGGGGGGGGGAGGACGGGGTCGGCCGTTCGAGCCGGCGCGGTCGCAGCGGGGGGCGACACCGGTGCACCCGATAAAGACTTACACCTTTCTTTTTTTTCGTCGGCCGCCCACGTGCGGGACGACCCGAGCCCTACCGCCTCCCCGCTCACTGCACTCCACGCGAACGTCCTCTTCCCAGCAGTGCCGACCGCCTGGACCGGTGTGCGTGGGGGAAAACCTTCTCCCCGCTAGCTCCCCCCCGTCTCCCCCCCCCCGTCTCCACCCCAATCCCCCTCCTCCCCCCCCCCGCCCCGGCTACCGCGTGGCCAGGTTGATAAACTCCTTGCGCAGCGCCGGGTCCGTCCGGAACACCCCCCGCATGCAGTGCGTGACGGTCGACGCGCCGACCTTTTGGACCCCCCGCATGACCATGCACATGTGGGTGGCCTCGACGAGCACCGCCACCCCCCGCGGCGCCAGGATCTCCGCCACCGCGTCCGCAATCTGCGTCGTCAGCCGCTCCTGCACCTGCAGCCGGCGGGCGTAGAGGGTGGCGAGGCGCGCCAGCTTGGACAGCCCCACCACCTTGCCGTTCGGGATGTACCCGATATGCACCTTGCCGTGGAAGGGCACCATGTGGTGCTCGCACAGCGAAAAGACGCTGATGTCCCGCACCAGCACCAGCTCCGTGTGGTTCTCGTCCCACTCGGCGTCGCCGACGAGGGCCGCGGGCTCCGTCTCGGTGTAGCCGCTGGTGAAAAACTGGAGCGCCGCGGCAAAGCGGGCGGGCGTCTTGATGAGGCCCTCCCGGTCGGGGTCGTCGTCGAGGCACTCGAGGATGGTGCGGACGGAGCGGGCGATCGTCGCCGACCGCTCCGCGTCGTCCATGTGCTTGCGCTTGCGCGAGCCGCCAGCGGGGGGGGGGGGGGCGTCCGCAACGAGGGAGGAGAGGGAGCCGCCGGCGGCGGCCACCAGCTGCTGCTGGCCACGACTTGCGGGGGGAGGGGGGCCGGGCGGCGACGCCGCCGACGCGGCCGCCGCCGCCCCATTCGCCACCGGCGGTGGGGGCTGCGCGGCGCCACCCGCCCCCGGCTGACACGCGTCACGCGGCCGGGCCGCCGCCGCCAGTGGCGGAGACGCGTGCCCGTTGGCAACGCCCCCCGCCGTGCCGTTCATCCCCCCCGGCAGTGCCGCCGCTGCAGCAGCAGACGCCGCTGCAGTCGCAGCGGCGGCGGAAGCGGCGGGTGGGAGTGGCGCCCCACGCAGCGCCTCGACAGCGGTGGTAGCAGCAGCGGCGCCGGCGGCGGCAGTGGCAGCCCCCGCGGGCAACGTCCCCCCTGAGCTCCCGTCCGCGGCCGCCGCTGGTGACGGCCCGTCGGCCGCGGGCGGGGCGCCCCCCGCCAGGCCGCGCTTGGCCCCCGCCGCCGCGGCCGCCGCCGCGGCCGCCGCCACGCCCCCGTCTGCGGGGACCCCATCATGCATTCTCTCGCGAGGGGGGAAGGGAAGAGCGGGGGGGGCATGCGGCGGGGGAAGCCCACCCGCACACGCAAGCAAAACGCCGCGGGGAAGAAAAAAGGCGGGAGGGGAAGAGCGGAGCGGGCAGGAGGGGGGGCAGCAGCAGCGGTCACTCAGGGGGGCAAGGCCGCACCGCCGTCGCCGGCACCGGAGTCTCCAACAGCGACCGCAGCGGCCGACGGCGCACAGCCGACGGAGGTCACCGAGGAACGTCCCAGACGCCGCCGCGGAGAGCAGACTACCACGGACAGGCCGTTGACACGACGTCAGTGAGCAAAGCCGCAGAGGGGGCGAGGAGGGCGAGCAGAGGAGGGAGATGGAAGGCGGGGCCGGGACAAAGGGAAGGGGAAGGAGAGAGGGCGGGGGAGCGGAGCAAGCGGACCGCAACGGCCAGCAGCACACCCGCCGTACTGCCGTGCGGAGGTCTGCCCGCCGACGACCCGTCCCCAATGGCGCCGCGCCGGCGGCTGCCGCACGCCAATGGCAGCGGCCGCTCGGCGGCGGATGGCGGCGGACCGCGTGGGGGGGGGGGGGGGGGCGGAGACCCGCAGGTGCCCGCGGCCCCAATCCGGAAGAGGTCCCCCCCCCCCGTCCCAGTCATGGCACAACTCAACATCTCCGTGGCCCCAGTCGATCGGCGGTGGAGGTTGGGTCCGAAAAACAGAGCAGCTCCAGAGAACGACCCAGTCGTGCGTGTCGCAACGCGACCGCGCTGGGCGAGTCTTTCCACTCACGCGCGCCCTTCCACTTGGAATCACGCATACTGTTGGGACAAGTGGGCTGCCCTTTCGAAAACATCCGAGGAAGAACTCAAAAAGCCGCGTCCGATTGAATGGTTGGCGGAGCGGGGGCCCGACACGGCGATCACGTCGGGCGCCCCGGTCTACAGAGGCGGCAGCGACAGCAACAGCTCCGGCCGCACCGACAGCGAGCCAGAGCGACGGCAGCAGCAGCGCCACTGCCGTCCGTGTCTGGCTTACCCGGCGTCTGCGGCCACCTGCAAGCGGCGCGCAACTGTTCAGCGGCTCGGAAGAGGCGACGGAGCGTGAAAGCACTTTTGGTAGGCGCTGGAGTCGTTTTATTGAGTCTTCGCTGGGTGGTCTCTCCCGGAGGTGTCTCCTCTGGTCGTTGGATAGCAGTGGCAGCCACGCATCCGCAGCGGCGGCCGCCGCTCCTGGCGCCGCAGCTCCTGTGGTCGCCGCCCCCGTCATTGCCTCCACCTCAATCACCTACGGTTTACCACCGCGCCCGCCCCGCACTGCGAGGCAGCGGCTGCCTTTACGCCTCCTGGGATCGACGTGGCACTGGTCGCGGCGGCGCCCGCGGCGGTCGTGGCAGTCGCGGCGGCGGCGGCAGCGGCGGCGGCGGGCGCGACCGTGACGGTGGCAGACGCGGGTGACGCGCAGGGTTCGCACCGGGAGGGGTAGGTTCTGCGGCCCGCCGCCGCCTGGGGCGACCCGCTAGGGTGGGTCGGCGGCACAAATGGCCCCCTTTCTCGGTTTTTCTGCTCGGTTTGGCTTTTTTGTGTGGGTTTTTTCCTGGAATGATCCAGCGCGAGTTTGGTAAATCCAACGTGTACAAGCGAAAATTGTAATTGAGCTACAACTCCGTATACCTCGACTTTGAGTCATGTGTTGACCACGTGTCACGGACCATTGAGGATCGCCGCGGTGCGGCATCCGCATCCGCCTCCTTCCGCGGCATCGCCCTCCTGCGGCCACCAAGCCGGCCTTTGACTGGGCGCCGACACCCGTCCCCCCCCCCCTCCCTGTTTTCCCCACTCACTCTTCCCTACCCTCCTCCCCCACCCACCATGGAGCCACCCTACCTCCCACTCCCCCCCCTCCCCCCCCGCATCCGCTCGCTCACGCCCGGCACGTGGGCGCACTCCACGATGGCGGTCCGCCTCCGCACCGACATCCTCTCCCGCGTCTACCGCGAGAACGACCTGCCGCCGGCGCCGCTCGCGGCGGTCCGCGCCCTCGACGCGGAGCTGTCCGCCGCGGCAACCACCCCCCTCACCCTGCTCCCCGCCGACGATGGCGGCGCCGACGCCGCCGCGTGGGCGGCCATCCTCGCGCCGCACGTGGCCGCGCGGGAGACGTGGCTGTCCGCCCCGTGGCTGGTCACCGAGTTTTACGCCTACCGCCGGCTGCTGGGCGGGCTCGGCTGGTTCCGGGATGTCGCGGACGGCGTGGCGGACGCGCGGACCGACCCGTTTGTGCGCCAAAAGGAGCTGGGGCTGCTCGCCGCCGCGGACCGCGTCGACGCGCTCGCGGCGGTGGTGGACGCGGCGGCGGCGGTGGGGGGGGCGGAGCTGGGGAGTGACGCGACGGCCGCGCGGCTGCTGCAGGTGAGCCTGTGGGGGAACCGCAGTGACCTGTCGCTGTGGCCGGTGGGGAGTGAGGCCGCCGCCGCGGCGGGGGGGGGGGGGGGGGCGCCACCGCCGGCGGCAATGGCGCCAGTGGCGGCGGTGGGGGTGGTGGTGGTGGCGGCGGCGGTGGGGGTGGTGACGGCGGCGGCGATGACGGGCGGCTGCTGGCCGACGATACGCCCGCGGTGCTGGCGCACCTGCGCCGCTGCCGGGACGCGGCGGCGGCAGCCGGCACCCCCCCCCCGCCCATCCACATTGTCGTGGACAATGCGGGCTTTGAGCTCTTCACCGACCTGGTCCTCGCCGACGGCCTCTTGTCTGGCGGCTGGGCGTCGACGGTCGTCCTCCAGTGCAAGAGCCACCCGACGTTTGTGTCGGACGCGATGGCCAAGGACGTGGCGTGGGCGGTGGCCGAGGTGGGGCGCTCGGCGGTGGCCGCCACCGCCGCGACGGGGCGGCGGTGGGCGGCGCACCTGGCGGCGGGGCGGCTGGTGCTGGTCGAGCACGATTTTTGGGTGCAGCCGCTGGCGTTTTGGGAGATGGACGACGCGCTCCGGCGGGCGCTCGGCGAGGCGAGCCTGGTCGTCGTCAAGGGCGACGCCAACTACCGGTTCGTTTCGAGGGGAGGCGAGGTGGCTGGGGGGGGGGGGGGGGAGGGGAGGGTAGAACCGGTTTGCCGCTCGCGCGCCTACCTGGCGGTAGCGTCGGGGCGAGCTCCGGGGGGGGGGGGGGGGAGGCGCCTGCAGACTACGCGGCGGCGGTGCGGGGCCGTCTGGGCGCGTCGGCCGCCGGCCGCCGCCGACCATCGCCGCCGCTGCCGCCGCCGCGGGCGTCTCGGTCGCCACCGCGCTGGGGGGTTGCCACCCGTTTGGCTGCGCCCGCCCCTGCCCGTCGCGCCGCGCCGCGCGCGCGGGCGGCGCCCGCTCGTCGCGCGCGTGAGGGGGGCAGGGGGGGGTGCGGCCGCCGCCGCCGCGGCGTCCCCACCCACGCGGCGCGGCGGTGTGGGCGGCGTGCGCGGCGGTGGCGGCGGCTCCTGTTCGCCCCCTTCCGTCAAAGCTCTTGGCGGGCGTACTGACTGGGGTAGACCCCGTGTCCTCCCACCGCTGACCGTGTTTCCACGTCCCTGTTCCCCCCCCCCCCCGTCCCCCCTCCCACCCCTGCCCTCCACCTCTCACTCCCTCCCCCCCCTCTTCCTCGACCCCTCCCTTTCCCTCCCAGGCGCCTCCTCGGCGACCGCCAGTGGGCGTTTGACACCCCCTTTGCCGACGTTGCCGCCTACTTCCCCTGCCCCGTCGTGGCGCTGCGGACGCTCAAGGCGGAGCTCGCCGTCGGCATCCCGCCGGCCGCCGCCGCCGCCGCCGCCGCGGCGGACGCGGCGTGGCTCGTGTCGGGCGCGTTTGGCGTCGTCCACTACTGCCACCCGGCCGAGACGCTCGCCGCCCGCCGGCGGGACGCCGCCGCCGCCGCGCCGTCGGCGTGAGGCGGCGGCCGCCGCGGCGCCGCCGCGGCTGCCAAGGTGATTCGGGGGGGGGGGGGGGGGGGGGGGGAGCTGGTAGGGATGGGTGGCCAGCCGGCCCGTGCTGGTCTTTGTGGGCGTACCGCGTTGCCCGCCCGTCCAGCCGCCAGTCCCGTTGGCGTGGCGGACCACAACGGAATAAACGATCGCGCTGGACGGGCGCGGCCGTCAGCCCGCCGTGCGAGGAACCGCCCCGCGTCCACAGCCCACCGCGCGTCGGTGGCGGTCCGCCGCGCGGCGGTACCGCCGCATCCCACCACCACACGGGGGACAGCTCGGGGCTCCCGACCACCCCGTCCGTACCCCCCATCCGTACTCCCGACGCGGACAGACCGCACTGACGTGGGGGGGGTCAGGCACGCCACGCCCGATACCGCCGCGCAACGCCCCGACCTGCCGCACGGAGGGGGCGGTAGGGGTTGGCAGAGGAGAGCAACGCACGCGACAGCACCCGGGGGCCAAAAAAGGGGAAAGGGGGGACGCGTGCAGGGGGGGAGGGGCGGGGGGGGGGGGGAAAGGCGCCTGCCGGCTGCGCGCGGCCCTGCTGGTCTGCGCCAGTGACGACGCCAATGCTGGCACGCCGCGGGCACCGCCGGCGGCGCGTCCTTCCCCGGGCGGCAGCGGCGGCCACCGCGGGCGGCGGGGCGGTCAAGCCGGCGGCGGCGCACGCCGACGCCCCGCGCGCGGCTGGCGGCCACCAGGCGTGTCAGTAGCGGTCTGGGTAGCCGCCGCCCATGTCGCAGTAGCGGCCGACGCCCAGACGGCAGCCGCGGCCGCCGCCACGGTCAGTCGTATGAAGCGGCGGGGGCATCGCCGCCGGGGCGGCCATAGGCACCGCCGCCACCGCCGCCGCCGCCGCCGCCACCGCCGCCGCCGCCACTGACCGGCGGGGGTCTGGGCGGCGGCGGACCGCCGCCGCGCGGCCCGCCGGGGGCGCCCCCACCGTACGTGCCCGGGGGCGGAGGCGGTGGACCGCCCTAGGCGCCGCCGCCCACCTCCCCCCCCGCTTCTCCGCCGCCGCCGCCACCACCGCCCGCCGCGGGCGGCCCGTCACCGCCGCGGCCCGCCGACGGGCGCCGCGGTGACGACGACTGCCGCCGCGGCGGCGACACGCGCCGCGTCGGCGGCGGCGGCGACAATGGCCGCCGCGGCGGCGACAACGGCCGCCGCGGCGGCGACAATGGCCGCCGCGGCGGCGACAATGGCCGCCGCGGCGGCGACAACGGCCGCCGCGGCGGCGACAACGGCCGCCGCGGCGGCGTCGGGCGCCACGGCGGCGACGGGGGGGGACGCCGCCGCCGCGACGCAAACCGCGGCGGCGGCGGCGACGCAAACCGCGGCGGCGGCGGCGGCGACGCAAACCGCGGCGGCGGCGGCGGGTGCCGCGGCGGCGACGGGTGCCGCGCCGCCGGGGGAGCGCCGCGGTGGGAAAAGTCGCCCAAAAGGCTGCCGCCGCTGCCGCCGTAGCCGCCGCCGTCGCCGCGCCCGCCGCCGCCGCCGCCGCCGCCACCGCCACCGTCGGCGGTGCCGGCCCAGCCACCGGCTGTGCCGGCCGCCGGCGGCCGGCCGGCCGCCCCCCACCCGCGCCCACCGTCGCCCGCCCGCGGCGGCGGCGGCGGTGACGGCGGCCGGTGGGCAGCCCGGCCGCCGGGCCGCCCGTACGCCGGCGACCCCCCGCGACGCCCGTCCCCGTCGCGGCCGGCAGCGGCCGGCGGCGGCGGCGGCGGCGGCGGCGGCGGCTGCGGCGAGTAGCTGCGTGCCGGTGGCGAGTAGCCGCGTGCCGGCGGCGAGTAGCCGCGCGCCGCCCGGTCGGCGGCGGGCGGGCCCCCCGCGGCCGGCCCGCGCGGCCGCTTGGCCGGCGCGCCGCCGCGGCTGGCCGACCGGCTCCGCCAGCGGACCGCCCCGCCGCCGCCCCGCCGCCAGCCGCCGGCCGGCCGCGGCGACCGCGACCGCGACCGCGACCGCGACCGCCGTGGGGGGGGAGCCGGCGACCACGACCGGGATGCCGCCCGGCGGTGGCGGTCGCGGACGCCGCGGTCGCCGCCGTCGCCGCGGTGGTCGCGGTTACCGCGGTCGCCATGGTGGTCGCGGTGGTCGCGGTCGCCGCGGTGGTCGCGGTCGCCGCGGTCGCCGTGGTCGCGGCGGTCGCCGTGGCCGCCACGGTCACCGCCGCGGTCGCCACCACGGTCCCCGCCGCCACCCCGGCGGTCACCGCGGAGGCGCCCCAACGACGACGGCGACCGTGACGCCGACCGTCTGCCGGTCGGCCGGCCGCCATGGCGGGCCGGCGAGCCGCCCCACCGTGACGGCGGCGAGCCGCCCCACCCGCCGCCGCTGCCACCCCGCCGCGCCGCCGCCCCCGCCCCCGCCGCCGTCGCTGTCGAGGCGGACCCGGCCGGCCGGCCGGCGCCCCGCTCGCGGCCGCCATCCACCTCGCGCCGCCGCCACGCCGCGTCTACCGCGTGCCGCGACGGCGCGGACGGTGGCGGCGGCGGCAGCGAGCCGCCCCGCCCCGCCGCCGCCTCCCCCGCCGCCGACAGCGACCGGTGGCGGCCGTGCCGCGGTGGGCGCCGCGACGGTGAGCCGCTGCGCGAGCGGGACGCCCGGCGGGACGCCCGCCGGTACGCGGCGGGGGGGGTGAGCGTGTCCCCGCCGCCGCCGCCGCCGCCGCCGTCGCCGCCGCCGCAGCCGCCGCCCGCCGCCGCCGTCGACGGCGACGAGCCGCCGTGCCGGCGGGACGACGACCGCCACGCGCCACCGCCGCCGCCGCCGCCGCCGCCGCCGCCGCCGCTGCCGCCGTCGCCACCACCCCCGCCGCCACCACCCCCGCCGCCACCTCCACCACCGCCGCTGCCGCGGCCGCTACTGCCGTCGCCCGTCGGGTGCCGCCCCCCCCGCCGCCCGCCGGGCGACCGCGACCGCGACCGTGACCGCGACCGCGACCGCGACCGCGACCGCGACCGCGACCGCGAGCGGCGGCCGCGCGGGTGGTGGCTGCTCGACGCGCCGCCCGACCGCCGGGCGGGCACCGCCTCGGGGGGTGCCCAGGAGGAGGCACTGGGCGGCGCCCCCGCCACGGCCGGCACCGCCGCGGCAGACGACGCCGCCGCGGGCGTGGCGGCCGTCGCGGACGCCGCGGCCGCCGTCGCGGCCGTCGCGGACGCCGCGGCGGCAGCGGCCGCGTCACCGCCGCCGCTGCCCCCACCGCCGCCGCCGCCGCCGCTGCCGCCGCCGCCAGTGGACACCGCGGCGGCGGGGCTCCAGTCGAGCGCAGAGACGGGCGCGGCGGCCGTGACCGCCGGGGCGGGCGGCGGTGGGGAAACCCCAGGCGGCGGCGGCGGCGGCGGTGGTGGAGGGGGGAAAACCCCCGCTGGCGGCGGCAGCGACGGGGGGACAGCCGCCGGCGGCGGCGGCGGCGCGGGCACCCCCGGCGGCGGTGGCGGCGGCGACGGGACGGCCGGCGGCGGTGGCGGCGGCGGGGGGACCCCCGTCGGCGGCGGCGGCGGCGGCGGCGGCGGCACCGCCGCGGCGGCCGCCGGTGGCACGGCGGCCGGCACCCCGGCGGCAGCGGCGGGCGTCGACGCCACCGCCGCCGCCGCCGCCGCCGCCGCCGCCGCCGCCGCCGCCGCCGCCGGCACCGCCGGTACCACCGGCGGCACCGCCGGTACCGCCGGCGGCACCACCGCCGGTACCGCCACCGGCACCACCGCCGGTACCGCCACCGGCACGTCCGACGCACCCAGTGGTGCCGCCGCCGCCGCCGCTGCCGACACGACCGCCGCGGCCGCCGCGGCGGCCGACGCAAACACCGCCGCGGGCGGCGGCGGCACCGGCGGCGGCGGCGGCGCCAATGCCGCCGCCGCCGCCGCCGCCGCCGCCGCCGCCGCCGACGGCGGCGGCGCCCCCCCCCCCCCCCCACCTCGGCGGCGGCCGCCTTGTACGCGCGGAGCGCGTCGAGGCGGCGGGTCCAGGTGCGGAGCTCCGCCCGCGCCGCGGCGAGGGCGGCCGCCGCCGCGGCGGCGCGGCGGCGCTCGGACGCGAGCATGTCCTCAACGAGGGCGGCGAGGGCGGGCAGGCCTGGGGGGGCGGGGGGGGGGGCGGGTGCGCCGCCATGGTGGCCACCCGCACCGAGAATACGGGGAGGGGGGGGGGGGAAAGCGCACGACAGAGGGACGCAGGCGGGCGGACAATGGGGGGGGGGAGGGGGATAGTAGGGGGAAGAGGGGGGGATGGGGGGATGGCCGGCGGCCGGTCCCGACCGCTGGCGGCCTCTCCCAATGGGGAGGCCGGTCGCGGCGACCGCCGCGGGAGGCGATGAGCCGCCCCCGCGGCGCACCCGCCGCCGCCGTGGGGGGGGAAAAGACGGCGCCACCGCGGCGCGCGCCGCGGCCGAGGCCGACGTTGGACGCGCGGGGGGCCGCGGCGCCAAGGCGGCGCGGCGCGGCGCCGCGCGCGCAGGGACGATCGCAATTGGACCGTACATGAGACCTCGTCCGGCACGCGGGCGGTCAGTACCTGAGATTTGTGCACACGTGGCGAATGATTCAATGAACATGAGCTGGTCTGCTGGTTTATCCACATTGCGCCGGTAAGTAGGATTCACGTTCTTTTTTCTGTGTGTCACCTTGGGGCTGCCGCACTTCCCAGTGTCCACAAACACAACTCGACCGACACACAAGCGGCCGGCGGCCGCGGGGCGCGCGCCGACCTCCACCCATAACCTGCCTGCGAGCCTTCGTCAATAACAGGGGAAACGAGCTCTCTGCAAGGGTCGCCGCTCTCCCCCGAGCCTGCCCAAATCCCATCTGGGTTCCAGAGGACATGACATTTGATTCCTTTCTTGTAGAGGACCCTGGCTTGAGAAATGGGCGGATGTGATGAAAACTTTGGTTGACATCCACATGTCAAAAGGGAAGCTCTGGAATACTCTTGCCACTTGGATTGTTCCCTCTACTTTGACCCTGGATCGACCTCCCGTAGGTTCTCACCGCGGTCCCCTGCCGCGGCAGTGACGCCACCCACTGTCGACCGACCACCCAAAGATTCGCTTCCTGGGGACGGTAGCTCCCGTCGTTTTCCGCCCCCCCGTCGCCCGTGACACTCCGGAAATCTGTGCTCGTCAAGGACGGTCCGTCCGCAGCGGCTGTGCCAATCCAAGCTGCCACGTATACATTATTTTCCTCAGAGTACCCAATTTTTTTTTGTGGTACAACAAAAAGATCACATGGGCGCGTACCCTCATACCCAACCCCCCGGCCCATTCCCCGACGGATGCGGCCTCGGCCCGATCTGCTCCTCGCGGAGGGGGGGGACGACTGTTGCTCCTGCGGCCACTGCATGACGCCCCCACCGGCGGTGGCGCCCGCCTACCCCCCGCAGCGGGCCGCGTTGGCAGCCTTGCTGCCCACCCCCCGCTACTGTACCGCGCACGCGCGGTGGCGGCGGGGCACCGTTGTCGCCCGCGGCAGGGGAGGGGGGGGGGGACGCTGCCGAGCCGCGGCCGGCAGTCGCCGCGGCGCCACACGGCCTACGACTGGCAGTGGCACCGCCGCGCGCGGGGACGCGCCCGCTCGTGCCGCCGGTGGGTGGGTGCTCGCCCCCGCCTCGCCACACTCGCTCTTGATCGTTTGGCAGCGCCACTGGGGGGGGGGGCCCGACTCGCTGGCTGGCCGGCGCGGAGACCGCCACTCCCCGCGCGCCGCTGTCCGTGTCGGGCACGCCCCCCCCCCCCCCGCCTCCCGCCCCCCCCTGCGGGCGCGTTGCAAGCCTTTGGATAGGGCGGCCTCGTGCGGCGCGTGCCGCCACCTGCTGCCGCCGGTGCGGCGCTGGCAGCTGGCCCCGCATCCGCGGCCGGCAGCGCCGCCGCCGACCCCCCCCCCGCCCCATCGTCCCCGCCTCCCCCGCCCACCCGCGGCCGACGGCGGGCGCCCTCTCCCGCATGGCGCCGCCGCGCACGTCCCGCCGCCTCGGCCGCCCGCCGCCGCCGCCGCCGCCGCCGCGCGCCCATCAGGGCAGGCAACAGGGTGCGCCGCGGCGGTGGCGGCGGTGGCGGCGGCGGTGACGGCGGCGGCGGCGGCGGCGGCGCGCGGTGGCGGCGGCGCCGCCACGCCAATTTCCATGCGCGCCGCTGCCGGCTGCCGCGGCAGGCGGGGGTGGGTGGGGGTGGGAGGCACGGGGGTGGGTGGGGGTGGGAGGCACGGGGGTGGGTGGCGCGGTGCTGGGGGGGGAGTGCCGCCCACGCTACAAAGCGGCGGCCGCGGCGGGCGGCGCTCGGCCGACTGTCGTTCTCTCGCCCACCCGTCACGCCCGCCCGCGGCTGGCTGTAGATAACGCGCCGACGGTAGCACGCGGCCTGACACGCCGCTGCACACGTGGCCGGTGTGCTGGCTGCCGAGCGGCGCCCGCCCGCTACCCACTGGGCTGGACTGCGAGTGGTCTAGCCGACGCTCGCCGCCCCATCCACTCCACCCTGCCTACTGCCCACCCGGCCGCTCGCCCACCCGCCGACCCGCCCGACCTCCCGGCCAGCCGCTTGGGCCGTTTGCCGCGTGCCCGTGGCGCACCGCACCCTGCACGGGGAGACCCGGCGGCGCTCCCCCTCCCTGGCTGCCCCACCTCCGCAGCTGACGTTGGCATCCTCCATTCCCACCTCCTCCCTCCTCCTTCTGCTCTCTCCCCCCCCCTTGTTGGCATCATGGCCGCGGCGCTCCCCCCCCCACCCCCTGCCCGCCACCCCGGCGGCGGCTGCCGTCACTCGCAGTGTCGCTCCTCGCCGCCGCCGCGGCGGCCGTGGCGGCAGCGGCCGCGCCCGCCGGCGCGGCAACGCCGCCCGCTGTAGCCAAGGCGCTCCTCCCCGCGCGGCTCTACCTGACCCGGAACATCACGTACGACGACGTGTGCTCCGAGTCGGGCCCCCAGCCGGTGCTCCGCACCATCCCCGAGCGCGGCGGCGGCCGCTGCCCGCCGCCCGAGCTGTTTGGCTCGGCCGTCGTGTCCATCCCCGCGGCCGGCGGCCGCGGCCCCGCCGCGCTCGCCATCACCGTCGACGATGACGTGTACGTTGCGCGGTACGCGTCGGTCGCGGACTGGGCGTCGGGGCGGGTGGCCGCGTCGGTGCCGCTGCGGCGGCGGCTGTCGCGGCGGTTCCCCAACGACTTTATCGTGACGTTTGGGGAGGGCCTCGCGACGGTGGGCGACGTGGACGGCGACGGCGCGACGGACCTGGCCATCTACGCGACCATCCGGCCGGTGGGCGCGCGGGGGGCGGCGGCCGCGCCGACGGGGGCGGTGTTTGTCATCACCCTCAAGGCGGACGGGAGCATGAAGGACGCCAGCATCATCCGCCTCGGCGCCACGTTTGGCTGCCCCGCCGGCTCGGCGTGCACCTACGCGATGGAGGCGGTGGGGGATGTGAATGGCGACGGCTACACGGACCTGGTCATCGCGACCAACTGGCGGTCGACGGCGGTGGTGCTGCTGCACCCCGAGGCGAACGGCATGGTCCGCCAGGTGGTGGCCGGCCGCAACCCGTGGTACGCGGGCGGCAAGTTTGTGCCCGACGCGCCGTCGGTGGTGGCGCTCGGCGACCTGGACGGCGACGGCGTACCCGACGTGGCCATCAACGACCCCTACTACAAGGGCAACAGGGGCGCCGTCGTGGTGCTGCTGCTGGCCAAGGACGGGTCGCTGCGGAAGGAGGTGACCATCTCGCCGGGCGCGGGCGGCCTCCCCGCCACGTTTGACGCGCCCAAGAGCTGGGCGGGGCTGCTCGCGTGGGGGGGCGTCTCGCCGGGCGTCCAGTCGACGGTCGCGGTCGGGACGGTCGGCTCGCGGCGGCTGACGTACTTGTACCTCACCGCCGGGGGGGTGCGCGAGTACCGGCCGGCGGTGGCGCCGCAGGCACTCCAAAACCTCGACAGCCTCGCCCTGTACGAGGGTGCGTTTGGCTCGACGCTGACGACGGCGGGCGCGTCGGGGCGGGTGCTCAAGATCTTTACCTTTTCCTTGTAGCAGGGGGACGGGCGGCCGGGCGGGGCGGCGGCGGAGCGGCGGGCGACGCGGGTGTTTCCCTTGAAAGAGAGGGGACGGGTGGGGGGGGCGGCGGGCGGGGGGGGGGGGGGCACCTTGGTACGGACCGTACACTGCGCGGGTAACATGGCGTGAACGTATATATTTTGGGCTTGCTTGGACCTGGGACGGCTGTACAGCGATACCATGATCCATTCATTGCGTTTGACTTGCTCCGTCTCGCGTGTGTGCAGCACCAGGATAGCTAGCGTGTCAGCGTCCGCGCATGTGGCACACGTGCGCGACGGGCAGACCCGCAAGGCTCAGCGTTACCATTTCCGTGTGCTTTGCGGATCCCAGCGCTTCTCGATGGTGTGCCGCGACCGCGTCCAACGCAAGCAGGGTCGCGAGCAACCCGCCGTTGCAGCGGTCCCTCGGTCGCACGCGGCCGGGCCGCGGCGCGAGCCGCTGGGTGGATCCGACTGACGCTCGCGACGGCAGCGGCGCCGTCTGCGGTGTGGACCCGACGCCAACTTGGCCCAGGCATCCACACACGGAGCGTCCACGCGCGCTGACGACGCGGCACACACCCCACGCGCGCGCGTCCGCACAGCCACGGCGGGCGGAGGGCCGCAGCCTATAGCGACGGCGGCCGATAGCGCAGCGCACGGCGGTGCGCGGATGATCAATGGACAACGGCAGGGGCGGGCTCCCCCCCCCGCGGCCCCGTTCTCCATTGTCGCCACTGCCGCTGTTCACGGGAAGAAAAGAACAAAAGAGTACAGCCCACAACGCCGCCCCGCAACTGCACCCCTGAGTCCATCAGGGTTCATCGCGGCGAGCAAACAAATACACGGTGGAAGGCAGGAATAAAAGCGCAAAAAGAGAGGAAAAAAAAAAAGAAAAGAAACAAAGGAAGGAAAAAACTGGAGCCAACCGCCACACACCACCGCCCACCCCCCCCACACGCCAACCGCCCGTGGGGACCCCACCCACGGTCGAGGGGTAAAGAAGAAAAAAAAGCCAATCGCACGACCGGCAGTGGGGTTCCGACGGGCACATGACAGCGCCCCCGCCCGTACGCACCGCCGAGGGTACACGGGTACACAACCGGATCGCGACGAGACGCGAGCGCGTCACAGCGCGGGACGGGGACGCCCCACCAGCGCCGCCGCCGCCCACCGTCCCCAGCAACCGCGTACCCTTTCCCATCCTGCCGCGCACCGCCCAGGCCAACCCCCCCACACCGCACCACCCCACCACAACCCTCGCCGCAAACCACCCCCCCCCCCCCTACATCACCGACTACCACCTCACCCCATCACCCGCCCACCACCCCCCCCCACCGCCCAATCCACCTCCACCCCCCCCCCCCCGCCATCATCGCCACGCTCAACCCGACGCGGCGGCACCCCCCCCTCCCCCCCACGCGCGCGCGCGCGCGGCGGCGCACCCGCGGCGCGCTTACGAGTTGCCCACCGACCGCATCTGGGCGCCCGACGCGAGCTCCACCTTGAGGATCTTCCCGCCCATCTTTTGGATCCGCTGCTGCTCGGCGTACCACGAGGAGAAGGGCACCAGCTTGGTCGTGTACACGTTCTGCAGCTCCCGGTACGTGTACAGCCGCGACTGCGACGGCAGGCAAAAGGTCACCTTGAAGGCGCGCGTGTCCTTTTCCACCCCCGACGACTTGACAGACCGCCCGACGAGCGTGTTGCCGCCGCTGCCATTCATGTCATAGTTCATGCGCACGCCGGCCGCGGGGGCGGGGGGGGCCGAGCACACCGCCGTCGCCGCGGGGCGGGCGCCGAGGGTGGACCGGCCGGTAAAGGCGGTGGTGAGGGCAAACGCGGGGGCCATCCTGGCGGCGGGGTGGGGCGGGGAAGAGCGGGGGGGGGGGGCAGAATGGGGTGGGAGCGGCGCGGAGGGAGAGACAGCCGGGGGGGGACAATCGGGGCAGAGCGTGGGACGGGCGGTGGTGTGCGGGCGAGGTGTACAAAAGAGGGCGCGGGGGGGTGGCGTGTCGACGCGGCGGCGGTGGAGGTGGCGGGGGGGGCGGCGCGGGGCGCGGGGGGTGGTGCGCGGGCAATGGAGGCGACCTGCCGACGGCGGGCTCCACCGGCGGGCGCCTTGGGCCCCCCCCCCCCCCCCAGCCGCCCCTGGGCGCCCCCAGCGAGACCGCGAGGGGCGGCGGCGGAGACACGTTGCACCGACATGGGCGAGCGGGGGCGCGGGGGGGGGGGGGGGGGGCGCCGCGGGGGGTGCGTCGAGATCAGGATCTGGAGCGGCGGGTGGGAGCCCACGCGCGCCTCCGTGTCTGGGCGCGGCGCCGGGGGGGGGGGGCGGCGGCTTTGGCGGCCGCCGGCCAGGCAGCCGCACGTCCACGCCCCGAGCGGCGCCGCCGCGGCCGGCCGATGGGCGCTCGAGCCAATCTGGGTGTCCGTTGACGGTCGAATGTCTGGGATGGACGCGGTTCCCCCAGCGGGGGCCCGACCGACCCGATCCGCGTCCGGGGTGGCCCGTCGAGGGGCAGGGACAATCCCATCCCACCCTCAGTATTTGTATACGAGTCAAGTAAAATTTATCGAGGAGTTGGAAATGGGGGGGGGGGATTGCCGGAGGGGGGGCTTGGCGCCAACGCGCCGCCACAGGCGGCCGTTTTTTTTTGTTTTGTTTTTTTGGCGCGCCCCGCCCCGCGCACGGCCACGTCGACCGCCCGGCCGTCAGCGTCCCGCGGGTAATATACACGCCATCCCCCCCCCCCCCACCGCCGCCACGGCCAAGCGTCGGCGCGGCACACGCGCGGCGGCGGCGACCCCCCCCCCCCCCCCCCCCGGGGTCTCCCCCCCCCCCCAGCGTCGCACGCGCGCGGCGGCGGCACCCCGCCGCGCCCAGCGGCGGGCGTAACGGCCGCCGCGGCGACGGGCAGACCGACGCCGGCGGTGCCTGCGGAGCGGGGGAGCAGGGGGGGGAGGGGGGGTGGGTGGGGGGGGGGGTGCGGACACCCCCCCCCGCCTCCCCAGATGGCGGGAGCGCGCCGCCACTCCCGCGCGGCCCCGCGGCGCCCCCTCCCCCCCCCCACCCCTCCCCGTCCCCCCGCCCGCCCGCCCGCCCCGCCCGCGCCGACGGCACGCGGCTGGCGGCGCCGCTGCAACGGCGGCGCGGCACGCCGCGCGGCGGCGCCGCCGCGGCCGCCGCCGCCGCGGCGGCCGGTCGGCGGCCGGCGGCTGCGCGCGCGGGTCGTGTGGTCTGACGCGGCCGCCGGGCGGCGGCGGCCGGCGCGGGCGCCCGCTTGCAGACGCCGCGACCGGCGGCGGCCGCGGCGGTGGCGGCCGGCTGTGGTTGCCGCGGTTTTTGGGGGCGCTGCCGCCGCCGCCGGTCGCGTCACGGCCGGTGGCGCGGCCGCGGCAGACGCGCGGCCGCCCGACGCCCGCCCGCCGCCCCGTTTGTCCGTTCCCCCCCCCCCTTATTCCCAGTCGTCCTCTGGCGGTGCCTCGGACGGGGTTCACGCCACTGGCTTGGTCCGCTTGGTCTGACACGCAGCCTCCATCTCCCCCCCCCTGGACCTTGACCCCCTCCCTCCCCGCCTCTCTCCCTCGCCGCTCTTGCTCTCTCGCCGCTTCCTTGCGCCCATCCCCCCCCCTTCCCCCCCCTCTCCCCACCTCCCCCCCGTCTCCCGTCCCCCCCCCCCTTCCCCCGCTCCCCCCCCCCCCTTCCGTTTCCGTCCTCTGCTGCTGGCGTCCCCCCCCCCCCCCCCCCCCCGGTCTCCTCCTCTCGGTGCCTCTCTCCTCCCCCCCCCCCCCCCCCCCCCCAACACTGCTCCCGATGAAGGGCCTCAAAGGCCTGGGCAGCCGCCTCATCCACCGGCGCACCCTCTCCGACGATGGCGACGCCGGCAGCGTCGACGGGGACACGTACGACGATGGCGGCGTCCCCCCCTCGGCGGGGGTGTCGTACGAGTCGGTCGCGGCGTCCCCCCCCCCGGCGTCGGCAGCGGCCGGCCGTGGCTCCCCCGCCGCCTCGGCCGTGACGCCAGCTACGCGACGGGGACGACCAGCGGCGGCGGCGGCGGCGGCGGCGGCGGCGGCGCCGCCGCCGCCGCCGCCGCCGCCGCCGACGCCGCCGCCGCGGCGTACGACCCCGACTCGGCGGACCTGTACATGAACGACCTGCCGCTCGGCACCGCCCTCCGCGGCCTCGACGCGGTGCGGTCGCGGCTCGCCGCGCTGACCGCCTCGGCGACGGCACACAAGGCGGCGGTGGAGGCGGCGGCGATCGCGGGGCGGTCGCTGGGGGACCTCCTCGCGTCGGCGGTGCTGCGGGGGCCCCCCGACGGCAAGGCCGGCGGCGGTGGGGGCGGCGGTGTCGCCACCGCCGACGGAGACATGGTGGGCGGCGGCGGCGGCAGCGGCGGCGGCAGCGGCGGCGGCGGCGGCGGCGGTGGCGTGGCCATCACGCCGCCACCGGCCATCCGCGGGTACCTGCCCAAGGTGCGCGTCGACGCGGTCGGCGCGGTCGGCCACGCGCTCGCGGCGGAGGGCGTCGCGGCGCACGCGGCGGCGGCGTCGTCGGTCGCGCCGCTGGTCGGCCTCCTCTCCGCGTTTGAGGAGCGGTACGGCCGCAAGGTCGCGCCCCTCCGCCGGCGGTACGCGACGCAAAAGGGGGACTGGCTGCGGTTTGTGCGGCAGGCCGAAGCGGCGGGCCTCGTCGAGGGCGCCGCCGACGAGGGCGGCGGGAAGGAGGCGGGCAAGCGGCGCAAGCTGGAGGCCCTCGCGGGTGCCGCGGCGCCCGTGTGGAAGCGCACGAGCGCGGTGTTGAAGGCGGAGGCGTCGGTGCTGGCCGAGCTGACCGCGTGGAACCTGAGCCAGTGGGCGTTGGGGGTGGCGGACGGCCGGGCGGTGGCGGTGGGGGGGGGGGGAGGCTGTGGGGGGGGTGGGGGGGTCGTCGCGGCGGCCAAGGCGGCCAAGCTGAGGGGGGGGGGGGGGGGGGAGACGGAGAACGTGCCCCCATCGTGAGGGGGGGTCACGGTGACAGCGGCGGGTGGGGGAGGTGGCCGTGGCGTCCCCATCGTCGAGCAGGAGGAGGCGGGGGAGGGACCATGGGGGGGGGGGGGGACGAGGCTGGCGGCTGCCGCCTGGGCGTCGCTGTGCCCTTTGCCCCCGCTGGTTTTTCTCCGTTGCCCAGCTGTGTTTTTTTTTTTACTATATAATAGATGTGGTGTGTGACTGGCGTCTCCGGCTGCAGGTGGAGGGCCGGCGGCCCCCCCCACCGCCCGTCCGGTGACGGCTCCACGCTGGCGTGGGGGGGGGTTCCATCCACGCCGTGGCCGACGGCCACGGCGCGCAGCGGCGACGGGTAGAGGCGGCGGCGGTTCCCACACTGGCGGGGGAGGAGCCGACCGGCGGCGTCGACAACGGGAGGGGCGGCCCGGCCGCGGCCGCCCCGGCCGTCAGAGGCGGCTGGCCACCCCACCCCGCGTGCCGACGCTGCCGGCGTCCCATCCGCCGTCGCGGGCGGCGCGCGCCCCCGCCGTGGCCGCCACCACCACCGTGCGCTCCGCCCACGTGCGCAGACGGAGCGCCACGTGCGCACCGAGGCGGGCCGCCGCGGACGACGCCGCGGGGGGGGGCACCAGCAGGGAGTGCGAGTCGGGGCGCCACCGGCGCCACCGCGGCCTCGTGTGGGCGGCACGCCGTCCGCCACGACGCGCCGCGGCACCGCCTGGTGGGAACAACCGAAAGCAAAGGAAAGCCACACACAAAAAACGAAGAGAGCCCCTGGCAGACCACACACCCATCTACACACCAAACGAACGCGCTCGCGGCTGTGGGAGCTCCCGTGTGGGGGGGCGACGCCACCACCCACACGCGCCCAGCCGCCCACCCCACCAGCCGCACAACACCAAACCGCCGACCCCTACGAGGAGAGGAGCAACAAAGAAGAAGCGCAGATCAATGAAGAAAGAGATAAAAGAGTAGGCACGCATACACAAAGAGGAAGCACCAGTCCAGAATAAAACAGCCCCACCCCCTCTCACTACTCTCCCGGCCGCCGCCGCCCCACCCATGAAAGCACCAACCCGACTCCTCCCCCCGCCTCCCCACCTTCTCCCCCACCCTCCCCCAATCCCCGCTGTCGACACCACCGCCGCAAGCCACCACCGCCACCAGCAACCACACCCCGCGCGAGCGCCCACACCCCCCCCCCCCCCCCCCCCTACAAAAAGTAGGGGATCTGGCTCTTGGGCACCGTCGCCGACGAGTGCTCCACCGCGTCCTCCTTGAAGATCTTGAATTCCCTATTCAGCTTGTCGTCAAAGCTCATGATGGCCGCCACGTTGCCGCACCGGTAACAGTAGTTGGGCGCCGACCAGACGGTGACGATGGTGTCGCCCTCAAACATGTACTTGTACCCCTCCTGGACGAGCTGGTGGGCGCGGCAGATCAGGTCCAGCCGGTTGATCTCGTTGAACTCGGCGGTGACGCGGGAGCCAAACAGCCAGCCCGCCCCGCGCGGGCTCACCGCCCACGTCTCCACCTCCTCCGGGTCGGACCAGACGAGGTCGCACATGGCGCCCTCGGGCGGGATCTCCTGCCGCCGGTCAATGGTGCGGATCTGGTCGAGTGTCCGGATGTCCGGCGACAGCCCGCCGTGCACGCACAGGACGACGCCGTCAATGAGCGCGGCGATCGTCAGGTAGTCAAACACCTCGCAGCAGTACTTCCACGCGTTGGCCGTCCCGTACTTGCGCTGGCACTCGTCGTAAAAGCCGTACACCTGCGTGATTTGGCGCGACTCGTGGTTGCCCCGCAGCAGCGTCATGTGCGACGGCCACCGCGCCTTGAGGCACAGCAGCAGCGTAAACGTCTCGAGCGAGTTGTAGCCGCGGTCCACAAAGTCGCCCATGAAGATGTAGTTGGTCGACGGCACGTCCCCGCCGGTGCGGAACAGCTCGAGGAGGTCGTGGAACTGGCCGTGGATGTCCCCACACACCGTCACGGGCGACCGCACCGGCTGCACGTTGGACTCCTCAATGAGCAGCTCCTTGACATAGTCGCACAGCTGCTTCAGGTCCCACTCGGCCAGGTGCTCGCCGCGCCGCACCTTCTCGATCCAGTTGTCCAGGTCGAGGCCCATCGTGACCCGCCGCCGCCGCCACCCGCCCGCGGCGTGCACGCGACAACCCTCAGAGCGGAGGGGGAACGGAGGAGGTCGACGACGATGCCGACCGTGTAGGGGGACGGAGAAGACGGCAAAGAGGGGGAGAAGCGGGAGGGGGGAGGGAGCCCGGGTGTCACACCCACCAATCCCCACCAGCCCTGCCGGTGCCTACCACCCCACCGCGCGCGCGACTCGGCCGCCAGATGACCGCTGCAGCCGCCGCGACAGACCCCCTAGAGCGACCGCGCGGGCCGGTGCGCGTGGACGCGGACCCACCGGCGTCCCAGACACGACAGGCAGACGCCCACCACGGTAGAGCCGCACCAGCGTCCGGGCCGCAACGGGCAGCGGCGGGCGCAAGGTCGGGCCGCACCCCCGACCGGCGGTCGGTCCACCCTCCCCTCCGCCTGGCACCCGCAGCACCACCCGCGTGCGAGCGCCACCTCCCCCTCTGGGACACACCCCCTCCACAAACCAACACGTACGGCCTCCAGCAGCCAACGACGCCAGCGACCGCCGCACCAGCAAGCCGCGACAGTCGCAGCACCAACCGCAGCACCACCACCAGTGCCAGCAGCCGGGACGGTGCGCCACACAAAACCCCCCCCACCACCCCCGCCGCGGCAACTCCGCCTCCCAGTAGCGTCGATACCGGGAAGCGTGTACGCAGGCGCGCGTGGCACCGACCGACCCCGTCCGTAACACCAACCTCGTACCCCCCCACCCCCACCCCCCCCCCCCCCGCCCCCAACCACCACCCACGCGTGCGCCGCAGCCGCGCGTGCGCAACCCCGCGGGCGCCGGCCGTACAACGGCCGCTGGTCGCGGACGCCACGCACGACACGCACCGCCACGCACCCCCCCCACCCCCCCCCCCCCCCCCCCCCCCTTCGGGCACGACCCCACCCGACGCGGGCGGTGGAGGCACGACGCGCCCCCCCCTCTCACACACACACCCCCCACCTACGGGCGTGTATACGACGACCGCCGCCGCGCGGCACGCGCGCCGCCGGCACGGGACGACGCACCGCGGCGGCGCGTCGGGTCGTTGGCGGCGGGGCGCTCGCCCCGTCCGTGTCCCCCGTCCCACCGACGGTGCGATGGGGCCGCCGCGGCCACGGCGGGGGTGGCGGTGGCGGTGACGGTGGCGCGCGCGCCGTCGTTGACGGGCGAGATGCGCACCGGGCAGAGAGCGCGGGTGGGTGGCGGGTGGTGGGGGGGGGGGGGGGGGGGGGGGGGGGGGTGGTCGCAACGGCAACGGCGGGGCGTGTAGCGGCAACGGCGGGGCGAGTAGCGGCAACGGCGGGCGGGACGCGGCGGTTTCGGCGCCGCCGCCGAGGAGAGGCGCGCCGCCGGTGGTGCGCCCCCTTCCCCCCGCCCCCTCTGCTGGGCGCCGGGGAGTGCGCTGGGTGGACAGCGGCGCGGAGCGTGGGCGCGGCAGCCCCCGCGGCGGCGGCGGCTGTGGGTGGCCCGCCTTTGGCTGACAGCCGGCTGCGGTTGGGGCGGGCGGCCGCGTGGTGGCCGCTTCACGGGCGCAGGGGGCGCACCATCGTTGCAGGACTGTAAAGGGGCTCCACCAAGTGATGTCCAATGCAGGGTGCACAGAGTGCATCACTTCAGGTCGGGGGCATATGGATTGCGATAGTCCAGCTCTAATACAATTATATACGGGTGTGACGATTGAATCCAAGAGTTGTTCGTGGACACGTGGGTCCCATCGCGGACGCATCTTGTGTGGCGGAGACCCGAGGCGACGACAGAGACAAAAACAGAAGCAGCGCGGTGCGGCGCTCTTCTAGACGGACAAACAGTTCCTTGGTCTTTGTCGTGCCGCGCTGCTGGACCGCCAGACCCCTCCCCGTTTGCAATAGACTGCCCGGCGCCTGCTCGGCTGCCACTCACCCCACGTTGCTCTTTCTGTGGCCACCCCCACCTCGACCTCCTCCGCCGCCCTCCTCCCGCCCTGCCCTGCCCGCCCCCCCCCCCGGCCGCACGCTGCGGCCGCGATGGCGCCAACGACCACCCCCGAGCCGCCCAAGCTGTCCGACTCTGCCTCCCTCTACGTCGGCAACCTCGACCCGCGGGTGTGCACGGAGCTCCTCACCGAGATCTTTGAGCTGGTCGGCCCCGTCAAGCTCGCCAAGGTCGTCGCCGACCGCGCGTCGGGGCGGTCGCTCGGCTTTGGCTTTGTCGACATGGCCCACCGCCGCGACGCGATGCGGGCGGTCGAGGTGCTCGCCTCGCGCGTCGTCCACGGCGCGGCCATGACCGTCGACTGGGCGCACACGGGGGCGGGGGCGGCGGTGGGCACGCCGTTGGCTGGTGGGGGGGGGGGGGGGTGGGGGGTGGCCACGCCGGTGGCCATCCCATGGGGGGGGGGGGTAAGGGGGGGGGCACCTCGGGGGGGGGGGGGTAAGGCCGGCGGTGGGGGGGGGGGTGCGCCCGTCGGCGGCGGTGGCGGCGTCGGTGGGGGTGCTGCCGGTGGCGGCGGCGGTGGCGGCGGTGGTGCGGGCGGTGGCGGCGGCGGCGGCGGCGGCGGCGGCAACAGCGGTGGTGGCGGTGGTGGAGCCGGCGGCGCTGGTGGGGCAAGCGGCATTGGCCCCGTCGGCGGCGGCGGCGGCGGTGGCGGCGGCACCGGCACCGGCACCGGCAGCGGCAGCACCGGCACCGGCGGCGGCGGCGCGCCCGGCGGCGGCGACCCCCCCCTGCTGGACCTAGACGCGGTCTCCCGCGCGAGCCCCCCCCACAACGTGACCGTCCACCTGGCGGGCGTCCCGCCGGGCGTCACCGAGGCCGCCCTCCGCGCGGCGATGGCCGAGTTTGGCGACATCACCCACGTGCGCATCCCCGAGGCCGCCCGCGGGCCCGCCGGCGGTGGCGGCGGCGGCGGCGGCGGCGGCGGCAGCAGCGGTGGCGGCGGTGGGGGCGGCGGCGGCGGGGCGGCCGCCCACGCGGACCGTACGTACGCGTTTGTGCACTACCGCACGCACGCGCAGGCGGCGGCGGCGATCCACGGCTGCCAGCGGCGGCGGCTGGTCGCGGGGCGCCTCGCGAGTGTGCACTGGGGGCGCGCCGCGGCGGTGCGGGGGCCGATGGGGGGGGGAGGGGGGGGGGGTGGGGGGGGGGGGATGGGTACCGCCGCCGGCGGCGGCGGCGGCGGCGGCGGCGGCGGCGGCAGCGGCGGCGGCGGCGGCTTGGGAGGGGGGGGGGGAGGGATGGGGCCGTCCCCGCGCCGCGGCGGGCCGCCGGGCATGGGCGGCCCGCCGCCCGGCATGGGCGGCCCGCCGCCTGGGATGGGCGGCCCGCCCGGCATGGGCGGCCCGCCGGGCCTGCCAGGGGGTCCCCTGGTCGGCGGCTACGGGCGGCCGCCGTTTGGCCCGCCGGGGCTGCTGCCGCCGCTGGGGATGGGCGGCCTGGCCGGCATGGGCGGCCTCGGCGGCATCGGCGGCGGCATCGGCGGCGGCCTTGGCGGCGGCCTTGGCGGCGGCATGGGCGTCGGCAGCCCGCCGCCGCCGGGGCGTGGCGGACCGCCGGGGCCGCCGCCACCGCGGCCGCCGCCGCCGGGGGGGGCGCCAGGCATGAACCCGCCGGGGGGGGGGGGGCGCCGCCGCCGCCGCCGCCGCCGGCGGGCGGCGGGAGTGGGCGGCACGCCGCGCCGGCGGCGGCGGCACCCCGACCGCCGCCGTCGGCCTAGCCGCGCGGGCCGCCTTGCGGTGTGGGCTGCCCGTGCGTCGCCGCCCGGCACGCGCCGCCGCGGCCGCCGCGGTCGGTGGCGGCCGCGGCGGCCGCCGGCGCGGCGCACACGCCGGCCGGCGGCGGCCGCCGACGGGGTGGCGGGTCCGACGCGGTTGGGCTGCCGCGCCATTGACGGCGGCCGCGGCGGCGTCGCTGCGGCGGCGGTCTTGCCCTGGGCGTGTCGCCGGCTGGATGCGTCTGCTGCTGCTGGCGCGAGGGCGGTGCGCACGGGCCGCCGGCCGCTCGACGCGGTGGCGGGCGCCGCCGTGCCGCCCCGCGACGTGGCCGACCCGCCCGCGGTGGCGCCCGTCGCGGCCGCCGCGGCGGGTCGGGCCCCGCCCCGTCCCTGGCCGTGGCGGGCGGGTCCGCCTCGACACGCCCGGGATGCTGTGTAGGTGAGGGCGGACGCCGCGGCAGGTGACTGGCCGTGGTGGCGGGGCGTCGCGTGCTTGTCGTGTTTGGTCGGCGCCGCCCCGGCGGCGGCGGCGGCGCCGTGTCGCCGCCACGACCCGCGCGCCGGGCGCGCCGCCGCGCCGGTGCCCCGCGTGCGGCGGCCCGTGTCGGCGGCGGGTGCTGCTGGGGGTGGCGCGGGCGGCCCACCGCGCGGCCAGTCGTGGGCGCGTCTGCAGTGCAGGGGGGGGGGCCGTCCACCCGGTCGCGCGGCTGCCCATGGAGCCACAGCTGTCACGGCGGGGTGGCGGCCGTGGACGACGGGTGCGCTCCTGCTCCTGTCTCTGCGTTGGCGCTGTGTGAGTACATGCTCCGTGTGGTGGGTGGGGAGACGCCCCGTGTGATCGGCGGGGAGGCGCGCCGTGTGGTGGGCGGGGAGACGCTGCGTGTGATGGTAGGTACGCAGGGGGAGGCATCCCACCACGTGATGCCCACTGGTCATGTGTGTCTGCGCCTCTCGCTCATCTCTCCGCCCGAGGTCGCTGGAATTGTCTTGCTGACTTCGCCCAAGTCTCATACCATTGGCCTGGGCCGTCCCATTCCACGAGCGGATGCCAACGTGGCCGCATGGGGCCGTGATCCGCTTCTGACTTTTTGCATACGCAAGAACCACTCCCAACGGCACCCCCTCCTTGACACGGTGCGCCCGCCCAAAAATATCCCGGCTCCCCGCGCAGCACCCCCCCCCCCCCCCCCACAGCACCTTTTCCCGTGACGACAAGCACAAATATCTATCTGCGGGGCGCGCGCCGCTCGCGCAGATGCGCACCTCGCGACGTGGGGGGTTCCGTGCGTGGGCAGGGGGGGCGGGGGGGGGGGGGGGGGGAGTGAACCCGTCTCGGCTCTACCCCCCCCCACGTGCCGCGCTGTGGGAGTGTCGGCCTGCGTGGCCCAGCCGGGCAGTGGCAGTCCGACCGCCGCGTGCAGACGGCGTGCCACCTTCACCCTCCTCCCTCTCGCCCACCCACCTCCCCCCCCCGGCGCCGGCACTATCGTCGTGAGCCCCCTGCCCGCACCGAACCCGACGACGCACCTCCTCTTGCGTCGCCCGCGCCATCCCCACCACTTTCTCGTACCCCCGTTTTGTGTCTGGCCGGGCCAGTTGTACTTTTTTTTGCTTGTCCGTGCCGACCCTCGTGCCCGGTCGGTGAATGCCAAAGGAGTCGTCGCTGGTCGCTCGTGGTGCCCCTGTGCTGTCGCTGTAGGCATCCCCCGCCCGTCTACCCGCGAGCGGCGCCCTCCTGTGGCTACCGACGCCCTTCCCGACGCGCCTGTTTTTCTTGCGGCCTCCGCCACCGACCATCGGTCAAGCTCGGCGCACCTGCCGAACCCCGTCCGACGCCCTCTCATTTGGCGGTCTCGTCTTTTTTTGTTTTTTCCCGTCGTCGGTGGATCCCCTGTTCTCTGTCCCCGCCTATTGTGTACCAGCCGACGTGGGCGTGCATCCCGCTGCACCTCTTGGCTGTGTGCCGGCCATCCCCCAGCGCGCGAGCCGGCTCCCCATGGCGCTCGCGTTTCTTCCCCCCCCGCCCCTGCTCTCGCCGCGGCGTTGCGGCGGCGGCAGCGGCGGCGGCGCCCGCCCTGCGGGTCGCGCCGCCCCCACTCGCCGCCCGTCTGCCACCCCCTCCCCCCACCACCGGCGCCCACGGCGGGCGGTGGTGCCGACCGCGGCGTCGGAGCCGCCGCCGCCACCGCCGCCGCCCCCCCCCGGCATGGACGACGCGTCGCTGCGGGCGGACCTGGCCGCCCGCCTGTCGGCCCTCTCCCGCCGGCCCGGGCAGTCGTCGCGGTCGGTGACGCCGCCGCCGTCGGCGTCGGCGGCGGCGGCGGCGTCGTCGGCGGCGGCGGGCGCGCCGTCGGCGGGCGGCGCCGCCGCCGACGGGGCCTACCCGCTCTCCTCGGCGGCGGGTGGTGGTGGTAGCGACGGCGGCGGGGGCCTGGGTGGTGGTGGCGGTGGCGGCCGCCGGGTGGGCTCGTCGACGGCGGCGGGGCCCGGCAGCGCCGCCGCGGCGGCCGCCCGCCGCCGCCGCCGCGTGTCGGACGTGGCCGCGACCGCCGCGGCGGCCGAGGTGTACGCGGCAGTGGTGCGGGCGGTGGGTCTCGCCGCGCTGGTGGCGATTGTGGGCGTGCTATCGTACGGGGCAGGGGTGGATGCGGGGGTGCGCCGGGCGGGAGGGGGGGCGGGGGGGGGGGGGGGCGCCGACGGCACCGCCGAGGAGGTGGTCGTGCGTCCCCGACCGGCGGCGGAGACCCGCCACCGGGGGGCGGTGGTGCAGCGGGGGGTGCTGGGCTTTTGAGGTGGAGGAAGAGGAGGGCGGTGATGTTGTCTTTTTCGTGCCGTCGGGGACGGAAATTGCACGGCTGGGGAGGTTGGCTTATTGTGGGGCGGAGAGCTGCGAGTGGGGCGCTGCGTGCGCATTGTGGTGCTTCGTGACGGGCGCGGTGGCCCTGTGCGTACCTGTATGATTTCCTCAAATGGGGCCGTCGCCTTGTCTGGGATCACCTGCTGCGGATGGTGGTGCTCAGGCTACAATGTTGGCGTCTGGCGTGCCGCCGTGTCCGACTTGTTTACCCGTCTTATCCGCTTGGCCGTCGTGCTGTACGTGCGAGCTTCTCTGATGCTCGCTTGATAGTTGGACGTGCAAAGGCCTGCCTGCGGGCCCGCAGCCCCCCGATGGCCACCTGCGGATTCCCCACGGTCCCCGGTTGACAGCTCGTATGCCCTGCTTCGGACGTGTAGCGGGGGGAGGGCTCCCAGCACACTGCCCGCCGCCCGCTGCCTGCCGCCCGCCGCCTGCCAGCTCCGGCCCCGCTGCCTGCCGCCTGCGGCCCGCGCCCCGCTCTCCACCATCAAACGGCCGCCGCCTTCCACGGTGGATGGTGCGTCCTCTGAAACAATCTTCCCCCCCCCCGCCGAGCGACGATGCGGCACGTGGCTGCCCTGCGGGCTTGCCCAGCCCGCGGGGTGGGAGCAGCGAAGCGCAGCAATCCGCTCTTCACGGTGGACGGTGGCGGCGACGGCCCGCCGCTGGACGGCACACATGGGCTGACGACCCCTTGCAGGTACAGTGGGCTGCCGCTGCGGGGCACCCGCCAGCCGCCACGTGGGACCGGTAGCCCCGAGGGGGCGGAGATTACGCGACCGCCAGACGCGCGAGCCGCCGGCGGGGGACTCGCGGTGGGCGACGCGGCGAGCAACGCCGCCGGCGGCGGGGCGCGGCGGCCTCCGCAACACCCACAGGCCACGCCGTCGTGGCGCGGCGATGGCGCCTCAGTGATTGGGGCGTGCGGCGGGAGCTGCGACAGGCACCCCGCCGATTCATTGGGAGCGGCGGCAGCCGGACCTGCTGGCGGGGGCGAGGCGACGGCTGGTGCGCTGCAAAAGTGGACGCTCGGCTGCTGTCGAGGCGGGCATCATCGCTGCGCCATCATCGTGATGGGGCTCGTGAACGGCGCGGTGGAGGGTCCGGTGCAGAGATGGTGGCCGGTCACCCGCAGCATGAAAACAAAACAAGGGTGCTCTCCCGCCTCCTCTGCTTTCGGTAGTCCAAACTGTAGGGGGAGGGGCGGAGGAGTGGAGGCGTGGCTGGGCACGATGCTTCCATTGAGCCTCGAACGTCGGCCGCCGCACCCAGTGGGGTAGTGTAGCAGGCCCCCCCTCGGCAAACACATGGATGACCTGCCCCCGCGGGTGGGACCCCGCGGGTGGCGGAATCTCCGCGCCGGTCAACTCCTTCCCGACGCCGGCGCGCCTCACACACCTCGATCCCATCTACTCTATGATCGAGCGGCCAAGGCGCAGCCGCCGCTCCCACCCTCGCAGTGGCTATAGACACCGCGATGTAGGTGCGCCTCCCCAGACATCCCCAGAAACACGAGCACAGCAGGACAGGCCATGACCTCCAAGAGGTGCGGGACTCTTGCGCCCGCATCCCCTGACCCCCACCCCCGTCAGAATGATGGATGGCCCAGTGAGGAGGGGCACGAGCACTCTGTCGAAGCTGGCTCCGCCGACAGTGGCGGCAGGAGGTCGGGTGTCGTGATTTTGCATGCTTAGCGGACCGTGAGCTTGACGGCGGGTCTGTGGCCCGGGAGGAGCGGCACTTGGGCCTCGCCATCGGCGGGTGCACCCGGACCACTCGCTGCGTGCGTCTGAACGGAGCGGTGGAGAGTCTGCAGGGACCCACCAGAGAGGCGGTCAAACCGGCCACTTGGGTGAGTCAGCCAGCAGTAAGAAGCTCCATGCCTCCGACGAGTCCGGTTCGTTTACAGAGTGGCCATAGACGACTGTTTCACCTCCCACGAAGAACAGATGAAAGCACTGCATCGCCCAGATCAGCCACCATCAAAACATTGGTTCCGGCACATGCCTTCGGCTTTGGAACCTTGTTGCCGTGTTGCACGAGGATTAAAGATTCAGAAAACTACCCAATGCTGGTTCCGTATGGTTCTGTCACGCAACGATGTCGCACGACAGACGCGGCTCCGATCCCTTACGCCGTGGCGGCGGCCGCCGCGGGCCCCCATCCGTCGGCGCGAGCCCGTTGGGATGCCGGCGACGCTGCGCGCGTTGTGCGGTGGCGGTTGCAAAACGACTCCGAGATTTTTTTAGTCTTTTCTCGACGCACCGTCGGCCAGGGGGGTCCGCCGCTGCCTCCCCGTCGTTCTTCGGCGGAACGTCCGACGCCCGTGGGCAGCTGTGGCCGCGTTGCGGGAATGCGAGGGGCCCCCTCCGCCACCACGCGCGCAATCGCTGGTGGCTGGGGGGGGTGGAGGCGCCGGACGATTATTGCACCGCTTGAAGGCGTGAAGGAGGAGCGTAGTCCAAGGCAGCCATTGGTACGACAGCACCCATTCGACGGGGGGGCGGAAGGTTGGCTTTCGTCGGACGAGGGAGGTGAGGTCTGCGTGCATTTAGCCCCCCAGAAGCGCTTCGCTCGGCCGACGGACCTGTGCTCGGCACCCATCGCTGGACCTCGTCCTGTTGCCCCCGACTCCTCTGGGTCTCTTTCACGAGGCCCTCCCACCTCTGTCCATTGGGCCCTCCCCCTCTCTGCTCTCTCCCCTCCCTCCGCCTCTAAATGACTCTCTCCGTCGATCAGTGGGTATCGTCGGTGGAGAGCCAGCTCACCTCAATCAACATCCGGATGGACGCACTGGCTGTGGACCTGGTCGCCGCCGAGGATGCCGAGCCGGAAGAACTACCGCCCCTTCTTGACGCCCTTGACGACACCTGCGATGATCTGCTGAGCAGCCTCAGCGTGGTGGCGACGAGCATTGCTACCCTAGCCGAGTCGGCTGGGGGGGAGGTAGACTCGTGGGCGGATGCCGCAACGGCGCGTGCGAATGCGGCAGTGACGGCGGTGACGTCCATCAAGGAGCGAGTGGGGGAGTGCAGGGGCGACGGGGGATGATGAGGCGTGGGGTGCGGAGGCGTGCACCTGGCGAGGATGGAGGCGCACCGCTCGCGGAGACACGAAGCGGGGTTCTCTGTGGCGACGTGGGTGCGATTTTTGACGCCTGTGGTCACAGCTGACGAAGGTGGTTGTGGAAAGCTGGTGGAGGAACCGCTGCCATAACGGGTCTCACGGGCATGTGGATTCTCCGCCCCGTTGTCTTGTTTTGTACCTTGTCTACCGCAGGGTCCTTTGACGCAGTGACTGCAACCGCTGCGGACCATGCGAGGCGCTTCTAAAGTGCTATTGAGTTGAAGGGGAGGGGGGGAGGGCAGGAGGATGCGCTCTGTACTGGCGCGCGGCACTACTGCACTTTGCGCCTACCCTCACTGTTCCTTATCTGTCCTCGACCATTGTCCCGCAGGTGCGAGGGAGTCCCACGCGGATCAACTGGGAAGCGTCCATGCGCACACCGCCGGGTCGGTACTCGTACGATGCCCGTCCATACACGGCCGCGTGCGAAAGGGACCAAGGGGCCATCGCCCGCGTGCGAGAGGGACCAAGGGGCCATCGCCCACGTGCGAAAAACCGTTGGTTTAAGTCATTCTGGGGACAGCATCCTTGACATAAATATTCAAGAATTACAAGCAAGGAGGGAACGGCACTGCGACTTGTGTACAGAGAGGACTTGACATGTGAACGACAAGAAAGTAGCCTCCTAAAGCGTCAGCAGCCGTCGCTCGTCTTGTGGACGCCACGCCCTCCCTGACCCCACCCCCCTCGTCACGCCCCGGAAATGGATGGCCCACACGCCGCACCTCGCTCATGAGCCCGCCCCGCGGCGGTTCCCCGCCCCACACCCGCGCCGCCAGCGACGGCGGGCTTGGCCCACCGCCGCCGTCGGGAGCGCCCACGTCACACAGCCGCCACGATGGAGGGGCGGGCGTGCTGATTGGGTGCGGGGGGGGGGGGGGGGGGCCGAAGCTGCGGCCGCCGGCCGCCCCCCATCAGATCCGGCGGCTGGGGAAGGGGCCTGTCCTTGCCGCCGTCGGCAGTGGGGGGCGGCAGCGGCCAGCCGCTCATTGCGGGCACGACGGCCGTGGGGGGCTGTCAGGCCGCGAACGCCGCACCCCCCGCAGACCATCAGCCGTATCGCGGGCCCCTGGTGGGCTCGTGCGGCCCATTGTCATTCCTCCGGCCCATCCCCTTCGTAGTGCCGGTGCAACGCACTGGCGGACCGTGGGGTAGGGTGTGGTTTGGGATCATAGCTTTGGGGGTGGGGTGCGTTGCGCAGTTGGTGGTCGTATCTTCTCGCTTCCATCCCGACGCGAACACTCCCCCACGACCACCCGCCGCCGTCCCCTCTGTATTGGCATCGTGTCCCGGTCCCTGTTTGGCCTGACCACCCCTGTGCCGTCGCCGTCTTCCCAACCCTCGCCGCGTCCATGGCGCCCCGCACGCGCGATGAGGATCGCCACTTGGCGGGCGCGCTGACCGCGGAGGAGCTCGCCCCCGTTGTGGGCACCAAGGCCCCCCTGCTCCGGACTCGTCGGGGCGTGTCGACGGCGCCCGCACCCGGGCGGCAGACCCCCCCCACGTTTACCATCAAGCAGCTGCGCGATGCGGTGCCCGCCCACTGCTTTGAGCGTTCCCTCGCCCGCTCAGTGACGCACCTGGCTGGCGATCTGGCCATGATTGCCGCCATGGCCGCGGCCATCCATGCGGTGGACGGCGTGGCGTGGCTGCCCCTGCCTGTGCGTGCTGTTGCATGGGCGGCCTACTGGTGGTTCCAGGGCGCGGTGATGACGGGCGTGTGGGTTCTCGCACACGAGTGTGGTCACCAGTCATTTTCTCCGTGGCGGTCGGTCAACAATGCGTTTGGGCTGGTGCTCCACTCGGCGCTGCTGGTGCCCTACCACAGCTGGCGGATCACCCACGGGAACCACCACAAGAACACAAACCACATGGACCGGGACCAGGTGTTTGTGCCTCACACCGAGACCGAGTACTTTGGCACGGACGCTGCCGCTGCGCCGTCGGGCGGCGCTTTGAGCGAGGCCCTGAGTGAGGCTCCCGTCGCGGAGTTGTTGGGTATTGCCCAGATGCTGCTGCTGGGGTGGCCTGCGTACCTGCTCATGAACACGTCGTCGCAGGCGCACCCTGGGCGGTGGGTGAACCACTTCAACCCGTCGTCGCCCATTTTTGAGGCCAAGGACCGGATGGACATCATCGTGTCAGACGTGGGCCTGCTCGTGGCGTTTGGTGCGATTGGCGCCGCGATCCAGACGTGGGGCTTTGCCGCCGTTGCGCGCTACTACCTCATCCCCTATCTGTTTGTGAACATGTGGCTGGTGCTCATCACCTACCTCCAGCACTCGGACGTGCGCGTGCCCCACTACCGCAACGGGGAGTGGACCTTTGTGCGGGGCGCGGTGGGCGCCGTTGACCGGGATTATGGCATCTACAATGTGCTGCAGCACCACATTGGGGATACCCACGTGGCGCACCACCTCTTCTCCACGATGCCGTTTTACCACGCCCAAGAAGCGACGGTGGCGCTGAAGAAGGCGCTCGGCTCTTACTACCTGCAGGACAGCACGCCCATCCCCCGAGCGCTGTGGCGGTCGTGGACGCAATGCAAGTTTGTGCAGGATGAGGGCGAGGTCTTGTACTACAGCTCGCCGTACAAGGCGGCTGAGTAGGTTCTTTTTTTTTTTTTTCCGACTCGAGTGATGCAAGATCACCGAAGGCCGCCGCTTGGCGGCTGTGTACAAACCACGGACAGTGAATGACAAAGGGGTGAAAACAAGAAGAATCTAGGAGATGTGTGGCCCCATTCCATGACGACAAGCACAGCCAACTGATCTGTGGAGCACTGCCCACCGATGTTCTCGTAACCATCGTGACGTGGATGGATACCACGTGCCTGGCCGACAGTGAGAGACTCTTCGGGAGCATGAAACGAGATGATGAGGCAAGAACACACAAGCGCAGGCAAGGAAAGATTGTCAGGCACCACCACCGCGTCCACGCACAGACACAACCGCGGCGACACGCCCAGCAACCACACCCCGTCTCACAGTACGAAATCCAGCTCTGGCCGCGCATATCGATTGTCCGGCCACTCCCCTGGCACGTGACCGTCGGCGCCAGCCTCGCCGCCGCTGTCGCCGTCGCCGGCCGCCGCGCCCAGCTGGGCGCCCCTCTTGGCGCCACCCGCGATCGCCGCGTGGAGGCCGTCGGGGTGAACCGCGCCAAGGCCGTCCAGCCGGGGCCACGCGGGCACCAGCGCCTCTTGCCCGTACACGTAAAGCGTATTGTAGATGCGCCAGTAGATGGCGCGCACCTTGGACGCGGGGTGGAAGAGCCCCTGCAGCAGGTAAGCCAAGATCACGGCTGGGCCGAGCGCGACGGTGCAGCCCTCAATCGCAAACAGCACCGCGTTGAGCACGTGCGGGCTCGTCTCAAAGACGTTGGGCATCACATAGTTAAGCAGATGCACCAGCGCGTCCTCGTAGCCGTAGCCCGCCACGCCCAGCGCGATGTGGGCAACAGCCGAGCAGGCGGTCTGTCGGTGCACCAAGTCCCGGTCAGAGAGCGCATCCTCTAGCAACCCCGTCACGGAGTACACGTAATCGCGGCCGTCTGAGCCAATCGACTCGAACAGAAAGGCGATGCTTTTCAACACCCCATTCTGCACGTTCAGCGCCGGCGTGCGGTACTCGTGCAGCAGGCCGGGCACCACGGTGTAGGGGCCGCACGCGTTCGCAACGGCGGCGATGGCCACCGTCGTGCACACCCGCTGTTGCCGCTCTTGCACTTTGAGGTTGTTGAGCAGCGTCGACAGCACGTCGTCGGCACCAATCGCCGCGGCAATGCTGCCAAAGGTGGCCACCGCCGCACGGCGCACGCTCTTGCGGGGGGCTTTGAGCAGCTCGAGCAGCTCAAAGCACACGCGCATCCACTCCTTGGGCGACACCCGCTCGCTACCGCCCCGCGCGATGCGGCCGACGAGCACAATGGCATTCTCCTGCACTCGCTCATGGCGGTTTTTCAGCACCGGCGTCAGCCGGGGGAGGAGCTCCCCAACGGGCGGCCGCATCTGCTCTACGCCTAGGACGGCCAGTACAGCCGACAGGGCGCCGAGGATTCCCGCGAGGGTGTCTGGAAACTCCTCACCCAGAAACTCAAAGAGCACCTCCCCCACATGCTGCAGCAGCTCCGTCATGGAGCAGGCGCCCAGGACGGGCGCGAGGCCGCCCACCAGGTCCGCAGCCTGTTGGCGCACCTTGGCCGACGCGTGGTTCAGCCGCCACTTGACCAGCTGCACCAACTGGGGCAGGTAAGATGCCGCACGGGTGCCTAGCTGCGCCACCACCGTTGACACGGCCTTGACTGCTGCATCCCCAGAGCCATAGGAGGACATGCCATCACCACCACCGCCACCGCCACCCGGGCCGCCGTGCTCCTCCTGGAGCGCAACAATGAGGCCATCAACGAGCAACGTCTCGAGACGGGAGTCCACGTCGGCCAGTCCGAGATCCGCCGCCACCCGCGCGACTGTATCCACCGATAGCCGCCGCAGCGGCGGGGACGAGTGCTTGAGCAGCGGCGCCAGGTGGTCGAGCACCGCCGCCCCCCCAACTTTCCCCGCCACCGCCACGGTAGTGTCGGCAAGTGTACGGGCAGCGCGGCGGTCGGCGGCCGTGCGGACCACCCAAAAGTCGGCCAGAAAGTCAGCCAGCAGCTCATCCCGCACGTACTCGGACGTGACACCGTCGCACGCGACTGCCTGGGAGACGACCGCGAGGACAATCTTCCGCATTTCGTCATCAGGGGAGCGGAATTCCCGCTTCAACACCCCAGCCACCTCCGACGTGTAGTAGGACGCGTAATCAGCGTCCATGAGTGGCAACAGGGCGCCGACGGCCTTGAGAAAGGCAGCCAATGTCTTGCCCCGGTGCTGCCGAATGCCCTTCCAAAGCGGTTTGAGCACCCCGTCAAACGCCTCAATGCCGTAGGGGGCAGACGATTCGGCGAGGGCAGCCAGCGCCAGCGCCGTCACCGTCCGTACCTTAACCTGCTCGTCAGTGAGGCCCGCCGCAATGGCGCCCACCAGCTGGTTGAGCAGCGGCAGCACGGCGCAGCCGACCAGGATGGAGAGCTGTTGGACAACCTTGGCGCCCGTGTGCCGCGCCTCCCACGACTTGCGGCTCGCGCAGACGGCGCGGAGAAAGGGCAGCATGGACGGGATACCCAGCGCAGACGCGACCACCGCCAGCGCCCGCGCCGTCGTGTTGCGCACGTACTCGTCTGGGTTGTCAATATCGGGCCGCATCGTCGCGAGCATCGTCGGCAGCCCCGCCGCCTTGGCCAGGTTGGCAATAATCTCCCGCCCCTCCGCGCGCGCGTGGTAGTCCTCGTCGATGAGCAGCGGCTGCATAACGACCAGGATTTTGTGCACGTACGGGCGGACGCGGTGCTCGAGCTTGGCCAGAACCCGGTCAATGACCTTGACCAAGAGGTGCCGCGCCTGCTCCTCGAGCGTCGGCGACAGCAGCAGCGGGAGGAGGGCGTCAAAGAGGGGGCCCGCCCCAAACTCCACCGCCTTGTCCGACAGCGTCCGGAAGGCTGCCTTGCGCATCACGGGGCTCCCATTCTTCACTTTCAACAGCAGCTTCATGATGCGCCGTTTCTTCTGCTCGGCCGCCGACAGCTGCGGTGCGCCCGCCTTGGCGTCGGGCCCGAGGATGGCCCCAAACGTGGCGTAATCCTCCGCCGACATCTCAATCCCGTCGAGGCCGGGCGGCAGCGCGGGGATGCCCACCGCCTCGGCCGTCACCCCACCCTCAGCAGGCAGCACGTACAGCGGGGTGGCGGCAAAGGCGCCGCCAGAGCCGGCACCGCCCACGGCGGGGGTGCCCACCACGGGCGTCATCAGCGGCGTCATCAGCGGCGTCGCCGCGAAGGGCCGCCGCCGCTTGGGCACATACCCCTCGGGCGGCGACAGCACCTTGTAGCCGTCGGTGGGCAGCAGCGCGTCCAGCTCCTCGTCCGTCACCGGCCGGCTACGGGCGGCGGCGTCCGCGGCGACCCGGGCGGCGGCCAGCGCCTCGACGCTCATGGTCGGCACCCCACGGGCGCCGCCCAGCAGAGGCGCCCCGCCCAGCACGCCGCCGGCACCAACGACAGGGGTGGCGCCGCCAAAGGGGGCGGCCGCGCCGGCTGCCACGTCGGGCGTTTCGTCCCAGCGGGAGCGCTTGGACGGCGTGGCGGGCGCTCCGCCCCCAACAGACGCGGCGGAACTCATGTCGGGCGTGACATCCCAGCGACTCGACGTACCGGGTGTCGCGGCGCCCGCAGCGGCGGCCGGCCTGCCGCCGCTGCTGACCACCGGCGTCACGTCCCAGCGGGAGGCCGACACGGGGGTACCCGATGCGGTGGGTCCAGTCAAGGTGCTGAGGAGGGGGGTGGCGTCTGCGGCTCCAGCGGCGGCAGCGGTGGTAGCCACGTCGGGCGTCATGTCCCAGCGGGACCGCGACGACGGGGGAGCGGCGGCGGCGGCGGCACCGGCGGCGGTGGACGCTGCTGGAGGCGCATCCCAGCTGGTCGACGCGGCCGGCGGGCCGTCGGAGACTTCCGACGTCTCCACATCCCACCGGCGTCGCTTGGCAGTGCCCATGGCGGCGGTGCGGGACGGCAAACGGAAGGAGACCGTAGCGCTGTGATGTGCGGCGGGTCAGCGTGGAGGTGGCAACAGCCGGCGTTCGTCACCACCACCTCCGTCCGCACGTCGTCCAGGCAAGTACGACGCACTGAACGCAAGTTCTAAGAATCTTATGGCGCTATTTCATGATGCCTTAAAATGAACTTAACTAGAGTAAGAGTCGATCGAATCGACCGCGGCTTATCATTGCCCACGCAGACCATCACCGACCACACGACTCCCTCGTGTCTCTTGGCCCCCAGTCTATCCTCATCACGCAGGGGGAGAGCGTGAACGACCGCAGCGCGCGCCTCTGGCACCGGCTCTGCCGTTGGCGACGTGCCCGTCGTCACGACCCTACTCCCCCCGCTGCAGCTCTTCTTTTCGTTCTAGTCAATCCTCCGTCTCCCCCACTCCCCGCGCCATTATGTTTGCCCGTTCGGCAGCGGCGGTCGCCGCCGCGGCGTCTGCCGCGGCGCGGCCGTCGGTCGGGTCGACGCTGCGGCGGGCGGGGCCCGCGGCGGCGGCGGCGGCGGCGGCGGCGGCGCCTGGCGGGCGATCTCTCGCCGCCGCCGCCGGCAAGCCGGACCTGATGCCCCCACTGACGGTGGCGGTCACGGGGGCGGCGGGCCAGATCGGCTACGCGCTGCTGATGCGGATCGCCAGGTGCGTGAGCGGGCGACTGCCGGTTCGAGGTCTGCCTTGGGCGGAAGAGGGGAAATGGACCCGTGGGAACCCTATTTGTGCGGGCCATGTTGGTGTTTGACTGTGCTTGGGCGGGGCGGTGGGCGGCAGCGTGCCGTGCTTGCCGATGTGGCGCGTTCCAGTGACGAGCCCCTGGTGGTGGAGGGGTCGCGGCGGTCGCTTGCGCGTTATCTGCGGCGTGGTCGCTCATTTACTGACGTTCTTGCTGTTTTGGGTCGCTGCTTTTTTGTGTCGGCCATTGTCCCCGCAGTGGTGAGATGCTGGGGAAGGACCAGCCCGTCCGCCTGCAGCTGATTGAGACTAAGCAGGGGATGGCGCCACTGAAAGGGGTTATGATGGAGCTGGAGGACGGGGCCTTCCCGCTGCTCGATTCGGTGAAGGGCACGTCGGATCTGGAGGAGGGCTTTGGTGACGCCAACTTTTCCCTTCTCGTCGGCGCCATGCCCCGCAAGCAGGGCATGGAGCGGTCGGACCTGCTCTCGGCCAACGCGGCCATCTTTGCCGACCAGGGCAAGGCCCTGTCGGCGGCCGCCGCTCCTGGTGGGCGGGTGCTTATTGTGGGCAACCCGGCCAACACCAACGCGCTGGTGGCGGCGGCCAACGCGCCGGACATGGTACCGGATCAGTTTATGGCCATGACCCGCCTGGACCAGTCGCGCGCCGAGGGAATGCTCGCCGAGAAGGCGGGCGTGGACGTGAAGGACGTGGACCGGGTGATCATCTGGGGCAACCACTCGGCCACCCAGTACCCTGACGTGTCGCACGCGCGCATTGGCGGCAAGTGGGCCAAGGATGTGATCAAGGACGAGAAGTGGCTGACCGGCGACTTTGTGTCGCGCGTGCAAAAGCGGGGCGCGGAGGTCATTGCGGCGCGGGGTGCTTCGTCGGCGGCTTCGGCCGCTTCCGCTGCCATTGACAACATTCGGGACGTCCACCTGGGCAGCGACAAGTGGCAGAGCATTGGCGTACTGTCGGACGGCTCGTACGGCATTGGCGGCGGCCTGTGGTACTCGGTGCCATGCGCGTGCGAGGGCCTGCATTACACGCGGGTTAAGGGCCTCCCCGTGGACGAGTACAGTGCCAAGATGATGAACGCCACGGAGGCGGAGCTGGTGGCTGAGCGGGACGCGGTGCGGCACCTGCTGCCGTCTAGCTACGACTCGGGCGTGCCGCTGCAGAAGCTGGTGGACCTCAAGGACGCGTGGATGGCCAATGACAAGGCGCGTGTTCAGGAGGCGTCCAAGTCGCTGCCCGCTCGGTTCCAGGCGGCGGTGAAGAACGCCCTTTCGTCTTGATGCTGTACTGTTTTCTTGGTCTTTTTGCCTGTTTCTGTTGTTCTTCTAGATGGCCTTTTCCTTTTTTTGTAACAGGCATTTATACCGGCGGCTATGAAAGGTGCTCTGACCTATGCTGGAGGTGGTGTCAGACCACCTGTGCGAAACCAGCTAAGTGCGCTTGCCTTTCCAGTAGCTCCCGCGGGTGCGCGAGTAGGGACCATGGTCCTATTCTGTTGTGGCTGCTTGACGATGCGACCAAGTCCCAAGGCAAGTCTGTAGTGCGATCTTCCTGTTCCTCGCTCATGTCTCGCTGGGCGACTGTGCCTTCTCTCGCGTTATCCAAGACTCACGAGACACTCTGAAATGTTCATCGTCTGCAGCTGTTTCACAATTACATTCAGGTAATGATTAGACTGCCACCCACCAAGCAAACTTGCCAAGGGACGCCGTCGGGAACGCCCACTGTTCCAGCCCAATCATTGGTGGCCCAACAACCGGCTCTCACCGCTGTCGCTGTCGTCGCGAGGCCAAAGCTTAGCCATCCTCGTCGCCGGTCCTTCCTGCTGCTGCTTGTCTACCTCTGTCGACCCTCTTCCGCCCCCGCCTTCGCACCCTCCCCTTTCTGCTACGCGGCTTTCTTCATTGTCGTTGCAGGGTTCTTCCCACTACCTGCGGGGTTCGCCTCTTGCTGACATCCTGGTCTGCAGCCACCATGTCCCCGCCGCCCCCCGAGAGCGATGGCGTCCCCCCCCCGGCGCCACCATCTGGTAAGGCCGGGAAGCGCTCCGCCCGCCTTGTTGGCTCTTCCCTCGCCGGCGTCATTGAACTCTTTGGCTTCCACCCTGTGGACACGGTGGCCAAGCGGCTGATGAACGAACCAGGCCAAATCCGGGTGCCCGGCGCACCCATGTCCGTTTCCGTCGATGCCTACTCCCGAGTGATCTTCCGGGACGCCCACGCATCCCCGTCAGCGTTGGTCAAGTACACCAGCCTGTTCCCTGGGCTGTCCTTTGCGGCGGGCTACAAAATCGCGCAGCGGGTGTACAAGTTTGGGGGCCAGCCGGTCGTGACCGAGGCCCTCACCCGCCGGTACCAAGCGTCGGTCGCGCGCGTTGTGGGTGACTCTCGAGCCAAGCCGTTGCTCCACGCCAGCGCAGGGGCGCTGATTGGGGTGGGCGAGATTGTGCTGCTGCCGCTGGATGTGCTCAAGATCAAGTCCCAGAACAACCCCGAGGCGCTGCGGGGCAGGGGCCTGGTCAGCGTTTTGCGACAAGAGTCCCTGCGTGGCCTCTACCGGGGTGCTGGCTGGACGGCCGCCCGTAACGCGCCAGGCTCCTTCTCTCTCTTTGGCGCTTCCGCGCTGGTCAAGGAGCGGGTGTTTGGGCTGCAGCGCTACAACGACGCGACGTTTGGCCAGAATTTTGTGGCCTCCGTCGCGGGTGGCGTTGCGTCCATTACCGTCGCGTCCCCGCTGGATGTGATCAAAACGCGGCTGCAGACGCGGGATTTTGGTTCCACCGTCACGGGGGGGCAGCTGCTGCGGGAGTTGGTCCGCCACGAGGGGCCGGGCGCCTTCTTCAAGGGCCTCGTGCCCAAGCTGCTGGTCGTCGGGCCCAAGTTGGTCTTCTCGTTCACGATTGCGCAGCACACGATTGCGACGCTGGAACGGTGGTTCGAGGCGTCCAGCGACAGCGCCTGAGTAGGAAGTCGCGCCCCAGGATGGGGAACAAAGTTTTGTACGGCACTCATGTGTGAGCTCCAGGCGAATGAATGTTTGGGCTGCTATGACATTCCCTGGTTCCGCGCCTTGTGTGTGACGGGGTTGTCAGCTCACTTCAAAGGTCACGATCCCGGGACCGTCACCGAACTTCACTACCCCGCGCAGGTCCAGACAGAAGTGTCAATTCATCAGCGACTGGGACCATGCGAGCTCCTTGCACCATGCGAGCTCCTTGCAACTGCTACATCGTGGCGTGTTTCTTGAAGTGCCCGTGCCGACATCGAAAAAGTGGCGTGTGCGCCGACACTCAAAAAGAATAAGCCGAGGGTGGGAAGTCCATGGACAGCCAGAATACCGCGCTCCCCGATGGGGATCCACAGTCAGAGCACCGCGTGCCCTACTCGTGGCCTGCTGGACACACAACAACAAAAAAACAGGGGCAGAGCCAGTACGCCACACGCCCTCAACACACAGGTCAGACAGCAAAGGATGGCATACCCCTGCCGGTGCGTCTCACCCCGCGATGCTCTACATGTCTACTTCGCCACAGGTGAAGATGGCAGTGGACCCTGCCTGTGCGTCTCGCCCACAACGCTCTACATGTCCACTTCGAGCAGCAGCCGCCGCGGGTCCTCCACCAGCCGCTTCATGCGCCGCAGGAAGGTGACCGCTTCCCGACCGTCAATAAGACGGTGGTCGTACGACAGGGCAAGGTACATCATGGGGCGGATCTGGATTTCGTTGCCAACCACCATGGCACGCTTCTGGATGATATGCATGCCCAGGATGGCTGACTGAGGCATGTTGATGATGGGCGTCGACAGGAGCGAGCCAAAGACGCCCCCGTTCGAGATGGTGAAGGTACCGCCCTGCATTTCGTCAATGCCCAGCTGCCCCCCGCGCGCGCGGGCGCCCAGGTTGGTGATGGTCTTCTCAATCTCAGCAAAGCCCATCTTCTCGCACGACCGCAGGACGGGCACGACCAGACCCGTCGGCGTCGACACGGCCACCGACACGTCCACGTAGTCACGATACACAATGTCGTCGCCGTCGATGAAAGCGTTCACCTCTGGCTGTTCCTGCAACGCCACCGTGGCGGCCTTGATGAAGGGAGACATGAAGCCCAGCTTCACCCCATGCCGCTTCTCAAACGCGTCCTTGTACTCGTTGCGCAGGTCAATCAGCGCCGACATGTCCACCTCGTTAAAGGTAGTCAGCATCGCCGCCGTGTTCTGAGCTTCCTTCAGCCGATCCGCAATGCGCTTGCGCATGCGTGTCATCTTGACGCGACGCTCCCCACTCTCCGACAGGTTGATCTGCTTTTTGGGCGGGACGGGCACGGACTCCTGGGCCGAGGGGGGCTCCGCCGAGGCCGGCGATGCGTCGCCCGCAGTCCCAGCCGCCTCTGGAGCCGCCTCTGGAGCCGGCGACTCTGACGTGCTCTTAGCAGAGGCCTCGGCGGCGGCGGCAGCGCCGAGGCGCATCGCCGCCAGCGGCTGACCAACCGCGACGGTGTCCCCAACGGCAGCCTTCTGCTTCACCAGCATCCCGTCCGAAGGCGCACGGACGTCAACGGTCACCTTATCCGTCTCGATCTGAACGACAATCTCGTCCTGTTCTACCGTCTGACCATTCTCCACCAGCCACGCGGCGACCGTGCCTTCGGTGATGCTCTCCCCCATTTCGGGAACTGTCAGCGTGTCCTCCGGGGCTTCCACGGCCGCCGACAGGGATCGTGACGGAGTAAAGCCAGCAGCCGACGCACCAGTGCCACGGCAGACAAACCCGACAAACCCGCCACGACTGGTCACCATCAGACGAAGGCCATCACTGCACGGCGTCGCAAGCCCGACACGAGCGCCGGATGGCGCGATGGTGGCCAAGCCAGACGCACTGCCCAGGCCAGACGCTCTGCTCAGACCAGCCGACAGCGACGAGCGACCGCGGGACCACCCCGCCGTCCGGGTGATCGCCGACAGCAATCGACCGCGCAGGACAAACTGCATTGTGGGGGATCACCAACGGCCGCCGCTGTTGGAGAAGGGGGGGGGTAGAGAGCCCAAGCCACCTCCTCAGCTACTCCAAACAACCGACACTGACGAAATAGAGGCTCAGCGCATGGATGAGGGAGCAGGCGGGGTGGGGGAAAGGGGTGGGGGCAAAAGTCTCAGCCGCGCGAAGGCCCGGTGGGGGCGGCCACAGGAGAGTAGCGACCGATGCTGCTGCAATCCGCACCGGTGTCTTTCGCAGACTGGAACGGGGTGCACTCACATGCCACATCCGTCCCTCGACATTGTCCGCCCTTCGCCGCAGTGCCACCGTTGCGTGACGCAAACCACCTTGCCGGCGTCTGCATCATCCCCGTCTGCGATTCGAACATGGACAGTGTTTTGCACGGTCTTCGCGAAACCACCACGACACACTGTTCTTAACTAGCAAGATGCCCGTCAATTGAATCTGCAGTCCTGATAACGAGTACATTAAATTAACTTATGTACGACCACTTGCACCAAACGAAAGCATCACATCCAATCACAGACAGTAGTATGTCTCGTGCACATGAGACTGGGGAATCGGTCTGCCTCACTCATTACTCAATTTGTCTCACGTCGACGAGAATAGAGTCTATTTGCAGTGCGGTTGTGGGGCGTTCGTGGGCTCTTTCGTAGGATCGCGACCGGATGACCGTTTTGTATGGAGCCGGATGTCGGCCATTGACGTGCGGACGGGCCGCCCCGTGGCGATCAAGCGCGTCGAGGCGGTCTTCCAGTCGCTGCCAATGGTCCTCCGCATCCTCCGGGAGGTCAAGTTCAACCGCCGCCTCGCGGGGCACCCCAACCTCGTCGCCATCCGCGACATGGTGTGGCCTCGCGACGCGTCGTTCAAGGACGTGCGGATGGTGTTTGACTCGATGCCCTGCGACCTGGACCGGTTCACCGAGTCGCGGCGCGGGACGGGCATTGACGGGCAGCTCATCAAGCTGCTGATGCTGCAGCTGCTCAAGGGCCTTGCCTACCTCCACGAGGCGCGGGTGATGCACCGGGACCTCAAGCCGGCCAACGCGCTCATTGACGAGACGTGCCGGCTCAAGATCTGCGACCTTGGGTACGGCTGGGAGGGGGGGGGGGGGGGGGTTCGGCAGGGGTGGTCGGCTGGCACCAGCTGCCGGGCGCACAAAGCTTCCCACGCCGTGGTAACGAACAAACGGCAGATGTGGCGCACTACTTTAGAACCCTCATTCTAATTGAGACGGGGCCAACCGAGATTGCCCCATTCAAAAATGTGCGCTCGAAAGTCGCCCGGATCAGTCCCTGCCAGGTATTGTAAATCGTGCATGAGGTGCCAACCCGTTCTGTCGGTATCATTGGCCGAGTCGAAGAACACTGGCGAAGCCGCAGGAGGCGATGGTCATGGGATCGACGCTCAGGAGCTCAAACCGCATGTCGAGCGGCAGAAGAGATCGGACAGGCTATGTAGCGCGGACAACTGCACGGAGGCGTCTGTAGTGAGATGATGGCGGCGTCGTCCAAGGACAGTCCGGACGTGCCAGCTGTTGCACTGTGTGCACGCGAGGCAAGAGCAGAAAGTATTGTGGGTATTGGTGAATCAGCCTCGCACGTCAGTTCCGACGTTCCGGCAAAAACTCGCGTGCCATCCCCACGGTGATAGTTTGTGGGAACTGAGCTGCCAGAACGTCGACCGGATAGGCCCTTCCACGTGCTTTCGACAAACTACCTACAAACGATCCTGCAAAAAGTCTCTAGTGGTGCTGTCCGCGAGTGTCCCAGGCGCGAACTTGACAAGATAAAGGCTGGTGACCAATCAGATGATGTCTTCATCCACGGTTGTTCTTGTCAACCTGAGAATTCGGATCAACAATTCGTACTTCAGCGAACCTTTTCTGGACAGCGACGAACGAACTGGGTGGACGAGGGACTGCCTTGTCCTTGCCGTGCTCCAGAACGGCACGCAACGGACCGACACTCTGCAATGTAGCAGTTTGCAGCCGACGTCGATCTGCCTGACCTGTTCCTTTCCCATCATCGTGCGTCGGAGCCGTCTGATCCGGACCGTCGGCTGTCTTGCCGGACGGCTAGTCGGACACAGCGGGCTACAGCCATACGGGCTGCGGGCGACGCTTCCACTTCGGCAACGACCCCGGGCGGCGGCAGTCATGCAGTGTGAGTATGTGCAGCCACCCCCTGGCTGCTGGATCCCTCAAGCGTTGAGCTGTGCGAGGAAGAGGGCCTTCCCTCAACAGCGTCGGACGCTCACAGAGCTTCGGCGTGGGTGGTGTGTAGGCAACCGTAGTCATCTACGCAGTATCGCTTGCAGGATCGTCCAGGCCGGAGCTCCGCCTCTCTCACGCACCCCCCTCCCCCTCTTCTCCTCCCCTCCAACAGCGCGCCAGCCCCCTTTCCCACCGGCTACGCATACAAAAGGAAAGGACCAGCACGGGGTGTCACGCGGCGTCCGCCACAGCGGGTGCGCGGCGGGGGGGGAGCGCACGCCGCAAAAATCGGCGTCCCGTGCCCCGAGGAAAAGCAGATCGCGTCGCCCGCGCGCCGGCGCGACCGGTGTCCCCCCTTCCCCCCGCGCGCCAGACAGGCTGACTGCGTTCGTTGCCACCTGCTCAAACCCCCATGGGCGGAAAGGCCCGCTCACTTCTTGTACTTCTTGTGGAAGGCACGTTCGGCGGGTCCCCACCGGGCGAGGTGCTCGAGCTTGAACCGCGGGTACTTGTGCGGGTTGCGCTTGAGCTCCCGCAGCATCGAGTGGACCGTGTCGAGGTCCTTCTGCAGCGTCGCGATTGCTGCCTCGGCGCGGCTGCTGGGGGGGGAGGCAAAGGGGAAGGCCACCACCCCCGCGGCCGCTACGGCGGGGGCGGGCGCCCTAACCGCCGCCGCGGTGGCCGCCGACGCACCCACGCCCCTTGCCGCCGGCAGGGGCACCCCCCCGCCAACATCAGAGGCCGAGTCTGCCAGGGGGCTGTCGCTTCCCCTCCCCGTGCTGCCCTCTTGCGGCGGCAGCGCCGCGTCGGACGGGGACTCACCCCGTGGGCCACCGAAGGGGACGCCGCCCGCGCCCTCTCTCACGCCCTTTGCAGGGGCGTGGCCGTAGCCGGGGCGCGTCTGATCGCCCCACCCGCCACTGCCACCGACACCGCCACCGCCGGCGCCACTCCCTCCTTCTACCTGCGAGCGCAGCTCAGCGAGGTGGGTGGCGATAAACTCGGCGCGCTTCTGCAGCGCGTGGATGGGTCGCGACGCCCAGCGGACGCCTGTCTTGGCCATATCCTTTTTGAACTTGGCCTCGGAGATGCCCAGCGACCGCGCCGCGTCCTTGCGCGTCATGTGGCTGACGTTGCCATAGTCGCCAGCCACCGCAGCACGGCCACGTCCCCCGCCCGACGGGCGGGTGCCCCCGTCGCTGCCGCCACCACCGCCGCCGCCGCCGTCGCCGCCGTCGCCGCCGACTCCGATGCCGTAGCCACCGTCACAGCCGCTGCCACTGCCGCTGCCGCTGGCCCCACTGCCCCCAGCGCCGCCACTGCCACTGCCCGGCGAGGCCCCCCACAGGTGCGACACGGGCGGCCCGCACGGCGCAGACGAGGCCGCCCCCGCCGCCACCGCAGAAGACGACACTGTACTCTGGCACGTCCACGCCCAGGACGGTAGCCGCTCGGGGAGGGACACCTGTGAGTCGCGGCGGCGCAGGGGCGCGCTCCCGACGCCCGCCAAGGCACCCGACACGGTGCCCACCGCCGAGACGCCGCCGCCGCCGGCTGCGGCAGCGGCTCCGTGACCGCCGACGGCCACGGACCCGGGCCAGCCGCTACCCAAGCCTGGCGACGCGCCCGCCGACGAGGGTGCCGACAGCGCGCCGGAGTAGCCGGGCGACGACACGAGTGAGACGCCCCCCTGCGGCGGCCGACGCGATCCAACACACGCGCCGCCGCCACCCCCACCGCCGCCTCCACCGCCCCCGCCGCCACCTCCGCCACCGGCTGTGAGCCCGGTCGGTCGGTAGCCCCCCCCCGACGACCAGCACAGGGGCATACGGGCGAGGTAGGTGAGAGGCGGCGACGGTGGCGGCGGCAGCGTCCCTTCCGTTTTGTGCCAACCGTCGGAAACAGGCGGGCCGGCGGCGCCGATGTCTGCTGATCCACCGACGCCGCCAACTCGGCCTCTGTTCTGCTCATGTATGAGGGGCGCCGACGAGCCCCACGCGGCCGCAACCATATCTTGCCGACGGCTGGGGACGGCCGTCGCGGAGGCTGCAGGCGCAGGGGCACCCCCGCCCATGGGCGGCGACGGCCGCATCCACGCCGCCGCCATTGGACACGCGTCGCGAGCGGCCGGGAAGCCCGCTGGCGCCACAGAGGGTGCCCCTGGTACGACGCCGCCGCTGACACCGCCGCCGCCACCACCACCGCCGCCGCCCGTTGCGCCTGGCCATCCATTGTTGACGGTAGCCCCCGCGGCGCGCATGTCCGCGTCCACGTCGGCGGTGTCGTCGGGCACCGCGGCGACCGCGGTTGACGCCGCCGCCTCTTTCGGCGCCGAGCCGTTGAGCTCCCGACTGATGTGAGCGGCGGCGGGTGCTGCCGTCGCCGCCGCCCACGGCCCCACGACGGGCGGCGGCACCGGCACGGACAGCAGCACGTCGTCCATCGCGTCGCTCCCCTGGGGCGACGCGAACAGCGCGCTCGCGGCGGCAGCGGCGGCGGCCGCCGCCGCGGCCGCCGAGTCGCTCGCCCCCCACATCCCCTCCGCCGCGGGAATGTCGCCATTGGCGGAGTCCATCAGCGATGCCCGCGCTTCGGCGGCGCCGAAGTAGAGCGCCTCTTCTACCTTGGGAACCACCCCACCTTGGCACCGGGCAGACGGGCCGCCGCTACCGCCACCACCACCACCACCATCGCCGACGCTGCCCGGCACGCCGGCAGCGGGCGGTGGCTCGGCAAACAGCTCAAGAAACCTCGCCGGGGGCGGCGGTGGCGGCGGCGGCGGCGGCGGCGGTGGCGGCGGTGGCGACGGCGGCGGCGGCGGCGGCGGCGGCGGCGGCGGCGGCGGCGGCGGCAGCAACGGCGTCGCCTCCATCAGCTCCTGGCGGCCGACGCCACAAGACGGAGGTGACGATGATGTCAGCGGCGGTGACGGCAGCGGCGGCGGCGGCGGCGGGTGGTGGGATTGGTGGTGGAGGATGTGACGACCCCCGCCCCCCCCGCTGTCGCTACGCCCGCCATCGCCGCCGCCGGCACGCAGCGCGGTGCCAATAATGTCAAGGTCCTCGGCACCCGGCGGGCCCCAGCCGTCAGCCGTCACGTCCGACGACGAGTAGCACGGGCGGGCAGGGTAGCTGCCCGCCGGCCCGTCGTCGAGCGCGACCGAAAACAGAGCGCCGTCACAGTCGGCGCTAAACAGCGCGCACGGCTCGGACAGGGAGAGGCCCATGGACAGGTCCGCGACGGTTCCAAGGCCGAGACCCAGCTGGAACCCGCCATCGTCGTCGGCCGCGCTGGCCACGGCGGTGGCGGCGGCGGCGGGGTGGGGCGGGGGGAAGCGGCCACCGCCGCCACCGTTGCCGCCAGCCGGTTCGGCAGCGGCCGACCCGGTGGCCCCCCCGCCGTCCGCCGCCGTGATGCTCCCTGTGGAGCAGCCGCCGCCTACCGAAGCCGCCAGCGCGGCACCGTCGCGGATTTCCAATACCGAGGCGGCGGCAGTGGTGGCAACCATGGACGGTGGTTCCCCCACGACGTCCGTGCCAAGCGCGCCGCCGCGCATGGCGCGACCACAGCCGACACGTGGCGATTGGTGTGGAGGTGGTGGTGGTGGCAGTGATGGTTGTGGTGATGGTGGCGACGGTGGCGGCGGCGGCGGCAGTGAGGGTGATGTGGACGGCGGTGAGGGTGGTGTGCGCGACAGAGCGGGTGGCGTCGCGGTGTGTTGATGGCAGTGGGTGCCGGCGGCGGGTGCGGTGGCTGCTGCCCAGGCGGCCGCGGTCACGGCGGTGCCTCCCGCGGGTGTGCACGCTGGCCGCCCCCCCCCCCCTGCTGCCCCGCCAGGTGGCCGCCCCCCACCGGCGGGATAGAGACGGGCCGTTGTGCGCGCCGCCGCGCCCCTCATGCAGCTGCCTGCACCCGCCCCACACGAGGCGCGCCAGTGTCGGGAGGCGGCTCCTCCGGTCGGCAGCGCCCCAACCCCCCCACCCGCCCCTCCCTCCCCTCCCCGCTCCCAATTGGGGGCGACGCAGCGCGGACGACGGTGGCGGGTGCAAAGGCGCCCTGCCCGGCCGCACACGCTCGGCTGCTGCGCGACTTACAATACAGGGGGGGGAGGGGGGGGGCAAGGTGGGGGGGGTGGCCGGAGGGGATCCGCGCACCGATAACCGTGGCGGGCGGCCGCCGTTTCCGAAGGCCACCCCCCACCCCCACCGCGCCGCCGTCACGGCGGGCGGGCGGGAAAGCCCGCGCCAGCCGCCCAAACCCGCCCGCCCGTCCACAACCCACCAACCCACCAACGCAGCGACCCACCACCGCGCCGTACACACAAAACGGAACCACCACCACCACCACTCCACGGCAGCACCTCCCCCCCCCCGACCTCACCCCCAGTCTAGTAGCCCTTGCAGAGCCGCCGCTGCCGCCACCACCGCAGCCACCGCCGCCGCCGCCCGCCGTCGGCAGCCGCCCGCCACTGCCGCGTGGCCGCCGTCTGACGCGCTCCTCGTCGGCAGCGGTGCCGAACGGCAAACCGGGTGCTCAGTGGCCGCCGCCTTGTCGCTGCGGGGCCACCGCCATGGGGGGCAGGGTCGAGAGGGAGGGGGGGCGGGGGGGAAGGGGGGGGCGGAGAGGGGACAGTAGCCCCCCGAAGCGGCACCCTCGCGGAGGGGGGGGGCGGGCACCGCGAAACGGCGCCGCCGCGACGACCTGCAACCCCCCCCACACCCCCCCCCCGACCCGCCCGCGGCAGACCAGAGACACACCCCCCCTCTCAGGGCGCTCCCTACCACACACCCGCAGACGGAGCCGCGCTCCCCCTCCCCTACCACGCTCCCGTATACCACACCCCCATAAACCTTCCCCCGCTCCCGCCCCTCCCCCCCCCACCCTGCCGTACGACACACCGGCACGCCATAGGCCGCGATCCCGCCGCCTCCCACCACCGCCGCCTCCGCAGCGGCCGCCCCTGCAAAAGGAAACCCTCCAGAACGAGCACACCACCGCTCCGCCGCCGTCGGCGCGTGGCGGGGGCGCACGAAGAAAAAATCCCCCACCTCCCGCCCGCCCCCCTCCCCTGGACGGGTGCCGCACACGCGCCCGTGGACAGGAGCCGCCGCGGACCGCCATCACCGGCGTGGCTGCCGCACAGATCAGGAGGGCAGACTGGGAAGAGGGCAGGCGTAGAAGCGCGAGGAATCAGCGGGGGGGGGAGGGGAGAGAGAGAAAGCAGGGGGGGGACAGAGAAGGGCAGAGGGGTAGGCGGAGCGGAAGGGGGTGGCGGTGGGTTGGGGGGGGAGGGGGTGTCGGAGGCCCGGGGGGGCAGAGAGGACTGCCGCGCGGGATTCGTGGTAGAGGCACGCCGCGGCGGGCCGGCCGCACGGCGGAAATCGTTCGCGCCGCCGCCGCCGCCGCCGCAGCCGCCGCTCAGCCGCTGCCACCGCCGCCGCTTCGGCGGTGCTGCCGCTGCTGCCGCCGCCGCCACCGTCGTCGCCGTGGCCGCCGCGGTCGCGTCCCCCTACCAGAGACGTCAATCCGCCTCTCGCGGTGGCGTTCCGATCGGTCCGCAGGGGCGGGCTCTCCTGGGTGGGCTCTCCAGTTTCACCCCCCGCCGCGACGGCGCGCCGAGATCCAGTGGACGGGCCGCCGAGGTGACCTTTGGTCCAACTTCCTGCCGAGAGCCAACACCCAGGGTTTGGGAGCACGCCACCCCCCCCGGGGAAGGTCGGGGAGGAGGGGCAGGGGGCGGGGGGGGGGGGGAGACTGACCCTCTTCCTCATCTCGTACCGTGCACAGGCAGGCGTCCTGGAAGAGCGAGGGGGTGAAGAAGGCGTGGGGGGGACGGAGGGGGCGGCGCGCCAGTCCCACGGCGGCGCCACGCCCGGCGGCAGCCTGTGCGTGGTGGGACCCCGAGCTGGGGGCTGGCTCCTCGCCAGAGCAACCGGACGCGCTCCCCGCCACGCCGCGCTCGCTCCTTACCCCCTCTGCCGCCCTCTGCCGGGCCGGTGGAGCGCGGGACTCGCAGGTCCTTGCTGTGGAGTCAGCACGACGGCGGGCTTCGGCCGCGCGGCCGCCCGCCGGCGGGCCCGCCCGCCTGCCCGACCGCCCGCCCGCCTACCCGCCGGCCCCCCCCCTACGGTGCCGCCAGGCGTCAACGTCACCGTCACGCGCGGGGCGGGCGCCACCCAGCGGCCAAGCCGCCCCGGGAGAGGCAGGCAACCGCGGGAAAGCCCAGCGCCGCGGCCAACGCGCGCTGCCGCGTGGCCGACGGGCACAGTCTCGGGGGTACAGTATCAATCTGCCGAGGGGGGGGGGGGGGGGAAGACCCAGCGGTCATCACATCTGGAAGCGGCGCAGAGCCTTGCAAGCCGCAACTTCCCCCGGTTGACCTCTGCACGCAGGGTGTTCACACGATGCCCACGCGATGGCTAGCACTGCCATCGTCAGTTGTTGGCGCAAGCCCAGCGAACGCATAGCGACCCCTGGCGAATTGTGTTGTTTGTTAACCAGACCAGCATGCCGCCTTTCGCGGCGGGCGTTCGTTTGGCGAACACCGCCCAACACGGGACTGGCAATTGCCGTTTTCGTTGGGCCGTGTGCACAGCGCATCAAGCACTACGAAATCGGACTAGTCTCATGTAAGTAGGTCGCCCAGGAGGGTATTCCGCGTGGGTACACGCTGTCGCGACCGGTACGTGATTATTTCCTGTGACGTGTGCTGGCACGGCAACCCGCTGAGGGGCTGTCGCGGACACGTACCGTTAGTGTGACGCGGTACTGTATCGCGTCACATACTGCGAAAGCTCTTTACCGCTGCCGTGCGCCGGTACACGCAACTCCGCTAAATATTCTGGGTTCCTTTAAACTAAGTGCAATGCGCTGGTACGATTGGTGATCACCGGCCCACCTCCACGTGCCCCCCGCTCGTCGCCACCGTCGCGCGCTGTTCCACACACCCTCCTCCAGACGGTGCCTGCCGATATCCCTGCAGCACCGCCTGCCCTTATCCCTGCATCTCCGACAGCTACACCGTGCGCCTTTCAGCGCTGCAGGAGTTCATCCTTCAGACCGTGAGTGGACAGCTCACAAACCCGAAGGCTCTCCCAGACCACCTTGACCGTGGCCTTCTCCATCTGGGTGCACGGTGTGTCCGTCAGGCTGCTGGACTGAGCGAGGCCAGACTTGTTGGTGAGATATATGGGCACGCGTCGTAAATATGCCAGAATGGTGAGTGCAGAATCCGCCTCACGGCCCCTAGCTGCGGCGATACATTGTGACGTCACCTACCGCGGCCGATTAGTATGTCCGTCACGATTGTATCGTAGCAAAACGCTGGCCCAATCGCATCCACGTTACCGGTACTGGTACAATAACGATACATGTCTGCGAACGGGCCTGACGTAGGGATGCGGCGTCAGAGCTGATGAAAACTTACACCCTTTCATTCCCCGTCATCGAGCCGTCAGATGGCAAGAGAAGGGTAACGGCCCGGCTCGGGGACCGGGTGTTGTGTTCGCAGGAGACTCAATTCCTAGCGTTTTCCAGTGTTCACTTGCGCCAGCTGCGTGCCTGTTCGAACGCTCACCCACCACCGCCGGCGGCCCCGTCCTGCCAGGTCACCGTCTCCCTGTCCCCGCCTTCAAGTCCGCTCCATCCCCCCGTCTCTTGCAGTGGCGAGAGGCGGTACTGCTGCGCGAGGGGCGCGGGAAGGAGTGAAGTGTTGCTGTCGGCGCGGGGCCGTGTGGCCGAGGGGGGTGGACGGATGGCGTTCCAACTCACGCGGCAGGGGGGGGTGTCGCTGCTGCTGGGGGAAGGGGGTGTGGGGGGCTGCGGCCGTCCATGCTGCTGCCGCTGCCCCAGGCGCTGGCCGCCAAGGGCGGCTGGAGGGCCGCCGCGTGGGCGCCCTTTGAGGCCGCCTACGGCCCCGTCACCACCTTCTCGTACGCGCAGCTGCTGGGGGCGACCGGGAGGGCGGACGCGGCGGCGGCGGCGGCGGCGGCGGCGGCGCCCGGCGGCGTCTCCGCCACCTGCTTCCGCTCGGTAGTGTCGTCGGCTGCCTGGCGGGTGCGGTGCCGGTGGCCGCGGGCAGTCGGGACTTGGCGGGACTGATTTTCCCGTATATACTGCATTGCCCGCAACTGGACACGTGTCGATAATATGGCATCAGAAATGACGTGACGGGTAATCACGCAGGTCAGACGTAATATGGGGGGTGCCGTAATGACGGGTAATATTTCATACGTGGCACGTCATGACCGCATCCCTAGCCTGAAGGCCGTTCGCGGCTGCACGGTACGATCGTGACGCCATGACGGTACGCGTCACAAGCTGCGAAATAGCACGTGAAACAGCGGACATCGGTACGCAGAAAAATGTTCACTAGAACAAATTACATTACAGAGCAAGCTGTCAATATGATGCAAATTGTGACAGGTCGAGAATGGCCCGCAGCTGGGTGCAAGCGCAAGCGCCCACGGCCCGGCGTGGAAAGTGAGAGAGCGGGTACTGTGCGTGGGGGAAAAGAGTATGAAGGGAGGAGGAACACAGACGCACGATGTGGATGGGAAAGCGACTGCGCAGTGCTGCTGAAGGCTGGATCCATGACAAGCATGTTTTTCCGTGTAGCGGCTTCTCACGGACTTGTCAAAGCCTGTACAAGACTCCCCCCGGCGCGACCCGGCCGCCTGAATCGAAATCCAATGTCGCACTTAAACCGTCTGTAAGTGCGACAAAGTGCGCGTTATAAACCGAGCTAAGCGATAATAGGCCTCCACACAATACAGCTTAGATGCCCGATGTGTCCGTCAAGAAGTACTCATCGTGACACCGTGACTTGTCCGTCGAGAGGATCTGTTTGTTCCCGTGTAATGTTCTTGAAAGTTGGTGCTCTCAGTCCGTATTTACTTCATATCGGAAGCTCGGTGCCGTTTAATCTGGGGCATAAGTTGGTCATACTCCTCATCCCCCCCCCAGCAGCACCTTTCCAGGAACCACCTAACGGGCGCCGTTGTTTGCTGGGGCTTTTGTCCCCCAGTATCCCCACACAAAAATCCAAGCGAAATCGGTTCGCCAGACAAGCAACTCCCTTGCTAGCGCAGGCCTGGCGAAAACTGGCTTTGATAGGTTGTGGGGAACCTCTGACGATGGGAGTGGGTCGCGGCCAGTTACCCGGCTTCTTCGCCGGCAGCCGCCCCCCCTTCACCCGCCGCCGGCCGAACAGGTTGCTTGCGTTCCCCCGTTGGGGGACGACGCCGCTGCCAGTGGCCGGCCGTCACCCGGCCGCGGGCAGTGGCTCTGGCCGGCCCGCTGCCACCTCCGTGGTGGCGTAGCCGTGCCGGGCGCGACCCCGGCCGCCGGCCGCCGCCACCGCCGTCGCCGCCGTCTGCCCGCCGCGACCAACCGCGTGGCTGCCTGCAGGGACACGGCTGTGCCCGCCCCACACACGGGGGACTCACAAGACAAAAACATCGGGCGGGAGGGGGGGGAGGGTGGTGAGAACAGAATGGTTGCCGTCGCCGTACGGCGTACGGTGGTTCACCGAGACAGACACCCTGGCGATGGGCGGACGGGGGGTGGAGGGCGTTGCCGGGCACCCTTCCTCCCCCTCCTCCCTCCTTTCCACCCGCCCAGCGCCTCACGTCCACGCCCGCCACCCCTGCGTCGCTGCCACCCCGCGTTGGCGGATTCCCGGGCTGGCGACGGCAGCGCGCATCCCACATCGGCGGAGCGCTCTTGTCCCCTCGGTAAAGCGCAGAGATCCACCGCGGGATGAATGCCGCACGCTGTGGTGGTCGTGCCGGGGGGGGGGGTAGGGGGGTTTCGCGCGAGGTGGGGGCGGGGGTTGGGCGCAGGGGGGTACGGCATGAAACGGAGGATGTCGCCAGGAGCGTGGGGAAACGGTGGGGGGTCCGCGGCTGTCCCCAGTCGGCTCAGCGTCATACGGTGCGCGCCGTCCCAGGCGCGCCACCCCTCAAGGACACAAGAAGGGAGGAGGGGGGGGGAGGGGGGGGGATGGGTTGTCACCACGGCGACGGCGACGGCGACGGAAACGGGGGCGGACGCGGGGCCCTCGCTGCCTCCCACGCGCTGCCACCCCGCCGCCCGCGCAATCAAGCGACGGGTGCGGCGGAACGGTGTCTCGACGGCGGCCCGGCAACGGTGCTGGTCGCTACCCGACCCGCGGATCGCGGAGCCGCCACCCAGGCAGCGCCATCGCGACCGGCGCACGACCCCGCTCGCTCCTTCTGCAAACGTCTGGTACACTGCTGGGATCTTTCCGTAGTTTTTTGAGATTTTTGCGGTATTTTTCTTCTGTGGTTTTTTTTGGCCCTCCCGCGAGCAGCGATGGGAAAACGGGCAGCGGCAGGTGATGCGGCCCGAATCCATGAACCCCCTTTGGCCGCACCTTGTGGCGCCCACAATGAGTACACCGCGCTCTCATTGGCGAGAGGGCGCTGTCGCGGTGGATCGGACACCGCCGTGCAAGCTGGTGCGTGCACCCGTGGCAGGGGCCTGCAATGGTCTCGAGCTTCCTACTGGATCTTCTGATCGGTCAACGGGTCACTCACTTGAGCTGCTCCTCACCAGGCAAAACGATAGTGCATGCATGCAAGCACCCAACTGTCTTGGTCTCTCTGGGTCCTCGGCCAGCGGCAGGGGAACTTTTGCTGGGAGACATCCAATTTTGCAGACAGTGTTGGAAGACAAGGGGCGGAACCTGCTTGTGGTACAGGTCACGTACAACGACTGCAAGCCAAGGCAGAGGGACTCTTTTCTTGCCTTCAGTCCTGCTTGGCTGCATGGGAAGGACATAGAGGGAGGGAGAGGGCGGCGGTGGCCCGTGGGTAGCGCCCGCTTCCATTTACACGTATGGGAGGCTGTGAAACACCGACTTCTTGCGTCAAATCCCCCCCCCCCCCGTCGTTGATCATGCAAAAACCAAGAAGCAACTCTGGATTACAGGCTTGACACTGACACGCTGCCCAATGAGGTGCAAACACTTCACCATGGCGCGAGCGACCAGTGGCCCACCGGCGTCAGGGACAAACGGCCGCCCTCGATGCACCAGAGGCAGCGTCAAGCGGCAGTCGATGCCCCTGTAGCGCCAGCCGCATGTCACGTCCGCACGTCCTCCCATGTGCCCGCTCCTCTCGATGACCTGGCGCACAAAAACTCATATTCCTTGATATCCGCCAGACCCGTCCGTGTACGCCGGGGCCACAGGACGTTGATCATGCGTACTGCGATTCACCCTCTCCCTCCCACCGCCCTCCTCAACGGACCGCAGCCCGTCCGCAATGGGCTATTTCATGCCCATCCCATGACACCCTCTTTGTCCTCTCCCGCAGCGCTATCAGTCCACGACATACGTCTGCATGTTGGCAAGGAGCATGGCACGTCGACAGTCAGTCCCGTCCCGCAACCACAGACCACTGTCAGCAACACCGTGAATGACGACAACAGCGGTGCCGAGCGCGGGGGCGGTAAGTGTGGTGCTGCGGGCGTCGGCGGGGACGCGACAGGACGCTCATTACCGTCTGCCTTTGCGGCTCGTGCAAGTCGTGTCTTTGTCCGGACGACCGTCACGGCGGCCGCCTTCGCCGCCGCCGCCCCCGCCGCCCGCAGCTGCTGCTGCCGCTGTCACTGCCGCCCCTCTCGCTGGGGCACATCATGCATCGCTCTCGATCAGAGGAGGAGACGCAGCGGCAGCGTAGCCGTGCCACCGCCGCCGCCGCCGTCGCCGCCGCCACAGCCGTGTCACTCTGCCCCAGTGAGCCCCGCCGGAGAATAGGGGGCGATCTACGGCGGCGCCCGCCAGAGGCCCGGTTCGACTCAGCCGAGGCGCAGGTCCCGCCCTCGCTCGAGGGTCGAGACGATCGATCGGAGAGCGTACCCAGGTGGGCACCCAGTCCGACAAGACTGGTACAATGGGAATCTCTGGTGCAAGTATTTGCGGCGATGCTGTACTCCTTCGTTGCGTAAAATAGGCTGGGGACAAATGGGATTCTCCGCGCTGGGGACAAATGGGATTCTCCGCGCTTCCATGCAAGTTTGGGCCAGCCACCCACCGCACCCGTCGACCACCCCCCCCTTCTGTCGGCTGCGCGTGCGCACACGGGGACGGGGGCTTCGCTGGCGCCCCCCCGCCGCCAAAGCTGGCCGGAGGACGGTCGCGAGCGGAGCGGCTCCGCCTCCCCCCCCCACAAGCGTGGCAACTGCGCGCGCACCTTGGCCCGCGGTTGGGTGCAGTGGTGAGCGGCCCATCCGGGACGCCTGGCGCCTGTGTGGCCGTCGTCGCCTGCCCCCTGCGTGGCACCGCCCTGGGGGGGGTGGGGGGGGGGTCGGGAGGTTGACTCAACTTCCACGCGTCTTGCCCACCTGGCTCCGCACGCCTGAGGCGCGCGTTCCGCCCCGGTCCGCCGGGGCTGCGACTGCCGTACCCGGCCCCGCCCGTCACCGCGTGCCCGCCCCTCCCCCCCCACCGCCACCCCCTTCCCCGTCGTACTGCCTGTCTCGGCGTCCCGACACACAACCATCTTCTCGCTCCCCCGCCCCCCCTCCTACGCGGCGGACACCCCGCCGGGGGTGTCTATTTTTTTGTCCGTTCGTGCCGCCCGTTGGGCGCGCCCACCCAACGCTGCCGTGCATGTGACGGCCCGGTGCGTGCCGGCGGCCGGCCGTCTGTCGCCTGCTTCCCTCCTTCCCTTTCCTTTTGTGCCTTCCCATTGTCTGTGTAGACTATTTGTCGTCGGCTCTTTTTTGTTGGGCGCGCTCGCCAGTTACCTACTTGTTTTCTCTCTTTTTCTCTTGTCTCTCTCTCTCCCGTGTGTACCTTTTTGTTTCTTTTTTGTTTGTCGCGGACCATTGACCACCATGGACGCGGCCGCGGTGGCGATGGAAGCGGCGCAGCTGGAGGCGGCGCTGGAGGCGTCGCGTGTCGAGGCGGCCCTGGACGCATCGCGCCGTGAGGCGGCGGCCGCCGCCGCGGCTGCCGCCGCCGCCACCCGCGCAGAGGCTGTTGCGGCGGTGAGCATGGTGGCCGTGCGACCCTCGGTGGTTGCACCGACGTCGTCTGGGCTGCTGCCGGTGAGCCGTGACGCGGCTGCCGGCGCCGCCACCCGCGCCGCGGTCGACACGGCTGACGCGTCGCCTGCAGCCGTCACTGCCACCGCACCAGCCCTGGATGTGCCGTCGTCGCTGGCCGCAGACGATGCGGACGTAGCTGCGCCGGCAGAGCCGTCGGCGTCCGAGGTGTGTGCCATCTGCTACGAGACGCCCGCACCTCTGGAGGTGGCGATGCTGCCAACGTGCTCGCACTCGTACTGGTACGTTGCGGTAGCGGGGGGGGAGGCGTGTTGGCAATGATATGGGGTGAAGCTTGCAGGTACGGATGGCGGGGGACAGGATGGACTGCTACACCCCTCTATATGTGCGGTGGAGCGGATGGTGGATGGACCGGGGTCGGGCTGTGCCGCGCATTGCTGCAGCTGTCTAACGGGCTGGATTCCTCTGGCGTCGACTCTCTCTCATTTGTGCGCCTGTACGCCTCTGCCCCGTCCCATCTTTCTTCTCATGTACAGCGCGTCGTGCATCCTCTCGTGGGCGTCTGCTCGCCCGCTCCCCCCCCCCTGCCCCCTGTGCAAGCACACGTTTACCTCCCTGTTGGTGCGGCGCAGCCTGGATGGCACGCCGCTGGCGCTGCCCGCTCCCTCCGTGGACCTCTTCTTTGCTGAAGAGCCACTGGCCCTGCTCCTCCGCGCGCCGTGGGTGTACATCACCCCTGTCACCCCGCCGTCCATTGACATTGCGTCGGCGTTTGTGGTGGGCGGCCCGCCCTCCATGTCGGTTGCCTCTGAGAGCGGCACCCCACCCGCGCCACCGCCGCGGCGCCTGCTGGGCGCGGGCGACGCGGCAGACGTGCGCGCGCTGCGGGAGGAGGAAGAGGCCGAGGCGGCGGAAGCCGCCTTTTGGCGTGAGGAGGAGTCTCGTTGGAACTCGGGCGGCCGCAAGAAGGCCGGCGGCATGGCTGGCACCGCGGCTAGTGGGACAGGGGGTGCGTTCTCGTCTGCGGCAGCCGGTGCCGGGGGTGGCAGCAGCCACAGCGGCGGCGCCGCCCGCGGTGTGACGCTGGGCAACCGCCGGTGGGGTGCTGGCGGCTTTGTGCGTGCCGGCCACAGCGGCGCGCGGGTGGTGCCGTCGCCCGCTGGCGGCCACGGCAAGGGCAAGGGCAAGGCCCGTGCGGGTGTGGAGGCAGCGTCGCGCGGTGCTGACGGTGGCGCTGCTGCCGCGGACCGCCTGGCAGCGGCACGCGCTGCGGGGGCGGCGGACGCGGCGGCTGCCGGCGGGGGCGGCACCAAAAAGATCAAGGGCAAGGGCAAGGCCCGTGCCAAGGCGGCGGCGCGTGAGGCTGCGCGGGAGGCGGCCAAGGTGGGCATCCGCCGGCGGGCGGCTGGCGGCGGAGGGTTGGCGACGGTGGCTACAGAGGCGGTGGCCACGGAGACTCCGGCGTTGGCAAGCCCGCCGGTGATGGCGGACGTGGCCCAGGCGGTGGCGGAAGACGTGGCCCCGCCCGTGCTGACGGTGTCGATGGAGGCTTCGGCATCGTGAGGGATTGTGCCCCCGTAGCTTGGGACGTTGTTTACCATGGCATTGGTCCGGCGCATACGGCAGGCCAATGTGGGAGCTATTTTGTAGGTGCGCAGTGATCCAGAGGAGGCTGGTGGTGCCGCGTGGTGGCTCCCTCTTTTGGTCCCCGAGTGATCCATTCCCTCGGGGACGGCAGCGGTGGGGTGGGCACTTGTGTTGGCTTCTTGTCAGGCCTCTGCCCTGTGGCAGAGGCGGTACTGTTAGTTCGTCGGCGGTGGCAGTGGCGGTAGCGGTGTGATCGACGTTGCGGCTTGGCGCGTGGCGGGGGACGTCATGGGCTTGTCTTGTTGACGCCTATGTGCGGTACCCCATTGCTCGTGACCTTCCATCCTCTTGTGATGTGTGTTTTTGTTAGTCTGCTACGTGGTGTGGATGTCCGCGTAGCTGTACGGAGAGGAGGCGCCACCATAGCCAAAGATGCTCTGCATGGCCGCAGACCCCGCCGACGCCGGGCCCGCGCCAGACGCGACGCAAGCAACGGCGGCGGCGAGCGCCGCCAGCGCCGCGCGCCAGGTGACCGCCGAGCCCGCCGGGTGGGATTCCCCCGCCGACATGCACAGGGCAGAGCGGCCGGCACGGCGGGTGGTGATGGGCAGCACGGACACCAGGAAGGCGGAGGGACTGTAAGCGGAGCAGGAGGGCACGTACACGTCGGTCCCCAGAACAGAGCACGGCGGCGGTTGGGAAGCAACAGTTCAACAGACGACAGCGTCAGCAGCCATGCGGTCGAGAGACAGGAACGGGCGAGAGATAAAGGCCAGTATAGAAGAAAGTGCTTAAGGCAATGGCACACGAGCCCGGCCTCGACGGGGGGAAGCAGCAGGTCCGCAACAGGCAAACACACTTGCACGCACTTGGTGAGTTACGTTCTTGTACATACATGTGCATGCTGAGTGGGGTGTTCGCGCATGACCACCGCCGACCTGGCGCAATGGTTGGGCGCACGTTTTGTATTCTCACATCACGCGCTCGATCTCGCACCAATCAAACGCAATTGACCTCTCCGCTCATCATCCGCGCATCATGCACCCGGCGGCTCCGGTGCGGGCCCGGCCGCCGGTCCACTGCCCTCTTCCGCACTCGCAGCCGACCCGGGGTGTCGCCGCTGAATGTGGCGAGTCAGGTCGGACCGCGCGGCAAACGTGGCGCCGCACTCTGCGGTACACGTAAACGGCCGCAGGTGCTGATGCACCCGCCGCACGTGCCGCTCCACGGCGGACCGAGAGATGGACCGGTACGCGGCGCACCCGCCCCCGTCGTCGCAGTGGGGGCACACGAACCGGCGCTCGCCACCGTGGCGAGCGGCGATGTGCGTCTTGAGGTGCGCCCGCTGCAGGCCCCGAAAGTCGCACTGCGAGCACGGCCAGTCCCGCCGCCGGTGGTGCACTGTATTCACGTGGCGGTCCCGGTCGCTCGCGGACAGGAAGAACGCTTCGCACGCGACGCACCCAAAGTTGCGCGGCCGCTTAGGCCGCGAACCACCCCCGCCCGTCGCGGCGGGCGGCGGCGCGGGCGGCTCGGCGGCGGCGCGGGCGGGCGCGGCGGGCGCGGCGGGCGCTGCGGGCGTCACGGGCGTCGCCTCTCCACCGCCGACGATTGCAGTTGCAGGGGCTTGGGGAGGCGGCCCAGGCGGTGTCCCCGTCGCCGGTCGAGACTGGCTGCCGCCGCTTCCGTGAGCGCTGCCACTTGTGCTGCTGCCGCCCGTCTTGCAGCCGCTGTCGGTTTCGGTGGTGCCGCCCGCGGCCGGCGACGCTTCAGCACTGGTACGCTGCGCGGGCGTTCCGTTTTGGTGGCCGCTACTGACGGCGACGCCCTCCATTTTGGTAGTGCCGGGCTTGTCGTTGGCCTTTGCCGTTGCTCGAGTCTTCTTCTCCGGGGGAGGGGCGCGCGAATTGCTCGCCAGCCGCTCGCGCGCAGTGGCAGTCATGGCCACGAGCGCCGCGCGCAGGGCAGTCGAGCTGACGGCGCCCGTCCATTCGGGTACCGCCACCGGCTGCGCGGCTGTCAGCGGCGGCGGCGTCGGTCGAGAGCGGGGGCGCTCATCGGCGCTGCGGCCAATGTCCGTGTCCGAGATGGCGCTTCCCATCCCCGCCGCTGCCAAGCCAACCACCGATGCCTTGGGAGGCGCCAAGCCAACCACCGATGCCTTAGGCGCCGTGCACGCCGTGGCCTTGTCAGAGCGGTACTCCACGGGTGGAAGCCTCGGTCCAGACCGGGCGACCGCGGTAGCACCAGGAAGGGGAGGTCGCGCCGGATCGCCGCTTGTGCCCAAGGAGCGGGGTGTAGCGCCGAGCGTTCGGCTGTGGTTGTCCATAAGCCTCCCAGTCGCAGCATAATTGCCACTGGCCGACAGCGCCCCAGCGTCCCTGGATGCTACAGCAGCCGACCCCGTGGCACTCTCGCTAATCGGCCATGATAGGGGGACGCTCCAAAACAGGGGCGGTTCCACCGTCCGTGGCACTAGCCCTGCCACAGACGGATCGTCAGAGAAGCTTCCGCCCCAGCTGGCATGGTCTTCAGAGCCGCAAGCACGACCGCTCCTGTCTCGCACGGGCAGCGACTGCGGTGCACAAGAGCCGCCCGCATCTCCAGTCTCGGTGCTTCTAGTGTCGCCTGCACCAGCAGCGCACCTCCGCGGCAGCCGGGGAGAAGGATCCCCCAGCTGTAGGACGCTCGACAGTCCATGCTCTCCACCTCCCAGAATGGCCGTCCGGGCAATGTCCGACCAGAGAAGCACAGCCGCGTCGCTCAGTCGAAAGGAGTAGCTGTAGCCAACAGGGCGCAAGCGGAAAGCCTCCCCGCTCGTCGATCCAGTCTCTGGTACCGACCCAGCTGGGCTTCCCGGGGTGCGTTGCCCCCTCGCCATGCCCGCAGCTGCCAGCGGCACCACTTCCATGGTCAACTGCCCGACCAGCGCGACCGAAGCCATGCTAATGCACCAGCGACGAAACGTGCCGTGCCGTAAGCCCCGGACCCGTCGGATGGCGTGCACGCACGGCTGTGCGACGGGACCACCCCGCGGGTCACACGCGGTGCAGACATCGTGACGCCCCCACGGTCGCACCAGAATCTGAAGGAGGCCGGTGCCCATTCCGGGCCGCCCGCCGCTGCCGTCGGCGGCCGCCCCCACCCGGGACGAGGCGTAAAAGCGGACGGCCTCGTGGAGCGTCGGCGCGCCGCCGTGGGTGGGGATGATGCAGCGCTCCACCACAATCAGCCCGCCCGTGCCGGTCACCGCCGCCTCGACCATCTCGAGGACGGGGGAGGAGAGGTCCACCGCCCAGCGGCGGCGGAGGGTGGTATCTCCAAACGGCACGCCTGTCAGAACCGAACCGACCGAGGCGACCGGGTGCGGCCCGCCCGCGTCGATAATGGAGCCCAGCACGTACGGCGGCTGGTGCGCGTGCACCAGCGCGACCTCTGACGAGCGGCACTGCCGCCCCGACGCGGTGTCTTGGTACGCGGCCGTAAACAGGAGGCCCTCGGCGGCCATGTTGTTGGCCGGCGGCCGCGCGTCGGCGGCGCCAAACAGCCAAGCGCTCACCACCTCGTCTTCGTATGTATCGGCGAGGCCCGCCACCACCGAGGCGTCCAGGCGGAAGCGCGCGGCTTCCACCAGCGCCTGCGCGCGGGCGGTCGCGTCCGCCGTGACGCCGTCGCCATCATCCCCGCCGCTCATTCCGCCGTGGGTGGCGCCAACAGAGGGCTCGCCGCCTCTCGCACCGCCACCTTCGTTGTCGGGACCACCGCCGCCAACACCGACGCCACCGTCACGAGTGTCACCAGTGTCGCCAGCTTCGCCACTTCCACGGTTCCCTTCTGTCCAACTACGGTCACGGCTGTACATGGCGACGGAGCCCCCGTCGTCCGGCACACCAGATACACAGGCGCTCACGGGGACGGCGCACACGCGCGCAGCACTTTCCGTCCCTACCGCTAGCGGAAGGGAGACGCGATAAACGCAGCAGGGGCCCTTCCAGTCGAGGGACCAGCGTTCCTGGAAGGGGTGCAACGGCAAGGCCGGTTTCAGCTGCGGCACCCCCACTTGAGGGTGTGGCGCGGCCACCGTCGGTCCCGCCCGGCCGCGTCGACGCCCTAATGCACTGTCGCCCCGCTGCCGTCAGCCTTGATGGTGCACCAGCTTTCACTGGCGGTCGGTGGTGCCACCGCGCCACCCCCTGCGGCGTGTACCCGCCTGTGCGCCGAGCACCACCCAGCCCTCCGACGGGGGCGGTTCTCCTGAAGCCGTCCTCCAAACACGCCACCCCCGGAGCCGGTCGCAAAGTCGGGTGGACGAGTGCCGCGCTTAGAGTACCACGGCTGCCGGACAAGCTTGTTGCCCGTCACTTTCCGCATTGGTGCCCCGTTGGGCTCTCAACGCCCACCGAGGCGCCCGCCGATGCGGGAATGAATCCGCGCTGCCGCCAGGGCGCGCCCACCACGCACGCCGAGGCGGACCGAGGCGGGGCGTAGGCAGCCCGTCGGTCTGGCATCCGCCAGCATTTTTGTGGGGTCTGAGCGGCCCCGCAGGCGGACGCCGCGGAGATATACGCGGTGAGACGGCGCACGTGGGTGGCCACCTGGCGGGCGCCCCCGCCCGCTGCACGCGCCCGGCTGGCGACCACCGCGACCGGCCAGCTGCAGCGCGCGGGCGCGTCTGTCGGCTGCCAATATCGTCCACGCGGTGGAGGGGACACCGGCCCACCCGCCGCCCCAGCCACCATCGGGTGTGCCTCCCGGCACTGCGAGTCGGCGCCGCCGCCACGCAACAGTGCGGCGGGGCGAGAGGGGCGCGCGGAATTTTTGGGGCGCAGGATTCGCGCGCCCGACGGTGTCGCTGGGGAGGCCTGGCCGGGATGGGTCGGCGGGCTCGTCTCGCTCGAGCAGCCGCGCGGTCAACAGTATCACCCCCCCCATGTGACTACCGGCGCCGCTGCACGTGGGATAGTTGTACCAGCACGCGCAGGGGACACTAGTGCGCGGTCGGGGTCGCGCCGCTTCCCGGGCGGGGGGCAGACGGTCGTGCGGTTCCGCCTCCCCTTGGTTTTATCTCCGTTGCACCACCCGAGCGCGAGATTGGTTTGCCACGGCGAGAGGGACTGCCTGACGTTGGGAGCGAAAAAAAACAGCCAGCAAACCGCAACGAGCCGGCACGGGAGTGGGATGAGGGGGGCCAGGGTGAGGTAGGGAGGGGGGGGCAGCAAGGCGGCGCGGAGCGGCGCACGAGGGCGGACCGGCACGGCCGCCCGTGCGACAATATCCATCAGAGGTGGACAGCGCACCGGCAGGCGCTGCGAGCCGCCATTGCCGCCGCCTTGCAACTCCCGCGCTGTGGGCTCACCACCACCAGTCGTGGCGATTGGCGGTGGGGTCGAGCGGGGACCGCCACGCCCGCCCCTCCCCGAATGCGGCTGCCGCGGACGCGGCGAGCCGCCGCCAGTCCTGCCGCCGCCGCCACCGCCACCGCCGCCGCCACCGTCGCTGTCGCTGCTGTTTCGCGCGCAAAGCGGCAAAGCATCACGAGACTGCGGGCGGCTCAACGGACGGCGCTGGGGACGTCCCCCCGTGTACGAGCAGGCAGCTGTCGTGGCATCGCTCAGGGACGCGTCGAGACGGTTCAACCGCACTGGCCGGCCAACACCCCCCCCACGTCAGCCCCCCTCTCGGCCTCCGAGTTTACTCTGTTCCACGTCCGTCCCCCGCATGCGCTGCTTCAGTCGACTGGCACCACTGGCGCACCATCTCCCCGCTGCCAGTCCACCTCCAGGTGGTTGGCTTGGAACGCGGCGGGCAGTGCGAAAGTGGGGTCTACGCCGCCGCCCCGCGGCGATGCGGCGCTCGAACGCGGAACAGGTGCGGGCGACGACAGCAACTCGGGCAAGCGGCCGATGCTGGCGTGGCAAGAGCAAGCACGAGGGGTGGGCGGGAGGGGTTGCAAGGCGCCGCCTCGCGGGAGCGGCGGCCCAAGCGGCGCGCACTCGAGGCAGTCCTGTGGGGCGACACGTGGGGTGGTCGACGGGCGCCAACACGGTGGCAGCGGCGGCGGCGGTGGCGGCAACGGCGGCGCAACGGGTGGCGGCGGCGGTGATGGCGGCGGTGATGGCCGAGGTGGCCGAGGTGGCGGCCGGCTGCGTGGCCGGCTGCCCCTGCGTGCCGGCTCGGGCGGCTGCGCAAGCGCACACGAGCGGCGTGCCGCGTGCCACGTGCGCGGATGGGAGAGACACGACTGGAGCCACGGTTCCGCGCGTCCCCTCTACCAGCTGCTGGCACAGCTCAGGCTGGGGGCGCCTGTAGCGGTGACGCCCCCTCAGGATTCACCCTGCTGGCCAGTGTACGGTCAGTATCCGGCCATCCTCTGCTTGAACGTCCGAGTGCGAAGCAGCTGCTGTCTTCCCGATAGTTGCCGGATACAATGATCTGCACAAGTGGGCACGGGCCAGCATGCCCGTTGGCTACAGGCATTGGGACCGAAGAGATTGAAGATGTAACGGCTTGGACGCCAACAGTCGCGATGTTGGTTAACCTCTGGCCGCAAAGCGTGCTGATGACCACGAGCGCGTAGGATACAGACTTGTAGCCCCCCCAGTTGGACAGTTGACGCGCTCAGCATGGCGCGGTTGGCCCTCGCTGCGCATGTGCCGCCTTGCTGTAGGCCGCCCAACCGCTGCCGTCTTGGCCGCCCTCGCCGTCTCGCGCCCGCTCGCTGACCGGTCGCCCCCTCCGTCCCCCCGCTGCCCGACCGCCCGCTCCCTTCCCCCACCACCGCCGCCAGCCCGGCCCCTGTCTTCCTCCCCCCTGCCGTCACCTCCACCCGACCGCCCCCCCCCCCCCGCCGCCGCCGCCGCCGCCGCCGCCGCCGCCGCCGCCACCGCCGCCGCCGCCGCCGCCGCCGCTGGCTGCGGCCGCCGCCGGCCGCCGCCGCCGCGGCGACCATGTCCGTTGCGGCGCTCTTCGCGTCCCTCAACCCCGACGAGCAGCGGTTCATGCTCGCCCCCCCCGGCACGCTGCCGCCGCTGTCGTCCGCCGCGCTCGCCGCGGCGGCGGTGTGGACGGTGCGGGAGACGGGGAGCGTCGCGACGCTCGAGGCGCTCTGCCCCGGGGGGGCGTACATGGTTTCTCCGGGCGAGCTGCCGGGCGAGGCGTGTAATGTGGACATGAGCCATCTGGTGCGTTGTATAGGAGGGGGTGAAAAATGCGTCGGGGGGGTGCGGTGGGGGGGCTGCGACGGCCGACGGAAGTTTGGACGCCGGCAGCTTGCTGCTGGTGTTATCGCCGGTCGACGCTGGTTGCGGGCGCGGCACGGGCGGGAGCGTGGGGGGTGTGTCCTGGCGGCCAGCCACTGACACGAATGTCGTGTGGCCGCCGCTGCCCCCGTGTGTCCCTGTCGCACCCTACTGCGCTCTTCCCTTTTTTTTTTTGTTGCTTTTCCCTTTGTCTCGTGTCGCCGGTGCGCAGCTGGTGCCCTTCTCCACGCTCAACGGGCGCATCCTCGGCCACGCGAGCACCCTCACCCGCTTCTTTTGCAAGCCCGGCTCGCGCACGCCCGACGCGGCGCTCGCAGCCGGCACCGCGTGGCGGCCGCCCGTCTTTGACGACGCCCCCGACCTCGGCCCCGGCGCGCTCGTCATGGACGGCCGCTTCATGTACGACGAGGACGCGCGGCTGCTGCTGCTGCGGACGACGCTCGGCGGGAGCCCCGCCTGGTTTGGCTACGCCTTTGGGCCACACGAGGGCGCCCGCCCCGCCGGTGGGCTGGCGGGTGCGGCGGAGGGGGAGGTGGGGGGGGGGACGCGTGGGACGCTGCGCGCGACGACGCGGCCGCGACGCGCGGCGCGGGCGTGGCGAGGGCGGTGGTGGAGGCGGCGGGGCGGCTCGGCCTCGGCACCGCGGGGCGGGTGCGGAGCGTGACCATGTACTTCCCGGGCGCGGAGCTGTCGCCAGGGGGGGTGGCGCACCAGTTTATGATGGGGGGCGAGAAGGTGGCGGCCAAGGTGTCGTCGCGGTGGGCACGCGTGGGGGGGTGGCCGACGCTCGCCCGCACCGCGTACGTTGACGAGTCGGCCGCCGACGATGCCGACGACGGCCGCGGCGGCTGCGAGCCGCCCTCCGTGGCGGCTGCCGCCGCCGCCGCTGGCGCCACCGCTCGCCGCGGGCCGGCCGCGGCGTGCCCGTCGCCGGCAGGCGCGGACGACCGGTCGTCGTCCTCGCGGGACGACACGTCGTCGGCCACCGACGCGTCGTCGGCCGCGTCCATGGCCGTGTCCGCCACGTCCGAGGCGCACGGCACGCCGTCGCCCGTCACGGCCGCCACCGCCGCTGCCGCCGCCGCCGCCGCCGCTGCCGCCACCGCCGCCGCCGCCGCCGCCGCCACCGCCACGGCCGACGGGCACGGCGGCGGCGGCGGTCGGGCGGACGGCGGTGGCGGCGGCGGGGTGACCACCCCCCCCCCCGGCGGCGCCGCCCGCGGCGGCCGCGCACGTCGGTGATTGACTTTTCCAACTTTGCCGCGTCGCTCGCCGCCAACGTGACGGGCGTGTACCGGCACGCGCTCTCCCCCGCCATCCCCGGCGACCTGTCCTCGTACTATGGCAGCGAGGGCGTCGTCCCCGCCACGGCGGTGCTGCCGGCGTTTGGTGGGGGAATGGCCCGGACCGCGTCCGGGGGGGGCGCCGCCGCGACCGTGGGGGGGGCCGCCTGGGGTGTGGCGGGGGGGGGGGACGCCCGCCTGGACGGCCTGCAGGCCGCGTTTTCGTCGCTCGCGCTCGCCGCGGCGCCGCTGGTGCGCGACGCGGCGCGGCTGTGCGCGCCGCCGCCGCGGCCGCCTGCTGGGGGGCGGGGGGGGGGGGGGGGGGACGCGCCGCTCGACGCGATGGCCGCGACGGCGGCCGCGACGGCGGCGGCGGCCGCCGCCGCCGCCGCCGCCGCCGCCGCCGGCGTGAGCGTCACCGCCGTGGGCGGCCTGACCGGCGCGGCGGCGGCGGCGGCCGCCGCCGCCGCCGCCGCCACCGCCGCCGCCCAAGACGAGGACGAGGCGGACGCGTCGTCGTCGCTCGGCGGCAGCGCCGCGTCCGGGTCGGTGCCGTCGGCGGCGGCGGTCGCGCCGTTTGCCGCGCTCTTTGACGCCCCAGACAGCGGCTCGCCGGCAGCGTCGGTGCCGTCGGCATCGGCCATCGAGGCCTTCTCGTCGCTCTTCTAAAGTCGAATAGACGGGACCGCGGGCGGGGGGGGGGGGGGTGGGGGTGGGTGGGGTGGCGCGCGGAGGGGGAGGGGGGGGGGAGGGGGGGGGGGGGGAGCGACGGCGCTGCGTGTGTTGGGGCGACCAGGTGGTTGCACGCTGGGTGTGGCGGCGGCGCGGCCGTCGGCCGCCGCGGCGGGTGTGGTGGCCGGGACGGCGTCACTGGCGGGGCGGCGGCGGCGGCGGCGGCGGCGGCGGCGGCGGCGGCGGCGGCGGCGGCGGCGGCGCCGTGGCGGCGGCGTGCCGAGGCGGTCGGCTCTGGCGGGGGCGCCGCGCGGGGGTGGGCGCGCGGCGGGTGCCGCCGCCCCCCCCTCCCCCCCCCCCCCCCGCCCGCGTCGCCGCCGCGGCGGCCGCCGCCGGCATGGCCGGTGCGGTCGCCCCCGGCCAACCTATCCACGGGCTCCCCCGCCCCCGCCCGGCGTGCCCGAGGCGCGGCTGCTGCCGGCGGCGTGCGGGCGGCGGCGCCGTCCCGGTGCGAGGGGATGCTGGCTGCCGCCGCGGCGGCGGCGGCGGCGCCGCCGCCGCCGTCGCGGCGCCACGCCCGCCGCGTCGCGGCCGCCGCCGCCGGCGTGGCCGCCCGCAGCGGGCGGGTCGTCCGCCCCGCGCGCCAGCCGCGGGCGGGCGCGCGTCGCGAGCAGACACGCCTCCCGGCCGCGCGCCCGGGGGCTGCCAGCACCGCGGCGGGGACCCCCCCCTCTCGAGGGCGCGGATCTGCGCGGCCGGCGGTCTGTCCCAGCCGCCCCCGCGCCGCTGGGGTCGGTTGCGTCTGGACTGGGGCTCTGAGGCGGCGCGTGTGGTGCGCGCCGCGCCTGGTCAACGCGCCGCCGTGCGTGGCCGACGCGTGATGCCCCGTTTCGCACCACGCATGGTGCCCTGTTGTCCGGTGTCGTCCACGCCCACGCCCGACCGGGCGGCCGTGAGGGCCCCCGTTGCCCCACTCCCCTGCCCCCGCCCCCGCCCTCACCCCCCCCGTTCCCAGCCGGGTCGACGACCACGCGGGCGGCGGCGAGCGGCGCGGCGGTGGCGGCGGCGGTGGTCTTCCTACCAATCTCCCTCCGGCGCCCCGTGCCACCCAAGCCATACCCCTCTGCCCTTCCGCGGCGCCGCCGTCGTCGCCGCGTGCACACGAGGCTGCGAGGGATCTCTGCATTGGTCAAGGTAGCCAAGACGGCCCAAGGCTTTGAACACCTGTTCCGTCCCGGCGGCCTCTGATTGGGTACACTCCGACGGTCGTTGACCGTCGCGGCGTGGGAGGTTTTCGCAATGCGCCGCGCAAGAAAGACAGACTTGCGGACGCAAGCAAACTCCGCACAAAAATCGTGCTTGGCCAAGCAGCCCGCAAGGGGCCCCGCAACCGAAAAAGCAGGTTTGTGTTGAGACCGTTTAGCAGGCACTGCGCAGAAGCGGCGGCGGGGGAAAGGAGGCGGCCATGAGGCGGCGGCGGCGACGGCGGCGGCGACGGCAGCGGCGGGGGGGCGGCGGCCAGTCAGTGGCACAGACGGCGGTGTCTGGCATGCGGTGGCGGCGGAGGCGGCGGGAGAGCGGCGGCCAGCCAGCAGTGGCGGCGGGGGCGGCGGCAACGGGGAGGCGGCAGCCAGACGGCAGTGACGGGGGCGGCGGCTGGCCGGCGGCGGTCACTAGCCAGCGGCCGCGGCGGTGACCGCAATGGCGTCGACCAGCTCGAAGGCGGCGGCCAGACGGCAGCGGCGATGACGGTGGCGATCCGGCGGCGGCCAACCACCCGAGGCGGTGGCAGTGGGGCGAGGGCGGCGGCAAGCCGACGGCGGCAGCAGAAGCAGCGACGGTGCGGCGGCAGCCAGCCGGTGGCGGCGGCGGCATCAGCGAAGGGGCAGCGACCAGCGACAGCCGCTGAAATGACGGGGAGGCCACTGCCTAAAAGAGGCAGTAATGGGGGCGGTGGGGGGGTGACGGCCAGCCGGTGTCGACGATGGTGTCGGAGGGCGGTGGGCAGCCATGGCGGCGTCGGGTGTGGGGCGGCCAGCCGGCGGGGACGACGGCGATGGTGGCGGGCGGTGGGTCAAACACGGAGACGGCCACGTTCTACTTTGAGGAACGAGCTGCGAGGTCGCCTCCCACATAGCGCCCGCCAGTCCGCGGCCACTCCCATCAGCGCCCCCCGGGCTACACGCGCGGCAACAGCACGGGCACGGCGCGGCACGTCGTTCCTGCCGCAGCCACGTCGAGCACGGCCAGCAGGCCCCCCTCCTTCCCCTCCTCGCCCCCCCCTCCCCCGCCCACCGCCCCGCCCCCGCCCCTGTCCTCGCCCCCACCACCACCAGCCGGGGCGGCCGCCACACAGGCTGTGGCGGGAGGCGCGTCAGCGGCGGCGGCGGCAGCGGCCGCGCGGGCGGCCAGCCGCGCGACCCGCCGCGCCGCGTTGCACCGCGCCGCCGCCGCCCGGTTGCGCACAATCCGCTCGCGCGCCGCGGCGTCGGCGACGGCGGCCAGGTCCAGCCGCGCCCGCCGCGGGCGGCGGGGCCCCCGCGGTTGCGGGGGGGGGGGGGGCGGCGTGCCCGCCGCGCGGCGGGCAGAGCGGCGGCGGCGGCGTCGCCTGCCGCGCCGCCGCTGCTGTCCTCGTGGCGGGCACGGGCCGGCAGGCGCAACGCGCGGGGGGGACCCGCCGGCCGCACCGACGCGAGCGCCAGGGAGCGCATCCGAAACGTTGACGCTGCCGACGCTACGGTACACTCGAGTACGAGCGGGAGAAGTTGCGGCAGCCCGCCGCTGCCGCCGCCGCCGCCGCCGCCGCCGCCGCCACCGCCGCCGCCGCGGCCGCCGCCGCAGCCGCAGCCACTGTCGCCATTGGCAACCACTGGTGCCGCCACACTGGCAGGCATGGCACCCGCGTAGGCGAGGCCGTACGTTCCCGCCATGGCAACGGCCAGGTCCGCCACCGCCGTCACCCCGTCGGCCGGGGGAAAGGTAAGCGGCGGCCGCGGCTCGGACGGCGTCACTAGTGCGCCCATGCGGTTGAGCAGCCGCAAGCCGCCGTCTGGCGCAACGCCAAGGGTGGTGATGGTGTGCGTGTCACTGGCGCCGTTTGGCGACGGCTCGTAGAACTCCGACAGCAGCAGCCGCGACACGCCGCGCATGCCGGGCGGCGCGGCCATCGATATGAGCGACGCCATCTCCCCCGTCCGCCGGTGAAAGACCCCCCGCGCGGTGGGGCGGAGGGCGACGAGGCCGCCGGTGGCCTCGCTCAGCAGATCCCGATGCACGTCCATGACCATCTGCACCGTCACGATCTCGTCGTCCTCGTCGTACGCGCCGTCGACGGCGGCGCGCGCCACGGCCACCGCCGCCGCCTCGTCAGCTGTTTCACTCCCCACACCGGGCGCGGCGCCGCCGCCCGGCGCGGCCGTCCACCCCCGCCGCAGCGGCGGCGCCTCGACGGGCACGGCCATTTCGGTCATGACAACGAGGGCGGGGCCCAGGCCGGTGCCGTCCGCCTCGTCGGGCGGCACGTACCAGGCGGGGTCCTCTTCCCCCCCCGCCTCCCCACCGCCGCCGCCGTCCGCTCCCGCCGCCCACCCCGACGGGTACCGGAGCACCCGCTCCGTCGCGACCGCCCCCGCCAGGGCGGCGGGGTGCAGCGGCGGATCGTCCCGCGGCGGCGGCGACCGCGGGTCCCACAGCTCCGCCAGCCACGCCCGCGCGCGGGCGCAGCGGCCGAGCAGCGCGTACTCGGGCATTGCCGCCGCCATGGCGGCCGTCAGGGGCGTGCCGCTGCCGCCGCGCGCCGTCGCCGAGCCGCCGCGGCTGCCACCACGCGGCGCGCCCGCACCCGCCCCGTCGGGCAGGGGCGGACCCTTCCCCCTGGCGGCGGCGGCGGCGGCGGCACACGCCGCCGCCTCCGGCGCATGCACCGCCGCGCCCTCCTCCCCCCCCCTCTTGCCGGTCGGCGGCGGCTGCCACGACGCCACCACCGACCGCGTCGCCGCCAGCTGCGCGGCGAGTCCCCGCACGCGGGGTAGGGGCGCCGGTCGGGAGGCCGCCGCCAGAGGGGAGGGGGGCGGGGGGGGAGGGGGGGGGCGGGTCGGAGATCCATGGCGCCGGTCGTGCTTGCGTGCGCCACCCGCCGTTGGGGGGGGAGCGGGGTGTGGCAGATGGTGACAAACGGGGGAGGGGGGGCGGAGGCCGCCGCTGCGCAGCGAGAGGGCGGGTGGAAGCGGCTGCGGGGCGCGGGGCGGGCGGGGCGGGCGGGGCGGGCGGCCGAGGAGGGCAAGGCGGGCAGGGGGGTTGGGGGGGACGGCACCGGCGCGGGCGCCACGGTGCCCTCTGGCAGGCGCCTCGTCGAGTCAGGCCCGTTCGCAGAAGCGCTTCGCAGAAGCCGAACAGTGCATCCCCGGGGCCCGAAGCTGCGAAAGCACAAGGCGCGCGCAGCGGCGCACGAGAAGCAGTTATGACGCCAAAGATACAAGTATATACTGATGTTGGAATATTTAGTGTCGAAATAGGGTGTCACTTAGCACTGCCGTTCTACGACGAAGGCTGCTCGTCTGCTTCGCTGCAGACAAGCCGCCATGTACCCCCCTGTCTGGCAGACTGCCGCTGCGGCGCATGTCATCTCTGCAGCTGCCATCATGTACGGTAGATGTGGGGTGCTTGCTTCTCCTTCCCCTCAAGTGAACATCCCTGTTACTGTCGAGGATGTGCAGTCCCGGTACGGTGTCAACTTCGACCGCGCGATGCGGATGCCGGCAGACGCCGTCCAGAACTTGGTTGCTATTTTGCGCCCTCGCCTCCCGCGCCGGGGACTATCACCGCTGTGTCGCACTGCGATCACGCTCAGGTACCTGGGCGGTGCGAAGGAACGGATGTGGCTCTTAGCAGGAGGCGCTGAGTGCTCGTTGGACTGGAAAGAGCTGACCGCGACGTCGCGCGATGCGAAGAAAAAAAAAAATGACGACTGATTGAGAACTAATTGAGTGACGCTGCAAGAATTTCAACAGTACAAATATTGCTCGCTCGCTCCAACTCTCATGCGACGCGGCGCGGCGCAGCCCGTCAACGTACGCGGAATCGCCGCGTATGTTGAGGTGCTGCGCCGCACCGCGGGGCCCCGCCGCGAGCCGCCAGCCAATAGGAACGTCGATTTGCGGGGTGCGCCTCCTGCGAACGCGGTCTGCGAACGGGCCTCAAAGGAGTCTTGACGAGGCCGACGTGGCTGCGCGCGGCGCGCGGCTTGTGGGCTGCAGCCGGCTGGATGGCACACAACACCCTTGTGCGTGCGGCCGGCGGGCGCTCGCCACCCGCGGGTGGCGTGCCGCCGGTGCGTGGGCCCCACGCTAGCGTCCCATCGTCGAGCGGGCCAAAGCGTGATGCATCTCATTGGTCCATCATCCGTTAAGGTGGTGCATGCATGGCGGATCAGTGTTTCTCTGTCCCCTTGTTCCCCCACGCACGGCACGGTGCGCTCTGACCTTCACCACCCCTGCTCTTGTCAGGGGCATGGCGGAGCGTGGTGCGGGACGCCCCGACGTCCACCCCGCCCCCCTCCAACTCTCCCCCCCCGGCCCCACTCCCCACACAGTGCCCCAGCGTTGGGCCGGGCGGCGTGGACAGCAGCGGCATCGGCTGCCCGGCACCTACACATCCTCCAGCTCCACGCGCCCCCCACCCCTCCCAGGCTCCTTCCCGTCCCCAACTCCCTTGTCCCTGGTCCTTCCGGCACTCGCGGCGGAAGAGCGGCACGGCGGCAGCGCCGGTCCCCGCCGCCCCTGCGCCACCCACCATGTAGGTATCTCTGCAGCTACGGACGCCCTCCCCCTCTCCCCCCCGTTGCCCATTCTTCCCCTCCATCCCAACCATCAGGCACCCCTACCCCTCACGTCAGGGCTCACGAAGCAGCCGACAGCTACACGGGTGGCGGTGGGTTCACCGCAGCTGGTCCCATACCGGAGAAGGGGGAGCGAGGGCGGCGGCGCCGGTGGCGGTGGAGCGGGCACTGCGGTACCCGTGCGGGTCAGCTGTGGGAGGGGGCGGGGAAAGGGAGGGGAGGGGAGGGGGGAGCGGGGAGCAGGAGCGAAAGGGCCCTGCCGGTTCCGTGACCGCGACGAGGCAGACGGCGCCGCTCTGGTCACCACCCAGACGTCCGTGCTCGTCGACGCGCCGCCGCTCCACCGAGGGCGGACGGCTGCGATTGGGCGGATGGCTCCCGGTGCGGGGGGTGAGGCAGACCGGCCGACGGCACCGGCGCGGGCGCTCTCAGTCGCCAAAAGGGGCGTACCGCGGGAAGAGCCCCCGCCGTTCTGGCACCCCGCGACCCCCGCCGTCCTGCCCCCTGTGCCCCCCGTCTGAATCGGTGCCGGGTCTAGATCGACCCGTCCCTTGCAAGACGTCGGCACACCGCAAGCAAAGCCCGGGCAGCACCCCGCGCGCTCCGCATGGCGCAGTACAAATAGTTTTGAGCACGCGGTCGTCGCGTCTGCCGACGGCTGCTCAAAGAAGCCATCCTCGTCCGCGTCATCGGACGAGCTCGCCCGATCCCGACCGCCGCCGCTGCTCGGATCGCCCGCAGAGGAAACCGCGTCGGCCAAAGCCGGCGGCGAGGGGCCAGCCCAGCCCGCCGCCCGGTGCGCCGTCACGAGCCAATCCTCGTGGCGCACCGACCCGACGGCGCGACCATCGCCCACGGCGTCGCGAGGAACCGCTCGACGGTCATCGTGACGCGGGCCACCGCCACCGTCGCCGACGCGGCCGCCGCCCGTCAGCCGGTTGAGCCGGCAAAACGCGGCGGCGATGCAGGGGCAGCTTCGCGGTGGCGGGGGATGGGCGACGGGAGGGGAAGGGAGATTCGCGTGACACCGTCGGGAACAGTTGAGCACGAACACATATAGCCATCTACGCGTGCCAGGTCAAGACTGAGCGTGGCAAACGATTGCTTGTGGTGCGGAGCAGCGTGTGATGGCGTTTCGCGATGGCAGAGCGTGTGGCGCACAGTCAGAGGTGGCGGAGCAGAGCGGCAGTTCGGATGTTGTTGGTGCGTGTGAAGTTGATGGGCAGTGGTAGCATGGGAAGAAGGGGGCGACGGCCGTACAGGCAGTGGCAGACGAGAGGGGGCTCTGGACGCAAACGTACCCCGCCCAGGCCGTGGCCCGCCCTCCCACGGGGGTCGCGCGTGCGCTGCTGGGCTACTGCGCGGCGCGCTGCCGGCGCGTCCCCCACTGCTGCGGCCGTGGTCGCCGCTGCCGCTGCCGCCGCCGCCGCCACCCGGCGCGTGCGTCAGCACCGACGGCGGCGGCGGGGTGGTCCCTCCCGGCCGCCGCGGTGCGCGCGCGCGTGCGGCACGCACGGTGGTGGGGACAGCAGCGGTGGCGACCGGCGTGGAGACCATCCGCGTGTGGCGGCAGGGGGCGGCGGCAGCGCTTTGTGGAGTAGGGAGACGGCGGCGCACAGCGGCGGTGCCGGGTGTGGCGGGTGCGTGGATGAGGGACCGTTTTGGTGGGCAGCGTGGGGAGAGCGCGAGCGCCGGTGGCCCGCCGCACCGCCCGCAGCATCACGGGCGCCAAAAACGCAGACCACCGCCGCCGCCATCCACACAGTCACACCACCCCTGACGCCGTCGCCGGTAGCGCCACGACCGCCAGCACCACCGCCGTGGCGTCGACAGCCGCCAGTACCGCGAGACCGCCCTCCTCTCTCGTCCCACCCCGCGTCACCCCCCCGCGTACGCCACGCGGCCGACGCGGCACGCCGGGCACCCCCCCCCCACCGCCGCGCGGCCGCCCACCCCAAACACCGCCGGGCACACGCTGCAGCGCAGCGCGGGGGCCCCCCCCGGGATCTCGGTCAGCGCCGCGTAGTCGAGCCACACGCGCCCGCCCCGCGGCGGCGGCGCGGCGTCGACCCCGCCCGCCGCCGCCGCCGCCGCGGCGCGCGCGGCGAGCGCGGCGGCCTCAGCGCCGCCCGGCGGCACCGTCGCGGCGAGCGCCCGCACCGCCGCCGCCGCCGAGCCGGCATTCCCCGCCCGCAGGTGCGCGTCGACGCCCGCCGCGACCGCCCGCCGCGCGTGGTCGGCGCGGAGGGGCGTCGCGGCGAGCGCGGCGGCGAGGCGGGACCGCCACACCGCCGCCGCGGCGGGGGTGGTGGCGCCGCCGCCGCCGACGCCGCCGCCGGGCGCCGCGGCGGACGCGGCCAGCGCCAGCCACACCCGCACCGCAAAGCGGTAGTGCACCGCGGCGGTGAGGAGCGGCACGGGGACGGCGGCGGGGGAGGCCGCCGCGGCAACGCCAGCGAGGCCCCGCAGCGCCGCGTTGACGCCCAGCAGCGCCGCCTGCAAGTCCCGCCCGTCGAGGGCGGCGAGCGCGCCGCGGAGCGACCGCGCCGCCGCCCGCACCGCCGCGTCGGTCGCGGCGTCGCCGCCGCCGCCGTGCCCGTCGCCGTCTGAGGATGACGTGTCCGACGCGCCGCTGTCGCCGCCGCGCCCACCGCCGCCGCCGCCGCCGCCGCCGCCCCGCCCGGCAGCCGCGCGCGCCTCGGCAGCCGCTGCCGCCTTGGCCGCCGCCTTGGCCGCCCGCCGCGCGGCCCGCCGCTCGTCGGCCGACGCAAAGTACTCGAGCGTCGGCACGATGGGCAGGAGGTCCTCCCCGCCCCCGCCGTCGGTCGTGCCCAGGCCGCCGCCGACGGCACGGCCACCGCCCCGGTCCGCCCCCGGCGGGGCGGTCAGCTGCAAGGGCACCGGGCCCGCGCCAGCGCCTGGCGGGGCAGGCAAGCTGAGAACCCCCCCCCCCCCCCCCCCCCCGCTGGCGCCGACGCCATCGACGCCCTCGCCCAGCACCACCCCATCGTACAACCCCCCCCCAGGGCCGTCCTCCAGCCCCCCCACCCGCTGCAGCGGCGTGTACGTGGCGACCGCGCGGGTGGCCAGCCGGTCCGCCGCCGCCACGACGGGCGTCCGCGGCAGCGGCGTGCGCGTGTAGACGGGCTCCGCGTCGGCCGCCGCGGCGGCCGCGGCGGCACCGCGGCGGCCGCCGGCACGCCCGTCCGCCGCGACCGGCGCGTCGGCGGCGACCATGACCGCGACGCCGGCGGTGGGGGCGGCGGCGCCGCCGCCGCCGCCGCCGCTCGGCGCCGCCGCCGCCGCCGCCAGGCCGCTGCCGTCGCCGAGCACCAGCCGCCCCCGCAGCCGCCGCACGTCGGCGCGGAGCGCCTCGACGGCGGCGCGGTCGACGCTGCCTTCGGCCGCGACGGGCGACGCGGCCGCCGCGGCGACGAGCGGCGCCAGCGCCGCTGCGAGCGCCCGGTTGCCGCCGCCGCGCGCGGCCGCGGTGACCGCCGCGAGCGCCGCCGCGCCGCCCGGCGCGTCGACGAGCGCCGACAGTACGCCCGGGCGGTCGAGCAGCGCCGCCGCGGCGGCGGCGGTGGCCCAGTCCCCCCCCCCCACCGCGGCGTTCAGCACGGCCTGGGTGGCCCGGCGGAGCTCCGTCCCCGCCGCCGTCGGCAGCGCCGTGTCATCCCCGCCGCCCGCGACGGAGCCACGGTCCGCGGCGGCAATGGCGGCGGCGAGCGCGGTGAGCGCGCCGCGGCTGTCGCCCGCCGCGGCGAGCAGCCGCGCCCGCGCCGCGTCGGCAACGCCCGCCGCCGCGGCGGGCGCGGCAGCGGTGGCGAGCAGGTACGCGACGCCCGCCGTGGGCGGCGACGCAGCCGCGGCGGCAACGCCCGCCGCGGTCACCGCCTGCGACGCGTCGTCGGCGGCGAGGGTGGCGCCCAGCGCCCGGCGGGCGGCCGCCGCGGGCGGGACGCCGGGGGGGGGGTCCGCCGCGCCCGCCGCGACCGCGACGGCCAGGTCCACGGGCGCCCGGCTGAGCGGCCGCGACAGTACGCGGAAGGGGGCCTCGCGCGACGCGCCGCCGCCGAGGCCACCCCCCGCCGCCGCCGCCGCCGCCGCCGCGGGCGCCGGGCAGTCGGCCGACGCGCCGCGGCGGGTGGCGAGGACCAGCCGGTCCCCCGCGGCGGCGAGCAGCGCCGCCCCCCCGGCGGCGTCGGCGACGACCGCCGCCACGTCGGCGGCGCCGTCGGGCGCCACCCGCACCAGCGCGCCCGCGGGGGTGAGCACCGCCACCGCCGCGCCGTCCCAGACGGCCACCGGCGGGGGGCCCCCCGCCGGGGCCCCGCCGGGCAGGGCCGCCAGCGACACCGCCGGCGCCGTCGGCACCAGCCACTCGGTGACGAGCAGCAGCCGCGCGGTCGTCAGCACGGCGCCCGCCCAGCGGGGGCGCCGGCCGCCGCCGCCGCCGCCGCCGCCCCTGCCACCGCCGGCGGCAGCCGGCACGGGCGTCCACCGCACGTCGAGCACCGCCTCGGCGGGCGTCAGCGCCAGCGCCGACCGCCGGTCCAGCGCGTACGCGCCGTCGGCGGCGGCGCCGTCTGGGGCGGGCCGCCCCCCGTACGCCGCGTTGGCCGACAGCGCCAGCCGCCCGCCGGCGGCGTCCCAGTACACCAGCGCCGACCACCGGCCGAGGGGTGACCGCCACACCCGCGCGACGCGCACATCGGGGCGGGCCGCCGCCGCCGCCGCGGCGGCCGCGTCCCCGCCCGCCGCGACGGTCGCGTCGAGGGCGTAGCGCCGCACCGCGGCGGTGCTGTCGCCGCCGCCGCCGGCCGCCGCCGCCGCCGCCGCCGCGTGGCCCCGCCGCGCGCCCCCCCCCCCCGGCGGCGCAAACGACAGCACCGCCAGCGTGGTGCCGCCCGGCGCCAGCACCGCCAGCCGCGTGTGGTCGCCCGCGGGCCCGAGGAACACGCCGTCCCGCCCCGCCTGCGCGGCCGACACCCCCCACGCGCGGTCCTCCCCGCGGCGCGTCAGCAGCACGTACTGCGCCGCCGACGAGCCGTCGGCGCGGTCGCGGCCGCCGCCGCCCCCCCCCCCACATCCGCCGACCAGTCGAGCGCGCCGCCGCCCGGCGCCGCGTCGCCCGCCGACAGGAACACCAGCGCCGCGGCGGCGGCGCCACCGCCGTCGCGCGCCACGGCCAGCGCGCGCGCGTCGCCGGGTGGCAGCGACGCGAGGCGGGTGACCGCGTCGGACGCGAGCGCGACCGCAAACACAGCGCCCGACGCGACGAGCAGCGCGTCGGCGGCGAGGAGCACCTCCCGGCCGGGCGGCGGCGGCCCGTCGGCGGCGGCGGCGGGCGCGTCCACCGCGGCCGCGAGGGGCAGGCCCGGCAGCTCCGCCGCGCCGCCCCGGCCGGTGCGCTGCCACAGGCACACGCCCGTCCGGTGGCGGCCGCCGGCGCTGACAAGGAGGCCCAGCGGCGCGTCCACGCCGAGCGCCAGCCGCGGCGGGGGGGTGCCGTCGGCGCCGCCGTCGGGTCCGCCGCCGACGCCCTCGGCAGAGCCCGACACGACCAGCGGCGCCGCGGCCGCGGCCGACGCCGCCGACGCCGCCGACGCGTCGCTGCCGCCGCCGCTGCCCAGGGAGCGGAGCTTGGAGCCCCACGCGTGGACCTTGGCCCGCGTGCCGCTCGATGGCGCGGCGGGCGCGGCCGGCTCCGCCCCCGCCGCCGCGGCGGGCGACGCCGCGGGCGCCGCCACCCCCCCCCCGCCCCCGCCCGCCGCGGCCTCGGGCGGCTCAGCGACGTGCACGGCGGTGACGGCAACGCCCGTGGAGCTGCCCGCGTCGTCCCCCCCCCCGGCCGCCGCCCCCCCCCCACCCCCAACCCCCGCGCCGACGGCGGCCGCAGCACGCGGCTCGGCGCGGGCCACCGCGCCGACGGCACCACCCGCCCGTCGTCGGCCACGAGCTTGGCCACCGCCCGCCCCGACGCGGCCGCGACGGCGACCAGGTATGCGGGGCGGCCCGGCACAAACACCAGGCCCGCCCACCCCCCGGCCAGCGTCCGGTCCCGCCACTTTGCGCGGGGGAGCGTCGGCGGCGGCGCCTTGCCGCCGCCGCTGCTGGCACTGCCCGACGGCACCCGCCACGACAGCAGCCGCCCCGCCGACGTGGACGCGAGCAGGTGCCCCGCGCCCGACGACGGCGTGACGAGCGGCGCCACCCCCCCCGCCGCGGAAAACGCCGCCTCCGCCGCGTAGTCGGTCGTCGCGTCCTCCGCGTCCTCCGCGGCGGTGGCCGGCTCGACGCCCGCCCCCCCCGGGTGGAACGCCAGCCCCGTCAGCCGCTCCAGCGGCAGCGGCTGCGAGTCGAGCACCGCCAGCAGCGTCCGCCGTGACGGGTCCCACACGCGCACGCCGCCCGCCGCGTCGGCGGTCGCCGCCAGCGCCGCCGCCGCCGGGTCGGCCGCCATGGCCGCCGCCACAATCGGCGCCGCCGGCGACGCCGTCGCCGCCGCCCGCAGCCGCGACAGCGCCGTCGACGCGGCGGTAGACGCGGCGGCGCCGCCACCCACACCGCCGCCGCCGCCGCCGCCGCCGCCGCCCTGCACCGCGTGCAGCGGCGCGTCCGGGCGGAGCTTGTACACCTCCGTCACGCGGGGGAGGCCCGGCAGGCCCGCCGCAGCGACGGCAGCGTCGGCGGCGCCCCCCCCAGTGCCCCCCCCCCCGGCACGCTGTACGCCATCACCCACAGCGACGGCGACCCGTCCTTGACGTACACGACCAGCCGCCGGCCGACCGCCGAGGCGGCCGCCGCCACCGGTCGCCCCGCCACGCCTGGCAGCGCGTACGGCGGCGACGGCGGCGGGGATCCCCCCCCCTCGCTCGCATCCCACGCGTCGGCCATCCCCGCGGCGGGCCCCCCCCCCCCACCCCCGCCCCCGCCCCCCGCGACGCCCACAAACGTGACGGTCCCGTCGGCGAGAAAGGCGGCCGCCGCGCCCGCCGGCGGCAGGTACACCAGCGCCGTGACGGCGGCGGTGAGGCGGTGGGCGGACACGGTGAGGAGGGAGGCGGTGGTGAGGACCGACACGGCGGCGCCGGCGGCGGTGATCAGGCGGCCGACGTCGGGGGCGGTGGCGAAGAGGGGGGGGGGGGGGGGGGGGTGCCGCCGGGGGGGGGGGCCGCCGAACCCGCTGCCGCTAGGGGGGACGGCAGCGCCGCGCGGAGGCGGAGGGGAAACGCCATATCGTCTGCAGGACGGAAGGGCACGGGGGTGGGCGGGATGCGGCGTGCGGCCGCAGGTGAGACAGGGTAGAGGGGAAACAAGAGGACAAAGCGGGGAGTGGTGGGGGGGATAGGGGAAGGTGGGGATCCCAAGAGGAAGGGCGGGACGGAAGAGGGAGGCGGGACCCCAGCCAGGCGGTGGGGCGCCAAGACAAGAGCGGGCGGCAGTGACGCGTCACGCCCGGATGCAGGAGGAGGCCGCCGCCCGCGCACCCGCAAAGTGACGGACGGGCAATGCCGCGACCAAGCGCACAGACAGCATGCCGCGCTTGACACACGTGGCGATCGACCATGAAAATCCTTGGAATAGGCGTTTCGAATGTGGAGCCCGTGGAGCAGATTTTCCAACCCGGTAAACGGTGCGCGCTTGGCGGCGGCAGCCGCGGCGCTCACCGCCGCCAGCAGAGCGAACGCAGATGGCGACGAGGTGGTCGTCATCCGGCTCTACAAGAGCATTGATTAGGGTCTACTGCGCAAAGTTGACGACGGCCTTGTCTCCCTTGGCCCCACTGTCTTGGCGGGCGCAACTCCAACGGCGAGAGCAGACGTTGTTGCAGTCTCCTGGTCAGACCTCTGGCCTGGCGTGTCCCGCGCGTTGAATGCAGAATCTGCCCACGCTCGTGCAGAGCTGGTCCAAGGCGTCCATCATCCCAGATTGGAGCGCCGGCTGCCCTGACACCCGCTCCTCCGCACGAGACGGGACGCTACGCTCGCCGCCGCCGCCTGGCCTGCTGGGGGGGGCACGCGGAGAGCGAAGAAAAGGGTGGATCGCTCTTTCGTTCCTGCACGCCGCCGCACCGTGCCGACCCTTTCCCTGAGCCGCTCTTACCCGCGTCACGCGGAGGGTGCTTGGGGGGGTGCGGCAGGCTCCCCAGAGCGTCACCCTGCTGTGAGAATAGCCCGTCACAGCTGAAGGCAGAGCGCGGACCAAGGGCGTCCTGTAGAGCGTGAAAGTGTTGGGGGGTCACTCCCAGAAGAAGGGGGGCCTTCGCCCGCCGCTTCCCGCGGCGCGGTCGCGCTCCAGTCTTGGTGAAGGCCCCTCTTCTTGGACCCCACCTGCTTGTTCTTTCCTCAATGTACTTCTAGATGTCGCAATGGCCAACTTAGCTCACAACAACGTACTGAGAACAGTACGACTATGTCAATTGTACAGAAAATAACACAACTGTCGAATGCATGCAGAGACTCAGCGCAATGCTCGGACAACAACAAAATCGTTCGTTCCTGTTCCGGACAACCATAGCCTAGCATCGTGTCGCCCATCCCCGCGGGACGCCATGCTGGCTCGCGAGCCGCTGTAACGTATGGTAAACAATCGAGCATCGCGTGATGGACTCCAGTGTTGAGGCGGAGGGCGACGACTGTACCGTCGAAAATACGGGCTCATCTGTCGGACCCGCAAGCCCATGACGTTGTGGTTTCTGTGAAGCGGCTTGATTTTCACTTGTCCGCCATCTTCTGTTGTTGTAATGAAGCACTTGATCGATGTCGACACGGGCAATCGTAGTTGGTACTCCATGGCGCTCGTTCTGACAATGATAAGTACCATCACGCACCCAGAGGGAGGGAAGCGCAATCGCGCTGGGGGTGGCCGACCAGAGGCACACTCCTGGCGGCGCCATCCTCCATCCCCATCCGCCGCACGTTCCCCTTTGGCCGTGAACACAACCCCTCGACCGGTGCGGAACCCGGGTGACTGCGTCTTCTGGCTTCTGCAGCACCACCAAGCACTTGCCCTGAGTCTGTTCCTGGCCCGTACGGGAGGTGCCGCACCCTCTTGTGGGGAGGCTATGAGCCATCCATCGGCTCTGACGTACTCTGTTGGGAGCACTGCCGCGGTGCAATGAGCTGTAGCTGAAGAAGAGAGGGTACGACGTGACGCGGTGGCACGCGACCAGCGACAGTGGGATCTATCCATGGGTCGACAACGGCGGAGGGAGGACCGGCGACGAAGAGACCGCCTGCCTCTTCCCATACTCGACTCGGCTCGGGTGCAATATCCTCAAGGTCTGCAGCTCGTGACGCGGTGGGCGAGTACGCCCCCAGGCTGGAGCTGCGGGGCCCGTTGGAGTGCCGGCAACCCGACGGCCACGCCGTCTGGGGGAGGGAACCCCAGCGAGCAGAGACCCGTCGCCCAGTCCAACCGCAAGTACAACTACACCTCAGCAAGACGATCGTGCTTCTATTTTTTTCGATTTGTTATCCAAGAGTCCACCCAAGTTGTGGATTGGTCTACTAACCTGGAACGCCCCGATCCCCGTGTCGTCGTTCGAGGGGATACAAAGGAAATGGAACTGTCAATCCGCCACCCGCCCCCTCCCCCCCCCCCCCCTCCATTCCCAGTGCCGCGCCCCGCCCGACGCCCGCCCGCCGCTGTGCCATTGCCCCACCGTCCCGCCGCGCCCGCACGCACCGCGGCGAGCCACGTTACGTTGCGGCCGCCCGCGGTCGAGCCGCCCGCCGCCCGGCGCGTGCCGCTGCCGCTGCCGCCGCGGCCACGGCGGCGCGGCGGGGGGGCGGGGGGGGGGGGGCGGGGGGGGGGGGGGAGGGACGCGGCGCCCCCACGGCGCCCCCGCGGTGCCCCCCCTCCCGCCCCTTGGCTGCCTGCGCGGTGGCTCTGTTGGGGGGGGGGGAGGCCCCCCCGCGGGCGAGCCCCCCCCCCCCCCCCTCGCCCCCCCCCCCCCCCTCGCCCCCCCCCCGCCCCCAGCGGCCTCGGCAGCAACGGCGTGTGTGGCGGCGCCGCCGCGGCGAGCGCCGCCTCGTCGCCCCGGCCGCCGCGGCGGCGCACCACGTAGGCCCCCCCGCTGGCGGCCGCGCGGCCGCCGCCGCCGCCGCCGATCGGCGGCCGCCGCTGCCAGCCGCCGCCTGGGGGGGCGGGGGGGGGCGGCCACACGCTCGCCCCCGCGGCGGCCTGGCCGCCCGCAGGGGGGGGGGGGGGGGCCCGCCGCCGGCAATCGCCCGCCGCTGGGCTCGCCGCCACCCCCGCCGCGCGCGGGGAGGGGCGGCAGTGTCAAGCACCGCCGCCGCTGCGGTGGCGGCCGCGCCGCCCGCCGCCGCCGCCGCCGCCGCGGCGCCGTACGTAGGCCGCCCCGCCGCGCGGCGGCGGCGGCCGCGTGCGCCGGCGGCGGCGGCGCCGCCGTGTCCGCCGTGGCGGCTGCCGGCAGGCTGTGTCCGTGAGGCCCCCGCCGCTCGCCGGCCGCCGTCTCTGGTTGAGGGGGGGGGGGGGGGGGGGGGGGGGTGTGTGTGTCGGCGTGCGTGGGCGTGTGTCTGCGCCTTTTTTTTTTTTTTTTTTTTGCGGCTGCTGTTGTGGGCGTCGACAGGGGGGGGGCGGGGGGGGGGGGGGGACCGCCGCGCCCTGGGACCGCGTGCCGCGGCGGCGGCGGCCACCTCGCGCACGACGCTGCGCGGCGCGCCGCGGCGTGCAACCGCCCGCGGCGGCGGCGGCGGCGGCGGCGGTGGCGGTGGTGGTGGCGGCGGCGTCGGTCGTCCCCCCCCCCCCCCCCCCCCCACCCCGTCCCCGTCTGGGGCGGCCGTCGCGCCCGGCAGAGCGTTGTGGGAGGGGCAGCCGGGGGGCGGCCGCTGCCGCGGCCGCCCGCCGGCGGCGGCCGTCCCCCGCCCTGGGCGCCGCCCGCCGCCGGCGCGGGCGGCGGGCGGCCGGGGCGGCGGCGGCGGGCGGGCGGGCGGCCGCGCCGCGGCGGCCGCGCCGCGCGCGGCCCGACGCGGGCCGTCCCGTGCCGCGGCGGCCGCCCGGGGGGGGAGCGCCTACAGGCGGCCGCCGCGGCGGCGGCGCGACGACTGGCGGGGCGACGCGCGCTCGCTCTTCCACCCCGCCCCCCCACCGCCCCCCCCCCCCCCACCGGTGTGCACAACAGTCACATCTCACTGCACACACACACACACACACACACGCACCCCCACACACACACACACGCCGCCGCCCACGCCGCGCGCCGCCATCATCACCGCGGTCGCGCCCAGCCGCGGCGGCCAGCCGACCAGCGCCGGTCACCCCCCCCCCCCCCCCCCCTCCCCCGCCCCCTTGGCTACCCCGGTGGCGATCGTGTCCCCATCGCACCCTCGGCCACTCCCCCCCCCCCCCCTCCCCACCCTCTTGTCCACGCGGTTTCCCCCCCCCCCCCCCGCTTCCCCCCCCCCCCCCCCACCGCCTCCTCCTTCCTTCCCCCCCCCACTCCTGCGTGTTTGTTGGTGCCCCCTCTTGTGGACGCCCCCCGCGCGGTGGCTGCCGCGCCAGCATGACCGCGCCCGTGTCGGCCGCGCGGCCGCCACGGCCGCCAGGCCCGGCGGGGCGGTCGCTGCCCCCCGCCGCCGCCGCCGCCGCCGCCGCCGCCGCCGCCACCAGCAGCGGCGGCGGCGGTGGTGGTGGCGGCGGCGGCGGTGGCGGCGGTGGGGGTGGGGGTGGGGGTGGCGGTGGCGCCCGCTCCCCGCCCCCGCCGCGGCCGTTGCGGGTGCCCGCCGGCGGCGGCGGCCGCGGCGCGGCCGCGTCGGCGGCGGGCAGCGACGCGGCGACGGCGGCGAGTACGACGACGGCGGCGAGTACGACGGCGGCCCCCCCCGTGGGGGCGTCGGCGGCTTCCCCCCCCCCCCCACCCCCCCCCCCCCCTTCGTCGGCGACCGAGAAGCTCCGGCGGGTGGCGTCGCGGGCGGAATCGTGGCTGTCGGCGCACGGCTTTGTGCTCACCTTCCTGATGCTGTACGGGACGGCCAACGCCATCCTCTTCTTCCTCGCCGCCACGCCCGAGCAGCGGCACTGGGAGGCGGGCCACTTTCGGCGGTTCCTGACGCCCATCGCGCGCGGGACGGGCAACCTCATCAACTGGAACGCGGCCTTCCTGCTCGTCCTGTCGAGCCGCCTCGCGCTGACGGTCGCGCGGAATACGCCGCTCAACATGGTCGTGCCGTTTGACAAGGCGATGCCCCACTTCCACATGCTCGTCGGCTACGTGCTGCTCGCCGCGGCGGTCGTCCACACGGTCACGCACGGGGCGACCTACTTTATCGGCTCCCTCTGGGCGCGCGGCTACACGGGCACGACGTCGCTGTTTGTGTCGGGGTGCGTGCTGCTGACCTTTCTCTTTTCCATTGGCGCGACCGCCCACCGGCGGATGCGCACGCGGCGGTACGAGGTGTTTTTCTACACCCACGCGGTGTGTGCGGTCGGCTTTTTCGCCACCCTCCTCATCCACGGGCTGCACCACGGGGTGCCGCACACGTACCGGTTTGTGGTGGGCCCGCTGCTCGTCTACCTCGCCGACCGGGGCGCGCGGCTGGCCAAGGAGAAGCGCTGCTCGCTGGTCGTGTCGACCAACGCGGGGGCGGTCAAGGGGGACTCGATGCTCTGCCTCCGCCTGCCGCGGGCGTTTCACTACACGGCGGGCCAGTTTGCGGAAATCCAGGTGCCGGTCCTGTCCGCCCTCGAGTGGCACCCGTTTACGATTGCGAGCGCGCCGCACGAGTCGGAGATGGTCTTTTACGTGAAGAAGAGCGGCGACTGGACGGCGCGCCTGTACGACCTGTTTGCCGCGGGCGACGCGGCGGACGTGACCATCCACGTGCGCGGGCCGTATGGGAGCCCCGCGCAGCACGTTGGCCAGTTTGAGCACGTCCTGTGCATTGGCGGCGGCGTCGGCGCGACGCCGTTTGCGTCGGTCGTCAAGGCCGCCCACCACTGGATGATCAACTGGACCGCGCGGGGGGCCGCGCTGGGCGACCCGGTGGCGCTCGACCGGAACACGAGCGCGCGGACGGTCGCGGCGATGGCGTCGGCGGTCAACCTGGACGCGGATGGCGGCGGGGAGGGGGGGGCGGGTGGCGGCGGCGGCGGCGGCGGCGGCGGCGGCGGCGGCGGCGGCGGCGGCGGCGGCATGGGCGGCGCGCCGCCGCTCGGGGCGGCCGCGGCGATGGGGGTGAGCCCGTCGGGCGGCTCGTCGCGGCGCTTTTTGGCGCGCGTCGGGAGCTCCCGCCGGGCGCTGTCGCCGAGTGGGCCCTCGTACCTGACGCCGGCGGGGTCGGCCAAGGCGTTTATCGCGCCGAGCAGCAGCCGCGCGGACCTCACCGACACCATCCCGCTGGCGGACGTGGCCGCCGTCGAGTCGCTCGGCGCCGCGTCGTTGGCGGGGGGGGGGTGGGGGGTACGTTGCACCCGCTGTCGCCGTCCGCATCGTCGTCGGCGCTGCCGGCCGACCCGGCCGACCTCCTCCGCTCCCGCTCTGGCCTCGAGCGCCGCGCCGCGGAGCTCGACGTCCTCGCCGACGCGGCCGCCGTTGGCGGCGGCGGCGTCGGCGTCGGCGGTGGCGGCGGTGGCGGCGGCGCCGACGATGGCGCCGGCTGGGCGGGGGTGGGCGTCAACGCGGCGGGCCTGCACTCACGCCTCGCCGCCGCGGCGGACGCGGCGGCCGACCCGCCGGCGGTGGCGGCGGCGCGGCGTGGCAGCGACGGTCGGGAAGAGGCGGAGCTGTCGGACCTGGAGGACCTGAGCTCGGACGATGGCAATGACGGCGACGGCCTCCTCCGCCGCTCGTCCCGGTCGCTCGCCGCGGGCCGCGCCGCGGCGGCGGCGGCGGCGGCCGCGGCGGCGGCCGCGGCGGTCATGGCCGAGGACGATGAGGACGACCTGGAGAGCGTCCACACGCTCGGCTCGGACGCGTCGCTGGGGCGGATGCTCGACGATGACAACCCGCTGCCGGCGTGCTATGGCGTTGGCCCCGGCGACGCGTCCCCCCCGTGTCCGCCCGCCCCCGCCGGCGCCGCGGCAGCCGGCGGCGGCGGTCGCCACGGGCGGCTGCCGCCGGTGCCGCGCGCGCCCACGTACGATGATGGCCTCGGGGAGCTCGAGTCGCTGGCCGACTCGGACGACGACGGTGGCTACTCGTCGAGCCTGGACGGGGACGACGACTCGCGGTTTGGGAGTGACGAGGAGGCGGGGCTGGACCACTCGATGGACTCGATCGGGCGGCTGCTGCGGCACTCTGCGTTTCTCAACTCGACGGCGGGGCAGCAGCTGATTGGGCTGAGCTTTGGGTCCTCTGCCATGCTGCGGCACCTGCAGCGCGGCGACGCGGCGGGCCGCGGCCGTGGCGGCCGCGGCGGCCGCCGCACGTCCATGTTTGGCGCGCTCCTCGGTGGCACCCGCCGGTCGAGCGGCAAGGGCGGCGGCGGCGGCGACGGCGGCAAGGGCGGCGGCGGCGGCGGCCGCGACCGCCGCCGTCGCCGCTCGACGCTCGCCGCCAACCTCGTCCGCGCGCGGACGGTGCGGGTGTCGCTGCTGCACGGCCTCCACTCGGTCACGTTTAGCCTGGCCGTCGTGTGGACGGTGCTCGCCCGCTACACGGTCGTTGCGCTCGCCGCGATTATGCGGGGCTTCTCGCCCGCCACGGTTGGCCTCGCCATGTTCAAGGTCCGCGGGCTGCTCGTGGCGGACCTCGGCCTCGCCACCGCCGCGGCGGTGCCGCTCGCGACCGCGATTGTGTGCGAGGCGACGGTGCTGGGCCCGCGGGTGTACCTGCGGCGGCGGGGCAGCGTCGTCGACGCGGTGGTGCTGGTGCCGCTCGCGCTCGCGGGCGTCGCGATTGACCTTGCCGCGCTGTGCGGCGTTGGCGCCGACGCGTCGTGGTTTGGGGTGGTGAACCTGGCGCTCCTGTGGCCGCTGCTGCTCGGCACGCTCGTCTACCGGCTGATGCGGGTGGCGGGCTCGCGGCTGCTGCTCGCCCAAAACGTGCGGTCGTCCCACTCGGCGACGCGGTCGCTGGACTTTGTGTGGACGGCGCCGACGCAGGCCGACGACGGGTGGCTGGTGGAGGAGCTCCTCCCGCTGTGCCACTCGGGGACGGTGCGGCTGCACCGGCACATTACGCGGGCGGGGCCGGTGGACGAGGCGTGGAGCCGCGACTATGCGCGCGTGCCGCTGCACACCACGTACAAGCGGCCCGACTGGGACGCCCTCTTCACGGGCATTGTCGAGCGCAGCCGGTCGGGGACGGTGGTGGGCATCTTTTTTTGCGGGCCGCCCGTCATGTCCAAGGGCATCCAGGAGGCGGCGCAGCGGGCCATGGCGGCGAGCCTCGCCAAGGGCTACCGCCGGGGGGCGATCGCGCTCGACAGCGTCAAGGCGGAGCGGCCGGGCGACGGCGCCGCCGCCGCCGCCGCCGCCGCCGCCGCCGCCGCCGCCGCCGTTGGCGCCGACGGCATGACCACCGTGTGGGGGGTGGGCGACGCGGGGGGGGGGGGGGCGCGTCGGCCGCCGGCGGCGGCGGCGGCAGCGCGTCGCGCTACGCCGCGTCGTACGGGGCCAACGTGCGGTTTGCGTTTCGGGAGGAAAACTTCCTGTGACCGCCCGTCGCCGCCGCCGCCGCCGCCGCCGCCGCCGCCGCCGCTGCCGCCGCCGCCGCCGCGGACCCCCGCCCGCCGGCCGCCGCCGCGGCGCCGCCCGCGCCGCGCGGCGACGCCGTGCCGCGAGTGTCCGCCGGGCGCTCCCCCCCCCCCTCCGTCCCCTCCCAACTCGTGCGCGCCTCCCTGCATTGCCCGGGTGCACTCCCAACCTCGCCCGCCGCGCATCCATGGTGGATGCAAGGGTGCGCGGCGCGGTGTCTCCCCCCCCCCCCCCCCTCCCACTTGCCCCTCCCCCCTCGTCTGTCCCCGTCTTTCCTCTCCCCCATCCCCCTTCCTGCGCGTCTCGTTCCCCCATCGGTGCTGGTGCATGTTCGTTTTCTCTCTGTTTTTTTTTTGTTTTTTTTTCGTTTGGTAGCTGCGCCCCGCGGGCGGCGCGCCGTGCGGCCGGCCGCCCCCCCCATAAACACTCATTCGCTAGGCGAGCCACCCGCGGCGGGTCCCCCGCCGCTCGTGCCACAGCCCCCCCGGCGTGGGCGAGGCGGGATAATACCAGCCTTGGGATTCTGGACGTCAGAACCCCAAGGTCGCCTTGGGATTCTGGGAGGGGGTGGGAGGGGGTGGGGGGGGGGGAATGGGAGGGTAAGTTTACCAATTATACTTCATATAACTTTTCTTCTTCATTTGAAACCAGAATTCATTTCGTAGGCTCCTTTCACTCATATCTGTCGTCGATGCTTTTTCCGTTGGCCACAGCCGCGCGTCTGACAGCGTTCGCTTCGACAGTGGCCCGTCTCGTGCCGCGTCCTTCGTACTGCCTGATTCCGCGAGTATGCCCTCGACACGCTGGCCACGGCCTGGCCCCTCGAGCCGGCCTTTGACACACTGGCCGCCGCCGGATCCCTCGACCTGGCCCTCGACACTCTGACCTCCGCCGGGGCCATGCAGGCGTCACCCGTCTAGTCTGACAGTTTTCCACGTGCTGGCCGTTTGACAATGGAGAGGGGTCACCCGTCTTGGCTGACAAAGCGTGGAGAGCCGCGATTTCTCCAGGCGTCTCCTGAGCAGCTTTGGGCCACAGGGTGTCACCAGAGCATGTAGTACGTAGTACCTGGGGATCTCAACCAACACGCATGTTGGGTTCGCTGAGACGCTCTGAGAGCGCTCGAGACTCGCGCGTCGAGGCTCCACAGCCGCTGGGCGCCCCGAGGCCAGCGACGCCATCAGCACACACGTGTGGCTCCTCACCTACTTGCAGTTACGTACACCGACCTGTACTGGGCACCTCCATTACTCTACCCTGCGGCGGCGCGTCCCTGTTCCCGCCACCGACGTCCCGCCAGCGGCAGCCACCCCCCCCCCCCCCCCCCCCCCCCCCGTCCCACCACCAGCACGCCGGCCGGCGCCGAGCGTGCGGCCGCCCCTGGCGGCCCCGCGCGCCCACACCGCCCGCCCCCGCCACGGGCAGCCACCCCGGCCCCCCATGCAGCGAGCTGCCCCCCCTGCTCCCCTGCCACGCGATGCGCCCCCCGCCACCCCGGCCCACACCCGCCGCCACCGCGGCCGCCGCGGCTGCCGCGGCAGGCGGCCTCGGCCGCGGCCGCCGCCACCGCTGCCGCCGCCGCCCGCCGCCCCCGCTACCGCCGCCGCTGCCCACCGCCGCCGCCGCCGCCGCCCGCCGCCCGCCGCCGCCTGCGGCCCCTGCGCCCTCAAGGGTTGCCCACCGTTGCCGCCGCCGCCGACGCCGCCGCCGCCGCCTCTGCCCCTGCCGCTGCGGGCTGCTGCCGCCCCGGCTGCCGCTGCCGCCGCCGCCGTTGCTGCCGGCCGCCGGCCGCCTGCCTGGCCGGCCGCCGGCCGCCTGCCGCCCGGGCGGCCGCGGTGGCCGCCGCCCCTGCGTCCCCCGCCGCCGCATCCGCCGGTTGACTGCCGTCGCGGCTGCGGCTGCCACCACCGCCGCCGCCACCGGTCGCCACCCTGGCCGGGGGCGGCCGCCCCCGCCGGCCGGCCGCCGGTCCGGCCCCCGGCCGCCGCCGCTGCCGCCGGCTACCGCCGCCGGCGTGCTGCCGCCGCTGGCGGGCTGCCGCCGCCGGCCGCCTGCCTGGCCGGCCGCCGGCCGCCTGCCGCCCGGGCTGCCGCCCCGGCCGCCGCCCCCGCCGCCGCCGCCCCCACCGGGTTGCTGCCGCCCTGCTGCCGCTGCCGCCGCCGCCTTTGCTGCCGGCCGCCGCCAGCAGGCTGCCGCCGCCTGCCTTTTGCCGCCAATCGCGGGCTACCTTTGTCGGCCAGCTGTCCGGCCGGCCGCTGGCCGGCTGCCGCCCCGGCCGCTCTCACCATCGCCGCCGCCCCTGCCGGTTGGCTACCGCTCCGGCTGCCGCTGCCGCCTCTGCTGTCGCTGCCGGCCGCCGCCGATCCGCTTGCCACGGCAGCGCCGGCAGTGCAAGAAAGTGCCTCCCGTCTGCTTCTTTGTCATCCGCTGTGCAGTATGGGCCTGGATATAGAGTGCATGAGAGACCCACCGTGGGAAGAAATAGTCTTATCTGGGTAAAACGATCATGCTGAATCTATTGGTGCACACATCGGGCGTCGTGCACCCGTACGGCGGACAGGACAGTCGAGAGGCTGGGTGGAAGAAGCGCTTTAGGCGCCCGCTCCGAGCTTTTTTGAGCGTAATGGGTCAACTCTGTTTAGTTAACGCTGAGGGCAGAGGTATCCGTTGGCCATCGTCCCGTAAAAATGCAAAGACAGTACTCTGCAGTTCACTCATTCGTGACTGACTGACTGCTGATACGGTGGTATGCACTGTAGCGCAGCTGGATGAGCCCACAGCGCCGTTGAAAGTGCAAAAAGCTGCGGAGGTAGCTGAATACACTGTATAGATCTGATAGATGTAGTTTTTGAAGGATGAGAGCACTGTGGGGCGCTAGACGGCCTGTCGCGGCTACCTGTCCAGAATGGACTTTTGGGGGCCCATATGACCTGCTTCCCGATGTTTGCGACATTTTCTGAGCACATATTCGTGCTCAGCGTCATCGACTTAGTCTGGCGGGAACAGCTTGAGAAGATTTTGCTTCATTTTCTGAAACGCGTCGTAGCGGTGTGTGACGCCTTGCACCGAAGTGTGCGCAGGGCACTTCACCACGTGCAACAAGAGTCAGGGACCACTTCACCAACTTTTCTGAAGCATGCTCAATCGACTAAATCGAGGTCGCTGAGCACGGTCATGTGCTCAGAAGGTTTCGCAAACGACGGGAAGTGGGTCATACAGACCCCCAAAGTGGCCATTCTGGACAGGTAGCCTCGACAGGCCGTCCAACGCCCCACAGTACTCTCACGCACAAAAAGATACAATTATGAGATCCCAACAGTACAGCAGACATCCTCCGCAACCTGTTTTGTTCTCATCGGCGCTGTGGGCGCGTCCAGCAGAGCGACATGTCCCAAGGCGCCTCCTTCTGCACGGGTTCAGCAATGTGCGGACCCCGGCATGCCATCCAACCACTTTGAGCAATTGTATGCCACCAGGTACTCATAAACTCATTGTCTGTGCAAAAACCGAGGACCATGGAGCACTGAACAGCTCTGAGAGGCGGGGAATTTATAGCGTGAAGCGCTTGCCACACCCGGTTACAGGCTTGTTCTGCCCCCTATGTTGGTGCAGAGCAATAAAAAGATACATCAATAGTCGCAGCGTCATCAGTTTACTCGGGAATGACGGATCTATCCAGCTCCGCGGGACCTATGTACTCCACGTGCACGTACATACCGAGCAACAGGTCACACCATGACGGACAGGCGGCGCTTGTCAGCGCTATTCACTATAAAAAAATACGCAGGCTGGTGGAGCGTGGACCATTGGGGACGCCAAAAGGTCACAACTGACGGCGTTTCACCGTCACTAGCGCGCCCGAGCGGCGGAACCAGTGGTGAGAGGGTGATGCACTTCGGCCCTCCATGAAACCGTTCTGGTCGCTGCCGTGACAGACGTGTGTGCGGGCGCGCTCTCAACACTGATAGGAGTCGGAGACAAGGCATGCATATCCACCAAGTCTGCTCGGAGAGCGGATAACGGCGAAGCGGGCGACCGGGGCGGGGAGGAGGGGGGCGTCAGACGCCGGCGCTTCAGTCTTCGGCGTTGGCAGTCGCAAGTCGCTGACCAGGATGGGTTCAGAGTCAAATATGGTAATCCCACCTCCGGAAACAATTGATTCAGTACTACAATCTTCATCTCGCCCAGTTCAGATTGTGCAACAGCCTATCAGGTTGGACGAATTGGACATCTGATTCGCCAGATAGGCCAGGAGATGTGAGTCAAGTCGGATGTGTATGTACTGTTGACCTCCGTGGAATAATCGCTTGGATTGTAAATACAATCAAATATCCCTGCCTGCCATGTGAGTAGCTGGTCGCCACAGTCGTCTTGCTGCCCGGCCGCCTCAACCAGCGTCAGGGGAGGCGGCTCGCCGCGGCGCGGGCGCCAGCCTGCCGCGGTCGCGTCAGGGGGGAGACCGCAGTGCGCGGCGGCGGCGTCAGCCCCCCCCACCGGCCGGGGCAGTGGCGGTGGAGTGCCGCCGAGGCCACTTCCCCCCAAGCACCAGCCGCAGCCATTGCCGCCCCCGGCGGCCGCCGCTGCCGCGGCCGCCCCGCGCCCGCCGTGGCCGCCCCCACCCCGCCAGCCGCCGCGGCCGCCCCCCCCCGCCAGCCGCCGTGGCCACCCTTTCTCGGCAGCCCCCGCGGACGCGGCCGCCCCCCGACGCCCCCCGACGCCCCCCGGCGCGGCCGTTTCCCCCGGCGGCTGCCACCCCCAGGGGGCTGCCTCTCCCCGGCGGCCGCCACCGCCCGCGGCAATCACGGTCGCCACCCCCCAGAGGCCACGCCAGCCGCCCCCCCCCGGCGGCCACCACGGCCCCCCCTCCCCGCCGCCCCTCGACGGCCCCCGCAGTCCCCCGCCGCCCGTTGCCACGGACGCCGTCCCTACCCCGGCGGTCGCCACGCCCCCCGCCGGCACGCGACGCTGCGGCGGGTGCCGGACGACGGGGACTGGGCGCCGGGGGCCGGGGGCCGGATGCCGGGGCACAGGCGGCCGGGGCCGCGGGCCGGGCAGCGGCGGGGGCCGGAGGGCAGAAGCGGGGTGCCGAGCGGCGGCGGGCGGCGGGCGGCGGGCGGCGGGCGGCGGCGGGCGGCGGGCGGCGGTGGGCGCCGCGCGGCGGGTGCCGGGCGGCGGCGGGCGGCGGGCGGCGGCGGGCGGCGGGCGGCGGGGGCCGGGTGCCGGGCGGCGGCGGGCGCCGCGCGGCGGGGGCCGGGTGCCGGGCGGCGGCGGGCAGCGGGCGGCGGCGGGCGCCGCGCGGCGGGCGCCGCGCGGCGGGCGGCGGCGGGCGCCGCGCGGCGGGCGGCGGGCGGCGGGGGCCGGGTGCCGGGCGGCGGCGGGCGGCGGGCGGCGGGGGCCGGGTGCCGGGCGGCGGCGGGCGCCGCGCGGCGGGGGCCGGGTGCCGGGCGGCGGCGGGCAGCGGGCGGCGGCGGGCGCCGCGCGGCGGGCGCCGCGCGGCGGGCGCCGGGTGCCGGGCGGCGGCGGGCAGCGGGCGGCGGCGGGCGCCGCGCGGCGGGCGGCGGCGGGCGGCGGCGGGCGCCGCGCGGCGGGCGGCGGGCAGCGGGGGCCGGGTGCCGGGCGGCGGCGGGCGGCGGGCGGCGGCGGGCGGCGGGCGGCGGGGGCCGGGTGCCGGGCGGCGGCGGGCGCCGCGCGGCGGGGGCCGGGTGCCGGGCGGCGGCGGGCAGCGGGCGGCGGCGGGCGCCGCGCGGCGGGCGGCGGGCAGCGGGGGCCGGGTGCCGGGCGGCGGCGGGCGGCGGGCGGCGGCGGGCGGCGGGCGGCGGGGGCCGGGTGCCGGGCGGCGGCGGGCGCCGCGCGGCGGGGGCCGGGTGCCGGGCGGCGGCGGGCAGCGGGCGGCGGCGGGCGCCGCGCGGCGGGCGCCGCGCGGCGGGCGGCGGCGGCGCGCGCGGCGGGCGGCGGGGGGGGGGGGGGGGGCGGCGGCGGGCGGCGGGCGGGGGCCGGGTGCCGGGGCGGCGGCGGGCGGCGGGGCGGGCGGGCGGGGCGGCCGGCGCGGCGGCGGGCGCCGCGCGGCGGGCGGCGGCGGGCGCCGCGCGGCGGGCGGCGGGCGGCGGGGGCCGGGTGCCGGGCGGCGGCGGGCGCCGCGCGGCGGGGGCCGGGTGCCGGGCGGCGGCGGGCGGCGGGCGGCGGGGGCCGGGTGCCGGGCGGCGGCGGGCGCCGCGCGGCGGGGGCCGGGTGCCGGGCGGCGGCGGGCAGCGGGCGGCGGCGGGCGCCGCGCGGCGGGCGCCGCGCGGCGGGCGGCGGCGGGCGCCGCGCGGCGGGCGGCGGGCGGCGGGGGCCGGGTGCCGGGCGGCGGCGGGCGCCGCGCGGCGGGGGCCGGGTGCCGGGCGGCGGCGGGCAGCGGGCGGCGGCGGGCGCCGCGCGGCGGGCGGCGGCGGGCGGCGGCGGGCGCCGCGCGGCGGGCGGCGGGCAGCGGGGGCCGGGTGCCGGGCGGCGGCGGGCGCCGCGCGGCCGGGGGGCCCGGCGGCAGAAGCCGGGGGCCGGGCAGCGCAGACCGCAATGAGTGGGGGGGCAGCCAGCGCGGTGCCGCACACCCACGCTGGCACCGTGCGTGGGGGTAGGGCACGCGTCATGCGGCACGCGCACGCGGCCGGGCACGCGCCATGGCACGTGCCTAGGGCAGCCGCTGTCAGACGTGATGCTGCACTGCTGACTGGCACGGGGCCGTTTTACAGTGACGTCGCGCGAGCGCGACGGTGGCCAGCGCGACGGGCGCAGCCGTGGTGCGCGAGTGCGGCTCGCAGCGGATTGCGCTACCGAAGTGTACGGAAAAGAGAGGCTCCAGAGTTCTGTGCAAAAAATAGTATGGGCTGCAATGAGGACGCTGCTGCCGCTGCCAGTCCATGGATTTGAAGTCCATGCCGGGAAGTCCACCAGGTCCCCCCAGGGGGGCTCACGGGCCCCCCACACGCACCCCTTGAATGCAGCGCCTGGCGGGGGGTTGGGATTCTGGACCTTGGGAATCCCAAGGCTGGTATTATCCTTCTTGCGTGGGCGTGCCGCGGAACCGCGGGTGGCCCCACACCAGGCGCGCCGCCGCCCCCACACCTCTGGCCGCACTCGGCAGGGGCGCGGGGGGGCGGTGGCCCGCCCGCCCGGTGGCGCACGTGGACCCCCCCGACAGCGGCGGCCCCCCCCCTCCCCCCCTCCCCCCCCCCCCTCCTCCCCCCCCCCCCCCCCGCCCCCCAGCGCACGCGCCGGGACACGCCCGCGCGCCTCGACAGCCCCGCCCCGCACCGCCGTGCGGCGCACAACCGCCGCGTCGGGTGCCGCCGCGGCGCGCGGCGGCGGCGGCACCCCCCCAGGACGCGGGCCCGCGCGCCACCGGCGCGGCGCGCCCGCCGCGCCGCCCGCCGGCGGCGGCCCGCCCCGCCAGACGCGTCGCTGCCGGCCGCGCGCACCGCGGCCGCCCCCACACACGCCGCCCGCCAGACGCGCCACTGCCGGGCGGGCGCCGTACCCCCCCCCCCCCCCCCCCTCGTCCACACCCGCCCGCCCGCCGGCGGTGACGCTGCCGCGCCAGGCGGCCGCCGTCGTGGCCCGCCGCGGCGTGCCGCGCCGGCCGCCGCCCCGCCGCGTCCCGTCGCCGGCTGTGCCTTGGCGCGGCGGGCGTGCCACCGACACGCGCCGTCGCGAGGGGGGGGGGGGGCGGGGAGCTGCCGCCGCCCGCCTCCCCCCCGGCCGCCCGCTCGAGGCGGCCCCGTCGCAAACCGCCCAACGCGGCTCACACCCCCCCGCCGCCATTGCCCGACGCGGCCACCGCCGCCGCCGCCGCCGCCGCCGCCGCCGCCGCCGCGGCGGCGGCCGCCGCCCCCTCCGCCGCCGCCGCCGCCACCGCCTCGCGTAGCCGGCCGCGCGCCGCCACCGCCGCCGCCGCGGCCACCCGCTCCGCCTCTGCCGCGGCGGCCGCGTCGGCAGCGGCGGCGGCGGCGGCGGCGGCCGCCACCGCGTCGGCGGCGGCGGCGTCGGCGGCGTCGGCGGCCGCCGCGTCGGCCGCCGCCGCGAGCGCGTCGACGGCGGCGGCGGCGGCGGCGGCGGGGGCGTCGCCGCCGGCGCCCCACGGGAGCGCCTCCGCCTCCGCCCGGCCCGCGTCGGCGGCGGTGGCGGCGGCGGCGGCGGCGGCGGCGGCGGCGGTGCCGACGCCCGCGGCGGCCAGTGCCGCCGCCACCTCACGCGCGGAGCGGTCGTACGCGCGGCCGCGGCGGCTGCGCGCGCCGCCGCCCGCGCCGCCGCCGCCGTCGCCGCCCGACCGCCCGCCGCGGTCGCTGTCGCTGCCGCCGCCGCCGCCGCCGCCGCTGCTGCCGCTGCTGCCGGCGTCCGACACGACCGCCATGGCCATGTCCTCATCCTCCACGCCATGGAAGCCGCCACTGGCGGCGGGCGCGCCCGCCGCCGCCCCCCCGCCGCCGCCGCCGCCGCCGCCGCCGCCGCCGCCGCCGCCCGCCCCCGTATCCAGCGGCAGGAACCCCGCGCCGCCGTCCCGCGCCGCCGCGGCACGACGGCGGCGGCGCGCCACCGCGGCGGCGACCGCCTCTGCCGGCGGCACCGCCGGCGCGGTATCGACGGCGGCGGGCGGCGGTGACGGCGGCGGACGCGGCGGCGGCGGCGACGGCGGCGGCAGCGGCGGCGGCGGCGGCGGCGGCGGCGCGGCCGGCGCGGCGGCGACGGTCGCGGCGAGGAGGTCGGACAGGGCGGCGGGCGTGTAGGCGGGGCCCGCCGCGGCGGCGGTGGGCGCTGGGGGGGCGCTGGGGGGGGGGGCCACCAGTCGGCGCCGGCGGGGGGTGCGGCCGGTGGGGCGCCTGGGGGGGGGGGGGCGGCGGCGGGGGACACACGGACGGTGGCGGGGGGGGTGGGGGGGGATATCGAGGGGGGGTGGTGGTGGTGGTGGCGGCGGTGGGGGGGGCGGGGGGGGGGGGGGCGGTGGCGCGGGGGGGGGTGGCGGCGCGCCGCTGACCACCGTGCCGCCGCCGACGCCGCCGCCGCCGCCGCCGCCACTGCCGCCGCCGCCACGCCCGCCGCCGCCGTCACCCAAAAACGGCACCCCCGCCGCTCCTGCCGGCACCGCCGCACCGCCGCCGCCGCCGCCGCCGCTCACCGCGGCGGCGGCCGCCGCCACCGGCCGCGCCTCGTCGTCGACGCCGAGCGTGCGCGGCCGCGCCTTGCGCGCGCCGCCGCGGCGGCGGCGGAAGAGCGACGCCGTCGCCGCCGCCGCCGCCGCCGCCGCCGCCGCCGCCGCCGCCGCCGCCGCCGCCGCCGGCGGTGTTGGTACCGATGGGGGTGGCGGTGGTGGTGGTGGTGGTGGTGGTGGTGGCGGGGGGGGGGAGTCCATGGTCGCGCACGGGAGCGGGGGGGGGGGGGGGTGGGGGGCGGGCGCGCGGGTTGGGAGGGGGGCGGGAGTGGCCGCGGTGGTGCGGGCGGCCGGCCGAGCCGTTGCCGCCGCGACGCGGTCGTGGTCGGCGCGCGCCACCGCGCGCGGATCCGCGGATCCGCGACTTGGTGAGGGGCTGATCGAGAAATTAACCACGCTGAAGAGGTGGACGCTGTTTTTTTTTTTGCACTTTGTGGGGTGGGGAGAGGGGGGGGGGGGCCTCCTCTGAGTCATATGGACGGCGGCGGGCCGCGGGCAAAGCCGCCTGCTCCCGCGCGTCGGGGCCGGTCCCGCCCTCTGGGCGAAACGGGGGCGGCCGTCACCCTCGCCACTGCGCGCGTCGGTGGCCTGACCTTTTTCGGCTTCCGTCCCTGGCGGCGGCGGTCTTGGTCCCGCCTGGCGACGTCGGACGCGCACGTCTGCGTGCCGTCGCCGCTCCCCCCCCCCCCCTCGCGCGCTCTGCCCGCGTGCCGCCGCTGCCTGGGCCGGCCGTTCCCGCGCCCCACCGCCACCCCACCTCCCCGCCGCCCCTCCGGCTTTGATTCGCCATGGCGCCGCTGACGGCCACCCTCCCCGCGCCCGAGACAATACGGGCGCCGGCCGCCGACGCGGCGGGCGCGCTACAACAACAGCCCCCTGGTGCGGGCGCGGCGGCCGTCGCGGTGCCGTCGTCCGCCGCGCCCGCCGCCGCGCCGGCGGGGGCCGCGCCCGACGCGGCGGCGGCAGTGGCGGCGGCGGCGGCGGCGGCGGCGGCGGCGGCGGCGGCGCCCCCCGCCCCCCCGGCGGTCGTCCCCGTTGCCGGCGGCCTCACCCCCGACACCATCCCGTGGATGGCGCTGGCGCACTCCCTCCTCTACACGTCCACGCCGACGCCGCCGACGCGGACGCCCGACATCCCCCCGCTGCTCGTCGTCCTCGACCTCAACGGCGTCCTCGTCGAGCGGTGGTCCCCCCACCACACCGTCCGCGGCGCGACGACCGCCGCGGCCTTCCGTCCGCCCGACGCGCACCTGCGGCAGGGCGTCATGCTGTGGGAGCGGCCCGGCGCGCGGCGGTTCGTGGCGGCCATGACCCGCCGCCACGCGGTGGGCGTGTGGTCGTCGGCGGCGCCGGCCAACGTGGCCGCCGTCATCGACGTGCTGTGGGAGCCCGCCGACGCGGCGCGCCTCGCGTTTGTGCGCTCCCGGGCAGGGTGCCGCGCCGACCCGTCGGCCGCCGCGGGGCGGTTTGGCACGGAAAAGGTGCTGGCGGACCTGACCGGGCAGCGGCCGCGGTGGGGGGCGGCCAACACGGTCATGGTGGACAACACGCCGAGCAAGGTGCGGCGGCAGCCGGGCAACGCGGTGATTGTGCCCGAGTTTTCCGCCGCCGCCGCCGTCGCGGGGCTGGTGGACTTTCACGCCGATGACACGCTCGACTGGCTGGCGCTGTACCTCGAGTACGTGGCGCTGGGGCGGAGCGCCTTTGGTGGGCCTCCCCGCGCCGCGGGGGTGGGCACGCCGGCGGGCGCCGCCGCGGGCAACACGTCGGACGTGCGCGGCTGCATGGCGGTGCTCCCGTTTGGTGCGTTTGTCGCCGCCGGCCGCACCGTCGCGGTGGCACTGTCGGGCAGCCCCACGGCGGGCGCCATCTATGGCTACCCGTTCGTGTCGCCCGTGTTTGTGTGGACCCAGATGGGCGACATGATGCACCGGCTGCGGACGTCGGCGGAGGGTTGGACACCCCCAGCCGAGCAGGTGGAAGCGGAGGGGGCGATCAGTTCGCCCGTGCGGGCGGGGAAGGGGGAGCCCAAGGAGGAGGAGGCGTTCGTGCCGCAGTAGGGAGGGTTGTGCTTTTGTGTCGGGCAGCCTGGAGCATCGGGTGGGGCTGGGGTTGGCGGAACAGGTCTGCCGCGATGCCGCCAAGGGCGGCGATGCCATTCTCGCGTAGGCACCGATCGCCCAGGGGCTCGCGCGGACGGCATGGTGGTGGCGGCGTTCCGCTGTGACCCCTTCTCGAAGCCGCTGTGGTGCTGTCGCCCACGACGACAGCACGGCGACAGTGGCGGAGAAGTGTAGCTTGGGTGTAGGCGAGAGTTGTCCGTGGGCGGGGAATCCACAACGGGAATGTCCGCGTGGCCGGTACGCGCGCTACCCGCCATTCCTGGGATGACCGAGCAATGTCTCATGCAAGCGTGTTTCGGTCCTCCAGGGTGCGCGTGACGAGTGACCAAGGCGGGTGGGTAAACAGTGGCCGGCCGCGCCGCGTCGCTTGTGTACTGCGCCACGTCCAACCGGCCGACGCCCTTGGCGCCAAATAGATGCTGAGCGGATCCAGCGCCTGGCGGGACACCAGTTTGCGCCACGAACCAATCAGGTTTATGCAAGTCGCACTTGCGCCACTGAATCGTTCCCACGTGGCAACAGCCTCGTCGTGCGGCGTGTACGCCGGGGCGGTCAAGCCAGATTTCTCGCCCACCCGCACGTGTAGGCCGTGACAGGCCAGCAGAAAGTGCTGGGCCGGCGTCGCACGGCGCGCCACCCCACACCATCGAAACGGTCTTCCACGTTGCACCCCCACCCCCCGGCCGCTGCTCGGCCGGGGGTGTGGTTTGGGAAAGGGCCAAAATGTTGAACACTCTCTCCCCCCCCCCCCCCCCCCTCACACAGGCCTGTAGGGGACTTCGGGGCAGACCCCCCCCCGGCGACCCCCTCCCAGGGGGGTTGAGTCGCTCCTCTCGGCAGAGCCACCCCAGCCCGCGCTGGGGGCGCTGTGCGCGAGAGACGGGAGGGGCGCGGGGGGGGGCACTGGGCGGCGTTGGACCAGCAAGGGAGCGCTCTCTCTCCCCCGCGTCGCCCTGTTGTGCTCTCGGCGTCTCCCTGCACGGCGGCAGACACCCGTTTGCGGATGTGACGGATTCCCGTGGTCGTGTGGTGGCTGGTGTACGTATGCATATGACGCGGCGCTGACACGTCGTGGTTTATCTGCCATTTCTCGGTCGGGGTGGCCGTCGTGTCCCGCCCGTCGCGGGTCCTCATCGCGTTCACCTTTTCCCCCTGCCCCCCCTTCCCCTTTTCTCCTCTTCCCCTCTGCTTTTCGTGCCGTCGTCGACCACTTGGCTTGTTTGTGAGCCGGTCTTGACGGGCTCCCTTTGTGCCCCAAGGGTCCCCCCCGGCCCGCCCCCCTCCCGTCACCATGACGGACGAGGATTCCCGGAAGGACCCCGTCCCCGCGTCGGTTGGGGAGAAGCGGCGGCAGTACACCATCCTGCGGTCGGCGCATCTCGGATCGGGCCATTTTGGTGATGTGTTTATGGGAACCCACTCCATCACCGGCCAGAAGGTGGCTGTGAAGCTGGAGCATCGGTCTGGTTCCATTGCCCGACGTGAGTGGGAGGTGATGCGTGCCATGGAGGGGGATGGGGCGCCGAAAGTGCACTTTACGGGCCTCCACGGCCGCTACTACGTGATGGTCATGGATCTGCTCGGCCCAACGTTGCAGCGGTTACTCGAGTCTCGCCCCTCCCGCCGATTGCCGTGGGACACGGTCGCCATCATTGGTGCCAAGTGCACGGAGTTGCTGCGGAAGCTGCATATCCGCGGGTACGTGCACGGGGACGTCAAGCCGGAGAATTTTCTCTGCTCCTTTACCGACGGCGCGCCGCCGGACGTGCGGCAAGGCCTCTATATGGTTGACCTGGGCCTCGCGTCCAAGTGGCGGGACCCGACGCGCCCCAACTGCCACATTGCGTATGGCCAACGGGTGGACCACTTTAGTGGCACCGTGCGGTACGCGTCGGTGAACGCTCACCTGGGACGGTGGTTGTCGCGGCGGGATGACCTTGAGTCCCTTGGTTACATGCTGCTGTACCTGTACCATGGCTCGTTGCCGTGGCAGGGCTACAACGGGGACGACAAGAACATGCAGGTTTGTGAGACCAAGGGCCGCCTCACCGTTGACGCCATGTGCCGCGGCGCCCCCGAGGTCCTCCAATACTTCCTGGCGTACGTGAGGGGCATGGCATTTGAGGAGACGCCCGACTATGACTACCTCTTTTTGCTTTGCTCGCAGGGCTCGAAGGGTCTCGCCGCCGTCGAGCGTCTGTTGGCAGAGCAGGACAAGGGCGAGGTCGAGAATGGCAAGACGACGACGACCGCAGCGGCAGCGGCAGCGGCGGAAGGTGGCAGCGCGGTGGTTGTCGGGTCCAAGCGCAAGGCGCCCGACTCGGGGGGTCCCGCCGGCGGCGCGCTCACACCCACGGCCAAACGGCACAAGGTGGTGGTGCCAAAGAAGATCAAGACGCACCAGTGGATCATTGTGTCCACGTCTGCACGCACCGGCAACAGCCCCCATACCCAGTGCTACACGAGCCACACCAGCTACCAAAACCTGGTCAAGGAGGTGGAGAAGAAGTGGGCCCAAGGCATGCGGATCACGAGTCTCAACTTTGAGGGCAGCATGTGGACCGCGGTGCTGAACGCGCGCTCTTCGGGGCTGACGGAGCAAGCCCTGCACTACTGTCCTGAGTCCGAGTTCCCGCGGGACTGGGTGCGGCAGAAGTGGGATGACGGCTTCTTCATCACCTCAGTAGCGGGCAACAACAACTGCTGGGGGGTGGTGTGCTCGACGATGATGCGCGGCCGCAAGTTCAAGCAGCAGAGCTACATCGTGTCGTCCACCTTCCCATCCAAGTGGGTGAGCGAGAAGTGGTCGTCGGGCTACTACATCACCGCCATCGCCACGCAGGGCCGCTATCAGCAGCAGTGGTGCGTGGTCATGTCTCGCGGAGCTGCCTTTAAGGAGCAGTGTGTGGAGCTGGACTTTGAGTACCCCTCAGAGAGCATCCACGCACGCTGGGACGAGAACTACATGATCACCGCCGTGGCCTGCACCTCCGAGCAGTGCGCTTTTGTGCTGAGCAGGGGACACTGCGTTGGGGAGGAGCAGCGGTGCACGCGAACCAGCCACGGGCCGTTGCATAAGATACGGGAGGACTGGCAAGACTCCCTGTACGTCACGGCGCTGGCCTGGGGGCGGGTCGCCTAGGAGGGGGTGGGGGGTGGCGCGGTCCATGGGCCCGCGGGCCGCGCTATGGGTTTGCTTTCGCCTCTCTTCTTTGTCTCTTGCGCCTCTTGTGTATATGTCGTCTATCGTTTTTTTCCCCTCCTGCCATGTTCTATGGGTCAAGCTCTCTTTTCGTGGGCGTTGCGGCGCAAGCAAAAGTCACATCCGTAGCTTGTCTGCTGCGCACGCACCGGCCTGTGTCCTGTCCAGACGCAGCCTGACGTCCATGCGGTCAGGCAACGGTATCCCAACACACGAACATGGTCGAGTACCTCAGGAGCATGGTCGTCCACGGTGGGGCGTACGACTGTGACATCCAGGCGCACTCGAGTGGAAACAGCACACGCCACGTTCCTTGACCTTTTGACTTTGCCAGCGTCCTTCACTCCGCGACAGCGCTTGACCGGCCGCGCAACAGTTTTGGTCCGGGAGTCAAGTCCAATGACTTTGACTTTCTCAGAGTAGTCCTCTTAACGCCACCCCTCTCTCCGCGATCTACGACTGTCTGTGGCAGTCCGTGCCTTGCCGTTGCCACGTTGCTGCTTTGCGCTTCCGTTGACTGTGTACAATCTCATGTTCGCTGCTCGCACGTGATCGCTGCGCTCTGCCACTTCGCGCTTTCCTTTCCTGCGCGACTTCATCTCCCCTGCAGTATGTTCAATGGCAAGGCCAAGGGATGGGTGGTGATACGACCTGAGTCGTCTGGGCGTCATTGTGGCGCCTGCGGGGCCGGTTCCTTGCGCATCGCCGGCCAGAGCGGCGGTGCAGGGTATGGTGGCCGGGCTGTTGTGGTTGATCCCCATGCGACTGTGCGTGTGACTGTGGGCTCTGGCCTTCGAGCACTGGGCAGGCAGTCGCGGTAAGGCGTCCTTCTTTTGGCTCGGCGGATGGGGCCCACGTGCACCTGGTACGTCCTCCCCGCGTGCCGCCCGCATGTCTTGCCCATCCTCGTAGTGGCGGTGCAGATGGCTTGCTGCCTGCCAGTGAGGAAGCTTGCGCTCTCTGCCGCGGGCTCGCCATTGTCGCCGGCGGCGACCGGCGGCGGCAAGGGGACGGCACCTATGGTGCGCGTTGCGGCGGCGGCGGGCGACCCCCCGCCGCGGGTCACACGCCCGCCCACCGGCAGACGGCTACGCTGTAGTCGACGACAGCGGTCAGGTGGTCGGCGTCAGCAGCCCCGGCGCTGCCGTTGCAACCGTCACCGTCATCGCAGCCGCTACCGTCGCGGCCGCTGCCCCCCACCGCAACCGACCCGCGGCAGGCTCCACCGCCTGTGCCGTGCCGGCTGGCCAGCCGTCCATGTCGGCCCCTACACCACGACCCACCGACGCCGCGTCTGCAACGAGCAGCTGCGCTGTCGTCGCGCTGACGGGTGCACCTGCCGCCCCGCTGGGCACGGCCAGCACCGGCCGGCGGGTTTGTGTCGCGCTGTGGCCGCCGCCGCGTGGTTGGCGGCTGCGGTGGCATTGGCGGCGGCGGCACCGCTATCCGTGTCGTTGACGGCGCCGCCGCCGTCGATGACAGAAAGAACTGCGGTGGCGGCGGTCGCATTGAGCGGGGCGGGGGGCATGGCAGGGGCGGAAGCGAGTGAGCGCTTGATGATTGCAACGTGGTGCCACACCGCCGCCGTCGCTGCCACCGCCGCCGTGGCTGCCACCGCCACCGTCGCTCTGCCACCGCTGCCGTCGCTGCCACCGCTGCCGTCGCTGCATCTGCCAACGATGCTGCCGCCGCCGCCGGCGATGCGGTCGCCACCGCCACCGCCGCCGGCGATGCCGCCGCCACCGCCACCGCCGGTGCGGAACCGTCCCCACCGCCGCTGCCGCTCCTGCCTCTAAGACAGGCCGGCGATCGTTGCCGTGGCGGCAATGTCAACAGCGTGGCGCGGATGCACCGCGTGCCGTCGCAGCAGTGCGGTGGCTGCGGTGGCTGTCAACTGTGGCGTCGACGGGAGGCGGGGATTGGTAGGCGTTGGCTGGCCGCGGGGGTTGGGGCGGAACGGGAGGGGGGGGGTGACGGGGGTTCGCTGGACGGGTGACGCCGTCGTCCACGTTGTGAGCTCCCTGCGTGCGCCCACTGCGACCGCCGCGGTTCGGGTGGACGGTGCCGTCGCGGCCATGCGATGGGTGCTGCGGCTGTCGGCCGTAGCGGTGGGGGGGTAGGATGGAGGGAGTGGTGTCGGCTGGCCGTCTGAGCGTGGGAATGACTCGGGAAGAGGGGAGGAGGGGGGGAGGGGGGGTGGGGGGAAGGGCGAAGCAGCCACCCGCGGCGACCGTGGAGACCGATTGAAGGCGACGACCCACCGCTGCCGCCACCCACTTTGCTGCTACCGCTGCCCCCCCCCGCCTGCCACCCGTTGGTGGCAGGGACACCCCCCCACCGCAGTTCCCCCTCCTCGTCTACACGCTCTCCACTGCCCACCGCCTCTGGCGGGACCTAGTCATCGGGTCCCCTAGTGCAGAGGGGGAGGTGCGTCTGAGGCGGCATGACAGGGGAGCGGCCGACGGGGCAGCGGTCGCCCACACACGGACGGAAAAAGGTGTCCCCTGTAGCTGGGGACTCCCGCTGGGAAGGGGGACAGACACGGCCCCGTCGCGGGACGTACCGTGGGGAGTTCTCGGACGGCGGCCGCGGGCAGCCGACCCGCCATTGGCGCGGCGGCAGACCTCCCCCGCAGACGCCCGTCACGGACAGACGGGCGGCGTCGACCGTGCACCGCAGGGCATCACGAGGTGCCAGATGCGGCCGCCGCGGTCCCCCCCGCTTGCACGCCCATACCCCGTCGCCCGCTCCGCTCCGACGCCTGTGCCGCGGCAGCGTCGACGGGCGGCGTGTGGCCGCCGCGGGCGCAAGAACCCCACGCCGCGGTCTTTGCGCCTCGTACCGCAGCCACGGGCGCGAGGGGCGCCCGCCCGTACACCGCCCTCTGCCGGCCGGTTAGGGTCGGCCGCCACGGTCCACGGGTTGTCCCGGCGACGCGCAGCTCGGCGGGGCGCCCCAACGGCCCAACGTCCGTGCGCCGGCACCAATTCCCCCTCCCCGGTGTGATGAGAAGGGCGACTGCAGGGAGGCGGCCGGCTTGTCGCCGCCCTCTGCAGCTCCCTTCCCCCCGAGGCGTACGCAAAAAGAATTGTGGACGCACTCACAAAACAAAACGATCTACGGCCGCCCGTACATCTGCGGGTGGCGTGCCGGGCGGGGGGGGTGTGCGCGGCTGCCGCGGCGGCGGCGGCGACGCGCGGGGGAGGAGGTTTCAACGGGCGCCGGGTGGCGACCGTTGCGGACGTGGTGCGGGGTGCTGGTGGTGGGGGTGGCGCGTGGTCGGCGGGATGTGCGAGTGGGGTGGGCGGGGTGATGGGGAGGTTGGGGGGGGGGGGGGGTTGGGCGATTTGGGGGGGGGGGGGGGGTGTGTCGCTGCTGTCGGATGGTCGTTGTGCCTTGGCCAGCCGAGGCGGCCGCCCGCTGCCTTGGTGGCGATGCGTTTCCCGCGAGCGTCGCGCGCCAGCGAGACCAGGGCGGCACGGCGTTCAGTACGGTACCAGAGTGGACCGCAGAGGTGCGGTTGTCCCTCTTTGACCGGTGTGTCGGTGGTGCCGCGGCGGCTCGAAGCGTCGATGCAAGTTGACTGTCTAGATTTACGTGGTCCAAGGGGTCACGCAGGGGCGGCGTCGCCCCTGGGGGGGACTTCACCGCCCGCATCCGACGGGGCGACCCCTCAAGGGAGAGAGACAGATAGACGCACAACAAGCAGGGTAAGAGACTACCTAGAAACAAGGATGGCCGTCGCCGGTCCGTCACCGGGACGGCCAGGGTAGGCGGGAGGGAACCGTGCCGGCGTCAAGCGGTGGGCGAGCGCGGTGGCGCCAACCCCCTTGACGTCGCCGCCGGTACTACCGCCTGCGCGCGACGCGGTCCGCGGCCCCAGGACCGCCGGTGGTCCACGAAAACGGCCTCCCTTGACAACCTCTACAACAAGGGCACGCCATCGCCGCACCGTTCGCGGTACGTCCCTGCGACAGGGTCTCTGCGGGGGACGGCCGACGCCATGGATGGCTCTCGTCAGCGACGACAGCGGCTGCTACATTAGGTAGCGGAAGTGGTGCCGCGCCCGACGGAGCTTGTCCTTGGCCCGCATGTACGTGTCGTGGGCTCGCGCATTGAGCTGCGGCACGGCGGGGTGGAGGCGCAGGATCCGGTTGGCTTGCGCCGAGTGCCCGACGCCCGAAATTGCCCATTGAGCGACTGCGTGACGGGGGAGGAGGAGGCACCGGGGCAGGTGCAGTGGCCGCGTCGTGCGGGCGTCCACGTCAAGCAGCGATGGGGTGGTTCAGTCTCTGGAGCCAAGGGGATCCGGTGCGGTGTGGGCAAAAGCGCAGAGTGGCCACAGCCCCCAAGCGCGCGGCCGTCGCTCCCTTTCCCTCTTCCCACCGCCATCCTGCCGCCCTCCCAGTCGGCTCGCCAAAGAGAACGAATGACAAACGTACAGTGCTCGCAGTTGTTGGACAGCAACCACCAGTTGCGTTCGCGCAGTCGCGACAGTGCGCGTCGCACCACCTCATCCGGCGAGAAGATGCCGGGGTCGGGCTCGATGAACACGTCCGCCAACGTCATCTCGCCGATAAAGTCCGATAGGGGCGACACGCGCACTTCGCCGCGCACGCCCGTTCGAGAGCCTACAGACGCTGCGCTCGGGTGGGCTTGCGTGTGGATGGGGACGGGCAGCGTCAAGGCAGCAACCAGTCCAAGAGAGAGTCTCACCCGATACAGCCGTTCGTCAGTGGTTGGGATGCAACACCATGGGTCCCCTTGCGTGAACACAACGTGAACGAGCAAAGAGGCAAGATATCAATGGAAATACTAGACGAGCACGTGGGGAAGGCGCCCCGTCGACGCTGCCGCCCTCCCCCGCGAAACGTACAGTAGTGCACGACGGCGGGCCCGTCAACTTCCATCCTATTATGTTCCTGCCGGTTATGGCCTAGGAAAATGCCAAAGTGGGTGAACACCCTCGGGGCGCTCGCCATGCCGCAGCTACTGTGCCCAATGCCAATCAGCTGACCCCTGCGCAGATCATTCCAATGGCACACATAGGTCCGCCGCGCCACCGGAGCGGTCGCGACGGCCGGCGCGGCCGTCGAAGCGGAGTTGCCCATGCCGGCGGCCCGGCCACACAGGGACAGGGGCGGAGAGAGGGGGGTGTGGTGGAGACCAGCAGGCGGCCGCGGTCACAGTGGGAGGGGAGGGCGGGGAGAACAGGACAAGGGAAACCCGGGCGGCCGTGGTCGTGCAGAGCGAGCTGGGGGTGGGGGAGAGAGGGGAGCGACCGGCGCCGTCCACGGACGTTGCGTGCGCACCCGCCAGCATGAAATAGGGTGAGCCCCGGCGGGCGGCTGCCAGTCGCAGGGAGATTCGAGCAGAGAGGACGCATTCTAGAGCCCTCCACGAAGCTGCGTGGCCCCTCTGGAGCTCGCTGACGCCCAGTACCTGAATTTGCCGGAGGCCGAGCCGCGTGTCTGGCAGGGGAACCGGCTGCGGACTCGACTTGCTCTTGGGTCACTCCCCAAACGTGAACCCCCCGCCCTCCCTGCCAACACCACGCTGTCGCCTGGAAGACTCCTGATCACGGCGGCCGCCTGCTGAGCTTCCCACCGCAACGCACCCTCTCCAGCCTGTTGTGGCCAAGGCGTACGCCCCGCCCGCAGTCAGCCAACGCAGAGGGAGAAAAGCAGACAGTTGCACGGCTGAGGAGTGCTTATCTGCGCAGTTGCTCCGCCCCGTCGAGGCCACAACCCAGTCCCGGCACGTGGAGCGCGAGGGGAGGGCCTTGAGAAACTGCGACACAACTTCCAGAGGGAGAGCGCGCGGTACGACCTGGTAATCAAGCCCCTTCGGGCTGTGCATGTCACTCGTCGAGGCGGGGATCTATGTGTCTCGGTCGGGCCGCGCCTTCCCACGCGCAGTGCGCCGCCGACGGCACGGCGGCGTGCGTGGCAGCACAGTTCCCCCCTTGGCCACACGGCTCGATACTGCTCGCGCGCCCGCCACCTTGTCAACGCGGAATTTCATTGACACTGGTGGGCGCGTGTGCGGCAGAACACCGCCAGGTTCCAGCCGTCGTGACACACTGGTCAGGGACGGTGGGTGCAGTGACATTGCAGCACCGCGCCGTTGAGAGGGTTTTTCCGGTTGCGTCCCCACTCCACAGCCGTGTCATGCCAAGTGGTGATTTGTCCTGCGCGCTGGCCATGCGCTGCCGCGGCGAGGCGGGCAGCCGCGCGAGCGTTCCGACAGTCCCACTGGTCCGCCTGCCTCTCACTGGTCCGCGTCACCCACTGGTCCACCAGGAGCACTGGTTGACACCAGATCCACGGATCTGCCAGACACGCAGAACTGCCAACTGTGGGCGACACACCTGCAGAATCGGCCTGACGTAAGCAGCAATGATAAGTACTTATTTGAATGGGAAGTCCACGAGGTTGGACGCGAACTCTACCCAGCCCGATACTTTTGGTGATATTCATTCATCGTTGTGGGGTATCGGCAACTGGTGCGAATGACCGGGGCGAGCGAACTTGTCGTCTGCAACTTGAAACGAGACACGACGACCTCCTCGGTCGAGCCGCGTCGACTCTGCCCAGCGCCTCGGCCTGGTCATCCCCCTCCCCGCCTGACCTTGGTCCCTGCCCCCGTACGTCCAAGCCCTTGGATGGCCTCTCTTCCCACTCGGCTTGCCCCTCCCCCCACTCGGCTTGCCCCTCCCCCCACTCGGCTTGCCCCTCCCCCCACTCGGCTTGCCCCTCCCCCCACTCGGCTTGCCCCTCCCCCCACTCGGCTTGCCCCTCCCCCCACTCGGCTTGCCCCTCCCCCCACTCGGCTTGCCCCTCCCCCCACTCGGCTTGCCCCTCCCCCCACTCGGCTTGCCCCTCCCCCCACTCGGCTTGCCGCTTCACCACCCGGCTTCCTCCTCCCTCCCCACACCAACCCCCAGCACCACGGGTGGCCACTCCCCCGTGCCACGAGCCGGCTATCGCCGCCACGTTTGCGGGTAGAGCACGCATGGGGGGAGGGAGGGAACACCGACGGCCGCCGCGGCATCGTAGCCGCCTCGGACAGGCGGTGGTGCGCGCGCACCAGGTGCTGGTGGCGCCACGCCCGCGTTGGCCGCTCTCGACCGTGCCCGCCCGTGCCTGTGGTTCCGTGTCGGCGTTTTGTGCTTGTGTGGTGGGTGCGGGGGGGCCCGGCGGCGGGCTGCCCGCCCACCAACGACCGCCACAACGACACCCGACGACCGACGCCACTGGCGTGCCACCCGCCCGCGGCCACCCCCCCCCAGCGTCGTGCACACCATCACGCGGCCACCGTTTCTCTACCGCGTCCGCAGGGTGCCCCCCCCCCCCCCCCCCCCCCCACCCCCTGCTGCCCGCCCTCAACGGCCTCCGTCGTGGGCGACCCGCGCTGCACGCGCCGCGCGCACCGTCGGCGGCGGCTGGGCGGTACCACCGGGCGGGCACTCCCCCCCCCCCCCCCCCCCAGCACACCACCACACGAGCGGCCGCGGTGGCCGCCCGTCGACCGACCGCGGCGGCCGCCGTGGCAGCCGCCGCGCCGTGACGGTTGGCGGCCGGCCGCGCCGTTGGGGGGAGGGGGGGGGCGCTCGTGGGGGGGTGTGCGCGTCGACGCCCGCCGCCGGGTGCGGACGCCGCGAGGCCGCCGCGGTGGGAAACGCGGGCGGCGGGACGGTCTGGTGGGCGTCCTTCCGCCCACTCCCCCCCCCCTCCCCCCCCCCACCCGCAAAAGACCCGCTGGTATCGCCGCTCGCTCCCGCCCGCCGTGGGCCGCCACCACCCCCACCGCCGCCACCGCCGCGGCGGCCTTCCCCCGCGCGCCGCGCGGCGCGTCGCCGGCATCGCGGCGGCGGGCGCCACGGGCGGGCGGCCTTGCCCAAAATCCACTACCACACACCAACTCCCTTGAAATACCGAGCGGTGGCGCAGGGGCGGGCCTCGTGGAAGCGGGTGGGGTGGCTGCCACAGTCGGAAAAAAAAGCGGCCCCAAAAAAAGACGTGGAAAAAAAACGACGCGGAAAAAAACGACGCGGGAGCGCCCCCCACACGGTGCCGCCCGCGCGCCTGCGCAGTGCCTGCTAAACCGTCTCAAAAAAAACCTGCTTTTTCGGTTGCGGGGCCCCTTGCGGGCTTGCGCGGGATCTTGCTTTCACGCAAGCCAGTCTGCGGGACAAGCAAGATTTTTCTGTGGAGTCTGCTTGTTCCGCAAGTCAGCCATTCTTGCGCGACCCTTTGCGGAAATCTCCCACGCCGCGACGGTCAACGACCGTCGCAGCGTACCCAATCAGAGACCAGGACGGAACAGGTGTTCGAAGCCCTGGGCCGTCCTGGCTACCTGGACCAGCGCCGGGTTCTCGCTCTTCCGCTGAGACAGCAGCTGCTCGTTTACCTGCAACAGCACCGTAGTCGAGCCGCACACCTCAAGGAGGAGTATTTCCACCTCCTGCCGCATGCAATCAGGGTCCGGCTTCTACGCCTCAGTGGATGCCGCTTCCATGGCGATACTTACCGTCGAGAGCGAGGGGGAAGCGGAGGCGTGCTGAGGGAAGGGGGAGGCGGGAGAGGGAGCTACTATCGGCTGAAGCGAAGTTGACGGCGGGCACCATCCCAGCACCGCGCCACCGTTACCAGTTACCACAGCCTGCAGTGGCTGCCGCTCCGCAGCGCCCCAAAGAGCCGTCATCACTGCGACCCCCACGGACGAGAACGGGGGGAGAATGGACGGGCGTGGGGGAGTGAAGGTAAGGGGGCTACCTGCGGGCAGAGAAGCGGGTGAGCAAAGTGGAGGGGGGGGGGGAAGAGGGTGCCACCCCTTCGCGCTACGCCATCCGCCCAAGCCGGGTCGTCAAGCGCCTCGTCAAGGCGTCTCCCTCGACGTCACTTTTCTTACCACCGGGCCCCGCAGAGTGCGGGAGATTTTCGCCGCAATGGCCCATGCAGAGGCGACTCCGCAAGATGGTTTGCGGCGACCGCAAGCCACCTTGCGGTCATTGCAAACGTCTTAAGGTGCGGATTGCATGGAGCCCTGCAGTGAAGCGTTCCGGTCCGTCGCCACCGGTGATTTTCTATGGCCAGACAGCTGAGCTCCATGCGCTTCAGTCCGTATGAGATGAACTCCGTCGATGGACCGAAAGGCACCCATGTAAATGAAAAACAAAAAAACTGAGAAAAATCGGGGCTCACACTGTCGAAACAGACGGTGACAACCGCATGCGGGCCGGCCCAAGCAAAGGAAAAGCAAGAATTTTTTGAGACGGTTTAGCAGGGACTGCGCTGGCGAGCCGACGGCCGCGGCCCCCCCCGCGGCGTGTGGCCGCGGCCCGCGCCAGCCGCGGCGGGGCCACCGGCCGCGCCGCGCCACGCCGACCCGCCGCGTGGCCGCCGCGGCGGTCCCGTGCCTGCCGGCCGCCGCATGAGCCGCGCGACCGCCGCCCGCTACCTACCCCCCCCCCCCCCCCCCCCCCACCCCCCCTCCTCCCCCCACGGCGGCGCCTGCCCCCCCTCCCCCCCCTCCCCCCCGCGTCCCGCAGCTGCCGTCGTGGTGGGGGGTGGCGCCGCCCGCGGCGTGGCGGCGCCCGCCACCACCGCTGGCGCGGCGGGCCACGCCGGCGGGCGGCGTGGGCGCGTGGCGCGGGAGCGGCGCCCCTCCCCCCCACCCCCCCCCCCCCCCCTCCCCCCGCCCGGCGTCGCCTCGCCCCCGCCGCCGCCGCGCGCCGCCGCGCCTCGTGCCGTCGCGCGCCGCGTCGGCGGCGCCGCCGCCGCCACGCGGTCGGCCGCGCCGTGTCGCCGCCGTCGCCGCGCCGTTGCCGCCGCCGCCGCGAGCGAGCTTCCCCCCCCCCCCCTGGCGGCGTCCTCCCCCCGCGTCCCACCCGACCCTCCCCTCCCCTTCCCTCTTCCTCCTCCCCTCCTCTACCCTCCCCCCCCCCCCCCCCCCCCCCCGCCCTCTGTCTTCCCTCCCCCCTCCCCCCCGCTCCCATCGCGGCGTCGATCCCCGCTCCTCCCCCCCCACTACCCCCCGGCCTCCCCCCCCGCAATGGACCCCCAGCTCCTCGCCGAGGAGCTCGCCACCCGCGGCCGCCGCCCCGCGGGCGGCCGTGGCACCACCGCGGCCGCGGCGGCCGGCGGCGGCGGCGGCGGCGGTGGCGGCAGCGTCAGCGGTGGCGGCGGCGGTGGTGGTGGCGGCGGCAGTGGTGGTGGTGGTGGCGGTGGTGGGGGCGGCGGCGTCGCCGCCGCCAGGCGGCCGTCCCTGGATGGGGGTGGCGGCGGCGGCAGCGGCGGCAGGGTGGGCGGCGGCCGCCTGTCGGGTAGCGCCAGCGGCGGCTCCGCGTCGGCCGCGGACGGCAGCGCCGGCAGCAGCGGCGGCGTCGCGACCGCGACGGCGGGTGCGCCCGCCGCGGCGGCGGGTGCCGCCGACGCGTCGACCGCGGCCAGCGGCGGCGGCGGCGGCGGCGGCGCCGGCGGCGGCGGCGGCAGTGGCAGTGGCGGCGGTGGCCGGTCGGGCGCGCGCCTCCGTCGGCGGCTGCACCTGCCCTTGCACGGCGCGGCGTCGCCGCCGGCGTCGGCCGCGGCGATGCGGTTGTTTGCGGGGGGGGGGGGGAGGACGCGGCGGGCGACGCCGCCGCGCTGACCGCGTCGACGGTGGGGGTGGCGGCGGGGGGGGCGGCGGGGGGGGCGGCGGGGGGGGTGGGGGGGGGGGGGGGGAGGGGGATGGTGGCCCGACGCGTCGGACCTGCCCCCGTCAGCCGCTGCTGCCGCCGCCGGCGGGCCCGCTGAAGCCGCCGCCGGCACGCCGCTGGCCTATTCCCCCAGCGACGAGGATAGCGGCGGTGCCGCCGCCGCCGCCGCCGCTGCTGCGGCGGCCGCGGCCGCCACGCCCCGCTCGTCCGACGTGCTGCGGCGGCTCAAGCGGCGGGGCGGGGAGAAGCTGCGGTCGAGCGGCGGGCGGCTGGCGGCGGTCGCCACCGCGCCGCGGCGCCTAAAGTCGCCGACCATGGGCGGCGGCACGCCGGTGGTGTGGGCGGCCGACGTGGCGCCGGTGGGGGGGGGGGGGGGGGGGGTGGGGACGAGGGGGGCGGGGGCGACGACGACCGCCGCGCGTCGGGGGGGGGGAGCGGCACGCTCCTGTTTCGTGGCCGCCGCCGTGGGGAGGGGGGGGGAGGGGGGGATGCCACGCCCGGGGAGGCGGCGGCTGGCGGCACCCCCTCGGAGCGGGACGCGCCGCCCGGCGGTGGCGGCAGCGGCGGCGGCGGCGGCGGCGGCGGCGGCGGCAGTGGCGGCGGAACAGCCGCGGCGGGCCGGCTGCCCGCTGCGGCAGCTGGCGGCCGCGGCCGCGGCGGTGGCGGCGGCGGCGGCGGCGGCCGTGGCGCCAGCCGCGGCGGCTGGGCGGTCGGCGGCGGCCGGGACGGGGACGCGGCGGCGGGCGCGGGTGGCTCGGCGGACGGCATCCTCCCGCCGCACCCGCCCGTGGCTGTGCCCAGCCGGTGGTCGTCGGCGAGCCCGCCGCCTGTGGGCGCGTCCCTGTACCTGTCGCCAAGGGCGGGCGTCTCGTCCTCTTCGCTCGGCGGTGGCAGCAGTGGTCGCGTTGGCGGCGGCGGCGGCGGCGGCGGCGGCGGTGGCGGTGGCGGTGGCGGCGGTGGTGGCGGCGGCGGCGGTGGCGGCGGCACCCCCGCCGCGCCCGCGGGCGGCGAGGACAACCCCCGCCGCATGTTTAGCCGCCGCCCCGGCCTGCGCTCGCGCCGCTCGCGGCGGCACGAGTCGCTGTCGCGGGGGGAGGACACCCCCGGAGCGGCGGCCGGCGGCGGCGAGTGGGGGGAGCCCGCCGCGTACCGGCAGGGCGGCGGCGGCAGCGCCCCACCGCCACCGCCGCCGCCGCCGCCGGCGCTGCCGTCGCCCGACGGCGGGGTGGTGTCATCGAGGGGGTGGGGCGCCCGCGGGCGGGGCAAGCGGCGGCCGTCGGCGGCCGACGCGGCGGCGGGGGATGGCGTGCACGTTAGTCCGGTGGCGGTGGTGGCGGCGGCGGCGGCGGCGGCGGCGGCGGCGGCGCCCCGTGGTGGTGGGTACGGTGGCGATGGGGGCGTCGGCGCTGGGGGCGGCGGCAGGCCGCCCGCGGTCGTCGGCGGCGGCGGCGGCGGCGGCGGCGGCGGCGGCGACGGCGGCGGCAGCAGCGACGTGTCCGCCGACGGCGCGGCGCTGCTGGCGCGGCACGCGTCGTTGGAGGACCTGCCGGGCCTGTCGCGCGAGGCGACCCGCACGCTCAGCTACGAGGACCTGTCCGCGCGTTCGCTCCCGCGCGTGACGCTGACGCCCCGCGCCGCCGCGGCGGCGGCGGTAGCAGGGAACCACGGCGACGGCGGCTACGGTGGCGGTGGCGGCGGCGGCGGCGGCGGCGGCGGCGGCGGCGGCGGCGGCGGGACGCCGGCCGCGACCGGCGGGGCCCCCCCCCGGCTGTGCCCGTGTCACTGGGCACCCTCCCCGCGTCGCGGTCGACGACGCTCATCATGACGCCCGATGAGCTGGCGTCGTCCAATGTCAGCGCCGGCACGCGCACGCTCCGGCGGTGGGGGGCGGCGTTTGACAGCCGCGCCGCGCGCGCCCAGGGCGCTGTCAGTGACGGGGTGGGGGCGGGGGGGGCGCCGCCGATTGGTGTCGACGCCTGGCTCGGGTCGGTGTCCCCGACGCTACCGGCCGAGATGTGGATGCCGCCACTGGCGGGCGGCGGCGGCGGCGGCGGCGGCGGCGGCAGGGGCAGGCCGCTGACCCCCCCCCCCTCGCCGTCGCTCCTCTCTGGCGACGGCCGCGGCGGCGCGGCGGCGGCGCTAGACGCCGACGCCGCGGCCGCCGTCGCCGCGGCCGCCGCGGCGGCCACCGCCGCCCCCCCCCCCCCCACCCCCCCACCAGCGACGACGACGCAGCCGCGGGCGAGGCGCCGACGCTCGCCGCCCTTCGCCGGCGGCTGGCCGCCGCCGAGACCGCGCTGGCCGCCCTCCTCCGCGCGTCTCGCGAGGCGGACGCCCGCCTCGCCGCGACGCTCGCCGCGTCGGCCGCGTCGGTGGCGCACCTCGAGGCTGACGCCGCCGCGTCGGCGGCGCACCTGCAGGCGACGCTCAACGACAACTTCCGGTCGGTGGGGGTGGTGGACGCCAAGCTCGACGCCATCCACGAGGAGGTCCGCGCGATGCTGCTGGACCGCCGCGACACGCACCTCGCGCGGCTGGGGTGGGTGGCCCTCGACTGCCTCGCGTGGCTCGTGTGGCGGCTCGTTGCGCTCATCTCGCTGCCGTATGGGCTGTGGAAGGGGGGGGGGGTGGGGGGGGGGGAGAGCGGGGGGGGGGGGGCGGGGGGGAGGGGCGGTGTGCCGGTGGGGGGAGCGGGGGCAGCGTCGCCCACCGGCTCCACCGGTGAGAGAGGCGGGGGGGGGGGGGGGGGGGGGGGCACCCGCCCGGATAGCTGTTCTTTCTTCACTTTCTGCCCGTGCCTTCCCTCTCGATAGATGATGGGCAGGCGGCGGCCACGTCCTATGTATCATAATAGCCAACCTGTGGCGGCCTTGACCTTTTTTTTTTGTTGAGCTGTAGAGGTAGAGAGGTAAGAAGCGCGGGTAACTGACCTTTGTGCGGCTCGTTTTTGTTTTGCCGCCGAGCACGCCGCGTCGCTCCCCGTGGCCTGCGGACCGCCGGGGTGAAGGGGCGACTCTGCCGCTCCTGGCGACCCCACCGCGTGCGCCAGCGCTCGTGCCGGCGACGCTGCTGCCATCCAGGCTATTCTATGCGCGGCGGCCGGCAAACAGCGCAGCCGTCACTGCGGACGTTTGCGGCACGCACAGCTGGTGGTGGTGGTGGCGGCCCTGTAGGTGGCCACCGCGGGCTACGCTACCCTTGCAGTTGCCTGCCAGCCGGGGTAGTGGCGGCGGGTGGTAGCGGCGGCGGCGGCGCCTGCGGTGGCGTCGACGGTGATGGTGGCAGGAAGGGGGCTGGCGCGGCCACCGCCGGCGGGGGCGTCCCTGTCGGCTCCCCTCACTCCCCGTCTGCGGCGCGGGCGACGCCAGCGGCGGTGGCGCGGCGGGCGCCCCTCCCAACCACCAAGCATCCTTCTTTGGTCCCGTTTGCTGGGAGCGCCATCCGCTCGCCCCGCTGCTGGCTCAGCAGCCCCCTCGTCTTCCAGTCAAGCTCGTCAGCCATCCGCTGTGACTCGCCACCTGGCCGCCATTCGCGCGCGGCCGTCGGTGAAACGGCCCACGCGCAGCACACGGCGTAGCCGTACGATGCGGCCGAGCCTAAACGCCGACACCGGGGCGACCGGCCGAGACCTCCTGGTCGGGTCACGGGCCGCTCTCCCTCTTCCTGCTCATGGTCATTGGCGCGGGCGACGCTGCGGGTACCCAGTTGGCGGCTGTCAATACGGCCACGTCGGCATGCTTTGTGGCCTCCCAGGACCTGGTTCGCGTCGCGGTCCGGATTGCGGAGTCCGGGGGAGAGCGGGGGGACGGGGCTTCTCAGGGGAGCCATCGTGGGGGGGGTGCTGCCGCTGGCGCTCGACGGTGGCAAAGCCGAGCCGTGAGAACCAATCTGGCCGGCGCTGGCGATGATGAACAGACGTCGGGGTGTGCTGGCCGCTGTGTAGTGTCCCCCGGCGCATGCTGGAGAGGGGAGGCAGAGGGGGGGGACAGCTGTGGCAGGATGGAGAAGGGCGACGAGTGGGGGGTGGCCCTACGGCTGGGACGACCGCGGCCAGGACCAGCGGTGCCGCGAGTGGCTGCCGCTGGCCAACACGTCGTGCGCCCGTCTCTCTCAATTATCAAAGTCCCGGAGAGACCCCCCTGACACTGCGCGACGGAAGCTCCTCTGTCATTCCCGCGCCCCCCCGAGGCGGTCCTGCCCCCAAACTCCTGCGCCGGCACCCGCCGAGGCGCACCCGCAAGCTCCCCTTCCGCCGTACTCGGTCGGCCGCTGCCAACGTCGTCGGTACAGCGTGCACCGTTCTTGGCGCACCGTTGCCAAAGCCACGAGGCGCCGCGGGCGTGCGGCCATCCGACATGACCAACCGTTTTCGTCTACCCCGGTCCATCCTTCCTCGTGAGGCGATGCGCTGGGGGGTGGGTCAAACGACACCCGTCATGGCGCAGCGCACACGCCCGGCGCGTCTTCGCATTGCCGTCCCCGAGCAGCGACCACTCCCCACGGGACGGCGCGGGCCAACGCACCGCCACGCATACCAAAACGGATGGCTGCCCCCGCCAGCTGGCATTGCAGCGGGGTTTTGGGTGTGCGTGGCACAACGGCCACCCCCCCCTCTGGTCACCGCGCACCGTCCCGGGGCAGGGGCGAGCCCCGGCTAGCGGCGCCGGGTAGCGCTGTACGGGTGTTCCCGCGGAACAGGTGCTGGGCTACAGGAAGACTCCTGTGCGTTGCGGGGACAGCTGTCCAGAGGGGCGCAAGGGCACACCCACGCGCAGTGAGGGGGGGAGAAAGGACTGGCTGGCAAGGCGCCTCCCCGGATTTTCACCGTTGTTGACCGTGGGCGCCGTTTGCGACACACCGTCCCCTCATTGCGTCCAGACGCGCTGTGCTGGGGGGGCGTTCAGCCCCGAGGAGTGACATGCTGTACACCTGTAGCGGAGGTGGCCCGCGCGGTGGGTTGGGTGTCAGGCGCGTCAGCCAACCCGGCCGCCCTTTCTATGGCCGACCCCTCGGGCGGGGCGCTCCCCTTCACCAAGCGAGGCCACCACCGCCGGGCCGGCGGTCGCTCTTTCAGGACACGTGGGCCTTGCGGGACTAATGGGGACACCCGTCGCGATTCTGCGGGCGGAAGGCGGGGGGGTGCTCCCAGCCTCTGGTCAGGAAGGCGCCCCAAAGGCCATTGCAGTGACGTCTGGCGTTCATCCACTGGATCATCGGCCACGCAACGCACCGGAGAACGGCGGGCCGACGCACCCCATGGAAGTAGGGGTCTGTCTGCTGTCCACCCGACCCGTCTGCCACCGCGTGAGTCCACGGCAGGGTGGTGGAGACGGGGGGTGCACGTGCCATCGCGCGCCATCAGATCCAAAGAAATCTGAGTAAGGTCGCCCAGGTAAATCTGAGTGGGCCGTCCAGACTAGCTTGCTAGCTAGGGGCCTTCCCGCCGACGGGATTGCCGCTCGCTGGGGCGTTTCGGCCCCTCATGGGGGCGCGGCTACTTGGCCCGAGAGGTCGACCATAGACTGATTGGGGTTGGGACGGGGTTTGCTGAACGGCGTGAATACAGTAGGATACGGTGCCTTGCCAATCTGCTCAAGGCCGGGGGCGCCCTTGTTCGCGCTTGGGGCGCGAGAAACTGACGGCCTCGCGCGGGGGCGCCTACTCGCAGAGCTATCTAGCGAGGTTCCCTTGCCAACCACAACCAACGCATGTTGGCGTGTCCCTGGTGTCGGTGTGGGCGCCCTTGCGCGGGTGAGAGAGGTCTCGCGGCGTGAGGGGGGCCTTTCCCGCTGGGGTGTCCGCGCATACTAAACTCGTGGGCCGGCGGCGTGGCGCGGCGCGGGCCGGCCTTCCCACCCCCCGGCAACACCGCGCCCCCCCACACCAGGCGGCCGACAAGGTTCTTTTGCTTGCGCAGCGCGCCCGTGGCGGCGGTCTGGTCTTCCCCCCCTCTCTTCGGTGCCGGTGCGTCACCCGTGCCGTGGCGTCCCTAGTTCTACCGCCCCCCTCCTTCCATAACCCCCGCCATGGACACCCCGACGCTGGACGAAGGCCAGCACGACTCGACCGCTAGCCGCCCCTCCCGCGCGCGCGCGTTCCTCCCGCGCGGCATGGCCGACCGCGACATGAGCGGCGGCAGGTCTGGGCCCATGGCGGCGGTCGCCTCTGGAGGGGGCTCCTCGGGCGTCCCGGGCGGAGCACCCGCTGCTGCCGCCGCGGTGACGGCGGCACCGCCGCCCGTGTCGGGGATCCGCAAGGGCGATAGTGGCGCCGTCGCGGACCTGCCGGCGATGCGCACGGGGGGGGGCTCCGCGAGTGCCACGGGGGGCTCCACCCTGTGGCCGACGTTGTCCATCCCTGATGTGAACGCCGGCGGCGGCGATGTGGGTGATCGCGGCAACGATGGCGGCGGCGGGGGCGGCGTCGGCGGTGGGGGCGATGGCGGCGTCGGCGGCGGCGGTAGCGGCGTCGGCGGCGGCGGTAGCGGCATCGGCGGCGGCGGCAGCGGCGTCGGCGGCGCGGGCAGCTTTCTCCGCGTCGGCAGCGCGCTGCGGCGCGGTGACAGCAGCATGCACCGTAGTGAGACGGGCCGCGCGCGGCTGATGCACAAGCTGTCGAGCCCGCGGCCGCCGCCCGGGCCGGGTGAATGGGCGGCGCTGGAGCTGGCGCGGCAGCAGACCGCCGAACGGCTCGGCGCGGACACGCGGCTGGCCATGGACGAGCCCGAAAAGCCGGGCAAGGCGGTTGATGACGAGGCCAAGGAGGAGGCCAGGGCGGCCAAGGAGAAGAAGGAGCTGCAAAAGAAGATCAAGGATTACATGAAGACGGGTACGTAGCAGGGCGCCGGGGACGGGGCGCAGGATCGCTGGGGGGGGCGGGATGGGGGGCGTTGCGTGCTGGCTGTGTTGGGTTGGTTGACTGACCACGTCTGGATTGTTGTCATTCACACCCTTTGCCATGGCTGCTGCTGTGAATGCGTTTCTTGCAACCGTCCTGCGCTGTCTCTTGCCTCAGCTCTGAGCTCGGAGCGTACCTTCTTCAAGGTATGTTGGGTGGCCTCTCCGTGGGTGCTTGTTTCCGCCGACCAGCCGTTGCGTTGCGGGAGCGGCCAACGGGGAATGCGTGACGCCAGCGACCGCATCCAATTCTAACTCTTTCCTGGCGGCATTTCTGTCAGCCTCGCTTCCCGTGAGGCTCTTTTCCCGTCTCTCCCACGCTTCTCTTCCGCTCCTGCCCCTCTCCTCCCATCCTCAACAGTGGATCTGGACGACGCTCAACTTGGGTGCGCTCGGCACGATTGCGCTCACCTTTTTCCACGACGACGGCTTCCCCTACCGCCTCATCGTCGTCGCGATCGCGTGGCTGATGGGCCTCTTCTTTGCGCTCTACGGCCTGCGCCAGTTCCACCTCCGCCGCAAGGCACTGCTGTCCGTCACAGATGACCCGGAAACGTGGGAGTCCCCGAACGCGCCCGCCATTGTCGTAGCCGCATTTGTTATCATGATGCTGACTATCATCGTGTATGCGATCGCGTCAGGCCAGCAGTTTGGCTTCCGCACGCGGGCTCAGCTCTACGGCGGCACGAGCGACCAGTAGCGGCGCGGCCGGGCGGTGAAGCGGCCAAAAGGGACGCGATGAACGGGGGGGGGGGGGGAGGGGGCGCGATGGCGCGGACCTGGCGGCGGTCGGCGCGATGGCGCTTCCCCGTGGATGGAACCCGCGACGACGGGTGCGCGGCGCTCTGAAGGGGACCGGGAGAACAACGGACGCGTCCTTGTGCATCCAATGCATCACTCTGGGGTGTATTTACTTGATTGACGATTTCATCGGGATCTACATCCCCTGTCGTGACGTGCAATTCACTGAGAGCACAGCGGCCCGCCGCGTCAGCGAAACGCGCGGCCCACACAGCAACCAACCACCCCCGCCGCGGTCCCCCCCCCTCCTCTGCACCTCCACGGTGGCCGGCGGCCACCCGCTCGGGCCAGCCCTCCCTCTCCGTGACAGCAGAGCCGCCGCGCTGGGGAGGGGGCGCCCGCTGCCCCCGCGTGCCGGCCGCGGCCCGCCCGCCTGTCTGCCTGTCTGTCCGTGCGTTCCGCGCCTGTCTCGGTCGCCACGTGCGCCGGCGGCGCCTGTGGGCGGCGAGGGGGGTTGGGGAGGGCGGGGAGGCGACGACGACGTCCCTGCTGGTGCCGCCTGTTGCGGGTCACGGCGGGGCGCCGGGGGAGGCCCCCCGCTGGTCGTCTCTCTGTCCTGGCCGCGCCCCCCTCTGCCTTGGTGCTGCCCCCTGCCGCCGTCCCACACCGTCACTCATTTATCCTCCCCAGCGGGGTTCCCGTTTGCGTCGGCCCTCCCCCATCCGCTGCCCTCTCCCCGTCCCACCTCCTCCACCCGTTGCACCCCCCTCATCGCCCGCTTGGTGCCTCCCCCCCCACCCCCCCCTTCCCCCCGCCATGGCGACCCGCCGCCCCCTGAGCGTCCGCCTCACCCGCCGGCGGGGCGCCCCCCCCCCCCCCTGGACGCCCACCCCCGCCTCCGTCGCCGCCCTCACCGCCCTCCGCGCCGGCGCCGTCGACGCGCCCGACGCGTACGCCGAGTACCACCGGCTGTGCGTCGCGCACGGGGTGGCGGTCAACCCCGCCGCGGCGGTCTGCCTCTACACCCGCTCCCCGACGCTGGTCGTGTCGGCGCCCGCCGGCGCGGCGGCCGCGTCGGGCGGCGGCGCGGGCGTGCCCGCGCTGCTGCCGCTGGTGGAGCTCCTCGCCGCGGGCGCCGCGCCGCAGGTGACGGTGCTGGTGCTGGCGGGCCTGCGGCTGTCACCGCTCGCGGCGCCGCTGCTGGCGGGGCTCCTCGCCGTGCCCGCCGTCGCGGGCCGCCTCGTCGGCCTCGACGTTAGCCACAACGTGCTGGGCGATGAGGGGGTGGGCGTGCTGATGCGCGCGCTGCGGGGGAACCTGGTCATCCGTGCGCTCGACGTCAGCTCCAACCGGGTGGGTGAGGCGGGCGCCGCGGCGATGGTTGTCGCGCTCGCCCACCGGGAGGGTGGCAAGACGGTGGCTGGCGGCGTTGGGGGGGTGGCGCGGGGGGGGGGGGTGCGTCGCTGGGGGCGCCGCCATCGGGTGGCGCCGCCGGTAGCGCCGCGGGTGTCGACGCGGAGGGCGCGGCAGCGGCGGCGGCGACGGCGGTCGATGCCGAGGCGGACGACCCGCTGGTGACGTCTGCGTCGACGCGGAGTCTGGGCCTGACGACCGCCGCGGCGGCCGAGGCGGCGGCGGAGATGCTGCGGGAGGGGGCCGCTCTCGGGGACGACAGCTTCCTCGACGAGAGCCTCGACTTTGAGGAGGGCGCCGCGGCACCCGCCAAGCCCAGCCGCCCACGACCGGTGGGGTGGGCGGCCGCGGACGGCGGCCGCGGCGGCCAGCCGCCGTCGCCGACGCAGCGGACGCTCGCCGCCTCGGCGGCCGCGTCGGCGGCCATGTCCGCCGCCGTATCGGCGGTTGGCGCCGTCCCCGCAGCGGCGGCGAGCCTCTTTGCCGATCCGGGGTCCTTTTCGTGCAGCTGTTGCGGCAGCGGCCTCGTCGACCTGATGGTGGAGAACAACAGCCTCGGCCAGCGGGGCGTGTCGCTGCTCAGCCGCGCGGCGGGGGCGCGGGGTGTCACCCTCCACGCGGACGGCAACCACGTGCTGTCCGAGGTGCTCAACTCGGTCACCCACGGGGTGGGGCTGCTCGCCGCGGTCGCCGCGGCGGTGCCGATGCTCTCCGAGGCCGTCGCGGTGGCGTTGCCCCTCCGCGTCCGCGCGGCGGTCGGCGTGTACGTGGCGTCGCTGTGCTTTATGCTCGCCGCGTCCAGCCTCTACCACAGCCTCCACCGGATGGCGCGCGCCAAGCGGGTGCTGCGCGTACTCGACCACTGCGCCATTTTCGTGCTCATTGCGGGCACGTACAGCCCGTTTCTTGCGCGGTACTTGTGGGTGCCAGAGCCCGCACCGCCGGCGGGGGGGGCCGCCGCCGCTGCCGCCGCGGCGGTCGCCGCCACTGCTGCGGCCGCGGCGTGTGGGCTGGCTGGCGACGGGGCCGCACCGGCGGCGGCGCGGGTGGGCGTCGTTGCCGCCGCCGCGGGGACCGCCTGCCCGAGCCCATCTGCCGTGGCGGCCGCCACCGCCGCGGCGGTGCGCGCAACGGCGACGGCGGCGGCGGCCGCCCCGCTGGGCGGCTCCATCTGGGCCGCCCTGCGGGCCTCCCTCCCCGGTGGGCCGTCGCTGGCCGCCGGCTTCCCCCCACCCTCGGTGGCGTCCGTCGCCGCCGCCGCGGTCGCGCACATGCCCGGCCTGTCCACCACCGTGGGCGTCCACGGGGGCATCCTGCTGGCGGGCATCTGGGCGTTTGCGGTGGCCGGGGTGGCGATGAACCTGGGCGCGTTTGGGCCGACGAGCCAGGCGACGCGGTCGGGCTTTTCGTTGCTGATGGGGTGGCTCGTCCTCCTGTCGGGCCGCGCGCTGCTCGAGTCGATGCCCGCCGGGTGCTTGCGGCTGCTCTTTTGGGGGGGGGTCGCGTACTCAGCGGGCGTCCCGTTTTACATCCGCGGGCGCAAGAGCCCGGCGTTCCACGTCGCGTGGCACATGTGGGTGATGCTCGCGGCGGGGCTCCATTTTGGGGCTGTGTACCTGTACGTTGTGCGGGGGGGAGGGGGGGGGGCGGTGGCCGACGTTGTGTCGGCGGTGGCAAGGTGAGGCGCACCGCGCTGCAGTGGCCAAGGCGGCGCCGGCGTGGGGGTGAAGATAGACTAGGGGATGGGTAGGTGAGGTGAGGATAGGCAGCGGAAGGCGAGGGGGCCGAGGGGGTCGCCGCAGCGAGGCAGCTAGCCCGCTCGGCAGCGTTTGATTGCGCATTTTTGTAGGGGCGGAGGGATCCGGGACTTGTGCTTAGGGGGTGCGGACCGAGAAGCGGGGCCTGCGTGCGTGTGCCGCGCGCCCCTTCTCTTTTCTTCCCGTCCTTGGCACCCCCCCCCCCCCCGAGTCAGAGCCCGCTGACGCCCCCCCGCCGCCACGCCGTCCCTCCCCCCCCCCCCCCCACCACGCCGTCCCTCCCCCCCCCCCCCCCCGCGTGCCGCCAGCGCCCCGCCCCACCGCCGCCACCCGCCCGCCTAGCTCTTCTTCCCAAAGTACGACCGCATCGACCGCATGCCCGTGCGGTCTACCCGCCCCAGCGCCGCAGCCGCCGCGGACCGCTTGGCCGGCGCCCGCGCCTTCCCCGCCTTGGCCCCCGCCGCCGCCGTGCCCGCGGGGGGCCTCGGCGACAGCGGCGGCGGCGGCGGCGCCCCCCCTCCCCCCCCCCCCCGGCAACGGCGTCGCCAACCAGGTCATCGTACGCGCGGCGCTCGGCCGGCGTCATCCCTCCTCCCACCTCCGCATCCGCCGCGGCGGCGGCGGCGCCCCACGACCGCAGGCGCTCCCCCCACACCCCCCCCACCACGTCGGCCACCACCGCCGCGGCGTCGGCCCAGGCCATGGGCGGCGACGCGGGGCCGGCGGCGGCGGCGGCGGCCGAGCCGGCCGCCCGCACCGCCTCGACGCGGGCGCGGAGGTAGCGGGCGGCCTTGGCCGCGCTCACGCGGACGACGAGTAGAGGCGGCTCGTCGGGCGGGGTGGCCGCCGCGGCGGCAATGGCGGTGGCGGCGGCGGCGGCGGCGGCGGCGGCGGCGGCGGCGGCGTCGCCGCCATCGGCCGCCGTAGCCACCCCCGCGCCGTCCCCCCCCACCGTCCGCACGTCGGCAATGAGTGGCCACGTGGCCGGGTCGACCGCCGCGGCGGCGGCGGCGCCAAGCACATCGGCGGGCGGCACAAATACGGTGTCGGGGAGGAGCGGCAGCAGCGCGGCGAGCGCGTCGGTGACGGTGAGGGCGGTGAGGCCACCGGGGGAGAGGCGCCCGGGGGGGGGGCGGTCGCGAGGGAGCATCCGTAGGGGGGGGTGAGCACCGCGAGGTGCACGATGAGCGGCCGGGGGGGGTGGGGGGGGGTGCCGCTGGGGGGGAGGGGGGGTGAGGAGGAAGAGGTGGGGGGGGACGGGCGCCGGCAGGCGGGTGAGCGCCAAGGGCGGAGGGGGGGGGGAACCGGGGGGGGGAGGAGGCATCGTGGTAGGAGCAGTGGGCGGAGGGGGGGGAGGGAGGGGGTGCTCATGGTGGTGGGGGGAAGGGGTAGCGCCGCGGATAGGGCGCCGGGCGGCTGCGGACGAAGCGTGGCGCAACGGACACGCCGCCGCGGCGGAGGAGGAGGGGAGAGGGGGCGGAGAGACGAGAGGCAGTGCGGATGATGCCTGCGGGTGTAGAAGTGGCGATGAAGGCGGCGCTGGCAGTGGGGGCCAGCGGTCGCAATGGTGGTACCGGTGGCGAAGGGGGCGGTGGCGGTGGCCGCCGCGGCCACCGCGGCGGAACGCCGCTGCCGCCGCCGCGTGGGCCACTGGCCGCCGCGCCTGTTTCCCGCCTTTACGAACCGGGCACCCTCCAGGATGCACCGCCGTTCGTGCACGGGAATGTTCCCGCGCACAACTTTTTGGGAGGTGCGGTACATTTGGGTGAGCGTCGGGGGGGGGGGAGGCGCCCCACCTCCGGCGGGCCCATCGGCAACGCACCGCTGGCGGCGTCGACCGCAACGTCGTTGCCGCCGGTGGGACGGGCCGCACAACGCCCCCCTCCCTCTGCCGTGACGGCCCTTGTCTCTTTTCCCATCCACTCCACTCTTTTCCGTCCCTGCCCGCTTCCCCCTCCACCCGCCGCCGCCGCCCACCGACGCTACGGCCGGCATGTGCCGCGCGGCCGCTGTGCGGGCCGCCGTTCCCTCCCCCCCCCGCCCCCGCCTCCCCCGCCCGTCACCGACCACCGCGGGCGGCGTCCGCCGCGGCGGGTCCCGATGAGCACGGGCGCGGGCGGCTCCCGGTCGTCGCGGTCCGATGATGGGGGCTTTGCAGAGGTGCGTTTTGGCGGGTGGATGGGGGGGGGGGGGGTATGGGGGAAGGGGAGGGCGGCGATGGACGCGTGTCGCGGACGCGCTGGTGTGCCTGGCGGGGCTGGGGACGGGGGAGTGTGGGGGAGTGTGTTGGATGGGAAGGGGGTGTGGTGGCCTGGCGTCCTCTTTGCCAGACGGGTGCCGGTCGGCTTGGTGTGGTGCTGGCGGGGTGAGCCATGCCGACGCGCAGGCAGAGGGGCTGACGGCTGCCGCCCTGTGTCCATGGCGCCTGTTTTCTGCGCCTCGTCTGCCTTGTGCCGTGGCCCACGGTTTGCCTTTTCCCTCCGTCCCCCCGCCTCTTTCCCAGGCGTTTATCAGCGTGCGCGTGACCTACATTGACTACTACATGGCGCCGCCCGCGGCGCACTCGCCCTCCCCCGCCTTTGCCGCCGCCCTCCGCCGCGCTGCGGCCGCCCCCCGCCACCGTTAGCCACCACCACCGCCACTGACGGCGGCGACCACGGCGGCGGCGGGCCGGCGGCGGCGCAACCGGCGCCCCCCCCCCCCCGCCCGGCCTCCCCCCTCGCACCCGCCTGCCCGTCCTCCGCGTCTTTGGCGCGACGCCCGGCGGCCAAAAGGCGTGCGTGCACCTCCACGGGGTGCTGCCGTACTTTTACGTCCGCCTCCCGGGGGGGGTGCCCCCCGCCGCGGCGCCAGCGTACGCCGCCGCGCTGCGGGGGGCGCTCGAGGCGGCCGCCGCCGCCGCGGCGGCGGCGGCGGCGGCCGAGCGGGGAGGGGGGGGGGCGGCGGTGGCGGGGGGCGGCGGCACCCCCCGGCGTCGCCCCCTCCCGCCGACGGTGGTGGCGGCGACGACGGTGGTGGCGGCGGTGGCGGCGGCGGCGGTGGTGGTGGTGGCGGCGGCGGTGGTGGTGGCGGCGGCGGTGGCGGCGGCGGTGGTGGCGGCCGCCACGTGTGGGACGTCTACCCCGTCGCGCGGCGTGACATGTACGGCTACCACCCCGCCGAGGCTATCTTCCTCCGCATCGTCACCACGTCGCCGGCGACGGTGGCGCGCCTCGCGGCGGTGGTCGAGGCGGGCGCGCTGGGCCCCCCGTTTGGGCCGCTCGTGCCGTACGAGGCGCACCTCGGGTACGTGACGCAGGCGCTCATCGACGCGCGCCTGGCGGGCATGGACTACCTCCACCTGCGGGCCGTAAAGTTCCGGCCGCCCCTGCCACCGCCGCTCGCGGCCGACGGAGGTACGCTGCCGCTGAGCGGCGGGGCACCCCTGTCTACGTCGCCAGCCTCGGCGGCCGCCGACTGGGCGGCCATCCCCCCCGCCCGCCGGCGGTACGACACCGCCACCGTCGCGGCGCGGCCTGACGTGGTGTGGGCGACGCTCCTGCCCCGCCGCAGCCCGTGTGCGCTCGAGTGCGACGCGTTCCTCCCCGACGTGCTCAACGCGGTGGACCCGCCGGGGATGACGGGGGGGGAGGGTGACGGCGTCGCCGACGCGGTCGCCGCCGCGGCCGCTGCGAGCGCCGCGCTGCGCCCTGGCGGCGGCGGCGGCGCCGGCGGGGGAGCGGCTGACGCGGCGCGCGACTCACGGCGGCGGTGGCGGCGGCGTCGCCGAGCGCGGCCGCCGCCGCTGGCCGTCTCGACGCTGCGGCTGCTGTGGGAGGAGGAGCGCCAGCGGCGACGGGCGGGGCGGGCGGCCGCTGCAGCCGCCCGCGCGCGCGCGCGCGCCACCGCCCGCGACGGCGGCGGCGGCGGCGACGGCGGCGGCGGCGGCGGCGGTAGCAGCGGCGGCGACGGCAGCGCTGACAGCACCGACAGTGACGGCTCGATGCCGCGGCGGGTCGCGTCCCCCCCCGCTCGGTGGTGGCCGGCGAGGCCCTCACCGAGCCCGCCCTCGCCGCCGCACTCGCCGACCTCGTCGCGGCGCCGCCCGCGGCGGGGCCCCCCCCCGCGTCGCCGCCGCCGCCGGCGTCGTCGCTGGGGGCGGCCCCAGCCGGCGGCGGCTGGGACGGCGGCGCCGCGGCGAGCGCGTCGCCCGTGCCCGACAGCCTGACGGGCGAGTCGGAGCTGCTGTCGTGGATGGCGGCCAACGCGGGGGGGGGGGGGGTGCTGGGATGACGCCAGCGCTCGCGACGATCGTGGGCGCCGCGACGCAGGCGCTGGGGGGGGGTGCGGCCGCCGCCGATGGGGTCAGCGGCGGCAGCGGCAGTGATGGGGATACGGTGTCGGGCGGCAGCTCTGTTTGCAGTGGTGGTGGTGGTGGTGGTGGTGGCGGCGGCGGGGACGGGGACGGGCTGGCCGCCGCCGCCACGGCCCGGCAGACGCCCACGCAGCGGCGTGCGCGGGCAGCGGCGGCGGCGACGCAAGAGTGGGACGCCATCCGCGACTGCACTGCGCTGGTCGTGTCGCCGCCGCCGTCGCCGCCGCCGTCGCCGCCCGCATTCGCGTCGCCGCCACGGTCACCGGCCGCACCGTCGTCGCCGCCGCGGTCGACGTCGTCGCGGGAGGGCACGCCCGATGGTGGGGCCGCCGCCGCTGCGGCGCCACGGTTTATTCCCCAATGGGACGGCGCCGACGGCGGCAGCAGCGACGCGAGCGGTCACAGGGCAGCGGGTGGCGACTGGCAACGGCGGGGCGGGGGGGGGAAGCGGCCCCGCCGGGAACCCCTCGCTGACCTTGTTGGCCGTGCCCCCTCCGGCGGCGGTGTCGGCGGCGTTGGCGGTGCGGGTACGGCTCGGGGGGCAGGAGGCGGTCCCAGCGCGACGGCGGGGGCGGCCGTTCGGCAGGCTTCACGGTCCGCTTCTGGTCGGACGGCTCTTGTTGCAGCTGCGAGTGCGGCTACCTCCGCCGCTACCGCCGCCCCCACCGGCGGCGGCGCCGCCGCCGCTGCCCCCACCGGCGCCCCCACCGCCGGCGCCCCCACCGCCACCGCGGAGCGCCCGCCCGCGGCGGCAACGACGACTGGCGGCGAGCGCCCCTCCCGGCGGCACAGCCGCAAGCGGCGACGCCCCCCCGACGGCGGCGGCGGCGGCAGCGTCAGCGGCGGCGGACGGCCCGGCGCGTACGCGCCGCTTCCACTCGGCCCACCGGCGGCCGTGGCGGCCGCGTCGCCGCCGCCCGCCACGTCCGCCACCGCGGGCGCCGGCGCTGGCGCCGCCGCCGCCGCCGCGCGGTCGCGGCGTCCGGCCTACGCGCCCGTCCCGTTAACCGCTGCGCGGTGGGCACCCGCCGCCGCCCGCGGCGGCTGCGGCGGCGGCGGTGGCGGCGGCGGCGGCGGTGCGGCGGCACCCGTGGCGGCACCCGCGGCGGCGGCGGCGTCGGCAGCGGTGGCGGCGGCGGCGGCGGCACCGCCGCCACCACCGCCGCGCGTGCGGCGCGTCGGGTGGGCGGTGGGGGCGGCGCTCACCGGCGGGCGGCGGCCTCCGCCTCCCTCCCTGCGCGCCAGTGGCGGTGGTGGCGCCAGCGGCGGCGGCGGCGGCAGCAGCAGTGCCGGCGGCGGCCGCGCGTTTCGGCTGCCCTTTCCGCCCGTGCCGCCGCCGCCCGCCCCGTCGGGCGTGTCGGCGTCGCGGGGGGCGACGGTGGGGGGCGGCAGGTCCCCACCACCACCGCCATCGCCGTCGCCGCCGCGGCCGCCGCGGCTGCCAGTGTTGTCATTGGAGCCGCCGTTGGCGCCACCGCCGCCGCCGCCGCCGCCGCCGCCGCCGCGCCGCCGCCGCCGCCGTGGCGACCACTCTCGCGGCCGCACCGCCGCGGCGGCGGTGGCGCCCGGCGGCGCGCAGTCGCCGTACGGGTCTGCGCAGGGCGTCGGCGGGGGCGGCGCCGTGCGCGGCGGCGGCGCCGGCGGCAGCGACAGCCGCGGCGTCGACGGCGGCGACAGCCGCGGCGGCGGGCGCTCCGCTGCAGTCCCCGCGTGGCCGCCAGCGGTGGGGGCGTTGCCGGCGGCGGCGGCGGCGGCGGCGGTGGCGGCCGCGTCGGCGGCGGCGGCGGTGGCGGCCGTGACGGCCGCGGCGGCGCGCCCGCCGGCGGCCGTCCTGCCCGTATCGCCCCCGTCGTCGCCGCCGCTGCCGCCGCCGCCACAGCTGTCGCCGCCGCCGCCGCCGGCCCCCGCGTCTCCGCCATCGCTGCCGCTTTCGTCGTTGCCGTCGCCGACGCGCGGGAGCGACAGCGGGCCGCCGTCGACGGGGCTGCCCTCGCCGGTCGCGTCGGCCGCCCGACCAGCACCGGCGGCAGCGGCGGCTGCGTCTGCCACCACCTCCTCGACGGCGGCGGCTGCTCTGCGTGTTGGGCCTCTCCTGGCCACGCCGGTGGCGGCGGCCGCGGCGGCACCCGCCGCGGTGCTCCGGGACGTGGACGCCCGCGAGGGGGCTGCGCCTGACATGGTGGAGGCGACGGCGGCGTCGCGTCCGCCGCCGCCGCGGCCGGCGGCCGTCGGAACAGCCACGTCGCCGTCGTTGCGGTATGTCAGCGTCGCCGAGCTGGCCGCGTCGCCCCCACCGCCGCCCCTTCCCGCCGTTGCGGCGGTGACGGTGGCGGCGGGCGCGGAGGTGCCGGGTGGGGGGGGGGCGGACGGAGCCGTCTGGGGGCGACCGCGTCGCCGCCGCGGTCGCCGCCCCCCCCGTCCGCGTCACCGCCGTCGTGGCCGCCGCCGTCGTGGCGCCCGCCGGCGTGGTTCTCGCCGTCCCCGTCGCCGGCGGTGGCGGCCGCGCCGGGTGCACCCGCGGTGGCCACCCCGGCGGGTGCTGGCAACGTCTGCGGCCCACCGGCGGGCGCTGCCATTGGCGGCGGTGTCGGCGACGGCGGCGTCGGCGGCGACGACGCCGCGGTGCGCCCCGTGCCGCCGCCGCCGCCGCCGCCGCCGCCGCGGCCAGCAGCGGCGGCGGCGGCGGCGGCGGCCACTACCCCGTGGCCAACTGCTCTGCCGCCATCCCCGCCGCTGCCGTCGCTCTCCCTCTCCGCGTCGGTGCGGCTGTTGTCACCGCCGCCGTCGCCACCAGACGCCGACGCGGCGGCCTCGGTGGCGGCGGCAGCCGCAGCGCCCCTGCCGGCGGCGGCCGCCGCGGCCGCCGCACCCCCCGCCTCAGCCGAGCGCTTGGCGCTGGCCGAGGCCGCCGCCGCCGCCGCGGCGGCTGCCGGCCCGTCGGTGGCGCCCCCCTCCTCGCCGCCGCCCCCCTCCCCGCTGCCACCCGTGCCATCAGCGGCCGATGCGTGCCGCGCGGCGGTGGGCGGCGGCGGTGGTGTCGCCGCCGTGCCCGCCGCGAGCGCCGCGCCGCCGCCCGCCTCAGCTGAGCTGGTTGCGCTGGCCGCCGCCGCGTCGGCGGCCGCGTCGTGGCCGTCGCCGCCCGCCTCCTCCATCCCGCGTCCGCCGCCGTCCATGCCGACGCCGACACCGCCCCCCGCTGCCGCCTCGGCTCCTGCCGCCCCGTGCGCTACCTCGTCCCCCTTTGTCACCCCCTCCCCCCCCCCCGCCGCCGCCGCCGCCGCCGTCGCGGCGGCCCCGTGCAAGCGGTCGGCGGTCAAGGCGCGCCCCCCCCCACGGCGGTCCGCCGCGCCCTCCCCTTCCCTCCCCGCCCCCCACCCCACGCCCCCTCCCCCCCCCCCATCTTACACGCCATGCGCTCCCCCTCGTCACGGTGGACCCCCCCTTCTACCGCCAGCACCTGGCCCGCGCCCACCAACGTGCCCACCTGGGCGGCGGTCGTCCGGCCGCGGGCCCTCCCCCCCACCGTCGCGTCTCTGCTCGCATCCGCTCGCGCCGCGGGCTTGCCGCCGCTCCCCCCCACCGAGCCCTTTTACTCGGTCGCCGCCGACGCGGCGGCGGTGCCGCCGCCGCGCCTGTTTGCGCCGCCGACGTTCCGCCCCGCCGCGGCGACCGCGGCGGGCCTGCCGCGGCAGGCCCGCCGGTGGACGACGGCGGCGGACCCGCCGCCCGATGCGGCGCCGCTGCCGACGGTGCGGGTGGTGGCGCCGGCAGCGCGGCCGCCGTCGGTGGCGGCGCTGCTGGCAACCGCGGCGGCGGCGGCGGGTGGGGATGGCGCGGGGGGGGGGGTGGGGGGGCCGCCACTGGCACGCGCTTTGACTCGGCGGGGCGGGAGGTGCGCGTGCAGCTGCCGGGCGGGCCGCCCACCGTGGCGCCCGCCGCAGCCGGCACGGCCGCGGCGCCCACTGCCGGTGGCGGCGCCCGCGTCGGGCGCCCCGCGGGGCGGCGGCCGCCGCCGTCGCCGCCGCCGCTCCCCCCGCCGCTGCCGGTGCGCCCCGCGTCGCCAAAGTTTAGCGAAGCCGTCGGCCTCTTCCCGTCGGCGCCGTCGGCGGCGACCGCCGCGGCGGCGGCACGCCCCCCCCCCCCCCGCCCAGCGCGGCGGCGGCGAGCGGGTCGACCGGGCGCGCTCCCCCCCCCCCCCCGCGGTCCCACCCCGCGCGGCGGTCGCGTCGCCGCTGCACGCGCACCAGGGCCTGACCGTCGCGGTCGTGGAGGTGCACGCCGCGTCGCGGGGGGAGCTGCGGCCCGACCCGGCGCACGACGCGGTCGACGCTGTGGCGGTGGTGGTGCGCGACGAGGTGGCGCGCGCCGCCGCGGCGCCGGGTGTCTACGCGGACCAGTTGCTGGTGTGGGTTGTGCTGCCGCCGTTCGGGCAGGCCGGGGGGGGGGGCGCTGCACCCGGCGCGGCCGTCCCGGAAGCGGGCGGCGGCGCCGAGGACGGCGGCGGCGGCGGCACGGCGCCGTCGGCGTCGGCGACGGTGGCAGCAGCCGCGGCGGTCGAGGCGGCCATGGCCGCCGCGCTCCTCCGCTCGCGCCACGCGCCCGCCGCGGCGGCGGCGGCGACCGCTGAGACGCTGACGCCCGTGGCCGACGAGGCGGCGCTCTTGACGGCCGTCGCGACCGCGCTCGCCGCCGCCGACGTGGACGCGCTCGTCGGGTACGAGACGGCGCTCGGCTCGGTGGGCTACCTGCTGGAGCGGGCGGCCGCGACGCGGCACCCGTTTGCGCGCCTCCTCTCCCGCATGCCGGACTTTGACCGCAACCTCGACGAGGGGGAGGGGGGGGTGCCGCCGCCGCCCGCCGCGCCACCTGGCATGGTCCGCCCGCCGGCGGGGGGGGGGGGCGCCGCCGGTGGGGGCGGCGGCGGCCTGCCGCCTCCGCCCGCGCCGAGCGCGGGGGCGGCGTACCTGGCGCGCAAGGGCGCGGCGGTGACTGTCACTGGCCGGCATATCGTCAACCTGTGGCGAGTCCTCCGCGCCGACGCCAAGCTGCCTAGCTACTCGCTCCCCGCCGTCGCGGCGGAGCTCCTCGGCCTGCGGCTGCCGGTGCACACGCCCGCCACGCTCACCGCCTGGTACGCCGCCACCGCGACGCGCCACCGGACCGTCCGCGCGCTCGTCACGCGTGCGCGCGTCGTCGCCGCCCTCGCCGACGCGACGGACGTGTTTGCCCGCACCGGCGAGCTCGCCCGCGTCTACGGCCTGGACTTTATGGCGGTGCTGACGCGCGGCAGCCAGCTGCGCGTCGAGTCGATGGCGGCGCGCCTCGCGCACGCGCGGCGGTTTGTGTTGCGGTCGCCCAGCCGGGCGGCGGTGGCGGCGCAGCCGGCGATCGAGGCGGTGCCGCTGGTGATGGAGCCCGCCAGCGGCGTCGTTGTGGACCCGGTGGTCGTCCTCGACTTTCGCTCCCTCTATCCGTCCATGATCATCGCGCACAACCTGTGCTACTCGACGGCGCTGGGGAGCGTCCGGGGAGGGGGGGGCGGGGGAGGGTGGGCCGCCCCGCGGCAGCTGGGTGTCGTTACAGACTATGTGCCGCCGCCGCTCGACGCGATTGCCGCGGCGTCGGGGGCTGGTGGGGGGGGGGGCGCGGCGATGCCGCCGCCGCCGCCGCCGCCTCCGCGGACTGGTGGCGCCGACGGCGGCGGCGGTGGCGGCGGCGGTGGCGGCGGTGGCGGTGGCGGTGGCGGCGGTGGTGGCGGCGCGTCGACGGGTCCTAGCGGCGGCACGGGCGACGCGACGGCCAGCGGCAGCGGCGGGGGGGACGTAGCGGGGGGCGGCACGGGGGCTTCCGCCCCGATGAGCCCCCTGCCCCCCCCCCCTCCGCGTGGGGTGTACGTGGCACCCAACGGCGACGCGTTTGTCACGGCCGCCGTGCGGCGAGGCGTGCTGCCGCAGATGCTCGCGGAGATCCTCGACACGCGCGTCATGGTCAAGGCGGCGATGAAGGGGGTGGCGGCCGACGCGGCGGCGGCCGCCGCGGCCGCGGCGGCCTCGGCTGGGCCCAACGGCGATGGCGACGTCGGCGGCGGTGGTGGCGACAGTGGCGGCGGCGGCGGCGGCGGCGACGAGGCGGCCGCGGCGGCCGCGGCGGCGGCGTCGCTGCTGCGGCTGCTCAACGCGCGGCAGTTTGGCCTCAAGATGATTGCCAACGTCACGTACGGCTACGCCGCCGCCTCGTTTAGTGGCCGCATGCCGTGCGTCGGCCTCGCCGACGCGATCGTGCAGTCCGGGCGGGCGGCGCTCGAGGCGGTCGCCGCGGCGGTGGAGGAGCGGTGGGGGCCTTCCCACGGCGCGTCGGTCGTGTATGGGGACACGGACTCACTGTTTGTGCGCCTGCCCGGCGCGTCGCGCGCCGAGGCGTTTGCGGTCGGCGCCGCGATCGCCGCGCACAGCCGCAGCCTCTTCCCCTCCCCCGTTCTGCTGCAGATGGAAAAGGTGTACCAGCCGGCGGTGCTGCTGACCAAGAAGCGCTACGCGGGCATGGCGTACGAGTCCCCGTCGCAGGCGGTGCCGGTCTTTGACGCCAAGGGCATCGAGACTGTCCGCCGGGACAGCTGCGGCCTCGTCGTGGACGTCCTCGGCGGCGCCCTCCGCACGCTCTTTGCCACCCGCGACGTGTCGGCGGTCAAGGCGGGCGTGCAGCGGGTGTGGCGGCGGGTGCTCGCGGGCCGCCTGCCACTCACCGCCTACATCTTTCGGCGCGAGGTCCGCCCGGGCGGCTACCGCTCCGCCGCGTCGGTGCCGCCAGCGGCGGCGGTCGCGGCGCGGGCGGCCGCGGTGGACCCGCGGGCGGCGCCCCGCCACGGCGAGCGCGTGCCGTTTGTGGTGGTGCACGCCGCGCCGGGCGCGGCGCTCCGCGACGCGGTCGCGTCGCCCGAGGCGCTGCTCGTGGGCGCCGCCGCTGGGACGGCCCGCCTCAACGCGACCTACTACCTGCTCAAGCAGTGCGTGCCCGCGCTGGAGCGGGTGTTTGGGCTGCTCGGCGTTCGCGTCGCGGCCTGGTACGCGGAGCTGCCAAGGCCCTACTACCCGCCGCTGGTGGGAGCGGCCGCCGTGGCGGGTGCCGCCGCCACCGCCGGCTCCGTTGCCGCGGCCGCAGTGCCCGGGGGGGGGGCGGCGGTGGGGGCGGTGACGGCGCCCGCCGCGGCGCTGCGGCCTGGCGAGACGACGCTCTACCACTATTTCTTGAGCGACCGCTGCCGCCTGTGTGGGCAGGTGCGCCCGCGGCGGCGCCGCGGCGGCGGCGGCGGCGGCCTCGGCGGCGGTGGGACCAAGCGCCGGCGCGGCGGCGGCGGCGCCGCGCCGCCCCTCCCCGGCGTGTGCGACCGGTGCACGGCCGGCGACGGCGGCGCCGCGGCGGCGGCGGCGGTGCTCGCCGCCCGCTCGGCGGCGGCGGCGCACGACCTGGCCGCCGCGGTGGCGGTGTGTGGGCAGTGCGTCGGCGGCCTCGCCGGGCCATCGGCGTGCACGACGCCGCGGCTGCTGCTGCCGCCGCCGTCTGTGGTTGAGGGGGGGGCAGCGGGGGGCGCCGCGGCAGCCACGGCCGCCTCGTTCACGGCGGCCGCGGCGGCTGCGGCGACCACGGCGGCGGCGGCGGCGGCGGCTGGCGGCGGCATGGCCACCGACGCGGCGGCGTGCGTCAATGTCGAGTGTGGGGTGGCGCTGGAAAAGGCGCGCCTTTGGGCCGCCGCCCGCGCGTGGCCGCCGCTGCCGCCCGAGTGAGGGCGGCGGCGGCCGCCGCCGCCGTGAGGGGGGGGGGCGGGTTCCCTGGCGAGAGGAGGAGAGCGAGCCAGCAGAGGACGACGCTGGGGGACCGCTGTGCATCTGTACGCTGGGCGTGGCCGCTGCGCGCCCTTGTAATGATGGGCCGCCGCGCCTCGTCGTGCCGCCTTGGGGCTGTGCGTCGCGTGGCGGTCAGCGTGCGCGGGGCGGGCCACGGCGCGAGGCATAGGCGGAGGCTTACCATCGCGGAAGGGGGGCTCCCCCCGCGTGCGCGCTGCTGTGCCTCGTCGGTCCCCACCCGCGCCGCGCGCTCCCGCACCCGTGTCCAGCACAGGGCCAGCCAGGACCAGCGGGTTATGCAACAACAAAGGGTTTAAGCACAGGGAATCGCTCGTCGCCATCTTCCGCCCGCCCGCCGCCCGCCCGCCCACCCCACCAATCCCATCCCGATCAACGCCTCACCCATCCCCCCCCCCATCTTCCCCTCGCTTGTCCACCCCCCTTCCGTTCCCTCACCCCCGTTTACCCCCGCGGACACCCTCACGCTGCGTACGTGGCGGCGAGGCCCGGCCGCCGCGCCGGTGGCTTGGCAACCCCCGACCGTACGCCCGGCGGCGGGCGCCCCCCGCCCGCCCCACGCCCCCCCTCGCCACGGCCGCGACCGCGGCCGCCACCCCCACCCCCCTCGCTGCCACCCCCCTTGCTGCCACCACCACCACCGCCACCTGCGCCCCCGCCGTCATCCGCCCCCCCCACCCCCGCCCGCCCCACCGGCAACCCCCACCGGCGCGACCGCGGCCCCCCCGCGGCAGCCGCCCGCGCCGCCGGCGTGCCGCGCGGGTAGGGTGGCGGCATGCCGCCCGCGTCTGGCCCTGCGCCGCGGCGCGCCGCCGCGCCGCCGCCCGCCGCCACCGCCGCCCGCGCGGGCAGAGGGGCGAGCGCGCCCGCCGCGGCGGCCGCGGGGGTGGGGGGGGTGCCCAGCGGCAGCCGCTGCGGCGGCGGCGGCGGTGGCGGCGGCAGCGCCGCCGCGACGGGCGCCGCCGCCGCCGCCGCCGCCGCCGCCAGCCGGGGGGCGGTCGACCAGTGCGGCGGGGGCAATAGCACCGGCGGCGTCGTGCGCGGCGGCGGCGGCGGCGGCGGCGGCGGTGGGGGCGGCTGCGGCCAGCCTGCCGCTGTCGGCGACGGCGGCGGCGGCAGCAACAGCGGCGCCGACCGGGACCGCCGCGGCGGCAGGGGCGACGGCGGCGGTGGCAGGCGTGGCCGTGGCCGGCCGCGGCCGTCCGCGACAGCAGCCGCGGCGGCAGCGGCGGCAGCGGCGGCGGGCGGCGGGGCGAGTGGCACCGCCATGGCCAAGGGCTGAGGGAGCGGCTCTCCTGCGACCACGGCAGCGGTGCTGCCGACAGGAGTGGCGAGCGACGAGGCGGCGCCCGCGGCGACGGGGGGGAACATGCGGCGGAGGCCTGCCGCCGCGGCGAGCGCGACCGCCCGCTCGACTATAGCGGCGGGCAGAGGGGGGCTGAAAGCGCCGCTCCTTGGCGGGCAAGTCGAGTGGCCGGAGGGCGCCTCCGCTCTTGGAGCTGCCGCCGCCGCTGCCGCTGCCGGAGCCGCCGTCGACGCAGCCGCCGTCGTTTCCAATGCCAAAGCGGATGGCGCTGTCGCCGTCGCCGCCGCTGTCACGGTCATGGACGCTGCGGGCACCGACAGGCCGCCGGCCAGCGTGGGTCGGCCGCCACCGGCGGACGCGGCGTGTGCGGATGGCCGTCGCAGCGGCGGTGGTAGTGTGCGCACGGGGCCCCCGGTGGTGGGGGGGGCGGCGCTGCCCGTGGGTGGCAGGAGACGGATGCCGACGGGCGTGATAACGGATGGTGCCGCGGGCGTCACTCCCCCCCAGTCGGCAGCCGCCGTCGTGCCTACCCGTGTTGCAGTGGGTACCGTGACGGGGGGGAAACCCGCCGCTGCGGCAGTGGCGGCGGCGACGGCGTGTTCAGCGACGGGCGCGGCAGATTGGGCACGGAGGGCGGGGTTGGCGCTACTGCCGCCGCTGCCGCCACCGTCGGCGCCCCCCCCATGCGGCGCACCCCCCGGCGCACCCGGCTGGTCCGCCGCGGCAGCCATAAACGTCTCCCACAGGTCGTCATCGCCGTCCGCGTCGGCCGGCAGGGGCGTGGAGAGGGCGGCTGCGGACGCCGCGGCGGTCGCCGCGGCGGCGGTCGCCGCCGCCGCTGCCGCGGCGGCGGCGGCATCGGCGGTGCCGGGGTGGTGGCCTCCGCCGCGGGGTGGCGCAACGGCGGTTGCGGCGGCTAGCTCGGGTATGACGGGCATGTCCATGGTGGCGGGGTTGTTCGCCTGGTGTTGGGTCGGCAGGGGGGGTGGCGAGGAGACAAGGAGAGAGAGGGAGGGGAGATGGCAAGGCGGGGGAGGGTGCGGAAGGTGTACAAAAGTGGCCTGAGGCAATGACAGCAAGGGGGGTGATGGCAAGGGCTCACACCGATAGCCCGACGGCTGCGTGCGGGCCGTCGCACCGATAGCGCGCAGCGACCACCGCGTCACAGCGATGGCGCGCAGCATCACCCTCTCTGGTGGCAGCTGCAGCTCCGGCGAGGTGCTAGTGTCCTGTCGACTGCGTGCGGCAGGCCGGATATCAGAGCCCGCGGGGGCGGGGGGGGGGTGGCGCCGTGGTTCCATGACCCCTGCCCAGCGACGACCGTGCGGCCAACCAGTGTGCCGCCGTGGAAAGATCTTTGGGTGCGCGCCGTCGGGAACGGGGCCGTGACGCGGACAGCGGTTGGGTAGGCAACCTGAGGTCTGTTGACAACCCATCCCCAGCCAGAAGATATTTTTTTTGTGGGGCCCACCGCGGGTGCTATGGCCACAATGGGTCGGCTGGTGGCCCGCGGAATGCGCACGGGGTGTGCCGCGGGGAGATCATTGCGTGGCACGTTATGGAAGGAAGCGCAGGTCGGAGTGAAGCGGAGGGGGGGCGGTGCCCTTGCAGCGCTCCGCCGTGTGGGACCGCCCCGCCGTGGAACACTCCTCGGCAGAGGTTCGGGCAACCTTCCCTTTTCGAGGGCATCAAGGCCACCGCCTGTTCCTGGCCGGGTTTGTCCTAGAGCCGGCCCCCGACCCCGCACCCGGTGGGCCTGCAGCCGGTCCCCCTGCGCAGTGATGCCAACAGCAGGATCCACGACAAGACCGATCGCCCCCGAGGGGCGCGGGTCGAGGGCGCGCATCCCACGTCCAACCCCCCCCCCCCCCCCCTCTTCCCGCCCCCATTGCGGCCGCCTTCGACCCCCCCTCACAAGAACTCGAAGAGGCACGTCGACGCCAGATGCGCCTGCACATCCGAGGGGCATGGCCACCCCACACACGGGGCACGGCACGCCGCCGCCGCCGCCGCCGCCGCCGCCGTCGCCTCTGACGCCGCCGCCGCCGCCTCTGACGCTGCCGCCAGCCGCCCCGCCACCGCTCGCCGCCGGCGCGGCCGCGCGCGGCCGCACGGCGCGCAGGGCGGCGGCCGTCACACCCAGCGCCGCGGCCAGGTCATCGACGGGGGCGTCCGCGGCGGTGGGGAGCCGCCCCGCCCCGCCTCCACCGCCGACAGAGCTCCCGCCCCCGCCACCGCCGCCGCCGCCACGCGCTGCACTCGGGCGGCAGGGAGGGGCGGGGGGTGGGAGGCACCGCGCAGACGCCGCCGCCCAGCCGGGCGGCAGCAACGGCGGCTGCGGCGGCGGCGGCGGTGGCGGCGATTGTGACAGCCTTCCTCCTGGCCTGGCTCCCACCCACCGCCGACACTGCGCCCACCCACCGTCGGCACGGCTCCGACCCACCGCCGCCGCCGGCCCGGCTCCCACCCACCGCCGGCACGGCTGCGACCCACCGCCGGCACGGCTCCGACCCACCGCCGCCGCCGGCCCGGCTAAAAACAAGCTTGTCATGGATCCTGCGTTTGTAGGTGCGTTTGTGGGCACTGCGCTGGGCCTGTGGTGGCACCTGGACCGCCGAGGGGACAGGGAACGCGGTGGGAGATGCGGGCGGTCTCGGGAGGCGGGACGTCACCGATACCAGCGCGCCCGGCCAGCGACTGAGCTTTCACGTCCGGCCCGGCGGTGGAAGACTTGAGCTGGAAAATTGTAATGCTGACTGTAGGTTCAGTATAATTCTACAGTGCTGCGACTGTCGGGGTCAGCGATTCAATTCAAGTATATTATATTCCCTTCCGCCCGACACTCGCGGCGTGTCTTCCGTCTCCCCTCCCGCAGCTTTCCGCAACTGCTGCGGCTCCCAACCCCCCCCCCCCCCCTCCACCCCCCTCGTGGCGTTTCGGCGGCGGCACGACCGACGGCGTCGCCCGCTCCCTTGTGGCGTTTGGGCGGCGGCACGACCGACGGCGTCGTCCGCTGCCCGCAGCGGCGGCCGTCGCCGCCTCTCGCTGACAGGCGCGGCGGCCGCCGGTGACGGCGCGGGTCCCCCGAGGGCGGCCCGCTTCCGCCCGCCGCCTCTCTGTCTCTCTCCCTCCTTCTCCCCCACCCCTCCTGTTTCCGTCGCGGCGCCTGACACGCAGCGCTCGTTGCTGTGGCCGTCGTCAGACGGGCCAGCCGGTGAGGGCTGGCTGGCGGCTAGCGGGAGCGAGGGGGGGCGAAAAAATCATGGCCATCCCGCGCCAGGAGGGTATCGAGCCCCCCGGGGCGGGCGGCCGGGGGCTAACGCGTCGCGGATGACAGTGGTGGCGGCGGCGGCGGTGGCAGCGGTGACGGCCGCGGGGACGGTGGCGGCTGCGGCGGGGGGGGGTATTGCCGATAGGGGGGAGAAGGGCGGGGGTGGTAGGGTCTGCGCCCACCTGGGAGGGGTGGCCGCCCCGCCACCGACGCTGACCGCCGGCCGCTGTGGGACGCGCAGCCGCCGGCTGACGGCGCCGCGGCGGTTTGCTGCTGCTGCTAGCGGTGGCCGTCGTCTGTGGGGGTGACGCCCTTCTTCCCCTCTCACCCCGCGCCACCTTTTACCTCACCTTTGTTGCGCTCGTACCCAGCGGGTGTGTGGCCGGCGTAGTTGCCACGGAGCCCGCCTTCGGAAGGGTCCCCTCCGCTTCGCACCTCCCCGCCCCCCATCCCTATATCCTTTCCTCCCTTACCTCTTCCCCGTTCCTTGTTCCCCCCACGGGACCACCCCCAGGCTTGCCGCCGCCACGGACCCAACGGGTGGCGCCATGTCGCCCCCCGTGGGTGGTGACGCTCATCCCCCCGGACACGTCCCCGCCCCCCCCTATTACGAGGAGTCGGATGGGGAAGGGAACCGAGAAGAGGAGGCGGCGGTGGCGCAAGACGATGCCGACCTCAGCGGCTGGAGCTCCTCGGCGTCTGACGGCGGCGGCGACGGCGGCGGCAGTGGCGGTGGCGGTGGTGGCGATGGCCACGGGGCGCGCCCGGGCGGCAGCCGTCGTCGCGAGGCCGCCGCCGCGGCCAAGCTGTTTGACCTCCTCTGCAGGGAGGTGCGGCGGAACCGGCTGCGGGCCGCCGCCACCCAGGCGGGCGGCGGGGGAGAGCCGGGACGGCGGGGTGGGGAGCGCCGCCGCCGCCGCCGCCGCGGTGGCGAGGAGCAGACGACGGCTGCGGGGGGGGGGTGGTGCCGTCGGTGGCTGACGCGCACGCGGCGGCGGCGGCGGCAGCGGCGGCCGACGTGGCCGCCGGCACGGCCGCGGCGGCGGCGGCCGCCCGCATTAGCGCTGACGACACGCCTCTGGCGTCGACGTTGGTGGCGCTGGAGGAGGTGCTGTCGACCGTGCCGGGCGGCGCGGCGGCGGACGGGGGCCTCGCCGCCGCCGCGGGTGGGGCGGGCCGCGCCGCGGCGGCGGCGGCGGCGGCGGTAGCAGCAGCCGCCGTTGGTTGTGACGCCGGTTGTGTGGCCCCGCCGCCGCTGGACCGCGACGGCGGCGGCGGTGGCGGCGGCGGCGACGCGGTAGCCGCGGCCGAGGCGGCGGCGGAGGACAGCCGCGCCAAGCAGCGGGGCCGCCAATGGAGCCGCCTGAACCGGGAGGTGCGCCTCGCGTACGGCCTCGCCGTGTGGGCCACCGCGTCGCTGTCGCCCGCCGCGTGCGCGGCAGCGCGGGCGGCGTTTGCGGGCGCCGCGGCTGACGCGGTGGCGCAGCTGCTCGACGGCGACGCGGCCGGTCAGCGCGTGAACGACCGCACGGCGGCGGCTACCACGACGACGCCCGCTCCACAGTCGCGGCCAGCAGGGGGGGAGGCGGCGACGGAGGCTCCCGGTGCGTGGGGAGGCGTTCCCCCCGGCGCGACAGTCGCATCGGTGGGCATGGACGACTTGGACGCGGACAGCGATCAGGGCAGTGGCCACGGCCACGCCGCCAGCGCGGTGGTGACGGATGTGGTCACCACCCCCGCGGCGGACGCGGCGGTGGCCGGCGGGCACGGCCGCAGCGGCGGCGGTGGCGGCGGCGGCGGGGCGTTGCGGCATGCGCCGCCGTTTCTCCCCCGCCCCGCCGTGCGCATCTGGTCCACGATGGCAGACTGTCGAGTGGCGGTCGCTCGGGAGGCGCTTGCCGCGCGGTACGGGACGGTCAAGACCGCCCCCGCGGCGGCCATGATGGCGGGCGCCCCCGTAGTGGTCCTCGTCCGCGAGGCGCACTCGATTGAGGATGGCGCCGAGGACGCGGCGCTCGCCGGCTGGACGTCTGCGTGCCTCGGCATGGCCGTCGTCACGCCCGTGGACGTGCGTGAGGCGGACCTCCTCCGCTCGGCCGTCGACGGGGTGCTGGCGCGCGACGTGGTCGCCGCCGGCCTCTCGCCGGTGCTCATTGTCCTTCGTGCGCCGACCGACTCGACGCTCACCGCCGCGGTGGCGGGGCTTGCCGACGTGGCCGCTCACCACCGGTCGCGGCTGCACGTGGAGGGGCCGGCGCTGGCGCTGCTGATGCAGCCCGAACCGCCCGTGGATGCGGTCGCCGTGCGCGCGGCCGCGTCCTCGTTTGCGCTGCAGCCGGCGGCATGGCTGGGCGTTGCTGCCGCTGCTGTGGCGTCGGTGCACGCGACGGGGCTGGCGCACGAGGGGGGGGGAACGCCGACGCGGCGGTTTTTGGGGAGGCCCCAGGTGCGGGAATGGCTGACGCAGTCGCGGGCTCGGCCGCCTCTGCCGTGGCCCTCGTCGACGCCGAAGCGGATGCAGACGCAGTGGCCCGCCTCGCCCCCACGTTGGCCCTGTGGCTGATGCTCACCAGGCTGGGGGTAGCGCAGGTGCGTGGATTGGTCCATGATGCTGGTGCGCGCGCCGCTCAGCTGCTGGCCATCTTGGGTGGCCGCTCCAACCTGTCGGCTCGGTCGGTGGGCGCGGGCGGCAACGTGCTCATCTCGTACGAGCTGTCCCGCGTCGACCGCATGATGCGGCGGTACAAGGCGAGGGAGCACGTCAGCCGTATCAACACGGCGCTGCTGGCCGAGCTCAACGCGGCCGTCGGAACGGCCGCCCGCCCGCCTGGAGATCCCCTGCCAGGCAGCTCGTTGGCGCCCGCCACGGGCAGCAGCACGCTCCTCGCGGCGGCGGCCGACGCGGACGCCCTCTCTACCCTCCACTTGGAGCGGGTGGACAAGGGCGGCCAGGCGTACATTGTGTTTGCGCCAGTCCGCCTACTCACGCGCGGCCGCTTGTACGTGCCGTCGGCGGCCACGCCTGGGCGTGTTGGCGCGTGCCTCGCGTCGGCGGCGCTAAAGTACGAGGCCGCGTCGGTGGGGGCGGCGCCGTTTGCGGCCGCCACGGGCAGCTGCCCAGACATTTGCCTGCTGGGCGCGGCGGACCCGGGTGCGGCCGTGACGGTGCTGTCGCTCGGCGCGTTTCGGGTGGTGCCGGCCGAGATGGCGGATGGCTGGGCTGGCCGGCCGGGGGACCGGCGAACGGTAGAAACGCTCAACGCGGCCATGACGTCCGAGTTGGGCCTGGCCGTGTTGAGCGTGCGCCGTCGGGAGTACCGGCGGCAAGCAAGGGGCGGGGCGCCGGCGGCTGCATGGTCGCCAGCGGCGTCGCGGCCGGTCGCCGCGGTGGGCGGGAGCGGTCTCGGCGTCGCGTCGTCGCCTCGGCCGCCCGCGGACGGTGTGCCGGCGGTTGACGGCGTGGACAGCAGCGACGATGAGGACGACGACGACCTGGCCGACGGTGAGGAGCTCGAGGCGCACCTACTGGAGGAGGTACCGTTTGACTGTTTCCTCCACACGGACCTCCCCGGTGTGACCACGTTTCTTTCGATGGAGACGGCCGGCGACCAAAAGCCCGTCGGTGCGGTGCGGACCGCAGAATTTGCTGCGGCCGTGGCCGTCAACGCGGTGACCAAGGTGGTGCGGCGGTGGCGTGCGGACGTGGCCGCCGCGGCCACGGCTCGCGCTGCGGCCGAAGCAGCTGTCGAGGCTGGCAAGCAGGGTGAGCACGACACAGACGGCGCTGAAGGGGTGGCCCTGCCGCCCACCCCCACCACGGGGGGCGTGTTCCGGGCCCTGTTTACATTTGGGCGTTCCCGGCGGCGGCCGGCAGTCGTTGCTGTCGACGGGGGCGCGGCGGCAGACGGTGACACCGCGGACGGTGGCGAGTCGGACGGCGACGCCGACGGCGGCAGCGACGACGGCTCGGTCACGACAGCCGACGATGGCCGCGGCGACGATGGGGAGCCCGACTCGGCCAGCGATACGGCCGACTACCTTGCGCCGTACGTGGCGCCCGAGGCGCCCGAAGAGGAGGATGAGGACCCCTATGACGAGGAGGGCGGCTTGGCGACCGAGACGGACAGCTCGGACGGCGTCGAGCCGCAGCCGAGCGCCCTGCCTGCCACGGTGCCGCGGGCGCCGATCCAAGCGGCGCCCTCGTCGGTGGCGCGGCGGCCAGCACCACCTCTCGCACGGAACCAGCGCCACGCCCAACTACCACAGGCGGGGGCGGTGACTGCACTCTCGGCAGCGAGCCGGGGTCCCCCTCAGGCGGCCACGGCGGTACCCCGTGCACCCCGCCGCACCGCCCCGCCGCGAGCGTCGACGGCGGCGCCTGCGGCCGCGCCCGCCCGGGCGGCATCCCGGACCAGCGCCGCGTCATCTATTACGAAAGGCGTCGGCGGCGGCGCCTTGTCGCCGACGGCGGCGGTCGACCGCCGCAGCCGTCACCGCCGCGCACCCACCGACGCGCCCGCCACCGACCGCCACGACCGCGAGCCGGCGGCGGCCGCCCCCCGGCGGAGCCCACCCGCCGCCAGCCCCTCACGGGCAGACACGGCGGCGGCGGTGGCGACGCGGCCACCCCGCCGCTCTGCGGGTGGCCGCCAGCGGGCGGCGGCGGCGGTGTCGGACGCCCCTCCGGTGGACGATGGCGTGTCGGCGCGGCCGGGACGGCGGCGGCGGGCCGACGTGGCCGTGGCGGCGACGGCCCCCCGAGGGCGGCGGCCATCGCGCATGCCGGCGGCCGCGGCTGCCCTCGCGCATGTCGGTGGCCGTGGCGGTCGACGCGGGAGCGTCTCGGCCGACAGCCGGGGCAGCGGCGGCTCGTCGACCGACGCCTCGGAAGGCGCCAGCGGCGTCAGTGCGGGGCGGCAACAGCCACGTGTGCTGGCCGCCGCGACGGGCCTCCGCCGGGGGGAGGGCAGGCACCGCCGGGAGAGGCGGGCCGCCCGCGGCCGCGATGGCTCGAGTGCCGCTTTAGCCTCGGAGTCGTCGCGGTCGGCGTCGGCGTCGTCGTTGTCGTCGGGTGGCTCGGATGGCGACGGGCTGGCGGACGGCGGTGGCGGCGGCGGTGGCGTCGGCAAGAGCCTTGCCGCCGGCCTCGACTGGGTGCGTGGGCGGGCTGGCGGCGGCGGCGGCGGCGGCGAGGCCGCGACGCCGGCGGCTGAGCATCGCCACCGCCGTGGCCGTGGCGGCGGGACGCGGCGGCACCCGCCCGCACGGCAAAGCGCAACAGGGCGGGTGGACAACTGGTCTGACGGTGGCTCGTCACTGGCGTCGTCGGCATCGGCGTCGACGTCGGGCGGTGGCTCCGCGTCGGGCGGGGGCTCCGCGGCGGGCGGCCGGCGGTTGGTGGCCTCTGGGTCGGCATCGTGGTCCGAGTCGGTGACCGCGTCGCGGTCCCGCTCGCGGTCCCACTCCCGCTCCCGCTCCCGCTCCTTGTCCCGCTCCCACTCCCGCTCCCGCTCGTACAGCCCGGCTGGGAGGGACGGCGGCCGCGGCGGGGCCCGCTGGCCGGCGTCGCGGCGGCACCGGCAGTCTCGGTCGCGATCGGTCAGCGCGGCGTCTCGGTCTGTCTCTGCGTCGACCGCCACCGGGTCGGCGACGGCGTCGGGGGCGGGGAGTGACGACGGCTCGCGGCCGGCGTCGCCGGTCCGTCACGGCCGTGGTGGCGCCGGCGCCGGCGGCCGCCACCGCCGCCATGATGCCCCGTCGAGCGCCACGTCGTCGGTGTGGTCATCAGCCGCGCGGGGTGGCGGGGGCGGCGGTGGCCGCCGGCGGCTCGGCGCCGCCGCGGCTGGCGCATCTGACGGCTCGTGGTCGTCGACGTCGTCGTCGGCGTCGGCGTCGTGGAGCGACGGGGAGGGCAGCCTCGACCGCGGCGTCCGCGGCGGCGGTGGCGGCGGTGGCCGTCGCTCGCGCCCGCGCCCGCGCGACCCTCCGCCCGCCATTCGTAACGGCGTGCTGTCGTGGCTCCGCGCGGCCAAGGCGCCGGCAGCGCCGGCGGCGGTGGACGGGGACGGTGGTGGCGACCGCCGCGGGCCGCGACGCGCCGCCGCGCGGGGCGGGGACGGCGGCGGTGACAAGGACGACAGTCGCCGCCGTCACGCCGCTGGCGGTAGGAGTGGTGCTGGTGAGGGCGGGGGGCGTCGCGAGTCGCGTGCGCATGGCGGCAGTGCCGGCGGCGGTGGCGGTGGGGGCGGCGGCGGGCGTGGCCGTGGCCGTGTCCGCCGCTCGTCTGCGCGCCCGCGGTCGGCCTCGGCGTCGTCGGGCGGCGGTAGCGGCTCGACGGCCGACTATGAGGGGCGGGTGCAGGTGCGGCGGGGGGTGGGACGGGGGGGCGTCCGTCACCGAGGGGGGGGCCGCCGCCGCTCTTCGATGGCCCACTGACCGGCCGCCGCGGCGGTGGCGGCGGGCGGGGGCAGGAGTCCTTTGGAGTGGGTTGGGTGGGGGCAGCGGGCGGCCGCCATAGGCTGGGAGTGTGCTGGCGGGTGGCTTCGGGGGGCGTCGCGGGGTAGTGGCGGCCGGGGGTAGGAAGGGGGGGCGAAGTCCGCGGCAGCTACGCTGTGCGTGGCTGCACCCCCCGTTGGCCGTTGTGGTGGGGAGCGTGGGATGCCGTGGTGGTCAGATGGCTCACGTGGGCAGCTGGTGAGGTGCCGCACGGGGGTGGGGTGTGGGCGACGGCGGCGCCTGTGGATGCGTCACTTTTAAAGGGCGCAGCGGTTCCTCTTTGCATCGGAACCGCTGGAGCGGCGCCACCCACCGCCTCTCCTCTCAGCGGGGAAAGGATCGGGGGCGCGCCACAGGCTCAGCAACCTGGACGGGGTGGCTGCGGCGGGCGCTCACACGCTCGGACGCAGCCTCGTTGGTACGCTGGCCAGTCCCCGTTCCACGGCAGCGTGTGGAGGCACGGCAACGGAGAGGGGAACGGCGCATCTTTAAAAAGAAAAAGAAAAAAGAGAGAGAACGTACACACAGAGACAACTGCACGCATCAAGCAATTGAACCGGCAATGACTTGGGAAACCTCGTAGTCTTGGCTGCGCACAACCACGTGCAGCGCCACCCCGTCCGCCTGCATCGCCACCTGCGCCCGCAACAAGACCTCATGCTTGGGCGCAAAGATGCCCGCCATCAGCAGCACGTGCGAGCGCGCGCGGGGGTTGGTATCGCCGCTGCCACCGCACGGCGCCATGGACAGGTAGCCAATGATCTCCCCCACTGCCGTCGCCACCGAGTCATGGGAGAGCGAAAACTCCTCGGCCACCTCATTGTCGCCGCCAAGGGCCTCCCACGCGGCACGGAAGTTGGCTGGCGGCTCGGCGGGCGCCACCATCAGGTCGCCAATGGTCAGCTCGAGGTCCTCCAGCTGGTAATCGTCCTCATACCCCGAATCATCCACTTCCCCGGTCGCCGCGTCCACATCACGCACAGTGTAGCGGAGGGTGCAGGCCATGGCTCCCAGCGGCAGCTCCCCATCCGTGCGCGTGATGATTGTAAAGGCAGTCGCGGGCGAGCCAAGCCTGGCCACCGCCGCCGGCAAGAGCACCACATCCGCCAGGCCAGACGCGCCCGATGTGTCCACCGCGACCGTTACATTATCGAGCTGGTTGTCCTCCAAAGTGTTCTCAATGTCAAACTGTAGCACCACGTGACTGGGGTACAGGTGCTTGATCACCTTGACAGTGTACTCCACCTCTTCCTCCGTGAGAGCAACAGACGAGGAGCTCTTGAACGGCCGGCCGAGCTTAGCCAGTTGGGGAACAGCCATGACCGCCGCCGCCGGGTCCACGAGCTTGGGCTCTGCTCTCCGTCCGCCAGCAGCGGCGGCTCCAGGCCGCACCCCAGTGGAGACAGGCCCACCCGGACCGGACGAACTCGGCGGCTCCGCGGATAGCATAATATTCTGCTTGGGAACCACGTCCACGCTGAACGATGTCGACGTGTCGCCCGTGCTGATGTAGCGCAGCAGCTCGGCTTCCAAGTTGGCCACCGGGCACGGCAGGGATGTAAAGGCCTCGGCCTTGGCGGTCATTGCCGCAACGTCCTCGGTATTCTGCGTGTCCGTCGACGCGCCGTTGGCGCTGGGCGACACCAATTTGATCACCCCGCCCGCGCCCGGGCGAGCAATCTTGAACTGGTCCAGGCCGAGGGCCTTGTACAGGTACGCTGCCCGGTCACGCACCTCGTCGTCCGAGTCCGCCAGCGACTGCTGTAGCAGTACCGCCACAGACCGCCGAAGTGCAGGGGTGGACGAGGAGCCCGCAAACCTGGCCAAAGCCGACACAGCCGCAGCCCGCACGGGTGGTCGCTCAAGGATGAGGCGGTTGTAGATGTAGCGGATGTACTTCTCCGGAGCAGAAGTGTGGGGACCCTCCCGGCCCAACAGGTGAAGGATCTGCGTCGACAGCTGCGAGTGCTCACAGTCCTCAATGAACTCGCACAAGTGGCCGAGGCACATCTCCTTCGCCCCCGGCAGGGTGGCCATCAGGTCCAGGTACGCGCTGACAATAGAGCGCTTGAACTCAAGGCCACCCTCCTCGCGCAGGGCGTTGCCAAGAAAGTTGAGCAGTGCATGGTGCTTGGACGGGTACTTCAGGCAAACCTCGCGCAGAGCCTCCACCACACGCACCTTCAGCTCGTCGGCCAGGTCCGCCAGGAAGCCCCCAATCTGCTTGAGCAGGCCCTCCAAGGATGACTCAGAGCCCGTGCGCATCAGCGTCGTCACCGCCAAAGTAGCGATGGACCGATTGCCGTCGCCAATGAGGATTTCCATGTCCGAGTTGCAGGCCGCCACCACGATGGGGGCAGTAAACGCAATGGACGCCAGCGTACGCATCGCGGCGTAGCGCATCGCAGCCTGAGGCTGCGTCAGCATCAGTCGCAGCACCGTTACGGCGGGCATCAGCTCATTGGCGGTCACGTCAGGGAGTGCCGCTACCGCCCGCACCGCTTCGTACTTGACGATATCGGAGCGGTGCCGCAGGCACGCCTCGAGAAAGTCAAACAGCGGTCGCCGGCCACCTGGTGGCGTCGACGTATCCTCCGACATCATCCGCGCTGCATAACGGACAAGCAGAACAGTGGCCAACGGCGAGCGCGAGCCACCGCCGCGCGTCATGGCGGTGACAAGTTTGGCCACCGCCAGGCGGTCGTGCTGCTTGATTTGGTAGAGCAGGGCCAGCGCGTGGAACTGGACCATCGGGGACTGGTGCTCCAGCGCCTGCGTGATCTCATTCACCCACCGACGAACGACATCGCCCTTGTTATTGGCGAGCAGCTGCTGGCCAGACACCAGCGCCGCCGACGCCACCACCGGGTTGCGGTCCACAATCTCCTGCTTCAGGTAGCGCTCAATCGCCTGCACCATCTGCGCGTCGGTGATCTTGCACAGGACACGGGTTGCGTTGGCGCGGTACATGTCGACGTTGGAGTTGATGTCTTTTGTCAGACAGTTGGTGACAATGATCACCTCCTCAGCGGTGTGCGCGAGCTCCTTGATGGCCAGGTACACCAGGCGCCGGAGGGAAGGCTACTCAGATTGATTCGGGGAGGAAACAAAACGAACAAGTACAACAGCGAAAGAGAGGGAAGAGCAGAATCACATGCCTTGTCAGTAACT